>CM060912.1:896891999-898348249 GCA_030737875.1 Allium sativum
AAATATAGCAAAATGAAAGAAAATCTAAATAGAACAAGAAAAGAACTAAACTAAGTGCGTATAAATAAATCTAAACTATGAATATGAAATAGGGAGCATGTAAATAAATCTAAACTATGAACATAAAGTAGAGCATAGAAATTAAAAGAGACATAAGATAGACATAAAAGAAATAGGCTTGGAAGCCATTTTTATTTTTGATCACTTACACTTTCATATGCTAAAAAGGAGATCCAAAATACATAAAACAAAGGGGTATATATACATAATCTAAAACCCTAAAACCATAGTCACTTGTCTTGGGAATTCCCCAAAATCCCCATTCATGAAGCTTTTAATTGATATTAGCCACTAATATGTCATGTAGAATGCATGAGGCCTTTTGTCCTATTCAATAATATGAAGCTTAAGAGCAAGTAGGCTAGTTGAAAGATGGGCCCTCCACTATCCATAAGATGAATTAATTTCTTTTCCTTCTCTTGTATATGTGCATGCTTTTCTTCATCTTTTCATGTGTATATATCATTTTAGCTCCTAAATTCCTACAAGAGTTAATAACAAGGAACAAGTAAAAGATTTCACAAATTAAAATATGCACAAGTGACCCCTTTTTTCCCAAAGTAAGTGATGATTTTGAAAATATTTAAAATATGGTTTGATCATATAAAATACCCAAAAATGTTCATTTATTCAACTAAACAAGAATAAATATGTGAATATAAATGTGCATTTTTACGTGCACATCACTACTCCTCTATCCTTTTCATTCATATTCATCGTAGATTGCATCTAGAAGAGAGATTGTCATCAAGAGAAGTTAGATCACATAAAATTGCATCAAATCAGAAGATTTTCAGTGATGTCTAGGTCTGATCTCGTTGGATTTACATTTAATTGGGGTTTAGGTGAGTGATAGATTTCCCTCACATGGTAACTATAGACGGTATGGGTAAATTAGGATAAATTCATATGTTACATGCTAAATTCACCCTAGATCTGATCATATATGTTCAACTCAAATTTAGACGTCTTAGGAAAACCTAATTTGATCATGTTAACTGGATAATTGATAAATTAGTCATGTTTATACATATGTTTAGATCCAAATCATGCTAAACTCATGTTTATGCTATGTTTATGCCATAATTGTGATAATTACATTTTTGTATGATCAATATTGTATGAACTGATATGTGTTTTGATTGAATTGATTGCATTATTTGAGTCATATGATGATGAAATTTTGGGGAATGCATCAAGATGATAAATTGAGGCTATTTGCAAATTTTCAAGTCATTCGGAGTTGATTTGAGATGGGTCAAAGGTTGATTACTCGAGACATGAATGGACCAATAGGAGTTTCTATAGGAATGTCGAATCAATTGGAAAATGGACCAGTAGGAAGATCTCGAGGCAAGGATGGACCGGGGCTCCTAGTTAGCAGAAAACTGCTAATTAGATGGATCGGTACCGATCCATTAGGGATGACGGGTCGATGTTGAGTTTTGGTGTAAAGGATTTTGGTCGCTCCCTCGGTTTGCTGGTGAAGTTTGGTAATGAAAGGACTTCAGATGATTGGTTCACCACTCAAAGATGAATGATGCTCCGATTGTGAACTCGTGTTGGTGTAATTGGAGCCAGATTGATGTGATATTGATCGTGATGCGAATATGATCCAGTATGATGATGGATTGACATGATGGGTGTCAATAATGAATGACAATGGAATGGTTCGAGAAATGGATTGAGTCGCCGAGATGAAAGGCTTGACAGATTTGAAGCGCCAAGGAATCGTCGGTAATCGAAGTGTTCTAGAAAACTCAAAGTATGGTTAGTGTGGGGACTCCTATTAGGATTGGAATGGATAGGCCACGTACCCTAGACAATCAGGATGGGTCTAGTTGTCTTTGTCAAGTAAGGAAAACATATGTAGTTACGATGGCATATGGTAGTTTGGCTAGGATAAGGGTTTTCCATTACCCCTCTTGATCGTTGAAAGAAAGTTCGATTATCGATGGATTCAAGGCTGTAATTGGTGACAGCTAGGATATTGGATGCTATGAATGTTATTGTTGATTGTGTTCTTCATTCTCTATTTTCTCTGGGTAGGCTGTCACAGTAGGTTTTTGAAAAGAAGCGGGATCAGGGTTGTCCTTTCCTATTCTAATGACATGTAATGGATGATTTTCATGTGTTAACTTATTGGTTGCTGGGCAGATCAAATGATTGATCTGCTTATACTCATATTATCTATGTACCTATTGTTAGTTATTTTATCGCTCACTTAGATTGTTGTGACTCAAATTTTTTTTTCCTCTCTTATTACCTTGAGATATTCATCAATGTTGTTGTATATGAGCATACTGAGCAATATGTAGCAGTTTTGGTGTTGTTAATGTTGTGCAATGACGAGCAGGAGGCAAGCGTACTACTACTATATAGTATTTCTTTTCTATTTCTGTTGTATGTTGATGGTTATTGATACTCTGAGGGATGTAGTGAGGCACATTGTATTCAGATATTGATGTACTGAGATGTATTGTACTTGATATTCTATGGTTTTTTGAAGATTTGATTTTTGTTCAGTTACTACTATATCATGTTGTGTATTTTATTATTATATATTATCCATGCATTGTGAGTTATATGATATGTTTTATTTCGAGTTATTCCTCCTTGATGATCGTCCCGTATCAGCCTGCATGTCATACATTGCACCTTTTCCTTGGTTTGTTGTAGAAGGTATGGGGAGTTTGTCACATTTGGTATCAGAGCTTTGGTTAATCAATTTTACCTGAAGTTAGCGAGAGTTAAAGCGTACGAGAGATGCACTTGTAATTTTTATTGGATGATTACTATATTATATATATAGTATAGTAGGTTAGTAAGGACTTGAACACCAATGTGGCTTTCTCCAATGTGAATTGACTCTCGTTTCAGATAAAGAATAATTCGACGTACTTCGAGAAATGCTGTTGGACTAGAGGAGTAGGCGAGGGTAGCCAGTCAGGAGCTGTAGCTGCTATGCTCGATTATCCTGCTATGTTCGAGGCCTTGATGGCAGCGATCATGAGGAGGATGCCCACCCCAGGAGTGGCAGTGGAGCATGGTGTTCCTGCGCGAGAACCTACGGTTGTTGATTTTGCGAAGTTTTGCAAGGGCTATGCTTCCCTAGGCGGCAAGCCATTTGTTGGGTCGGAAACGGATGTTGAGATTCAGAATTGGTTGGACACTTGTGTTTGAATTTTTTATGACTTGGGAATTGAGGATGCGACTAAGAGAAACTTGCATCGAGGCAGCTGCAAGGATGAGCGATGGATTAGTGGAGCTCTATTACTTTAGAGACTCCAGAGGAAGAAATCACGTGGGATCAGTTTAGAACTGAGTTTGAAGATTAGTTCATTTCTATGGCCTAAAAGTTATATTCTTCAAGAATTTTGTTGAGCTTAAGCAAGGAGGTTGAGTAGTGTTTGAGTATATGGCTGATTTTGAAGCTTTATCTACGTATGCTCATTAATATATTAAGACTCCTTATCAAAAGAATGAGAAATTTATATTAGGACTAGACAAGGGACTTGGAAAACAATTGATCGACCATGTTGATGATTCCTATGAGAAATTGGTCGAAAAAGCTTTGAAGAAAGAGAGTTTATTTCCAAAAAAATGGAGGTTGTTGTTGAGGATAAGGAGGAATTGAAGGCATAACAAGGTGGCAGTAATAAGAAAAAATGGAATGGTAAATGTAAACAACAACAACAACAAGGAAAGGATGGCCAGAAGAAACCGAAAGGCGATATTACTTGTTATAACTATCAGTGGAATGTCCATCTTTCCACGGAATATAAGAATGTGAAGGTGGAAAAGAAGTGTTTCAACTGTGACAAGTGTTGGATCTAGATTAACCCTAGAGGGCGGGGTGAATAAGGTTTATTAAATTTTCGCAAGATATTAAAATATTCGCAAATCACAGAATATAGAAAAAATAGAAATGCAGAAAGTAAATGACCAAGATATACCCAGCTTTGGCAAAATCCTGCCTACTGCTGCATTCCTAAGGTTTCTACTAGGTGTTAATAACAGATCCCGCTTACAGACATTGTAAACTCGCACTCTCTACTCCTGTACTAATCCTACGCTCACTTATCGATATACCCTCGATCAGATTTCCCCTAGTTATGACCCTGTAACCAGTAACCCTAGTTTTTACAAACTCTAGTAAACTGCCAGTCAACACCATAACGGGATCCCTCCTAGATTTTACAGACTCTAGAACTGATTGACGAATTTCAAAACAAAAAAGAAATACAATACAAAATTTAAACTAAAAATAAATTAAACCCTAGAATTTAAAAAAGGATTTAAATCTCCCTTCATTTCACAAATTGGCTTAGCCCAAATGAACAAGACTGGCCCCTTTTGTAAATTCATTTAGCCCGATCTCTTTTCCTCTTTGCTCTAGGGAAAAATAAATAGCGACGGGGCGATTAGAAAACTAGGGTTTTCTAATTTCCTCTAGATCGAAATGGATTGCTCGATGGATTGATTGTAGTGGTTCTCTGATTGCTTCAACTTGATGAAGTCGATCGAGTCCTTGCTTCATTGATTTGGGTAAATTCTCCTGATCGAAAACTTGTGAGTGAATCTGAATTTTTAATCTCTGCTTGAAATTGTGATGTTTTGTTTTCGATGGATAATTGCCTATGATGCAATGGTGTTGTATAAATAGGATTATATAATCCTAAATACAATCTCTGATTTCATTATTGATTGGTCTGATCAATTGCTTGCGTATTCCCCTTTTGATTTAGAAATTCTCGGCTTGATTGTTGTTGCATAATTGGCTAATGTTGATTTGTTGCCATGCGTGCAAGTTTCCCTAAATATATTTCAGTACCCAAGCTTGATTTCGAACCTAAAGGGCTTGGAAAAAACAAATTTTGCTGAATTGTTTTTCTTTCCAAAATATGTTTTACAATTTCTGGAAATAAATGATTCATTTTCACTTTAAAAAAAATGCCGAGAATACATGAGTTTTTCTGGAAAGAATTTATTTCCCCCTTTTTATGAACTTGGTTGAATTGTTTTGTGTTACACCTCCCATATATGAGCAAATGCAATGCTTCAATCATGTTGCTTAAACTGGTCCATGAATGAATGAGAAAATGTATTCCTTCCTGGAAAAAGTGCTGAATCACCATACCATTTATGTTAGAAACCAAAGATTTCTTGCGGTCCATAGTATGATTGGAGATGCCATATATGAGCCAGTCATCATGTTTTCTTTCTGCTTGATTGATCATTTGAAAGAAAATTGACAAAGTATATCCCTTGATTTTTTGAGTTACTGGAAATTGATTTTCAAACATATTACAATGATTAAATACTTGCCAAAAAACTGCACTATAATTTTTCTCGTTCCATTGACTTTGAAGTAAAAATCTGCTTCGAAGAACAACTGTATGAAAGTAAAGTCCTTAATACTTGTGCCATGTATCCATATATGCACCATTTTGTTAACTGCTCACTGTTTGATCACCTGGCTTGAGCTAGCCTGCTTATCATGTTTCATACATCACCATGCATAGAACTTTGTTGAGACACTTGTGCACATTCATGTATATGATGCTTCCCTTCTGACCAAACATGAATTGATGAATCTGTCCAAAACAAGAATGCTCCCATGTATACCACTTTGGATAAATGCATTCATTTATGGACAACCAAATCTGATATTCTTGAAAATTTAAAAAAGATTTTCCAAATTTGTATATATTAATTTTAGCCATGATTTGATCACTGAATTCTCTGGAAAATTTGGCAACTAATCTGTCCCATGTTTGTCCATTTATTTGTAATAAAAAAATGGAAACTTTGAAATTGATTGCCATATAAGTTCTGCTATGTTCAATTTCTGTTTTGATTGCTTTGCAATTGTGATTGAGGTTTTTGAAAAAACATGCCAATTGATTTCTTATACTTCTGCTATGCTTTTTATGCTTGGCTTGCTTTCAGTCTTGTACTATCTCTATGTTGACTGAGTAACATATACATGATCTTGAATATGCTTCTCAATGCACACGTTATCTTGTGTACATGTCTACACTTCAACTTGCTGTTTCACTTCATTTATCTTGTGCAGCTTTGTTGTTGTGCCTTGTATGCTTTATGTAGTGCATCATCATTTTCAGTTGACATTCACTAAACATGTTGTTGCCTTCTCGACCAAAAGCTAGCTACACAATGTACACTTCATTTTGGACTTGCTGTTTTTACCCTTTATTTTGCCCGGCCATGCATCATGTTGAAAAACTTGAAACTAGATTGCACTACCTTGGCATTTGAATGTTTGATGGTTTGAGATCGACACTTTTTAACGTTGAGTTGCACCATATATATGCATTTCTGGATTTTGCTGCGCTTTGTATTTAGCTCGGCCCATTGATGTTGATTTGTATTCATTGATGTTTTTGGGTTGCCTCGACCATATTGATTATTGTTGCACTGAGTCGAGATGGTCCACGTGGCTACTCCTCATTTGCACACTGGACTGGCGAGGCAGTGCACACGTGTATATATACACGTGTGTATATGCAGCCATCCAGACAAGTTTTCTGTCCCTGTAAAATATATGTATATAGTCTACCTTATGATATTTACAGTGTATCACTGTGAATATCACAAACTATCTAGACACAGTCGGATGGATGTGAAAATCAGATCGAGTCAGAAAAATGATGAGAAACACACCGAAATTCCGAGGCCAATAAATTTTAAAAATAAAATTTATATTCACATGTCTTCAGTTTTATTTCTATTACAGTGTATTGTGTGTGTGTTTCAAGTTACAGGTAAGAAGGTGATGACTAGACTGACTGTGAGCTGTGAAGACAGAAGGCAGAAGATTGACAGAGACATGTATATAAGAATATATCTATATGAGAGAATATACGTATTTGAGAGAGAGTGTATGTTTGTACAAATGAAACTGTAACTGAGTCAAAAAATGTACTGTAATGAATTATATATCAGTGATGTGTTCAAATAGTGAGTTGTAAATTTGTACTATTTAAATGTTGAAATAAAATATTATATTCGAATAAAATACTGTGTGAATATTTGAATTTCTGTACAGTCGTATTTTATTTAAATATAAATATTATATTCCTGTCTGTGATGTAGAATAATAGTACAGTAACAAACACATTTGAAATAACTTTTATTTGGTTGTTATCATCAAACAAAAATCATATAATTGTTTATACAACACCGTTATATACAACAATCTCCCCCTTTTGATGATGAAAAACAAATGAAAACAAATGAAAGATTTTGATCACAATAAATGTGTTTGACAGTGAATATTGAACTCCCCCTATTTGAACGCTCCCCCTCAACAGAAACTCCCCCTCTAATTGTGAATGAGTGAAAAAGAATTTAAAAAAAAATGAAATTTTCAATATTAAAATATTTATAAAATATTCACTCATAATTCAAAATCAAAATCTCAACCCATTCTCCCCCTTTTGTTATCATCAAAAGGATTCAGAATTTAAAATATAGATGAAAAATGAAGAAAAAATATAATTTCAGCTTAAGAGGAAGAATGATCATCATAAATCTCAATCAATCAAACAAAAAACATAATATTCTGAGAACAAGTGGCATATTTCACATTTCATAATGACGGATTTACGATGAAATTTATAAAAATGGAGAGAGTTCAAAACAAATCATTCCAATTATTTTCCAATAAGATTTTCAAAAATAAAGCACAAAAACAGTGATGGATTTGGATTATAGTTAATAACTCAATTTAAGTGACAAAATCGAATAATCTCAAATCCCAATACCCATCAATCAAAAAATCATAATACATCATAAGATCTCAACACATTTCACAAATTAGAAAATGGATTGATAGGCTGGTTTTTACACACCAAGGAGAATTTCAAATTAATTTTTATTTATAGCACATTGTTTCCTTTTCTTTTTGTTTTATTTAAGAGCACACTGACCACGGATAACCAGAGCTTAGGTTTTTAAATGAAGTCAGTCGCAGCTTAAATTATAAGTTATCTCATAATCATGCATGACCAAAGCTTGGATTTTTAAATGAGGTTAGAGACACACTTATGTATTAATTATATTTTTATCATTTTCAGCTTCAAAAGAAAAACTCCTCGATATCAAAAACCAATATGAATGATAGAAATGTGGTAGGTACAAAAATAGACTGTGAAACAAATTTCTAAATTAATTATACTATAAAATATGCTCGACTGTACCGGGATCATTGAAAATTTTCAATTATCACTAATTCTGAATAATAACATAGTCCAATTTCTATCACAAATATTTCCACTGTTTATTCAAGATAATTTTTTTAAAAAAAAATATTAACTCTCCACATCAATATAAAATTATCATGGATGGCAGAATGATGATAGATAAAGGAGATGGTCATGAAATAATTGCTGATTCAAAGATATTATAATAAATGTTCAACCATCATGAAAATTTTAAATAAAATCTCCTCTTGTTGTGAAATATATTGCAGTCACAATTCATCACAATTTCAAAATCTAATAATAATTTTGATGAATTATAAATACAGTTCAATTTGGATATTGACTTCTATTTCTGAATGAATAATCAATAAATAATTTTAGAATTGAAAATCAATTAAGAGGAAATTGAAAAGATCTATACAACACAAGAGGGATTAAAAATATATACACAAAAAATTCAGCACTTCTGATACCAATTGGTGTTTCTATTAATGAGGATTATAAGATGACACTGGATAAAAACAGGATATCGCCGAGAGTAGAATTTTAAAGCCCAAGCAGGCAAATTTAGCACATTTATCAGAGCAGCATACAAGAACAAGTAGTCATTTGAAAAACAGTATCAGAGCAGCAATCAGATCAAAAACAGGTAATTTCCAAAATATTTTCAAATCAATATCAGGACAGCACAACAAACAATTTCAATTCAGACTTGACAGGATGACAGTCACAATAGATGATTCATGATCCAGGATTAAAAATACCGTTTATTTTAAATCATTTGATGGAATATGAAGATATCAGGATTCAATGAATCGATCATACCAGATTGTGAATTTTTTATTCGAGATATGTGTAAGATTCCATAAATCAATAATTTCAAATGATTTTAAATAAACAAATATTCAAATCAAATAATCATGCAATAACAATGAGATTTACGATTAAATTTTCAAAAAAAAAATCACAAGTATCTTTGACAAGCTTAAGAGAAATTTCAGATCATTTACATCAATTTTGAGAGGTATTCATGATCCAGAAAATTAAAATGATTTATTTGAAATCACTTGAATCAATGTCAAATTTTGGGATATAATGAATCAGTCACACAAGATTGATAATTTCAGATTTAAGAGGTATGTGAGATTCATAATATCAAGAATTTCAGATGATTTCAAACAAACAGATGTCAACCATAAAATGATCATGAATAAAGATGAATTTTAAGATGTATCACTAAGATTCTAGACAATTTAAAATTTCCAAGCCAATCTGAAAATCAATGAAATTATCACAACTGAGAAGTAGTAATGTGCTGTAAAGAGTATATTATTTCAAGCTTTTCTAAATTGAATTAGAAGAAACTCAAAACAGCAAAAATGTGTGAAATTCCATTAATTATTCAGATCTTCAAAATTTTAGGATTCAGATTAACAGTGTTCAAGATATGATAAGAATACATTAACACTGTTATGAATTCATAAACCAGAAAATAAACTTCAAAACAATTGCATATATTTACAAAATTAAATTCAAGATCTGGAAATGATTAAAACATAATAGTGTTATTCAAATGAAGTGAGTTTCTAGATGATCATGAATTCTGCAAGTGGAAGTTAAAGAAGCACAGACTATGAAACAAAAAGATATGGCAATGACAATTCAAATCAGAAAAGAAGTAAAAAAGAGGAATAAGGGAATAAAAAATGGAAAAATGAAAACAGGGAATATACAAAAGAAATTGTGAGTTTAGAGATCATACCTGAGAACGACGTAAGAAAAAAAAATCTTTGACTCAATAGTCTTGGCTAAGGAACTATGAATGATTACAGAAGTATTGAGCAGCTTGAATCCAAATCTCTTTTGCCTAGTAGTTCCTCAGCCTCCTCCGGTACCTAACAGTTTAGAGAATCGAGTGGTCTAACAAAATTTGTAAAACCACTTACAGTTTTGTTCACAGCTTTAGGTACCCAAACTTATTTATATAACAATCCATCAGAATTTACCAAAGTACCTTTAGGGACCCAAATCTGTTTGAAATTAAATGATTTAACTGTATTTCTTTTTAGGGTCCAGAATGGTTTAAATAGATTGCAATCAAACAAATTCACATCACGTTTATGATTCAAAAATCCTTTGAAATTGTAAGAGTTCAAATTATCAAGTCAATTCGTTTCAAAGAAGTTTGAAAGATTTTTCAAATCATTTGAATTTCATTTTTCAAAAACATTAATTTTCCCAAAGCCATGACCACATTTATTTCCAATAGAAACTTGGTTTTGCAACAGCATATTCAACGATTTTTCCCCATTAGAAAATTTATCCAAAGTTGATTCTAATCGCTGAATTTGGATTTTAGATCGCTATTTTCTTTTATTAAATTTGAGCAATTATTTATAGCGATCTTTTGTTCAACATTGGATGTTTCAAAACCAAATTGTCATTTTCAAGTAATTTAATTTTCGCTTGGGATTCAGAAATTTCAAGCTCAAAATGATTTTGCTTTTTAGATTCAAGTTTTTTAAAGGTTTTGTATTTTCCAATCTCAATTTCAAGCTCTTTCAAAATCAAATCTGCTTTCATCAAATTTTGTTTTTTAGCAAATTCATATTCGGAATTTTGGTAGTCCTAAAATTTCCAAGTTCCTTTTG
Source organism: Allium sativum (assembly GCA_030737875.1). Lineage (NCBI taxonomy): Eukaryota > Viridiplantae > Streptophyta > Magnoliopsida > Asparagales > Amaryllidaceae > Allium > Allium sativum. The sequence continues at coordinate 896,902,939 of CM060912.1, forward strand.
TAAAATGTTGTTTGTACTTTCAAGCTTAATCTTGTTCTCTTTTAAAATCATAATTTCATTTTCAAGCTTTTGAATATTTTTATTTTGAGGAACAAGATTGTTTTCCAAAACCAAACAACTTTTACAACTAGAGTTTGAAGATTTCTTGACCTTCTCAAGTTTTGATTCCAAAATATTATTTTTGCTGATCAACTCAAGCTTTTTAGATATCAGAATTTTATTTTTAGATTTTAGATTCTCAACAGATTAAGTTGAACCATCTAAACGATGAATTAAATCTTTATAAGAAAATTTCCTGTTGAGTCTTCATCTGAATTTCCATCTGTACAACCTATTAAGCACAAATCTGAAGCTGAGTTGACTTTATAGGATTTTGAGCAGTTGTCAGTTTTTCCATACAGCGCATTGAGAGTTCTCCAGATATCCTGCGCAGTTAAACAATGAGAGATAAATTTTAATTGATCATTACCAAGAAAAGAATAAATAATATGCATAACACGAGCATATAAAACTTTATTTTTCTTATCTAACATATCTCCCAAATTTTCAATAATATTCCAATATTCAGAATTAACAGATTTTAAATATAATTCGAATTTTGATTTCCAAATCGAAAAATCTGTTCCATTGAAAATAATTGGAATATCACTGGACTAACTCTCAGAAGATTGACTAGGATCCATGATTCTGGGGTTAACGAAATTACCAGGCTCTAATAGCACTTGTTGGATCTAGATTAACCCTAGAGAGGGGTGAATAGGGTTTATTAAATTTTAGCAAGGTGTTAAAATGTTCACAGATCACAGAATATATCAGAAATAGAAATGCAGAAAGTAAATAACACAAGTTATACCCAGCTTTGGCAAAATCCTGCCTGCTGCTGCATTCCTATGGTTTCTACTAGGTGTTAATAATAGATCCCGCTTACAGACACTGTAAATTCACACCCCCTGCTCCTGTACTAACCCAATGCTCTAAACCCTAGACTGATCGATATCCCCTCAATCATATTTCCCCTAGTTACGACCCCGTAACTAGTAACCCTTGTTTTTACAGACTCTAATAAACTGCAAGTCAACACCCTGATTGGATCCCTCCTAAATTTTGCAGACTCTAGAACTGACTGACGAATTTCAAAAAAAAAGAAATACAATACAAAGTTTAAACTAAAAATAAATTAAACCTTAGAATTTGAAAAAATATTTAAATCTCCGTTCACTTCACAAATTGGCTTAGCCCAAATGAACAAGACCGGTCCCTTTTATAATTTCATTTAGCCCGCTCTCTTTTCCTCTTTGCTCTGGGGAAAAATAAATGGCGACGGGGTGATTAGAAAACTAGGGTTTTCTGATTTCCTCTAGATCGAAATCGATTGCTCGATGGATTGATTGTAGTGGTTCTTTGATCGCTTCAACTTGATGATGTCGACCGATTCCTTGCTTCACTGATTTAGGGAAATTCTCCTGATCGAAAACTTGTGAGTGAATCTGAATTTTTAATCTCTGGTTGAAATTGTGATGTTTTTTGATGGATAATTGCCTATGATGTAATGGTGTTGTATAAATAGGATTACATAATCCTAAATACAATCTCTGATTTCATTATTGACTGGTTTGATCAATTGCTTGTGTGTTTCCCCTTTTGGTTTAGAAATTCTCGGCTTGATTGTTGTTGCATGATTGACTAATGTTGATTTGTTGCCATGCGTGCAAGTTGCCCTAAATATATTTCAGTACCAAAGCTTGATTTCGAACCTAAATGGGTTGCCAAAAACAAATTTTGCTGAATTGTTTTTCTTTCCAAAACAGTTTTACAATTTATTGAAATAAATGATTCATTTTCCCTTAAAAAATGCCGAGATTACATGAGTTTTTCTGGAAAGAATTTATTTTCCCCTTTTTATGAACTTGGTTGAGCTGATTTGTGTAACACCTCCCATATACGAGCAAATGCAATGCTTCAATCATGTTGCTTAAACTAGTCCATGAACGAATGAGAAAATGTATTCCTTCCTAAAAAAAATGCTGAATCACCATACCATTTATGTTAGAAACCAAAGATTTCTTGTGGTCCATAGTATGATTGGAGATGCCATATATGAGCCAATCACCATGTTTTCTTTCTGCTTGATTGAACATTTGAAAGAAAATGTTGATAAAGTATATCCCTTGATTCTTTGAGTTACTGGAAACTAATTTTCAAACATATTACAGTGATTAAATACTTGCCAAAAACTGCACTGTAATTTTTCTGGTTCTATTGACTTTGAAGTAAAAATCTGCTTCGAAGAACAACTGTATGAAAGTAAAGTTCTTAATACTTGTGTCATGCATCCATATGTGCACCATTTTGTTAACTGCTCACTGTTTGATCACCTGGCTTAGGCTAACCTGCTTATCATGTTTCATACATGAGACGACCCCAAACCCCGTACTGACGGTGGCAAGGGTAATCCGTGGAATATAACACAGAAATAGATAATTGCAGAACAGAATTAAATAAATACACCAGATAATGAACAATAGAATATACTGGATAAAAGTAATCATCAGAGTTACACAGTATACAGGATCTTACTTAGTACAAATACAGTTCAGCTATACATAAATGTCCACAGCGGAAAACAAACATAATATGTACAATAGGAGCTGAACAGCATAAAAAGAGATAATTGATAGAATCCATCTTCAGCTCCAGCTATCCAGAAAGAACCAGCTAAACCTGAATACAAGGCTGCCCATGTAGAAAAAGGGGCACCCGAGTTTGAAAGTGAAACAAACTACGAGTCAGTCATGGGACTTGTATGAGAAATCTACTCAACACATATATGTAATTTTGGCTAATCACAGGACCACGCCACTTTCGTGGAACGGGTTTACTCCATTGGATTGCCAGTGCTTTAAAACAAATCTTTCTTTTAAACATCGCAATGCTTTTTATAAAAATGAAGCCATTATAAGACTCAGTTCCCATCACACAATGCAACGCAAACCGGAGGATAGATTTTTACCTTATAATGGCCAAAATATGATTGATACGAATAAAACAAAGAAATTGGATATTATCGCTAGTGTTTATATGTTTTGAAAACAATTTCAAATCATAACTATCAATCATAGACGACATTAATGCCCCATACCACTATGTCGCCATATATAGGTATACAATCAAAACCGCACAGTCACGTATTTGGAAATTGGATTTCCGTCATGAACCAAGGCAAAAGATAGTCCTTACCGAATTCGAGACGCTCTAGCCCATGTATCAGGATCAGAGCTCGAGTGACCCTAGAATCGTCAGGGCCGGTCCACCGATGTGGATTAAAATTCCTAAACACTGCGTTTCCCCGCCCTTTGGGGCGTCAACGAGCCAACGAATGACTCCATCGGACCCGGATCGTCCGATCAAACCGAGGCGCCTCGCAACAGCAACAACCACATAGGTGAAAAGTATATAAATGTCAGGGCTGGTAGGTCACTGATACCACCCTAGCTAGAAAGAAACGCATGCCCTCCCTGAGGTCCTTCTCCCGTTTCTGGTTCATACCGGGGTGTGAGGCTCGTGAATTCACGTTATACACAAAGCTACGCCACACAGGCGGTGCTTTGATCATCACCACAAGACTTTGCTTTTCAACAGAAGCCCTGATCACTGCATCTTAGCATGCCACACAGGCAATTCACACCGTGCAACTGATGGCTATCAATCACACAGAACAAATTCCAATGTCAGACAACACTTTCCATTTGCAAGTCCGTTCTGGGTCTAAACGAAACCGGAGGCACTAAATACCTCGCAAACCCATCGATCACCACGTACGTCTGGACGATCACCACTCATTATCCATATTTCGGGATGCCTCCCAATCAGGACCTCGGTTACCTTCCAAACGAGGTGAAGATCTCCGGTCTTCGACCATCGTCTTCATCTTCGACTTTCAATCGTCGGTCAATTATTTGAAATGAGGATTAACTCGGCCTTTTCAAATAATTCACGTATATTTATAATTTCAAATCAATTTATTTCAATGGTTAAATTATTTGACAACACCAATTTTGTTCTTTAAGGTAATTTTCACACCAAACACATTCAACCATCAAATACCACATAAATCGAGCAAATTCAGTTTGTTTCCATTCCATATCGTTTATGATATTTTATAACGATTTTTCGCTATTTTTATTTATTTTAAAATAGCCATTTTATTCAAAACGACGCTTCGGGCCATAACGCGGCCGTGGCGCTGTTTTTCTTCAGATTTGATTTACACATATCTGAAAATCTAACCGTTGGATCTTTACAAAGTTGGTGCCGTTGGAAAGATTTTTCCAACGCGGACCCAACGGTTGCGATTTCAGGAAAATCCGATGGTCGGATTTTCCGCACTAGTTGTTTGAAATCACGGTTTCAAAACACGAACTGCACGGCCATGTTTCGTTTTAATTATATTTATATTTATATATATAAATATAGTTCATTCTATAATTCCAACTATAGTTCATTCTATATTTTCAACTTCGTTTTCACTTCAAATATTTCACTAACGCCTTAATATTTCGAAAAATTTCGCCATAACCTCCTTTGTACGGGGAGGGGTTTGGAAATTTATTGGGCCGTGTTAGGTACCCAATAAATTCTAAAAAGCATTCACATATTTATAGTGATATATCCTGGTGTTTACGGGGGAGCATGTATAGATAATCACTCCAGAGAATAAATTCTCGTCACCCCGTTTCCATGTGGAAATAAATAGTCCATGTGCCGTATCTAATAACTCGAGAGACGTGATTATTGTCAACTCCAGACCCGTGTGGGGTTTTTATTAATCTGGCAATTTATCGTTATATTTTATAGAGTGCATATCAGTCATCAGTTCAACCTGTAGTATATAATCATCGCCATACAAGCCTCTCGCTCGTATGGTAAATCTTCCACCTCGTCACACAAGCTCCAATTGCTTATGTGGAATGTGATGAAGTATGCCTATCGTCAAGAAGTATGCCATGTAGCGTAGTTCAAATTCAATTGTTCCTATCCTATGGCGATATTTATTATTTCACACAGAATAACCAGCACTCCGCATCCAATGACATTCACAGGAGTTGATATAAAAATAAAATTGCGTAGCCAACTCATCAAGGCTTACCTATTTGTCGGGCACGCAAATAATTTCTTTACTCTACAGCTAATCCATTTTTCCTGTTCAACACATGTATATATATGCAGAACAAAGCCAATAATAATATTTCTAGCAAACTATTATTTATTTCAACACGTGTGTATTTTTATCAAAGCGTATACATGATAAAAGAAATATTATTATCATCAGAATATTTATTCAACACGTGAATGTTTTTAACACTTCATATTCACAATAAAAATGTAGTTTTTATTGCCTATTCATTTAATTTTAAAATACGATAACATTCAACACATGAATTTCAACTCGACGAACGAATTTCAATTCAACACATGAATATTCTCTATAGTTTGTATATATATAAAAATGTGATTTTTATCGCTAAAACTATTTGTTTAAATTCAAATAATATTCAACACATGAATTTCAACTCAACGAATGAATTGCAACTCAACACATGAATATTCTTTCAACATATGTAATTTATTTCAACGAATGAAAATTATTCTAACACATGTATATTTCAGAAAATTTCGGCAGCATAATGGCAGGGTAGTTAAAACCGGGACCGTCCCTAGTACGGCTCCTCGCTCTACCTTAAAACCTCGCGGTTTTTGACAATGGGAATCATGCATCTAGTTCGCACGCAGGCGGCATGTATATATTTATTTCATTTCCACAAACTAATCCTATGTGGTTTCAACCAAAAAAATTTCAACCACAAACGGGTATTTTTCAATCACAATCAATCAATATCAACCCCAAACAATCCCAAACAACCATTCGCTATCAATCAATTTTCACTACAATCACAACCAATAAATATCGTCCATGGTTTGTGGACGAGGGGCATATATATATATATATATATATATATATATATATATATAGCAATTCACTTCTATTTCAACACAAATATAATTTTTACAACGCATATATAACTTATACATCGAACATACAACTTATACAACGCTTATACATGAGGTGTACAACGCTTATATAACTCATACATCGACTATATAATTTATACATCGTCGTTTTCCATATTGTTTTTAAATAAGAAATCTCACATTGGGTTCCACTCCACCAAAAATAGCAGAAGGCTCAGAATAATACGCGGTCTCTCCTAAAATGTAGAAGGCGTCCACACGGTCACGATGTTTCCTGTTTCATCGAATTTCATTAACAAATGAAAAAGATATGATTTTTCAAATTTTGCAACACTTTAAAACCGTCGAAATCAGTTTAAAATAAAAACAGTCGTTATACCTCAGTTTTGTTCAAATCTAGGTTTTGATCTTGTCGCCAATCCGTTGTACTTCGTTCAGATCGGGTCTCGCAGCGTCGAAGAGCTACGAAGTAGCTTCCAGCGCGTGGTGGTGGCGGCAATTCCGGTGGTCTGACGGCGGTGACAAAGTCGTTGACTTTGCGGGCTTCGTTCTCGAGGTAGGCGGAGGGAGAGAGGGTGGGGCCAGGTCGGATTTGAAGGGGGAAGGGAGGCGCTTCGACTGGAGGTGGTTGCGGCGGCTCTGGTGGCCTGTAGCGGCGGCGATTGAGGGGAGAAGTCGGGGAAGTTTTCCGCCGTTAGGTCGTTTCGGGGAGAGAGAAACCGGGGGGGGGGGGGGGGGGGGGGCTGACGTGGGCTAATGGGATTTTATATATATATATATATAAAGTTTTAAAATCCGAAAATACCCCTTGCCACCCACGAACCCCAATCCAAGCCCAACGACTGTCGTCCCTAGCGTTTTACCCCCATTCCGAACACAATGGGATATGTTTCGCAGGCCCATTCGATTGTTTCAGTCAGTTTTACTTCAAATCAAAATATATAACCTTCAATATTTAATTTGAACGTACATTTCAATTTGCCAGGGCCACAAACTGATTCGAAAAATTCCAGAAAAATTAATCTTGCTATGTTTTGACGATACGGTCCCGACAAAACTAGTTTCGTCGAATTCTGAGACCGTTTGCAAAAAGGCCCATTTTTGGTCGATCCAATTTAACTATAATTGACCAAAACACATTTTCCTTTGCCACGCTCACATATTAGCTTCAAAAATAATGGAATTTGAAACCTAGCGATAACTTCCCATCTCGGATCCAACAAAAGTGGTTTCGTCGAATTCCGAGGTCGTATGCAAAATGGCCAATTTCACGGGCTATATAAATTCCATAGCGACCGTTCTGAAAATTCATTCGGCCATAACTTTTGCTTTCCGCTATGAAAATTCGATTTTTCAGATTCGTTAGAAAGGTATTCACTAACAGATTTAAATATTTTTGGTTTCTCTAAAATCCGGATTGTTTTGCACCCGGTACAGTCCGACAAAGTTTGAATTCAATTTTTGAAACTACAGCGCCATTTCAGGCCTTGTTTATAATTATAATTAATTATATTCGTTTTCAATTGCCGATTCAAACTCACTTTTCATCGCCATTATTTAAAATATTTTTTTTAAATATCTAAAATCCATTATTTGGCTAATTTAAAAATTTTAAATTGGTTCAGATTTTCTGGGTCGTTACAATACATCACCATGCATAGAACTTTGTTAAGACACTTGTGCACATTCATGTATATGCTGCTTCCCTTTTGACCAAACATGAATTGATGAATCTGTCCAAAACAAGAATGCTCCCATGTATACTAGTTTGAATAAATGTATTCATTTCTGGACAACCAAATCTGATATTCTTGAAAATTTAAAAAATATTTTCCAAATTTGTATATACTTAATTTTAGGCATGATTTGATCACTAAATTCTGTGGAAAATTTGGCAACTAATCAGTCCCATGTTTATCCATTTATTTATAACTCAAAAACTGGAAACTTTGAAATTGGTTGCCATATAAGTTCTTCTCTGTCCAATTTCTGTTTGATTGCTTTGCAATTGTAATTGAGGTCTTTGAAAAAACATGCCAATTGACGTCTTGTACTTCTGTTATGCTTTTTCTGCTTGGCTTGCTTTGAGTCTTGTACTGTCTCTGTGTTGACTGAGTAACATATACATGATCTTGAATATGCTTCTCTATGCACACGTTATCTTGTGTACATGTTTACACTTGCACTTGTTGTTTCACTTCATTTATCTTGTGCAGCTTTGTTGCTATGCGTTGTGTGCTTTATGTAGTGCATCATCATTTTCAGTTAACATTCACTAAACATGTTGTTGCCTTCTCGACCAAAAGCTAACTACACAATGTACACTTCATTTTGAATTTGCTATTTTTACCCTTTATTTTGCTCGGCCATGCATCATGTTGAAAACCTTGAAACTAGATTGCACCACCTTGGCATTTGAATGTTTGCTGGTTTGAGATCGGCAATTTTTAACGCTGAGTTGCACCATATATATGCATTTCTGCTTTTTGCTGCGCTTTGTATTTAGCTCGGCTCGTTGATGATGATTTGTATTCATTGATATTTTTGGGGTGCCTCGACCATATTGATTATTGTTGCACAGAGTCGAGATGGTCCACGTGACTATTCCTCAGTTGCACACTGGAAAAGCGAGGCAGTGCATACGTGTATATATACACACGTGTGTATATGAAGCCATCCAAACAAGTTTTCCTGTCCCTGTAAAATATATGTATACAAACTACCTTGTGATATTTACAATGTATCAATGTGAATATCACGAGCTGTCTAGACACAGTCGGATGGATATGAAAATCAGATCGAGTCAGAAAAATGATGAGAAACACATCGAAATTCTGAGTCAAATAAATTTTAAAAATAAAATTTATATTCACATGTCTTCAGTTTTATTTCTATCGTAGTGTATTGTGTGTGTGTGTGTGTTTCATGTTAGAGGTAAGCATGTGATGAATGGACTGACTGTGAGCTGTGAAGACAGAAGATGGAAGATTGACAGAGACATGTATATAAGAATATATGTATATGAGAGAATATATGTATATGAGAGACAGTGTATGTTTGTACAAATGAAACTGTAACCGAGTCAAAGAATGTACTGTAATGAATTATATACCGGTGATGTGTTCAAATAGTGGAGTTGTAAATTTGTACTGTTTAAATGTTGAAATAAAATATTATATTCAAATAAAATACTGTGTGAGTATTTGAATTTCTGTATAGTCGTATTTTATTTAAATATAAATATTATATTCCTGTCTGTGATGTAGAATAACATTACAGTAACAGACACATTTGAAATAACTTTTATTTGGTTGTTATCAACAAACAAAAATCATATAATTGTGTATACAACACCGTTATATACAACAACGTGCATGTGCATATGAATAAGAATGGTTTGGAACCATCGAAGATAAGCAAGTTGTGAAGGCGTATGCTTTGGATATTGTGTCGCCTTCCTCATGGGGTCCAACTGCAGAGGAGAAGGGGAAAGTGTTGTTGTGCAAGGTACGCTTTCTATTAGAGACATTTTAGTCTGAGTTTTATTTGATACCGAAGCATAGCATTCTTTTATTATAATAAGCTTGTTTGCAAGTTAGGTTTAGATCCTAAGATTGTCGATAGACCGTTAGTTGTGACTAATCCGGTAAAGGGTTCGTCTAGTCTTTGTATGCTTTGTCGTGGTCTTGTTTTATCAAGTTATGGTTGCTCGTTTGTGTGTGATTGTTTTTTTTTTTTTTTTTGAATTTCGCTTGATTTGGGTTTATTTTGGATATGGACTGGTTCAAGAAGTATGTGGCTATAGTGGATTGCAGGAGGTTTGAGGTGACAATCAAAAATGTGGAAGGGCAAACGATTGTGATACGTTGTCTACCAGGGAATGGAGTTTTGGATAGGTTTTTATATTCGCTTGTGATTCCATGAGATGGGCGAGGTCAGAGGATTGCCGCCACAGCGTGAAATCATGTGACGACCCCAAACTTCCATGGTTCGAAAGCAAGGATAATCATCGGAGCATAATATAATTACAACAATAGTAGATCTCACATAATAGCATAACACATAAATCATTGCAGCGGAAATAAGAATGTCATCACAACATAACATCAAAGTCATCAGAGTACGCTGTTACAGGATACACTTAGCAAATAGAAGTCTCAACGAAGAAAGAAATAAGTCTCAATCTCCACCAAATACATCAAGATCAATAAAGTCTAAATGTCTCAAGTAGCAATAAAAATATAAAAAAGAAAAATTTCTTCGTTTTCTTCCTTAAGCAAGCTCCAATCCAGAATGTGTCCATACCTAAACCTGTCATTTGGCTGCCCGTGTGGAAAGAGGGCACCCGAGTTTGCAAAGTGAAACAAACTACAAATCAGTCATGGGACTGGTGTGAGAAATCTTTCTTAACTAACAATATGGCTAATCACATGACCACGCCGCTAATGCGGAACGGGTTTACTCCATTGGATTGCCCGTGCATATTTTTAATAAATTTTATTTGAAAAACAATGCAATGCTTTTTAGAAAAATGAAATCATTATAAAACTCAAGTCCCATCACACAATGCAACGCAAACCGGAGGATAGAGTTTTACCTTATAATGATTAAACATGCTTGATACGTAGAAAATAATATTTTTAATATTATTATTAGTGTCTAATAAGTTTCAAAAATACTTCAAAGTAAATGTATCAATCCTAGACGGCATAGCTACCATATACTATGTCGCCATACATAGGTTTACAATCAAAACCGTAATGAGGGTTTCCATCATGAGTCAAGGCAAGGGACGATCTCCTTACCGATTCGAGACACTCTAGCAATGTCTCAAGATCTCCCGCAGTTAACCCTTGGATACTGCAGAGCCGGTCCACGAATATACCTTAGTGGATTGACAATTCCTAAACACATGTTCCCCTGTCCTATTGAACTTATAAAATGGTCACAATCGACCAATAAATTTGAGGCGCCTCATTCCATCAACCACATAAGTAAAATGTCAGGGCTTGCAAAACCCTGATACCACTTCTAGCTAGAAAGAAACGTAAGCACTCCCTGCGTTCCCGTGTCCCATTACTGACTCTTACCGGGGTGTGAGGCTCATGAGGTAACGTTATAGAAAAAGCTATGCCGAAATAGGCTATGCTTTGATCATCATCCACAAGGCTCTGCTTTCCAACAAAAGCCTCGATCAATTGCATCTTGGCATGTCACCTTGACAATTCACGCTATGCGATCGATAACTACAAATATATAACCTTTGAGCTCATGCATGTCAGAGAAGGGTGCTAAGCAAGAGAATAAATTCTCCGCCGCCAACAGATATATATTAAATAGAGATCAATTTACATGAAATGAAATCCAATGTCGGACACACATCTATTTACAAGTCCGTTCTGGGTCTGAACGAAACCAGAGTCACCTTATCCCTCATCCCGTATGTCCAATATGGAAGAGAGGTGTTCGCATATCTAGACAATCAATAAGTACGTCCGAACAACTACCACTTTAACCCTTTACTGGGAGCCAACCAATGCCGGACATCAGTAGTTATCCTTTCGATGTGAAGATCGCCGGTCTTCAATCGTCGTCTTCAATATCTTCGATTTATATCGTCATATAATCATTTGAAATGAGATTCAACTCGGTCTTTTCAAATGATTCTCGCATATATATAGTTTAAAGACGTTTCATATCATTAACAGTATTTAATAACGATTTTTCGCTATTTTTATTTATATAAAAATAGCTAAATTAATTTAATGACGCTTCACGTCAATAGGCGGCCCTGGCGCTGTTTTTATCAAAATTTGGTTTACACTTATCTCAAAATCTAATCGTTGGATTTTAACAAAGTTTATATCGATGGAAAGATCTTCCCAAAGCGGTCCTAATGGTTCTAGTTTTGGGGAAATCCGACGGTTGGATCTTTCGGTATAATCGTTTAAAGTTATGATTCCGAAACGTGAACTACCGCGCACGATTCGTTAAATTTTAATTTTAATTTATATGTATAATTATATATAAATATAAACCATTCGATGATTCCACTAACATTTTTAATATGCCAAATAAAAGAATGTTTTTATTGGCATATCATACTTATATCATGTCAAACAAAATATATTTCGTTTACATGACATCTGAGTCAATGACAAATAAAAACTACTTTTTATTCGTATTTGTATTTTTAACTTTACTATGCATATAAACTCTAATGTATGCAATGTAAATATAAATGTAATTTTAACAATGCATATAAATTCTAATATATGCAATGTAAATATAAATGTAATTTTGACAATGCATATAAATTCTAGTATATGCAATGTAAATATAAATGTAAATTTAACAATGCATATAAATTCTAGTATATGCAATGTAAATATAAATGTAAATTTGATAATGCATATAAATTCTAATATATGCAATGTAAATCTAAATGTAATTTTAACAATGCATATAAATTCTAATATATGCAATGTAAATATAAACGTAATTTTAACAATGCATATAAATTCTAATATATGCAATGTAAATATAAATGTAATTTTGACAACAGGAAAAAATTGTGAAGGACAAAAAGACCGAAAAAATTGCCCAAAAGGACAAGGTGCAAAAAACTTGCTTAAAAGGACAAGTTTTAGTGTAAAGTGAAAAAACATGGGACCCCCCTGAATTCCACCATTTGCACTAAAACTTGTCCTTTTGAGCAAGTTTTTGAGCTCTTGTCCTTTTGGACAAGTTTTTGGGTGAGTTTGTCCTTATGGGAAAAATCCCCTTTTGACAATGCATATAAATTCTAATGTATGCAATGTAAATATAAACGTAATTTTGACAATACATATAAATTCTAAATTATACAATGTAAATATAAATGTAATTTTAATCATGCATATAAATTCTAATATATGCAATGTAAATATAAATGTAATTTTGACAATGCATATAAATTCTAATATATGCAATGTAAATATAAATGTAATTTTAACAATGCATATAAATTCTAATATATGAAATGTAAATATAAATGTAATTTTGACAATGCATATAAATTTTTATATATGCAATGTAAATATAAATGTAATTTTAACAATGCATACAAATTCTAATATATGCAATATAAATATAAATGTAGTCAACTAATATCTCCAATAATCAAACTTTACATTAAAATTATGATTTTAATGTTTCGACACTCTTATTCAAACATGAATCATTTTTATATGAATCATTCTTTTATAAAAATGATATTTCTTTTAATGCTAACATTCCTTTATTTCAAAAACGAACATTTTCTAATGATTTATTTATTTCATTGAAAACAAAGTTTTTAATGTAAACCTGTTTTATTTTAAAACATGCATGTTTGTTCAACCCCTACTATTACATTAAAAAGTGAATTTTTAATGTAACACATGTTTTCATTTTAAAACATGCATCTTTTTCTAAATTCAGTTATTACATTAAAAAGTGAAATCTTAATGTAAAACATTTTTTACTTTAAAACATGTATCTTTTTCTACATTTCTATTATTACATTAAAAAGTGAAATTTTAATGTAAAACATGTTTTCATTTTAAAAACATGAATATTGTCCAATTTTCTATTATTACATTAAAAGTGAAATTTTTATGTATATCATGTTTTCGTTTTAAAACATGTATCTTTTCTTATATTTCTATTATTACATTAAAAAGTGATTTTTTTAATGTAAAACATGTTTTCATTTTAAAAAATGAATATTTTTCTATATTTATATTATTACATTAAAAATGAGTTTTTAATGTAAACATGTTTTCATTTCAAAACATGTATCTTTTCACTAGTTTCTAACATTACATTAAAATGTATATTTTTAATGTATTCATGTTTTGATTTAAAACATGAACACTTTTCTTAGTTTTCACTCTTGACATTAAAATGTGAATTTTTAATGAAATCATGTTTTTCTTTAAAACATGTACATTTTCTATGTTTATAACATTACATTAAAAATGTGAACTTTTTAATGTAATGATCTTATTTTAAAAAAAAACATGAACATTTCTATTTTTATAATAATTCCATAAAATGATAGAAATTTATATTTCATTTTTGTTGAAAATTCTAATTCAACAAAATGACAAAATTTGATATTTCATTTTGATTGAAAATTCTAACTCAATCAAATAAAAAAAGTGTATATTTCACTTTGATTGATAATTCTAATTCAATCAAATAACAAAAGTGATATTTCATTTTGATTGTAATTTCTAATTCAATCAATTAACACAAGTGATATTTCATTTTGATTGTAATTTCTAATTCAATCAATTAACACAAGTGATATTTCATTTTGATTGAAATTTCTAATTCAATCAATTAACAAAAGTGATATTTCATTTTGACTGAAATTTCTAATTCAATCAATTAACAAAAATGATATTTCATTTTGATTGAAATTTCTAATTCAATCAAACAACAAGAATGTATGATTCATCTTTGTTGAAAATTTTGATTCAACAAAAAGTATAAAAGGGAATATTTTCATTTTGATTGAAAATTCTAATTCAATCAAAGTGACAAAGTGTATGATTCTTTTTTTTTTTTTTTGCAAATATAATTCCAATAAAATATAATAAAGGTGATACTTCATTTTTGTTGAATGCTTTGATTCAACAAAAATAACAAAAATGTTTGATTTATTTCTATTGCAAATTCAATTATAACACAATATCACCAAAATAACAGATCTACATAACTCATCAAATACGGATCAAATCACATAGCATAGCATGTAGAAATTTACAACAGATCGATGATAATACAATCATGATTAATTCTAATCATAAAAAAAATAAAAATAGAATTCTCACAGTTGTTTAAATCTGAATGGTTCAGATCTGCAATTCTGGCCAAAATTTGATCAGCTTAGAATTGGTTCTAGTTAGTCTAGAAACGCAGATCTCTGGCTCACGATTGCAATGCTTCGAAAATCGTTCAGTTCTGAGTTCATATGAATGAGTTACGATTTATTTTATGTTTATACAATTTTAAATTAAATTAATAAAATAATATAATAGGTTTGACCCTCTTCTTCTTCCACTACAGATAATCGGCCGTATTCTTTCAAATAGGTTCACTTCTAGGGTTCCACCTTGCGTTCAAATTAGCAGGCTTCAGGACAATCGGATGCCACCACGACGAAGAGCACGGGGAGGCGCACGCAGGGGGGCCCACCTTGGACAACTCGATCGCGGGTATTGGGGGTGCGGAGCTGCGAACGACGCGACTTCGGGGTGTCGGTTCTCGGAGTTCGTGCCACCAGGGGAGGATCAATCCGTATGGAATTGTAGAGGAGGAGAATCTCTACGATATTGTCAAAAGAACTGATGGGTTTTGTTGTACGGTTCACGTGATTACAATGGAGGAAAAATGGAGCGGTATTGGCCATTGAAAAGGAAGAAGGCGGCGGTCGTACTTTCTGATTAGGGTTTAGTATATACATAGTATTTATATAGTATAATTTATATTAATTAATTATCTAATTAAGAAAATAACCCGTTAACTTATACGGACTCCAAATCCAGCCGAACAAAAGTTGTTTCTACCTAATTGCCCCTGTTCCGGAACTAATGGGCTAGGTCCCGTCAGCCCAAACGATTTTTTTAGCCTGATTTCTTTAATTTAAAATTTAAATCCTTTGTTTATTTAATTCGATCGTACATTTAAATTCACCGGTCCCATATACGGACTCCGAAAATTCCCAAAAAATAAATCTAGATATGCTTTGACGATACGGTCCTAACAAAATTAATTTCGTTGAATTTGGAGACCGTTTGAAAAATGGCCTTTTTAACGGTCGATCAAATTCAGTAGAAATTATCAAATCAGAGTTTAATTTGCTACACTCACAAATTAATTCCAAAAATTATGGAAAATTAAACTTAGCAATAATTTGACATTTTGGATCCAACAAAAGTGGTTTCGTCGAAAACGGAGGTCGTTTGTATAATGGCCATTTATACGGGCTATAAATTATACTATATTCCATAGCGACTATTCTGAATATTCGGCTAGCCATAACTTTCTATACCCGCTTTAAAATTTTGATTTTTCGGATTCGTTGAAAAGATATTTTTAAATAGATTTAGATTTTTTTGGTTTCACTAAAATCCGTTAAATTGTGAATCCTATACATTCAGTCAAAGTTCATATTTGATTTTTCAAACTATCGTGCTATTTCTAATTCCTTTAGAAATTAAAATAAATATATTTGTTCTAACTTCGATTTAAATAAAATTTTAATCTTTATTATTTAAAATAATTTATTTCAACTACTCAAAATTCATTGAAATAGCCAAAATAAAATTTTTAAATTGGTTCTGATTTTTCCGGGTTGTTACAAATCGTGTTTTAGATCGATTTAGTGGATGGAGCTAGACCTATTGTTATGCCTCTTAGGCAGATGGAGCCTAAGGAACAGTGAAATTTAGAGGTGCAAGTGGGCAATCTTCTGAGTAAAGGATTCATTCAGAGAAGTGTATTCGAATGGGGTGCACTAGTTGTGTTTGCGACCAAGGCTGATGGATCATTGTGATTATGTATGGATGGTGGCCTCGAGGGAAGGAGCTATTCATGGCGCAAAATTTCTTCTCGGCGATGAGCTTGGTTTCGTAACGAATGGCAGACGTTTTTCCTATATGTGTATAAAACCGATTGTAGTTAAATACATGATCTGAGTAGTCATTATCAATTACTATGAAGTGGTCAATATCGACAACTATTGTTGTTGGTTATTTGTCCAATTTGACATCAGCGATGATGCGATTTCAAGGAACGGGATATGCTGGTTTGTTTGATAATGGTTTCGATACAATGGCTCTTCGAACGATGGCTTTGGCTTGGTGCTTCTATGCAATGATGTGTCATTCGAAAATGATGATTCCATGATAGAGAGCAAGGTTTCTACGATGGATTGTTTTTCTCTGAAATGCAGAAAAGATGACATTAAGTTGTATTGACATGACTATTATATGAGGATGGGATGATACGTAGTTGTTATGACTTAAAGGGTAGTGGATGAGGTCTCACGGCAGTGTAGTTCATCGGGGATAGTCCACCTGTTGATCGGCTTCAGAGAATAGTTTTATGGGCAGTCTTAAGATGGATTCTGCTGTAGAGAACATGTGCAAAGGAGTCATTGGTATTCACGATTTTGGTACACCTTTGATAGAGGGGCACAAAGATGGATCAACGCCAATAGTAGTATTGACTGATTGGCCCAGAACCCAGCGCTAGTTGAAGTATGAACTAGGTAGAGTTAATTGCTATAGTCCAGTGCAGTAGGACATAACAATAGTTTGGTAGAGCCCATTGCCGTGGGGACTCCCAGTGCCTCAATAGATTTGGTGACCAAAGTATTGAGTATCGTATACTTTACGCATTGATTGAGTGAATGTGCGAATAGATGATGGGGTCTATGGTTGTTTATTTATTTATCATCATTAGTACTTTGACATATATCACACCTTCTGTACTTGATGTTTATCTTACTGTAGCATATATCGATTGTTGTGTGCTAACTCTATTGATGCAAGGTAGGACTGGTATGATTCCCATACCCTCTATGTTGTATATACTATTATGATTTTTTCTATACTTTAAGACTTGTTTATCGCTCAAACTAGACCTTTTTCTGACCCAAGGTTTTATTTTCCTCTTGTTACGTTGGGTGTTCATCGACGATGTTGATGAGATGATCAGGTGATAGGTACATGTATTTTTGGAGTTACGCAGGTGGAATCACAAGAGGCGACGTTTTACATATTAATACTTATATCCTTTTTGTTTATTCCGCTGTGTAGCATCGTTAAGCCTTGATAGTATTATATATTCTCAGTAGAGACGGTTTACCAGTTTAAGATTATTTGTCACTTATATAAACTCTATTACTGTTTTGTATAACTGTATGAGCTTATTTACTCTGATTATATGCTTTATATAGTTATAATTGTATAGCCTATTTTATATCTGTGATTGTTACTATTATATGTTATCTGATGCACTGTGAGATATACGACAGATTCTGTGATTGTGTTTGTGTTCTGTCATGTTCCCTTCTTTCTCTTTTCTTCTATTTTCTTCTTTTCTTTGTCTTTCCCTTCTTTTTACCATTTATTTTATCTTCACGATTGCTTTACATCGATCGGGTGCTGGCACAACGCGAATTTTTAATTCTGAGCATTGGTGATGTATGGTGGGTCATCTCAGGGTTAATGGCCATTTCAATTTATAACGATACCTCTTCTAAATCCAGCACTATATTTACAGCTAAAAAATAATGGTCTACATCTTCGTTGTGTTGGCTTCATAGAAAACATTTTGGATCAACATTTATTTGGGTGGCATGTATTTGTTAAGAGCTTTATATAAATATACAGCTATTTATTATAACATGCATGTTGTTCCAATGTTGATCTTATATTATTCCAGGTTGGTTTGAACCTGTATCAGTTATTTTATATAACTGGTGTTGTTCTAAAGCCAATCTAGTAGTCATCTTCTTCATATGCGAATTTTAGTCCCTAAAATTTTGAATGTGAAATACCTTGGGTAAGTGATATTGCAAATTTTCCATTCCTTATTTTTGGTTATGTCCTTAACCATTATGTTCTCACCCTTTACTATTTCCACTACTTTTGCACCTATTTTGTTAATGACTCCACTGCCTTATTACTATGAATCATATGACAAAGAAGTTGGTGTTTCCCTCCCTTATTCTGAGTAGTTGTTTCTAAATTCCAAAATAACAATTCCTAATGTCCATCTCCTGAAAAGGTTGGATCTCAATATATTTTGCTCTTATCTATTTTTCATGTATCCCTTCTTCATTTAATACTTCCCTATATTAGTTTTGCAACCAAAGTTATCCTTAAATGCTCAAAGACATAATCCTTCTTCTTCTTTACTCTTACACACAACTTCATAAGGAATTTTGTTTATTCTTCTCATCCATGGAAAGTTTAAACAAACATGTTTGACTTTGTTGTTTATCATAGACGGAAGTTTAAAATATTGCATCAAATATGATATAATTGGGTATATATTGGATTAAATAATTTCTAGTCCACTTCCTTCCCTTATCAATATTCTCTTCTTATTAGTTTGTTATTCTTCTGATTTTATCCACTAGAGGTTCACAATCTTTATAACAATGGTTAGTAATTCTCCTTGTTTAATGCCAATGTTACCTTTAACTCTATTTTATTTTTAACTCCACTACCAAGGAAAATAGTGGATTTCTAATTTCCTAGAATAATTCTAGTTCTCATTTACATATTTTTTATGTCTCGAATTGCTTTAGCTCCAATTTTAGGCTATTTCTATTTCTACCCCTCATTTTTCCTTTCTCACCCCATCAAATCAATCTAAAACTAATTGACATTTCTACCCTTGTAGTAAATAAGTTGGAACGACATATATAGTAGAATTGTCATCTATTTTTAATAATGTATTTGTATATATAACAACAATGTTTGTATGTGTTTAACGACATTTTAGAAGATATGTTTAACAGTGTTTAACATTGTTTAACAATACCAGAATAACAAATGTTTCATTTTGCAACATGCAATGTCTCGACAAAGACAAAATTTGGTTTTCATGAGTAGAATAAGTGATAAACTAAAACTTAAAATAAAATAGAATGGCATTGTTTGTGTTTGAATCTGATCCACTTCTTCATTGCTACTTCATCAATTCAATGGTTCTTTATTTATAAAATAGAATGATCTTCATAACAATAAGATAGAAGGATAATAAAAAGTAATAAAAAGGGTATTTTTGGAAGATTCCGAGGTGTGAAAAGAAATAAATGGGGGAGGGGTGTTTTTTTCTCAAACCCATGGGGAAGGAAATGGTAAATTAGGGGGTGGTAATAGAATTAGTCCCAATTTTATTTACATTAACGAAGACTAGAATGAAGTCTGTTTATATAGCGTAAGTGATATCGCCTCCTGTCATAGATGATTAGTTAAACCTTTTCTCACCTTTTCGTCAATTAATAAAGAAAAATACTCTAATATAAAAGTGAATAGAAGGGGAAAAGTTAGACCGCTTGTCCAGATTTATTACGGAAAAAGAAATATAGACTACTTTAATTAATTATTAAAATACAAGTTATAAAATTTAGACTAAAGGATTAAAAAAATGATATATTCATATAGTATTACCGAAATACAATGCTATATTCATATAGCATTACAATAGTTTGTACATTGTCGAAACAAGGGTTCAGGGGTAAAACTAATAGCATTACGCATGTTGGATGATGTGCTGAAAATGTTGTCATTAAGGCACAAGTAGCAAGTGCAATATATGTTGCATGACTTTTTCAAGATCAAAAAACTTCTCCATGATGGCAAGTGCAAATATCATATTGGTTCCATGAGGTAATGCCGTATTCATTTAAACATATTAAAACTACTCCATTTTTGCATTCACTTTGATCTAAAAGTTTATTGCGCATTATTGGATATTGTGGACTAGCCTTTTGGCAAGGCCATTAAGATTGTACAAGAGTCAGGAATCTTGAAAGAGCCATGGAAAGTAGCCTCGTTTTCAACCAGCAAATGGGTCTGGCTATGAAGTAAGTCTCCCCGATCTGTTGCCACATAAGCCCACTTGTGTATGACCATCGTTCCCCAGCTTGACCATCGTTCATTTCGAACAAGAAATAAGTCGACCCGAACTACTAACTTCTTCATAAGTGACAGTTGTTCTGGGTTTAATCGGTACGCATCGAATGATTTTTGTTCGATCATATTGAAACCGAACCCATGCATCATGAAAATATCTTCTTAAGGACTCATTCTTGCTCTTACTTGAGCGCTTCAAGTCTTCTAAGAACATCGGATCGACTGCCACTTATCGCTATATAATGGTTATATGCTCCCACGCGAAAAGAACGATTCAATAGCTTTTCCTATGATTCTAGAATGGATGACATGTGTTCTAGTTGACCCGAGCACTGTAGCATCAATAAATATCCCTTCAAGGTTCAAAAGAATGGACTTTTTGCCAATCTCTTATCATTTTCAGTATTGTCTGCAGGCGGTACTTGCAATTGGTCACTAAAATTGTAACTTTACTCAAGCATTTTATACTGTCAAGAAATATAAAGTGGACGTAGGCTCGTTAATGCTGAACTACCATAAATTTGTGTATGGTTCCATTTCTCCTCATTTTACTTTTATTTATCTTCACTTTCATTCTCCACAATCCAATTTCTTGGGTGTTGTGCCACTTTCTGGTGTCAACACTTTAGTGCTTTCACAGAGAAATTGATATTCTCAACATCTAAAGGATTTTGTTAACCAAGTCCAAGACGAAATCCCAAGTTTCTTCCAACATTAGCAAACAATGGTTTCCAAGGCTTTAGCTTGTGCGTTCAGGAAGCAACAACAAGAAGCTCATGTACGTTCTCTGTAAACACCCCACATCCGTTAAGGTCACTCATAAAGGGAATGCATTAACTTTGGTGGAGTATAAAAGGTACAAGTAATTTACAAGACAGACATATAAACAACAAAAAAACTAAATTTTATTTTATAAGCACGTGGTCCAATCAAAACATTACAACAACTTTCTTAAAAACCAACTTCCAAATCATTACAACAAAGCCTCTGTCTTGACTAAAACATAAAGAAAAATAAACAATAATAAAGCAGCATAAATCCCTAATTAAGAGTGTAACCACAACCATATCCCAAGAGAAGAGAATCCAAGTAATACGTCTACTCTCTTCAAGCTGGAAAAGGTCTGGACTAAGTTGAAGTATTCCATCCCTGCGGACCTGGGGGGAGGGGGGAAACGGAAGACAAGAAGACGAAAGAAAACGGGTCAGACATGAGCCTGGTAAGTCCGGTGATTATTTAGCATGAAAACAGGTAAAAGGATCATGACATGAAATAAACTGAACCTAGGACAATACCATAGAAATAAGATAACAATAAATAAGGCAAGATAAACTGAATATACTATCGCACTCATTTCTATTTCCTTGCACCTACTAACAAGTGTTTTCAACTAGCACCATGTGTTCATGATAAAATGATCCCCTTTATCGATTGGCTTCTACTCGCATGCATTTATGACTTGTGTCATTCGGCCCCGCTTGATTGTAGATACCTGTGCTGGTCCCACCGTGGTGTGTATCAATTCCTATGGTGGCAACCCGACACAAATTCAAGATGTACAGTGTATATTACTGATGCCCAGTGCCTGATTTGTCCATGTCGGAGTACATGCACACCCATACTCTGTCGGAACCTACACTGTTGCACCACCCGCTGTTATTTTGACCGCTTATAATCAACCCAGTAATCGTGCCCACCCTGCCTATTTCAGGGTAACATGATACATCTATGTGGGTTACTGCTGAAATGGGTCCCCGTTACTAGGGTTTCCTAATCAACATGTTAAGTGTTCTCAAATTAACCTAACCCCTACCCATTAGTTTAGTTAACATGTTGTATTGGTTAAGTGTTGCCTTAATTTACTTAACCTTCCCATTCTTAGACTGCCTGTTTCTTAGCTATAATTCATTCATTAAAGCACCAACCTCTCATATTAGATCGATATTGATGCGGTCGCTGGATGTGTTGGGCGGTTCCGGGCAGTCTTACACCGCAACTCAATCTAACCTCGGGTTCTTTGGGCTTAATGCGCTAACCTCTAACATTAGATCTGTATTGTTACGGTTGCTGGATATGACGGGTGGTTCTGGGCAGTCTTACACCGTAACTCAATCTAAACTCGGGTTAGGCATATTCATCTTTTAATTAATTTACATATTTACCATTTATGTTTATATGTAAATTATCCACCAATGTTGTAAACTCAAGTTATGTCCCATTTACCCTCTAAATTATGTCCATAATTCTTAGATACAAATTATACCTTTTCATGCCATTAATCATTCACATGATTATGAGCCAACCTATGCCAATAGCATGTAATTTAATATTTTTCCCAGCGTATCCCCCGTTATTCGTTTGCACAAATTACATAGAGCGTTAGGCTCGCAAATTAGCCTAACTCATAAACAAAAAGGGAAAAGCAAAGGGACATGTAACATTCCAACAGCATAAAACAGTATAGATCAACTAAGCATGTGTGATATAAATTTGGCATAGTACTACACAAATTTAATTAAGCATGTAAATGTGAACTTGCATTTGAGTTGGACCAAATTAACATAGATCTAAACATCTAGGCATGTAGATCTAGACATATAAGCATATATGAACATGACTTAGCTTATGGTCTTGTATATAACATATCATAAAAGAATCACTAAATTTATATACAACATGATAGGTTCATCACCAAATTAATATACAACATGATGGGTTCATCACCAAATTAATATACAACATAATAGGTCCATCACCAAATTAATATACAACATGATAGGTTCATCACCAAATTAATATACAACATGATAGGTTCATCACCAAATTAATATACAACATGATAAGTTGTATCAATCACAATAGTCACGTAGGAATAGGTAATTTCAGAATTGCTATAGGGATAAACGTGAATCAGAATACGATTATCTTACAACTAGGCACAGCTCTAGTTTCGCTTCATTACAAGTCATGACTTTTATTTGTTCAAATCTAAAGAATAACTGAACTTACAAACAAAAGAACAAATCTTGTTTTCTGGGATCTGATTTCTGAAACTAAAAAGCTATCCTTTGATGTAGACTATTGATTCTCTAGTTTGGACTTGATTAGAGGCTTTCTAACTTGATTTCTAGAAAAATGGAGGCTACACTAGTTTGGCCATGGACAACATGTTGGCTTCAGAGAACAAGGTTATGAGGTTTTAGGGTTGAGGGTTGGGGTTGTTTATATAGAAGTTTAGATTAATGAGAGCCGTTAGATCAACCTAGGAGTAATCAGAGCCACCCAGACCAGTTAGAGCCAATCGGAAGTCGCCACATTTGCCCTAGTGACTCAGAAAAACGTCACTGGACAAAACAGCCCAGATATGGCCAAGGGGTTCAACCCTTACAGGGGGGTCGACACCCCTGTTGGGTGTCGACACTTATGTCGACCCCCCATGGGGGGAGTCGAACCCTATCGGCGTGAATTTTCCCGCCCAACTGATTCTCAGAATTTTTGAATTTCGAGCTGCTTTTTGATTTAATTATTATTTATATCTAATTTCTATTTAAACTTGAAATCTTCTGAACTCCATAAATTCTTCATACGGGGTCTGATTCATGCAAACTCGGACTCTATCTCAAGCATAATTCCGGGATGAACCTAATGGCGAAACCCGTTTCCCCTAATTTCCACTTTTAAAATTAAGTATTCTTTAATTCGTTACTTTAATGTTCACAGAAAATATGGGGTGTTACATTCTCCCCTCCTTAAAGGATTTCATCCCCGAAATCTTCAAGTAAAGAAGAATGTATATCCTACCATCCAACATACATCTACTCAACCATTCAATCACAAACATCCATTGTCGTTTAAAGGTATCTAATGCTTTTCACGAACATATGCATAGTGTGTGTGTATGTCCTTATCTAATGCAAAAGCAGGCGGTCTACTGATTCAGTTGACCTCCTTAATTCAAATCATGATAGTGCCATGAATCCATTATGTATGCAATTATTCCTAATCGTACTTTATAACTTCTATATGGGTGCACAATCATTCATACAAGTGCAACATCCACATGACAACACATCAAGTTTCAATCCATATACAAATACATATATGCATATGCAATATGAAAGTGACTGAGCCGACCTAGTACCTAATGTGTGTGTATATGCATCCATGAGCAACCACTTGCAACCATCAATCATAACATGTTTCAAATACATGTTTACATTCATTGGTTTCTACCTAAAGATCAAGGATAGGACCGAGGAGATATACTTAAGAGATAGATACAAGTATGCATAAACTTAAAGAAAAAGAGATCAAGGATGTACCCTCAAAAAGAAAAGGGTAGGCTGCGCGTATCTTGTCCTCAGTCTCCCAAGTCGCATCTTCCTCAGTGTCACTCCATTGAACTTTAACAAGATTGACTTCACGGTTGCGTAGCTTTTTGACTTCTGTCCCTAAGATACGAGTTGGAACTCTCCTCACCGTTGCTTCTCGTTCCACGTCTACTTCTTCTAGTATGCTTGGCTCCACAACTTCCGCAGACTCATGTAAGCACTTTCGTAAATGAGAGATATGGAAAAAATTATGAACTCCATCCAATCTTTCGGGCAGCTTTACTCTATAATCCATCTTCCCAATCCTCTCAATGATAGGAAATGGCCCAACAAATGTTGGTGCCAATTTTCCTGTAGACCCAAAGCGAACGACATTCCTCAAAGGAGATACTTTAACGAAAACCCTCTCTCCAACCTCAAACTCAAGGTCGGTCCTTCTTTTATCAGCGTAGGACTTCTGTCTATCTTGTGCAGTCTTCATTCGTCTTCGTATCAAGTCCACCTTCTCTGAAGTTTCTCTAGTCATGTCCGGCCCAAGTACGAGCTTGTCTATAGACTCCCACCAAAATGTTGGTGATCGCCATGGTCTTCCATATAAAGCCTCGAAGGGTGCCATGCCTATGGTGGCTTGGTAGCTATTGTTGTAAGCGAATTCCACCAAAGGAAGATGATCCCCCCATGTCCATCCAAAATCAAGAATGCACAATCTCAAAATATCTTCTAATACTTTGTTCACCCTTTCCGTCTGACCATCGGTTTGAGGGTGATAGGCCGTGCTTAAGCATAGATGTGTGCCTACGGCTTCTTGCAAACTCTTCCAAAACTCGCTCGTAAAAATAGGATCTTGATCACTTACTATGCTAGAGGGTATTCCATGCAGTTGAACCACCTCTTTAAGATAAATGGATGCTAACGATGAGGCAGTCCTCCTACTCTTAATAGGTATAAAGTGAGCGCTTTTAGTGAGCCTGTCCACTATTACCCAAATACTGGTATTGCCCCTTCTTGACCTGGGCAACCCATCAATAAAGTCCATCGAAATGCTATCCCATTGCCACTGTGGGACTTTTAGAGGATGAAGCAGACCACCAGGCTTCTTTTGCTCTATTTTGACTTGTTGGCATATCAAGCATTTAGAGACAAACTCGACTACATCCTTCTTCATGCCATTCCAAAAGAAAACCCTTTCTATGTCTTTATACATCTTGTCCCCACCTGGATGTATGGTCAATTTAGAATGGTGTGCTTCTTTGAGAATGGTTTTCACCAAATCTCTTGCTTGTGGGACGCATAGTCTTCCATCCCGTCTCAACCAACCCTTGCCATCGATGGAGTATCTATTGAGGTGACTAGAATTCTCACCTCTCATTAGCTTATCCATCAAATCAACTAGCTGAGGGTCTTCATGTTGCGTGGTTCCTATTGAGTCCAAAAGCGTAGGTCACACCTCTAGTGTTGCTAACAAGCCAGGTACAAACTCAAAGGAAGGTCTAAAGTCAACGTTTGCTATGTACTTCAAGCTTTTCCTTTCTACAATGAGAGGACTTAGGGTCAACTTTTTCCTACTCAAGGCATCTGCCACCACATTGCCCTTTCCAGGGGTTTAAGCAATCTCAAAATCGTATGAGGCAAGAAACTTCACCCACCTTTGTTGTCTTAAGTTAAGATCTTTCTGTGAAAAAAGGTACTTTAACGATTTATGGTCAGTAAACAATTCAAACCTTTCTCCTAGTAGATAATGACGCCATGACTTAAGAGCGAAAATAATGGCAGCTAGCTCCAAATCATGAGTTAGGTAGTTCTTCTCATGTACCTTCAACTTCCTTCCCCCATAACAAACTACTTTGCCCTCTTGCACCAAGACAGCACCCAATCTTGTCCTGCATGCGTCTGTATATACAGTAAACATCTTAATCCCATCAGGCAATATCAGAACTGGGGCTGTTGTTATAGCTCTTTTCAGTCGTTGGAAAGCAACATCGCAATCCAAATCTCAAGCAAAAGATAGGTTCTTCTTCGTCAATCTTGTAACTGGTGATGAGATCTTTGCAAACTCTTTAATGAAATTTCTGTAAAAGCCTGCTAGCCCGAGAAAACTTCGTACTTCGGTTGCATTCCGGGGGGACCTTCCAATCTTGCACCACAACTACTTTTGCGGGATCCACAGCCATTCCCTCTTTGGACACCACAAGTCCAAGAAACCTTACTTCTTCTCTTGAAAAATGGCATTTTGAGAATTTTTCTTTCAGCTGGGGTGCATTAAGAGTATCCATGACTTCCCTTAAATGCAAAGCATGCTCTTCCTCATTTTTCGAGAAGATCAAAATGTCATCCACGAAGACCACTACAAATTTATTAAGGAACTCCCTGAATACCTGACTCATCAAGTGAACGAAATAAGCAGGTGCATTTGTCAAGCTGAAAGGCATGACAAGCCATTAAAAGAAACCATCCAGGGTCCTGAATGTGGTATTATTAATGCTGTCCTCATCCACTCTTAGCTGATGAAACCTGGTAGCCAGAACTAGTTGGGATAAAACCGATGCACCTACAAGCTGATCGAACAAGTCATCTATTCTTGGAAGTGGGTGCCTATTCTTCTTGGTTAGCTTGTTTAGTCCCATATAGTCAATGCATAGGCGAAGTGAACCATCTTCTTTGGTTGCAAACACCACTGGAGCACCCCATTCAGAAATACTCCACCTTATAAACCCCTTTTCAAGTAACTCTTTAACTTGCTTGCTGAGCTTCTTCCTTTCCCTTGGAGCCATGTGTCTAACGGGTAGAGCAACAGGTTTTGCATTATCAACAAGGTATATGCGGAAGTCTATCTCCTGCTTCGGAGCTAAACCCTTCACCTCTTCAAAGACATCCGAGTATTCACAGATCACTCTAACAGTTTTCAGGTTTTCAACAGACGCATCAAGAGATTCTAGGTAGCTAAGCATAACAGAGTTCATAGGATTACAAGAGATTTCGAGAGTGTAACCGAGGCGAGTCATAAGTCTAACTACTCTCTTTTCATAAACGAGAATGGCACCATTACTGGATAGCCAGTCCATGCCTAGAATCAATCCATAGCCCGTGAAGCCCAAAACATAGGCATTACATCTAAACCCAACGCTTAGTATAGAAATTTCCAAATCCAAACAAATCATTGATAAATAAGCCGAACCCCAATTGGATTTAAAACAACCAAGAGATCCTCTACTATATTGGTGTCTAGGTGCAGAGATTCAAATAAAGCAGTAGATATAAAAAAGTGTGCGATGCGCCAGAATCAAAGAGAGTATGAACAGGATGCTCAAAAAGATAAACTAAACTCTCAACAGAAATATTTCTACCTCGTTCTTGTGGAGGTGCTATGAGAGCGTGAACCTGCCCTCCAGCAGTATATCCAGTCCTCTGCCCTTGCCCTTGCTTTCTTGGGCAGTCCTTAGCCATGTGTCATGTCTCGCCGCACTGAAAACAACCACCCATCTTCCTTTTCTTCTTTCTGCAGTCCTTAATCAGATGCCCAGGTATGCCACAAAAATTACACTTCCTCTTGTCACGGGGTTTGTTATTCTTCCTTCCCTTCTTGGAATCCGTCTTCTTGTTCTGTGATCCCTCCATTTTCTTGTCTTGAGGTACTTCCGCCTTTATCTCTTTCTTGCCATCCTTATCTTCCTCCTGTAACAGTGCCATTTCAACTAGTCTCTCATAAGTCGCACCCATAGCTATATGGGTCATAGCTAGGCTGTGTAGTGGCTCGTTCAACCCTTTAACAAAATGAAGAGGCTTCTTATGTGGAGTGTTCACTAACTCCAATCCAAATCTAGCCAGCTGGTTGAATTAGTTGACGTATTCCTTGATCGTAGGCTTCCTTGTTTGAGAGCTAAGAAAATTTTCACCTGTAGGCTTCGTTCAACTTGCGAGAGGAACTTCATTTTAAACCTTATTCTGAAATCCTCCCAAGTTTTCAACTGGTCTCTCAGCATTAGTAACTTCCCACCAATAAGAGGCTTCGTCCTTAAGTAACCACACAGCCAATTGTATCTTCTGCCTATCGTCCACTTCGAAGATAACAAACAAATCTTCTGTTTCCTTGAGCCAATTTCTTGCTTCCACAAATGACTCAGTCCCATTAAAGTTCTTTCCACCCATGGCTCGAAAGCCTCTACATATCTTCGAGAAAGCATTCACACGAGGAGGAGGAGGAACAGGTGCAACTAGGGGAGGAGGAACGTTTGATAGGCCTACGTCATTAGCCCTAGACTCCACGTACCTTCTGAACCAACCAGGTACCGGTACGCCCCTGGAAGATTAAGATCCCCAAACATGATAAAATGAAAAGAAAAGGTTCAAAACAAAGGATAGAAAGATAGTGCATATGGCTTTGGGGATTATGCTTTTTAAAATAAAACAACATTTTTCTTAAAAATGCTTCTTTAAACTACTTTTTGAAAAATAGTTTTCAAAAACTATTATCTAATCTGGTAAACCTTTGCTCTGATACCAAGTGTACACACCCCACCTCCATTAAGGTCACTCATAAAAGGAATGCACTAACTTTGGTGGAGTATTATAGGTAAAAGGTACAGGTAATTTACAAGATAGACATATAAACAGTGGAAAAACTAAACTTATTTTATTAGCACGGGGTCAAGTCAAAACGTTACAACATCTGTCTTAAAAACCAACTTCCAATCATTACAAAAAAGCCTCTGTCTTGACTAAAACATAAAGAAGCATAAACAATAATAAAGAAGCATAAATCCCTAATTAATAGTGTAACCACAGCCATAACCCAAGAGAAGAGAATCCAAGCAATACGTCTACTCTCTTCAAGCTGGAAAAGGTCTGGATTAAGTTGAAGTATTCCCTCCCTGCAGACCTGGGGGGTTGGGGGGAGAGGGGAAACAGAAGACAAGAAGACGAAAGAAAACGGGTCAGCATGAGCTTGGTAAGTCTAGCAATTATTTAGCATGTAAACAGGTAAAAGGATCATGACATGAAATAAACTGAACCTAGGACAATACCCTAGAAATAATATAACAATAAATAAGGAAAGATAAACTGAATATACTATCGCACTCATTTCTATTTCTCTGCACTTACTAACAAGTGTTTTCAATTAGCACCATGTGTTCATGATAAAATGATCCCCTTTATCGATTGGCTTCTACTCGCATGCATTTATGACTTGTGTCATTCGGCCCCACTTGATTGTAGATACCTGTGCTGGTCCCACCATGGGGTGTATCTGTAACGACACGGATTTTGCCCGACCTTAATCGATCGCAAAATCGACCAAGACCGTTCAAATCCCGCGTACGTCAACTTTGGGAATACAACACATCAGAACAAATAACAGCAGACTTTTATTACATCATAATAACGTAACATCAGAGTACAGAATATCAGAGTACATTGAATTATATTACAGCGGAAGATATAAAATTTACAAAAAAATTATAATACAATACAGTGCAGCGGAAATAAAATAACTAAGCTCTGGACACAGCTTTAAGCTTCAATCCAGAATCCTGCTCGAGAGATAACCTGTAGACAAACTACTCGACTGCCCGTGTGGAAAAGAGGGCACCCGAGTTTGCAAAGGTGGAAACAAACAACGGGTCAGTCATGGGACTGGTGTGATAATTCTTAACTAAAAAACTTACTAATCATAAGGCAAATCCAAGGACCACGCCGCTGACGCGGAACGGGTTTACTCCAATGGAATGCTGTGCATAACAGTAAAGTAAATCGTCAAATAACGCAATGCTTTTTAGAAAAATGAAACCACCATAAGACTCAGGTCCCATCACACAATGCAACGCACACCAGAGGATAGAGTTTTACCTTATGGTGATTAAAAGATGATAAATACGTCAAAACGATATTATTATTAGTGTATATATTGTTTAATAAAACATTTCAATCATAATATCAATCCTAGGAAGCATAGGTACCATATATTATGCCTCCGTACTAGTAATACAATCAAAACCGCATGGGGCGTATTGGAGATTTGGATTTCCATCATGAGTCAAGGCTAGAGCGGAGCTCCTTACCGATTCGAGACACTCTAGCTAATGCCTCAGGATTCCCCGCGGAGAACCCTTGGAAATGGCAGGGCCGGTCCGCAAATACAGCTTAGCGGATTGGTTATACCTGAACACACGTTTCCCGGTCCTATAGGACCTATCCGAGGCGCGCCCCATTCCATCATCCACATAAGTAAAATGCCAGGCCGTGATAAAACCCAAACACCACTTCTAGCTAGAAAGAAACGTGCTGCTCTCCCTGCGTTCCCTTCGCCCGTTTTAGACTCTACCGGTTTGTGAGGCTCGCGAGGTATCGTCATAACCACAAGGCCTGCTCTTCAACAAAGCCTTGATCATCTTTATCTTAGCGTGCCACATTTTCAATCCATACCGTACCATTGATCGTCCATCAATATATAAACAGGTGTTAAGTAAAGAATAAATTCTTCACCACCAAACATTTATATATAGACAGAAAATCAATAACATGATATTAACGGAGTACGATGTCGGACACACAATCCATTTACAAGTCCGCTCTGGGTCTGAACGAAACAACGTGTCCGTCGATCTCCAAATGCGTTTGGACGATCATTACTACATATCTTGCCTTGGGAGGCCAATCCCAATTCAAGCTACCAGTCATCATCATCCCAACGATATGGAAAAACCTTCGGTCTTCAACTACCGCCTTCATCTTCGACTCTTGATCATCGTGATGATTACTCAGAATGGGTTAAACCCGGTCTTTCTGAGTAACTCGCGTATTTTGTGATTAAAAAGCAAATATTGGAAAATCACACATTACGCAACATTCCAACTCCGGTTATTCTTTAATAAGATATTCACATTAAACTATTCTCGTTAATTTTATCAAAGATAAACTCTGAAAATAAAATCTTAAATCTTCTTTAAAAGGTTTATTAAAACTCCAGTTTTGGTTTAATATCAAAAATCATCATTACAAGATTATTTATTTTAAGGAATAAATATTGTCTTAAACAGGTTAAAGAACTAGTGTCCTTTAAACACAGTTCACGATAAACCCGCACATCAATTTCTAAAATAGAGAATTCCACAGAAATTAAATCAACACATAATCAATATAAATTTCTGTATCGGACTAATATTATAAATGGAATAACGGCAAAGCCTCTTAAATTCCATATATAATATCGGTCTTCTTTTACAGAAGCCCATCTTGATTATTACCAATCAAATTTCCACTTAATTCCAATTTAATATATTAAATTGGGAAAAACTTGATTTTTAGAAAATGCCTTTTTAAATCTATAAAATAGATTTATAAATTCCAAATAATAATTTCAATGTGAATTGGATTAAAGGACAAATGTCGTTTAAAACACCGTCCACGATAAATCCACTTCACATCTCAATTTATTTCATAGCACAAAATATAATTGCAAATTCTAATAATCTTAATTAAAAGATTTCTCTTTAAATATTAATTATTATAAAGAAACCATATTTAAATTAATCATTAAAACATTCTTTAAATAAAAGAATCTAAATGGGAAGTATTCTTTATCTTAACATATAGTTGATTAAAAATATACTTTTTCTCTTGTGAAAAAGTATCCTTTATATACAGAGGATTTCTAATGTAAAAATATTCTTATTTAAAAGAACACCTGAATCGAATTGCGACTCAACCATTTACCATATAATTTGGATTATATGGATTTCACCCATATCATATAAAGGACAGTAACAGTATAATCATCAAGTCATCCATTTACATCCAAAGTGTAATTTCCACTGCGTAAGCGTTAAAATGAAATAATAACGCTCATCGCAGCCTGCCGATCTAACGATCAACTAAATATTGGGATTAGTGTATGTTAATTTTAATCCCAACACCCGTGTGGGATTTTCAACCAACAACAGTTCATAAAAATAAACAAATAATTGGTTAATGGATTTAACCAATTTCAGTTTTGCTAACAAGTTGATGATAGTAATCAAACATGTCATTTATTCCTAATGTCGCATAAAAATGTATTTTACTCAAATAATTTCCCTCTACATTTCTAATGTATGTATTTGACCGATGATATCATTCTTAATTTAGAATTTAAATTCTAATATAAGACTGCAAATAAAAAGTGATTTTTATATATTTGCCTATAAATTCAATTGTATGATATGCAATTTAAAATGATTAGTATCATTGCATATAAATTTCATTGTTCATTATGCAAATAAAAATGATTATTCTATTTGCATAAAAATTTAGTTTCAACAAAAATGTATATAAGCGATATAGGCATTTTGTTGACAATTCTATTTCATCAAAGTGCTTATAAAGTCGTAATTTTATTTTGTCAACAATTCTAGTTTAACAAAATAAAAAGCAGTGATTCATAAATTTAAGCTCTTCTATTTTATTGCATATTAACATATCAATAAAAATGTGATCTTTATTTCTATACTTTTTATTCTAATTTACATTTTCTAACAAAATGTCCTTTTTACTCTAACTTACATTTTGAATGTAATTTTCCTTTCTATTGTTTATTTACATCAAAATGTAAATGTTCTCTTTTTCATTGTTTATTATTAACAATAAAAATCTCATCTTCTATATTTATTCTTCTCAATGAAAGCAATTTTTCATAAACATGTAATTCTCTAATTTTATTCTTCTTTTTTTAGAAAGAGAATAAAATGTAACACAAAAATATATTCTTTTTATCGCATCTAAAATGACGATAAAAATGAAACATTAACATCGCTTATTTTTATCGCATCAAAAATGTAACACAAAAATATATTCTTTTTATCGCATCTAAAATGACGATAAAAATGAAACATTAACATCGCTTATTTTTATCGCATCAAAAATGTCGATAAAAATGAATCACTAATATTGTCTATTTTTGTCGCACTAAAAATGTCGATAAAAATGAATCACTAATAATGTCTATTTTTATCGCACTAAAAACGTCGATAAAAATGAATCACTAATATTGTCTATTTTTATCGCACTAAAAATGTCGATAAAAATAACAACATTAACCATCCTATTTTCACCGCATTCAAAATGACGATAAAATATTCAACATTAACAATTTTATTTTTATCGCATTCAAAATGACGATAAAATATTCAACATTAACAATTTTATTTTTACCTCATTCAAAATGACGATAAAATATTCAACATTAACAATTTTATTTTTACCGCATTCAAAATGACGATAAAATATTCAACATTAACAATTTTATTTTTACCGCATTCAAAATGACGATAAAATATTCAACATTAACAATTTTATTTTTACCGCATTCAAAATGACGATAAAATATTCAACATTAACAATTTTATTTTTACCGCATTCAAAATGACGATAAAATATTATCATAAAGAAATGAAAGCAAAATGTTTTTTTTATTTCTAAAAAGAAAAAACAACAAAAATGCTTCTTTAAATGCTAAAAAGAAACTTGACATAAAAATGTTCTTTTAAAGTTAAAAAGAAGAAGCGACAAAAATGACCATTTTCATGTTAAAAAGAAAAGGTGACAAAATATGCTTTTTAATTCTAAAAAGAAAAGCGACAAAAATTATCTTTTTATTCTAATGCAATATCTTTAACAAAAGTGTTATTTTAATATCATTGCGAATTCTCAATTTCTTACTACATATAAAAATGTAAATTTTATTTTACAATTGTATATATCATCCTAAATTACATATAAAAATATAAGTTTTTATTGGAAATCCCCTTTCTAATTACATATAAAATGCAATTTTTATTTTACATTGTAAATTCATGTCCCAATTACATAAAGAGGTGTAATTGTTATAATGCAATACAAATTCATATTCTAATTACATTGAAAAATGTAATTTTTATCATATCGTTATAACTCATATATAAATTACAAAAAAAATGTTATTTTTTTACTACACAATGTAAATTCATGTTTTAATTACATTGAAAAATGTAATTTAGTCATACAATGCAAATTCCTATATAAAGTACATATAAAAATGAAACTTTATTCATGCGGTGTAAATTTATATATAAATTACATAATAAAATGTAATTTCATCTCATGGTCCTAATTCATATTTAAACAACCTATAAAAATGTTATTTTTTTTATATTTAACGTTCTAATTTACATCTAAATAGCATATAAAATGTACTTTTTATTTATGAAACAATTTCTTATTATAAAAATATGTGCTTTTTAGATCCACTCTTCTTAATGCAACAAATTTACATTAAAATATATTCTTCTTAATTCATTCCTTTTAATGTAACCAAATAAAAATATATTTTATTCGTTGTTCAAATTCTTTGGTAAATAGACAAATAATATATATTTCAACATCTAGATTTAAATAAATACGATTAAATCTGAAATAACTATGTTTTAGATCTAGTTCTCTAACTGCAAATAAATTTAAGAATATCTGCAATTTTCAATGCGAATCTAACACACCATACACAACAAATCATATCACAAGCACAATCAATAATTCATACAACATAGAATATTTCAGAACTGAATAAATATGATCATACAATTATTTTAACGGGAGAAAAACAATTTATAATTAATTAAATAATCAAAATTAGAATCCTCACCTTGATTTTTGGCTGAAAATCAACTGTCTCCGTTTCAGCTGCGGTCTGCGCCATCGCGAAGATCTCACCTTGCGCGGATAAGGGTAGAGACAAGGACAAGCAAAATTTTATTTTGGAAATCCTCTTCTCTTTCTTTTTGAAGAGAAAGAGAAAAGAGAAGAAAGAAAAAAAGTAAAAGAAGAGGAAGGAAGAAAGGTTTTATTCTAATCAAAGAAGAATAAAACTTAGTATACAACACATGAAGGAGGTACCATGCTTATATAGCTGCATTAGCCAAGGCCAAGGGGATTATTCTACGATGTGGGACAAAACTCCATTTCAAAAATAACACCTAAACAAAGTAGCTTAGTGTGAACGCGTGCGAAGGAATTTGCAAAAAGAACCCCTTATTTAAGCTCCAACTCATCTTAAAAAAAAAAATCTTTTGTATGTTTTATCTTATTCAACCTTGTATGTTTTATTATTATTATTATTTAAATTAACAAGAACGTATTTTCCTTCATTTCTTTTATTACATTAAGATGTAATCTTTTCTTTCATTACATGATTCAACGTGACACAAAAAATGCGTTTATTATTACTATTTATACATGATACTAAAAATATGCTTTATTTTTAATATTTAAAAACATGACATTTTATATAACTTACATTACTAACTAAAATGACATATTTATTTTAACTAAACATTCCTAATAAGAGTAATGATTCTATATTAATACAATGTTTCTAAACAAATGATGTTTATATTAACATGACGCTAACAATATCCTTATTTACATATATATTAACATGATGCTAAAAATATAATTATTTTTTTAGTATAACACAACGACGCAAAGTTTATACTTGTTTTTAGTGAAAATACACAACGCAAATTTTATATTCATATTTCGTGAAAACATACAACGGCAATTTTATATGTTTGATGTCAACATATAATTTCAATATAAATTACTAAAAAAAAGAATTTTTAATTTCTGCCTCAATTTCTTAACAAAATTCATAAAAATAAGGTTTTAAAATTGGTCCAAAATTCCGGGTTGTTACAATCTCCCCCACTTAAGAACTTTTCGTCCTCGAAAAGGAACGAAGCAAAAAGTTGTTTAATTAACCTATATCAACTTTTATTTTTATTTAATTTCAAATAATTTTATTAGTTGATTAACTTTATACATAACTTTTATATATCCAAAAATTATATTTTCTAAAATAGATTATAATTACAAATACGTATATTATACGCTTGGCACTCTCAACTCATTCTAGGATACTGCTGATCCTATCTCTAATGAGTTTTCTTATTGGATATTACTAATCCATCCTCTGATGAGTCTTTTGTTCTGTTCTAACGAGTTGTACCCCAAAGATTTGAGCTAACCAGAGCTCTAATACCAACTGTAACGACACGGATTTTGCCCGACCTTAATCGATCGCAAAATCGACCAAGACCGTTCAAATCCCGCGTACGTCAACTTTGGGAATACAACACATCAGAACAAATAACAGCAGACTTTTATTACATCATAATAACGTAACATCAGAGTACAGAATATCAGAGTACATTGAATTATATTACAGCGGAAGATTTAAAATTTACAAAAAATTATAATACAATATATTGCAGCGGAAATAAAATAACTAAGCTCTGGACACAGCTTTAAGCTTCAATCCAGAATCATGCTCGAGAGATAACCTGTAGACAAACTACTCGACTGCCCGTGTGGAAAAGAGGACACCCGAGTTTGCAAAGGTGGAAACAAACAACGGGTCAGTCATGGGACTGGTGTGAGAATTCTTAACTAAAAAACTTACAAATCATAAGGCAAATCCAAGGACCACGCCGCTGACACGGAACGGGTTTACTCCAATGGATTGCTGTGCATAACAGTAAAGTAAATCGTCAAATAACGCAATGCTTTTTAGAAAAATGAAACCACCATAAGACTCAGGTCCCATCACACAATGCAACACACACCAGAGGATAGAGTTTTACCTTATGGTGATTAAAAGATGATAAATACGTCAAAACGATATTATTATTAGTGTGTATATGGTTTAATAAAACATTTCAATCATAATATCAATCCTAGGAAGCATAGATACCATATATTATGCCTCCGTACTAGTAATACAATCAAAACCGCATGGGGCGTATTGGAGATTTGAATTTCCATCATGAGTCAAGGCTAGAGCGGAGCTCCTTACCGATTCGAGACACTCTAGCTAATGCCTCAGGATTCCCCGCAGAACCCTTGGAAATGGCAGGGTCGATCCACGAATACAGCATAGCGGATTGGTTATACCTGAGCACACGTTTCTCGGTCCTATAGGACCTATCCGAGGCGCGCCCCATTCCATCATCCACATAAGTAAAATGCCAGGCCGTGATAAAACCCAAACACCACTTCTAGCTAGAAAGAAACGTTCTGCTCTCCCTGCGTTCCCTTCGCCCGTTTTAGACTCTACCGGTTTGTGAGGCTCGCGAGGTATCGTCATAACCACAAGGCCTGCTTTTCAACAAAGCCTTGATCATCTTTATCTTAGCGTGCCACATTGTAATTCCATACCATACCATTGATCGTCCATCAATATATAAACAGGTGTTAAGTAAAGAATAAATTCTTCACCACCAAACATTTATATATAGACAGAAAATCAATAACATGATATTAACGGAGTACGATGTCGGACACACAATCCATTTACAAGTCCGCTCTGGGTCTGAACGAAACAACGTGTCCGTCGATCTCCAAATGCGTTTAGACGATCATTACTACATATCTTGCCTTGGGAGGCCAATCCCAATTCAAGCTACCAGTCATCATCATCCCAACGATATGGAAAAACCTTCGGTCTTCAACTACCGCCTTCATCTTCGACTCTTAATCATCGTGATGATTACTCAGAATGGGTTAAACCCGGTCTTTCTGAGTAACTCGCGTATTTTGTGATTAAAAAGCAAATATTGGAAAATCACACATTACGCCACATTCCAACTCCGGTTATTCTTTTAATAAGATATTCACATTAAACTATTCTCGTTAATTTTATCAAAGATAAACTCTGAAAATAAAATCTTAAATCTTCTTTAAAAGGTTTATTAAAACTCCAGTTTTGGTTTAATATCAAAAATCATCATTACAAGATTATTTATTTTAAGGAATAAATATTGTCTTAAACAGGTTAAAGAACTAGTGTCCTTTAAACACTGTTCACGATAAACCCGCACATCAATTTCTAAAATAGAGAATTCCACAGAAATTAAATCAACACATAATCAATATAAATTTCTGTATCGGACTAATATTATAAATGGAATAACGGCAAAGCCTCTTAAATTCCATATATAATATCGGTCTTCTTTTACAGAAGCCCATCTTGATTATTACCAATCAAATTTCCACTTAATTCCAATTTAATATATTAAATTGGGAAAAACTTGATTTTTAGAAAATGCCTTTTTAAATCTATAAAATAGATTTATAAATTCCAAATAATAATTTCAATGTGAATTGGATTAAAGGACAAATGTCGTTTAAAACACCGTCCACGATAAATCCACTTCACATCTCAATTTATTTCATAGCACAAAATATAATTGCAAATTCTAATAATCTTAATTAAAAGATTTCTCTTTAAATATTAATTATTATAAAGAAACCATATTTAAATTAATCATTAAAACATTCTTTAAATAAAAGATTCTAAATGGGAAGTATTCTTTATCTTAACATATAGTTGATTAAAAATATACTTTTTCTCTTGTGAAAACGTATCCTTTATATACAGAGGATTTCTAATGTAAAAATATTCTTATTTAAAAGAACACCTGAATCGAATTGCGACTCAACCATTTACCATATAATTTGGATTAGATGGATTTCACCCATATCATATAAAGGACATTAACAGTATAATCATCAAGTCATCCATTTACATCCAAAGTGTAATTTCCACTGCGTAAGCGTTAAAATGAAATAATAACGCTCATCGCAGCCTGCCGATCTAACGATCAACTAAATATTGGGATTAGTGTATGTTAATTTTAATCCCAACACCCGTGTGGGATTTTCAACCAACAACAGTTCATAAAAATAAACAAATAATTGGTTAATGAATTTAACCAATTTCAGTTTTGCTAACAAGTTGATGATAGTAATCAAACATGTCATTTATTCCTAATGTCGCATTAAAATGTATTTTACTCAAATAATTTCCCTCTACATTTCTAATGTATGTATTTGACCGATGATATCATTCTTATTTTAGAATGTAAATTCTAATATAAGACTGCAAATAAAAAGTGATTTTTATATATTTGCCTATAAATTCAATTGTATGATATGCAATTTAAAATGATTAGTATCATTGCATATAAATTTCATTGTTCATTATGCAAATAAAAATGATTATTCTATTTGCATAAAAATTTAGTTTCAACAAAAATGTATATAAGCGATATAGGCATTTTGTTGACAATTCTATTTCATCAAAGTGCTTATAAAGTCGTAATTTTATTTTGTCAACAATTCTAGTTTAACAAAATAAAAAGCAGTGATTCATAAATTTAAGCTCTTCTATTTTATTGCATATTAACATATCAATAAAAATGTGATCTTTATTTCTATACTTTTTATTCTAATTTACATTTTCTAACAAAATGTCCTTTTTACTCTAACTTACATTTTGAATGTAATTTTCCTTTCTATTGTTTATTTACATCAAAATGTAAATGTTCTCTTTTTCATTGTTTATTATTAACAATAAAAATCTCATCTTCTATATTTATTCTTCTCAATGAAAGCAATTTTAGATAAACATGTAATTCTCTAATTTTATTCTTCTTTTTTTTAGAAAGACAATAAAATGTAACACAAAAATATATTCTTTTTATCGCATCTAAAATGACGATAAAAATGAAACATTAACATCGCTTATTTTTATCGCATCAAAAATGTCGATAAAAATGAATCACTAATATTGTCTATTTTTGTCGCACTAAAAATGTCGATAAAAATGAATCACTAATATTGTCTATTTTTATCGCACTAAAAACGTCGATAAAAATGAATCACTTATATTGTCTATTTTTATCGCACTAAAAATGTCGATAAAAATAACAACATTAACCATCCTATTTTCACCGCATTCAAAATGACGATAAAATATTCAACATTAACAATTTTATTTTTACCGCATTCAAAATGACGATAAAATATTCAACATTAACAATTTTATTTTTACCGCATTCAAAATGACGATAAAATATTCAACATTAAAAATTTTATTTTTACCGCATTCAAAATGACGATAAAATATTCAACATTAACAATTTTATTTTTACCGCATTCAAAATGACGATAAAATATTCAACATTAACAATTTTATTTTTACCGCATTCAAAATGACGATAAAATATTCAACATTAACAATTTTATTTTTACCGCATTCAAAATGACGATAAAATATTCAACATTAACAATTTTATTTTTACCGCATTCAAAATGACGATAAAATATTCAACATTAACAATTTTATTTTTACCGCATTCAAAATGACGATAAAATATTATCATAAAGAAATGAAAGCAAAATGTTCTTTTTATTTCTAAAAAGAAAAAACAACAAAAATGCTTCTTTAAATGCTAAAAAGAAACTTGACATAAAAATGTTCTTTTAATGTTAAAATGAAGAAGCGACAAAAATGACCATTTTCATGTTAAAAAGAAAAGGTGACAAAATATGCTTTTTAATTCTAAAAAGAAAAGCGACAAAAATTATCTTTTTATTCTAATGCAATATCTTTAACAAAAGTGTTATTTTAATATCATTGCGAATTCTCAATTTCTTACTACATATAAAAATGTAAATTTTATTTTACAATTGTATATCTCATCCTAAATTACATATAAAAATATAAGTTTTTATTGGAAATCCCCTTTCTAATTACATATAAAATGCAATTTTTATTTTACATTGTAAATTCATGTCCCAATTACATAAAGAGGTGTAATTGTTATAATGCAATACAAATTCATATTCTAATTACATTGAAAAATGTAATTTTTATCATATCGTTATAACTCATATATAAATTACAAAAAAAATGTTATTTTTTTACTACACAATGTAAATTCATGTTTTAATTACATTGAAAAATGTAATTTAGTCATACAATGCAAATTCCTATATAAAGTACATATAAAAATGAAACTTTATTCATGCGGTGTAAATTTATATATAAATTACATAATAAAATGTAATTTCATCTCATGGTCCTAATTCATATTTAAACAACCTATAAAAATGTTATTTTTTTTATATTTAACGTTCTAATTTACATCTAAATAGCATATAAAAATGTACTTTTTATTTATGAAACAATTTCTTATTATAAAAATATATGCTTTTTAGATCCACTCTTCTTAATGCAACAAATTTACATTAAAATATATTCTTCTTAATTCATTCCTTTTAATGTAACCAAATAAAAATATATTTTATTCGTTGTTCAAATTCTATGGTAAATAGACAAATAATATATATTTCAACATCTAGATTTAAATAAATACGATTAAATCTGAAATAACTATGTTTTAGATCTAGTTTTAGATCTAGTTCTCTAACTGCAAATAAATTTAAGAATATCTGCAATTTTCAATGCGAATCTAACACACCATACACAACAAATCATATCACAAGCACAATCAATAATTCATACAACATAGAATATTTCAGAACTGAATAAATATGATCATACAATTATTTTAACACGAGAAAAACAATTTATAATTAATTAAATAATCAAAATTAGAATCCTCACCTTGATTTTTGGCTGAAAATCAACTGTCTCCGTTTCAGCTGCGGTCTGCGCCATCGCGAAGATCTCACCTTGCGCGGATAAGGGTAGAGACAAGGACAAGCAAAATTTTATTTTGGAAATCCTCTTCTCTTTCTTTTTGAAGAGAAAGAGAAAAGAGAAGAAAGAAAAAAAGTAAAAGAAGAGGAAGGAAGAAAGGTTTTATTCTAATCAAAGAAGAATAAAACTTAGTATACAACACATGAAGGAGGTACCATGCTTATATAGCTGCATTAGCCAAGGCCAAGGGGATTATTCTACGATGTGGGACAAAACTCTATTTCAAAAATAACACCTAAACAAAGTAGCTTAGTGTGAACGCGTGCGAAGGAATTTGCAAAAAGAACCCCTTATTTAAGCTCCAACTCATCTTAAAAAAAAAAAAATTTTTTGTATGTTTTATCTTATTCAACCTTGTATGTTTTATTATTATTATTATTATTTAAATTAACAAGAACGTATTTTCCTTCATTTCTTTTATTACATTAAGATGTAATCTTTTCTTTCATTACATGATTCAACGTGACACAAAAAATGCGTTTATTATTACTATTTATACATGATACTAAAAATATGCTTTATTTTTAATATTTAAAATGTAACGTCCCGGATTTTTACCTGTTTTATAGTGAATATTTAAATTAGTTTTAAATGTTGAATTAGGAATTTTAAGTGGATTTTTATATTGAATTTATCAATATAAGATTTAATATCGAATATATCGAATTATCGGTGTACGAGAACAAAATATAACTGAACGTTGAGTTAAAACCGAATCAAAACAATTCTATTGATTAATATAAATTCTATATTAAATTAGAATGATAATAATATACTATTATCGATGAATTTAAATTATTTGAAATCAATTTATATTTGAAAATATTTAATTTAACGTATAAAAATGCTTGGAAATAATTGGATTTAATTTAATTTAGTTGTCAGTTAAATTTGTTATCCTTTCCATACGATCAAATAAAATTTCAGAACCTTTTCCATTGATCCTAGAATTGTATTATAATCTAGTAACGTCGTTCGTTCGTTATGTTTCATAGCGGTCCGGGGACCGTGAGATATTTTAAGTTATTTAAATAAAATCAAAAATTAATTTATATTTATCATGTTGGTACTTAAGCCAACAAGCCGACCTACCTTCTTTGAAAAACTTAAACACTACTTCCCTCGAGCCAACGAATCTGTCGGTGATCTTCAATATCAAGGAAACCAAAATTAATGGTGAGGTACGTATGTTCCTTCGTTCTCCCCTATATAAACAGTTCGAAGCCTTCGTATTCTTCCCATTTTCAAAACTAAGCCATTTCATTCCTTTCGCTCCTTTTATTCTGTCATCCGTGAAATCGAATCCTTCAATAAAAAAAAAATGAATCGAGATTTAATCCGCGAGCTCGAGGTCTAGCCGCTTGCGATTTTTAGTTCGATAAAATAGTCAGTGATGCTGTGAGTTTGATTCGAGTTTCAGTGAGGGTTCACTATCGATAAGGAAGTCGGATCTAAGTAGAGTAGGGTGTCGGGTTTCTGGTGATTGGCAGCTCTGAACGGTGGGGTTTGATATGATTTTGGGGGAAAATCTTGTCGCGAGTTTCACTGTATATGCGGTATTCATACCCAGACGCGTTTCCTTCTTAGAATTCGAGTTCGACGGCAACGATCTGACATGGAGCTGAGGTGATGGGGGAACTGAAGGAGGTGACAACGAAGCAGTATTTTGAGGTGATGAACCAGTAAAGCTTGTGATGCCGAGTGCAATTGAAGTGTTTGCGGAAACGCCACAATGGATAATTGCAGGATTTGTGGGCTGATTTTCTATTAGGAAAGGATCAATGATTTCTGTTCGAGATTTGTTCCGCCATTAGTCGAGATAGGAAGGTATACGTTTGTTTTACGCAATTTATATACATAGATTAATTTATTTATTTACTTAGTTGTTAATTAAATTGAATAAATGTTTAATCAATAAGTAAAATTAAACAATCATAGGTACGAAATAAGTTGATTCGAGATAAATCCAGTAGAGACAATTCAAGTAGATTCGTAGATGCAAAAATGGGAAATTTATCTGATATTTGGCAAACGAAAAATCTGGTGAGTAAATCTCACTCAC
The DNA here is from genome assembly GCA_030737875.1 of Allium sativum. NCBI lineage: Eukaryota > Viridiplantae > Streptophyta > Magnoliopsida > Asparagales > Amaryllidaceae > Allium > Allium sativum. Next base: position 896,947,615 of record CM060912.1, read on the forward strand.
CTTTTATTTATAATTATTTTTATTTCGTAAAAATAATTGTTGTTGCTTGTTTGGATTTTTCTGCTTGTTTTATATATATTAGTTATTTAGGGTATTATATATATATTGGGTTGATTGATTGGTTGGATTCCCGCAGTATCATTAGCGGATGCCCGCAGTTTCATAGCGGATGATTACCCTATACGCCCCACGCTATGATTAGTGGATGACCTTCTATACCACGATATTCTGCCACGAAGCAGAATGGGTATTATTTATGTGCTAACATCTGTGGATGCAGGAAAACAGGTTGGAGGAATCCAACTGGATTCCTCAAAAATATATTATTTGTTTGTTTATTGGTTGTCTGATTTCATATATATTCATATATGATGTGTTAAAAACCAAATGATTGAAAATTGGGTGATTTGACTGTTTTAAATATCACTGGGCCAAGTGTTAATTTATTAAAATATCATGAGAAGGATATTTGAGGTTTAAAAGGGAAATTCTATTTTTCTCAAATAGAATTTGAAATTCAAGTAGAATTTAAAAATATAGAAATTCAAAAATGAAATTTTGAAATAAAATTTCAAAATAGAATTTTGAAATGAAATTTAAAAATAGTACTTGAAATAGAATTTTTAAGTAGAAATGTAAATAGAATTTAAATATTAGAAAGGAGTTGAAATATTTGAAATACAAAAGAAATTTCAAATGGGATTTGGAATGGAATTTTTAAATATATAATTCAAATACAATTTGAGTATAACATTTGAATATAGAATTTGAATAAAGAAATTTCAAAATTTGAAATTGAATATAGAAATTCAAATAGAGTTTGAATAAAGGAAATTCAAAAGGGGATTTGAATAGTAGAATTAAAAAAGGGAGTTTAAATATTTGAATTTTTATAGAAAGAAAAGAAGTTTGAATATTAGGAATTCAAATCGAAGTTCAAATAGAATTTGAATATGCGAAATTAGCATGAAATATAGAATTTGAATTCAAATGAATTAAAATAGAGTTTGAATCCATAGGAATTCAAATAAAGAAACCTCAAATAGAGATTTGAATATGAAAATTCAAATGAAGTTTGAAATGGGAAATTGGAATTAGTAAATTCAAATAGAGATTTGAATATAGAATTTCAAAATAGAATTTGAAATGAACTTTGAAAATAGGATTTCAAAGTAGGATTGAAATAGGATTTCAAAATAGGAAATCCAAATAGTTTTGAAATGGAATTTGAATTCAAAGGAGTTCAAATGGATTTGAAATAAGGAAAATTCAAATGGGATTTAAATAATGGGTTTTAATAAAGAGGATTTAAATATAAGAATTTAAATAGAATTCAAATGGTGTTAAATATAAGAATTCAAACAAAACTCAAATGGAGTTTAAATAGAAAGAATTTGAATAAGAGGAATTCAAAGAGATTTGAAACATGGTATTTGGATTCAAAGGAATTAAAATGTGGTATTTGAATTTCAAGTAGATAAAAGAAAAAAAATGAGTTTAAATATTTGAAGTTCAAATAGATTAAAAATGGAATTTGGATTCAAATAGTTGAAATAGAATTTGAATATAGAATTTGAATTATAATCGAATTGGAATTTGAATATAGATTTCAAATATAAATGAAATAGAAGATCAGAAATATTTGTTGAGTTGGGAAAAATGGTTTGATATATATTTAAAATATATCAGAATAGAGTTGAATTTATATAAACGAAGTTTTAAAAGTTCATATATATAAATATAAATAAAACGAACTCGCCGCAGCGCTGTAGTTCGTAAATTGGCGATTCGAACTTCAATCGAGTATACAGAACCCAATTGAAGTCGGAATTCTTTGAAACAAGGAATGTCAGGACCGATTTGATAATAGTTTTCTAATGAAGGAGAAAAATATGGATTTCGTCGTATAGATTTTGAGATATGTCAAAATCAAATTTTCAGAAAAACAGCGCCAAAATCGTTTTAAACCCATAACGGTTTATTTAATTTTATAAAAGGATTTTAAACGAATAAAATTCGAAATTCTATTTAGAAAATTTCAGATTCTGAGTTGTAATTATATGTGAACTCAAGTGAAGTAATGAATTTGATTTTGAAACAGAAATCAGATTTTTGACTTTGAATAGAACTAACTAATTTGAATAGTAATTAGTTAAATGGGATTTTGAATTGATATTGGGTTTTGAATAAGTGAATTCGATTTGAAAATTTATATTCGAAATCGAAAGGGAAGCTAGAATTGGAAACTTGAAATTCAATTTGGATATAAGCTAATTAAATATTTTGTTTGAACATGTTATGTTCAAACAAAGAAGTGAAATAGGCAAAAGGGCTAATTAAAGAAAAATTGAGCGAAACTGAATTCAAACGATTCAAAATTTGATTCAAACGAATGGATTGAGTTGAATTGAATTGGAAACAGGTGAACAGGTGTTAAACAGATATGGGATGGAGTATATGAAGATTTTTATTTATGTGCTCGACAAAAAGGTACATGTTTAATTCATATATGAAATTTTATGCGCCGTATCGGCAGGCCGCTTGGCTTTTTCTTTTTCTTTTCGATTGGAGAAGACACCGGGAAGCTATTTGAAATTTCCCGATGCTCCCGATACAGGGGAGGTTATGGCGGATTTTTCCGGGAATTTAAGGAGTTAGAATATTTTTAAGAAATTTGACAATTAGAAATCTATATAACGATATATATAGAATTCGATAAGGAAACGAAATCAAAAATAGAATATTGTAAACAAAAAGGGAAATCTATAAATTAGAAATAAAAAGCGAACTTTATACGTGTTTTAAAAAAATGAACAATTGGATTGTATAGTGTGTTTATTCGAGGTAAGTGGTTTTGCCGTTTTGAAGTTGAGAATGTTTTCAGTTAAGGTCTGAGAGGTAATTTTACCCCAACTTGATTGATTTCATTTTTAATGGATAAATAGCAAGATCCAGTCTCGAAGAGAAGTGTTCGAAAAAGAGTTAGTTGAATAAAATATTTTGGGTTGTTGTAACGATGTTTTACACAACATTCATTTAAACCCAAGTGATGGGATTTTGGAAATATAACAGTAAATATTTCCTGAGTATAATTAAATAGTCGGGATAGAGATAAGTGATTGGAATTGTTTCCAATTGCAAATAGAGATATTTTCTAATATATAGAAAATAAAAGAAGTTAATATTTGGAAACGTTTTCAAAATGGCATAAGAGGCAAGATGATTATTGAAAATATTTGGTTAACAAATATTGATAGAGAAAATGGAAAAGTGATTTAATTAATGAAATATTAATTAAAGGGGCCAGTGATTTGTTTGATATGTTGGATGAACACTTGTTTTTATTCGATAGTTAAATCATAGACTATCGAAGTTTTGACCATCGTTGTCAATATAGAGAGACCGGTTGGATTATTATCCAAAGAACCACTCCGTATCGGCATAAGCGTTGCAAACCAAGTATGCTGAATATATTGAAGACGGAGTAAAGTGCAAGGACTCTTTCTATTAATAGAAATAGTGCCTTCGGTTTCGTTCAATCCCAGAACGAACGTAAATGGATGAATGTCTGACAGAGTATTTCCAATAATCAAATGGGTTGGTCTGTATGAATATATATGGTTGCAACGGATTTATCCCTTAGCATAATATCCAGAATATTTGTGCAAACTCAACTAGTGATTAACGGATCTAACGATGTGGCATTCAAAGTGATTGTGCTATCAATGAATGGTAAGTATTCGTAGCCTCAGGCCTCAACAACCGGGAAAGGACAAAAATCGGGCAGGCAGCATGGCTATGTGGGTCGCACCCATTAGGATGTATAATCACCTATCTAGAGGTTCATTTAATTTCTTATTCTATTCGATGCTGTCCCAGTCGGGAGACGGTTGCTGATCCCAACCGTTGGTGATATATATTCGATACACTCAAGCGAAATGAGTGGTCGGTCATGTGTGGGCCGGGTTGCAAGATGTTCTTGTTGAACCCAGTGTATTCCTCTCTAGAGATACACAGTCGGAAGGTGGTTCCATACCTTGTCATGTTGGAAATCCAATCTCCAATAAGCGCCATGCGGTTTTTGATTTTATACTATGTATGTGGAGCGTGAGATGCAAGCGTTCTGCTATTTGATTATTTACTTGATGTAGACATTATTATAATATCACTGGATTTGATATCAAAGTGTTTTGGGTTATAGTAAGGTAAAATCCGTCCATGTTTATGTGTGGGCTGGGCTTACTATTATCTTTTCTTTCGAAAAGGGTTTTGAAAGTTAAACAAGTGGTTGGAGTTTACTCACACCAGTCTCATGACTGACCCAGAGTTTATTTTGTTTTGTTTTCCCTAAACTCTTGGGTGCCCAAATTTGTATGGGCAGTCAAGTAGTCGGGATTTCACAGATTCAATTGAAGGAGCTGGAAGCAGGAGGCTTCACCAGTCAGCTGTAGATTGTCGTATTTCCGCTGTGTACTATGTTGTATCTGGAAACAGGTGTTTATAACTATTCCAGAAATGACTGTTGTGCTCTGATGATGGTATGTATATAAAGTTACTGATTTGTATTTCAAAAGTTATATTATGAAATCTATTTTATTCGATCCGCTGTGAGTTTGTGATCTTCGTTTTCTTCTATTCTAATATTTCTTTCTTTCTATTTCTCATCCTCTAACTTCTTTCTAATAATGATTCGTATTTCTGTGCAATTTGGGTTGGACGTGTGGTGTTATTAGTCAATTCAGATAGCACGGATTTGCGGGCCTTTACATAATAACATGACATTTTATATAACTTACATTACTAACTAAAATGACATATTTATTTTAACTAAACATTCCTAATAAGAGTAATGATTCTATATTAATACAATGTTTCTAAACAAATGATGTTTATATTAACATGACGCTAAAAATATCCTTATTTACATATATATTAACATGATGCTAAAAATATAATTATTTTTTTAGTATAACACAACGACGCTAAGTTCATACTTGTTTTTAGTGAAAATACACAACGCAAATTTTATATTCATATTTCGTGAAAACATACAACGGCAATTTTATATGTTTGATGTCAACATATAATTTCAATATAAATTACTAAAAAAAAAGAATTTTTAATTTCTGCCTCAATTTCTTAACAAAATTCATAAAAATAAGATTTTAAAATTGGTCCAAAATTCCGGGTTGTTACAGTATCAATTCCTATAGTGGCAACCCAATACTAATTCAAGATGCACAGTGTATACTACTGATGCCCATTGCCTGATTTTTCCATGCTGAAGTACGCGCACACCCATACTCCGTCGGAACCTACACTGCTGCACCACCCGCCGTTATTTTGACCGCTTATAATCAGCCCAGTAATCATGCCCCACCCTGCCTAGTTCAGGGTACCATGATACATCTATGTGGGTTACTGTTGAAATGGGTCCCCGTTACTAGGGTTTCCTAATCAACATGTTAAAATAGTTAAGTGTTCTCCAATTAACCTAACCCCCACCCATCAGTTTAGTTAACATGTTGTATTGGTCAAGTTTTTCCTTAATTTACTTAACCCTACCATTCTTAGCCTGCCTGTTTCTTAGCTTTAATTCATTCATTAAAGCCACAATCTCTCACATTATATCTATATTGTTGTGGTCGCTGGATGTGCCGGGCGATTCTGGGCAGTCTTACACCGCAACACAATCTAACCTCGGGTTTTTTGGGCTTAATGCACTAACCTCTCACATTAGATCTGTATTGTTATGGTTGCTGGATATGCCGAGCGGTTCCGGGCAGTCTTACACCGTAACTCAATCTAACCTCGGGTTAGGCATATTCATCTTTTAATTAATTTACATATTTACCATTTATGTTTATATGTAAATTATCCACCAATGTTGTCAACTCAAGTTATATCCCATTTACCCTCTAAATTATATCCATAATTCTTAGGTATACAAATTATACCTTTTCATGCCATTAACCGTTTACATGATTATGAGCCAACCTATGCCAGTAGCGTGTAATTTAATATTTTTCCCAACGTATCCCCCGTTATTCATTCGCATAAATTACGTAGAGCGTTAGGCTCGCAAATTAGCCTAACTAATAAACAAAAAGGGAAAAGCAAAGGGACATGTAACATTCCAACGGCATAAAACAGTGTTGATCAACTAAGCATGTGTGATATAAATTTGGCATAGTACTACACAAATTTAATTAAGCATGTAAATGTGAACTTGCATTTGAGTTGGACCAAATTAACATAGATCTAAACATCTAGGCATGTAGATCTAGACATATAAGCATATATGAACATGACTTAGCTTATGTTCTTGCATATAACATATCATAAAAGAATCACCAAATTTATAGACAACATGATAGGTTCATCACCAAATTAGTATACAACATGATGGGTTCATCACCAAATTAGTATACAACATGATGGGTTCATCACCAAATTAATATACAACATGATAGGTCCATCACCAAATTAATATACAACATGATAGGTTCATCACCAAATTAATATATAACATGATAGGTTCATCACCAAATTAATATACAACATGATAAGTTGTATCAATCACAATAGTCATGTAGGCATAGGTAATTTCAGAATTGCTACAGGGATAAACGTGAATCAGAATACGATTATCTTACAACTAGGCACAGTTCTAGTTTCGCTTCATTACAAGTCATGACTTTTATTTGTTCAAATCTAAAGAATAACTGAACTTACAAACAAAATAATAAATCTTGTTTTCTGGGATCTGATTTCTGAAACTAAAAAGCTATCCTTTGATGTAGACTATTGATTCTCTAGTTTGGACTTGATTAGGGGCTTTCTAACTTGATTTCTAGAAAAATGGAGGCTACGCTAGTTTGGCCATGAACAGCATGACGGCTTCAGAGAGCAAGGTTATGAGGTTTTAGGGTTGAGTGTTGGGGTTGTTTATATAGAAGTTTAGATTAATGAGAGCCGTTAGATCAACCTAGGAGTAATCAGAGCCATCCAAACCAAACAGAGCCAACCGGAAGTCGCCACATATGCCCTAATGACTCAGAAAAAGGTCACTGGACAAAACAACCCAGATCTGGCCGAGGGGGTCGACCCCTACAGGAGGGGTCGACACCCCAGTCGACACCCCTATTAGGGGGTCGACATACCTTGGGGGCGTCTACCCCTATGGGCGGGAATTTTCCCAAGATGATTCTCGGAATTTTTGAATTTCGAACTGCTTTTTGATTTAATTATTATTTATATTTAATTTTTGTTTAAACTTGAAATCTTCTGAACTCCATAACTTCTTCATACGAAGTCTAATTCACGCAAACTCGGACTCTATCTCAAGCAGAATTCTGAGATGAACGCAATGGAGAAACCTATTTCCCCTAATTTCCATTTTAAAATTAAGTATTCTTTAATTCGTTACTTTAATGTTCACATAAAATACAGGGAGTTACATTCTCCAAGTGCTCTGTCCCTCGGTTCGAACCATGCTAGGTCGACCGTTCCAGGATCGACTTCGAACCAACCTGTATCCTTGCCTCCTCCTGTATGGCCCTCTGCATCTGATCATGCCCCTTCTTCATTGTTTGTCACTTGAAACGACTTCATGACATCACTAAATCAACTCCTAAAGACGACAACGGCATTTGATGCATATGTGTGGGAAAATGCTGCGATGAGACAAGACAGGAACCCCATATCAAGGCAATGAGAGGAGTTCAAAGGTCAACAATCTTCTCCTCCATTGTAGAATCTGGACTTAGAGGGTTCATCATCATTTGGAAGAAGTAGAGATTAGCCACAATCACGACGTTTACTTGTTGCTCCTGACGCAATTAAATGCAAAGATTTCCCGATATTCCTTGGCAGGCTAGCACTCATGTGTTTCACACGGCTTCCCCCTAGATCGGTTTTGAATTTCAAAGATTCAAGTGTAAAGTTCTTGAACCAATTTCGTCTCCATGCCTCCAAGAAAAAGCATGTTATGGCTCTTTCAGCAATGAAACAAGCCCGAGGAGAGTCACTAAGGGATTACCTCAATCAGTTCCACATGGCCATTATGGAGGTGAGTAATCCCAATCATGAAACCGTCCTAATGGCCATAGTGGACGGAGTCGATAAGAAGACTGAGTTCGGAAAGTATCTAATTGGGAAGCCTCCTACAACAATTGAGTTGTTCTATGAAAAAGCTGACATCCGACTATGGTAGGAGGATATGCAATTCGATGAAGAAGATGGACTGAATAGGGAGCCCAATAAGGCCATTCAAACTAATGTGGTGGTCAACAATCTCGAGACAATTCCAAAAAGGTGGAAGTAAATATTGGAAACTGTGGCAAATGAAACGAAAGCCAATAGAAAGGCGCTAATGTAAACCATGGTCAAAGGGGAAATTCCGGGAAAAGACCTAAATTTCAAGTATTTGAGAGCTAAAAAATGTTGAATGACATGCTGGAAAATATCTACCTTGATACATGAAGTACAGTCCAATACAAGAAGTCACCTCCGTGTGAATTCATGACGAAAGAACGTGCAACTGGAAAGTTCTGCATATTCCATGAGATTTATGGACATGCGACTAATGAATGCCGTCATCTCAGAGATATCAATGAGAAACTGATCAGGGATGGAAAACTTGATTAATACAAGGTTACCTCAAGAGATAAGGGGCAAGGGACCTTGATTTCCAAATCAGGACAGAAGGATCCCCACGCCACCATCCAAGAGAAGGCTAAGGGAATTATGATTAACACCATTGTCGGAGGGCCACATCCAACAGGATATAGTGTTCGGACTATGGAACGGTAAATTAATTCGGCAAAACATCTTGTGGTTGGAGAGTCTAGCATCCCCAAAACTGCTACTCCCATGAAAAAAAGGAGGATAATGATGGATGACGTTATCTTCCACGAAAGGGAATCGGTAGGGGTGGAAACCCAGAGATTGACACGTTAGTGATCACGGCTATTACTGGCCCAGCCACCATACGAAAGGTCCTTATTGACAGCAGAAGTTCGGTATATATCCTATTCAAGGCCTGTGACCAAATGAGGTTGGAATTGAGGGATTCAAAGCCGTGCACCGGCAAAATACATGGCTTCAATGGATCATCCACTGAACCGGTTGGTGTTGTTGACCTGCCTGCAGAACTGGGGTAAGGGGACCGTAGGAGAGTGCAGATTCTCCCATTCCTTGTAATGGAAATAGACACTCTGTATAATTCATTCTTGGTCCGACCGGCTGTAATGACCCAAATTCTTGGTTAATTTAAAATATGGATTTAAATAAGATTAGTGGACTGTTAAAAGTGTTTAAAAGTAGATATATTAAAATTTGATATTTTCATATTATTTTAATAGACTAAATAGACATTATTCTTAACCTCGGATTTCAACGAAACCACTTGCATCAGGTCCATAATTGTAAATTATTGTTAGATTTAAAATTTGAATTCAATCGGAGTTAGTGTGCAAGCATACATAATATAAACGCATATTGAAAAATCAGTCAGAATTCAATAGCTTAAAAAGAGACATATTTCAAATAATCTCGAAATTTGACAAAACCAATTTTATTGGATCTAGAACATTGAAAAATGGTACGGTTTCAAATTTCGTTGCATTGTGTGATGGGATTTGAGTCTTATAATAGCTTCATTTTTCAAAAAGCATTTCGAGTATTATGATCGGTACTCATGTGGAGAAACACGTTCCGTGTTATACGACATGGTCCCGTGATTTACCTAACTTTAAAATAAAGTATATAACCGTATTTGTTCTCACATCAGTCCCACGACTGACCTGGAGTATATTGTTTCCCATCTAAACTCTGGGTGCCCATATTTTACAAACGAGCAGCTAGTAGTTTTGGTTATGCAGATATCTTATAGAGCAGGACTCTGGATTAAAGCTAGAGTTATGTTCAGAGCATCTAATAGTCTTCCGCTGGTGTTAACTGATTTTTTGGTCTGGTTCCCAAAAGTATGCAAGGCGCGCTTGACTCAATATATCGCATGATACTACAACCTAGAAGTGTTGCCAACAACATCAGGGGCCTAGCACCAGAAGACTCGAGCCTGGCTACAAGCGGAAGGTCGCATCCCTTGGGTGCGACATCCGTCAACATCCATCCGCAGCCGAGTAAAAGGTGAGCCATGCTCTGAGCCGAAGGTGAGCCATCAAACAGGTCCGGGCGCAGCGCCATGGGGGTCCTGGGCCCCACAGTCCCGGCATTACCAGATCAGCGTAAAGTCCGAAGTTCCGTGAACCTCGCCGCTCCTCCAAACATCGCCAAACTATGACTTCGAACATCAAAGAGTCGCGAGTTCAAATCTCGAACCCCTAGCCCGTGTTAATATATGATCTTCGTACCCCTCAAGGTACGAATTTTGTACCCCTACGGGGTTCGAAATTCTTATCCCTCGGGGTTCGAATTTTGAACCCCCCTCCCGAAGTACAAATTTCATACCCCTAAGGGGTACAAAATTCGTACCCCTCGGGGTTCAAAATTCGTACCCCATTGAGGGATACAAAGTCTATTTAAGAGCATGCTATAGGGTCGAAATTCCGGAGGCCAGCACAGGGGTTTCGAAATTCACGGTGCAAACCCCATTCCTTTTTATCCCTTTTCCCACTCCTTTTTATCCCTTCTCACCTTTCACCTACTCCTACCTACCCTCACTTAAACTCTCCACTATAATAACCCCTTGCTTCCTTCATTTAAGGGGTTGGTCTAAGCTCTCTCTCCCAAGCTTTAATGGCTTCTTACGAAGAGGATATTCTTCCCCAAAGCCTCCTAGGCACCATCCTTCTACACACAAGGAAGAAGTTGAATGTGCTTAGACTCATAAGCATACTCATGATTTTATCCATGCTTTTGGACATTACACCACCTTCGGATATTTCCGGACCTCACGGACATTGTTGACCAAGTCAACACCTCTCCCACTCAATGAAGAAGAAGAAGGCCTTGACTCCGCCTCCCTCGGACCTCGAGGCTCAACTCCGCCTCCTTCGGACACCGAGCCTCGACTCCGTCTCCTTCGGACACCGAGCCACGACTCTGCCTTCTTCGGACCTCGAGCCTAGACTCCGCCTCCTTCAGACCCTTAGCCTCGACTCTACCTCCATCGGACACCAAGCGTCGAGTCTGTCTCCATCGAACCTCAAGCCTCGATTCCTCCTCCTTTGGACCCCAAGCCTCGAGTTTGCCTCCTTCGGATCCCGAGACTCGAGTCCTCCTCCCTCAGACCCCGAGCCTCGACTCCGCCTCACTCGGCCTCGAATCTGCCTCACTCGGCCTCGACTCCACTTCACTTGGCCTCGACTCCAGCTCCCTCAGCCTCAACTCCGCCTCACTCGGCTATGCTATAGCATCGACAAATCCTGGACAACTCTCGCTCAGCAAGGAAGATCGATAACATGGACTAAGAGGATATTGTTAGTCATTATAGCCCCTTGTAATAGTCTTGTTGTACTTTGCTGTGATGAAATAAGATAAATACAACCTTCAAAGTGGATGCTGGCCCTAACGGGCCGAACCACTGTAAATAACTGTGTCCTTTACTTCCCCGCACATTATTACTGCATTTCTTATAATTCTCCGCTTTGGACAAAAAGTTTCAAATTTTCGTAACTCTCTGGTGTTGACGACAATTAGGCGTCAACATTTGGCATGCTAGGTAGGGGAGAGTAAAGCGCGCACCTACGGTCGGCTTTCTGTCACTTCCTTCGAGGAATAGAAACCTTGCCTTTCCTTCTACTCAACCACCAAGACTTTAGATGTCGCTCAGGTTTTCCCAGACTTACCGACCAATGCGGTCGGCAATGGTGAACAAAGGAAAGGACCCCATGGTCGGATCTTCCACTGTCGATTTTGATTCAGAATTTCCCCCTCATCCTCGACTCCCTAAAGCTTCGACCAACCTTACTGTGCCCAACCTCGACGCATCCATTGATCAAGTCCGGTTTCACAAAACATCAAGGAAGTCGAGCAAGACTCGATGATGCCTTGTCAACAAAATCCACCATAACATCGGATTAACACAACAGCTTGTACTATATAATCAAGGAGATATTCTCCGCCTTCAGGCAGGCTCGGGCGTTCAAACTCCATCAAACAATGCCTTCGCTTAAACTTGATGAAGCCGATTTTTCTCGCCAATTCTTGACCACTAGTTTGTTTTCCATCTTGTTTACCGAGCATATTTCTCGACAGTGGTGAGAAAGGGGAAAATCCATCCTTGATAGACCATCCAAAAATAATCAAGGCACTCTGGTCCATCAAGGACCTCTTCCCGACATCTTAACCACTGTTGATGTGGCATTACCTCCAGCCCCCGAGGTCTTAGTAGCTCAAGTATGGCTTCCCGCGCTTATCCAATGGTTATAAGAAATCGAGCGATGACTCGAAGCCCAATTCAGGCAAGACAGGGAGTTAGTCCAGTGACATGCTCAACGAGGCATCGCCTGTCTCATAATAAGAGAAGCGCATCATGGGGAGAACTCGGATTTGTTTCTTTGTCGCAAATTCCCATCTCGACTTCGACGCGCTTTAGGTCCCTTCTATAAACCTGCAGTCAAGTCCGCTCATGATGGCTAAGCAAAAAAGAATCGAATGACAGAATGTTGTAGATAAGTTCCTCTGATCCATCTTCGGATTTTGTCTTCAGTTCTCGACTACGACTCAACTACTTGCTTCTCATCATGGTGTTTAAGCATAGGAAGCTCGACGCTATAGTCAAAGCTCAAGGTGTAGAAGGGGGAGGAAGTCAAGAACTCTCCTCAATCGGACCTCCATCGAACTACGTCACTCGGGAAGGCGTCCATAGAATGATCAAGAATCTTGCCACAGATTTGAAAGCTCGATTCGAGCGGTAGGAAGAAGCTTTCAATACCTTCCTCGCCAGTATTAAAGACAGGATAAGAAGCACTTAAGGGCCAACTGGCCAAGCATACATTATTGAGCCAAGTACCAATGCTCCTCCAACCGCGACCCGGGACTTGGGAGCAACCCCGCAAATTAACCAGCTGGCCGACGCCGCTCCTTCAAACGGTGCAGGTCCCGCTACACTCGGGGGCACCCCCTAATCCCGATGTCGCTTCAACCCGTGACACTTTGGTTGGTCAGGTGGCGGGCTTCGTAGATGGAAATGTTGCTCAAGCACCAACGCATGCAACTTTGGATGGTACTTCTCCCATGGTTCTACGGGTCAAAATTACGCCCGATGTGGCCCCTCAAGTAGGAATCCAACCAGACTTTCTTCTCAATCAACCGATTCCAACTTGGACATAAGCCCTGGGGCACCAGTGCCACTTTGGACAATCAAAATCAACTACTTGCTTTCGGAAATGTGTTAAAGATAACGAATGTCATTCGTCGGTACACTTAAGGCATTATGCATTCACTAGGATCTTACGCTAAGCTGAGTGGCCCTAACACTTCAACATGCCACATATGGCATCCTATGACGGCACGACTGACCTCTATTCTCGGCAATGTCAGAATCTCCATCAGAAATGGAACGTGTTATCCCGGTCGTTCCCGGCTTTGAAGCTTGAGCCTCCACTAGGCAGGCTCAAACTGCTAGGAGTCCGGACTTGTCGCCTACGCTTCTAGCATCCGACTGGGCCCAAGTTCACCTCAACCAACCTACACAAAGTATAATCGAGGTTGAAGACTAACAGAATGACGAAGACCTTCCTTCGTGAAGGTGCGCTAGGCTCCAAACTCCTCTCAACTAGATCATGACCTCTATAATGAGGAAGGAACCCAACCTCCAATTACCGTCGACACGATCCGTGGAATTGTGAGGGAGCCATTGGGGTATGCCTACGACGTCTGCAAAAACAGTACGAGGCGTAACCCATTTACTTTGGTTGTCCTTAATACCGAATGGCGCAAGCACTTCGACATGCCAACACTCAGTCCATACTTAAAGAAGCCATGATTTTTGAAGCTTCATCAGCCGCCACAAATGTCACATGGGTTCATTACGCGTCACCGATGCCATAAAATGCAAGTGTTTCTCCGTCCTAACCCAAGACGGCTCTATTATGGTTCTCTCTACTTCCACTTTGAACTATCTCAACTCTCGACTGACTTGTCAGGAGATTGGTCGCACAATTCAGGGTCACACGTATTGTCCAAAGGCACCAAGGCGGCCTCGAACATTTACCAAGTCACTCATGAAACGCTCATAGGCCACATCAAAAGATTTAACACTGCCTTAGTCGAAGTCAAGAAACCTACTCCTCGAATCACAATCATCCAGCTTACGAAGGGCATATCACCTGGTTCTGAACTTAGAGCATGGACCGATCAAAAGCAATCAAAGATTTAGGAGATCTTCTGGATGAACGTCGACTACTTCCTATGCTGAAATCTAGTGCAAAGGAATCGAGCTTCTCACCTCAACATCCTGCCTCGTGGTGACGCCCAGAGCCCCAGCGACTCTAATTCCACCGCTATGAGCAATCTTGCTCACGCCAACAACGTCAAAGTTAGTCGCAACAAGTAAAAGGAAGCATCTCCGACTTTTGTCCTTCCGTAGCTATACTGCTCTCAGAGACACCCCCGAGAAAATCCATCTTGCAACCTGCAATTCCCAACCATGCAAAAGGCTAAGACCTAAAAGTCCGACGAGCACACAAAGGGACTCTATAGGATATTGTCGGTTCTACAACAGTCGCAGACACAACACGAGCATATTTTGGCACATGCAGAACAACACCGAGGAACTCATCCGCATGGGAACTCCGAGCCACTCAGCGTTCATTAAAGATTCCCACTGCACAGGATCTCCGAGCCACTCGACTCTCATCGAAGATTCTCACTAGGTGGGACCTTCAAGCCACTCGATGCTCATCGAAGATCTGCATTGCATTGGGGCTCGATGCTCATCAAAGATTCCCACTAAAGAAAACCTCGACCGGCGATTAATCCCTCAAGATTGTCCCACCGGCTCGTCAGGACCATGGCAACAATGAGCATCCATGCCTTACAACTCGCCTCACGTAGGTCACCTTTTGCACCGATCCAGTTGTTATCAGGCCCTAAGTGCTGTAAGCCTTTCAAATGGCTTCTGTCGGACATATAGTCAACCTTTACGGCTAACTCGCATACATGAGCGAGCTACACTGGATCACCATCTCAGACCCGAGAACTGGTCCCCTGGATCAAGCCTCAAATCGACAACGAGTAGCCCGATACTTCAACTCCGAAGTCCGCTATAAGGACCTCAACATCGACGACCTCGTCTTAAAACGGGTCTTCCCTCCACCAGCAGGCTTCGCTCCTCGTTAGGAAGGCCAATACTCCATACAACGCAAGCTCAGCAATGGAACTTTCAAACTTTCAATCGTGGATGGAGCTAATTGCCGAGGGCACGGAACAACGAACATCTCCGATGCTACTTTACATAACTTAGTGTACAGTTGTTTATGCCTTCCAGCGATGTCTTGGTTTCTTGCAATTCAAGGCATTGTAAAGGCTATTACTGCCAAAGTTATCAGTTGATGTAGTATTCGGTTCCATATCTCCCTTCCATGTTTACTTCGTGCACGACATATTTGATCAATCCTGACAGCCGTCTTGCGTACAAACATCTGATCACCGCATCGGCACCCCGAGCATGGGAGCCAGTGCCGCCATCCGAAACTCTAGCCAACATCGAGGGCAAATAACATTGGCTATGACCATTACCTCAAGCATGGGAGCCAGCAGCGCTACTCGAGTCGCCATCCCGCAGCGCGATTGAGTATAAATAACCACTAACTTGAACCTTGGCCACGCGCCGAGACCGAGGATAAATCGTTCCGTGCCCAAGTCCCAAGCGACTTGGGGCCACCCAACAGCTAACCAAGAGTGATGCAAATTTCTCCCTTTGCTACGGGTGCTGGTAGAATCTTGGTGCAGCATCGAGACCGACCTTAAATCGTTTCTTCCTCGAAGCTCTCAAGGCTAAGGGGTAGCCCATGGCCACGATCGGACCCTACGGGCTGATGATCTGGGCTTCTCTTCTCGATGAATAAACGATGCCTGCTGCTCGCAACAGCCCGATGAACAACACGAGAGCCCCCCATCGGACTACTCAACAGCCTACGCCTTCCCTCTACTTGGGACTTACCCTGGGCAGCCAAAAACAACAGGCGACTACCCTGGTTTTATAAACTATGGGTTTCTTGAGCTGAGGGAAACTTATTGAAAGCAGTGCTCTATCTCACCCCTCTAGAATAATTGACCGAGAGCACAGTCCCCAATCGCTTTTTTGGACAAGTACGCTATGGCAAGTACAGGACGCTGGAAAACATGAGAAGAACATCCGAACACTCGACATAAATTGCGATCTTTACTAATTCATATTTCATTTTCACACACACACCCCAAACAGACTACATGTCTAACATCTCTTCTCTCTAATGACAGGGTGTACATGAATACCGCACCATGTCTTTAAGGACCAAAAGTGAGGACCGCACTCGCATATACTATCGGTCTACCTAACCCAAAGTATCTATAATTCCTTTAACAGTTATTGATGCTACTGATCCTTCTCTTTTCTTTTTTTTCGACGCTAGGTAGGTCACCACCAGTAATGGGCGCCTTCCTTCTAGAACCGCTTCCTCCTCCTTTAATCTTCACAGGAGTAACGGATTCATGAGACATCGATGTGCTACTCCCACCATCATCCTCGCTGCTTGTAATTATTGTAACCTCCCCAAGAGAAATACATGGTGACGGCTTAGGGACGATGTAAGAAGAAAGGACCAATGCGGCCTGGGATTTTCCCCTAGCCATCTTGATGCCCAACTCCGTTCTTTTCTCGGTATCTTCGGTGGCCTTCTGATTAGCTAGCTCCCTGGCCTGTAGTCACATAACTGCATCCGCTTCAAGTTTGCTAAGGGTCCCCTCGCCCTATTTTGGTGGGCATCATCGATGACTTTCCTTTTTCCTAGCCTACTCATAGGCCCTCTCCTTCTCCTCCTCAACATCGGCCTACTTCTTCTCCACCACAACGGTAGATTTCTCCCCAGCATCCTGCCAAGCCTTTGTCCATGTATCTTGTATGGACGCCTCATCCTATCCCTCTTTCTCTTTGGCTCCTCAGACTTTGCCACTAGCCGGGCTTCTTGATCTTCCACCATAACTTGCATTGTTTGTGCACTTACATCAGCTACGTCCATCGCATGAGCACTTTGGCCAACCACAACTTCTCCTCCTCCAATGAGACTGATAAAAATGTGGGATCCCGAAGCCATGGGTTCACCTACCTCTCTAGATTATTCCCGCTGCAACTCCAACCGGTACTCGAATGCTTGAGGAAGCACGGGGGCAAAGCCTGGTGTCGCCTTCGCTCCAAGGGGATTGCCCAGCAAAAGAGGCAACTATTTGACTTCAAGGGTTCATCGCTCGCATCCTCTTCAGTTAGCGAGTACTCAAGCTCAGGGGGGAGTCCCCTACCTATCCTTGCACCACTCATTGCAGGAACTGAGGAAGAACCCCACAGCTTCCGCACTGGCATTTCCAACGCCACAACCTTCAGAGCAACCATTCTAAAGAGGAACGCCTGCATTGCCACGAGGATGATCCATACCCAAAAGCTCGGGTCTCGGAAACTTCTAACCTTCCGCCAATTCTTGGTAGACCGGACGTAGAAGCATGAACCGAAGGATAGAGGGAGCAATACAATCATTAGTTCCCCGAGGTACTGGAGAATTTAGAGAAGTTCACGGTATGCGGAATACAAAATGCATATCTCAATGTGCCTTTCCTAAGTTCTCAAGTTCCTACAGCCTGTTCATTGGGTTCCCAAAGTCTCAACACCCTTCCAGTAAACTCATATTGAATGCAACGCGAAGCTAAACCACACCTCTCAACGCAAAAGCATCCTACTCACAAGAGCATTGGAATGCGGTGATGGCATCTAATTTTAATAACTAATACCATGATTACCGGTAACCATCAACACCATTTTCAGATCGGATAATGGTCACGATGTAATTGGGTTGGAAACTAATGACTTGACGTATGTCCACATCTTACGTGCATATCCGAGCGGCCAGTCCGAATAAGTCCATTTCCAGAATCATTTTCCAATCAGTTGTGTTACATTCAACTTCAATTACAGACCAGACATGAAATATTAAGCAACGATCAGAACTTGCTGGCTCGTCCCTGATGTCGAGCAGATTCTAGCAGATACCCGAGCTTAGGGGAAACCCTCTACTGATTATCGCACCGGCCTAGCAATTACAGGACCCAATTAAATCCACTTAAGTCCCTGCACTGGCATCATCCTCATGGCATCCCTTGACGCCATCGACTTGAGAGCGCCTTCACCTCGCAACGAGGGAAGTCCGGAGCCAGAGTTGCCCTGTAGGTTTTTCGGCTTTCCATTAGTGCTTGGACTCCACAAAAGTAGACGCTTGGAACATGATGGAAACCTTTAGCCTCAACAACTAAAGCCATAGCCATCACCAATCGCCAGCACAATGCCTGAGTCAAGATGCAGCTACGTCGTGGTTTGGTTATTGATCGGGTCCTGAGATAAACAGCTCAACTATGTGACGACATCCTACATACGCATTCGAGCCGCTAGTCCGCGTCGCAAGACCACAACTAACTAATCATTTTCCGCTCATCCGACGCCATGCAAAGGTTCAAGTTTACTAACTCAAGATCGAAGTCAGGGCTCGACAAATTCATTGGAGTGCGAAGTTCTATTTCGCGCTCCCGTGCATCGGCTTAGTGGTCATCTCCTCAAACATGCTTCGAACTCTAGAAGAGCCTGAAAGATTTAATAAGTGTTTGGGAAATGAAGTCTAATCCTATATCATAAAATACTTATCTTCGAATCCCTACTTTCGCTTCCCAGAGTCTACCACTCCATGCTCTTGAGTGACAATCTCGGGAATCCTCTGGCTGTCCATATATCTCTTCCCTTCTCCGGAAACCTAAGGACAACTCAAAAATCTGAAGTTTAGAAGTAGTATTTTGCATCCTCCCCGCCTCAAGCTGATTTTCCATCCGAGGAAGAGAAGAAAGGAAGCAACTACAATCAAGGGATTGACATGCTCCAAATGAACGTTCCAGGATCGGAATTCGGGATCGTACACCAAGCTATGGTTACATCCACTTATCTCCGAATCCCCAACTACCAAATCAACCACGGCTCAACGACCACTCATGTACTCACCAAGTGCCCAATCTTCAAAGTGCACGGACTTAGCATTTGGGTTCGACCTCCCTTCAAAGGAAAAATCTAACGAATACACCTAACAATGACATTCACATATACGAGTTGCCGAAATTTTGATTGTTGGAACCAGCTTGGATCGTTGAACGACTTTGGGCTCACAAATCCGACTGATTCACTGAATACCCTAACAATCAAGCTCCATCCCAACGACGTTTCAATAACCACTTAAGGCGATCGTGCACCCAAGCCATGGCAGTGGTCATGCAAGCACACTTTTGAAAGCTCAACCGGGCAGACCAACTCGATTCGTTAGCCAAATAAGTGCACCCAAGCCTTAAGGGTCAATGTGTACACGCCATAAAGATCAACTCTCGATCATAAAACTCTTTGAAAAGCTAGATTGCGCGATCACGAGCCCATGGCATGCGATTTACCTTCATGTTACCCATTCCAATTCAGATCGCATCGCATGAAACCACGTGCAAACTTTTGATTGCATACACAATTATGACCCGATAATGAACCGTTTGCACTTCAAAGCAACCGGGAGACGACAACTAACATTTAATGTCTTTAATCTACATAAATTAGATGCCTTGGACATGTTCCAACCAAAGAGACAAGATTCAAGCAAGTCAAAGCCCTTGACAATGCCGGAATCCTAAATCCGTACCAACACATTTCGATAAGGCATCTCAACCACTCCAAAGCGATTTATTCCCAGCGTACATCTCAAGGGAAAGGTTACGGCCAGTCACAAAGCGTGGCATGGATATCTTTCTGTCCATCGCCAGACTTGTCTTACTTCAAAGCACGTCCCGTTAACACAAGACATACTTTGAGGGGGGAAATGTTAACCGGCTTTTTGGTTCAGTTCTCAAAAGTACACAAGGCGCACTCGACTCAACATATCATGTGATACTATAGCCAGAAGTGTTGCCAACAACATCAGGGGTCTAGCACCAGAAGACTCGAGCCGGACCACTAGCAGAAGGTTGCATCCCATGGGTGCGACATCCATCAGCATCCATCCGTGCTCCGAGCCGAAGGTGAGCCATCAAGCGGGTCTGGGCGCAAAGCCGGTGAGGGTCCAGGGACACACAGTCCCGGCATTCCCAGATCGACTCAAATTCATAAGTTCCGTGAACCTCGCCGCTCCTTCAAACATCACCAAACTAAGACCTCGGACACCAAAGAATCGCGAGTCCAAATCTCGAATCCCTAGCCCACGTTAATATATGATCTTCGTACCCCTCAAGGTACGAAATTCGTACCCCTCGGGGTTCGAAATTCATACCCTCCTAGGGTTTGAATTTCGTACCTCAGAGAGGGATACAAAGTCTATTCAAAAGCGTGCTACGGGAAGTCGAAATTCCGAAGGCCAGCACAGGGGTTCGAAATTCATGGTGCAAACCCCACTCCTTTTTATCATTTTTCCCACTCCTTTTTATCCCTTCTCACTTTCACCTACTCCCACCTACCCTCACCTAACCTCTCCACTATAAATACCCCCTCACTTCCTTCATTCAAGGGGTTGGTCTACGTAAAACCCCACATCCATTAATGTCACTCACAAAGGGAATGCATTAAGTTTCGTGGAGCATTATAAGTAAACAGAACAGAATATCACTTGAGAATTTTATAACTTTATTGCAGCGGAGACAAAAATAGGTTTGGTTACACCTTCAAAACAACAAAACCAAGTACATAATATCAGTCTTATACAAAAGCCTTTAGAGTACATAATTTTAAAGCCATAACACCCAACAGAAAATGCCATAAGCAGAATCAAAGCCAAGCAATACATCTTTCAACTTTAAGTTGGAAGAAAGAGACATCTGAACTAAGCTTGAGCATTTCCTCCCTGAGAAACTTGGGTGGGGAAACGGAAGAAAAGAGGCAAAATTAACTAGGTCAGACATTAGCCTGGTGAGTCCAGTAACTTTAACAATATAAACATTAAAGTAACAGGATAAGAACATAAACTGGAAAGTAATAAATGACTATACATAAGCATGCATGACAAGGTAGGCAAGATGAATAAGATATACGGTTGATTGCCCTTCTAATCACTATAGGGTAATTACTACACTACACCAATGCTAAATATATCGCACCGTTACTAGTTCCATACTGAAAGTTGATCCCAACCCCGCAATTGGTAGCCCTCGGGCGTAACATCTAGTAAGAGGTATCCACCCAATACAATCCTTGATAGCCTACTAAATACTAGATGTCCCCACACTACCCCCTTATCTCTTAATCATTCGGCTCCTTAACTCGTATGTATACATTACTAGTGTCATTCGGCCCTGCTTGTTTGTAGATAACTATGCTGGTCCTACCATGGGGTGTATCAATCCCTATGATGGCAACCCGACACAATTCAAGATGCACAGTGTATGACTACTGATGCCTAGTGTCTGATTTTTCGACTCCGGAGCACGTTCACGCCTGTATTCCGTCGGAACCTACACTGACGCACCACCCGCCGCTATTTTGACCGCTTATAATCAGCCCAGTAATCGTGCCCCACCCTGCCTAGTTCAGGGTACCGTGATACATCCATGTGGGTTACTGTTGAAATGGGTCCCCGTTACTAGGGTTTCCTAATCAACATGTTATAACGGTTAAGTGTTCTCAATATAACCAAACCCCATCCATCTGTTTTAATTAACATGTTGTATTGGTTAAGTGTTGCCTATTCATTTGTTACTTAACCTTTCCATTGATTCACGCATGTTTATTTAACGGTTCAGTTTGGGGGCCTATATATACTAATATTACCCACCTACCCAAGATTTAATTAACCCCTTTACTTATCAAGTCCTTATGTATTATTTGTTAAGCTTGCCTTAACCCTGTCCACTTTGTTCATGTAATATTGGTTAAGTTGCCTTCTTACCTATGTTAACTTAACCCCACCCACCTAACTCGTTTAGGTATCATATTCAGCATTAATTAGTTATTAATGCACAGACCTCTCACATTAAGTCGATCACTTGTGGCCGCTGGATATGTCGGGCGGTTCCAGGCAAACTTCCACCACAAGAAAGACTTAACCTCGTGTCTAAGCATCTAATTTATGCCTTTGACCTCTCACATTAGACTGTCGTTTGCGGTTGCTGGATATGTCGGGCGGTTTCGGGCAGTTTTATACTGCAAACCAAGTTTAACCTCTTGTCTTAGGTGTTCATCTTTTAACCAATTTACATATTTACTGTCCAAGTCTAGATTTATATATAAATTATCCATAAGTATTTTCAATTCAAGCTATGCCACATTTACTTGTTATGCCCAAAATTACTTAATTAAGTTATACCAACTTCCCCGCGTTTCAATCGCACGTACAACATGGTCCAAAAATAAAATGGAGAGGGATAGAGGAGAAACACAAGAATTGACATAAGGAACAAAATAGGCATGTAAAGGTGTATCCAACTCAAGAATCATGTTTCCAATAGACATGTTGTACATTAACAATAAGTATGGCTAAACTAAGCAAGTTACATAATAGGCATAAAGATTCGATAGAATTGAACATAAAAGAATCACCAACTTGGTGTACAACATGATAGGTTCCATCACAACAGTCTCATAGGCATAGATAATTCATTTTTGACAAAAAGGATAAGCATGAATAAGAATTGATTATCTTACAATTAGGCATAGTTCTATATTTGATTCATTACAATTCATTATTCCTATTACATGTTTCAAATCTGAGAAATAACTGAACTTACCAAATTATCACAAGTTTACACCCAAACCCATTTACGTCAAGTCTCATGTTTCCTTATTATATACAATTTTCCCAAACCATAGCCATCATCAATTTATGCCTTTTTACAAATCACATGTTATTCAACATTTCCTAAATTTTCCCCCTATCATTCAAGCGTTATACGTGTGCGAGTTTCGCATAATATGTTAGGCTCGAAGTTAGCCTAACTCATAAAAAGAAAAAGAAAAAGGAAGAGGGAAGAGAATCATGGTATCAAAATAGGCATAAATATACGAGCACGAACAGGCATGAACTGATAGAATTAATCAGAAAAGCATAGGCTATGAATCAAAAAAGATGACAACTTGCAAATTTAATAAGATCCATTATAGGCATAATTATATGATCACAATTTACAACTTATCATAATTACTTTAGTTTAATTATCTTGTGAAAGCTACATGAACTCAAAGAGATTAAGAAAGAAGAGAAGATCTGGAATCTGAATTCAGAAGTTGATAAGCTAATCTGTTGATGTAGGCTTTGATCTTTCTCTTTTATCTTGAATTTGATTAGTTATGGTGGAAGCTTGGTTATCTTAGAGATGAACAACATGGTGGCATCATAGAATAGGATTATGAGGTTTAGGGTTTTGGTTTGATGTGATTATATAGAAGTATAGGATTAATTTGAGCCTTTAGATTAACCTAGGATCCATCCAGACCATTCAATCTAAGAAAATGTGTCATCAGGCCAATCAGAAGTCGCCACGTAGCCCTACGACTCAGAAAATTGTCACTGTCCAGAATAGTCAGCAGGGGTCGACCCCTACAGCGGGAACGACACCTATGTCGATACCCCTATAGGGGGGTCGACACCCATGTCGACACCCCTTGGGTGGGTCGACACCCCCTAGGGGGTCGACACCCGTGAGCGGGAGATTTCCCACTCAGCTGCTTTCCTGAATTTTGAATTTCGAATCTATTTTGATTATTTAATTATTATTTTAATTTAATTTCTTCTTACACTTGAAATCTTCTAACCTCCATAACTTCTTTATACGGTATCCGATTCACGCAAACTCGGACTCTATCCCAAGCAGAATTTCGAGACAAACGCAATGGCGTAACCCGTTTCACCTAATTCTTCTTCTAAAAATTAAGTGTTCTTAAATTTGTTAATTTTAATATTTTAAAATTACGAGGTGTTACATTCTCCCCTCCGTAAAGGATTTCGTCCCCGAAATCTCCAAGTCAAGAATAATGTATATCCTACCATCCAACATCCATCTACTCAACCATTAATCACAGGCATCCATTATCCTTAAAAATGTTTCTAATGCTTTTCATGAACATATGCATAGTGTGTGTATATGTCCTTACCAAAATGCAAAATCAGGCGGTCTACTGATTCAATTGACCTCCTTAATGCTAATCATGATAGTGCCATGCGTCCATTATTTATGCAAAAGAATCCTAATTATACATATTATTTCTACATGAGTGCACAACTATTCATTCAAATGCAACATCCATATAATAACACATTCAATGTACATCCATTTAATTAAATATGAAGACATATATGAAATATGAAAGTGCTTGAGCGGGTCTAGTGCCTAATGTGTGTGTAAATGCATCCACGAGCAACCACTAGTAAACTCTTGCATCCACCAAACATAACATGTCTCAAACACATGTTTACAACCATAGGATTTTCCTAACTAAAGATTGAGGTTGTAAATGAGAGGACATACTAAACGATAGAACAAGTATAAACAAATCGGTAGAAAAGGGAGAAGTTAAGAACATATCCTCACAAAAGGAAAGGATACGACGCACGTATCATGTATTTCGTCTCCTAAGTCGCATCTCCTCGATCATCTCCCCATTGGATTTTAACCGACTTGACCTCTCTGTTGCGTAACTTCTTGATCTCCGATCCAAGGATGCATGTAGGAGCTCGTCTAATCGTGGCATCTCGCTCCACTTCCACTTCTCTAAGCATGCTCGGCTCCACTACTTCCGCGGTATCACGTAAACACTTCAGCAAATACGACATGTGAAACACGTCGTGAACACTACTAAGCTTCTCCGGCAACTTCACTCCGTACGCCATCTGTCCAATCCTCTCTGTAATGGGAAAGTGTCCTACAAACCTTGGTGCTAAATTCCCTGCAACTCCAAAGCAAACTATGTTCCTCATCGGTGACATCTTAATAAAAATCATGTCTCCAACATCGAACTCAAGATCGGTTTGTCTCTTATCAGCGTACGACTTTTACCGGTCCCGTGCCGTTTTCATTCGCCTTTGAATCAAGTCCATCTTCCCTGAAGTTTCTCTCTAATCAGCTCGGGTCCAAGAAAATTTTTATCCGTAGACTCCTACGAACAAGTTGGTGATCGACACGGTCGTCCATAAAAACCCTAATACTGCTTAATAACTATTGTTATAAGCGAACTCCACAAATGGAAGGTCCTCTTCTCATGTCCCTCCAAAATCTAGGATACATATCCTCAAAAGATCTTCAAAGATTTTATTCGCCCTTTCTGTCTGTCCATCCGTTTGTGGATGATACACGATGCTCAAACATAACTGCGTACCTACCACCTTTTACATACCACCTTTTCATCTTGCATCGAAAACTGCTCCAAGTCCTATCCCGCAAGAACCGTATATACTGTGAACGGTTTGCTCCCATCCAGCAATGTCAAAACTGGGGCTAATATCTTCGCAAAGTCCTTAACGAGCTTCTTACAGTAGCCCGCCAACCCTAGAAAACTTCTTACTTCCGTTGCTTTTCTAGGAACCTTCCAATCTTGGATTGTCACCACCTTCACAGGGTCCACTGCTATCCCTTCCTTAGAGACAACGTGTCCTAAGAACCTCACTTCTTTCCTCCAAAAATGACATTTGGAGAACTTAGCTTTGAGTTGATGCACTTGTAGGGTCTCTAAGACTTCCCTAAGATTTATGGCATGCTCTTCTTCGCTTCTAGAGAAAATCAAAATACCATCCACAAAGACTACCATAAACTTGTTTAGGAACTCCCTAAACACCCTACTCATGCGTTTGTTAAACGAAAAACGCATGATGAGCCACTTGAAGAAACCGTCGGGAGTCCTAAATGCAGTCTTATCTATGTTATCCTCAGCCACCCTTAGTTGATGAAATCCTGTAGCTAAATCCAACTGCGAGAAAACCGAAGCGCCAACCAACTGACTGAACAAGTCATCTATCCTCGGAAATGGGTGTATGTTCTTCTTCGTGAGCTTTTTTAGCTCCCTATATAGTCCACGCACAATCTAAGTGAACCATCAATCTTCGTAGCCAAAAAAACTAGAGCACCCCCATTCTGAAATACTTCTTCTTATGAGCCCTTCCTCAAGTAGCTCCCCTACTTGCTTACTGAGTTCCCTCCTCCCTCTCGGAGCCATGTGGCGCACTGGTAACACAAATGGCTTTGCATTGTCTACTAAGTATATACGGAGGTCTATCTTGTGCCTCGGGGTTAAACCCCGAACCTCATCAAAGACATTACCATACCCACGGACTACTCGAACAGATTTCAAATCATCGATGGATGTGTCAAGTGATTCTAGGTAGCTAAGCATCACCGGACCTCTAGGGTCACAAGAAATATCAAGGGTCTTTCCATAATGAGTCAACAGTCTAACTACCCTCCTTTCGCAGTCTAGGATGGCACCATACTTGGCTAGCCAATCCTTTCCTAGAATCAAGTCGTAGCTCATGAAACCAAGAACGTAGGCATTGCATTCAAACCAAATGCCCAAGATAGACACTCTCAAATCCCGACAAAGCATAGATAAATGAGCCGAACAACCGATAGGATTTGAGACTACAATGAGATCCGCAACTAGACTAGTATTTAGGTGCATGTTTCAACTAATGAAGCAGATACAAACGAGTGCGAAGTGCCAGAATCGAACAAAGTTCGGACAGGATGATCAAAAAGGAAAAATCAAACTTTCAACAAAAACGTTTCTATCTCTCTCTTGTCCTAGTGCCATGCGAGCATGAACCTGTCCTTCAGAAGTACGTCCTGTCCCTTGCCCTTGCCCTTGTCCTTGCCTTCCCGTGCAGTCTTTAAATTAGATGTCCTACCTCACCGCAATGAAAACAACTAGGGTTCTTCTTCTTCCTACAGTCCTTAATTACATGGCCCATTATACCTCAAATAAGAAACCTTCTTTTGTCATGGGGTTAATTATTCTTTCTACTTCCTCCTTTACCTTCTTCGTGGATTATAGCTATACCAACAAATTCCTCATCCTTGGGTTGTGCTCCTTAGCCTAAACTCCCTCAACGACCAAGCAGCTAGCTGAATCTTCCTTCCATCGTTTATCTCAAAGATACCAAACGAGTCCTCCACTTCCTTGAGCCAATTCTAGCTTCGACAAACGTCTCGGTCCTATGAAATGGTTTTCCGCCCATCGAACGTAAGTCCTTACATATCTTAGAAAAAGCATCTACACGCGGGGAAAGAGACTCAAGAAGGAAAAAGGAAGAGATTCGAAACAAAGAATCAAAAGAAAGATATATGGCTTTTTCGGGATTATGCTTTTCATAATAAACCTTTCTCTTGAAAACTCCTTCTTTAACACATGTCTTTTTTTTGAAAATACTTCTTTATAAAGATGCTTTTGAAAATGGTTTTCAAAATCTTTTATCTGTTCTGGTAACTTTCAGCTCTGATACCAAGTGTAAAACCCCACGTCCGTTAATGTCACTTACAAAGGGAATGCATTAAGTTTCGTGAAGCGTTATAAGTAAACAGAACGGAATATTACAAGACGGATAAAATAGTACTTGTAAATTTTATAACTTTATTGCAGCGGAGACAGAAATAGGTTTGGTTACACCTTCAAAACAACAAAACCAAGTACATAATATCAGTCTTGTACAAAAGCCTTTAGAGTACCTAATTTTAAAGCCATAACCCCCAACAGAAAATGCCATAAGCAGAAACAAAACCAAGAAATACATCTTTAAACTTCAAACTGGAAGAAAGAGACATCTGAACTAAGCTTGAGTATTTTCTCCCTGAGAACCTAGAGGGGGGAAACAGAAGAAAAGAGGCGAAACAAACTAGGTCATACATAAGTCTGGTGAGTCTAGTAACTTTAACAATATTATGTTAAAGTAACAAGATAAAAATATAAACTGGAAAGTAAGAAATGATTGTACATAAGCATGCATGACAAGGTATACAAGATGAATAAGATAAACGTTGATTGCTCTTCTAATCACAATAGGGTAATTACTACACTGCACCAATGCTAAATATATCGCATCGTTACTAGTTCCATACTGAAAGTTGATCCCAACCCCGCAATTGGTAGCCCTCGGGCGTAACATCTAGTAAGAGGTATCCACCCCATACAATCCTTGACAGCCTACTAAATATAGATTTCCCCACACTACCCCCTTATCGCTTAATCGATCGGCTCCTTAACTCATACGTATTCATTACTTGTTTCATTCGGCCATGCATGTTTGTAGATACATGTGCTGGTCCCACCATGGGGTGTATCAATCCCTATGATGGCAACCCGACACAATTCAAGATGCACAGTGTATGACTACTGATACCCGGTGCCGGCTTTTTCCACTCTGGAGCACGTGCACGCCCGTACTCTGTCGGAACCTAAACTGACGCACCACCCGCCGCTATTTTGAACGCTTATAATCAACCCAATAATCGTGCCCCACCCTGCCTAGTTTAGGGTACCGTGATACATCTATGTGGGTTACTGGTGAAATGGGTTCCCGTTACTAGGGTTTCCTAATCAACATGTTATAACGGTTAAGTGTTCTCAATATAACCTAACCCCATCCATCTGTTTTAAATAACATGTTGTATTGGTTAAGTATCGCCTATTCATATGTTACTTAACCTTTCCATTGATTCACACATGTTTATTTAACGGTTAAGTTTGTGGGCTTGTATATACTAATATTACCCACCTACCCAAGATTTACTTAACCCCTTTACTTATCAAGTATGTATTATTGGTCAAGCTTGCCTTAACCCTATCCACTTTGTTCATGTAATATTGGTTAAGTTGTCTTCTTACCCATGTTAATTTAACCCTACCCACCTAACTCATTTAGGTATCATATTCGGCATTAATTAGTTATTAATGCACAGACCTCTCACATTAAGTCGATTACTTGTGGCCGCTGGATATGCCGGGCGGTTCCGGGCAGACTTTCAGCACAAGCCAGACTTAACCTCGTGTCTAAGCATTTAATTTATGCCTTTGACCTCTCACATTAGACTGTCATTTGTGGTTGTTGGATATGTCGGGCGGTTCCGGGCAGTCTTACACCGCAAACCAAGTCTAACCTCGTGTCTTAGGCGTTCATCTTTTAGCCAATTTACATATTTACTGTACAAGTCCAGATTTATATGTAAATTATCCATAAGTGTGGTCAATTCAAGCTATGCCACATTTACTTGTTATGCCCAAAATTACTTAATTAAGTTATACCCAATTCCCCGCGTTTCAATCGCACCTACAACAAGGTCCAAAAATAAAACGGAGAGGGATAGAGGAGAAACACAAGAATTGACATAAGGAACAAAATAGGCATGTAAAGATGTACCCAACTCAAGAATCATGTTCCAGTAGACATGTTGTACATTAACAATAAGTATGGCTAAACTGAGCAAGTTACATCATAGGCATAAAGATTCGATAGAATTGAACATAGAAGAATCACCAATTTGATGTACAACATGATAGGTTCCATCACAACAATCCCATAGGCATAGGTAATTCAGTTTTGACAAAAAGGATAAGCATGAATCAGAATTGATTATCTTACAATTAGGCATAGTTCTAGATTTGATTCATTACAAGTTATGATTCCTATTACATGTTCCAAATCTGAGAAATAACCGAACTTACCAAATTATCACAAGTTTACACCCAAGCACATTTACGTCAAGTCTCATGTTTCCTTATTATATACAATTTTTCCCAAACCAAAGCCATCATCAATTTATGCCTTTTTACAAATCACATGTTATTCAACATTTCCCAAACTTTTTCCCTACCATTAAAGCATTATACGTGCGCTAGTTTCGCATAATATATTAGGCTCGAAGTTAGCCTAACTAATAAAAAGAAAAAGGAAAAAGGAAGAGGGAAGAGAATCATGGTATCAAAATAGGCATAAATATATGAGCACGAATAGGCATGAACTGATAGAATTGATCAGAAAAGCATAGGCTATGAATCTAAAAAGATGACAGCTTGCAAATTTGATAAGATCCATTATAGGCATAATCATATGATCACAATTTACAACTTATCATAATTACTTTAGTTTAATTATCTTGTGAAAGCTACATGAACTCAAAGAGATTAAGAAAGAAGAGAAGATCTGGAATCTGATTTCTGAAGTTGATAAGCTAATCTGTTGATGTAGGCTTTGATCTTTCTCTTTTATCTTGAATTTGATTAGTTATGGTGGAGGCTAGGTTAGCTTAGAGATGGACAGCATGGTGGCATCATAGAATAGGATTATGAGTTTTAGGGTTTTGGTTTGATGTGATTATATAGAAGTATAGGATTAATTTGAGCCTTTAGATCAACCTAGGATCCATCCAGACCATTCAGTCCAAGAAAATGTGTCATCAGGCCAATCAGAAGTCGCCACGTAGCCCTACGACTCAGAAAATCGTCACTGTCTAGAATAGTCAGCAGGGGTCGACCCCTACAGGGGTCGACCCCTACAGGGGTTCGACACCTATGTCGACACCCCTGTACGGGTGTCTACACCACTGAGAGGGAGATTTCTCGCACAGCTACTTTCCTGAATTTTGAATCTGTTTTGATTATTTAATTATTATTTTAATTTAATTTTTGCTTACACTTGAAATCTTCTAACTTCCATAACTTCTTCATACGGAATCCGATTCACGCAAACTCGGACTCTATCTCAAGCAGAATTCTAAGACGGACATAATGGCGTAACCCGTTTCACCTACTTATTCTTCTAAAAATTAAGTTTTCTTAAATTTGTTAATTTTAATATTTTAAAATTATCGGGTGTTACAGTCTAAGCTCTCTCTCCCCCAAGCTTTAATGGATTCTTGGGAAGAGAATATTCTTCCCTAAAGCCTCGTAGGCACCATCCTTCTTCGCACAAGGAAGAAGAGGAATGTGCTTAGACTCGTGAGGATACTCATGAGGGTTTAGCCATGCTTTTGGACATTACACCACCATTGGATATTTTCGGACCTCTCGGACATTGTTGACCAAGTCAATACCTCTCTCACTCAACGAAGAAGAAGAAGGCCTCGACTCCGCCTTCCTCGGACCCCGAGGCTCGACTCCGCCTCCTTCGGACCCCGAGCCTCGACTTCGTCTCCTTCGGACCCCGAGCCTCGACTCCGCCTCCTTCGGACCCCAAGCCTCGACTCCGACTCCTTCAGACCCCGCGCCTCGAGTGTGCCTCCTTCGGACCCCGAGCCTCAACTCCGCCTCTGTAACACCCTACGTCCGATAATGTCAATCACAAAGGGAACGCATTAAGTTTCGTGGAGCATTATAAGTAAACAGAACAGAATATTACAAGACAGATACATAAAATAGTACTTGAAAAAATTATAACTTTATTGCAGCAAAAATAGGAATAAGTTTGGTTACATCTTCAAACCCATCACACCAAAACCAAGTACATAATATCAGTCTTGTACAAAAGCCATCGGAGTACATAATTTTTAAAACCATTATCCCTAATCCAAAATGTCGTATGAAGAGAAACAAAGCTAAGCATTACTTTCAGCACTTCAAGCAGGAAAGTCTGAATCAAGCTTCAACGTGCCCACCCTGAGAACCTAGAGGGGAAAGGAAAGAAAAGAGGTGAAACAAAAGGGTCAGACATAAAGTCTGGTGGGTCCAGTGACTTTAACAAAATAATTAGTAAAGCAAAATGATAAGAACATGAACAGGATATAATAGATGACTATAACATAAGTAGATATGACAAGATAACAAGATGAACAAGATGTAACATTGACTGCGCTTCTAACCACTATAAGATATTCTCTGCTCCGCAACAATACTAGTTTCATACTAAAAGATGATCCATCTTGGATAAATAGAATGATGATAGTTTCTTGTACTTCTAGCTGCCATCATTGGTAACCAACGTGCACCTATCACCAGTAGATGTACCCACTATCCTCCCTGTTTGATTGTATACCTCTAGCTACTATCATAGGTAACCAATATGCACCTATCGCTACTAGATGTACCCTCCCTATTCGATTATGTACCTCTAGCTGCTATCATAGGCAACCAATATGCACCTATCACCACTAGATGTACCCTCCCTATTCGATTATGTACCTCTAGCTGCTATCATAGGTAACCAATATGCACCTACCACCACTAGATGTACTCACTACCCTTTCCATTTGATCGACTCCCTAACCTTGTAGATACCTGTGTTGTTCCCACAATAGGGCGTACCACTCCCTAAGGTGGCAACCCCGATACTACTGAAATGCACAGCTTATACCTACATGATGCAACAGCGTCTTACCTACCAGCCCAGACCCACGCACGCACATGACTCCGTTGGACTTGCACTGCCACCGCTAACTCTTTATTGACCTCTTACAATCAACCCCAGTAAGTTGTCCCTGTCCTCGACTTAGTTCGAGCTCATATAGAAACTGAAATGGGTTACTGGTTGAAAAGGGTCCATACACTTGACACAAGCTTCCCACCAAAGCTTGGTCCCCATTAGGAATTCCCACTTAACCCCTTTTTATCTCTATGTCTTATTACATGTCTCATCTTGGTTAAGTGCTTTTATTATATTTCACATGCTACCCATGTTACCCACTTAACCCTTTATTATTCCCATGTCTTACCACATGTCTTATCTTGGTTAAGTGTTTTTAATTATGTTTCACATGCTACCCATGTAACCCACTTACCCTTTTGCCAATCCAATGTCTTACTACGTGCCTTATCTTGGTTATGTGTTTTTAATTATGTTTCACATGTTACCCATGTCACCCCCTTAACCCTTTTACTATTCCCATGTCTTACTACATGTCTTATCTAGTTAAGTGTTTTTATTTATGTTTCACATGCTACCCATGTCACCCACTTAACCCTTTTACTATCCCATGTCTTATTTTTAATTTATTATACCCGTGATCGTGCAAGACCTCCCACATTAGAATACCATTTGCGGGTGCTGGATATGCCGGGCGGTTCAGGGCAGACTTCTACCGCAGTCGAAATCTAACCTCGTGTCTTAGCATTGTTACGTATCTAATTTCTGCCTTTAACCTCTCACATTAGATTACCAAATTGTGGTTGCTGGATATGCCGGGCGGCTCCGGGCAGGCTTATACTGCAATCTGAATCTAACCTCGTGTCTTAGGCGTTCATTATCACTTTCTTGATTCAAGTCCCAATTTCAAATCTTGGATTATAATATATTCCAATTACCCATAAATTCCAACCCAATTTATGCTTATAATTCTTATCCAATTTGTGCCTATAATCCCATATATACAAGTTATACCAAAATATGCCCAAATCAATTTGCGTTCATTATCTCTTCCTTAATTCATGCCAATTTCAAATCTTGGATTATAGTGATTCCCAATTACCCATAAATTCCAATCCAATTTATGCTTATAATTGTAATCAAATTTATGCCTATAATCCCATGCATACAAGTTATACCAAATTATGCCAAATCAATTTTCATAGTTATTAACAATTTGTGCCAAATCTCATGTATACAAGTTATACTCAATTATGCCCAAACCAATTTATGCCAAATCTCATGTATACAAGTTATCCTCAATTATTCCCAAACCAATTTCCGTTGTCATCAATAATTTATGCCAAATCTCATTTTATTACAAATTTCCCAACTTTTCCCAATCATCCTAACATTATTCGTACGTAAATCTCAACACAATATGCTTAGGCTCGAAATTAGCTTAATCTCAAAAGGAAAAAGGAAAAGAAGAAGGGAAGAGAATCAAAACATCAAAATTGGCATAAACATACAAATAGGCATGTCAACTGAATAACGACAAAATAGATCATATAGGCATATGATAATAGCAATCGGGTATGAATCTAAAGGATAACAAAACTAGATATGATTCCTCTTATTTACATGCTTATAAATTAGATCCAAATTACAATCCTATTACAATTACTTTTTAATTTAATTATATGTGAAAGTAACATAGAATCACAATGATAAGATTCTTAGAAAAGAGAATTAGTCGTTATTGTAGCAATTCTGATCTTGAATAATCTCTACTTTGATTGTTTATAGACCTGATCTTCTAAGTTGACTACTCCTATTCTGATTTGTTTTGGTGGAGAAGAAAGGCTAGTTTAGATTAGAGCAACATGGAGGCGCCATGGATGAAAACGATGAGATTAGGGTTAGGTTTAGGTGTTTATTTATAGGTGTACTAGGACCTTTAGATCTGATTAGGAACCATCTGAACTGCTCAAACCAGAAAAATACGTCATCAGCAAAATGCCCAGATCTGGGCCGATGGGGTTGACACCCCTATAGGGGGGTCGACTCCCCTGTCAACACCCCCTATGGGGGGTTGACACCCATTTCGACACCCCTTGGAGGGGTCGACACACACGAGCGGGAATTTTCCCACTCAGCCCGGTTTGGTCAGATTTTGATTTTTGAACATTTTTGAAGGTTCTGGAATTATTTTATTTGTATATATTCTTCCTTATGCGTATACAAACTTCTAAGGCTTATAACTTCTTCATACTGTATCCATTTTATGCAAACCCGGACTCTATCCCAAACAGAATTCTGAGATGAAGACAATTGCGCAGCCCATTTCCCTTAATTCTTCGTCTAAAAATTAAGTATTCTTTAATTTGTCATTTTAATATTTTAAAATTATGGGGTGTTGCATTCTCCCCACCTTAAAGGATTTCGTCCCCGAAATATCCAATTTAAGAAGAATGTATATCATGTCATCCAATCATCCATCTACTCATCCATCACCCACAAGCATTCATTGTCCTTAAAAGATTCCTATTGTTATATGAGCATATGCGAAAGTGTGTGTATATGTAACGACCTAGATTTTTGACCGTTCAAATCGACAATAAACCACACAGTCGACCCAAACAAATCACCAACCCAGATAGTTATTGGGAAAAAGAAGAAAAGAATAAAGAAGAGAAAACAATTGCAAAATCTCACAGCGGAAGGACAACATATAATAAACAAATAATGGTTCAAAAGAATTAAAAAACATATGCATTCGAGTTATATTTTCTCAATCATTAGAGTTACACTTGTACAAATACATACAGTAATGCAACAGAAACAAAATGCATCGGAAATACATATATAATGGATATACACCAAATCTTCATCTTCAATCTCCAAGGCAAAGTGATCTTTGCTAACTGCAAACTTCTGCTGACCCGAGCTTATTTTATAAAAAGAAAATACAACAAACACTTGGATCAGCACTAAATCATTCTCATAGTAGTCAAATTAAAATACGGAATAACATGAGTGTCATGGGTGCAATAACTCAAGAGATGTTACGGGATTTTTTTCCATCTCCCAAGGATCCGTTAAACTAATATATACATAATATAATACGCTATCATGATAGTGTTTATTCAGTAAAGTAAATATCATAAAAATAGCGTAAGCGGGATTACATTTTTACCCTTACATCATTTACAATACCGTAATCTATACAGTACCGTAAAGCCACCGTACTAGATGGCATCAGAGGGCACTCCATAGTATGATACAAATCAAAATCATATGGGGCTCGATAAGGATAAATATGACAAGGCACTTGAGGCAATGCCCAGGGTAGGATTCTACCAATTGCACTCCCGGACCGGTGGTGACGCATAGCAGCCACTACCGCCCTCCTCGGATCACACTCCCATATCAAAAGGGCCCAAATCGTCATCATAGTCATAGAAATAGCATCGAAGAAGTGTGTTCGATCAAAGGTTCTACCTCAATTAGTCACGGTATAGCTCTTGTTTTAGTCATTTCAATTATGATTCGAAGGTCAAGGCTATATTCGTTACTATTCATCTTCTTCAATCCAACAATTGCCTCCAAGTCATCATATTTCATTATGGATACGTCATAACATTCACAGTTGTTAAAGTGGTATCGACACTGATAGAGAGTATGCTATTTGCCGGCTCTGGTCTCTTTAACAACCAACGTTTATATTTTCCACATCGGCCAGTTCTTTTACTTTTCACAAAGGTTCGCTTTCATATCAAAATATCATATTTTGTTTGAACCCAATTTATATTCAAATAGAATATAATTTCATGTCAAGATATCCCAGTCATTCCCAAAACCGATTATATTATAAAGTAGAATATATTTTTATATCATTATATTATACTCATATAATATTTCAAATCGATCTATATTCATGTAGAATATACCTCATCTGAAAAGATTATAGTTATTTCAAATCGATTTACATTAGAAATCCATTCATACACAAATAGAAATATATTTTCCATATCAACTCATTTCAATCATTTGGAAATCCCATTTATATTCAAGTGGAATATCATCTACCTTGAACTATTATAATCGTTTAAAATCGATTCACATTCGAAATAGAACATAACTACAAGTCAAATCACCATTTGAATCATGGTTTAAATCAAAACAATTTCCATTTAGGAACACGTCACAATCATTTAATATTACTATAAAAATAGATACTTATATAATAGAACTTACATATATATATTTACTTATAAAATAATTAGAGTAAAATAAGATAGTTTAAATCACTATGTGTATATATTTAAATTTAAAGTTTTACTAAATAGTTTAAATAATAAAATATAAGGAAAAAATTGTTAAACAAAATAGTATTTCAGTTACAAAATTTTACTAAATAACGTTTTAAGAAAAGGGATATAATATATTCGTAAAGCAGGCGATAAATATATAGTTTTTATAAAATAAAGTTTAGATCATGATTATTTCTTCTTCCAACATCCAACATCTGAAATCTATATTCCAGTTTCGATGGAGTTCATTTACTTCCCGTATCTTGTTTCAGACATCATCTAAATCAAACGTTCGATTTAAAGAATTCAAATTTCATATTCATATTAAGTTAAACAACTTCGAGTACTCTCGATTACCCTTATTCAAAAATTTAAATTCAATGAGAATTTATTATATTCAACCTACACCATTAATTTGAATAATTCCAAACCATACTCAAAACTCAATTTACGAATTTCCAATTTGTTTTGGAATAATTTCCTTAACTATTTCAATAAACATTTAAAGTTCAGATCTTTAAGGAAAATAGATTTTTCGAATATTGCCACATGATCTTTAAATGAAATTCCGACCAAATAACCTTTTCAATATTTAAAATCATTTGACCAACTGATGTCTGTATATAATTATCTATTCAATGGCCAAGTGATTTTAATTTCTGATATTTCAGGGATGGATGTATATCATTTCAATCCAAATCAGGGTCATAGATATTTATCATTTCAACATGTGTTCTTAATTTATTTTAAAATGATAAACACCGGGTTAACTAGATGCTCGTAACATCAAGGGTGAAAAAAATGGGATTCATCGTCAAATGAACATACAACATCCATATATGAGCAAAAGGATATTTCAGGCAATATCAATTCAGTAATCAACCAATGCATCCATTACAACCATTTATTAAATGGTAAACATTAAATCATTTCACTGGTTAACAAGTTTCGGGATTTCTAACTAGAAATTAAATATAAATAACTAATTATCGACCTTCATTTGCATGTTAACACACTTGCATGTCAAATTTTTAAGCAACCAATTATCAATCAAACACAACAATTCAACCAAACTTATTTCACAATTTAATTTAATAAAGATGGGAATAATTTAGTTAGTCGTGCGTGAAAAAATCACTCACCTTTGGGTCTTTGGTGGATCGAACGTCCAACTAAAGCCCAAAATTTCGTAGTCTCCAAATGCGTCCAAACTAGTACCAGAATGTCCGCAATTTCGCCACAATTCCAATGCACCCAACCGCGTCCAAACCGGAGTCAATACGTAAAAGTTATCAATGTTTTATTATCTGAATTCAAAAAAAAATTAATAAAATAAATTCTCACCCAATCCGCCCTTGACACTTCATCACTCTCTTCAGCTCAACTTCCTCTCCGCTACAGTGCGTGACGCAGAAAAGAACCCAAAATCAATGCGACTTTGACCGCCTACCACTCCCTCCTCCGGCCGAGTCAACCTCGTCGGCCGCCACCATTGAAACCCTCATCCCGAGCCGCATCAACCAGCGCCGGTCTCGCCATTTCCGGTGGTCTCCTCCTCTCCCGATGCTGACATGAACGTAGGGGGTTTTCAGCCTTCGATGACCAAATTCTGGTGATATAAACAACAATACATGCTCCGATTGCTCTTGTTAGACTCCTACACGAACACTCTACAAAACCCAGATCTCCAAATCTCCAATTAACTTGTAAATCGAAAAACCCTAATTTTTGCTTCTAGGGTTTCGAATTCAGTCCCATTTGACCATGAATTCCAGCGACACGAAGAACTGCATGTCAAAACTAAAGGTACCCGCATCTTCGTATCGTCGAGTGCTTCGATTCGATATATAATTTGCTATAGTTTGAGGAGATTTGATTTTCAAGCTTGTAATTTTAATTGAACTAGGGTTTTGAAATTTTATCTCAGCCATTAGAGACAATTTGATTAAGGAAAATTATACATATGATAGAGAATGACTGATGAGGTGGATATGGACTTAAGTTTTTTACACATATATAAGGCTCAATATAAGAAACAAACAAATTTCACATTATATCCATTCCTTTCACACTTTATCCCGTACGATCTAATGACAAGTCCGATTGTAACGAAATTTGGAATTCTACAATAATTCATCGTTCCGGATCCAATGGGACTAGTTTCATTGCGTTCCGAGACAGTCGCCAAAACAGTTAAATTCCACGGTTAATTAATTAATGAAATATGCAATTATTCATTTAAATGTTTTAATTCAATTTGAATATCTATTAAATTTCATTTTAATTAAATTATAACTTAAATAAATTTTATGAATTGATTTCATAAATCATAAGTCCTCAATTCGATTATTTGAATGTAGATTGAATTTCAGTTATTATTAAGCAACTTAGAATTCCACCATTTAACAAATTAAATTTGATTTCCCCTTTTAACTTAAACCACTTAAATTCAAATTACTTATTAAAATATTTAATTCCAAGTTACATCATTTCTAAATAAAACTAAATTTAAGAATATATTTATACTCAATTCAAATAGTCGTCATCATTTAATCGACAAAATTTGATTTTTATCAAATATTATTCCATTTATCTATTTTAAATCAAAATTTAAATATATAGAAAATATGGGTTGTTATATTCTCCCCCACTTAAAAATCTTTTCATCCTCGAAAAGAGAACAAAATACGATATTGAGCTCATATATATATATATATATATATATATATCAAACCTATAATTATATAATAGCATTTATAAAATAAGTTAAGTAATTGTAAAATCTCATAAATTTTCTAACTCCCGAAATCACAGAAAATTTCAGCAACATCTCCTGTGTACGGAGAGGTCTGGAAAAATCACAATACATATATAAATCCAAATACTCATCTCACTACACGATGAGGCATCCCAAATAATGGGGAACAATATGTACATACCTACAAAACTATATAACACGAATACACACCTTCTTTAGCGTTATTTGCAATTTATTTACCTTAGCGCTTTAGTATTTATCACAAGCGAGCTACAAACGTAGTGTCGATCCATGTTCCCTACTAAAATACTTAAATACACATGAGAATCAAACATATATACAACAAATAGCAAATGCATATAACTTACACAACATAAATTTGACATTTCAACTACAAAACCACAATATTCATAATAGGCCAGCGAGCAAATTGAGGTTTATCACCCCTTAAATGATGGAATATGACCAAGCACACAAAAGTTGTTGCATTCGTTTTAGGCTTTTCGAATTGTCCGGATTCATTGAGTTTGGATAAAACTTTCAAAAGTTATGACTGTTTTAATAAAAGCGAACGTTTCAGCCCACACAATGAAAAATGCAGGTCTGAGTTGTTCAGCCCAGTTTTTAACCCTTTAAACATCAAAATTTTACAAATAAAATTAAAGGAACGTTTTAGTTCAGATCCTGGGCTTTCCGAATTTTATTAGCACATTAAAATCCGACGCTCCGTTAGGAAGTTATGGTCAAAACAATATCGACATACACTTCAGTTTTAAATTTCCAGCACATAGTACTACGACTAAAACTTGCATTTCAGCTCAGTAAACATGGGAATTTCGACATGGCTCTATAAACGAAAGTTTTAGCTCAGTTTCTAAGGTTTTCAAAAAGTATGGAATCGACGAATTCCGATCAGCCCATCAAAAGTTATGGTCATTTTACCTTAGCTTATCGAATAATTCAGATTTTCGCATAAATGTCGATTTATTTTATTTGAAGTTTCAAACTTTCGGATTCCAAAATTTTGTGAATCTTTAACACTTCCAATTTGTTATCACTTCCTTACTCGAGAAACAGATCCAAATTCAGTTTGTCTACTCTAT
The DNA here is from genome assembly GCA_030737875.1 of Allium sativum. Lineage (NCBI taxonomy): Eukaryota > Viridiplantae > Streptophyta > Magnoliopsida > Asparagales > Amaryllidaceae > Allium > Allium sativum. The sequence goes on from CM060912.1 coordinate 896,988,266, forward strand.
TCCGATATATTTTCTATACATTTTTTTCCGTTTTCATTCCAGGCATTAAATTACAATTAAAACTTGAATTCATTTTAATTTTTCCAACGAACTTGATTATATTAAATCCTTAATTCATTAACATGAATTGATTTTAATAACTCATTCCTTCTCTAAGTACTTAATTCCCAATTGGTTTTTATTTGGTTTTCTAACTTAACCCGTATTGGTACAATTCACTCAATTCGACTAAGTTTAACTTCGTTTCATATTTCATTTGCCAATTCTATTCACATCTATTTCCCTTGCTAATGATTTTATTTTCCAAATAGACTTTAAAAATCGCTTTCATGCATTTTTATTTCAACCAAATTTCCTTTAAATGTTGATTTATTTGAGTTGAAGTCTCAACCTTCGGATTTCCATACCTTAGCAAACCACGACCACTAGATTTGGTTATCACTTATTAATGCAATGGTTTACCCTTCAGTTGTTCGTATGAATCAAATTTTACTTATTCAATCCAACAATCTATATAAACTCTAAATCGACTTATTTAATTCTCCTAAGTTAAATTTCATCGAACTCAATTCTTTACTCAACTTAACTTATATTCCAACTGACAAAAGTAGTTATGTTCCATTCATTTTTATCATGCATACCCATCTTTTCATTTGACATATTGTCTTAATTATGTTTTTCCTATTTCTATTTTCTATGTCTTCATTTCCCACGTACTAACTCACCATTTAATATCTTCCATTTTTAATTCATCGGCAATTCACATTTTATCGACAAACATAAATTCCTTTCGACTTATTTTTCATGTACTATCTTAATAACTTATTAACTATTTCAAGTCATGAGTTGTCACTTTTATTTCCCAACCAAATCCTCCGTTTCCTTTTGGTCGCCTTCAATTGAATTTAATTTCATGCTAAAATTTGATTTTCCCCAACATTCCTATCGACCAAACTTAGAATACATTTAAACTTGATTATCGCTCATGTTTAAGCGTTCCAACGACCATATCTCTCCTCTCCATACTTAAGTCCATTTCATGGTTTTGAAATAAAAAATTCCAATGAATCTAGGTATCTTAATACTTAAATCAATGTTATTAGTTAAGATGAACTCAATTACTTTAATTCCGGGTTTGTAAACCAAGTTTGGAATCACAAATGTGTTTATACCATTTTATTGAAACCATACCCATATAAAAATTTAAATCTAAACTTTACTTAACCAAAAAAATAGGAATTTCGATCCTGGCTTAATTTAATTTCAACCTTAAATAATATATATACTAATACTTTTATAAAAATTTATACCATAGGAAATTAAATTCAAAATCCTTTGTCAACACCAATTTATAATAATCATTGAGTGGTCTCTCCCCCACTTAGACTCTTCTAAATAAACATCGATAATGCGTGCACTCATTACCGAAGTTATCTTAAGGTTCAAGAAGGGATTACACTTACTACTTTTGAAATCTTTCAAACCATTTCCTTTCAAAAATACTTATAACACTATACTTCCCGAAAACCTTGACAAATCTATTTTCATAACTCATTTCTTATAATACGTTATTATTTAAAAACTTTGGCGAAACCATTTTTAGATGCCCCAGAATCGAGCCCTTAAGTTCAATCCTATTTTATTTTCAAAATATATATTCTACAACCAATTATATTCAATAGATTTTTCTTCCATTTCAAAACCCTTTTAATTATCATTTATTAGATTTATCTTGTAATCAACCCAAATTTATAATAACTTAATGTTATTCCTACCAACGACCAATGCAGATACACTTAAAACCAATAATATATATTTGATATATTTAAAATACAATCAAAAACCATATTATGTCGATCCATTCTGTCCTATAATTTAGAAATTCTTATCCATACAATAATGTCCCGTATATCGACCAGAACCCATAAATATTCAACAGAACAAGTCAATACAATATAAAACCATTATATATATATAAATACAAGTACACTCTCTCATATATCACTCAAACTCATTCTAGGATATTACCAATCCTATCTCTAATCAGTTAATTCCCAAACAGGGCCAAGGTTATCGATAACCTCGCTCCGATACCAACAGTAACGACCTAGATTTTTGACTGTTCAAATCGACAATAAACCACACATGTCGACCTAAACAAATCACCAACCCAGATAGTTATTGAGAAAAAGAAGAAAAGAAGAAAAAAGAGAAAACAATCGTAGAATCTCACAGCCGAAGGACAACATATAATAAACAAATAATGGTTCAAAAGCATTTAAAAACATATGCATTCGAGTTATATTTTCTCAGTCATCAGAGTTACACTTGTACAAATACATACAGTAATGCAGCGGAAATACAAATATAATAGATATATACCAAATCTTCGTCTTCGATCTCCAAGGCAAAGTGATCTTTGCTAACTGCAAACTTCTGCTGACCCGAGCATATTTCACAAAATAAAACACAACAAACACTCGGATCAACACTAAATCATTCTCATATTAGTCAAATTAAAATATGGAATAACACGAGTGTCATGGGCGCAGTAATTCAAGAGATGTTACAGGATTTTTTCCATCTCTCAAGGATCCGTTAAACTAATACATACATAGTATAATATACTATTATGATATTGTTTATTCAGTAAGTAAATATCATAAAAATGGCGTAAGCGGGATTACATTTTTTCCTTTACACCGTTTATAATAGCGTAGTCTATACAGTACCGTAAACCCACCATAACCGATGGCATCATAGGGCACTCCATAGGTACGATACAAATCAAAATCGTATGGGGCTCGATAAGGATAATATGACAAGGCACTCGAGGCAATGCCCAGGGTAGGATTCTACCAATTGCACTTCCGGACCGGTGGTAACCTCGGATCACACTCCCATAGCAAAAGGGCCCAAATCATCGTCATAGTCATAGAAATAGTATCGGAGAAGTGTGTCCGATCAAAGGTGCTACCTCATTTAGTCACAGTATAGCTCCTGTTTTAGCCATTTCAATTATGACCCAAAGGTCAAGGCTATATTCGTTGTCGTTCATCTTCTTCAATCCAACAATTGTCACCAAGTCATCATATTTCATTCTGGATACGTCATAACGTTCATAGTTATTAAAGTGGTATCGACACTGATAGAGAGTGTATGCCATTTGCCGACCCCGGTCTCTTTAACAACCAACGTTTATGTTTTCCACATCTGCCGGCTCTTTTACTTTTCACAAAGGTTCGCTTTCATATCAAAATATCATATTTTGTTCGAACCCAATTTATATTCAAATAGAATATAATTTCATATCAAGATATCCCAATCATTCCCAAAACCGATTATATTCTAAACTAGAATATATTTTTATATTATACTCATATAATATTTCAAATCAATCTATATTCATGTAAAATATACCTCATCTCAAAAGATTATAGTTATTTCAAATCGATTTACATTCGAAATCCATTCATATACAAAAATATAATATATATATATATATATATATACATATATATATATATATATTCCATATCAACTCATTTCAATCATTTGGAAATCCCATTTATATTCAAGTGGAATATCATCTACCTTGAACTATTATAATCGTTTAAAATCGATTAATATTCGAAATAAAACATAACTTCATATCAAATTTGCATTTGAATCATGGTTTAAATCAAAACCATTTCCATTTAGGAAGATGTCACAATCATTTAATATTACTATAAAATAGATACTTATAAAATAGAACTTATATATATATATATTTACTTATAAAATAATTAGAGTAAAATAAGATAGTTTAAATATATATATATATATAAATTAAAAGTTTTACTAAATAGTTTAAATAATAAAATATAAGGAAAAATTTGTTTAACAAAATAGTATTTAATTTACAAAATTTTACGAAATAACCTTTTAACAAAAGGGATATAATATATTCATAAAACAGGCGATATATATATATAGTTTTTATAAAATAAAGTTTAGATCATGATTATTTATTCTTCCAACATCCAACACCTGAAATCGATATTCCAGTTTCGATGGAGTTCATTTACTTCCCATATCTTGTTTTAGACATCGTCTAAATCAAACGTTCGATTTAAAGAATTCAAAATTCATATTCACATTGAGTTAAACAACTCCAAGTACTCTCGATTACCCTTATTCAAAAATTTAAATTCAGTGAGAATTTATTATATTCAACCTACACCATTAATTTGAATAATTCCAAACCATACTCAAATCTCAATTTACGAATTTCCAATTTGTCTTGGAATAGTTTCCTTAACCATTTCTATAAACATTCAAAGTTCAGATCTTTAGGGAAAATAGATTTATCGAGTATCGGCACATGATCTTTAAATGAAATTCCTACCAAATAACATTTTCAATATTTAAAATCATTTAACCAACCGATGTCTGTATATAATTATCTATCCAATGGCCAAGTGATTTTAATTTCTGATACAGGGATGGATGTATATCATTTCAATCCAAATCAGGGTCACAGATATTTATCATTTCAACCTGTGTTCTTAATTTATTTTAAATCGATAAACCCTGGGTTTATTAGATGCCCGTAACATCAAGGGTGAAAAAAATGGGATTCATCATCAAATGAACATACAACATCCATATCTGAATAAAAGGACATTTCAGGCAATATCAATTCAGTAATCAACCAACGCATCCATTACAACCATTTATTAAACGGTAAACATTAAGTCATTTCACTGGTTAACAAGTATTAGGATTTCTAACTAGAAATTTAAATTAAATATAAATAACTAATTGTCGACTTTCATTTGCATGTTAACACACTTGCGTGTCAAATTTTAAAGCAACCAATCGTCAATCAAACACAACCATGCAATCAAACTTATTTCACAGTTTAATTTAATAAATATGGGAATAATTTAGTTAGTCGTGAGGGAGAAAATCACTCACCTTTGGGTCTTTAGTGGATTGAACATCCAACTAAAGCCCAAAATTTCACAATCTCCAAATGCATCCAAACAACACCAGAATCTCCGCAATTTCGCCACGATCCCAATGCATACAACCGCGTCCAAATGTGAGTCAATATGTAAAAGTTAGCAGTGTTTTATTATCTGAATTCAAAAAAAATTAATAGAATAAATTCTCACCCAATCTACCCTTGACACATCATCACTCTCTCGCGGTCAACTTCCTCTCCGCTACAGTGCGTGACGCAGAAAAGAACCAAAAACTAACGCAACTTTGACCGCCTACCACTCCCTCCTCCAGCCGAATTAGCCTCGCCGGCTACCACCATTGAAATCCTCATCCCGAGCCGCATCTACCAGCGCCGATCCCTCCATTTCCGGTTATCTCCTCCTCTCCCGACGCTGACACGAATGTAGGGGATTTTCTGCCTTCGACGACCAAATTCCGTTGATATACACAACAATACATGCTCCGATTGCTCTTGCTAGACTCCTACACAAACGCTCTACAAAACCCAGATCTCCAAATCTCCAATTAACTTGTAAATCGAAAAACCCTAATTTTTGCTTCTCGGGTTTCGAATTCAGTCCCTTTTGACTGCGATTCCGGCCACACGAAGCACTGCATGTCAAAACTAAAGGTACCCGCATCTTCGTATCGTCAAGGGCTTCGATTCGATATATAATTTGCTATAGTTTGAGGAGATTTGATTTTCAAACTTGTAATATTAATTGAACTAGGGTTTTGAAATTTTATCTCAGTCATTAGAGACAAAGGTATGATGGAGAATGGCTAATGAGGTGGATATGGACTTAAGTTTTTTATACATATATAAGGCTCAATATAAGAAACAAACAATTTTCACATTACATTCACTCCTTTCACACTTTATCCCGTACGATCTAACGACAAGTCCGATTGTAATGAAATTTAGAATTCTACAATAATTCATCGTTCTGAATCCAATAGGACTAGTTTCGTTGTATTCCGAGACAGTCAACAAAACAGTTAAATTCCACGGTTAACTAATTAATAAAATATGCAATTATTCATTTAACTGTTTTAATTCAATTTGAATGTCTATTAAATTTCATTTTAATTAAATTATAGCTTAAATAAATTTTATAAATTGATTTCATAAATCATAAGTCCTCAATTTGATTATTTGAATGTAGATTGAATTTCAGTTATTATTAAGCAACTTAGAATTCCACCATTTAATAAATTAAATTTGAATTCCCAATTTTAACTTAAACCACTTAAATTCAAATTAGTTATTAAAATATTAAATTCCAAGTTACAACATTTCTAAATAAAACTAAATTTAAGAATCTATTTATACTCAATTCAAATAGTCATCATCATTTAATCAACAAAATTTGATTTTTATCAAATATTATTCCATTTATCTATTTTAAATCAAAATTTAAATATATAGAAAATATGGGTTGTTACAGTATATGTCCCAATACTAATGCAAAAGATTAGGTGGTCCACTGATTCAGTTGATCTCCTTAATGCAAATTATGTTAGTGCCATGCGTCCAACATGTATGCAATTAATCCTAATGTACTTTATAATTTTCTATATGTGTGCACAACCATTCATTTAAATGCAGCATCCATATGATAATACACCCAATTACATTCATAGACGCATATGCACACATATCAATATGAAGTATGAAAGTGACTGTGCCGATCTTAGTGCCTAAAGTGTGTGTATATGCATCCACGAGCAACCATTAGAAATCACTTGCATTCACTTGCAACCATCAATCATAACACGTCTCAAACACATGTTTACATCCATCGTCTTCTACCTAAGAATCGAAGATATAATCGAGAGGATGTACCAAACGACAAAAACAAATATGAATAAAGCTGGTAGGAAAGGAGAAGTTAAGAACATATCCTCAAAAAGGAAAGAGTAATATGCACGTATCTTGTCTCCCGTCTCCCAAATTGCATCTCCTTGATCATCTCCCTGATGAACTTTGACCTCTCGATTGCGTAGCTTTTTGACCTCCGATCCAAGAATGAATATAGGAACACGTCTAACCGTTGCCTCTCGCTCTACTTCCATATCCTTAAGCATGCTCGATTCTACTACTTCTACGGTATTATGCATAAACTTCCTCAAATGTGACACATTAAAAACGTCATGAACACCACTAAGTTTCTCCAGCAAATTTACTCTATAGGCCATCCGTTCAATCCTTTCAGTTATGGGAAAGGGCCCTACAAATCTTGGTGTCAATTTCCCGATAAATCCTAAGAGAACTACGTTCCTAAAAGGTGAAGCCTTAATGAAAACCCTGTCTCCAACCTTAACTCAAGATCGATCCTCCTCTTATCGGCGTACTATTTCTGTTGGTCATGTGCCATCTTCATGCGTCTTCGAATCAAGTCTATCTTCTCCGAGGTTTCTCTAATCTGCTCGGGTCCAAGTAAAATCTTATTTGTAGACTTCTACCAACAAGTTGGTGATCGGTACAGTCGTCCATAAAAAGCCTCAAAAGGTGTTATGCCAATACTAGCTTAATAATTGTTGTTATAAGGAACTTCACAAATGGAAGGTGCTCTTCTTATGTCCCTCCAAAATTTAGGATACATAACCTAAAAAGATCTTCAAGGATTCTATTCACCCTTTCTATTTGTCCATCAATTTGGGGGCGATAAGCGATGCTTAAACGTAACTACGTACCTACCGCCCCTTGCATATCACCCTTTCCTCTTGCATCAAAAACTGCTCCAAGCCCTATCCACAAGCATCGGTATATACATTGAACATTTTGCTCCCATCTAGCAAAGCCAAAACTGGGGCTGATATCTTCGCAAAGTCCTTAATGAACTTCCTATCATAGTCCGCCCAACAAAGAAAGCTTCCGTTGTATTCTTTGGAATCCTCCAATCCTGGGTTGCCACTACCTTCACGGGATTCTACTGCTATCCCTTCTTTAGAGACCCTGTGTCCTATGAACCTTACTCCCTTTCCAAAATGACGTTTGGAAAACTTTGCCTTAATCTGATGTAGTCTAAGTGTCTCTAAGACTACCTTATGATGTAAGGTATGCCCTTCCTCGCTTCTAGAGAATATCAAGATATCATCCACAAAGACTACCATGAACTTGTTTAGAAACTCCCTAAACACCTTACTCGTTAAGTCTACAAAATAGGCGGGTGCATTCGTCAAACCAAAAGGCATGACAAGCCACTCAAAGAAACCATTTGGAGTTCTAAATACAGTCTTATATATATTATCCTCAGCTACCCTCAATTGATGAAAACCTGTAGCTAAGTCCAACTGCGAGAAAACCGAAGCACTAACCAACTGATCAAACAAATCACCTATTCTTTGAAATGGGTGCCTATCCTTCTTCGTGAGCTTATTCAGCTCCCTATAATCCACGCACAATCTAAGCGAACCATCAGCCTTCGTAACAAAAACAACTGGTGCACCCCACTCCGAGATACTTCTTCTTATGAACCCTTTCTTTAGCAACTCTTTCACTTGTTTACTAAGCTCCCTCCTTTCTCTTGGAGCCATGTGGCGCACAGGCAATGCAACTGGCTTTGCATTATCCACTAAGTATATACGAAAATCTATCTCGCGTTTTGGAGGTAAGCCCCTAACCTCCTCAAAGACATCTGCATACTCACGGACTACTCGAACAGATTGCAAATCATCAATAGATGTGTCAAGAGATTCTAGGTAGCTAAGAATAATAGAACCCTTAGGGTCGCATGAGATATCGAGAGTATTACCCAAACTAGTCAATAGTCTAACTACCCTCTTTTCACAGTCGAGAATGGCACCATACCTGGCTAGCCAATCCATTCCTAGAATCAACCCATAACCTGTGAAACCAAGCACATAAGCATTGCATTCGAACTCAACGACATACAAAGATATTCTCAAATCCCGACATAACATAGACATATGAGCCGTAACCCCAATAGGATTTGAGACAACAACGGGATCCACTACTATACTAGTATCTAGGTGTAGAGACTCAACATAGAAGCAGATATAAGCAAATGTGAAGCGCCAGAATCAAACAAAGTACATACAGAATGATTGAAAAGGGAAATCAAACTTTCAATAGAAATGTTCCTACCTCTCTCTTGCGTAGCTGCCATGAGAGCATGAACCTGCCCTCCAGAAGTAGATCATGTCCTCTGTCCTTGCTCTTGTCCTTGCCTCCTTGGGCAGTCTTTAATCATATGTCCTATCTCACCACATTGGAAGCAACTCGTCCTCTTCTTCTTCCTACTGTCCTTCTTTAAATTTCCAGGTATTCCACAATTGTGACACTTTTTTTCTCTGAACCCATGTTATCCTTACCGCCCTTCTTTTGTTGTTGTTGTGCCTTCTTTGGATCCTCTTTCTTATCCTGTGCCTTATTAACACCTTTCTCCTCTTCATGTATCAACGCCATATCAACAAGATTCTCGAAAGTAGCCCCCATAGGAATGTGAGACATAGCCAACCCGTGTAATGGTTCATTCAGACCCTTGGCAAATCTCAAGGCCTTATGTGGTATACTAACTAATTCCATACCAAATCTTGTTAATTGATTAAACTTGTTAACGTACTCCTTCATAGACAAACTCCCTTGTTTCAAAGCCAAGAACCTCTCCATATACAAACTCTCCTCTGCTTGTGAAACATGTTAACAAGTCTCTATAAAACTGCATCCATCGCACGGAAAACCCTACAAGGCTGGAAAGAAAATTAGCTTCACGTGAAGCTACTACGGTTATAGATAGAAGTTAGGCACTTCTTTGCCCTTCGACAGGCGTCATAGTCTCATCATGCCTACGGAACCATGCCGCGATGAGGTTATCTCCCAGAAAGCTAGGAGCCCCGGAGACTTAGAAAAGAAGGAAACAAGGATTCAAACAGAAAATCCAAGAGATAGTGCATATGGCTTTGGGGAATATATCTTTCAAAACAAAATTTTCTTTTGAAAATACTTCTTTTAAAACCGTTTTGAGACCAGCTTTCAAAATCTTTTATCTGATCCGGTAATTTGGCTCTGATACCACGTGTAATGCCCCACATCCGTTAATGTCACTCACAAAGGGAATGCATTAAGTTTTGTGGAGTGTTATAAGTAAACAGAACAGAATATTACAAGACAGATACATAAAATAGTACTTGAAAAATTTATAACTTTATTGCAGTGGAAACAGAAATAAGTTTGGTTACATATTCAAACCCATGGCACCAAAACCAAGTACATAATATCTGCCTTGTACAAAAGCCATCAGAGTAGATAATTTTTAAAAACATAATCCCTAATCCAAAATGCCATATGAAAGAGAAACAAAGCTAAGCATTACTTTCAGCACTTCAAGCACGAAAGTCCGAATCAAGCTTCAACGTGCCCACCCTGAGAACCTGGGGGGGGGGGGGGAGGAAAGAAAAGAGGCAAAACAAAAAGGGTCATACATAAAGTCTTGCGAGTCCAATGACTTTAGCAATATAACTAGTAAAGCAACATGGTAAGAACATAAAACTGGATATAAGAGATGACTGTAACATAAGTAGATATGACAAGGTAACAAGTTGAACAAGATGTAACATTGACTGCGCTTCTAACCAGTATAAGATATTCTCTGCACCGCACCAATACTAGTTTCATACTAAAAGATGATCCCTCTTGGCTAAATAGAATGATGATAGTTTCTTATACTTCTAGCTGCCATCATAGGTAACCAACGTGCACCTATCACCACTAAATGTACCCATTATCCTCCCTATTCGATAATGTACCTCTAGCTGCTATCATAGGTAACCAATATGCACCTATTACCACTAGATGTACCCTCCTTATTCGATTATGTACCTCAAGATGCTATCATAGGTAACCAATATGCACCTATCACCACTAGATGTACCCTCCCTATTTGATTATGTACCATTAGCTGCTAACATAGGTAACCAATATGCATCTATCACCGCTAGATGTACCCACTACCCTTCCCATTCGATCGGCTCCTTAACCTCATAGATACCTGTGTTGGTCCCACAATAGGGTGTATCACTCCCTAAGGTGGGAACCCCGATACTACCGAAATGCACAGCTTATACCTACACGATGCAACAACGTCTTACCTACCAGCCCAGACCCACGCACGCACATGACTCCATTGGACTTGCACTGCCATCATTAACTCTTTATTGACCTCTTACAATCAACCCCAGTAAGTGTGTCTTTGTCCTCGACCTAGTTCGAACTCATATAGATACTGAAATGGGTTACTGGTTGAAAAGGGTCCATACACTTGACACAAGCTTCCCTCCTAAGCTTGGTCCCACTAGGAATTCCCGCTTAACCCCTTTTTATCCCTATGTCTTATCACATGTCTCATCTTGGTTAAGTGCTTTTATTGTGTTTCACACATGTTACCCACTTAACCCTTTATTATTCCCATGTCTTACCACATGTCTTCTCTTGGTTAAGTGTTTTTAATTATGTTTCACATGCTACCCATGTCACCCACTTAACCCTTTTACCATTCCCATGTCTTACTACATGTCTTATCTTGGTTAAGTGTTCTTAATTATGTTTCACATGCTACCCATGTCACCCCCTCAACTCTTTTACTATTACCATGTCTTACTACATGTCTTACCTTGGTTAAGTGTTTTTAATTATGTTTCCATACTACCCATGTCACCCACTTAACCCTTTTACTATTCCCATGTCTTATCTTGGCTATGTGTTTTTAATTTATTATACCCGTAATCGTGCAAGACCTCCCACATTAGATTACCATTTGTAGTTGATGGATATGCCAGGCGGTTCCGGGCAGACTTCAACTGCCGAATCTAACCTCGTCTCTTAGCATTATTATGCATCTAATTTCTTCCTTTGACCTCTCACATTAGATTATCAAATTGCGGTTGCTGGATATGCCGGGCGGTTCCGAGCAGGCTTATACCGCAATCAGAATCTAACCTCGTGTCTTAGGCGTTCATTATCACTTTCTTGATTCAAGTCCCAATTTCAAATCTTGGATTATAATATATTCCAATTACCCATAAATTCCAACCCAATTTATGCTTATAATTCTAATCCAATTTTTGCCTATAATCCCTTATATACAAGTTATACCAAATTATGCCCAAATCAATTTGCATTCATTATCTCTTCCTTAATTCATGACCAATTTCAAATCTTGGATTATAGTGATTCCCAATTACCCATAAATTCCAATCCAATTTATGCTTATAATTCTAATCCAATTTGTTCCTATAATCCCATGCATACAAGTTATACCAAATAAATTTTCATAGTTATTAACAATTTATGCCAAATCTCATGTATACAAGTTATACTCAATTATGCCCAAACCAATTTATGCCAAATCTCATGTATACAAGTTATCCTCAATTATGCCCAAACTAATTTCCATAGTCATCAACAATTTATGACAAATCTCATTTTATTACAAATTTCCCAACTTTTCCCAATCATCCCGACGTTATTCGTACGTAAATCTCAACGCAATATGCTTAGGCTCGATGTTAGACTAATCTCAAAAGGAAAAAGGAAAAGAAGAAGGGAAGAGAATCAAAACATCAAAATTGGCATAAACATATAAATAGGCATGTGAATTGAATAACGACAAAATAGATCAGATAGGCATATGATAATAGCAGTCGGGTATGAATCTGAAGGATAACAAAACTAGGTATGATTCTTTTATTTACAGGCTTATACATTAGATCCAATTTACAATCCTATCACAATTACTTTTTAATTTAATTATATGTGAATGTAACATAGACTCACAGTGATAGGATTCTTAGAAAAGAGAATTAGTCATTATTGTAGCAATTCTGATCTTGAATAATCTCTACTTTGATTGTTTGTAGATCTGATCTTCTAATTTGACTACTCTATTCTGATTTGTTTTGGTGGACAAGAAAGGCTAGTTTAGATTAGAGTAGCATAGAGGCGCCATGGATGAAAACAATGAGATTAGGGTTAGGTTTAGGTGTTTATTTATAGGTGTATTAGATGTATTAGGACCTTTAGATCTGATTAGGAACCATCTGAACCGCTCAAACCAGAAAAACACATCATCAGCAAAATGCCCAGATCTGGGCCGATGGGGTCGACTCCCCTGTCGACACCCCCTATGGGGGGTCGACACCCATATCGACGCCCTCTGGGGGGGTCGACAACCACGAGTGGGAATTTTCCCGCTCAGCCCAGTTTGGTCAGATTTTTATTTTGAACTGTTTTGAGGGTTCTGGAATTATTTTATTTATATATATTCTTCCTTATGCGTATACAAACTTCTAAGGCTTATAACTTCTTCATACTCTATCCGTTTTATGCAAACCCGGACTCTATCCCAAGCAGAATTCCAAGATGAATGCAATGGTGCAGCTTGCCTTAATTCTTCTTCTAAAATTTAAGTATTCTTTCATTTTTCATTTTAATATTTTATAATTACGGGGTGTTACAGCCTCCTTCGGACCCCGATCCTTGAGTCCGCCTCCTTCGGACCCCGAGCCTTGAGTCCGCCTCCCTCGGACCCCGGGCCTCGACTCCGCCTCACTCGGCCTCGACTCCGCCTCTGTCGGCCTCGATTCCGCCTCACTTGGCCTCGTATCCGCCTCACTCAGCCTTGATCTGCCTCAATCGGCATCGACTCTGCCTCACTCGGCTACGCTACAGCATCAGTAACTCCTCGACTACTCACGCTCAGCAAGGATGATCGATAACAAGGACTAACAGGATATTGTTAGTTATTATTGCTCCTCTAATAGTCTTGTTGTACTTTATTGTGATGGAATAAGATAAGTACAGCCTTCAAAGTGGACGTGGGCCCCGATGGGCCGAACCATTATAAATAAATGTGTCCTTTACTTCCCCGCACATTATTACTGCATTTCTTATAAATCTCCACTTTAGACAAAAAGTTTCAAATTTTCGGAACTCTCTGGTGTTGACGACAACTTTATGTGTTAACAGCTGGATATAATTATGTTACCACTGTTATTGTAATTTATTATTCCCTGAAATTTTAATGTACTCTGATATATTGTGTACTCTAATGTAAAATTGTTGTAATAGCAATGAAATGTTCTTTTGTGTTTTGCTCTGATGTGTTGTTTCCCATAACAATTCAAGGATTTCTACTGTTTCGGATTAGACTTGTGTGCTTTACGGTCGATTCGTGAAACGGGAATTTTTGGGTCATAATATTTGGTATCGGAGCTTTGGTTTACAAAGCTTTGGGGATAAGACACATTAGAACAAGATGAAAGAACTCATCAGAGATAGGATTAGTAATATCCTAGAAGAGTGACTTATTAGAGATAGGGTTAGTAATGCCTTAGAATGAGTTTGAAGAGTATTATATATAAAAGAGAACGAATTGGTGTATACATAAAATGAATTTGATTATGAAAAATTATATCTTATAACAAGAATTTGAGTATTTTATTTGATGTTGAGTTCGGACTATTAAGTATAAGAAGATTTTGAATATATGCCTGGCTAGTCGACGTATATCCAAAGTCTCAAATATACTGGATAGACATAAAATCACACTCTAGTGGCTTAGGGATGATTCTGATGATGTTTGCAACTTTATCAGTGTATATATTCAAGATTCAAAAGTGGGATGAATATTAATTCCAATTGATTGGTGTGAGGACCAAGAACTTAGTTAGAGTTTAATGTTTATAATTTGACTTTGAAAATATACTTTGAGTATATAAAAGATATATGATTTGACAACATATGAATTTGGAAAGTTAATCAACTCATTGATTGCTGGTTGTGATGTGTGAAAATTAGTTTAACTAAAAAAATTAGAATGATAAAACCAATACGAGAATGGAAGGAAAATTGAGCCAAGTCAAAATTAATGTTGAATTGATTTGGAAATTAGTTGGGATTGGATATATATATATATATATATATGTATATGTATATATAGAACAGGTTATTGCATGGAAGCTAAGAAAGAGGAATAAAATTGGATGCCCAACACAAAGTTACATACTTACTGTATTTATTGGGTATGATAATTTTATGAGCCGATTGGCAAGCCGCTTGGCTTTTGGATTTTCTTTTCGATTGATGAGAGCTCAGAGAGGCAAGTTATAGTTGTACTGATTGACCCGTACAGAGGAGGTTATGACAATTTTTTTAAAAAATTTAAGGCGCTAGCCAACTTTCTAGAAATTGGGAAGTTCTTAGAAACTGTAAAGTTAAAAAACTTAAGTTAAAATGAAAGGCTGGGTTAGTTAAGTAAACCACATTCAATTTCATCTTTGATTCGAGGATGAAATCTTTTTAAGTGGGGGAGAATGTAACGACCACGCATTTCAATGAAACTGCTTTCACTGGATCCGTAATAGTAAATTACTGTTAGGTTTAAAATTTCAAGTCAATCGGAATGAGTGTGCAAGCATACATAATATAAACGCATATTGAAAAATAAGTCAAAATTCAATAGCTTAAAAAGAGACATTTTTCAAACAATCTCAGATTTCGAAGAAACCAATTTTATCGGATCCGAAACATTGAAAAATTGTAAGGTTTCAAATTTCATTATTTTCAGAGTTAGTATTTGAGTGTACGAAAAATAAACGTGCACTGGGTCAATTGGTCAAATTTAAGTGATTACGTAATAAAATAATAAGACTGATGGTTAAACGGACTCCAAATTCGACGAGATCTGTTTCATTGGATCAGCATCTATGAAATATGTTAGGGTTCAAATTGTCGCACCAATCAGATTTACTGTCCATACGAGCGATAACGCTTGAAAAATACTTAAAAACTTCACCTTTAAACAAAGAAAGGAACACATATGTTTCAATTTGAGGTACCACTCCCCTAGACCCCCTTCATTTCTTTCTCTTTTACGCATCTCGCGACATTTCAATGATCCAAGTCACTCCCCTCCTTATAAAATAGGCTTCCTTTATTCCTTTTTTACATTTACATCTTCCATTTTCTTAAGCTTCCACTCCTCCTCCAAGCTTCAAGCCATGGCTGCCACCCCCTAGCCTGAGCCAGGAATGTTCTGCCTACTCCTGCCCCTCCCTATACTTTCGCAGCACCGCACCAGACCACACCCCCTTGTCGTGGCCCCACCTCCACCTGAAAACCATGAATACCCTTTTATTAACCCTAATTTTCACTTCTAAGCCAAATTATCCCCAAATCTCTACTCCCCTACACCCGCCAGCCCCGCACCTGGCCCCACCAGCCCTAGTCCGACCCCACTCTAGCCAATCAACGCGGTGGACCCCCTATAAGCCGTGGGCCCCACTAACCTTTTCAGGCCCTAAAACCCATAAAAATCAAAATTTTCCTCTTCCAATTTCAAGTATAAGTATATATATATATATTATATAAATATTTGGTGATTTGTAATGAGAAATTCATGATTTTAAGTGTGTTGAGGTTCGAGAATTCCTACCTAGAAGAGTCATGGTGTGGGAGAGCTATTGATGAGAACTCCTTAACTGATTAAGGGTTAGTTAAATGTTGATTAATGTTTGGGAATTGATTAAGTTATAGTTTCTAATGTTATTTAACATGATTAAAATGTGATTTTAAGTAATATACATGTAGTTGCTTGGGTATGTGACACCTAGAACTAATAGTGTTTACTTGGAAATTGACTTGAACCATAAATGGTTATTGATTGGGAAAATTAACTATATATTGGTTATTGGTTTTGGGTATGAACACCGTTCGGTATTGAATAATATGATTGTTTTAAATGCATATGATTGTGTTAAATGCATATAATTGTTGATGATTGATATTGCGGTTAATTTGTTGACTGACAAACCCATATAAGCGTTAATGGTTTAAGGATTATATGGTGTATATACCACGAATGTGGTAATTGGATGTTAATAGTCAGTAATAACTATTATTGAATGTTAATGATTTATGAAATACATATAAATGGAATTATATGGTGATTGGTTGAACTTCATTCCAATTCTGAATTAGTATATATTATTAATAAAATATTCAATGAAAAATGAAAGTTTGAATTTTAAATTCAAAATAATTTGGAAAGGTAATTTAAGTCATTATGAATAGTTTTCGTAAAAGAAAGAATTTGATTTGAATTAATAAAGACATGCTTTCAAATTTAATTGAAAACGAATAGTAACGGGCAAAAGTGAAGTTCGGTTAAGGTATATAGAAAATGTTTCAATGAATGTTCCTTTTCAAAACTATCTTATTTATTTTTATAACGAGCTTCAGGAACGGACTTCAAATAATAAGTTTTTAAAAATAATATTATCTTAACGATTAAAATGATATTAAAATGATTAAATAATGGAATATTGGATTTTTGAGAGAAATGAATTGGAATATGGTTTCTAAAAATAATTATATATATTTTATATAATTAATAAATTATTTTGATTTAATTTTAATTATAAATCGAATTTGCTCTGAATAGAACTTGTCATGTAACTGGAGTTCACGAACTTCGATCATTAACTTTGAATTAACATACCAAGAGATCCGACCGTCGAACTCTCCCAAAACGAAAAACGTTGGGTTCAAAATGGAAAAAAATTCAATTGGAATAAAAAGTTTTAAAATGCAATAGTTAGATTTCAAGATAAGTTCAAATCGATTTTGAACAAGGTTGCTATAGATGTAGTTCGGTGACCCGAATTGGAAATAGACTGAAAAGGCCTTATAAAAATTATAAAATATACGGAAAAATCATGATAAATCATAATTAATGGTTTTTAAATGATTTAAATAAGAATTGTGAAGTTTTGAACTATGATTTGAATTTTTGGACTTTTGATCTGTTTACTCAACATAGTAAATCAATATTTTGAAATTTAGTGTTAAGATAAACTAAAAGTTTTCAAACTTAAGTTCATTTGGGTTTGAATGGAAATCTACGGATATTTCAATATTAGATTCTGTAGTTATACAGATACTATTTGATAATTTTGGAAGATATTAATATCTTTATCCCCTATACGATATCTGTTGATTTTAGAATTTGATGTTGAATATAAGTCGATATGATTTCTATTTAGAACCTTATATTTGATATCAAATTGGATTTTGGGATTTTCGTGAATGACATCTTGAATAACATTTATTCTTTAACCAAACTAAAGACAAGATTTGTTTCCAAAGTTAAGTAATCACTAAATAATTATTTTGGAGATTAAAACTATGTTGGAGTTTTAATAAATCTTTCAATAAAGATTTGATTGAATGAAAGAAGACTAAAACTATGTTAAATTTTTAATAAATCTTTCAATAAATATTTGAAATGGTAGAAGGTAGTTAAACTTACTAAAACACAAGGAGTGTTAGATATGGAGTACCACCAGATTTGCTCCATGGGATGGATAGGACGAGAATGGGATAACGGTATGAGAGATTACCTTTTTGTAAGGTTTGATAATCCTAACAAGGCTTATAAAGCTTAATTTGAGTTAAGTTTGTGAAAGAAGATCATATAATCTTTTGAAATGATTTCCAAGAAAATATTTAAATAAGAGTTTGAATGATGTAAATCTTTGATAAGATTTAACGGAGTAACTCCCAATGTAAAGGATAAGTGAGTGAAAGAATATCCCGAATTGGAATAAGACTTATGATATGTTTATATATCACTTGATATTAACGATGCGATAGTTATTCAGAAAGGCTGGGTTTCAGCCTATCCTGGATAACTAATACGATGATTATCGAAGATATTTAAGACACTGGTTGGAGACCAGAGATCTTCAAATCATTTGGATTATTATTGATGCCTTGGGTAGCCCCCGTTATAAGGTTAAACTGGTAGTAGTCTGGACGTACTTGTTGGTTGTTCGAATATGCAAGAGCCTCTCTCCTTAATTAGACGAGGAATAAGGTGCCTTCGGTTTCGTTCAGACCCAGAATGAACTTGTAAATGGATGCATGTCTGACACTGTAAGTTATGGCATAATAAATTGATGTTTTATCAGTTGATGGAGGAGAATTTATTTTCTTAGATTAACACCCTCCTCTGAGACTTATGATACCAAAGGGTTATATATCAGTAGACACCGATTATATATTGGGAATTGACAATATGGCATGCCAAGTTGCTAATAGATCAAAGCTTTTATTGAAAAGAAGAGCTTTGTGGATGATGATCAAACCAAGGTTGACATAGCATAGCTTTGTGTTGAAACATGATTTCGACAAGCTTCACAACTCGTGAATGGTCGAAAACAGGATTATGGACCATAGAGTAAGGACTGACATTCCCATCTAGCTGAAAATTGATGCCATGGTACGGAGCCCGAGCAATTTACTTATATGGACGATGGATTGAGGCACCTTGGATGACGGTCAATCAACGATCAGGATGACAGTCAACAACGACAGAGAACGTTATGTTAGATAGTAACCTGAACTCACCGGGAATTGTTGGGCCAGCTCTACCACTCCAAAGTACCATGCATTGAGTCCTGGGACATTTGCTTGGATATCCTGAATGGCCAAGGAAGATCCTTTGCATTGGTCATTGGTGGAAATCAACTTCCAATATGAACTTTGCATTTTTAGTTGTATACCTATATGGCGACATAATATGACAGGGTATTATGCAATCCAAGATTGATACATTTGTTTTCAAAATTGATTTCCACACTATGCACTAGTGAATAGTGATAATAAAAGAGAAATTTCGCATATCTAGCATGTTTGGCTATTATAAGGTAAAACTTTATCCTCCGGTTTGCGTTGCAGTGTGCGATACGACTTGAGTTTTATAATAGCTTCATTTTCAAAATTCATTACGGGTTTTATGACCGGTATTTATGTGGAGAAAACTCGTTCTGTATTATATGGCATGATCCCATGGTTTACCCAACTTTAAAATAAAGTATAATAGTTATTTTAGTTCTCACACCAGTCTCATGACTGACCTAGAGTTTATTGTTTCCTACCTAAACTCTTTGTGCCCGTACTTTCCACATAGGCATATAGTAGTTTTGGTTCTGCGGATATATGATAGAGCAGGATTCTGGATCAAAGCTAGAGTTGTGTACAGAGCATTTGATAGTTTTCCGTTGGATATAATTATGTTTCTATTATGTATTGTAATTTATTATTCCCTAATATTTGTAACGTACTCGAATATATTAGGTACTCCGATGTAAAATTGTTGTAATAGTAATGAAATGTTCTTTTATGTTTAGTTCTAATATGTTGTATCCCATAACGATTCGAGGAATCTGTCATTTTGGATAAGACTTGTGTGGTTTAAGGTCGATTCGAAAGGTAGGAATTTTCGCATCATTAAATCGGCCCTAGCAGAATTTAGATTTTGCATCGCTCCTTGTTGTTTTCTCTTAAAATCTCAACAGATGGTGGAATCAGAACAATATGAGAAGACCAAGTGACTGGATGAGCCTGTTACTCAACAAATTGGAATGAACTCCTGGACAAGGAGAGTATGGAACCCGAGTACCCTTCCCCTTCTATAAAGGAGAGGGAGGCATAACAAACTACAAAAAACATCCCGTCCGGAATCGACCGGTTGTCGACTTAAAGATATTGATTTGAGAGAGGACAAAGAGCCGGTATGTAGGAAGGCGACTCCTAATGAGACCATGGTGGAGATTTTAATCGACGACGACATGACCAGGGTCTTGAAGATCAAATCCCATCTTGACCTCCTCTGGACGAGGGAGTTAACTGGATTCCTCTTCCCAACCTTGATGTGTTTGTATGGAACCATGCTGAAATATGTGAAATATTACCCACCATCTTGACTAACTCACTCAACATTGATCTGAAGTATGCTCCCATCAAATAGAAAAGACGGATGCTCGACACAGAGAGGTGGGCAGCCTTGAAGGAAGAGATCGAAAAGCTCAAAAACAATGGATTCATCTGAGATGCAACCTACCCCAAATGGAGAGCTAACCCGATACTTATGAAGAAGGCCAATGGGAAATGGAAAACGTGCATTGAATTTTCGGACCTAAATAAAGCCTTCCCCAAGGATAGTATCCCGCTTCCAAGAATTGATCAGCTCGTCGACTCAACGGCTGGACACAAACTCCTCCCATTCATGGACGCATACTCGGGATATAGTCAAATTGCAATGCATGTCCCAAACCAAGAAAACACTAGTTTCACAATAGACCGCGGACTATATTGTTATGTGGTCATGCCCTTCGGACTGAAGAATGCGAGAGAAACTTACCAGGGCCTAGTCAATCGCATGTTCCACGATCAAATTGGGAAGACAACGGAGGTATACGTAGATGATGTGCTGGTAAAATCAAAAGAATCATCTGGTCATGTCAAAGATGTGGCGGAGATGTTCAACGTTCTTCGTAGATACGGGATGAAGCTCAATCCTTTGAAATGCTTTTTCGATCTCGCATCAGGAAAGTTCTTGGATTTCATCGTTAGCTCGTGAGGAATCGAGATCAACCCCGATCAAATCTCAACAATCAAGGGGATTCAAGAAGCTTGGAACATCAAGGACGTGTAGAGTTTTATAGGAGAGGTAGCAGCCTTGGGGCGGTTCATGTCTAGAGTTACCGACAAGTGCCTTCCCTTGTTTGAATTAATAAGAAGAGGGAAACACAACTTTGCTTAGATGCCTGACTGTGTCAAAGCCTTTTAGAATTTTCTTGATCATCTGGAGAAACCCCCTATCTAATCTAAGCCAATTGACTATGAAGATTTATTTGTATATCTGGCGGTATCCATGCATGATATCAGCTCATCCTAAGTTCGCGAAGAAGTTCGAGTGCAACGACCGGTTCACTACATGAGCAAGAAATTGACAGGAGCCAAGCGTAACTATCCAAAGATCGAGAAACTAGCCTAGAGCCTACTGATTGCATCGAGGAAGCTCTGCCATTACATACAGGCTCACACCGTCAAATTATATACCAACCAACCACTGTGACAGTTTCTCTAACTGCCTGAAGCATCCAGAAGATTACTCAAATTAAACATTAAGCTAAGTCATTTCAACCTCACTTTCATCCGCGAAAATCCATTTGAGGACAAGCAATGGATGAATTTATAGCTGAATTCACTACTCCCGAAGACAACAGCCTAGAGAAGACCTCCAAACCCCCTAATGTTGAACCAAGACTGGTCACTTGGAAGCTAAGCATAGACGGGGATCGCAATGACCGGCGTTCCGGTGTCGGACTTGTGCTATTAATTCCTGAAGGACAGTCAATTTATTATGTCCTAAGAGTAAAAAATTTCACTACTAATAATGACTTCAAGTATGAAGCCTTGATTGTCGGGATGAAGCTCGTAAGCGAATTGGGAGTGGCTCATTAGATACTTTATGTGATTCACAACTTATTGTGTTTTAGGTTCGAAAAGAATAACAAACCAGAAGGGCATGACTTTCCACCTATCTCAAGAAGGTTGAGGAGCTATTAGGCGATTTTGATCAGCATAGAATCTCCCCATTCCCAGGGAAGAAAACCAAAAGGCAGACAGGTTGGCAAAATTTGCTAGCTCAGACAATCCGAGCGAAGCAGAAGTAGTCCCCATGGAGACCTTAAGCACTCGGAGCATAGATCAGATGGAAATTCATCAATCCTTGGAGACTGAGCCCGAAAAGGAATCTTGGACGACCCTCATCAAGAGTGTTTTCATGCAGGGGACCCTTCCGGAAAGAAAGAATGGAAAGCTAGCCCTCATATGTTAAGCCTCAAGATATATAATTTAGCATGATGATATTTATAGGAGATGATTATCAATCCCAATGCTTCGATGTGTTGTTAATGATTATGTTAAGAGAGTATTGCGGGAAGTACATGAAGTTAAATGTTGCGCCCACCCTAAAGGACAAACCCTAGCTAAAAATGTATTACGATATGGTTACTTCTAGCCTACCATTAGCAAGGATGCGGCCAACTATTCCAAGCGATGTTACAAATGCTAGAGATTCGCCTAGATTCCAAGAGCTCCGCCAACTGAACTCACCCAGATAGTCCATCCTTGGTCATTCGCTATTTGGGGTATTGACGTTATCGAAAGTCTTCTAATCTCAAAGGGTTGCACAAAATATGCAATCATGGTTATAGATTACTTTACAAAGTAGACCAAAGCTGAGTAGTTAACCACAATCACAACAAAGTGGGTTATCAATTTCATTATCAAAAATATTATATGTTGATTTAGGCTGCCTCAAACCATCACAACGAATGTAACATCCCGTATTTTTACATTGATAATAAAATGAAAATATCAAAGATTTTATTTTTAGAATTTAACCCCAAGGCATTTACCATTGTGTTCATGGTAATTTTTGATTCGTTTTGATATATGTATATGACTAAAACGGAGCACGTATACATAAGTTATTGATAAATTAAATAAACAAGAGATTATATATATATGTAGAATTGAAATTCAAACTTAAACATGGTTCAAAAATGGAATAATATAAATCAGGAATATACATAAAGCAAGTAATTAACGTTAGTAAGTAACATTAAATTAAAAAATCGCAACGACGCAGGAAATCCTCCTGGACCCAGGACAGGTCAACCCAAGTTAGGCCCGGGTCGACCTATTTATCGACCCTACCTATAAGGTGGGTCGACACAAGGGTCGACCCTATTGGGCCCAGATTTGTTTTGTGTGACGTGGATTTCTGATATCAGCGGTTCGAATTTTAATTGATTAAATCCGATGGACCGGACTTTCTTGTACACCTATAAATAGACTGCCAGGGCCTAGCTTTAAACTCATGTTTTCTAAGGCTCTGCCATTCTCTATTCTCTCCGAACCTTTACAAAGATTTATAATGTTAGTCCTTAGGGATTCTTATTCAAGGTTTGAAGATAACAGATATAAATCTACAACACAAGTGTCTAGATTTCTGACCAATGTTAGGTACGTACTTGAATCTGGTTTATTTAGGTTTCTAGCTTTCTTTCCCTCTTTCTTTAGTATCATGTTTGTGAATCCGTGGTTTTTTTGATAAATTCTATTAGTAACACCATGGAATAACAAATCTGGATCAGATTCAATAAGTAAAAAGCTGTCATGTGAGTGGATTTAAATTACACCTTTTGATAATGATATATCTATCGTTTGCACTCCCCGTTGTATATATATAATATGTTGAACAATTGGTAATCCTAGAAATTGGCTACTAAACCTACTTGGAATACGTTGGAATTGTTAATGTTGTATAAAGCCTAAAATTTATATATCGTTTGTCTGAATTGAGATATTTCTGAAATACTGTAATCACTAAACTTGAATTAAGAAGTGAGTATGAAAATAAGGTCTAACATGCTTGTTATGGTTAAAAAGAAAAAAACTACGGTAGTTGCGAATATTATATGAAATAGAAATTCAATGTCTAACTCAAAAAAATAAGAAAGAAAGGTATGTTGTGGACTGAGTTAGTAGGATTCAGAGGAAAAGCGATATATTTCCCTAAGTAACCTATTTCTGAGAACGTAGTTGCAAGAAGACCACAATGAAAAGTAAAGGAAATAGCTTGCAATTACAGATCTAGGAAGGCGCACATTATGGAAATAAATCACTGTATCATTCTATAAACCAAACTAATAAGGTGCATGGAATGTTTTCTTTAAAGAAATATGGAACATGCATGAGAGTGAATACATGAAAGATTACAACTGTAAAAGAATTTGAATGAACCGGGAATAATAATAATAACCTATTATGATTAAGCATGAATATAAGAATGAAGATAATAGGTAGGCTTGTCCTAAGGACAAGTGGAAATTATAACGTTAGTTATAATAAACAAAAAGAAACTTATTAACAAACCTTAGTTAAGAGAACTAAGTAAATAATTAAATAACAACAAGAGGTTATGTTAAGCAAAGTCATGGTTAATAAGAAAGAATGTAGTATGCTTGTTATTAATAGACTTATAAATGAGAATTACGAGGTCTAATGAAAGAAATTAATAATAAGCGGAATCCCGCTCAAGCGGCATAAGACTGAAAGAAGTAGGCAAGTAACCAGTGGTGTGCTAATGAATCTGGTAACTTGAGATAACAGTGAAATGAAGATAATAAAGTTAATTTGTGATAGGGTGAGGTAAGACATAGGGTCTAATGACACGTTAACATGATGCGCTTGGACCAGTTCGCATGAACGGAGGTGAAGAACCCAACGGGGTAGATCATCGAGATGTCTGGAGGCACTAGAGGATCAGGTCCATCTGATTCTTCTGCTTTATATTCTGCTTGCTGGCTCTGCGGGACTGGAAGGAAACACATGGCTTCAAGGTACATGGTAGGGTACTCCGTGGTGGTCCTCACTCGCAGAGGTTAAGTCTGCGCGTTACCACCCGGTGAGTATACCTTGACTGCAGCAGTAGTTTGGCAGTCATAAGGCTGTGGAGGATGACGTTAGGTAATTCGGCGATTGCCTCACGGGGAGGTTGATCAGGACCAAATAAAGGATAGTAATCGCCAGTTACTTGTCATCAGCAGTCAGTGGGATGCAGAAAGACTAGAGATAAACCTATAGACCATTGATCTTTCACTATCGAGACTTTGGTTGCAGGATACGCCAATTTGGATGTAGATTGTTTAATAGGGGCATATCCCTTAACTCTTGATGTAGTCTTTCATTAGTTGAGGGAGGGATCGAGGGAAGACCATAGCCACTATGAAAATGCATACCACGGTTTGGATATCTATACTTTCGGCCCTATTAGTTGACCTATACAGATATGGAAAAGCTCCCGACCGTGTTCCATGCATTGAATGCAGCCCTATTACGGGATTCGGGGTACAGTAGACAGTACGTATATATGAGATTCTAGGTACACGCACACTGCACCGGGTGGTGTATCGTGGTTGCTAGGGCATTACTCCTTGTTGAAACTTAATTCATCGAGGAGTTTGCATATGACAGTCCATAGGTTACGTAGCATAGAGATGGTAGTTCTGTGCAGAACGTGGCATGGTAATATGGAGATCCGTACATCATTCGGCGTAGGATGAGAGTTGTATATGCTTCAATAGCATGACATCGAAGACCATGCAAAGAGGGTATCATGGGGAGTACCTTGATATATCGAGGGTAGCTACATATATTCTATATTAGGTTAATCTACTGGGAGGTAGATCAGTACGACATGTGTGTAAAGCCTTGAGTGCTATAAACCCAAAACAACTTAATAAACAAGAAACATAACTGAACTGTATATGTATGGTTATTTTATAATATGTGTAATTTAGTCTAGTCACCAGAATTTGTGTTCCCTCCTCATAACAAACTCGTAGGTTAGGCTTACGGCTGAGATATAATAACTTTGGATACTGGTTAGTTAGTATTATTACTTTGGTAAGGCTATATTTGATAATATTATATTGTATCCATTCCGCTATGATATGTTTTCTGAGCTCTTATATATTTTATATTTCTGTAGGATAGAAGGCAAGTCAACTTGCGTTTTGGTAGATTGGAATTATTGAAAAAATTCGGTCTGTTAGAATTCGAGTTGTTACTATGGACAACGGAACTCAATCTGATAGCTTAGAATTCGGAGATTTCTACTAATGATTTCACATTGAGAAGAAGTACATGGCAATCGCGCATCCTCAATCAAATGCACAAGTCGAAACTCTCAACAAATTTACCGAATCTATCCTGAAAAAGCGTTTAGAGCGAGTCAAAGGCAAATGGGTCAATGAATTACCTTTAGCTCTTTGGGCTTGCCGTACCGCTCATAAGATGGCCATAGTCCACACTCCTTAAGCATTATCTTACGGTTTAGAATCATTCATACCAATAGAACTTGAGGTCCTTTCCCATAGAATAACCTACTATGATCCGCTGACAAAGAAGTGTAACAACCCGAATTTTAATAACATGTTGAAACTAGAAATCAGTGTATAATTAGCTTTTAAAGTGAGAACACCTAACTAATACAACAGGTTAAATAGACAAGTGATTGCGGTTAAGTAATAAAACTTAACCAACATAACATGACAAGCAAGTGGGTTAGGTTAACTTGAATAGGTTGATAACACTTAACC
This sequence comes from Allium sativum, assembly GCA_030737875.1. NCBI lineage: Eukaryota > Viridiplantae > Streptophyta > Magnoliopsida > Asparagales > Amaryllidaceae > Allium > Allium sativum. Next base: position 897,015,299 of record CM060912.1, read on the forward strand.
GTTATAACATGACTAGCGGATGGGTTGGTTTAATGGGTTGATAACACCCAACCGGTATAACCTGATGTGTGGTAGGGTTAAGTAAATACACGAGGGTAACACTTAACCATTATAATATGGCTAGTGGATGGGGTTGAGTTAACATACACTTAACCATTCTAACGTGAGGTGTGGTAAGGGTTAAGTTAACACATGGGAGAACGCTTAACCGATATAACAAGACATGCAGTAGGGTTAAGTAACACAAGAGAGTACACTTAACCAAGGTAACATGATAGGGGGTGGGGTTAAGTTAACTTGAATGGATAACACTTAACCAACCTGTGGGGTATACGAATAGACCCTAGGAAAACCCTAGTAGCAGGACCCGTTTCTGCAGTAACCCACATTAGATATCAACGGTACCCTGAGCTTGACAGGGTGGGGCATGATTACTGGGTTGATTATAAGCGGTCAAAACGGTGGCGGGTGATGCAACAGTGCAGGTTCTGACGGATTACGAGCGTGCACATATTCCGGAGTGGAAAATTTAGCCACTGGGCATCAGTAGATATAAAGTTGTGCATCAAAAATCGTGTCGGGGTTGCCATCCTAGGGATTGATACACCCTAGGGTGGGACCAGCATTAGTATCTACGAATAGGGGGCCGCATGACACAAACAAGAACTAGGTCGAGTAGGAGCTGATCGATTAGGGTAGTAAGGATACATCTAACAAATTCATGGCAATTGGGCTGGTTGAGGTGAAATCCTCATATTAGAGTAGTCCTGAAGGCTACCACAACTACGGGGTTGGGATAACCTTAGTATATAACACATGTGAACCATTGTAAGTAAGAGTCGATCAATTAAGATAGGTACGGTGGGACATGAAGCTGTCAATATGAGGTGGGACCCTCATCGTAGGATATGTACCTATAAAACTATCATGTGGGTTATGGAGGATCACTTATCTTGTAGTTACAACTAAGTAAACTAATTGGAATGCTAGTTAGGTGGTGCAGAGAATATAGGACATCAAGGAAAATAGTGTAATGGTGAAGCTTAGAAATCTTGCGATGTTATACTTGATAGAAACCTTGCGATGTGATACTTGGTAGGAACCTTGTATACTTGATTCATCGTTCCTGTAGCTTACCTCGTCATCATGCTTATGTTTACTTTCAGTTTATTCATTCCATATTAGCTTTACCTGTTTTTATGCTAAAAGTCACTAGGACTTACTCAGTCTTTATAACTGACCCGGTTTGTTTCGCCTCTTTTTCTTCCGTCCCCCCCCCCCCCCCCGGTTCGTAGGGTGGGAATACAGCTTAGTTCGGATCTTACCAAGCTTCAAGGCTCTTTCATGTACGGCTTGGATTTCTCTTGGCTATGACTTGCTTTGCTTTATTGGGGAATACTGTAGTTTATTTTTATGCTTCTTTGTTTTGAGCAAGACAGATATTTTAGCTATGTAATTGAGTATTGGAAGTTGATGGGCTTTTATTGTAAACAATTAATAAATGATTTGAAGTACTTCTACTTTACTTTCCGCTGTTTTATATATGTTTGTCTTGTAATATTTCTGTTCCAGTACCCATAATGCTTCATTGAAGAAAAGACATTCCCTTTGTGACTGACCTTAACGGATGTGGGGCGTTACATTTGGTATCAGAGCAGAAGGTTACCAGACTGGGCAAAGGCTTTTTAAAACCTTCTGAAATTATTTTCAAAACATTTTACAAGAAGTATTTCTCTAAGAAAAGTTTTGTTTTACGAAAGGCATATTCCCCAAAGCCATCTGCACCATCTTTTGATTCTCTCTTTGAATCTCTTCTTTCTCTCTTTTCACCATAGTTTTATAGGCGTACGACACATGTCGGAGGGCAAAGAAGTGCCCAACCTCCATCTGTAGCCACAGTAGTTCCATCTACGACTAATCTTATTTCAAGCTTGGTAGGGTTGCTGTGCGATGGAGGTAGCTTTCTAGAAACCTGCCAACAAGCTATACAAGGATAGTAAGAACGAGGATAAAGAACACAAGCCTAAGGACGAGAAACTTGTTGATATGGCTTAATTCACGAAGGAGGAAAAGGTGAAAGGAAAGAGGCCAAAGTGAAAGAATAATAAAACTCATGACAAGAGAGAGAGTATCTTTAGTATGGTAAAAAAGGGACATGTAGTTAAGTATTATAGGACAAGGACAAGGGCAAAGGACAGGCCCGTCGAGAGGGCAATTGTATGCTCTCACTACTAGCATACCTAAGAGAGGTGGTAATGTTTCTGTTAAAAGTTTAGCTTTTCTTTTCTATCATACCGTGGGAACTCTATTTTTGAACATCGCGTCCTTTTTTCTTCTTCGATAGTTGAGTCTCTGCACCTTAGTACTAGCGTAGTAGAGGATCCCATTTTTGTCTCAAATCATGTTGGGTAATCGGCTCATTTATTCATGACTCGTTTGGATTTGTGAAAGTCTATGCTAAGTGTTGAGTTTAGAAGTAAAGCTTATGTTTTTGGGCCATGGGTTGATTCTAGGGATGGAGTTGTTATCCAGAAATGGTACCATTCTCGAGTATGAAAAGAGGGTAGTTAGGCTCTTGACTTGCCTCGGTAATGCCCTTGAAGTCTAGTTTAACCCTTAGGGTTCTGCCATGCTTAGTTACCTAGAATCTCTTGATACATTTATCAATCTGCTCGAGTAGTGTTCACCACTAAGGCGGATGGTTCATTTCTCTTATGCATGAGTTGTAGAAAATCACCTCAGTAAGTACATTTGGCAACATGGTTGACATTTGTTTGTTTACAAGAGATAGTTCTTCTGCGTGGAATACCTTATAGTAAGTAAACGAGATCCAGGATTCACTAGTGAATTTTGGAAAGCTTGTATAAAACCATGAGTACGCAGTTATGTTTAAGCCGAGTACACTAGAAAAAGAATAAGAGAAAGTGGAATGAGAGGCGACAGTGAAATGAGTTCCAACTCATATTTTGGAAATAGGAATTAAGAAGCTACGAAATTGTGAAGTTAAAGACGGTCAAAGCACAATGGGGTTACGGAAATGCGACTTAGAAGATTGAAGACTAGATATGCGCATCATATCTCTTTTTAAGAGTATATCCTTGATCCCTCTTTTCCCTGTAGAGATTACTTGCATGCTATCTTTTAAGTATATCCTCTCGGTCCTATTCTCAATCCTATTTCAGTTGCAAATCCCATAGGGGGTATGACTCATATATTGGTAATACATGTTGGGGCTTGAGAGTATCCGTTGGGTTGACTAAACTCTTTGGGTTTTATAGGATACGGGTAGGTTTTAGGAAGGGATTTCTTGTGACCTAAAAGGAGTCCATCATGCTTAGTTTCCTAGAATCATATATATTGGTCAGGTTGAGTAATTCTTTGGGTGTCAGGTTGATGTTGATTTCGGTTTTCGGGGCTGGTGCTTAGGGAGTTCTTCTCCTAATCAGTATATATGTGACGTAGATTTCCAGTTTTGACATTGCCTAATGGGCACAAAGATTTTACTCGCTTCTATCATTCGACTATATCTTTAGGTAGGAACAATTGGGGTGCAAACATGTGTTTGAGGCATGTTATGATTGATGGTTGCAAGTGGTTGCAAGTGATTGCTAACGGTTGCTCGTGGATGCATACACACACACATTAGACACTAGATCGGCTCCGTCACCTTTCATATTACATATGCATGAGTGTTTTTATGGATGAAATTAAATGTATTATCATGTGGATGTTGCATATGGATGGATGTTTGTGCACACATATAGTGTTTATGTGGCTAGGACTATCCGCATACATGTTGGACTCATGGCACTAAACATATTTTGCATTAAAGAGATCAATCAGGCCTGATCATTTGCATTAGATAAGGAACATATGCACACACTTTCTGCATATGTTCATACAACATTAGAAATCTCTTAAGGACAATGAATGCCTGTGATTGATGATTGAGTAGATGGATGATTGGATGTTAGGACACATTCTTCTTAACCTGAAGATTTCGGGGACGAAATCCTTTAAGGAGGGGAGAATGTAACAACCCGAATTTTAATAACATGCTGAAACTAGAAATCGGGGTATAATTAACTTTTAAAGTGAGAACACCTAACTAATACAACAGGTTAGCTAGACAAGTGGTTGCGGTTATGTAATAAAACTTAACCAACATAACATCACAAGTAAGTGGGTTAGGTTAACTTGAATAGGTTGATAACACTTAACCATTGTAACATGACTAGCAGATGGGTTGGTTTAACTTGAATGGGTTGATAACACCCAACCGATATAACCTGATGTGTGGTAGGGTTAAGTAAATACACGAGGGTAACACTTAATCATTATAATATGGCTAGTGGATGGGGTTGAGTTAACATACACTTAACCAATCTAACGTGAGGTGTGGTAAGGGTTAAGTTAACACAGGGGAGAATGCTTAACTGATATAACAAGATATGCGGTAGGGTTAAGTAACACAAGAGAGAACACTTAACCAAGGTAACATGATGGGGGGTGGGGTTAAGTTAACTTGAATGGATAACACTTAACCAACCTGTGGGGTGTACGAATAGACCCTAGGAAAACCCTAGTAGCGGAACCCATTTCAGCAGTAACCCAAATTAGGTATCAACGGCACCCTGAGCTAGGCAGGGTGGGGTACGATTACTGGGCTGATTTTAAGCGATCGAAACGGCGGCGGGTGATGTAGCAGTGCAGGTTCCGACGGATTACGGGCATGCACGTATTCTGGAGTGGAAAATTTAGCCATTGGGCATCAGTAGATATAAAGCTGTGCATCAAAAATCGTGTCAAGGTTGGCATCCTAGGGATTGATACACCCTAGGGTGGGACCAGAACAGGTATCTACGAATAGGGGGCCGCATGACACAAACAAGAACTAGGTCGAGTAGGAGCCGATCGATTAGGGTAGTAAGGATACATCTAACACATTCATAGCAATTGGGCTGGTTGAGGTGAAATCCTCATATTAGATGTAGTCCTGAAGGCTACCACAACTACGGGGTTAGGATAACCTTAGTATATAACACATGTGGAACATTGTAAGTAAGAGCCGATCAATTGAGATAGGTACGGTGGGGACATGAAACTATCAATATGAGGTGGGACCCTCATCGTAGGATATGTACCTATAAAACTATCATGTGGGTTATGGAGGATCACTTATCTTGTAATTACAACTAAATAAACTAATTGGAACGCTAGTTAGGTGGTGCAGAGAATATAGGAAATCAAAGAAAATAGTGTAATGGTGAAGCTTAGAAATCTTGCGATGTTATACTTAATAGAAACCTTGCGATGTGATACTTGGTAGGAACCTTTTATACTTGATTCATCGTGCCTGTAGCTTACCTCATCATCATGCTTATGTTTACTTTCAGTTTATTCATGCCATATTAGCTTTACCTGTTTTTATGCTGAAAGTCACTAGGACTTACTCAGTCTTTATGACTGACCCGGTTTGTTTCGCCTCTTTTTCTTCCTCCCCCCCCCCCGGTTCGTAGGGTGGGAATACAGCTTAGTTCGGATCTTACCAAGCTTCGAGGCTCTTTCATGTACGGCTTGGGTTTCTCTTGGCTATGACTTGCTTTGCTTTATTGGGGAATACTACAGTTTATTTTTATGCTTCTTTGTTTTGAGCAAGACAAATATTTTAGCTATGTAATTGAGTATTGGAAGTTGATGGGCTTTTATTGTAAACAATTATATTTAATAAATGATTTGAAGTACTTCTACTTTACTTTCCGATGTTTTATATATGTCTGTCTTGTAATATTTCTGTTCCAGTACCCATAATGCTCCATTGAAGTTAAGGCATTCCCTTTGTGAGTGACCTTAACGGATGTGGGGTGTTACAACAAGGCACTTCTCTTAGGATCGTTAGACATGATTGACGAAAAATGGGAAGAGGCTAACCTACACGCTGAGATGCATCAGTGATGAGTGGCACGATATTAGACAAGAAGGTTCGACCCAAGGTCTTCGAGTTTGGCGACCTTGTTTTAAAACGGGTTTTCCCGACTCCCGTTCATATGGGCCCGAAGTGGGAAGGAACTTATGTCATCCAATAGAGGCTTAATAATGGAACCTTTAGGCTAATGATTATTGATGGCGAGCTTCTTCAAAGAGCATGGAATGTTGAGAATTTTACGATGCTATCTTTCTTAAAGATTTTATTTCATTTTATTCATTTTAAGCATTGTAATAAGGCATGTTTTGTCGTTTGTTGTTGTCTATAAATAAAAGCTCCTTCCCTTGCCATTGTCTTTGTTCTTTGACTATGCGTTGTGACCTGACCAACGAAAGTCAAAGTTAGAACGAAGGGAGCGATGACCTCCTTGACAGTTTTCTTTTGCTCCCGCCTCAACAAGCCACCCTAGCTCGTTGGTTGACTGAACCTAGGATTAATTAAATTCGAGTTTGTTGTCGACGCTCGAATCAGCAAACCCCACTTTACGAACTAAAGTGCGGAGACGATACTAAGGCGAATAGCATGAACGTTTGCTTAGCAAACTCTGACTCTCGCGACTTGAGAAGGAGTATAGAACTACGAGCGAGTGTGATAGGTGCACCCAGATTGACGACCGCTCGATCCCTAATACTCTAACTCCTGGGGACTAAGGAGAGAGTATAAAAGGACTTGCATGCCTTGACATATTGCTGATCAATTTTCAACTTAAACCCGGGTCGAGCTCAGAAGTGTGTAAAGAACCGGACGCCTAAACCTACATAATCTTAGTCTCCTATGATGTTGGGCACACGTGTACATACTAATAAGCTAACTATGAACTTGACTCGAATGAGTCCTAAGATCAGGAGTTAGTTGGGGGTACCTACACTGTGCCCCTGGGCCTTGGTCACGATTTTTACTTTATGACATGCTATTTATCACTTGACCCTGTGATATTCAATTTGATTAATGATCCAAAAACTTACAAAGCAAAAAACATTGTTTACATTGACTGAAATCTTGTGTACAAAATACAGGGCTAAACAAGACAAAAACGTGAGGGCCACACTCGCAAAAACATCCAAAGTGCCTAGAACAACACGAAACTACAAATCATTAAGCCTGAGATGGATTACCACTGAACTTCTTACTCTACTCCATTTATTTATTTTTGATTAAGTCTAAGATTTCCTCGGTAGTCATAAGGCGTCTCTGCTTTTTGAACTTACCACCAGAGGAACTAAGATGCTCAATATTGGTGCCTCATGCTTCCTTTTGCTTTGATTGATTCTAAGCTAGAGGAGGAGTTTCTTTAACTAGAGGATCTGCAGTAGGAGGGGTATAACTTGGAGAGCTTCAATATTAAGGGGATCGTCATTGGTTCACCTTTAACAGAGCGAATCTTATCTTAGTTCATGGCTTTCATCTCCGCGAGGGATAATTGACCAGTTTTACCAGTCTCCCCGATGTACTCCACTTCTCCCTCTTCCGGTTGATCATCTTTACCATGTAAGCTGCCTGGTTCGGCAGTAGGGGGTCTTTTGTTGCTCCTCCATCACCTTAGTCTCCAGTTCAGTGGTAGTCTTTGCGCTGGTGTACCTGTTGCAGGAGGAGCAACAATTAGACTTGAAGAAATGACATGACCCCCGACTGTTGGTCCAATCGTTAGGGATAAGGTACAAATAATTTTCGGAAGTGAGCGGAAAGTAGCAACATACCGTCAGTCGAAGAATCCTTGGGAGTGACAGGAGTCCTGGCCTCGGATATAGGAGTAAGCAATTTCTTTGAGAACAAGAGGGGATCATCTAGACTATACTCTTCCACATTGTCTGAAGACTAAGTTAGGGGAGAAGAATGGTTGACTGACCAACAGTAGGATCACCGACAGGTTGGGGAGGGGGTATGCCACCTTTACTTGTGTTGATCTCCCCTTCCGCGATCGATTTTCCTTCAATCTTGTATCTCTCGGCATCCTCTGACTCGTTCGACAACTTCTTCCCCTTGGCCAGTGCCTCTGGTTCACCACCTCACAAGAATTGGATCATCAAAGCCTCCTCATCCACTGGTTTCCTAGCTGTTACCCTCCTTTCTTCTTCCATAAAGACCGCCCAAGCATCTGACAAAGTTCATGAATAGTCACCAACCCAAGAGAGATCCCTATAATGAAGAACTAGAGCAAAGAACAAAAGAAATTATCGCCAAGCTCGTGATGCATCTCATCTATCTTCGTCGCATGTTCGGTCTTAAGACTTTAGATCTCAATCTCATGTTGGAGCTGGGAGTTACTGGCAATTTCTATCGTAGCGTTGGCATTATCTCAGCCTGTTTTTTAGCCACTTCAGAAGCGGCAAGCTGAGCTTTAAGATTTTGCACCTCTATCTCCAGGAGCCCTCTTTCCTTCCTTAATCCCTCATTTTCAACAGTAAGAGACCGGCACTACCGGCTTGCTAACTTCACCTCATCCTGCGCTACGCTCATAAGGAGTGACCAACAGTCAAGTTTGGTGCAAAGGCGCTCACCTTTGGTTTCTAAATCCTTCTTAGTCTTCTCAAAATCTTTCTTGAGAGCAAATAGCTCGTTTTTGCACTTCTTCAACTCTTCCTTTAGTGACACAAGATCCTTTTTGTTATAATCCCATTCCATCTGCATCCCTTCGATTTCAACTTCCATGGTCCTGATAACCTCGCACAAACGTCTTGAATATGTATACATTGCCTTATACTAATTTAAACCAAAATCAACTTCTGACCTAATGTGACTGCCAAAGTTTCCTGGGAATGGTTGATGGTCAGGAACAAACTTAATACAATCAAAGCGAAGGTGGGGGAAAGCTTCCTCAAGTTTTTTGATTTTTCAGCGGGGGTCCTCTCTTGGGCCGACGAAATTAATATTTGAGGACTTTTATCAGAACTTCTGACGAGGGTAGTATGGTTTTGTCCTTGAGGACCAGTAGGCTGCAACTTTCGAGGAGTATCGACATGAGGTCTTGGATGAGGAGGGGAAATTTAGGAATGTTCGCTGGTAGTTTTACCATCGTCCCTAGGGATCTTGTCTTGAGAATGGGATGAAGAGCAATGTTTATCCGTCTTACACTCCTTTTCTTTGACCTTTCCCTGGGGCACTTGCTTCTCTTCGTTGTACTTCTCTTTTTATCTTTATTTCAGTTCTCCTGGTCTTCCCTCTCCTTCCTCCCCTGTTCCTTTTCTCTGTGTTCACGAGCTCGTCTATCACCACCCTCTTGATCTCGTCTTCCATGTGAAGAAGTCGGAACAGCAGGACCATCTTTTTTAACAAGGGAATCGAAACGGTCGTAGTAATATCCTCCTTTCATGATACTTGTAGTATGACAACAAAACTTTAGTTGAGCACTTAGCATGCGTGTGAGAAAATGGTGTTGTGAGGTGCAGTGCTTATGCGGTGTATCCCCTAAGTGACCCCCCATATGGACCAAAGCCCAGAATTTGATTCGTGGTTGTCGCCTCCTTAGACTCGATGGGAGTTATGTCTTCCTTGAATTTTGGGAAGAAAGATGTTGAATCCAGATTTTGAGAGGAAAGGATGTTCTCTAGGAATTCCAAATCCCCTAAGCCATGGAAGTGAGAATCAACTTCTTACTCTCGAACACCCTGAGCAGAAGACAATCTTTTTATTACATCAGAATCCTCCGAAAGGGGATCCTGAGATTGTTTCTTCGCCACTTCCTCAGAAGATTTCTCATTCTCCCTTATTCCTAGACCTCCCCGGGACTTGAGCAGATTGACCTCCTTAATAACTCTCTTCTTGGTTGCTTTTTTCCCTTTCGCCGGAGAGCGAACGATATCAGCCATATTCCCTCTGAACGGGTGAGTAGATGACCCCTCGACTGGAGGCACGTTAGCGATAGCTGCCGAAGTCTCCCCAAGTGGGAGCTCATCCGAATGTTGAGCGATTACTGGTGAGACCTGACTTCCAAGAGATCTTAGTGTCCTACTGACATCAAGAAGGCGAGGTGTAGAAGCTTGTCACGAAAGCACATCTTAATATTTCGACGCTTCAAGTTGAGCCTGGCTAGAGTGTCCAGAAGACTTTGGAACTCCCCGCCTATTGATTTAGCTGGTTTATTGCCTACAGTAAAGCAATTGATGTGAGAAACTTTTTTGTAGCCCGTTTAATTGGAATGTAAGACTTATTGCATTTGAGCCAACGACGGTTGCATCCCGACTGTTAAGGGACGAAGAACCAGTCATGTCTAATATCCCTCAATTTGCTGGATATGTCTTTAATGATCTTTCTGCGATGGGCAGCTTCGAAGAAAAGGAAGGAAGGAGTTTAATCTTCTCTATGTTTGAAGCTGAAGAAAAAGACTATATCTTCAAACGTTGGGGTCTGACGAAGGTACTCTATATACAAAACATACAATGACAGTAGGTTAGCATACGCGATGGGGAGAAGTTGCATTGGCACCAACTTCATACGCCTCAAGAAATCAACAACAAAGGGATGGATCGGAGGGATGATTCCTATAGTACACATTTGATGAGTCAACGCTATGAAGCCTCTTGGTGGATGATGAGGATGTTCTTCTTCTTTAGGAATTCGGATGTGACCTTAAGGAATGTTATGTTTGGCGCTTAACCTTTTTGGTTGTTTTTCGCTCATTGTGCAAGGCCAAGAATCTATGTGTTTCTCTAAGAATATGGCAACGAGAAGAGTGTTAGGTGCTTCCCTCGTGATCTCTGTTCCACTTGTACCTCGTACTTCTCCGATGGGTGATGGACTCTCCTTTTGAGCACGAGTTTTGACCTCAAGATGAGGATCAGGGTTAGTCTCTGATTCAGTGGAGGTGTTACTTTCTAAGTCTGGGCGAGTAGGAAGAACCTTGCCCTTGCCTACTCTAGAGCCTCAGGTTTCATATCTTCCAATCATTTTTGGTTGTACTATTCATGAAAAACTGTAGTTAGAATGTTAAGATCATAACCCCCAGTGTGTGTACTAGAGCATGTGCATGACGTAGAGATAATAACAGAAATAAGAAATATTAAAAGTTAAAGCATGCTTAAGTCCATGATGTTCAGTCCATATTCGATTTTCAATTCATAAGGCCAGTGATCTATCCTAACTGTCCAGAATATGCAAGCTGGGATGATTAGTTAATCAAAGCTAACATTTGGTCTGAAGTGTCAGGTCGACCAATCTCGATTCGACCTCATTTTGGTTTCGATTAATAAGGATTTGTGCATCCGGGTTTGAATCGCATAGTTGCAGTAGTCCAGCGGGTGCATATATCTCCCAAGTTTTAGTTCTACTAATCGAACCAGTCGTTCAAATTTTTGTAAACATCTCTCCTAGCTTTTGTCGTCCGTTATGGGTCGGTCTTCCGGGGTTCCACCAATAATTCCACTAGTCTACAGCTTGGCACCGTCCCTGGAAAGCTCGGGTCGATCGCCGTTACTAATCGAACCCATAGATAACACCTTTCTCATCCCTCGCCACCATCAATTTGAATGCTTAGATGCTCCTAATCCCATGTATGTTGGATCGACCGCCTTGCCTGACCGATCCCAGGGTTCATGTTGTCCCCTTCTGTCTACCAGCATCATGGTCCTTCATCATCACCTGTCCACATCCACTATATCCCTCCTACTCTTTCTACCACGTGGCCTCGAGATTAGCAATGCCTTGAGATTCAGAGTTTCTCGAAGGACGAGATATCCATTCATCTCCTCACCCAAACACGAAGAATATTCCACTTCCCTTCCGTCCATTGCCGCCTTTCTTCAAGCGACACTCATAACCGCCACCGTGCCGTCCAATTACGTCTTTGACGAACCCAACGATGGCGATACTCACCACGAATTGCATCAAATGTGGATTGAGAGAAAAAGAAAAGAAAAAGGGACAGATTTATATGCGAGGTCATGTGGAATTATGTTTTAAAATAAGTAAAGAAACATCTGATTCCTACCTGTGGATTAATTGGTCTAAATGTTATTGAATTTTTGGCCAAAAAAAGTTTTTCAGTTTCTTTGAGAAAAATGGGGATCGGGCAGTAGTAAAAGTAAAAAAATGGAGGTGGGGCAGCCTTTTATAGTAAAGCAGGATGACTCTTCGTGTTCCCATGATGTGACGATTCGCAATGCGTCTTGGACCAACTTGCCGACCCGAAGTATCCTCCGTGTCGATCGACTTACCGACTCAAAATAGGTGAGTTCCTGTGAACAAAGTGTTGACTTTTATGCTGACTTGCACGCCATTTTTCGACTTGGTCGAGCAATCTAGGAGTAAAAGATACAAAGCACGCCCTGTTCCTAACGCGATGTACTTTTAGAGGCAAAGTATTGACTAACTTTTTTGGAAAGGCTGTCAAGATTGTACAAGAGCCAGGAATCTTGGTAGAGCCATGGAAAGTTGCCTCGTTTCGACCCGCAAATGGGTCCGACTAAGAAGTTAGTCGACTCAAGCTATTGCCGCATAATCCCACTTGTGTATCACCATCGTTGCCCAGCTCGGCCATCGTTCGGTTCAATCAAGAAATAAGTCGACCCGAACCCATAGCTTCTTCACAGGTGAAAGTTGTTCTAGGTTCAAACGGTTTGGGTGGAATGATATTTGGTTCGATCATATCGAAATGAACCCGCGCGTCATGATAATATCTCCCTGAGGACTCGTTGTTGCTCCTACTTGACCGCTTCAAGCCTTCCAAGAAAATCGGGTCGACTGTCATTTGTCGCTATATAACTGGCCGTATGCTCCCATGCGAAAAGAATGATTCAACAGCTTTTCCTACGATGCCGAGATAGGCGACATGTTTCCTAGTCGATCCGTGCATTATAGTATCTATAAATAACCTTCAAGGTTCCAAAGAAAGGACTTCTGACAAATCTCTTGTCATTTTCAGTATTTTCTCCAAGCGGTACTTGCAATCGGTTATTACAATTGTAACTTGTACTTAAGCATTTTATATAGTCAAGAGATTATAAAATGGACTTAGGTTCGTTAACGCCAAACCATTATAAATTTGTGTGTGGTTGCATTTCTCCTCGTTTTACTTTTATTTATCTTCACTTTCATTCTCCGCATTCTCATTTCTTGGGTGTTGTGCCATTTTTTAGTATCAACAGGTATGTTGTTGCTATCTTCCCAACATATCAGTTCCAGGTTTGTTTAGTCCCATAGTATATGTTTTGCGCGAAGAGCCTACTTAATATATTAATTCTTATTATACATTAAGTGGCAAAAAAGAAAGTGCATTCACTTAAGAAAATATTGACAATGTACGTTGTAATACGCTTAAAAAGGACAATGATCAATTTGTTTTTCCTGTAAATTTTTATTTAATTCAGCATTTATATTTTACTACTTATGCTACTCGGGTAATGCTTGTGGGATCATATACTTGCATAACATGACTGAAATTCAATCGAACTACAGAGAACAATTGAACACCTGTTTGAATAATATACAAATTGTTGTAATACTATATGAATATATCATATATTTTGTCCTTCGCACTAAAATTTAAAGACTTGTGTTCCTTTAACCTAAAATTGTTATCAGTTTTTTCTTTATCGTAACAGAATAGTATAAATCGTTCTTGAGGTACCTAATTGCATAATGCTTAAACGCTTTAAAGCGCAAATGGCGCTCTCAGATGAACTTTAACAATTGCCATTTCTCATACGTACATTCTTTCTGAATTGGCTCAATGCATTTTTGAAGTTTTCTTAATTTCTCATCATGCAAATTTTGTTATGATCAAATTCATATATTAAGCCTTCTCTGCAACCACTTGTGTTCCAGTTTTCTTAAGATTCCTTTTTTTTTTTCACAATAATTTATTCATTATCATTACCTTTAGATCCAGATCTAAAAACCCATATAATTGGGCGATACAATTTTGATCGAAAACAATGGATTCAGCAAGAAATTGGTTTCACAAGAAATCCACGAGTAAGAGAAAAGATGAAGAAACTGACAATGGCGATAACCATAATAATAAACCGCCATTAATAGATGAAGAAACTACTTCGAATGCTACAAAGCAAAGAGTTGCTGCTGCAAAACAGTATATCGAGAATCATTATAAAGAGCAGATGAAGAATCTGCAGGAACGTAAGGAGAGGTATTACAGTTTTGAGATATTAATGATTAATTAATTAGGAGTTTGTGTTTAGATTTGTTAGCTGTACCACGCTATGCTGTATGGATCACTCTGTTAATATGATAAATCGAATTTGAAAGTAAGTTTTGCTGGTATTGACATTCAAAACGTAGCCTTAATGATTCTTTTGTTTCATAATTTGAGATCGAATTATTACTTCACAGCTATTACGTTGCAAACGACATTATGCGGAAGCAGAATGAAAAAAGCTTTGACCTTTGACTGACTCTTCCAAGCAGTGAGTGATGTCTAGAGAAAGAATGTACAGTCTTAGTAAGATAGGCAGAGTTCAAGTTTGTAAATTCTTAGTTTTCATTGTATTTAATACTCAATTTAGATCTTCAGCGCCTTGGTATTTGATACCATAATATCCATGTACAATCCAATCCAAATCAATATTTGTCTTGTTTCCAAATTCAAATATGTGTGGATCTACCTTGAGAATACAAATAACTAATGACTTTGACAAGGACCATGGAGATGCTGGCATGTTATAATAGGTACCTCACCTTTAAGATTAGTACATACACTGCAAAACACACAAAACCTATTTCCATTTCATGGATGTGAATGTCATGGTGTTGTTCCACTTTCATGGACATTAATGTCATGGTGTCGCTCAAGCTAACAAAAGAAAATTTCACTGCATTTTAAGTCTAAACTGAGCATGTTAAAGTTACCTCTGGGAAGCATACAAATGAAAACCTCTTTTTATCACGATCTCGATAACCTTTCACCATTGTGTTCGTAGCTGACTTGCCTTCAACTCTTTATGTTGGAATATAATAGTGAAAAAAAGGTGTACAAGAAGAATACTGGTTTTGTATCAGATTAAACAAGTTATCCTGATTTCAACCTTTACGTAATTTTATCTAAATTCTTCTAGCACATTCTTCGCTGAATCCGATTGCCATGATCATTCAAAATTCTCATAAACAATCTATGGAAGTAGATTCTTTTGTTCTGACATTGATTTTACATTCCCTTAACTCGGCAATTTAAGTGTCCATATTATATTCAAATGAGAAAACAACACTGGTTTCCTCTATGAGTGAAATTTGTGCTTAAAGCCACAGCTTTCTCAACTATTTTTCAGGAAGTAAACAAAGTCATGTAGAATAATGACAGGGCTTGGAAACATCATGAGGTAGATTGTTCATGAAGTAACTTTTAGTCAACTAACTGTGATCTCAATTAGTAATTTCGTCAACAATGGTTTTCCCAACCACATAAGTCGGTATGTTGTATTCTACTTTGTACCATGGCAGTGCACTTATCACAACATTATGCTTCTATGAGAATTATTCTTTTGCAACCATTAGAAAATCCAATAGAAGAATATGGATAAACATTTTGAAGATTAACAATTGAGTAGAGTTCAATTTTGCACGCAACATTTAGAATTCAGTTGGCCCGATTGCTACATTCCTGTCAGGTGTTCCAGTGAGCGTTTTGCTCTTGTATGATGTATTTTTGAATATAGACTTGGCTGCTCATCATGTATGTATAAGGTTAATTCTATTTACTTCTGAAGTCCAAATGTGATTACAAATTCAATTTACTTGATTACTTCTAAAGTCCAGATAATTTGTAATTACATAAGCATTCAATTGGGGTTGCTTACAGGGAACAAATAAATATTATGTAGTCGTGAATCTTACTACAATATTAATGCAGACGGAATACATTGGAGAAGAAATTGGCTGATGCAGATGTTTCGGAGGAGGAGCAGAATAATATTCTTAAGCATTTAGAGAAAAAAGAAACTGAATATATGCGCATTCAAAGGCATAAGATGGGAGTGGATGATTTTGAATTGCTAACTATGATTGGAAAAGGAGCATTTGGTGAGGTATGTTAATATGGAAACTTCTAATCATTACTGCAAACCATTTCTCGAATAGCTTTTGAAACAGCGTACATAGTAAAGCCATGAACAAGGATAGGCAAAGCTGGCCTAGCTAAAATGCTTCCCCGGCCCTTTTTGCTTTCTGATATTGAATCCAGAAACTAATCAACTATAAATAAAGCCTAGAAACCTTTGCAGCTACTCGTACTTTACTGCACTGAGGGAAATTAATGTAGTGAAAAAGTGACTAAAATATTATCCAGTTGGTTATGCCTGAGTCAAACCCAAGTCGACCTGTGCTAACAGCAATGCACTAACCATTCAAATACCATAACAGTTGGTTATATTCTGCAAATTATATTGTATCTTCTATATAGACACCATGCATGCTTCTACACTTCCCTCGACTGGGGTTGCCCCAGCCCATGGGCTTGGTGGGCTCCCCCTGGGGATAAGCCTATTGCTGTTGCCTTTAGTTAACTTTATATCTGTAATGCAGGTTAGGATATGTAGAGAAAAGACTACTGGTAATGTTTACGCGATGAAGAAACTTAAGAAATCAGAAATGTTACGTAGGGGTCAGGTTGAACATGTTAGAGCCGAAAGAAATCTACTTGCCGAAGTTGATAGCACTTGCATTGTGAAACTTTATTGTTCTTTTCAAGATAATGAGTTTTTGTATCTTATTATGGAGTATTTACCTGGTGGGGATATGATGACATTGCTTATGCGAAAGGATACATTAACTGAGGAAGAAGCCAGATTCTACATCGGAGAGTCAGTTCTAGCCATTGAATCCATTCACAAACACAATTATATTCATAGGTATGTCGACGTCATTGGATTGATATTCTTCTATTGTTTTATTGATTACTGTTTATACATTGTGCTTTTGTGATGGTGCAGAGACATCAAGCCAGATAATCTATTACTTGATAGATATGGGCATCTAAAACTATCTGATTTTGGGTTATGCAAGCCATTAGAGTACAGTAATTTTCCAAACCTGAATGAAGCTCAAGGTAAGAACTGTAGTGGGGCTATACAATATGATGGGAAACCGGCTGCACCAAAGCGCTCACAGCAGGAACAGCTGCAACATTGGCAAAAGAATAGGAGAACATTGGTATGGATCATTTTATAACAGCTTTCTGTTGAAACTGATTGCGCATCTCTTAATATTATACTATATTTCATGTAATGTTTCGACATATTTTGTTATTTTGATGAATATTCAATTTTTATTAATCAATATTTTATACTAATCTAGCTATGTTTCAGCTTTAAGCTTATCTTCTTATCTAACTTGCCTGTTGAAAATTACAAGGCCTACAGTACAGTTGGTACGCCTGACTATATTGCTCCGGAAGTTTTATTGAAGAAAGGTTATGGAATGGAATGTGACTGGTAAGTGTCATTCCTCTTCCACCATTCTTGCTGTAATTTTACACATACACATATATAACTTTTTTTTTCCCTCTAACAGGTGGTCATTAGGTGCTATTATGTATGAAATGCTTGTGGGTTATCCTCCATTTTATTCCGATGAACCAATGACAACATGTCGTAAGGTAAAACAATTCCTTGTTCTGTAAACTTATACGGTACAGGGATCATCTGATTATACACTATAAATGACCGATATATTTGATATTGTTTACGGTGTGTTTAAGTCACAAATTTATAACGTAGTGTCACCTTATAAAGAAAACCAAGGTTTGTATCAAGAAAACTCTAGCCATTTAACTCCTTTTTGTAATTCAAACCTCAAGCATTAACTTTTACTTATCAGTGCAGATAGTGAACTGGAGAACACATTTAAAATTTCCTGAAGAAGCCAAGCTATCTCCAGAAGCTAAAGAACTTATAAGTAAACTTTTATGCAATGTAGATCAGAGGCTTGGGACAAATGGTGCTGATGAAATTAAGGTCTTCGCATACTGATATCTGAACTAAAATCGATTTAAAATTTGTTTTCCGAAAATCATTGTTTTCTTGGCTGATTGTTTCTAGGAGCATCCCTGGTTTACAGGTGTTGAGTGGGATAAATTATACGAAATGGAGGCTGCATTTATACCTGAGGTCAAGGACGAGCTGGATACTCAGAATTTTGAAAAGTTTGATGAGGTATAGTTCTATCAATGAAGTGGTTTAAGAACAAATGATACACGATATTACTAAATTTCAAGGCATAACGTTTATGATTACAGACTGACAACCATGTTCAGACTTCCTCAAAATCTGGCCCTTGGAGAAAGGTGAATTTTCTTGTAATAGATGGATTATTGATATGAAAAAGCATTAGACAAGCCAAATATGATTTATCATTAAACTTATGGCATTTTTTTGCTGCCTACTTTCATTTTAATTGTGACAGATTCTTTTTCCTCTTACCTGAATAGTTCAATGCATGACATTTTTTTTAAATCCCGTAACCAGATGCTTTCTTCCAAAGATATAAACTTTGTGGGTTACACATATAAGAACTTTGAAATTGTCAATGATCATGAAGTGGATGGGTTAGGTATGGGCTTTTACCAGTGCATTATTCTGTTGCTTTTTCATATCTCGTATTAAAATAAAGCTATGATCCCACAGCTGAGTTGAAGAAGACAAGTACCAAAGCTAAAAGGCCATCTATCAAGTCTTTGTTTGGTATATATCTTTATTTTTAATTTTATGTGCACTCAACCCACTACATTTAAAACAAAGACCCCCCCCCCCCCCCCCCCCCACACACACACACACAAGACCAGGAGGTAATTAATATTCCTTGTTCCATTGTATGTTCAGAATCTTCGGATGCTGACGGCCAAAATCCATCCGACGAGGCATCTGATGCACAACCGTCTGATTAAACAGTTCAAGGAGACCTTGTGAGATCAATACCATTCAGCTGGATATACTGAATGTCATACTTAAAGTAAGTCCACGTTAAAGAGAGCGAATATTGCGTTTTACCATACAGTACAATGAACTAAATATAGCTGATAGATGGTTGAGCTGATTTTATTACCTGCACCCATGTACTTGCATCTGTTAAGGGGGTTCAAAGACAACATATAGACTATGAATATAGCTGAGTTTTGCATGAAAATTTTATTGCGGACAATTCGTGTTTAATTTGATATGTGTAAGAATGGGACGTGTTATTTTTATTGAACAACTTGTTACTTTTGTAGCAGATCGCTTGTTTTATTCATATGATCACCTATCAAGTGCGTTGCTGATCCGGCAACTCATCAATATGTGTTACCACGATTGTTTCAAACATGTTATTCCTAAGTTCTTCTCTTTCCATACTAAATTCACACACACAAATCCACTCACCATTTTTTAACTACAACAATGTTTTTGGTTTTCGCCATCCCAACCTCAACCACAAGAATTGTGTTTCGACGATTTCAAACTCGATGATAGTGTATAATAAACGAGCGTAAGTCATCCTTTGACCATCACACAACTATAACATGGATTCTTGATGAAGACTTTTTACCTCTTGCTAGGTCACTACTATTCCAAAGACTTGACGTGATAATGTCTAAAGTTCGGCACGCACGCAGTACTACAAATTTCCAAATTGTGCTGATACTCTTAGGGTGCGTTCTTTTTTTTAACTGAAAGGGTCAAATTAAATGGGCAAATTGAATGTGCTGGAAAAGGGGAAAGCTCACGAAAGTGGAAGTATTTTTCTACAAAAGGGCAACGCAAAAGGTGAAAAAAGAGATAAGTAGGTTCGAATTTTATCCGTTCGCGTCAGACGCGGCGTCCGACGCTTCGGATGCATCTCAAACAGATAAAATTCGAATGTTGGTTTGAATGAGCAGTTCGTTGAGATACACGCGTGACGCGTCAGACGTAAACGCCGACGTGAACTGTCTAGATTGAAAAAAGAACGCTACCTTAGTAATACTCTCACCCAACATTCAAATGGGATTCTGGTGAGTGCTTACAAAATTTGTTCTGTCTAGTAGTAATAACGTGAAGGAAACAAGTAGAATGTCCAAAAGCGAATCTAATTCTAGTCTCGACGATTCAAATGGTCTTAGTACAAGGGATTACGAAGATGTTTTTTGTTTTGAAGATGATGCGAAAGCCTAAGGCGAGTTGTGTTGGAGAACAAGTTGTCAATAACACAATGCAAAATGTATGTTAAGGTTGTTTGAACACTACATGGGATGAAGTGTATATTTTAAGTTTGTAAAACTAGCTTATGAATTTAACTGCATATCTACTCAGGTTGCAAATATAAGCAAGTAATAAAGTAAAATGCAGCAAAGTACATAACATCGTTTTTTTTTAAATATTGGTTTA
The DNA here is from genome assembly GCA_030737875.1 of Allium sativum. Taxonomy (NCBI): domain Eukaryota; kingdom Viridiplantae; phylum Streptophyta; class Magnoliopsida; order Asparagales; family Amaryllidaceae; genus Allium; species Allium sativum. Next base: position 897,035,567 of record CM060912.1, read on the forward strand.
GATTAATGAATCGTACATCCAGTCTTGTACAATACCATGCAAAATTTCACTATAGCCGCTTGGTTTCCACGAATGGCAAGAATACCTCTTCTATCTTGATTTTACAGGCTATAAAATATATCTTTTTTTATATGCGGGCTATAAGATTACTTGCTTGATTTCACATGCTACATAAATGCATTCTCGTTTTCAAAAGCAGCAATAGAGCATGATAAGTAATGATACCTTCAACATAGATTTGTACAAATTTGATACAATGATCCTATAGACCTCTAGTAGTAGCACATATTTGAATTCCTTCAGGTCTAAGATGAAATCAGAGAGAGTATGATATGAAGAACTCTCTAATGTTGTATGGTTTACAAATCCTTGAAGAATTAGAGTAAAAGAGAATGGAATAGCAAAAAAAAAGTGAAAGAACACTCAATGGATTTCTCTTATAAATGTAAGACTGGATATGAAAGGGTAAGATAAAGAAGAATGATTGATGTGAAAATTCTTTTTCCAGTGTCATTATATAATGGTTGAAGAGACGCGTCTTTTGGTGAAGAGGTGGCAAAAAAACCATTCACTTGAATTTTGAATATCTGAAAATAACATGTATGCCGACATATATGAGACACATACGTCGTATGTTGCAAAAAGAACAACAAAACCAACAGTGCTGCAAATTTTTAGATTTCAAAAATGCATTATATTTGTGGATTTTTTTATTTAGTTAAGGTCAATAGTTGATGATCCTGATGTATAATTGGCATGACGTCTTTAACAAAGTATTCCGAGGTTCAACTAACTGCTCATTACTCCAATTACCTCTGTCGTTCTAGCATTTTTCTTTAGTTTTGTTCTTACATTAATTTGATTAACCTTCATATATAATTTATCTGTTTCCACTGAATTCTTGTTTATATATGTAAACATTTCCATAACATATTTAGTAGCAGTATACAACTCGGAGACACTCTAATGGTACGTTTATACAAATATACATGTTTATTTCAAATATGTTATTCCTATGTTGTCCTCGTTGCGAATTAAGTTTACGCAAATATACATAGTTCTACTCACCATTTCTTAACTACGACAAGGTTTTCGCCATCTCAACCTCAACCACAAGCATTGAGTTTCAACGGTTTCAAACTCTATGATAAATATAAAAAACGAGTGCCTGCCATTCTTTGACCATTGCACCACTGCAACATGGATTTCCAATGAAGACTTTTTTTGAACTTTAGTACTGAGCGATTATTCTAAAGACTTGACATGACAATGATCAAAGTTCGAAAGATTCGCGGTCGAGACTTCAAAAAAGTGCGAACAAAAAACATCCAATGAAAATGTGCACATTTTTAGTCACAAGCGATCATTTTCGAAGGATTAGCCTGCATACACTTTCAATAGTATCTCAGATAGTGCAGCATTCCAAAAACCTCTGATTTTCACCACAAGTCCAAAACTAAATAATAGAACTTTCTCTTTTTTCATTAGTTTCATAAATTCTTACAATTTAAGTATTTTGAACATTTTACGTTATTGAGTTGGTATGATAGAACTAATAATTATTTCTTCTGACTATTTCCAAACGAGAATAATCACACTCCATAGTACTACAAATCTTCAAACTACTGTGATACTCATAGTAATACTCTCACTCAATATTTGAAATGGAATTCCGGTGAGTGATACCAAAATTTGATCCATTCAATCATACTGCAAAGGAAACAAGCAAAATGTCCAAAAGTGAAACTAATTCTAATCTCGACGATTCAAATGTTTGTCATTTTAGGGATTATAAGGATGATTTTGGTTTTGAAGATGATGCAAAGCCTAGTCAAAGACAAGTTGTGTTAGAGAAAGACTTGTCTATAATGCAATACGAAATGTATGTTGAGGTTTTTTGAACATTCCAGTGGATGACGTGTGTACTTTAAAGTTATAAAACTAACTTATACGAATTTAACTATATACCAACTGAAATTGCAAACAGAATTAAGTAATGGAGTAAATGAAGTAAAGTAAATAACGCCAGACTTTTTATACTTGTTTGGATTAGCATCCATTCCTATATTATACCATGCAGAATTTCACTATAATTGCTTATTTCCCACAAATGGTAAAATATCTTTATAGTCTTGATCTCACGGGCTGCAAAATATACCTTTTTGATATGTGGGCTATAAGATCATCCTCTTGATTTCATGTGCTACAAATACACCTTCTCGTTTTCACAAACAATAATAGGGTATGACAAGTAATCTTATCTTAATATAGATTTCTGCAAATTTAATACAATGATCATATAAATCTCTAATAGTAGTATATATTTGAATTCTTCGAGGAATATGATGAAATAAGAGAGAGAATGACATGAATTCAATTATAAACTCTTTAATATTGTTTGTTTTACAAATTCTTGAAGAATTATAGTGAAACAAGATGGATCTGCAAAGAAAGTAAAAGGTGTTCAATGAATTCCTCTTATAAATGTATGGATGGATGTGAAAGAGTAAGAGAAAGATGATAATTGTATAGTGGTCAATACATACTTTGGTTAAAAGGCAACAGGAAAAAAAACCATTCATTTGAATTTTAAGTTTTTTAAAAATTGCATGTATGCCGACATATATGGAAGGCATATGTCGTATATTGCAAAAAGAATAGCAAAACCAAAGGTATTGCAAATTTTCATATTTTAAAGGTGCATTACATTTGTGGATTTTTTTTTGATTTAGCTGAGGTCAATGATTGATGCTATTCAAGTATAATTGTCGTTAAGTCTTTAATAAAAGATCCTAAGTCCAGTTAACTGCTCATCACTTCAAAAACCTCTGTTGTTTTAGTATTCTCTTCGGTCACTTATGTTTTCCATTGGTTTGATTAACCTTCATAGATAATACATTTGCTTCCATTGAATTCTTGTTTATATCTGTATATGTCTCCATAACATTTCCAGATGTACTGCACAATGTGAAGGCACATTATAGTAGTATTTATTTGGTCGTTGTCATCCAAATCAATACCCATGGTATTAACAATCTCCCTGTTTTTGACTACGATAACCATTATGTATAATATAATATTTAAAAGGTAAAATATAATAATTTTCTATATGACTCCTCTCAACACTATGCACTTCCCTAACATTTCATATAATATGTTTATACATTTTCCCTTCCTTTGTCATCAATAAAAAGGGTAGCAATAATCATTTAAGCACAACTAGACAATACATATACATTTTGTATATAAAGATAAATGTATATAAATAGAACTCACAAGGGAAATCAAAATCAGTATAAAACATAAAGTAAAATATTAAAAATAAGAGAAGCTATAGAGTTATCTATTCCGCTGATGTCAATAACATATCCTTTTGGATAATATCTCACTCACCATCATTTTATATAATCTTGCTTAACATCTTTGATTATACTTTAGAACCGGGTTAGCCCACAATGAAAGTTATGGGTAAATTTCAAATTTCTTTACTGTGTTGTATCTTTATTGGGCATACCAGGTATAATCCATTTTGAACAAACTAAAATTGGTTTCAATACAAATATTTATTTTATTTAATGTAAATATTATGTAATATAAGTTTAATTTAGTTGATTATATATACATGTTTCATATACATATATATCAAGTATGTTTATATAAATAATTTATTTTATTAAAAAAAAATAACAGTATACAAAAATATGCTTATATATGTGTCTTTATACATACAGGCCTGGCCCTTTGCATAAGTGAGAAAAGTGGTTTAGGGCACTAAAAGAAATAGGGGCACACTCATCGAACTATTCATAAACAGAAAAAAATCACGATTCACAAATCAGCGAAATCACGAAACAGGGAAACCGAATCACCAAATCGCGAAACCCACTCCAAACGAGGACATCCAAACCGTGTTCTTCAAGATTGAAAGGCAGGTCGTAGGAGCCAGGCACGACGGTTTTAGTTGGCCTGAAACTGAACCAGACTTGCGAAGAGTCTAATTCTTTAGTTAGTAATTCATTAATTTGGATAATTTGATTATGTTTTAAATTTATTTGTATGTATTTGTATTGTCTGTATCACATGGAAATTTCAACAATTCTCATGATTCATCCACTTAGAATTACAATCTGCACATCTTGATTGTACAACCCAATCCCTGGAAATGAAAAACCTGGGATCTCCATTACAATTATGCACGTAGATATTTAAATTAATAAATTAGTGAATTAATTGCTGAGCAATGAAGAGCAAATTGTTTTCAACAATTATCATTTCCAGGGATAAATGGTAACCTAAGGGCAACTACAATTGGGTTATTTAAAATGCTGAGCAAAATTAATTTTAGCAATTATCATTTTGGTAACTTGTATATCTAAAATACTGAGCAAAATTGATTTCATCATTATCATTTTCAAGGATAATTGTTGAGCAATTAATTAATACAACAATGAAGAGCTATATCTATGTTGAACTGATGAGCCAAGTTGAGTTGCAAGTCCATTTTTGCTCTTATTTTTATATTTTAGATTTGCGATTGTATATTAAATTTAAGGATTAGTATATAGTGTCAACATTTCATGTTAATTCATTATGATTAATTTGAATTGTTAGTAGTTAATGATTTTTTAATGGTTAGTTAACGTACTATTAGTCAATAAATAACTATGTTTATATATGAAGTTGTGGTTAAACGATTTTATTCCAATCGCTAAGTAAAAAAAACTTTGCTTCAAATTATCATTGAAAATATTTTGATAAATTATAACTAGTAGATTACACGTTCATATTTTTTGTTTTGTTATTATATTAATAATTAATATGTGGTAATATTTAATGTTACTTTTGTAGTGTTTAAAAATGCGTAAATGAGAATCTGGACGTGCTAAAAGAGTTAGAAAAAAAGGCTAGAGGAACTCACTAATTCATATAATGGATCTCTTAATAATTTTTTCATCAGAAAGAGGTTCGAGTTTGAATGTGGATAATATGCTTATTACTGATGAGAATGATGATAACATTGATGATAATATTTTAATGTGCGAACATGACAATGAATTATAAGCGAGGAGGAAGAAACATTGATTCATCATCATATGTAGAGAAATAGTGTAGTTTTGAATGACCCTGGTGCATGAAAAAAATTGATCAAAATTTGAGAGACTTATTAATTGAAAGAGTTTCTTTTCGAGTAGTAAAGAATAACGATTGTGATTTTTCCAATGGACACTATTAATAGACATTTTTCCTCCGTATTATATGTTATACATTTCCCTAACGGGGATAAACAAGAAAAAAAATGATTGTTATATTCAAACTCACTTGATAAATCATTATTCTTTTATTGCAAGTTATTCACGAATCAAATGACTACTTGTCATCTTGCTACAGAAGGAATTAACGATTGGCGCAATCTTAGTACTAAACTGAAACAACATGAAAGTAGTAAAGATCATCTTTTGAATATGAGCAGTTGGATTGAGTTGGTAACAAGATTGAAAGTCAAAATAATAGTAGGCCAGAGTGTATTAGATCAAATAAATAAAGAAAAAGAAAGTTAGATGAAAGTGTTGGTAAGAATAACTGCTATTGTGAAAATGCTTGCTTCTAATAATTTAGCATTTCGTGGAACGAATGAAAGGATTTATTAAAAAAATAATGGACTTTGCAAATTAATTGAAATGATCGCAGAATTTGATCCAGTAATGCAGGAACATGTTCGACGGGTTCAACAAAAAGAAATTCATATACATTACCTTGGGTATAAAATTCAAAATGAGCTAATACTTACCTTGGCGAATGAAATTAAAAATGAAATTCTTAAGAGAATAATAAAAGCCAAGTATTTTTCAATTATATTAGCCTGCACTACAGACATTAGCCATGTTGAACAAATGTCTCTTATAATAAGATGTGTTAATGTTTCAACTAATCCTGCAAATATGGAGGAATTTATATTAATTTTTTTAAAGTAGATACACCACAGAACTTGGGCTTATTAAGAAGCTTAAAGAAGTATTAGAAGATATCAAGTTTGGTATCTACGATATCATAGGATACGGTTATGATAATGGATCAAATATGAAAGTAAAACACAAAGAGTTGCAACAAAGACCATTAAAATTAATCTGAGAGCTTTCTACACATATTGTGGTTATCATAATCTTAATCTTATGCCATGTGATATAGCTGAACCATGTCTAAAAGCATCTTGCTTTTTTGGGGTGATCCAATGGATATTCAACATATTTTCTTCATCTGCACAGAGATGACAATTTTTTAAAGATCATGTATCAGGTTGTATGGTTAAACCATTGTCAGACACACGTTGGCAAAGTCACATTAAAGCAGTAAAGTCTATAAGATATCAAAGTGTGAAGATAAAAGATGCTCTAATTTCTTTAACAAATAGCACTAAGGATTCTATGGCAAAGAGTGAAGCAAGATATCTTATAATGAACAAGATTGAAAATTTTGGATTCTTATCCGGATTGTGCATTTGGTGTGAAAATTTGAAAAAAACTTAAACACTGTTAGCAAAATTCTTTAAACTGATGGTATGCAAATTGATGTTGCTATTACTTGATTACAAGAGCTTATTGATTTTTTTCAAGATTTCAGAAACACGGGTTTTGATTCTACATGATTGATGCTAAAAAGATTGCTCAAATGTTGGATTTTGAACCAGTTTTTAGCGAAAAATGAATTATTTGTAGAAAGAAATAGTTTGATGAAGATGTGAATGTTGAAGAACTAATGTAAACACTAGTAGAATCTTTTTGAATCAGTTTTTTTCTGCAATTATGGATAAAGCTTGTGTTTCGTTAATGACTAGGTTTGAGCCATTCAAACAATATGATGATAGATTTGGCTTTTAATTTGATTTTAAAAAATTCACTTCTTTAGATGAAGAGAACTTGAAGGGGTATTGTTTAAAACTTGTGGAATATTTAAGACATGATTTGCACTTTGATATTGATTGAAAAGAGCTATTCTGAGTAAAGTACTGAAAGTTATCTTGTCAAACGAAAAAAACAAAAGGGATTGAATCGTCGAATTTCATAAATTCTTGTTCGAGAGAGTTAAATTTTCCCAGTGCTTGAATTGCATATATAATAATTCTAACTGTACCGATTACATTTGCCTCGACCAAAAGAAGATTTTCAAAGCTAAAGATGATAAAGTTTTATCTTCGTTCCATTATGTCGCAAGAAAGGCTAAATAGTATGGTACTTCTATCGATTGAACAAGATATGGTCAACGAACTTGAATATGATAATACTGCAAGCACTTTTGCAAGTCATAAGACTAGAAAAATGTTCATAAGTAATTAGTATTTTTTGTTGTTGTATAACTTGGATCATTATTACAAATAAAGTTATTTTCTTTTTTTATCTTCTCGTTATTTTTAAACAAAATAATTTTTTTTGACGTAATATATTAGCGTCTGTAGTAGGGCCTTGTTTTCGCTTCCTGAAATTATATTAAATATATATGTAATATGTATATAAATAATTTTAAAATATTTCCATACTGAAATTATATATATCTGATAGAAAAAATAATTTTGTAATTTAATATTATATATTTAATGAATAGTTTTGATTTTATTTATTTAATATAAAATAAGTACATGTCAAAAATTCAAAATTTAAATCTTCAAAAGTAGCGGATCACTAAGTATACGCCATGATGTTTTTAAAGGATTTTTGGATTAAAAATATTATTCTTTAAAGTTACAAAATCATTTGGTCAAAAGTCAATTATTAAAAATATTAAAATTGATAAAAATCTTAAAAAAATTCATGACTTTCTACATAATTTAGTAATTTAGGAAAATATTAAAACAATTTTTGATTGGATTTATTATTTTAGATACCGAACAATTCGAATAATTAACGCATGTTAATTACATATATAACATTTTTGAATTTCATAATTCATATTATGTACATATAGATGTAAGAATTTTTTTAAACTATATATTTGTCTTTGTGATATATACGCGTTTAAATAGTTTCTGGATTGAAAATGCACTAATATACATACAAAATAATATATATATATATATATATATATATATATATATATATATGACATTATATTATATGAAAGCTCAATCTTCATCTAAAGAACATTCGGTCTGTTTTTGCAAAAAATACGTTGACACGTGTCTAGAAAATTATATCAATGGTGGTAAAAGTGAGTCCATATATGTGCATCTTTTGATTTCCTACAATAATGCAACTTCCACCTGTTAAGCATTTATAATCTAAAACTTCCTCAATTAATTTAAAAAGTAACCAACCTAAGTCTTTTCACATACTTGCTAACATTATTGTCAATTGCACCCTTCTTTGTTATTCTTATTATTACTACATATGTTATACAGTTCAATGGAATTAATTTTAATGGTTTTAAGTCTAAGCTATTTTCTATGTTAGTTTTAGAAAAATCACGTAAGTAGAGTTAATATAAATTCAACAATTAACATTCAAATGTTTTCATTCTTATATTGTTTTCATCTATACATCCAAATTTCTATCATAACATGTATTTGTTTCACTCTATTATATTTATATGTAAAAAAGTTAATATGAGGACATTCAGTATTCTTTTCTTCTCAGTCAATCAAAACCTGTATACACCTCTTATTAATTTTAGAAAAAATCATTAGCTCTTCTAGTTGTAAATTAAATATTTGCATTATTTTGAAAAGTTGAGGATTGCACATGCGCATTAGTTATTTGAATTAATTTAATTATATTCCTTCTCTAGCATTTTGATCGAAGTAATTTCATTTTCTCTTATCTTTCTTACCTAGTTTTAACTATGTCTTCTCCATGCTCCAGCAATAATTCGCGTCTCCTAATTCTTATACTTCTATAAAAAAAATCAGAAAATAAAATAAATTTCTTAGATTTCATCTTGATTAGCTCAATTTACTAAGCATTAAATTTTCAACATTTATTCTGCAAAATCAGTATGCATTATGTTCTATTTTAGATCTATGAAGATAACTATTTCCCTGAATTTTTAGTTATATTTTCTCTATCAAAATTGATTTTTTTTCCAGTTTTCAGTACACGTAACTAATTTTAATTGTTTTTATTTTTATGAGACTCAATGTTAAAGTTGTACATATGATTCGTTAAATTGTAGTATGATTGAAAATTTCTTATTCAGTTACGTATTATTAATTTGTTTTTCATAATTTTGTTAAATATGACTCAAACTAATTCTTATATATTCTATGAGGCTATTAGTATTCTTTGTTTCTTGGTTATTCTTAACTCATATACCTGTATCTTATTAGTTTCAGAAAAATCACTAGTTAAAATAAATATATGCACTATTTTTTAATATTTTGAAAAATCAAAGATTGCACTTTCTCTTCAGTTATTTGTATAAATTTACTTCAATTCTTTATCTACTACTATATCAAACTAATTTCATTTTATCATATCCTTATTTTCATGGCTTTTAATACATCCCCTCAGTATGTTTATAATTTTTTATGCTTCTTACCACCTGAGTCCTTAACTTCTAAAGAAAATTTAAAAAATAAAATAATTTTTCGAGAGTTCATTGTGACTAACTCGTTGTACTATGCATTAAAATCTCAACAATATGCTAATACATGTCTAGAAAAGTAAGTTAATAGTGGAAAAGCGAGTTCATACATATTTACAGTTAAATTTTCTCGATTAATATTAAAAAGTCACTTAGTCACGGTATTGCTTCTATTTTCGTCATTTCAATTATGACCTGAAGGTCAAGGCTATCCATCATCGTTTTCTTACTTTACTCCAGTAGCACTCATCAATCCATCCTATTCCGTTTTGGATTCTTCACCATGTACACAATTGTTAAAGTGGTATTAGTATTGTCAGAGAGTATGTTTATACCGACTCTGGTCTCTTAAACAACCAAATGCATATTTCACATCATGGTCATTTAATTTAAAATCACAATTAGATATCATAAATCAATTTAACTTCAATTATTGATTTCTTTATAATCATTTATTCAAAATTATTAAGTGTTGGGTTTAGTTTCAAATTTCAAATTTCATATTATCAAATGGTTCATTTCAAGTTCAAGTTCCAATTTTTATATTTCTATTTCACAAATATCATTATTAATCGAAATTTATTCTACATCAATTCAGACTTAATAGTTCGGATCGAAAATAGTCTTTATTTAAAATAGTAAAATATATTTAAAATAGTTAATATATATAAACATTTAAATTTAATACAAAATGGTTTTATTGAAAATAGTTTTATTAAAATAGCCATAAGTTATAATAGTTAAAATATATAAAAAAAATTCACTAAAAACAGTTATAAAATTTTAATACATGAAATAGTTTAAATTAAATAGTTATAAAATAGTAATGAAAACTAATAGTAAAAAATATTAGTTTAAGTAAAATAGTTTGGTAATAAAACTCTAAAATATTTTAAACATAATAATCCAATCTGACCAAATATCTGTATTTCAATATTTGACTTATCATAGATTCTAATTTCAAACTCCCATTCAAATCAAATTAGATTCAACTGGTAAAATATCAATTTATTTGTTTACAACTAGAATTACGATTCTAAATCATTACTTCAATTTGGTATATAACTTTAAATTCTAAATTCATTTCAAATCATTTCCTTATATTATTCAAAATAACATTTAAGTCTAATTATCAAGTTAATTTCTTAAATCAAATTCTTTAACTTTAAAATTTGTTAAATTAACATATTATCAATTAAATCTTTAAAATCAAATTCTTCCATCCAATTCTTCAAACAAATATTAAATTAAATTCTTTTTTAAATTAAATTCTATTAAAGTTATCATATTAAATTGGCAAAGCCAGCTGGTTTTTATAGTGATTCGTAACACTTTTTTTTATTATAACCAATAATTTTATTACAGTATAGTACAGGTGATTGTGGATACAATCAGCTTACTCGGTTTTTAACGTGGACCGTCCACCGCTTACAGAGTTTATAGTGTTCCGTCCACTTTACCTCCCAGGCTTTCAGCATTGGAGCTAGCTAAAATACTAGACTACAATATTTCATACCCCTCACAGGAAGTTCAATTACATTATGCTGGAAATAAAAATAAAACATTGTACAGCAACAAATATCCGATAGGCAGCACATATGGTCTTCCTTTTTTTGAGCCACTCAACACACATGACAGGTAGAGTACCCCCCACATGCAATGAACAACACTAGCTCTGTTGATTTGACATACATCCCAAAAGTTACACCAAGTAGGCATACCCAAAAGCATAGGGGATGCACTCATCTCCTATTCCATACCTTAGCAGCAAAACCTTTAGAGTTTAATACATTTTAAGACAGGCAGCTCCTTCGAACAGTAAAGCTAGAATCAGTGCCAGAGCATCTCGCATTAACCCTACTGACATCAGAGCATAAGCCAAAACCAAAACCAAAACCAAGAATATACCAAACATAGATCCAAATGCACCATGGCTGCAAAATCGACACACAAACCTCATTCTCCCCAGTCTATAACATGATACATACAAGAGTATCCAACAGAAGCCACTCACTTCCATCAGCGATTAACTAAAAACAACAAGTCATACATATACACCAACTACCACATATTTTCCCAAAAAATCCGACCAACAACCGATGATCTAAGATTCCCATTAGCACATCAAGTAAGTGACGATGAATGAAATCAATTACATACTTAATAAAAGTGGAAGAGCAAACCGGAGCCTGTTGGAGAGTCACTGTAATAACCCGGAAATCCGAGCCAATTTAAAAATTTTATTTTGGAAATTTTAGTGAATTTTGAATATTTAAAATGAATTATTTTAAATAATAACGACAAGAAAATTATTTTGAATAGAATTTGAACGTATATATTTATTTGAATTGTCTTTAGAATATAAATATTTTATTTTAAATATAAAAGGAATCGAAAATGGCGTGGTAGTTTGAAAATTCGATTTCAAAGTTCAAATGAATGTACAGGATTCAAAATAAACCGGATTTTAGAGAAACAAAAAATATTAGAATCTATTTGAAAATATCTTTCCAACGAATCCGAAAAATTGAAATTTCATAGCGGGGATAAAAAGTTATGTCCAATTGAAAATTCAGAATAGTCGCTATGGAATTCTGGCCCTTAAAAATGGAAATTTGGCAAACAACCTATGTTTTCGACGGAACCACTTTTGTTGGATCCGGGATGTCTAATTATTCCTAGATTCCAAAATTCATAATTTCCTGAATCAATATGTGAGCGGGGCGAAGTAAAACGTGTTTTGATAGTTTTAGTTAATTTCGATCGACCAGAAAATGGCCATTTTTCAAACGGTCTCAGAATTTGACGAAATTAGTTTTGTTAGGACCGTATCATCAATACGAAGCTAGAAAATATTTTTTTGGGAATTTTTAGAATCCGTATGTGGCCCCGGTAAATTGAAATGTGTGTTCAAATTACATTGTAATAACCCGGAAATCTGGGCCAGTTTAATTTTTTTATTTTGGCAATTTTAGCGAATATTGATTATTTTAAATAATATCGACGAGTAATTTATTTTGAATAGAATTCGAACGTATATATTATATAGATCGTCGATAGAATATAAATATTTATTTATATTTATAAAAGGAATTGAAAATGGCGCGGTAGTTCGATAATTCGATTTCAAAATTCAAATGAATGTACCGGGTGCAAAATAAACCGGATTTTAGTGAAACCAAAAATAATAGAATCAAATTGATAATATCTTTCCAACGAATCAGAAAAATTGAAATTTCATAGCGGGGATAAAAAGTTATGTCTAGTTGAATTTTCAGAATAGTCGCTATGGAATTTCGGCCCCTGAAAATAGCCATTTTGCAAACGACCTCGGATTTCGACGAAACCACTTTTGTTGGATCCGCGATGTCAAGTTATTGCGAGGTTTCAAATTTCATAATTTTTCGAATCAATATGTGAGCGTGGCAAAGGAAAATGTGTTTGACCAGTTTCAATTGATTTTAATCGACTGGAAAATGACCATTTTTCAAATGGTTTCAGAATTCGACGAAATTAGTTTTGTTAGGACCGTATCATCAATACGAAGCTAGAAAATATTTTCCAGGAATTTTTATAGTTAGTATGTAGCCCCGATAAATTGAAATGTGCGTTCAAATTCAATATATAGAGAGATATGTTGATTTTGACGAAAACTGATCGAAATAGTCGAATCAGCTTGCGATACATACCCCATTGTGTTCGGAATGAGGGTATTTGGCTAGGGGCGACAGTCGTTGAGTTTGATTTTGATTCCAAATGAAAAAAATCCTAGTTTCCAAATTAAATAATATATAAATAATATATAAATATATATTTTCCTTTATAAAGCCCTAGTCAGCCCCGTTCCAGGTCAAACCCGTTAGCCGCCTCTCCCTCTCTGAAGCAACGAACGACTCTCGTGCCCCCAAATTAAATCGCCCCGATCTCCTCCCTGGAGCCACGATGTCGATGATCTCTTAGGGGAAACGACTCGCCTACCTGTGCTCTACTGTAACGACCCGGTTTTCAGAGACCTTGGATATCCGATATATCTCACATATCGAGCGTCCAAGAGTCGACAAAATCCAGATAATTATGAAAGAAAAAGAATAGATAGAAGATAGAACAAAGACAAGACATCAGAATCTCACAGCGGAACTTAAACATCATATATTTCTTCAAATATATTACATCACAAGTCAAGTACTCTAAGGTACTGAAATACAAAGGTTTACATCTGTTTACATATTAACTTACACATTTCTAATACAATGTCACAACTTGGGCCAACATTGGATAATTCTACATCAGATCGATAGGTAGCCCATTTCTTCAGGTACTGCCATCTCGCTTCTCCACATGTTTAACTAAACCTGGATCACTTGTCTACTCATAATCAAGATTATGAGTACCCAAGAGTTTAGGGGAAACACAGAAAATAAACTCAGGGTCAGTCAGGGGACTGGTGTGAATAAACCTCTTATCTAACAAGTTATTAATACATCACAATGATTCATATGACCACGCCGTGAATACGGAACGGGTTGTTTACCTTATGAGATCATAACAGTTTGTATAGTTAAATAGATATTATACCATCCAGCAGAACGCTTTCATCTCACGTCCACATACATAGTATGCAATCCACAATATTATAAATGATATTATAATAATGTCTAGGGTGTCCACAAATAATAATAATCTAGTAGAATGCTTGCATCTCACATTCTACATATATAGTATACAAACAAAACCGCTAATCGTGTAGGGATATTGGGTTTCCAACTATGACAAGGTATGGGAGTCACCTTCCAAATATGTACCCTTAGATACGAATACACTGGGTTCAATAAGAACATCTTATAACCCGGCCACACATGACCGACCACTCATCTACCTTGAGTGTATCGAATATACATCACTAACGGTGGTAGCATGCCAACCGTTTCCCGAGAAGGGTCAGAATCAGATAGAATAAGAAGTAAATACAATTTCTAGATAGGTGATGATACATCCTAATGGGTGCTACCCACATAATCATGCTGCCTGCCCGTCTTTTTGTCATTTCCCGGTTGTGAGGCTTGAGTCTACTTCCGTTTACACTGAATCACTTTGAATGTCACATCGTCAAAACTTTCCAATCTCTAATTGACTTTCCCAAAAATATAATACGAGTATAAAGCAAGATGAACGAATTCTTCTGCCAATACGCATATACGTTTGAAAAGATCAACGTACGAGTTCAGTTAGAATTACTTTGTCAGACAATCGTCTATATACGTTGTCCTGGGATTGGACAATCTGAAGGTATTTTTCTATAAATCCGTCTTAAGCAATTGCTACCTAGGATCGACAGAATAATCCTTGCACTTCACTCCGTCTTCACTTTGCTTCGACATATTTGGTTTACAATGCTTATGCCAATACGGAGTGGTTCTTCGGATAATAATCCAACCGGTCTCTCCATATTAACAAGGGAATATAATTATTACAAACTTCGATAGTCGATGACCTAACTATCAAAGGAAACAGGTGTACAAACAAACGATCTTTTTTCCGAGTGGAAGTTCGATCGATCAATCATCATTACCATATATATACAAATATATATATGTTTATCTTATTTTCCATATTTAGAAAATCCACGTTATTAACACTGGAAAACATTTCCATAGCTTACTTCGTTATTACTACTCTTACGTGTTTAACTCTATTCGAATAACTAGTTCTAATAACTCTAAGGTGTTCTAACTATCACTCGACCAACTAATGGTCGATTAACTTTAATCTGGATCTATGTATGTTTAAACTCTATCTCGAATATCTAATATTCGATCATCTTTAATTGAACAACTGATATTCAATTAATACAAATTCGGTTAACTATGTTTACTTAACTCTATTGGATTATCTTAACTTAAACTGATTTTTCTTAACTCTAATCGATAACTTAACTTCAATCGATTACTTACTTCTAATTCAATTAGCTTAATCCAGAATATTATTGTATTCGTAGATTACTATCATCTGGGAAGGTTCCCATAAATTTTATCAAAGATAAGTTCATTTAGACTTATTCTTGAATCTACCTCGATATCGTTTCAACCGATTTATATTATCTTTGATTAACTCTTAATCAGTTAACTTGGTTTAACTTCTAATCTTCGATTAACTAATAATCGATTTACTTTACTTAAATAACTTCAATTAATTAACTTCAATTGATTAACTTCACTTGATTAACTTTACTTAAATAACTTCAATTAATTAACTTCAATTGATTTACTTCACTTGATTTACTTTACTTGATTAGCTTCACTTGATTAACTTTACTTAAATAACTTCAATTAATTAGCTTTACTCGATTAACGAGTTTTGTTCAACTTAACTTGATTTACTACGTTTAAATCAACTTAATCTGATTAACTACATCTGTTCAACTTAATCTCGAATATCTAATATTCGATTACCTTTAATTGAATAACTAATATTCAATTAAAATCTGATTAACTCTGTTTAATCAACTTCAACTCGAATGTCTAACATTCGATCATCTTTAATTGAATAACTAATATTCAATTAAATTATAATCTAATCAACTATGTCTGTTCAATTTAACTTGATTAACTACGTCTACTCAATTCTATCTCGAATGTCTAATATTCGATCATCATTTATTAACTACGTCTGTTCAACTCTACTTAACTACGTCTGTTCAACTAAGTTTGTTTAGTTCTAACTCGAATATCTAATATTCAATTATCATTAATTGAATAACTAATATTCAATTAATATCTGATTAACTCGGTTTAATTATCCCAACTCGAATAACTAGTTCTAATATCTAAACTACATGCTACAAAGTTGGTTCAGGGTTTCCATAGTGTTTTAGACATCGTTGCGCGTGTGTACACAACTCTGTCCAGTTTCATATAGTGTATAAACTCTGTTTTTATCCTATGTCCATGTTTCAACTAAAAACTGAATTTCTCTTGATCTATACGATATAATTTCCTATGGTTTGCTTGTGTATTCATCTTATAACAATGCATAGCTCTCCTATACTCTAACCAGTGTTACATGAGAGTTTTGTTCATGGTTTGGGTTGCATATTTTGATAATAGCTTGCAGGTTTTCATTGTTTCTCAAACAATACTTCATACAGTAAAACCAATGTCCTATAACCACATATAGGTACTATAATATAGATTAATACATGTGCATGCATCATTCTATAACATGGAATTTCATTTATACGTGGAGATCTCGTCAGTTTTAATGCATACAGTCAAGCAATCTAACATGGAACCTACAGTAAACATCGTGAGTGAACTAGCATCAAATAGTAATTAAAACATGAACATACAGTGGGTTTTCATGCATGTATATGTTGGTTTTTCTCAGCTAACATGTGAAGGACAGCAAGGTTTATACTAGCAGCCAACATCATACAATCTAAAACAATGCTTATCATGATAAACAAGGGTTGAAAGGTGAGAGTTTACTCACTGTCTAGTGGCTGAAATGGAGCTTTGGATTCTAGCTTCTCATTCTCTTTTTAGCTCTTGGTTTCAACAGCCCAAACACGTCCAGTTTTGGGTTCTCTTTGCTCATGGTTTCACAGCAGAAATACTTCCATTTCTGTCTTCTTTGCTTGCAGATTTAGGGTAGTAAAATGTTTCATTTCTTCATTCTTTCTGGCGGTTTTAACAGCAGCAAATGTTTTTTTCATTTCTCACCCTTTGCATGCGGCATGAACAGCAGGTTCATGGGTTTCATTCCCTCACTAGCTTGCGGCATTTAACAGTAGTTTAATGCTTTCATTTTCCTTCTAGCTTGCGGGTTTGGACAGCATAAAAACGTGCCCATCTTCTCTCATGTTTGCGTCATTACAGCAGCTTTATGGGTTTCATTTTCTTCTTTGATTTGTTGCGGTATTTGACACAGGAAAAATGCGCCCAGTTTAGTTTATTTCTTGCGAATTGTAACCGTCCAGAAAATGGTGAAGAAGCTCCATATTTATAGACTTAATTATAGTGTATTATATTAGTTAAGTTTTATTTTATTAATCAAATCTAAATCTTCCTTTGTCAATGATCTTTGCGCAGATATGAAATGGACAACAGCATGTTTCATGAAAGCAACATCTCTTTTGGCTTGCATGCATGTGGTTTGGTGGAGAAATCATAGCCATACACTTGTGTTAATTCATGACCAAGTAATGTATCCTTCTAGATGAAGAGATTAAACAACTTCATACTCTTTCTCTATCAAAAGATCATGCGCAGGATGTGTGTACAGCAAGAAATATTTGTGAAAGCAACTTGTAGCTTGTTTTATATGCAAGAGTATAGGTGGATGAATGATATCCATTCATTGTTTTATGTTACCACAAACATCACTTTCATGTTTGTCCTTAGCTTCTAGAAAGATGATTAAATAATGTATGTTTCTAGCTTGCACCATCAACTTGTATAGCCTGCGCATGCTTGATGATATCTCCATTTACTTTTGTATTAATTCCATTATCTCATGTGTCACTATCATCTAGTGTTCTCTAGTTCTAACATGAATCGTCTACACAACTTTGGTCTTATTCTAGAAGGAAATAATGCATGATACATGGGCTGTTTTTGGGCTGCTGTCTTGCGCAATAATGTGGCTGGTTTTGGGCTGTTCTCCTTTGCTCAAAATATGGGCTGTTTTGGCTGTTCTTCCTTGCACAAAAGTGGACTGTTTTGGGCTGTTTTTCCTTGCACAAAAGTGGACTGTTTTGGGCTGTTTTTTCCTTGCACAAAAGTGGACTGTTTTGGGATGTTTTTCCTTTAGTGGTTGCATGATTCTATGGTGATTTAATAGCTTATAAGTTCACTTGTTTAGGGGCCTTAACTACATCAGTCCACTTAGCTTTCATGCGCAATAATTGGTTGAAGTTTGGTTGCAAGTGGTTGCATGATTTCATTGGTCTTTGCTAGCTTAAGATGTACTAATCTGGTCACATAGTTTCTCTAAAATTTGATGCAAGGTCACTCTATTTTATGGGTGCACTAATACGTACATGATGGGCTAGAAATCACAGCAAAACGTTTTGTTAACTTTGCTCCAGAATAGTTTGGTTCTAGGCCTTGAATGTTGCATGTAAATGGCTATTTTCATTAGCTTGTCTTCACGTTTTGGACCCTGTGTTTCTTTAATATTTTCTGCAAAGTCGTGCTATAAGTTGTTTGCATTATTTAGTACGTATGATTGGCTAAAAGTTACAGCAGAACTTTTCTTTTGATTGGTCCAGGATTGGGTTGAACTATGGTCTTCAAATTGCACGTAACATGGTTTTGTACTAGCACAAGTGTACTCGACTTAGTCCATTGGTTCTCCAAAATTCTCTGCTAAGTCATGTCTAAAACAAGTTGCACTAAGGTCCTATAATGGTCTAGTCATCATCCAGTTAATCTCTCTTTAAGTTGCAGTTGAAGTTATTGCTCCAATCGATCGATTTCTCCAGTTAAAGATTTTCGACGCTTTAGTTACAGTTCCTTTAGTAACGCTTTTTCTATAGCGCTTCACTAACACTGCTATAGAGTTCTACTGCTACTATTTACTACAGAATTTAGTTACACTAAAAGTTGTCAGGTTTTAGCGATGCTTCATGATGTTGTAAATAAACTTTATTCACAAATTTCCGGATCATTCAAATGAATATTTACATTAATAACAAAATTATTAATGTATAGCAAAAAATTTAGTTCTGACGTATTTTAGTCGTCGTCCGAAAATCCCGGGTTGTTACATCTACCACCAACCGGAGGCGCCGGAGCTCCGATGGCTTCGTTCGTCGCTGGCGAACTCGAAAAGGCAGCGCGCATTTCAGGGTTTTTCTGGCTTAATGGCAAGAGATAGAGGATGGGACCTGTCGGGGTTGGAGCGCTGAGAAGCGGCACTGGGAAGGGTGGCCAACGATCAACGTCCGGCGGCTTCAGATGATGGCACACAACAGATTTTCGGGGGGAGCTCCAATTCGATACAGCAGACCTCGATACAGTGAGCTTCTCTCTGTTTTTTTTTAAAAAACTGAAAATATTATTGTTTTAAATTATATTATGGTTTTTATTTATAAAGAAATTGGAAAAAATAAAAACCTTTGTTTTTGAAAATAAAAACCTTTGTTTTTAAAATAAAATAGAATTGATTTTTGAAAATAAAATATACTTTGTTTATGAAAGAAAATATACATCGATTCAAAATATAAATAACGGTGTTTTTAAAATGTGTTTGATAAAAATAAAATAGCGATGTTTATACATTGTTTTTACAATAGAAGAAGAAAATATAATTTTTGTCATAGGAGAAGCAGAATAAAAATATGGTTTTTGAAATATTTAGAACAGAATAAAAATATGGTTTTTGAAATATTTAGAACAGAATAAAAATATGGTTTTTGAAATATTTAGAATAGAATAAAAATATGGTTTTTGAAATATTTAGAACAGAATAAAAATATGGTCTTTGTTTGTTATAAAAATACGATATTTACTATGAAGTCGGAAATATAAAAATACGATTTTTACGTATAGAGATTTGATGGAAAAAATATGATTTTTATCATATGTGAAGAATAAAAATTCGATTTATATATATATGAAGTAGAAATAAAAATATGATTTTTATTTATTGAATGAAGCAATAAAAATATAATTTTTATATATGTAGTGAATACGGATGACGAAAGTGATGAAAGAAGAAACGACGGAGATTCCTACAAAAGAAGAGTCGTGGCGTTTGGATTAGCTAGCCGATGAGAACTCCTCACCTTTATTTTATTTTATTTCTAGTTAAAATATATACTAGGATGAAGACTGTGTTTAGTAGCACCTGACACCCGTCGTCCACAGACCATGGACGGCTTGTATGCTTGTTTGTTTGATTTTAATGTGTAGTTGATTATGTGATGTGATGTGAAATAAAATAAAATATTTATATAGATGAAATAAAATATTTTATAGTGTAAAATATTTTATAGTTAAAAATAGAATTTTTAACGTGTATATGAAATGAAATAAAAATAAACAAATCGGACGATTTGTTTATATACACACATTTGACTGATATTGATTGGGACGATAAATTTTACACATCGCCCAACTGCACAAATAAAATCTGTGTTTGATTGTTTGAAACCCCACACGGGTATTGGGATGATATTTGACGTACACTAATCCCGATTGTTTAGTTGTATGTCGATCGATTGATTGACAGACTGTTATGAGCGTTAAATATTTATATTCGATGCTTATACAATGTAGAATGCACTTTGGATGATGGTTGATTATTCATCGTTGTTATTGTATACATGTGTTGTAGAAAATCCATATAATTAACATTATATGGTAATTGATTGGACCTCATTCAATATTGGAAATAGAAATATTCGAAATAGAAATATTTGAAAAAAAAGAAATATTTGAGATAGAAATATTTGAAATAGAATATTTGAAATAGAATATCTGAAAATAGAAATATATGAAGTCGTGTTGATTAGATTGACGCCATTTTGACGTGAATGATATTTATATCGATTTTATCCAATTTATAATGAGCATCGAAAGTGATTTCAAAATCTGATATTTTGAAAAGAATTGAAATTCAAACTGAATTCGAATTGAATTGAATAGAAAACGAATTTGAATTGAATTGAATAGAAAACGAATTCGAATTTAATTGAATAGAAAACGAATTCGAATTGAATTGAATAGAAAACGAATTTGAATTGAATAGAAAACGAATTTGAATTGAATTGAATAGAAAACGAATTCGAATTGAATAGAAAACGAATTTGAATTGAATTGAATAGAAAACGAATTCGAATTGAATTGAATTGAAAACGAATTCGAATTGAATCGAATATAAAACAAATCTGAATTGGAATGAATTCAATTGAAAACAAATTGAAATAGAATTGAAATCGATTTGAATTGAAATCAAATAGAAGTGAATGTAAAAAGAATTTATAAGGGAAAATTCAATTTTGATTTGAATTTGAAATAAAGGTTGAAATTGTTTTTGAAACAAATTTGAAATGATTTATAAAATTCGTTTTAAAAAGGAAATCGACGAAATATATATAATATATATATATATTATATATATAATGGCCTGCATAGAACGTGCCGCGCCGCGGCAGTTCGTGAATTTCGACCATTGACTTCGAACGGACATTGCGGGAGATCCGACCGTCAGATTCTCCTAAAACCGGAACCGTTGGGTTCGTATCGAAAAGTGCTTTCTAACGAATATTAGAAATTTGAAATCTAATGGTTGGATTTGGAATTATGTCCAAATCAAATTTGGAAAAGGTCGATGTAAGTGCAGTTCGATGGCCGTTGATGGAAATCGACTGTACAGGCCTTGATAAAATTATTAAAAATAATAATAATTTGTGTAAAATCATAAGAAATGATTTGTGAAGAATTGGGATGAAAAACTCCATATTTGAAAGGATAAAAATAGATTTTTATCGAAATGAACTAGTTTTGAAGTAGAATAATAATTTATTTATTTTTAAAATAAATAAAGTGGATTTGAAATGGTTTTGAAAATAACCAGGATTTCCAATATATAGATTGGAAATGGATTTGAATCGAAATTGTCTTTGGATTATTTCGAGGTGGGATTTTGTGATTATACAGGTATTGTTATGGGAAATTTGAAAGATATATTTATATCGTTATTTCCAATACGATATTTGTTGGTCGTAGAATTTGATATTGAATATAAGCCAATATATTTTCTATTCAGAGCCCTGTATTTAATATCAAATGTGATTTGGGTTTGTCGTGAATGGCGTCTTCATTAACGCTGTTCTTAAACCCAGTTGAGGAAAAGATTAAATCTTTTTTTAGATTTAATGAAGTGCACCAATTAAATAATATTTAATTGGAATTGAATAGGTATTGATTTTTGGGTTTATCGTGAACAATGTTTTAAATAACACTTGTTCTTTAACCCGATAATTAATAGAATGTGATTTTGGGTTGTCGTGAACGGTATCTTCAATAATACTGTTCTTAGATCCAAAGGAGTTAAGAAAATTAGAAACTAACTGTAGGTTAGCTAAGAAGAATGGTTTCCTGGGTATTGATCTGATGTTGGTTTCGGCCTTCGGGGTTAATATTTGGGGAATTGTTCCCTTGCTAATTTACAGTTAGTGACTGATGAATTGGAATGAGGCGTATGTTGTGTTTGTGTAACATTTGTTTATAATATACGCGGGTTGTTCGAAAAGGCCGGGTTTATACCCATTCTGAATAACCGATTCGACGATAAGTCGAAGATGATGACGGTGGTCGAAGACCGAAAGTCTTCACATCGTTTGGGTGATTACTGATGATCTTGATTGGGCTGTACACCCAAGATGAGGGAATCAGTCGGTGGTCGTCCAGACGTACTTGAAGATCGACGGATATGCGAGGAAAGTGCCTCCGGTTTCGTTCAGACCTAGAACGGACTTGTAAATGGATGGTGTGTCTGACATTGTATTCCTTTATATTGTATTCGTTGATCTCTGCTAAATATATATCTGTTTGGCAGCGGGGAATTTATTCTCTTGCTTAACGCCCTTCTCTGAAACATACGAGCTCAGAGGTTATATATTGGCAGAAATCAGTGGTACGATATGGATTGATAGTGTGGCATGCTGAGATGCAGAGATCCAGACTTTTTTTGAAAAGCAAAGTTTGGTGGATGATGATCAAAGCGCAGCTTTGATATAGCATGGCTTTGTGTATAGCGTTGATTCGCAAGCCTCACACCTTGGTATGGTGGTAAACAGATGGTTTGATCAGTATGCTTTTTAGTGGATGGGCACCTTAGTGGTGTCGTGGATTCGGTCGACCGAGATGAGCTTAGTGCTCAGGGATATAAAGAGTAAGCGGTGTTTTCTCTCGCTGGGACGTAAGCCGCGGTGATACTCTGGTCCCAAAAGTGCGGATGTGCAGACGGTGTTTTCTCTTGTTGGGGCGTAAGCCGTGGGGAATTGCATTACACGGTCGATCTTTCGAATCAGGAGCCACCATGATGGAAATCCAATTTCCAATACGTGTATTTCGGTTTTATTTGTAGAGCCTAGTATGGCGACATAGTGGGATGGGGCGCTTATGCCGTCTATGATTGATACTTATGATTTGAAGATATTTTATACAATATGCACTCATAATAGTATCAAATGATTTGTTTTAAACGTATCAAGCATTCTTGGCTATTATAAGGTAAAACCCCTATCCTTCTGCTTGCGTTGCATTGTGTGATGGGACTTGGGTCTTATAATAGCTTCATTTTTCTTTATTTAGAATTGCGCTATTGTTTTATGCACTGGTGTTCTTGGGAGGAAACCCGTTCCGTGTTATACGGCGTGGTCCCTTGATTTACCTAACTTTAAAATAAAGATTTACAACTGTTTTAGTTCTCACACCAGTCACATGACTGACCTGGAGTTTATTGTTTTAACCTAAACTCTGGGTGCCCCTATTTTCCACACGGGCAGCTAGTAGTTTTGGTTTTGCAGATTTATATTCACGGGATCCTGGTTTACAGCTGGAATGATATCCGGAAAGCTTTGTATCCGTATATCTCTTCTAGTGGTGTATTGTATTATTTTCCGCTGCGATGTATTTAAATGTAATTTAAATCTCTGATAATTTCTGTGTAATATTTATTCATACTCTGTATATTCTTGTATTCTGATGGAATTGTTGTAATATACAATGAAATGTTCTTCCGTCTGCGTTCTATTTTGTCGTGTTCTCAAAACAATCAGGCGTTTCGAATGGTCTAGATCGGTTTAGCGACTGATTCGGATCGAGCGAAATTCCTTGTTGTCACATTTGGTATAAGAGCTTTGGTTTACAAAGCTCAGAGAACAAGACACATTAGAACCATACGAAAGAATTCATCAGAATTGGATTAGTAATATCCAATGGGATGACTCGTTAGAGATGGGATCAGTAGTATCCTAGAACGAGTGTGAAGAGTAAATTTTTTTAAAGTGAAAACAAGTTTTGTTTTGAAAATTTAAATCAATTATTCGTATTTGGTTATTTATTTTAAATTGATTTGGACAATCCAATATATATAGATTTTGCATATACGTCTGATCCGCGTGTATTCGAAGTTTTAATATATTGGGTAGATATAGAATCACACTCTAGTTGCCCGGACATTGTCCTGATGATGAAGTATACCATCACCAGTATTTATTTTCGAGTTTCGAAAGTGAGATTTCTATAAATTTCTTATTGACTGGTGTGAGAACCCAAAATTAGATAGGGCTTATTGTTGTGAATTGGCATCAAAAATGTGATTTTTTGACTATATATCAAAGTTATGAATTTGAAAAGCTAATCAACTAATTGATTGATGGTTGTGTTGTTTGATTACTGTTTGGATTAATTAAAATTTGAACCATATAGCCAATTTGAACCAAAAGGTGAATTGTATTGAAATTTAGTCGCATTTGCTTGCATACACATGTACTTACCTTGAATAGGTCATAGCAAAGAGGCTAGAGCAGAAGAATAAAATTGTTTGCCGACAAATAGGTACATGTTTACTATAATTTACTGTTTTGCTTGGGTGATGATGATTTTGTGAGCCGATTGGCTAGCCGCTTGGCTTTTTCTTTTTCTTTTTGAGATCAGAAGGCATGTATGGCAATTTTGGGATTTTCCCGTGCTCCCGGTGCAGGGGAGGTTATGGCGAAATTTTTCGAAAATTTAGGGCGTTAGCCAAATTTTTGAAAAAAATTTGAAAAGTTCTTAGAAATTGAAAAGTTGAAGAACTTAAGGCGTAACGAAAATACTGAAAGTTGAGTTGATTAGTTAAACAACTTTCGGCTTCGTTCCTTTTCGGGGACGAAAAGTTTTAAGTGGGGGAGATTGTAATAACCCGGAAATCTGAGCCAGTTTAAATTTTTTATTTTGGCAATTTTAGCGAATTTTATTATTTAAAATGAATTATTTTAAATAATATCGACGAGAAATTTATTTTGAATAGAATTTGAACGTATATATTATATAGATCATCGATAGAATATAAATATTTATTTATATTTATAAAAGGAATTGAAAATGGCGCGGTAGTTCGATAATTCGATTTCAAAATTCGAATGTACCGGGTGCAAAATAAACCGGATTTTAGTGAAACCAAAAATAATAGAATCAAACTGATAATATCTTTCCAACGAATCAGAAAAATTGAAATTTCATAGCGGGGATAAAAAGTTATGTCCAGTTGAATTTTCAGAATAGTCGCTATGGAATTTCGGCCCCTGAAAATAGCCATTTTGCAAACGACCTCGGATTTCGACGAAACCACTTTTGTTGGATCCGTAATGTCAAGTTATTGCTAGGTTTCAAATTTCATAATTTTTCGAATCAATATGTGAGCGTGGCAAAGGAAAATGTGTTTGACCAGTTTCAATTGATTTTAATCGACTGGAAAATGACCATTTCTCAAACGGTTTCAGAATTCGACGAAATTAGTTTTGTTAGGACCGTATCGTCAATACGAAGCTAGAAAATATTTTTCAGGAATTTTTCTAGTTAGTATGTAGCCCCGATAAATTGAAATGTGCGTTCAAATTCAATATATAGAGAGATATGTTGATTTTGACGAAAACTGATCGAAACAGTCGAATCAGCTTGCGATACATATCTCATTGTGTTCGGAATGGGGGTATTTGGCTAGGGGCGACAGTCGTTGAGTTTGATTTTGATTCCAAATGAAAAAACCCTAGTTTCCAAATTAAATAATATAAAAATATATATTTTCCTTTATAAAGCCCTAGTCAGCCCCGTTCCAGGTCAAACCCGTTAGCCGCCTCTCCCTCTCTGAAGCAACGAACGACTCTCGTGCCCCCAAATTAAATCACCCCGATCTCCTCCCTGGCGCCACGATGTCGATGATCTCTTAGGGGAAACGACTCGCCTACCTGTGCTCTACCACCAGCCGGAGGCGCCGGAGCTCCGATGGCTTCGTTCGTCGCTGGCGAACTCGAAAAGGCAGCGCGCATTTCAGGGTTTTTCTGGCTTAATGGCAAGAGATAGAGGATGGGACCTGTCGGGGTTGGAGCGCTGAGAAGCGGCGCTGGGAAGGGTGGCCAACGATCAACGTCCGGCGGCTTCAGATGATGGCGCACAGCAGATTTTCGGGGGGAGCTCCAATTCGATACAGCAGACCTCGATACAATGAGCTTCTCCTTGTATTTTTTAAAACTGAAAATATTATTATTTTAAATTATATTATGCTTTTTATTTATAAAGAAATTGGAAAAAATAAAAACCTTTGTTTTTGAAAATAAAAACCTTTGTTTTTAAAATAAAATAGAATTGATTTTTGAAAATAAAATATACTTTGTTTATGAAAGAAAATATGCATCGATTCAAAATATAAATAACGGTGTTTTTAAAATGTGTTTGATAAAAATAAAATAGCGATGTTTATACATTGTTTTTACAATAGAAGAAGAAAATATAATTTTTGTCATAGGAGAAGCAGAATAAAAATATGGTTTTTGAAATATTTAGAACAGAATAAAAATATGGTTTTTGAAATATTTAGAACAGAATAAAAATATGGTTTTTGAAATATTTAGAACAGAATAAAAATATGGTCTTTTTTTGTTATAAAAATACGATATTTACTATGAAGTCGGAAATATAAAAATACGATTTTTACGTATAGAGATTTGATAGAAAAATATGATTTTTATCATATGTGAAGAATAAAAATTTGATTTTTATATATATGAAGTAGAAATAAAAATATGATTTTTATTTATTGAATGAAGCAATAAAAATATAATTTTTATATATGTAGTGAATACGGATGACGAAAGTGATGAAAGAAGAAACGGCGGAGATTCCTACAAAAGAAGAGTCGTGGCGTTTGGATTAGCTAGCCGGTGAGAACTCCTCACCTTTATTTTATTTTATTTCTAGTTAAAATATATACTAGGATGCAGACGGTGTTTAGTAGCACCCGACACCCGCCGTCCACAGACCATGGACGGCTTGTATGCTTGTTTGTTTGATTTTGATGTGTAGTTGATTGTGTGATGTGAAATAAAATAAAATAAAATAAAATATTTATATAGATGAAATAAAATATTTTATAGTGGAAATATTTTATAGTTAAAAATAGAATTTTTAACGTGTATATGAAATGAAATAAAAATAAACAAATCGGACGATTTGTTTATATACACACATTTGACTGATATTGATTGGGACGATAAATTTTACACATCGCCCAACTGCACAAATAAAATCTGTGTTTGATTGTTTGAAACCCCACACGGGTATTGGGATGATATTTGACGTACACTAATCCCGATTGTTTAGTTGTATGTCGATCGATTGATTGACAGACTGTTACGAGCGTTAAATATTTATATTCGATTCTTATACAGTGTAGAATGCACTTTGGATGATGGTTGATTATTCATCGTTGTTATTGTACACATGTGTTGTAGAAAATCCATATAATTAACATTATATGGTAATTGATTGGACCTCATTCAATATTGGAAATAGAAATATTCGAAATAGAAATATTTGAAAAAAAAAGAAATATTTGAGATAGAAATATTTGAAATAGAATATTTGAAATAGAATATCTAAAAATAGAAATATATGAAGTCGTGTTGATTAGATTGACGTCATTTTGACGTGAATGATATTTATATCGATTTTATCCAATTTATAATGAGCATCAAAAGTGATTTCAAAATCTGATATTTTGAAAAGAATTGAAATTCAAACTGAATTCGAATTGAATTGAATAGAAAACGAATTTGAATTGAATAGAAAACGAATTCGAATTGAATTGAATAGAAAACGAATTCGAATTGAATAGAAAACGAATTTGAATTGAATAGAAAACGAATTTGAATTAAATTGAATAGAAAACGAATTCGAATTGAATTGAATAGAAAACGAATTTGAATTGAATTGAATAGAAAACGAATTCGAATTGAATTGAATTGAAAACGAATTCGAATTGAATTGAATTGAAAACGAATTCGAACTGAATCGAATAGAAAACAAATCTGAATTGGATTGAATTCAATTGAAAACAAATTGAAATAGAATTGAAATCGATTTGAATTGAAATCAAATAGAAGTGAATGTAAAAAGAATTTATAAGGGAAAATTCAATTTTGATTTGAATTTGAAATAAAGGTTGAAATTGTTTTTGAAACAAATTCGAAATGATTTATAAAATTTGTTTTAAAACGGAAATCGATGAAATATATATAATATATATATATATATATATATTATATATAATGGCCTGAATAGAACGCGCCGCGCCGCGGCAGTTCATGAATTTCGACCATTGACTTCGAACGGACATTGCGGGAGATCCGACCGTCGGATTCTCCTAAAACCGGAACCGTTGGGTTCGTATCGAAAAGAGCTTTCTAACGAATATTATAAATTTGAAATCTAATGGTTGGATTTGGAATTATGTCCAAATCAAATTTGGAAAAGGTCGATGTAAGTGCAGTTCGATGACCGTTGATGGAAATCGACTGTACAGGCCTTGATAAAATTATTAAAAATAATAATAATTTGTGTAAAATCATAAGAAATGATTTGTGAAGAATTGGGATGAAAAACTCCATATTTGAAAGGATAAAAATAGATTTTTATCGAAATGAACTAGTTTTGAACTAGAATAATAATTTATTTATTTTTAAAATAAATAAAGTGGATTTGAAATGGTTTTGAAAATAACCAGGATTTCCAATATATAGATTGGAAATGGATTTAAATCGAAATTGTCTTTGGATTATTTCGATGTGGGATTTTGTGATTGTACAGGTATTGTTATGGGAAATTTGAAAGATATATTTATATCGTTATTTCCAATACGATATTTGTTGGTCGTAGAATTTGATATTGAATATAAGCCGATATATTTTCTATTCAGAGCCCTGTATTTAATATCAAATGTGATTTGCGTTTGTCGTGAATGGCGTCTTCATTAACGCTGTTCTTAAACCCAGTTGAGGAAAAGATTAAATCTTTTTTTAGATTTAATGAAGTGCACCAGTTAAATAATATTTAATTGGAATTGAATAGGTATTGATTTTTGGGTTTATCATGAACAATGTTTTAAATAACACTTGTTCTTTAACCCGATAATTAATAGAATGTGATTTTGGGTTGTCGTGAACGGTATCTTCAATAATACTGTTCTTAGATCCAAAGGAGTTAAGAAAATTAGAAACTAACTGTAGGTTAGCTAAGAAGAATGGTTTCCTGGGTATTGATCTGATGTTGGTTTCGGCCTTCGAGGTTAATATTTGGGGAATTGTTCCCTTGCTAATTTACGGTTAGTGATTGATGAATTGGAATGAGGCGTATGTTGTGTTTGTGTAACATTTGTTTATAATATACGCGGGTTGTTCGGAAAGGCCGGGTTTATACCCATTCTGAATAACCGATTCGACGATAAGTCGAAGATGATGACGGTGGTCGAAGACCGGAAATCTTCACATCGTTTGGGTGATTACTGATGATCTTGATTGGGCTGTACACCCAAGATGAGGGAATCAGTCGGTGGTCGTCCAGACGTACTTGAAGATCGACGGATATGCGAGGAAAGTGCCTCTGGTTTCGTTCAGACCTAGAACGGACTTGTAAATGGATGGTGTGTCTGACATTGTATTCCTTTATATTGTGTTCGTTGATCTCTGCTAAATATATATCTATTAGGCGGCGGGGAATTTATTCTCTTGCTTAACGCCCTTCTCTGAGACATACGAGCTCAGAGGTTATATATTGGCAGAAATCGGTGGTACGATATGGATTGATAGTGTGGCATGCTGAGATGCAGAGATCCAGACTTTTGTTGAAAAGCAAAGTTTGGTGGATGATAATCAAAGCGCAGCTTTGATATAGCATGGCTTTATGTATAGCGTTGATTCGCGAGCCTCACACCTCGGTATGGTGGTAAATTGATGGTTTGATCAGTATGCTTTTTAGTGGATGGGCACCTTAGTGGTGTCGTGGATTCGGTCGACCGAGATGAGCTTAGTGCTCATGGATATAAAGAGTAAGCGGTGTTTTCTCTCGCTGGGACGTAAGCCGCGGTGATACTCTGGTCCCAAAAGTGCGGATGTGCAGACGGTGTTTTCTCTTGTTGGGACGTAAGCCGTGGGGAATTGCATTACGCGATCGATCTTTCGAATCAGGAGCCACCATGATGGAAATCCAATTTCCAATACGTGTATTTCAGTTTTATTTGTAGAGCCTAGTATGGCGACATAGTGGGATGGGGCGCTTATGCCGTCTATGATTGATACTTATGATTTGAAGATATTTTATACAATATGCACTCATAATAGTATCAAATGATTTGTTTTAAACGTATCAAGCATTCTTGTCTATTATAAGGTAAAACCCCTATCCTCCTGCTTGCGTTACATTGTGTGATGGGACCTGGGTCTTATAATAGCTTCATTTTTCTTTATTTAGCATTGCGCTGTTGTTTTATGCACCGGTGTTCTTGGGAGGAAACCCGTTCCATGTTATACGACATGGTCCCTTGATTTACCTAACTTTAAAATAAAGATTTACAACTGTTTTAGTTCTCACACCAGTCACATGACTGACCTGGAGTTTATTGTTTTAACCTAAGCTCTGGGTGCCCCTATTTTCCACACGGGCAGCTAGTAGTTTTGGTTTTGCAGATTTATATTCAAAGGATCCTGGTTTACAGCTGGAATGATATCCGAAAAGCTTTGTATCCGTATATCTCTTCTAGTGGTGTATTGTATTATTTTCCGCTGCGATGTATTTAAATGTAATTTAAATCTCTGATAATTTCTGTGTAATATTTATTCATACTCTGTATATTCTTGTATTCTGATGGAATTGTTGTAATATACATTGAAATGTTCTTCCGTCTGCGTTCTATTTTGTCGTGTTCTCAAAACAATCAGGCGTTTCGAAAGGTCTAGATCGGTTTAGCGACTGATTCAGATCGAGCGAAATTCCTTATTGTCACATACATATATAGATTTATATTTTGATTTTGATGAAAACTAATCAAAACAATCGAATCAGCTTACGATACATACCCCATTGTGTTCGGAATGAGGGTAATTAGTTATGGACGACAGTCAGTGGGTTTAATTTCGAGTTTGAAATAAAAAGTTGCTTTTTGAAAATTAAATTAATTAAATATATATATTATTATATACAATATTTCCCTCCTCTCTCGCTTCCCCTTACCAGTCAACGCCCCCCCAAAACCGTTCAAACCCGATCTGGGAAATAAAAAAAAGAAATCGAAAGAAAATAAAAACGAAATGGAGGGGAGGGTCACCGCCATGCCTCAGCGCCAACCACCCACCACGCTGCCAGCCTCTGCCCCCCTCTGATGAACGACACCCTCCTCCATACCCAGTTCAAACGCCCTAATCTCCACTCCCACGATCGAAGTTCGCACCAATTTGCTGACAAAAGGGGGGAGGGAACTCGGGTTTGGTGCTGCCGCCGGTGGTGGAGGCGCAGGCCACATGATCGGAAGGGAGTGCTCAGATGAAGGTCCTGCGGCCTAGGAGAAAGCGTGCGCTGGTGATTTTTTTTTGCAACATAAAAGTGGGTTCGACCGTGCCAGTATTGAATGAAGGAAGAAGGTAAATTAATTTAAATTTATTAATTACATTAGTTAATGTTAATGATGTAATTAAAAGAATAAAAATATGATTTTTAAATTTTAGAAAGAATAAAAATATGATTTTTATATTTTAGAAAGAATAAAAATATGATTTTTATATTTTAGAAAGAATAAAAATATGATTTTTATATTATAGAAAGAATAAAAATAGGATTTTTATATTAGTAGAGTATTAAAATATGATTTTTAATGTATAAAACATCATATTAAAAATGTGATTTTAATATGAACAGCGTGGAGAAGACTACGTTGGAAGTACGGGTAAATCCAAACCATCGTCCAATATAGAAATGGCGGAGTGGAACCCAAAGGTGAAAAATTCTCACTTTAATTCTTGTTTTCTAGTTAAAAATATATACTAGGATGCAGACGGTGCTTAGCAGCACCCGACACCCATTGTCCACAGACCATGAACGACTTGTTTGATTTTGTTGTGTGGTGGAAATTGATTGTGATGTGAAATGAATGGAAATATATTCATGTGTTGAAATAAATTATTTATCGTTAAAAATATAAATTTAATGTGAATGTGAATAAATAAATATTCATTTACAAATCAGACGATTTGTTTATGTACACCCATTTGACTGATACTGATTGGGACGACAAATTTTACACGTCGCCCAAATGCACAAATAATATTCAGTGTTTGTTGATTTGAAACCCCACACGGGTGTTGGGATGATATTTGGCGTACAATAATCCCAATTGTTTAGTTATATGTCAATCGATAGGTTGACAGACTGTGTAAGCGTTAATTATTTATGTTTAATGCCTATGCAGTTGTGTGGTGCACTTTGGTTGATGGTTGATTATTTATCGTTGCTATTATATACATGTGTTGTATGGAATCAATATAATTAACATTATATGGTAATTGATTGGGCCTCATTCCAATTTGAAAAATAAAGAATATTATAAAATAAAGATTCATGTGTTGAATAGAATAAATAGTCATGTGTTGACGATACTCATGTGTTGAGAATATTCATTTGTTGAAACTTATCATGTGTTGAACGAAATATTTTAACAATAAAATTTACATCTTTAATATATATAAAATTAGAAACTAACTGGAAACTAGATAAGATGAGTGGTTTCCTGGGTATTGATCTGATGTTGGTTTCGGCCTTCGGGGTTAATACTTAGGGAATTGTTCTTTCACTAATTTACGGTTGGAGTCTGATTAAGAAATAAACGATAGAAATCATAATTTTATAAATATATTAAATAACAAAAATAGTCATGTGTTGACAATATTCATGTGTTGAAAAATATATATTCGTGTGTTGAAAAATATATATTCATGTGTTGAAGAAAATATTCATTTGTTGAATAGAATAACGAAATTATTGAAATATATAAAGCCTTGTCGATTAGATAGGCGCCATTTTGATGCGAACGATATTTATATCGATTATATTCGTTTTTATAATGAATATAGAAAAGGAAGTGATTTCAAAATCGAACGTTTTGAAAATATTATCATTTATATATTAATGATATGGAATATTCAATTTTGATTTAAAATTGAACATGAAGTTGAAATTGTTTTGAAAACAAA
The DNA here is from genome assembly GCA_030737875.1 of Allium sativum. NCBI lineage: Eukaryota > Viridiplantae > Streptophyta > Magnoliopsida > Asparagales > Amaryllidaceae > Allium > Allium sativum. The sequence continues at coordinate 897,069,423 of CM060912.1, forward strand.
TGTAAAATGATTTATAAAATACGTTTTGAAAGGAAATCGACGAAATATATATAATATTATATATATATATATAATGGCCTGAATAGAATGCACCGCGCTGTGGCAGTTCGCGAATTTCGACCATTGACTTCGAATGGACGTTACGGGAGATCCGACCATCGGATTCTCCTAAAACCGGAACTGCTGGGTTCGTATCGAAAAGAGCTTTCCAACGAATATTAGAAATTTGAAATCTAACGGTTGGATTTGGAATTATGTCCAAATCAAATTTGGAAAAGGTCGTTGAAAGTGTAGTTCGATGACCGTTTATGGAAATCCACTGTACGGGCATTAATAAAATTATTAAAAATATCTATAATTTGTGTAAAATTATAATATATGAACTGGAAAGAACTAGGATGAAAAATTTCACATTTGTAAGGATAAAATATATTTTTATCGAAATGAACTAGTTTATAACTAGAATGATAATCCATTATTTTTAAATACATAAAATGGATTGAGAATGGGTTTTAATATAACCAGAATTTCCAATATGTGAATTAGAAGGGATTTGAATCGAAATCATCTTCGGAATAGTTCGATGTCGGATTTCGTGATTATACAGATATTGTTATGGGAATTTGAAAGATATATTTATATCGTTGTTTCCAATATGATATTTGTTGGTTTCAGAATTTGATATTGAATATAAGCCGATATATTTTCTATTCAGAGCCTTGTATTTAATATCAAATGGGATTTTGGGTTTTTCGTGAACAGTATCTTTAATTATACTGTTCTTAAACCCAAATTGAGTTAAAAAAATTAGAAACTAACTGCAAATCAGTTAAGATGAATAGTTTCCTGGGTATTGATCTGATGTTGGTTTTGGCCTTCGGGGTTAATATTTAGGGAATTGTTCTCTTACTAATTTACGGTTAGAGACTGATAGAATGGGACGTGTTTTCGGGTTTATCGTGAACCGTGTTTTAAATGACATTGGTTCTTTAACCCAGTTAAAGACAGGATATGATTTCCTAAGTTAATCAATCATTAATATTGATTTTTGGGAAGACTTAAACCGAGCGGAATTTTAATGAATCTTTAATTAGATTGAAATGATCGAGAATGGAGTATCACCAGTTTTGCTCCAGGCGATAGTTAAATCTTTAATTAGATTTGAACGTGAAATGGTAATTGAACTTACCGATAACACCGTGGTGTTAGATATGAGGTATTACCAGTTTTACTTCATGGGATGAATAGGTTGGGATTGGGAAACTAAAACAAGTGATTACTTCAGTAAGGTTCGCTAATCCCGACTAGTTTGGATAAACCATAACTTGGTTTGAATTGATATTCAAGAGAAGATTAAAGAATAAATTTAAAGAATTTATCTTTGATAAAATTAATGGGAACCTTTCCCGGAGTATAAGAATATTTGAATAAAAGAATATTCTGAATTGGAATGACGCATATGTTGTATTTGTGTAACACTTGTTTATTATATACGCGAGTTATTCAGAAAGACCGGGTTTATCCCATTCTGAATAACTGATTCGACGATGTGTCGAGGATGAAGACGGTGGTCAAAGACCGGAGTCTTCACATCGTTTGGATAGTTACTGATGATCTTGATTGGGCTGTACACCCAAGAGGAGGGAATCAGTTGATGATCGTCCAGACGTACTTGGAGATCGATGGATATGCGAGGTACAAGGTGCCTCCGGTTTCGTTCAGACCCAGAACGGACTTGTAAATGGACTGTGTGTCTGACATTGGATATCATTCTGTGTGATTGATGGATATCGGTTGCATGGAGTGGTTTGTCTGTGTGGCATGCTAAGATGCAAGTGATCAAGGCTTGTGTTGAAAAGCAGAGTCTAGTGGTTGATGATCAAAGCACGGCCTGTGTGGCATAGCTTTGTGTAGCGTTAATTCGCGAGCCTCACACCCCGATTGTGAACCGGAAACGGGAGAGGACCTCAGGGAGGGCATGCGTTTCCTTCTAGCTAGGGTGGTGTTAGTGACTTACCAGCCCTGACATTTATATTATTTTCACATGTGTGGTTGTTGGATTGTGAGGCGCCTCAGAAATATCGGTGACTATGTGTACCCGATGGAGTCATAGGACTCGTTTACGCCCCAAAGGCCGGGGAAACGCAGTGTTCAGGCATTTTAATCCACATCGGTGGACTGGTCCTGACGATCCAAAGGCTTGACTGAGTACTTGACTGAGACTCGGGCTAGACAGTCTCGAATCGGTGAGGACTATCTTTTGCCTCGGTTCACAAGTGGAAATCCAATTTCCAAATATGACATCGTGTTGTTTGATTGTATACCTATATATGGCGACATAGTGGTATGGGGCACTTATGCCATCTATGATTGATACTTATGATTCAAATTGTTTTGACACTATGCACTTATAATAGTATCATGTGATTTGTTTTAATGTACCAAGCATGTTTGGCTATTATAAGGGAAAACCCTATCCCCCAGCTTGCATTGCATTATGTGATAGGACCTGGGTCTTATAATAGCTTCATTTTTCCAAAAAGCATTGCGTTGTTTTTTATATACACTAGAATTCTTGGGAGGAAACCCATTCTATGTTATATGGCATGGTCCCTTGATATATCTGGTTTAAAGGAAAGTTTTAAATAACTGTTTTAGTTCTCACACCAGTCACATGACTGACTTGGAGTTTATTGTTTTAACCTAAACTCTGGGTGCCCCTATTTTCCACACGGGCATCTAGTAGTTTTGGTTTTGCAGATTTATATTCACAGGATTCTAGTTGACAGCTGGAACGATGCTCGGAAAGCTCTATATCCGTGTATTACTTTCAGTTGTGTTTTGTATTATTTTTCCGCTGCTATGTAATGTAAATTGAATCTCTGATATTTTTCTAATGTATAATATTTATTCGTACTCTGTATATTCTTGTATTCTTATGGAATTGTTGTAATAAGCAATGAAATGTTCTTCTGTTTGTGTTTTGATTCGTCTTGTCCTCATTACGATCCGGGTTTTGAACGGTCTTGGTCTGTTTAGCGATCGATTAGGCCCGAGCGAAATCCTTATCATTACAGTCACGACACAAAAACACAAAAATTGACCATATAAGCTTCCGCGTTAAATCCAATCCTATGCACGTTGAAAAGACTAGAAAAGTTGAATACCTTTGCCTCAAAGTTCACAGGAGCACCATCCGGGAAAATCTAAGCAAAGGAGTTGCCATTAACCAGTAGTTTGCCGCGTAAAGGAAGGAAGCGAACACTGGTGAAAGAGGGGAAATGAGTTGGAGTTCGTAGTGTAGAGATAAAATGGGTGATGAAGCTTGTAAGGCTAGATCTGGCATTTAAATGATGGCTTAGGTTTTTCCTTACGCAGACGAAATCAAGATACAGATAGAGAGGAGACGCTCGAAGTAGAGAAGGGGACAGTGAGGAAGTGATAAGAGAAACAAAGATGAAGAAGTGAAAATTATCTTGTCTTAATTAAGAAGTGAAAGTTGTCATATTAAATTAAATCCCTATATCACGTTAAATTGAATTAGAAATTAAAATAAACCTTTAAAACTAAATAGGTCTTTCATATTAATTTAGAACATTTAAAATAAATCATTATATTTAACTAGTTTAATTTATTAAATTATATTAAATTAGTTTAAATTTATTAAATTATATTAAATTAGTTTAATTTTATTAAATTAAATTAAATCTTAGTTATGTTCTATGAATTGTTTTTAAGCAATAATTTCAATCCAAAAATAGTATTAGATCTTTTCATTAAATCAATTCTAACTTAAATTCATAAATTCAAGCTAAATATTTCAAACATTAATTTAAGCTAAAATATTTAAACTAATTTCAATTCGATACATACTTATAAAATTTTAGAAAATAGTTTTATTGACCAAAAATGTCCATATATAATTTTCTAGCCAATGATCAAGTGAATCGGGTGTATATCATTTCAACTAATTTAATTAAATTTTTATCATGCATAACGTATCATGTGTGTCATAAGTGAGCATATATGTTGTTACCAGGCCTTTTGTCTTGTTTACTAGAAGCAGTCTAAGCCCACACAACTCGGCCCATCGTGTGGTTAAAATAGCATAGATGTGTTGCTAAAACATTCAGGATTCAATCCCAGATGGAGTCATTCAAGTATAGTCGTCTTGGATCGTTGAAACTGCTCAAAAGTGGCTAAGTACTCAGGGATCGGTAGTACCACCTTCAACATTTCGTACCGCAATCTCATCCATCAAATTTTGTATCTCCCACTACCAAGCTCCCAGGATTGGTATAACAACATTTTGTATTCCAAGACTTCCTTAAACATTTCGTATCGTGCTTCTCCACCATCCCAATTTCGAATCCCTAATGCCGCTCCCAGATCGATATTCTTTATTCACTTCTCTAAATACGAAATTGGCTTAGGAAAGAGAGATACGAAAGCAACAGAGAAGAGGGGATTCAAAATTTTGGAAGTAGGGTTGAAAATAAGCTAAGTGTAATGACCCGCCTTTTTTACCGCTTCAGTCGGTAATTAAACTAATCCGAACTGGTTCACAAAGACAGATTGTTATTGGGGCACTAATACATTAGAACAGAAACAAAGGAACTTTTATTGCTATAACGATATTTTAGCATTAGAGTTTACAAAGATATATTAGGGTATATAAATTACACAACGAAAAAAAATACGAAAATTCAGTGGAAGAAAAACAAATGCTCCAAAATGCAGCTTAAGCCTTAATCCAGCACCTGCTTTATAAAACCGACTCTAACACTATCTGTAAACCTTAACTACTAGGTTGCCCATGTGGAAATTATGGGCATCCAAAGTTTAGGTGAAAGAACAATAAACTCCAGGTTATTCATGGGACTGTTGTGAGAAACATAAAAATAGTTATACTTATAAATTGAAGTAACTCATAAGACCACGCTGTATAAACACGGAACCAATTTTCCATCTATGAATAACAGTGCAGAAATTTGCAATGCTTTTTAGAAAATGAAGCTACCATATGGTCTTGCGGCACACACATAATGAAGATGCGGACTTGGGCAAGATTTCTCCTTATGATAACGAAAAATGTTTGATACGCAAATATCGTTTGATGTTATTATTAGTGCATAGTGTGGAAAATCATTTTGCAAGTAAATGTATCAATCTTTTTCGGCATAATACCCCATATTATTATGTTAACATAGGTATACAACTAGAACCTTATGGGTTCGTAGTGAAGAATGGATTTCCATCAAATGACTAGGCTAAGGGATGTCCTTATCCGATGGGTACACCTCTAGGGGGATGTCCCGAGATCCTAACCTATTCTCTGCCAACACAAAGCTGGGTTACGTCTATAACTAGATAACTAACTGTAACATTTATGCCACCAATTGGTCATTACCAACCTTTAACCGAGTCCCTAAACACCAACACCACATAAGTAAACTATCTGGGATCTATACCACGGTATCACTTCAAAATACCTAGAAGGAAATGGTTACACTCACAACCTTGCTGCACTACTCATGTTTTGTTCATTTCCGAGATGTGAAGCTTGACGAAGTCTCATTACTCAAAGCTACGCTTTACCCTTAAGTCATGCTTTGATCATCTACAGCTCAATCGCTTGGCATGCTACACTGTCATTTTATAATATATAATTGATAATCACTAACCATATCACCTTTGAGCTTGTACGTCTCAAAGAAAGGTGTTAAGCTAAGATAATAAATTCTCCTCCACCAAACAGAATTATGTTTAGTAAAGATCAATCGATACATTTCAAAATACAATTTCAGGCACACGTCCATACAAGTTCGTTTTGGGACAAAACGAAATCAAAGACGTTTTATTCCTCATCCAATTAAGGAGAGAATCCCTTGCAAATCCAAAAAAACTCCAAATATTTCTGAACTAATGCTATAATATAGTCTCATAGTGGTTGTACACCTCGAGACATCAACAAGCAGTCCATTCTATGTGAAGATTCCCGATCTTCAACCATCATCTTTAGTATCTTTAATTTTCTCCATTTCGTCATATGATCGAAGTGATTTTCAGATAGAAATCTGATCCCTCTCTTTTTGAATAATGAAATTTTAAAATAATATGGATTATACATGATTTCAATTAAGTCTCCCTTCACTTAATTTTTTTTAATCAAAACCTCTTTAAAATAGTTCTTTTTAACAAAATTCTTATTTGAGAAAAACTTGTTAATCCAAAATCCATTTCATAAAATCCTTTAAACCAAACTTAACCGAGGTTCCTTTAAAACTCTTATTCCAATTAAAAATTTAATTTTGTAAATCTCCCATTTAAGCCATCCCTTTTAAACCAAGGGTAATTAAGCCTTGTATCTCTTAATAATCTTTTTCTATGGATCTAAATACTTTAAACTAGCGTATAAAAACCTTCATTGATTTTCATGATTAAGAACCATTTATAATCCTTAGCCAAACCAAAACAGATTTGATATCAAATATAAGGTTTTTGTAGAAATTAGATCAACTTATATGTAATACCAATCATAACAATCAACAAATATTATAAGTGTAATAACGGTATAAACCTTTTAAATTCCTTGAATAGTATAAGTTTAACTCTAGATTTGAATATTAAATATCTTGAGATTATTTCTATCCAAATCCAATTTATTTATAATTTTAATCTTATCAAGGTTATATAATATCCAAGTTATCATTAAAACACTTCATATCATGAAAATTATTATCTAGTTTCATCCAAGTAACCTTTTTACTATCCCAAAATTTATATTTTCAACTCAAATCACTTTTAAATAATTTATTATGATTTATCATATTTTTTCCCCATTTTTAGTTATTTAAAAATAGTTATTTCCCGTTATGATCAACAAAATACACTACCATGATTTTTATTAAAAATTTATTTGGACATATCTTGAAAATTGTACATTGAAATTTGAAAATTCCTTTTTCATTTGAAAACTTGTAACGATCCAAGATTTTTCAATAATTAATATATAATATAATTTCAATTTTTTTTTGAATATCAAGTGGACTTAAAAAGATTTAAATATAAATATTGTTTTAAAGATATTATATATATATGAGTTGAATAAATATTTTGTTTAATTATTTGAATATGAATAACTTATTTTATGATGTTTTTAGGATTTTATTTAAATAAATATTTTTAATATTAATAAGTGATAATATTATGTTGTTTCATGAAATAATATATTTCCATAGAAATTTATTATATAATCTCATTTTTAAATAAGTTACTTTTAAAATTATAAAATAGTATAAGAATGATTTATTTTATTTTATTTTATTTGGATACATTATAATGATGTTTATAAAATTGGTAAGGATTGTTAAGCATAAAAATTTATAAGTTACATTTATAAAACCTTAAGTAATATTTTGGTTACATTCATATGTTATAGAAACTTGCTACACCTACAAGTGTTACTTTGTTATAGCTTAAAAAAATTAAATTTAAACAAATAAATAAATGGGTTCTTTTTTCTGAAGCGTGCATTGGTTGATTTATTAAATGAGTATTAGGTGTCCTTGTGTGGTTTACATGCATGAAAGAGGTTTTATAAACAAAAAAAGTGTCCCTTAACTAAATGGCTAAAATACCCTTTGTAAAGCTTTTACAAACACTCTTCTGATTGAAATCTCACGCCTCATTCCTCCTCTTTCACATTGCAAAGCTCCAGTAAATGAAGAAAATCACTCATCCTCTTCATTCAAAAATCCATCACTTCCAATCAATTCACTTTAAGCCAAAATAATTCATGCGAATGCTGTTCGGATTCTCATTTAGGATTTCTAGAAATCAACGAGTTCATATTCCATCCATCGGTGAAGAAGAAATCGTGAAATTACAGAAATATGAAAAATGGGTTCTAGATCTTCGAAAAATCATATCTCAAAATCCGTGAAGAATTAAATCACGCCGTTGTGATTGGCAAGTGATGTAGTATTTTTAGTGCGAATTTGAAGCAATTCTGCGTCGATGATTTGAGATGTTCAAAACTAGGTCTTGAGAAGATCGAAGGGAGAAGCCACGATAGGTGAAATGGTGAGTAGTGTGATGATGAAGGAGGAGAAACCTTCGATTCGGTGTATTTTGGTGGATTTCGGAGCATAAAGGTGTCGATGTATGTATGGGTTCACGCGGGTTCTCGTTGTAGCAGGTCTCGGCAATGGCTCGTGTGATGATCGGATTTTGAACGGAGGTGCTCGGGTTCGTGAGGAGGTGTTCAGTTGGATGACGGCTTGAAAAACTGTGTGATGTTGGTCTCGGTTGGAAAGATGGTGGAGCATTGGTGCGTGTACATGCACCACCGTGTGCACGGGTTATGGGTTCCAGGAGCAAGAAAAAAAAGGCATAGAAGAAGAAGGGAGAAGGCGGGCTGGTTTTGGAAATTGGATCGGAGCTTTTGGTTTGGGTCGTGGGCCAATATATTAATAGGTATGGTTATTTAATCTAAGTTTAAATAGTTTAAAAACTTTTTCGGTTAATAACTAACTCATTTCAAATCGGATTCATGCACGGTTAAGTTCGTTAGGATCGTATTAGAAATTAGAATCCAATTATATATAGGTTCGGTAATTTTTAGTTAATAATAAATTATGGGAAAATAAAATAAAAGGGTCTGTATATATATATATATATGACAATATATATTAAACAATGTTGTTATTAATTCAATTCTAAATTATATTAGCAGAACAATCATCCACTGCTAATGGAGTGGGATTAAAAAGGCAATACGAGTAGCGGTGTCTGTATTCATGGGCTTGGCCGTCTTGGTTATGAAGTTTACAGAGCTTTCTCGGTGAGAACATTTAATCTTATTTAATTATTTATTAAATTAGTAATTATTGGATAATTATAATTTGATGAGATTGATTATAATTAGTTGTTGTTTGGATATGGATGTTATTGTGTGAATGGATGTGCATGCAAGTAGATGACACTGAACACTAAAAAGCGTTATTGACAGTAACGCTTGTGCACGGATGATTGTTTGTTTATTTATGATGATTATTATGTATAATCATCTGACTTATGTGGTTTATTTATTTTGTTTGCATGATGCACACGTAACATAATGGTTGTGAAATCATACAGATAGTCGATTCAATTCTCCTTCCATATAATGAAGATTTTTTTAATTAAAAATTATTCTCTTAAGTCAAATTCAAATTTTAAAGAGCTTTGGAAATTTAAATAAAATATTTTATAATATTATACAAGACCGCTCTGGGATGACAAAGAGGATGGTGTCTAGGTTTGGGTTTGGAAATCCAATTTCCTACTCTCCCTAGCTATCCCTAACTGGTCCGACGGACGGAATGGTTAATTCAAACATAATTTGAAATTGAATTTGAAGTTGTTGTAAAAACTTAGAAACCGATGGACCATTTATGAAATTTTAAATTAAAAAAAGGGTTTTGAATTCCTATGGTTTATAACTTATTTAAATTTGAATTTAGATGTTGAAAATGATTTTTATTTAACTTAATAATCAGTTTTGAAATTTAGTTATTTTGAAATTTTAAATTCAAATTCAAAAAGATTTTAAGGAATTATAACGCACTATGGCGCGATAGTTCGTAAATATCAATTTAAATTTTCAAACGATTATACCTTAACCGTTTGAAATCGGTTGACTTGAATCAAGAAGCGTTGATTTTCAAATATTAACAATTTTTGAATAGAAAAGAAAATTTTAAATTTCAGCGTATGATTTCAAGTTATGTTCAAAAACAAATTTGGGAAGGTCGCTGTACGTGCAGTTTGGCAACCATAACGGAAATTCAAAATAAAACAAGTTTAAAGTTAGAGAGAATTCATGATAAATTTTACTTTATTAATTTAAAGTAATTAGAATGAATTATTGGAATTTTGAAGTGATTTAGAATATATTTGAATTAAATGGCTATTGCAGCGTTTAATAACGTTTAAACGTTATTATCTAAATTCCAAAGATAAACTGATTTGAATTTATATTGTAAGCCATTATTTAAATGGTTAAAAAGATTGAAAATGATTCGGAAGGATTTTAAATAATTGAACTGGAATTATTTACTAATTCTAAATATTAGAATTTAAAAGGAAATGAGTTGGATGGAGTTTGAGACGGATATTCGATATGTAATTCCAAAGTTGAACAAATACTATCAGAATAATTAGAAAATATTTACCTCAATGTTCTGATAGTTTTTGATTGAGTTGTGAATTTATATCAAATATAAGTCGATTTAACTCTATCAGACTTATGTTTGAATATGAATTGTTTGGATTATCGTTAATGGAATTCCAATCCAAATAAAGATTCGATAAAGACTTAAGGAATCGAAGGATTTTGTTTTGAGTATAAGGATCGAAGGGTTTTGTTGGAATAAAGGTTGGTAAATCAAATATTTTGATTTCAAAGAGAAGTTAAATGATGAAAGAATCTATGACAAATTTCAACCTTGACATTACAATGAATTGAAATGATTGGAAGGAAATTGAATTGAAAAGTCCGTATGATCTATGACTATCGATTTAAAAATACGCTTATTACTCGGGAAGTCCGAGATAGGATTTAAGTCCGAAAACCATTCCAAGTAATAATATGATGCATGAAGCAAATTCAAGACCTGGAATCGACAAATGAAGACCGTGGTTCTTCACAAATTGAATGGACCGCCTGCTGATTGGTTTCTTTACTGGTAGCTACAGTAGAGAGATGCCCTATTACCAAAGTGGAAAAAAGTCCGAACGTATTGGGAGAATTTTCGGATTTTTGTTCCGTTCAGACCCAGGTCGGACTTGTATGGATTGTGTGTCTGATAAAGTAATTGACGGCATAACACTGATTCTATTGATATGCATCTGGTTTGTGAAGTATGAGCTCGAAGTGGTTATGTAATGATGGAAATCAATGGTCATGTTGTGAATGGATAATGTGACATGCTTAAGAGATGAAATGAGCTTGTACGATCAGGGCATTGCTTTTCTAGGCATGCTTTGTATATGACGTGACATCGACAAACCTCACACCTCGGATGATGAGAATCTGGCGGTTAGGTTGTGTATATATATGAATTAATGATGACCGCTGCAGCAGTGGGAAACCACTTATGACTTATGGAATAGGGTATGCTCGGGGGGCCGTGTATAGTCGAAAACCGTTCATCTACCTCGCGATTTGTATTGGTGTCCGCGTCTGGATGAAAAACCCATGATTACATTTCGTTTGTGTTCCGATTGATCTTTCGTGCCAGGAATCATCAAGTTGGAAACCCAAATCTCCAATACGAGCTATACGGTTTTAATTGTATTTTTGGTTGTCATAAGATAAACCTCACCCATCTGGTGTGTGCTTGCATTGTGCGATGTGGGACGAGCTTATGATAGCTTCATTTTCAAAATTCATTATGTATTTATATGCATGGGCATTCACATGGAGTAAACCCGTTCCGCGTTAGCGGCGTGGTCCGATGAAATTCCCAACTTTAAAATAAACCTTAAAACAAATGTTTTTATGTTCTCACACCAGTCCCATGAATGACCTGGAGTTTATTGTTCCTTCCTAAACTATGGGTGCCCATTAATTTTCACACGGGTAGCTAGTAGTTTAGTTTTGCAGTTATAGATTATTGGAACGAAGTTCGGAGCACTTCCTGAGTTGGAATCCATGCTGGAGTTAAAGCTTCCGCTGTAGCATGTGTCCTTTCGCTGAGAGTATATTTCTTTTCTCTGCTGTATGTATGTTGTAACTCTGATATTCTATGTAACTCTGATGTAATTATTGAATTTTTCAATGAAAGGTTCTTTTATTTTGTTTAACTTATGTATGTACCCATAACAATTCGTCTTTATGAACGGTTTAAGCTGGTTTAATTACCGGCAAGAATCGGGCAAAAAGGCGGGTCGTTACAAAACTACTATAACAAAAAATAAAGTTTTTCATTCCGGGGAAATCCGATTTAAATTGCATCCATTATATTCGTTTAACGCTTATGGCTGAAATTCGCGAACTACCGTAGGGCGACTAGTTCTATTCAGACCATATTATAACTACATAACAAAATTCGTCTGATTAACTTCTAATTTGTTTATAACTTTATAAAACTATATATAACTTATCTAAAAACAATAGTTTCAACTTCAAATTCAAATTCAAATTCAATTATAAAACAAAATTGAATATTTTAATAATATAATAATATTATTTTTCAAAAATTAATCCTCTGAACCTCAAACTTTGCAGAAATCAAACTAAACATTATATAAGACTATCGAATAATCGATTTTAGTTTAAATTATCATTTATCTATCTTACTCAAATTCAGTTTTGGAATCTATTGTTCGAAATCGATTTCAAACTTGAACAAGCCATTTATAATCAAAATCTTGTTCAACTTCATTTCCTCCTTTACAAAAGTTGTTTATAAACACTCTAATTTCATTTCCAAACCATTTTGGATATAGAATTCCAAACTATATTAGTGGACCTTATTTCCATATTAAATTAATATAAAACCCGTTTATATTTCCAAATGAGAAAGAGACTTAACTAATCATCTATATAATTTCATAATTCAAGGTGTGATAGGTGATTGGTGATGTATAAGAAGTAATTACAATCATATGAACATCCATAGCAAACATCAACAATATTATTAATGAATGTTATCAACTATGGTACGAGCGCTACGGTACTTAATGCTCGTTGGTGTATAAATGAAACTAATTACACAACCATTCATCCAACATCAAACATATATATATATATATATATATGTATATATATTCAATAACTATAACAACTATATATAAATATAAATGTGTAGAGTTTCTCACCGGCATTTCCACTCCGTCTAACTTTACAGTATGACAACCTAGCTAACTGATATTGCCCTAGACTGACTATTGTTTTTCCTCGACTTCTTTCGCAAGATTATTATTATTATTATTATTATTATTATTATATGTTATAAATGGAAGAGGTGAGGAGGTAGGGTGTTCGAAAAAGGTGGAGTTGGTAGTGGAGGGTATGGCGTAAGGTAGGGTGGCTCACGGTAAGAGGAAAGGGAGGTAGGCCGGAGGTGGAGTGGCCGAAGGGGTGTTTGGCCATGGAGGGGGGAGGTTAGACCGAGTGGAGGCATTGGGGAGGAGGTAGTGGTAGGACGTGGGAGGAGGGGTCTTTAGGTTGTGAAAAGATGAGGAGCGAGAGGGAAGAAAGAGTATGAAAGGAGGAAGAAGAATGTAATAAGAAGAAGGAGAAGAGGATGTAAAAAAATAACGAGGGATGTTCTTCTTTATAGGCTTAGGCAAGGGAATTTTAGGGAAGACATAAAAGGAAATATGTTATAAGAGCTACGTGTAAAGTGACACCAACCATGGACACATGTTATGTCCTAAGGCATGTATGTTGCCATGCATTATGTCAGACTTTACTAAGACTTTAAACTTTTGCAAATTTGAAACATCATATTTGCATTTCTAAACCTCACTATCTAGGTTTCCTATTAGCCATTACAACAACCGCCGACTAGTTCTATCAAAACCTTACAATGTTATTAACTTATTTTTCAATTAAATTTGATAATTCAAGAATAAATTTTTTATTTAAAATCTATGTTTAAAAATTATACTTAATCAAAAAGATCACATTTAAAAAAGCTTTATTAATATGTTCTTGAATTTTTTTTTATAACAAAAGCAGATATATTCTTATTAGTATTTTCCAGTTTTGAATAACTATTTTATCACTTAAATTATATTTACATTAAAACCAAATTAAAATTTTATTTTATATATTCAAAATCTTGGTTTTTAAATTGATCAAAAATTCTGGGTTGTTATAATCTTCCCCCTTAAGAATTTTCGTCCTCGAAAAGGAGAGGTTATTAAAATTGTAATTATAAAAACAAATCTTATAAAATAACTTATAGTTTTTCAAACTCAAGATTGTTAAAAATTCTTTATACTAATATTTGAATAAAATTCTTGCCTTTGAAAAGAATAAAGAAATCCCGTCCCGAAAATGGAAATTGTAAATGCCTGCAAATCTGTACCCTTTGTGTCGACTAAATATAACACACCTCCAACCCAAGTTGCATGAAATACGAATCTTTAGGGGTAAAGAAAAAAGAAATAGAAGAAACTAAAAAACAATACACACATTCTCATAATTGCAGTGGAATAAAATATAATATATAACATCTTTTAATATACAGAACTGTAACCGTATATACATACCATTAATTAGAGTATGACATTTTTGACACAGTGGAAAATAAATAATAGATAATTAAAGGTGAAGCCTCATGCTCCAAGCTCTTTTAAGTGCATCCGTAAAAACCTAAACTACTTGGTTTCCTATACAAATTTGGGCATCGAAGAGTTTTAGGAAATACAAAACAAAATAAACTCTGGATCAGTCATGGGACTGGTGTGAGTAAACTCCAAACATCTTGCTTAAAATTAAATATCCTTTAAAAAAATGGAACTCTTGTAAGACACGACCACACATAAACATGGAACATATTTTTCCCTTACGATAACCAAATCACTTTTATTATAAAATCCAGTGATATTATAATAATGTCTATGAATCTACAATTAAAATAGAAATATAGCTGAAAAGCTTGCATCTCACTTTTCAATTGGTTTACATCTAAAACCGTACAGCTCGTATTGGATTTTGGATTTCTAACATGACTAGGCATGGAACCACTTTCCGATCAGTGTCCTCTAGAGTTGAAATGCTAAGGTTCAACAAGAACATTTTGCAACCCGACCACACAGAATAGACCACTAATTCAACTTGAGTGTACTGAATATATCATCACCACGGTTGCAGGCCATCCAATCGTACTCATTCCGAAGTATACAAAAAGGGACAATAGATTTCTCTAAATCAGGTGATGATATACCCTAATGGGTATGACCCACATAGCCCTGCTGCCTGCCCAATTTCAGTCATTTCCCGGTTGAAGAGGTCTGTGACTACGATTACCTTTTAGAAATACCACATCCACTTTGAATGTCACATTGTTAGATCCATCAAATCATTAATAGATGTGCACCAGTATACTCTGGGTGTTTGTAACAACCCAAAATTTATTAAGAAACATTTAATGGATTTTAAATATTTAAAATGATTTATTTTAGGGACTAATGACTTAGTATTTATTTAAAACGAAGTATGAATATATATGTAACAACCCCATTTTTAGGGACTGAATTGGGAAACCACCAATAAATTAGTAATTATGATATTAAATATTTTTCGAAAATTGAAATGGAAATAAAATGTTATATATAGATAAAAAAAAGTGATGATGATGTATAAAACATTTGTGCATAGTTAATGTGAAGAATTTATGTTTGATTTCTTAAAATTGTTCATTTTTATGTTTGTATTATTTTGAATAGTATTAAATAATGTTTTATGTTATGTTTCAATTTATGGAAAGAAAAAAAGAAGAGTAAAGGTAAATTTGAAGTTAAAAGAGGAATTTTGTTTTAATTCTAAAAGAAGAAAAAAGGTAATAATAATAATAAATTTTAAAGATATTTTGTATGAATTCTCTAGAACCATATACAACATATATATATATATATATATATATATATAACATAAATATCTATATAAAAGACAAAACAACATTTTTATGTTATAAAGAAAAAAAAGGGAAGAAATAATTCACAAGATGCATTAACAAGTCTTTGTTATTAGTTTAAAACGAAAAATTAATTGATATGCATTTAATCATTCCAATATAAACTATGCCAATTAAAAATAAGGATAATATTAAATTGCTGGTTCCTTCCATGTTTTTACGAATAAATTATTGATTGAAAGAAAAAGGGAAATATTTAATTAACATTCTATTCCATGTTTGACAATTGGACCGAATTTTTTATTTAATCTTTGGCTAGATGGGAGCTTTCTTTTTCACAAACCCTTCTACATTATTTATCTTGTTTCAAATTTATTTTGAGTATGTGCCTACTTAAGTTTAATTAATTATATATGTTCATAAAATGTCTAGATTTGTAAATGTTTGCTAAAAGACGCAGATGTAATCCTTTTTGTGAAAAAAATAGAATAACAAGTGTAACTTTGCAAACATAGGTTAAATGAAAGAGAACTAAATTTACAATAAACATATGTATAAATTGCAAAAGCTTTAATAAAGAGGAATTAGACTGAATTAGATAAATTAATAAGAATTTGCAATGAATTATAACATGTGTTATAATTTGAAAAGTAATGGAAACTTCCTTTTTAAATTTAACAAAAGGGACATAATTGTAAATAAAATTCAGCAACATCAGATTTTAATAAAAAGGGCTCTAATAACCTAGGGGCCTAATTAAAAATTACCTACCCCTATATAATATCTCATAGCCTAACCTAATTTCTAAAACCCTAATTGCCCTCAAAACAATTCGAACTAAACCATCATACCAATTCGAGAATTCAAAAGCGAAGTGAGAGCAACAAATCGGTACGGATAAGATTGGGTTTCGAGATCTGGATTGTGTGGAATTGGGGCTCAAAGCCGTCGGGTTTGTGGTGATTTTCTGGCACGGAGGTGGCCTCGTGTTCGCCGAAGTTCATGGTGGAGGAATGTGGTGCGTCGGCGAGCGGTGTGGTGGTCCTGGATTGATGGCCGATCACCTGTACCGGCGGCGGGATGGAGGAGTTCAAGGTGACGTTGATGGGTTTAAACGATACAGAAAGAAATAAAGGGGAAGAAAGGTTATTAAGAAGGATTGGTTTAAATTTATTAATTATCATTTTATTAATATTATCAAATCTTTAAAATCCTGTAACTCATCCATACAGCAACGAAATCGAACGAAACGGAAAGCATTGAAATCGTGAAGAGGAGATCTACGACATGACGCTGTTGAGAACTGAAACTAAGCATATCAAATTTTGGTCAAATTCTAGTTCTGAACTGATCAGAATTTTAATCATCGGTGTGATTTCTATTTTTGAAAATTTAGTTTTATTCCTCGTTGTTTGAATTTCATATATACATATGTATTTAATCGTGTCTGCGATTGTTGTAATTAAATTTTATTATTTGTGGTTGGTGAATGTTTGTACTGTTCGTGTGTGATAGATCTGGTCTTGTAAAACCAAAATCCCCTTTTTTTGATTGAATCTAAGTTGTGGATCTAAATTCTATTCTGAATCCATATATGAAAAATATTCGTTTTGTTTGTAAACTTAAAAAGATTGTAACTTTTGTTGATAAATAAAAGATATCACCTTTTGTTTGTTAAATAAAAGATTTCACCTTTAATTGAAATACAAAGGTTGTAACTTTGTTTGTTAATTAAAAAGATTTAACTTTTGTTTGTTAACAAATAGAATTCACTTTAGTTGTTAATATCAAGAATTTACATTTGTTTAAAAAAAAGGGAGAGAGAGAGAATTTACTTTTGTTTGGTAATTTAAAAGGTTTCAACTTTGTTTAAAAACAACACTTTTATTCGAAAGGTGTTATGCAAATCAAATTTACATTATTGATTAGAAACTAGTTATGGAAATAAAAACAACACTTTTATTTGGATAAAAACCACATTTTTTTTGAAAAGTATTAAGCAAATCAAATTGACGTTTTGATTTGAAATTGGTTAGACAAATACAGATTACATTTTTATTTGAAATGTGTCATGCAAATAAAAATGACATTTTTGATTAGGAGCTTGTTATGTAAATAAAAAAGGAAACATTTTTTTTTTGTCAAAATATGCTTATAGAAATAAAAAGAAACATATTTTTATCAAAAGAATGATTAGTGAAAAAGAATAACATATTTTGTCACTTCAAAGAATTTCACCAAAAATATCCACTTCTGGTCAAAACTTGATTATCAAATGAAATGTTTTTTTTAATACATTAAAAGGGAATGAATTAGAAATGGACATTTTTGTCATATTAAAAAAAACGAAGAGAAATCACATTTTTGTCATTAATAAGGATTAAAACAAAAATATACATTTTTGTTCATTTAGAAGAAAGATTACATTTTGATCATTTAAAAGATTAGACAAAATTAACATATTTTGTTACATTGGTAAGATTAGACAAAATTAACATATTTTGTTACATTGGTAAGATTAGACAAAATTAACGTGTTTTGCTGCATTGGAAAATATTAGAAAATTTTTGCATATTTTGTTACATTGGCAAGGATTAGACAAAAGTATCCAATTTTGTCACTTTAAAAGAATTAGAATAAAAGAGACATCTTTTCATTGTAAAAAAGATGAAGTAAAATATTCATTTTGTCATTAAAAATGAATGAGACCAAAAATATGCATTTTGGTAAATAAATAAGAGTTAAGATTCTTATTGTCACCTGTTTAAAATAAAAAGAATTGAAACATATGTCTGTGATGTTGAAATGTTTGATGTGTTAATTATAATGTTGGGTATATTCAAACTGAGTATTACACTTCCATTTACAAGTCATCCGACTTGTTTATGTGATTGGGTCGATAATTTTTACACATCGCCCAAGTGCACAAATAATTTGTTATTTGATTGTTGGATGAAACCCCACACGGGTGTTGGGATGATATTTGACCTACACTAGTCCCAATATTTAGTGTAGAATCCACTCTGGTTGTTATTTGGATGCTTGATAGTTATTTCTCATCGATTACGTGCAATATATTGATGTTGATTGAGTCATATTCCAATAAAGAGTATTCTAGAAAAGAAAATATTTTAGAAAAGAACATATTTTAGAAAAATATATTTATTTTGAAACGAACTAGTTATTTACTAGAATAAATCATTAAATTAATATTTAATGAAGTTTTCCAATTATTTAATATTTAATTGAAATTTAATTAAATAATTTGGATTTTGGGTTTTTCGTGAATAGTGTCTTAAATAACACTGTTCTTAACCCGTATGAAAAGAACAATCTTTTAATTTAAGATTATTAAAAGTTTTCAATTATATCTAGTAACTGAAATAAGATGAAACGTGAGTTGGGTTTATTGTGAACCATGTTTTTAAGTGACATGTTTTCTTTAACCCAACTGACGGTAAAAATATGATTTGGAATTTATAAATATTTTATTAAGATTTAAATGGGAATTTTCCCAAAAGTAAAGTTTTCCAATTTAATATATTAAATTGGAGTTGAATGGAATTTGAATTAATAATAACCGAGATAAGCTTCTGTAAAAGAAGACCAATACTACATATGGAATTTAAGAGGCTTTGCCGTTATTCCATTTATATTATTGGTCGGATACAGAAATTTATAACGATTATATATTGTTTTGATTTCTGTGAAGATTCCATATTTTATGGAAGATGATTTTGAGTTTACCGTGAACTATGTTTTAAATGACATTAGTTCTTTAACCCAGTTAAGAATAAGATTAATTTCTTAAATTTAAATAATCATTGAATAGTGATTTTTGGTATTTAAAACCAAATTAAAGTTTTGATAAATCTTTAAAAGTAAGATTTATGAATAATTTTAAAGAGTTTATCTTTGATAGGATAATGCAAATATTTTATTAGAAGAATATTCTGAATTGGAATGAGGCGTTGGATGTGTTTTTATAGTACTTGATTTTTAATTATAAAATACGTGAGTTATTCGGGAAGACCGGGTTTAACCCATTCCGAATAATTACTACGACGATGAAGAGTCGAAGATGAAGACGGTGGTGGAAGACCGACGATCTTCACATCGGATGGATGTGTTGCTACAGAAACCCTTGATGGGAGTAGCTACCTTGAAAGTGCTTCAGTGGTGGCTGTCCAAACTATGGTTGATTGTTCAGATTTGGTTTTCGCTCAGACCCAGAGCATAAGCTAGTAAATGGATGCGTGTCTGACATTGGATTTCGTTCCATGGGAATTAAATCGATTTCTGTTAATGTATGTCTGTTTGGTGGTGGAGGATTTATTCTCTACTTAACACCCTGGTATATATTAATAGTGATCAATCGCATGGCGTGGATTGTCAATGTGGCACGCCAAGATGCAAATGATCAAGGCTTTTGTTGAAAAGCAGGGCCTTGTGGGATGATCAAAGCATAGCCTATTACGGTATAGCTTTGTGTATATCATGACTTCGTGAGCCTCACACCCCGGTATGAGTCAAAAACGGGATTAGGACTGCAGGGAGTGCACACGTTTCTTTCTAGCTAGGAGTGATGTCGGTGCTTAAACTGGCTGACATTTTACTTATGTGGATGATGGATTTTGAGGTGCCTCGGATTTTTATAGGCCGTTAGTGGTCATACTATAGGTCCAAAGGGACCGGGAAGCGTGTGTTCAGGCATAACCAATCCACTGCCGATAGGCGGGGACCGGCCCTGAAGATTCAAGGGTTCACTGCGGGGATCCTGAGGCATTTGCTAGAGTGTCTCAAATCGGAGAGGAGCTTGCCCCTAGCCTCGACTCATGATGGAAATCCAATTTCCAATACGACCTTGTGGTTTTGATTGTAGAACTAGTATTGCGACATAGTAGGATGGGGTACTATGCCGTCTAGGATTGATACATTTATATTTGAAATGTTTTTATTAAAACATATACACACTAATACTAAATCCGTTTTATCGTATCAAGCATCTTTTGATCATTATAAGGTAAAACCCTATCCTCCTGTATGCGTTGCATTGTGTGATGGGACTTAGGTCTTATAATGGTTTCATTTTTCTAAAAAGCATTGTGTTGTTTAACGATTTACTTTATTTTATGCACTGGCAATCAAATGGAGTTAACCCGTTCCGCGTTAGCGGCGTGGTCCTGTGATTAGCCTTATTATTAGATAAGTTAAGTTAAGATTTCTCATACCAGTCCCATGACTGACCTGTAGTTTGTTTCACTGGCAAACTCGGGTGCCCATGTTTTCCACACGGGCAGACGAGTAGCTTTTTACAGATATATTTACAGGATCCTGGCTTACAGCTGAAGCGGTATTCGGAAAGCTCTGTATCCGTATATTCCTACCAGTTGTATATTTGTATTATTTTTCCGCTGCTATTGAGACATATTCTAAAACTCTGATATGAATGTATTTCTATTGTGTAACATATATTCATACTCTGTTATATTCTTGTACTCTGATGTAATTGTTGTAATCAGCAATGAAATGTTCTTCAGTTTGTGTTTTGATGTGGGTTGTTCTCATAACAATCCGGACTTTCCCGCAAGGGCGATTTTGGGTCGTTAGAAAGTGGTATCAGAGCTTTGGTTTTACAAAGCTCGAGAACAAGTCACATTAGAACCAAACAAAAGAATTCATCAGAGATAGGATTAGTAATATCCTAAAAGAATAACTCGTCAGAGATGGGATCATTAGTATCCTAGGATGAGTCTAAAGAGTGCCATTATCTTAAAACCAAAACTAGTTTTGAAAATTTATAACTTACTATACGTATTTGAGTATTATATTTTGGACTATCAGGTATTAGTAGATTTTGTATATGCGTCTGATCAACGTGTATTTGAAATCTCAATATACTGGGTAGATATAGAATCACATTCTAGTAGCCTGGAAATGATTCCGGTGATAGCCGCAGCATCACCAGTATATATGTTCGAGTTTGCGAAAGTGGGATATCTATATATTTCCATATTGACTGGTGTGAGAACCAAAACATAGTTAGGTAATATTGTTGTGAGTCGCACTAAAAATATGATTTTATACATATATATATGTATATATATATGTTTGAAAAGTTAATCACCTAATTGATTGATGGTTGTGTTGTTTGATTAGTTGTTTAACTAATTAAATTATTAAAATATTGAAAGTTGGGTTGATTTATAAAAAGACTTTTATCATCGTTCCTTTTCGAGGACGAAAAGATTTTAAGTGGGGGAGATTGTAACAACCCCATTTTTAGGGATACTGAATTGGGAAACCACCAATAAATTAGTAATTATGATATTAAATATTTTTCGAAAATTGAAATGGAAATAAAATGTTATAGATAGATAAAAAAAGTGATGATGATGTATAAAACATTTGCGCATAGTTAATGTGAAGAATTTATGTTTGATTTCTTAAAATTGTTCATTTTTATGTTTGTGTTATTTTGAATAGTATTAAATAATGTTTTATGTTATGTTCCAAGTTATGGAAAGAAAAAAAGAAGAGCAAAGGTAAATTTGAAGTTAAAAGAGGAATTTTGTTTTAATTCTAAAAGAAGAAAAAAGGTAATAATAATAAATTTTAAAGATATTTTGTATGAATTCTCTAGAACCATATACTATATATATGTGTATATATATATATATATATAACATAAATATCTGTATAAAAGACAAAACAACATTTTTATGTTATAAAGAAAAAAAAGGGAAGAAATAATCACAAGATGCATTAACAAGTCTTTGTTATTAGTTTAAAACAAAAAAATAATTGATATGCATTAAATCATTCCAATATAAACTATGCCAATTAAAAATAAGCATAATATTAAATTGCTGGTTCCTTCCATGTTTTTACGAATAAATTATTGATTGAAAGAAAAAGGGAAATATTTAATTAACATTCTATTCCATGTTTGACAATTGGACCTAATTTGTTATTGAATCTTTGGCTAAATGGGAGCTTTCTTTTTCACAAACCCTTCTACATTATTTATCTTGTTTCAAATTTATTTTGAGTATGTGCCTACTTAAGTTTAATTAATTATATATGTTCATAAAATGTCTAGATTTGTAAATATTTGCTAAAAGATGCAGATGTAATCCTTTTTGTGAAAAAAAAAAGAATAACAAGTGTAACTTTGCAAACATAGGTTAAATGAAAGAGAATTAAATTTACAATAAACATATGTATAAATTGCAAAAGCTTTAATAAAGAGGAATTAGACTGAATTAGATAAATTAATAAGAATTTGCAATGAATTATAACATGTGTTATAATTTGAAAAGTAATGGAAATTTCCTTTTTAAATTTAACAAAAGGGACATAATTGTAAATAAAATTCAGCAACATCAGATTTTAATAAAAAGGGCTCTAATAACCTAGGGGCCTAATTAAAAATTACCTACCCCTATATAATATCTCATAGCCTAACCTAATTTCTAAAACCTAATTGCCCTCAAAACAATTCGAATTAAACCATCATTCCAATTGGAGAATTAAAAAGCGAAGTGAGAGCAACAAATCGGTACGGATGAGATTGGGTTTGGAGATCTGGATTGTGTGGAATTGGGGCTCAAAGCCATTGGGTTTGTGGTTATTTTATGGCATGGAGGTGGCCTCGTGTTCGCCGAAGTTCATGGTGGAGGAAGGTGGTGCGTCGGTGAGCGGTGTGGTGGTCCTGGATTGATGGCCGATCACCTATAGTGGCGGCGTGATGGAGGAGTTCAAGGTGACGTTGATGGGTTTAAACGATACAGAAAGAAATAAAGGGGAATAAAGGTTATTAAGAAGGATTGGTTTAAATTTATTAATTATCATTTTATTAATATTATCAAATCTTTAAAATCCTGTAACTCATCCATACAGCAACGAAATCGAACGAAACTGAAAGCGTTGAAATCGTGAAGAGGAGATCTACGACATGACGCTGTTGAGAACTGAAACTGAGCATATCAAATTTTGGTCAAATTCTAGTTCTGAACTGATCAGAATTTTAATCATCGGTGAGATTTCTATTTTTGAAAATTTAGTTTTATTCCTCTTTGTTTGAATTTCATATTTACATATGTATTTAATCGTGTCTGCGATTGTTGTAATTAAATTTTATTATTTGTAGTTGGTGAATGTTTGTACTGTTCGTGTGTGATAGATCTGGTCTTGTAAAACCAAAATCCCCTTTTTTTGATTGAATCTAAGTCGTGGATCTAAATTCTATTCTGAATCCATATATGAAAAATATTCGTTTTGTTTGTAAACTTAAAAAGATTGTAACTTTTTTTGATAAATAAAAGATATCACCTTTTGTTTGTTAAATAAAAGATTTCACCTTTAATTGAAATACAAAGGTTGTAACTTTGTTTGTTAATTAAAAAGATTTAACTTTTGTTTGTTAACAAATAGAATTCACTTTAGTTGTTAATATCAAGAATTTACATTTGTTTAAAAAAAGAAGAGAGAATTTACTTTTGTTTGGTAATTTAAAAGGTTTCAACTTTGTTTAAAACAACACATTTATTTGAAAGGTGTTATGCAAATCAAATTTACATTTTTGATTAGAAACTAGTTATGGAAATAAAAACAACACTTTTATTTGGATAAAAACAACATTTTTTTTTGAAAAGTATTATGCATATCAAATTGACATTTTGATTTGAAATTGGTTAGACAAATATAGATTACATTTTTATTTGAAATGCATCATGCAAATAAAAATGACATTTTTGATTAGGAGCTTGTTATGTAAATAAAAAAGGAAACATTTTTTTGGGTCAAAATATGCTTATAGAAATAAAAAGAAACATATTTTTATCAAAAGAATGATTAGTGAAAAAGAATAACATATTTTGTCAAAGAATGATTTGTGAAATAAAATAACATTGTTTGGTGGAATGAAAATTAACATGTTTTTATCAAAACTTGATTAGTAACAAAATTTACATTTTGGTTAATTAGATTATAAAGGACAAAATTAACATTTTGGTTAATTAGATTATAAAGGACAAAATTCACGTTTGGGTTAATTAGATTCTATTAGACAAAGGTAACATTTTGGGTAATTAGAACATGTTGGTGAAAAGAATAACATTTAAAATTAAAAAGAAGAAATCTTCATTTGGAAAGATGTTAACATATAATTTACATTTTTAATGATAATTAGAATTCATTAAAAAGAAGGAATCTTTGTTTGAAAAGATGTTAAAATATAATTTGCATTTTAATGATAATTATAATTCATTAAAAAGAATGAATCTTTGATCGGGAACTTGTGAATATGTAATTTACATTTTTATGAAAATGGATCATTAAAAAGAATAAAACCATGATTAGAATGTGTTAACATGTAAAATTACATTTCTATGTAGTTAGTATTCGTCAATAAGAATTAAACAAAGATGTACATTTTATTCATTTACAAAGGATATAATAAGAACATATATTTTTTTGTTAAAATATGTTAGTGAAGAAAAATTACATTTTTGGTGTAAACATGTTATGTAAGTTAAGATATACATTTTGTTAATATTAAAATGATTATAACAAAATTCACATTTTGTTAACATTTTATGTAAAGGAAATTTAAAAGGACATTTTTGTCACTTTGAAATAAAGGACATTTTTGTATATTAAAAATGAATTAGACAAAATGGACATTTTTGTATATTAAGAATGAATTAGAAAAATGATTATATTTTTACAAGCAGAATATGTTGACATTAAAAATCTACCTTTTAATGTAAAATAGAATACTAGAGAAATGTTCATATTCTGACAAAGAAAAATATGTTAACATTAAAATCTTATATTCAAGAAAGAAATAGGAGAGTACATTTTTATATGTATTCAAAGAAAAGAATAACATATTACAATTTTCGTATGTAATCAAAGAATGAAAAGAAGAGGTTACATTTTCATGTAAATAAAGAAATAAAAGATTTCATCTCTATGGATATTAAAAATATTCATTTTGTCCTTTAGAAAGAATTTCACCAAAATATTCATTTTTGGCCACTTAAAAGAATTTCACCAAAAATATCCACTTCTGGTCAAAACTTGATTATCAAATGAAATGTATTTTTTTAATACATTAAAAGGGAATGAATTAGAAATGGACATTTTTGTCATATTAAAAAGAACGAAGAGAAATCACATTTTTGTCATTAATAAGGATTAAAACCAAAATATACATTTTTGTTCATTTAGAAAAAAGATTACATTTTGATCATTTAAAAGATTAGACAAAATTAACATATTTTGTTACATTGGTAAGATTAGACAAAATTAACATATTTTGTTACATTGGTAAGATTAGACAAAATTAACGTGTTTTGCTGCATTGGAAAAGATTAGACAAAATTTGCATATTTTGTTACATTGGCAAGGATTAGACAAAAGTATCCAATTTCGTCACTTTAAAAGAATTAGAATAAAAGAGACATTTTTGTCATTGTAAAAAAGATGAAGTAAAATATTCATTTTGTCATTAAAAATGAATGAGATCAAAAATATGCATTTTGGTGAATAAATAAGAGTTATGATTCTTATTGTCACCTGTTTAAAATAAAAAGAATTGAAACATATGTCTGTGATGTTGAAATGTTTGATGTGTTAATAATGTTGGGTATATTCAAACTGAGTATTACACTTCCATTTACAAGTCATCCGACTTGTTTATGTGATTGGGTCGATAATTTTTACACATCGCTCAAGTGCACAAATAATTTGTTATTTGATTGTTGGATGAAACTCCACATGGGTGTTGGGATGATATTTGACCTACACTAGTCCCAATATTTAGTGTAGAATCCACTCTGGTTGTTATTTGGATGCTTGATAGTTATTTCTCATCGATTACGTGCAATATATGGATGTTGATTGAGTCACATTCCAATAAAGAGTATTCTAGAAAAGAAAATATTTTAGAAAAGAACATATTTTAGAAAAATATATTTTTATTGAAACGAACTAGTTATTTACTAGAATAAATCATTAAATTAATATTTAATGAAGTTTTCCAATTATTTAATATTTAATTGAAATTTAATTAAATTATTTGGATTTTGGGTTTTTCGTGAATAGTGTCTTAAATAACACTGTTCTTAACCCGTATGAAAAGAACAATCTTTTAATTTAAGATTATTAAAAGTTTTCAATTATATCTAGTAACTGAAATAAGATGAAACGTGAGTTGGGTTTATTGTGAACCATGTTTTTAAGTGACATGTTTTCTTTAACCCAACTGACAGTAAAAATATGATTTGGAATTTATAAATCTTTTATTAAGATTTAAATGGGAATTTTCCCAAAATTAAAGTTTTCCAATTTAATATATTAAATTGGAGTTGAATGGAATTTGAATTAATAATAACCGAGATAAGCTTCTGTAAAAGAAGACCGATACTACATATGGAATTTAAGAGGCTTTGCCGTTATTCCATTTATATTATTGGTCGGATACAGAAATTTATAATGATTATATATTGATTTGATTTCTGTGAAGATTCCATATTTTATCGAAGATGATTTTGAGTTTACCGTGAACTATGTTTTAAATGACATTAGTTCTTTAACCCAGTTAAAAATATGATTAATTTCTTAAATTTAAATAGTCATTGAATAGTGATTTTTGGTTTTAAAACCAAATTAAAGTTTTGATAAATCTTTAAAAGTAAGATTTATGAATAATTTTAAAGAGTTTATCTTTGGTAGGATAATGCAAATATTTTATTAGAAGAATATTCTGAATTGGAATGAGGCGTTGGATGTGTTTTTATAGTACTTGATTTTTAATTATAAAATACGTGAGTTATTCGGGAAGACCGAGTTTAACCCATTCCGAATAATTACTACGACGATGAAGAGTCGAAGATGAAGACGGTGGTGGAAGACGACGATCTTCACATCGGATGGATGTGTTGCTACAAAAACCCTTGATGGGAGTAGCTACCTTGAAAGGGCTTCAGTGGTGGCCGTCCGGACTATGGTTGATTGTTTGGATTTGGTTTTCGCTCAGACCCAGAGCATAAGCTAGTAAATGGATGCATGTCTGACATTGGATTTCGTTCCATGTGAATTAAATCGATTTCTGTTAATGTATGTCTGTTTGGTGGTGGAGGATTTATTCTCTACTTAACACCCTGGAATATATTAATAGTGATCAATCGCATGGCATGGATTGTCAATGTGGCACACCAAGATGCAAATGATCAAGGCTTTTGTTGAAAAGCAGGGCCTTGTGGGATGATCAAAGAATAGCCTATTACGGCATAGCTTTGTGTATATCGTGACTTCGCGAGCCTCACACCCCGGTATGAGTCAAAAACGGGATTAGGACTACAGGGAGTGCACACGTTTCTTTCTAGCTAGGAGTGATGTCGGTGCTTAAACTGGCTGACATTTTAATTATGTGGATGATGGATTTTGAGGCGCGTTGGATTTTTATACGCCGTTAGTGGTCATACTTTAGGTCCAAAGGGACCGGGAAGCGTGTGTTCAGGCATAACCAATCCACTGCCGATAGGCGGGGACCGGCCCTGAAGATCCAAGGGTTCACTATGGGGGATCCTGAGGCATTTGCTAGAGTGTCTCGAATCGGAGAGGAGCTTGCCCCTAGCCTCGACTCATGATGGAAATCCAATTTCCAATACGACCTTGCGGTTTTGATTGTAGAATTAGTATGGCGACATAGTAGGATGAGGTACTATGCCGTCTAGGATTGATACATTTATATTTGGAATGTTTTTATTAAAACATATACACACTAATAGTAAATCCGTTTTTATCATATCAAGCATCTTTTGATCATTATAAGGTAAAACCCTATCCTCCGGTTTGCGTTGCATTGTGTGATGGGACTTGGGTCTTATAATGGTTTCATTTTTCTAAAAAGCATTGTGTTGTTTAACGATTTACTTTATTTTATGCACTGGCAATCCAATGGAGTAAACCCGTTCCGCGTTAGCGGCGTGGTCCTGCGATTAGCCTTATTATTAGATAAGTTAAGTTAAGATTTCTCATACCAGTCCCATGACTGACCTGTAGTTTATTTCACTGGCAAACTCGGGTGCCCATATTTTCCACACGGGCAGACGAGTAGCTTTTTGCAGATATATTTACAGGATCCTGGCTTATAGCTGAAGCGGTATTCGGAAAGCTCTGTATCCGTGTATTCCTTCCAGTTGTATAT
Organism: Allium sativum; assembly: GCA_030737875.1. Classification (NCBI taxonomy): domain Eukaryota; kingdom Viridiplantae; phylum Streptophyta; class Magnoliopsida; order Asparagales; family Amaryllidaceae; genus Allium; species Allium sativum. The sequence continues at coordinate 897,098,277 of CM060912.1, forward strand.
TTGTATTATTTTTCCGCTGCTATTGAGATGTATTCTAAAACTCTGATATGAATGTAATTCTGTTGTGTAACATATATTCATACTCTGTTATATTCTTGTACTCTGATGTAATTGTTGTAATCAGCAATAAAATGTTCTTCAGTTTGTATTTTGATGTGTGTTGTTCTCATAACAATCCGGACTTTCCCGCAAGGGCGAGTTTGGGTCGTTACAATATAAGTTTATACTAATTATAAAACGAACTCGTAACATCGCGATAATTCGACATTTTTAGTTTTGTTTCAAATGAACGTACAGAATTCAATATAAACCAGGATTTGTTAAAACAAGAAATGTTAGAATCTATTTAATTATTATTTTTTTAATGAAAGTGAAAAATCGAGTTTTCGTCTTATAAATTGCAAGTTATGTCCAAATCAAAATTTCAAAAAGTCGCTGTGAAATCATTTATAAATTATAACAATTTATTAAATAAAATAAGAGGATTTTATTATAAAATTGAATATCGATTTAACTTGGATTTTGAAAAAATTGAGTTACAAACCCAAGTATCTTTATTTTGGAACTATATAATATTCTATTTGGATATATATGTTAATATTAGTTTATTATTATTTATTTGAACTGTTTTTGAATTTATTTATATTTTATTGGTTTTATTTAAGCCTTAAAAATAGCTATTTTTCAAACGACCTCCTGTAATAACCCGGAAATCTGGGCCAGTTTAAAATTTTTATTTTGGCAATTTTAGCGAATTTTGATTATTTAAAATGAAATATTTTAAATAAAACCGACGGGAAATTTATTTTGAATGGAATTCGAATGTATATATTATATAGATCGTCGTTAGAATATAAATATTTATTTTTTTAAATATAAAAGGAATTGAAAATGGCGCGGTAGTTCGATAATTCGATTTCAAATTTCAATTGAACATACCGGATTCAAAATAAACCGTATTTTAGTGAAACCAAAAATAATGGAATCTAATTGTGAATATCTTTCCAACGAATCCGAGAAATAGAGATTTCATAGCGGGAATCAAAAGATATGTCCAGTTGAAAATTCTGAATAGTCGCCATGAAATTCAGGCCCTTAAAATGGAAATTTTGCAAATGACCTCGGATTTCGGCGAAACCACTTTTGTTGGGTCCGTGATGTAAAGTTATTGATAGGTTTCAAATTTCATAATTTTTCGAATCAATATGTGAGCGTGGCAAAGGAAAACGCGTTTGACCAGTTTCAGTTGATTTTAATTGTAACGACCCGTGTTTTTCGACCATTTGAATATGAACATTTAAATTAGTTTTAAATATTATATTGGGAATATTAATGAGATTTAATATTGAATTCGCTATTTAGAACGAAGTTGAACGTTATAATTTATATATATATAATATAAATTCGAGCTTGAAAATGACGTGCAGTTCGTAGTATTTGGTTTTGAACTTCAACTGAGGATACAGGATTCAATATAAGTCGGATTTCTGTGAAACAAGACACGTTGGAGCCGTATTGGCAATAGCTTTCATATGAAAGAGAAAAATCTAGATTTCGTGTTATAGTTTGATAGTTATGGTCAAATCAAATTTTGAAATAGTCGCTATGGAAAATCGTTATTTAATTATAGGCCTTTAAAATGGCCGTTTTGCAAACGGACTCAGATTTCGACGAAATCAGTTTTATTAGAACCGTATCGCTAAATTATTGTACGGTAGTGAATTGCGTGGAAAACCGATATCGTATGTGACCATGGTAGCCGTAAACGCCCATATAATTTCTATAGCGCGTATTTAAATAAATAAAAGGGTATTTGAGTGTAACTTGAGCAGACAATCGAATTAGGCCACGAAACCAGTTCCGTTGAGTTCGTAACGTCGATTAGAGTCAGGATAGATATATAGTTTGTTATTTTTAGAGATCGAGAAATTTGGCGTTAAAAAGGGTAGGGCGGTTCGAGGTAAAAACAGCCTACCGGGGCCACAGTCTCAGAATGCGACGAAATTAGTGCCGTTGGGTTCGTATCGAAAAGTTATTATCGATGTTCGCAGTTTCAAGTGGATTTGATTTATCTGGTGACCGTGGAAAAATTTAACGCGTGTTCATTTCTGGTTTCATAAAGGAAATTTTTCCATATGACCTCGGATTGCAACGAAACTTGTCCCATTGGGTCCGGAATACCTTTTTACATCAAGAATAATTTTTTTATCAGTTAACGGAAATCATTTGTAGAGGCTTTAATCAACTACTTTAGGACGAAGTTTCGTTAATATTATTTTATTCGTTGTCCACACTATATATACCCTCTAAAAACCTAATGTTCTGTCACAAACTTTGTTCGCCGCCACATACATTAATGAACGGACCAAACACTCTTCCCTTTCCACCGATTTTCTTCCAATCCCGTCACCAATTCAAGAATTCATCCACTGAAAAGCTGTTGAGCTGGGTGAGATCTATAGATCTACCCGTGATGATCAATTTTCACACCGTCCATTCGCCGGAATCAAACCTTAAACTCGCCGGCGTTCATGTCATTTTCTAGAGAGGGGGCGACTTCGAGGTGTTTGGGGGTTTGAGGATTTGGTTGTCGAAGCGGAGGCGCTGCTAGTGACTCGGCTTGATGATGGTCAGATCGGTAGGACGGTGGCAGCAGCTCAGGGTTTGGTCCGTGTTTTGTGGTGAGTTTGGGATGGAGTAGTTGGGTTGGAAGGAAGGCAAAAGGACAAAGACGTATATGAGTTTAAAGAGAAGGCCAGTAGAAGGAAGTATTGGCGTGTGTGGTAGCGTGAGGGGCAGAAAGTAAGGAGGGAAGGTCGGTGTAAAATTTAAAACGAGGAGCAGTATAGTTTGGATTCAAAGGAGAAGTGGTCTTGGCAACGAAAAACTTGAATTGGTCTAATTCTATTTTAACCGAAAGAGGGGCTGAAACATAAGTAAGGGAAGCTTCTGTGAGGAAGAAGAGTGAAACAACAGTTCAGCGTAAAGGAAAGCAAAGCGTGAACGAAAGGAGTAAGAACAGTTCCCACCAAGTTCAACCGTGATTTCACAGTATAATTTTTGGTATTAAATGATAATTTGGATCATTGGTAAATAAATTGACAACTGTTGTTTCAGGTTGAAAGAAAAGTTTAGGAACGAAAGTGAAAGAATGGGACCAAAATAAACAACATGAAGGGTGGGTTGAGTAGCAGTATGAAACACGATCGGTTTCAGGAAATGCTGAAACGAAAACAGAAGTAGAAGAAGCCTAGCCGTATCCGTTTGGGCTAAACCCAGAAATTTAAAGTAATTAAATTCTAATTTAATCTCTAATCAGTATATGTTAATTTTAATTTAACATACGAATGGTTTAGTAAACAAAATTGTATTTTTTTGAACTGTGCAGGCAGCATACTAAACAAATCATGAGTAGTACTGGGAAAGCTTCATTCGGCACCTGATTTAATTTGAAAGTAATTTACTATGAATTATTTAATTAATGAAATAAATTGTTTAAATATGAGTCGTATCATTTATAATGATGTATCTTGTGTCTACGTGATCAGAATTGGACCAAGTGAGTTGCGTTGAAACCATGGTTTCAAACACTACTGTCTGAAACAACTTGGACGGTGTGGAAAGCAGCTGGAGCTTTTAATTGAATTAAACTCATGTTTAATTTAATTAAACTCAACCGTTTCAACAATGAATGAAATCAGGTGAGTTAAACTCACTCAGTTACCCTTTTTATATTTTATATAAATTGGGTGTTTTTATTTTGTATGCTCTGCTTGCCAATGGTTGTCTGTTTTGCTAGTTATCTGCTTATCTGTTGATTTAACCGATGAAATTAAACTGTGTTTAATTTCGGTAAAATTTTCAAATCGTTATTTCAACGATTGGTCCCAATAAAGGTAACTCACCTTGGTTGGTCATGTTTATTTATAAACATGTTTAAATGGTTGCATTATTTGAATTGCTTATGGTTGATGTTAGAATGGTCGTTATTTAATTTATCAGTTAAACAAAACTGAACCGTCTGATTTGAGATAACCACTTGAATACAGGGAAGGACAGGTTGGAGGGATCCAACCGGATTTCTCAAATATATTATTTATTTTCATATGATCATATATGAACTGATCTGTTTGTGTGATTGATTTGATGGTTGATTATTAATTGAATATTCAACATCTGTTTGGTTTGAACCAATAGGTGATATTGGTTAAGTGTTTGGCAGAGTATGGCCTTTAAAACCAATCGAGTTATAAATATTTATTCACCGTCAGGTGAATCGATAGAGTTGAGGTTATAAAATTTATTTTATAACCAGAGTTAGATTTGAATTATAGTTATTTAAGAGAAAAAAATAAATATTTTATTTGTTTAAGACCTTGACTTGTTATGAAGTTATTTTGCAAAGGAAATGCTGATTTACCAGTTGAAGAATAAGAAATGAAGTAAATGGTAAAACCTTGGAAAATTTGTTTTGTAAAGAAAACAAATAATTAGAACCTATCTAAATTAATTATATTTTTAATTAAATTAAAGCGAGGATTGTTGAAATCAGTTAATGAGATAATCAAGTTTTGAGTTAATTAAATCGACCGTTTGGAATTGGAATTGTTTATCAAGTTAATGTGTTTTGACTAAAATAGTTAAATGAATATTGTTTGAATTTAAATAAGGATTTAAAAGGGATTTAATATTTAATTTAGTTAATAAAGGGATTAATGTTTGATAAAATTTGGAATATATTTGTAAATGGGAATTCATTTAAAAAGGTTACCGAATGTGAGATGCAAGCTAATTGAATGGTGAAAGGAAATAAACGTACTCAATTATATGAATTAAGTGAAAGGAGATTACGATAAAAAGGGTTTATTATAAAACAGAGGTTTTAAGTGAGATTCAAAGAGTTAAGACGTTAATTTTACATTAACAACGAGATCAAGTAAAAAGGAGAATTTTAAATGAGATTTCAAAGTGGAAAATTGAATATAGCTATTCAAGATAGAATTAGCCAAACATAATTATTCGGCTAAGTTGCCATTTCGTACGACTGCTAGCGTAATTCGCAGGGCTGCAGATAGCCTACGGCGGTCGGATGTTTCCTGAGGGAATCGGGCGTAACCATTGTGATCGCTGTGATCTAGAGTCACGCGAATGGAGTTAAGACGAATGTTAATTAATCAATTAGAGTTATTCAAATATCGTATTTTTGAATATTAAAAGAATTAGAAGTTTCAATTTAACAAAAAGGAAATTAGATTTTCAAAGGCCAAATGATGCTGAATACTGAATCAGTGAATTCATTGGAATGTCATGTTTGAAACACTGTTTATTTTGATAGTTAAAACACCGACTATCAAATCTGGCCAGTACGATTGTTGGTATGGAAAGACCGGGATCGAATTTATATTCGAAAACCATTCTGACCAACAAATACGTGAGGATCTCAGAAGATGTTCGAGATGGAGCATTGAAGACCGTGGATCTTCATAAACGGAAGAACCACTAATATTCTCTGTCTGGCAAGCAGAGGAAAGCTGTGATTCTGTCGTGGTTGGAATCTACGGGTTGCAAGGACTTCTCGCTATTGATCCATGGGGTGATTCCTATATGGATGCGGCAGGAGGGTGCCTTCGGTTCATCCTGTTCCTGGATGACGTGTATGGACGAATGTCTGACAGAGTATTTCCAAAGGGTCACGTACGTTGATTTCTTCAAACGTACGATAGTTGTTGGCGGAGAATCGCCGTTCTCTAGCTTCCAGCTAGAGTATTTTTGTGGACGTCAATTAGTGATATCTGACAGATCTGACGATGTGGCATTCAAAGTAAATGGTGACCAGATGTCAAGAGTAATCTAGACCTCAAGCCTCATCAACCGGAAAATGACAAAAATCGGGCAGGCAGCATGGCTATGTGGGTCGCTCCCATTAGGGAGTATAATCACCTATCTAGAGGAAATCCTATTTGCTTCTTTAATCTATGTTTCGATGCTGTCCCTTGTCGGGAGACGGTTGCTGATCCCAACCGTCGGTGGTATACATTCGATACACTCAAGCGAAATGAGTGGTCGGTCATGTGAGGGCCGGGTTGCAAGAAGTTCTTGTTGAACCCAGTGTATTCGTCTCTAGAGATACACTATCGGAAGGTGGACCCATACCTTGTCAAGTTGGAATACAATCTCCAATAAGCGCCTGCGGGTTTTGATTGTATACTATATATGTGGAGCGTGAGATGCAAGCGTTCCACTAGATTGTTATTTACTTGTATTTATACATTATTATAATATCAGAAAAGATATTGGTTTCAAAACTGTTTTGGGTTATCGTAAGGTAAAAACCGTCCGTGTTTATGTGTGGATTTGGTCTTACGATTATCCTTTTCTTTTGAAAAGATTTTGAACTTTAAAATCATGATTGGATGGTTCACCCTTATTACTGTGCGAGTTATCTCACTCTGGTTCACCAGACTGACCCGGTGTTTTGTAAATGCTCGGGTTAGGCCGGGTTGTACAGGTTCAGGTTACCGACTGCTATGAAGAGACGAGCTGGAAGAGTCCAGACGTATGATATTACTAGTATTCCGCTGTGTGTTGTATGAGGACAGATTATCACTGTCCAGATGTGTACTCTGATATTGTAAGTATTTTAAAAGCTTTCAGTAAAGATTTATTTCTGTATTATATTTGATCCGCTGCGATGTGAGACTCTGTGTTGTGGTGTTCTTCTTCTTCTTCTGTTCTAATATTTCTTTCTTATCTCACCTTCTAATTTCTTCCTATTCACGATCTGGAATGTTCGATGTCTGAATGATCAACATGGTAGTTTGATGTTGATTTTCGGAGTCGAAAATCCCGGTTCGTTACAGTGGTATCAGAGCTTAAGGTTAAGTAATTACCTTGGCTCTGTGGCGTGACTCAGTAGAGATGGGGTTAGTAATACCCTAGATTGAGTTTGAGTGTATATATATGAGCGCGTATTTGTAAATTGATATAAAAACTGTTTATATTGTGTTGGTTGGTTTGTCGAGTAGTTTATGAATTCTGGTCGATACAGTAATGCAAACTGTGTCGATAAGTGTTTCTAAACTCTTGAACAGAATAATTCGACACAGTATGTTTTTGAAAGAGGGTAAATGAAATAATTTTACCCAAATTATATTTTAATATAAAAGAAGGATATATATTTGAAGTATTATAGTATTTGGATGTGTTGGGTGATTATAATTGAAATGGTTATATAAATAACCAATTAGAATTCGTATAATATGGAATCAGATGAATTAAATCTGAAATCTAAATCAAAAATTGGAATTAAAATCCCCAAAAGTGGGAAGGGTGTTGTAAATGAACTTGAATTGAATATATGATAATTTTAAAATCCTGGGAGATTTTAATTTTGTTACAAGCACTGAAAAGGATATTTTGAAAAAGATTTCAAAATGAAAGTGTTTAGAAATGGTTTTTGAAAGTGATATAGTATTGAACTCACTTTGATAGCTGGGGAATAACTCTGAGGATGCTGGCCACATCATTAGTGTTCATTTCCGAGTTCTAAGTGACGGATTACTACCAAAGATTTTGTTTTGGATTGTTTTGAGAAAACAAGTTGTTTTGAATCCCGAAAAAAGGATATTTGATTTTTGTAAGAACTGAACTATTTAAAACTCCCAGGGAAAATTGTTTGAACGAGGTAAAATTAAATAAAAGTTTGTGAAAGCAAAAATGAATTGAATTGAAACCAATTAACTGGAAATTGAATCAGGATATAATATATCGAGCAGAACCAGATTTGGAATTGGGAGACAGGAATATGAAATGGGGTTGGACTGGTAGGTTAAGAGTTGAAATTGATGATGGATGGGAATTGAGTCAAGAGTGGAATTTGGCTTGGACGCGTGAAGGATTTGGTTATGAGGATAAAGTTGGAATTTTGTTTGGGAAATGCAGTTGTATATGCTGACAGGGTAGCAGATGGAGAGGATATAATGATATGCCCGACAAAAAGGTACACGTTTATTTTTATATGAGTTTGGTGATTTATGAGCCTATTTGGCAAGCAACTTGGCTGTTTTATTTTCTTTTGAATTGGAGAAGGCCCAGAATGGCGAGTTGTGGTTGTACCGATTGAGCCGTACGGAGGAAGTGCTGGCGAAATTTTTCGAAAATTTAAAGTGTTAGAAAATTTTCGATATTTTTGAAAATATTTATATACGGTATAAATCGGTTTCCGATTAAAGTAAATTGGATTTGGAATTTAACGTGATTTGTAACGTCCTTTCTTACCTTAGCAATTTCGAGGACGAAATTATTTTAAGGGGGGAAGAATGTAACGACCCGTGTTTTTCGACCATTTGAATATGAACATTTAAATTAGTTTTAAATATTATATTGGGAATATTAATGAGATTTAATATTGAATTCGCTATTTAGAACGAAGTTGAACGTTATAATTTATATATATATAATATAAATTCGAGCTTGAAAATGACGTGCAGTTCGTAGTATTTGGTTTTGAACTTCAACTGAGGATACAGGATTCAATATAAGTCGGATTTCTGTGAAACAAGACACGTTGGAGCCGTATTGGCAATAGCTTTCATATGAAAGAGAAAAATCTAGATTTCGTGTTATAGTTTGATAGTTATGGTCAAATCAAATTTTGAAATAGTCGCTATGGAAAATCGTTATTTAATTATAGGCCTTTAAAATGGCCGTTTTGCAAACGGACTCAGATTTCGACGAAATCAGTTTTATTAGAACCGTATCGCTAAATTATTGTACGGTAGTGAATTGCGTGGAAAACCGATATCGTATGTGACCATGGTAGCCGTAAACGCCCATATAATTTCTATAGCGCGTATTTAAATAAATAAAAGGGTATTTGAGTGTAACTTGAGCAGACAATCGAATTAGGCCACGAAACCAGTTCCGTTGAGTTCGTAACGTCGATTAGAGTCAGGATAGATATATAGTTTGTTATTTTTAGAGATCGAGAAATTTGGCGTTAAAAAGGGTAGGGCGGTTCGAGGTAAAAACAGCCTACCGGGGCCACAGTCTCAGAATGCGACGAAATTAGTGCCGTTGGGTTCGTATCGAAAAGTTATTATCGATGTTCGCAGTTTCAAGTGGATTTGATTTATCTGGTGACCGTGGAAAAATTTAACGCGTGTTCATTTCTGGTTTCATAAAGGAAATTTTTCCATATGACCTCGGATTGCAACGAAACTTGTCCCATTGGGTCCGGAATACCTTTTTACATCAAGAATAATTTTTTTATCAGTTAACGGAAATCATTTGTAGAGGCTTTAATCAACTACTTTAGGACGAAGTTTCGTTAATATTATTTTATTCGTTGTCCACACTATATATACCCTCTAAAAACCTAATGTTCTGTCACAAACTTTGTTCGCCGCCACATACATTAATGAACGGACCAAACACTCTTCCCTTTCCACCGATTTTCTTCCAATCCCGTCACCAATTCAAGAATTCATCCACTGAAAAGCTGTTGAGCTGGGTGAGATCTATAGATCTACCCGTGATGATCAATTTTCACACCGTCCATTCGCCGGAATCAAACCTTAAACTCGCCGGCGTTCATGTCATTTTCTAGAGAGGGGGCGACTTCGAGGTGTTTGGGGGTTTGAGGATTTGGTTGTCGAAGCGGAGGCGCTGCTAGTGACTCGGCTTGATGATGGTCAGATCGGTAGGACGGTGGCAGCAGCTCAGGGTTTGGTCCGTGTTTTGTGGTGAGTTTGGGATGGAGTAGTTGGGTTGGAAGGAAGGCAAAAGGACAAAGACGTATATGAGTTTAAAGAGAAGGCCAGTAGAAGGAAGTATTGGCGTGTGTGGTAGCGTGAGGGGCAGAAAGTAAGGAGGGAAGGTCGGTGTAAAATTTAAAACGAGGAGCAGTATAGTTTGGATTCAAAGGAGAAGTGGTCTTGGCAACGAAAAACTTGAATTGGTCTAATTCTATTTTAACCGAAAGAGGGGCTGAAACATAAGTAAGGGAAGCTTCTGTGAGGAAGAAGAGTGAAACAACAGTTCAGCGTAAAGGAAAGCAAAGCGTGAACGAAAGGAGTAAGAACAGTTCCCACCAAGTTCAACCGTGATTTCACAGTATAATTTTTGGTATTAAACGATAATTTGGATCGTTGGTAAATAAATTGACAACTGTTGTTTCAGGTTGAAAGAAAAGTTTAGGAACGAAAGTGAAAGAATGGGACCAAAATAAACAACATGAAGGGTGGGTTGAGTAGCAGTATGAAACACGATCGGTTTCAGGAAATGCTGAAACGAAAACAGAAGTAGAAGAAGCCTAGCCGTATCCGTTTGGGCTAAACCCAGAAATTTAAAGTAATTAAATTCTAATTTAATCTCTAATCAGTATATGTTAATTTTAATTTAACATACGAATGGTTTAGTAAACAAAATTGTATTTTTTTGAACTGTGCAGGCAGCATACTAAACAAATCATGAGTAGTACTGGGAAAGCTTCATTCGGCACCTGATTTAATTTGAAAGTAATTTACTATGAATTATTTAATTAATGAAATAAATTGTTTAAATATGAGTCGTATCATTTATAATGATGTATCTTGTGTCTACGTGATCAGAATTGGACCAAGTGAGTTGCGTTGAAACCATGGTTTCAAACACTACTGTCTGAAACAACTTGGACGGTGTGGAAAGCAGCTGGAGCTTTTAATTGAATTAAACTCATGTTTAATTTAATTAAACTCAACCGTTTCAACAATGAATGAAATCAGGTGAGTTAAACTCACTCAGTTACCCTTTTTATATTTTATATAAATTGGGTGTTTTTATTTTGTATGCTCTGCTTGCCAATGGTTGTCTGTTTTGCTAGTTATCTGCTTATCTGTTGATTTAACCGATGAAATTAAACTGTGTTTAATTTCGGTAAAATTTCCAAATCGTTATTTCAACGATTGGTCCCAATAAAGGTAACTCACCTTGGTTGGTCATGTTTATTTATAAACATGTTTAAATGGTTGCATTATTTGAATTGCTTATGGTTGATGTTAGAATGGTCGTTATTTAATTTATCAGTTAAACAAAACTGAACCGTCTGATTTGAGATAACCACTTGAATACAGGGAAGGACAGGTTGGAGGGATCCAACCGGATTTCTCAAATATATTATTTATTTTCATATGATCATATATGAACTGATCTGTTTGTGTGATTGATTTGATGGTTGATTATTAATTGAATATTCAACATCTGTTTGGTTTGAACCAATAGGTGATATTGGTTAAGTGTTTGGCAGAGTATGGCCTTTAAAACCAATCGAGTTATAAATATTTATTCACCGTCAGGTGAATCGATAGAGTTGAGGTTATAAAATTTATTTTATAACCAGAGTTAGATTTGAATTATAGTTATTTAAGAGAAAAAAATAAATATTTTATTTGTTTAAGACCTTGACTTGTTATGAAGTTATTTTGCAAAGGAAATGCTGATTTACCAGTTGAAGAATAAGAAATGAAGTAAATGGTAAAACCTTGGAAAATTTGTTTTGTAAAGAAAACAAATAATTAGAACCTATCTAAATTAATTATATTTTTAATTAAATTAAAGCGAGGATTGTTGAAATCAGTTAATGAGATAATCAAGTTTTGAGTTAATTAAATCGACCGTTTGGAATTGGAATTGTTTATCAAGTTAATGTGTTTTGACTAAAATAGTTAAATGAATATTGTTTGAATTTAAATAAGGATTTAAAAGGGATTTAATATTTAATTTAGTTAATAAAGGGATTAATGTTTGATAAAATTTGGAATATATTTGTAAATGGGAATTCATTTAAAAAGGTTACCGAATGTGAGATGCAAGCTAATTGAATGGTGAAAGGAAATAAACGTACTCAATTATATGAATTAAGTGAAAGGAGATTACGATAAAAAGGGTTTATTATAAACCAGAGGTTTTAAGTGAGATTCAAAGAGTTAAGACGTTAATTTTACATTAACAACGAGATCAAGTAAAAAGGAGAATTTTAAATGAGATTTCAAAGTGGAAAATTGAATATAGCTATTCAAGATAGAATTAGCCAAACATAATTATTCGGCTAAGTTGCCATTTCGTACGACTGCTAGCGTAATTCGCAGGGCTGCAGATAGCCTACGGCGGTCGGATGTTTCCTGAGGGAATCGGGCGTAACCATTGTGATCGCTGTGATCTAGAGTCACGCGAATGGAGTTAAGACGAATGTTAATTAATCAATTAGAGTTATTCAAATATCGTATTTTTGAATATTAAAAGAATTAGAAGTTTCAATTTAACAAAAAGGAAATTAGATTGTCAAAGGCCAAATGATGCTGAATACTGAATCAGTGAATTCATTGGAATGTCATGTTTGAAACACTGTTTATTTTGATAGTTAAAACACCGACTATCAAATCTGGCCAATACGATTGTTGGTATGGAAAGACCGGGATCGAATTTATATTCGAAAACCATTCTGACCAACAAATACGTGAGGATCTCAGAAGATGTTCGAGATGGAGCATTGAAGACCGTGGATCTTCATAAACGGAAGAACCACTAATATTCTCTGTCTGGCAAGCAGAGGAAAGCTGTGATTCTGTCGTGGTTGGAATCTACGGGTTGCAAGGACTTCTCGCTATTGATCCATGGGGTGATTCCTATATGGATGCGGCAGGAGGGTGCCTTCGGTTCATCCTGTTCCTAGATGACGTGTATGGACGAATGTCTGACAGAGTATTTCCAAAGGGTCACGTACGTTGATTTCTTCAAACGTACGATAGTTGTTGGCGGAGAATCGCCGTTCTCTAGCTTCCAGCTAGAGTATTTTTGTGGACGTCAATTAGTGATATCTGACGGATCTGACGATGTGGCATTCAAAGTAAATGGTGACCAGATGTCAAGAGTAATCTAGACCTCAAGCCTCATCAACCGGAAAATGACAAAAATCGGGCAGGCAGCATGGCTATGTGGGTCGCTCCCATTAGGGTGTATAATCACCTATCTAGAGGAAATCCTATTTGCTTCTTTAATCTATGTTTCGATGCTGTCCCTTGTCGGGAGACGGTTGCTGATCCCAACCGTCGGTGGTATACATTCGATACACTCAAGCGAAATGAGTGGTCGGTCATGTGAGGGCCGGGTTGCAAGAAGTTCTTGTTGAACCCAGTGTATTCGTCTCTAGAGATACACTATCGGAAGGTGGACCCATACCTTGTCAAGTTGGAATACAATCTCCAATAAGCGCCTGCGGGTTTTGATTGTATACTATATATGTGGAGCGTGAGATGCAAGCGTTCCACTAGATTGTTATTTACTTGTATTTAGACATTATTATAATATCAGAAAAGATATTGGTTTCAAAACTGTTTTGGGTTATCGTAAGGTAAAAACCGTCCGTGTTTATGTGTGGATTTGGTCTTACGATTATCCTTTTCTTTTGAAAAGATTTTGAACTTTAAAATCATGATTGGATGGTTCACCCTTATTACTGTGCGAGTTATCTCACTCTGGTTCACCAGACTGACCCGGTGTTTTGTAAATGCTCGGGTTAGGCCGGGTTGTACAGGTTCAGGTTACCGACTGCTATGAAGAGACGAGCTGGAAGAGTCCAGACGTATGATATTACTAGTATTCCGCTGTGTGTTGTATGAGGACAGATTATCACTGTCCAGATGTGTACTCTGATATTGTAAGTATTTTAAAAGCTTTCAGTAAAGATTTATTTCTGTATTATATTTGTTCCGCTGCGATGTGAGACTCTGTGTTGTGGTGTTCTTCTTCTTCTTCTATTCTAATATTTCTTTCTTTCTTATCTCACCTTCTAATTTCTTCCTATTCACGATCTGGAATGTTCGATGTCTGAATGATCAACATGGTAGTTTGATGTTGATTTTCGGAGTCGAAAATCCCAGTTCGTTACATTAATCGACTGGATAATGGCCATTTTTCAAACGGTCTCAGAATTTGACGAAACTAGTTTTGTTAGGACCGTATCGTCAATACGAAGCTAGAAAATATTTTTCGGGAATTTTTCGAGTTAGTATGTGACCCCGGTAAATTGAAATGCGCGTTCAAATTCAATATATAGAGTTATATGTTTATTTTGACGAAAACTGATCAAAACGATCGAATTGGCTTACGATACATATCCCATTGTGTTCCGAATGGGGGTAAAACGCTAGGGGTGACAGTCGTTGGGTCTGATTTGGTGTTCGAATCGAAAAGCAACTTTTTAGAGAAATAATTAAATTAAATAAATTTATTTACAAATACCCCCCTTTTATTTTCTCTCCTGCCAAGTCAAACACCTCCCCCCCCCCGTTTAGAACGAATCGAGAAAAATAAAAAAGAAATAGAAAAAAAAATGAAGACGATGGAGGCCATCGCCATCTCGACCGTCGCCCAGGCAGAGCCGCCACGCCCTCGCCTCCGGCCACCATCAGGCCGACGCCCCCTTTTGCCTCACCCTCGACGCTGGCACCACCCCCAAATCGAACAGCCCCGATCCCCTTTAGTAAATCGCGCCGCCCTAGACCGGAGACCCACCACCGACGGTCCAGCTCCGCCAGGCGCCTCCGCCACGAGTCCCCACTCCCCTCAGCCACTGACGAACGAAGAAGGCCCCCCACCCTTTGGAAAATCCGATCTAATGTAAGTTTTCTTTTATTTTTATTTTAGTTTATTTAGTTGTCTAGGTTATTTATTTATAAAGTAATTAGTTTGTTAGAGATAAAAATACGATTTTTCTTATGAAGGTAAAGTAGTAAAAATACGATTTTTCTCATGAAGATAAAGTAGTAAAAATATGGGTTTTACCATATGAACAACAACTTAGAAATGTGATTTTTAGTAAGGAAAGGTTGAATCTTTAGTGTGGTAAAAATATAATTTTTATCAGGGAAGTAGTGGTGTAAAGGAGTAATTTTTACATATGTAGTAGAGAAAGTAAAAATTTGATTTTATATATTGAATAACATAGTAAAAATTTGATTTTTCTATATTGAATAGCGAAGTAAAAATTCGATTTTTATATATTGAATAGCGAAGTAAAAATTCGATTTTTATATATTGAATAGCATAGTAAAAATTCGATTTTTATATATTGAATAGCATAGTAAAAATTCGATTTTTATATATTGAATAGCATAGTAAAAATTCGATTTTTATATATTGAATAGCATAGTAAAAATTTGATTTTTATATATTGAATAGCAAAGTAAAAATTCGATTTTTATATATTGAATAGCATAGTAAAAATTCGATTTTTATATATTGAATAGCATAGTAAAAATTCGACTTTTATATATTGAATAGCATAGTAAAAATTCGATTTTTATATATTGAATAGCAAAATAAAAATTCGATTTTTATATATGGAATAGCATAGTAAAAATTCGATTTTTATATACTGAATAGCAAAGTAAAAATTCGATTTTTATATATTGAATAGCGAAGTAAAAATGTGATTTTTATATATGTAGAGAATACGGGCAAAGAAAGTGACAAGAGGCAAGAACGGCGAAGATTTCTACATAAGAAGAGTCGTGACGTTGGATTAGCTATTCTGTGAGAACTTCTCACCTTTTAATTTTGTTTTCTAGTTAATAATATATACTAGGATGCAGACTGTGTTTAGTAGCACCCGACACCCGTCGTCCACAGACCATGGACGGCTTGTATGCTTGTTTGTTTGATTTTGATGTGTAATTGATTGTGTGATGTGAAATGAAATAAAATATTTATATAGTTGAAATAAAATGTTTTATAGGGGAAAATATTTTATAGTTAAAAATAGAATTTTTAACGCGTATATGAAAGGAAATAAAAATAAACAAATCGGACGATTCGTTTATATACACACATTTGAATGATAGTGATTGGGACGATAAATTTTACACATCGCCCAACTGCACAAATAAAATCTGTGTTTGATTGTTTGAAACCCCACACGGGTATTGGGGTGATATATGACATACACTAATCCCAATAATTAGTTGTATGACGATCGATTGATTGACAGACTGTTATAAGCGTTGAATATTTATATTTGATGCTTATACAGTGTAGAATGCACTTTGGATGATGGTTGATTATTCATCGTTGTTATTGTATACATGTGTTGTAGAAACCCATATAATTAACATTATATGGTAATTGATTGGGCCTCATTCCAGTTTTGAAAAAGAAATATTTGAAATAGAATATTTGAAAATAAAAATATATGACGCCGTGTTGATTAGATTGACGCCATTTTGACGTGAACGATATTTATATCGATTTTATTCATTTTATAATGAATATCGAAAGTGATTTCAAAATCTGATACTTTGAAAAGAATTGAAATTGAATTAAATTGAATAGAAACGAATTCAAATTGAAATTGAATAGAAACGAATTCGAATTGAAATTGAATAGAAACGAATTCGAATTGAAATTGAATAGAAACGAATTCGAATTGAAATTGAATAGAAATGAATTCGAACTGAAACTGTATAGAAATGAATTCGAATTGAAATCGAATAGAAATGAATTCGAATTAAAATCGAATAGAAATGAATTCGAATTGAATTGAAAACGAACTGAAATTGAATTAGAAATCATTTTGAATTGAAATCAATTTGAAATGAATTTAAAACGAATTTATAAGAAAAAATTCAATTTTTATTTGAATTTGGAATGAAGTTAAAATCGTTTTGAAAACGAATTTAAAAACGATTTATATAAGACGTTTTGAATTGAAATCGACGAAGTATATATTATATATATATGATATAATGACCTGAATAGAACGCGCCACGCCGCGGCAGTTCCCGAATTTCGACCATTGACTTCGAATGGGTATTGCGGGAGATCCGACCGTCGGATTCTCCTAAAACCGGAAACGTTGGGTTCGTATCGAAAAGAGCTTTCTAATGAATATTAGAAATTTGAAATCTAAC
The DNA here is from genome assembly GCA_030737875.1 of Allium sativum. Taxonomy (NCBI): domain Eukaryota; kingdom Viridiplantae; phylum Streptophyta; class Magnoliopsida; order Asparagales; family Amaryllidaceae; genus Allium; species Allium sativum. Next base: position 897,115,220 of record CM060912.1, read on the forward strand.
GGTTGGATTTGGAATTATGTCCAAATCAAATTTGAAAAAGGTCGTTGTAAGTGCAGTTCGATGGCCGTTGATGGAAATCGACTGTACGGGCCTTGATAAAATTATTAAAAATAGTAATAATTTGTGTAAAATCATAAGAAATGATATGTGGAGAATTGGGTTGAAAAACTCCATATTTGAAAAGATAAAAATAGATTTTTATCGAAATGAACTTGTTTTGAACTAGAATTATAATTCTATTTGTTTTTAAATAAATAAATTGAATTTGAAAATGGTTTTGAAAATAGCCAGAACTTCCAATAATTGCATTGGAATGAATTTGAATCGAAATTGTCTTCGGAATATTTCGATGTTGGATTTCGTGATGATACAGATATCGTTATGGGAATTTGAAAGATATAGATATATACATCGTTATTTCCAATACGATATTTGTTGGTCGTAGAATTTGATATTGAATATAAGCCGATATATTTTCTATTCAGATCCTTGTATTTAATATCAAATGTGATTTGGGTTTGTCGTGAATGGTGTCTTCATTAACACTGTTCTTAAGCCCAGTTGAGAAAAGATTAAATCTTTTCATTTGGATTTAATGAAGTGTATCAATTAAATAATATTTAATTGGAATTGAATTGGTATTAATTTTTGGGTTTATCGTGAACAGTGTTTTAAATAACACTTGTTCTTTAACCTGATAATTAATGGAATGTGAGTTTGGGTTTATCGTGAACCGTGTTTTAAAATGAAACTGATTCTTTAACCCAGTTAAAGATTAAAACTAAGTGGAGTTTTAATGAATCTTTAATTAGATTGAAAAGGTCGAGAATGGAGTATCACCAGTTTTTCTCCAGGCGATAGTTAAATCTTTAATTAGATTTGAACGTGAAATGGTAATTGAATTTACCGATAACACCGTGGTGTTAGATATGAAGTATGACCAGTTTTACTTCATGGGATGAATAGGTTGGGATTGAGAAAATAAAGTAAATGATTACTTCGGTGTGGTTCGCTAATCCCGACTAGTTTGAATTGATACTCAAAGGAGATTAAAGAATAAATTTAAAGAATTTATCTTTGATAAAATTAATGGGAACTTTTCCCAAAGTATAGGAATATTTGAATAAAAGAATATTCTGAATTGGAATGAGGCGTATGTTGTGTTTGTGTAACACTTATTTATTATATACGCGAGTTATTCAGAAAGACCGGGTTTATCCCATTCTGAATAACTGAGTCGACGTGGTGTCAAAGATGAAGACGGTGGTCGAAGACCGGAGGTCTTCACGTCGTTTGGGTGATTACTGATGATCTTGATTGGGATGTACACCCAAGAAGATGGAAACAGTTGGTGATCGTCCAGACGTACTTGGAGATCGATGGATATGCGGGGTACTAGGTGCCTCCGGTTTCGTTCAGACCCAGAACGGACTTGTAAATTGACTGTGTGTCTGACATTGGATTTTAGTCTGTGTGATTGATTTCTATTAAATATATATCTGTTTGGCGGCGGAGAATTTATTCTCTTGCTTAACGCCCTTCTCTGAGACGTACGAGCTCAGGGGTTATATACTAATGGATATCACACGCATAGAGTGAATTGCCTGTGTGGCATGCCTAAGTGGCGAAAGATTAAGGCTTCTGTTGAAAAGCAAAGTCTTGTGGCTGATGACCGAAGCACGGACTTTGTGGCGTAGCTTTGTGTAACGTTTAATTCGCGAGTTTCACACCCGGTATGAACCAAAAACGGGAGACGGACCTCAGGGAGGACATGCGTTTCTTTCTAGCTAGGGTGGTGTCAGTGACCTACCAGCCCTGACATTTATATACTTTTCACATGTGTGGTTGTTGCTGTTGCGAGGCGCCTCGATTTGATCGGACGATCCGGGTCCGATGGAGTCATTCGTTGGCTCATTTGCGCCCCAAAGGGAGGGGAAACGTAGTGTTCAGGCATTTTAATCCACATCGGTGGACCGGCCCTGACGATCCAAGGGTCACTCGAGCTCTGATCCTGAGACATGGTAGGCTAGATTGTCTCGAATCGGTAGAGGACTATCTTTTGCCTCGGTTCATAGATGGAAATCCAATTTCCAAATACGTGACATTTGCGGTTTTATTTGTAAACCTATATATGGCGACATAGTGGCATGGGACGCTCATGTTGTCTATGATTGATACTTATGATTTGAGGTTGTTTTGTACACTATACACTTATAATAGTATCAAATGATTTGTTTTAAACGTATCAAGCATTCTTGGCTATTATAAGGTAAAAACTCTATCCTCCGGCTTGCGTTGCATTGTGTGATTGGACCTGGGTCTTATAATAGCTTCATTTTTCTTTATTTAGCATTGCGCTGTTGTTTTATGCACTGGTGTTCTTGGGAGGAAACCCGTTCCGTGTTATACGGCGTGGTCCCTTAATTTACCTAACTTTAAAATAAAGATTTATAATTGTTTTAGTTCTCACACCAGTCCCATGACTGACCTGGAGTTTATTGTTTTAACCTAAACTCTGGGTGCCCTTATTTTGACACGGGCAGCTAGTAGTTTTGGTTTTGCAGATTTATATTCACAGGATCCTGGTTTACAGCTGGAACGATATCCAGAAAGCTTTGTATCTGTATATCTCTTCTAGTTGTGTATTGTATTATTTTCCGCTGCTATGTAATTTAAATGTAATTTAAATCTCTGATATTTCTGTGTAATATTGATTCGTTTATACTCTGTATATTCTTGTAATCTGATGAATTGTTGTAATATGCAATGAAATGTTCTTCCGTCTGCGTTCTATTTTGTCGTGTTCTCAAACAATCAGGCGTTTCGAACGGTCTAGATCGGTTTAGCGACTGATTCGGATCGAGCAAGATTCCCGGTCGTCACAGTTTGGTATCAGAGCTTTGGTTTACAAAGCTCAGAGAACAAGATACATTAGAACCATACGAAAGAATTCATCAGATATTGGATTAGTAATATCCAATGGAATGACTCGTTAGAGATGGGATCAGTAGTATCCTAGAACGAGTGTGAAGAGTATATTTTTAAAATGAAAACCAATTTTGTTTTGAAATTTAAACCATTTCATACGTATTTGAATATTTACTCTATATAGATTTGGACAATCCGATATATAAAGATTTTGCATATATGTCTTGCAAACGTGTGTTCGAAGTTTTAATATACTGGATAGTTATAGAATCATACTCTAGTTTCCCGGGGATAATTCTGGTGATGGGGCACCATCGCCAGTGTTTATTTTCGAGTTTCGAAAGTGAGATTTCTATATATTTCCAATTGACTTATGTGAGAACCAAAATTAGATAGGGCCTATTGTTGTGATTTGGCATCAAAAATCTAATTTTTGACTATGTATCAAAGTTATGAATTTCAAAAGATAATCAACTAATTGATTGATGGTTGTGTTGCTTGATTATTGTTGGATTGATTAAATTTGAACCATATAGCCAAATTGTATCAAACATTGAATTGTATTGAAAATTGGTCGCATTTGCTTGCATATATATGTACTTACATTGAACAGGTCATAGCAAAGAGGCTAGAGCAGAAGAATAAAATTTGTTTGCCCGACAAATAGGTACATGTTTACTATAATTTACGGTTTTGTTTGGGTGATGATGATTTTATGAGCCGATTGGCTAGCCGCTTGGCTTTTTCTTTTTCTTTTTGAGATCAGAAGGCCTGTATGGCAATTTCGGGATTTTCCCGTGCTCCCGGTGCAGGGGAGGTTATGGCGAAATTTTTCGAAAATTTAGGGTGTTAGCCAAATTTTTGAAAAATTTGAAAAGTTCTTAGAAACTGAAAAGTTGAAGAACTTAAGCCGTAATCAAAACAATGAAAGTTGAGTTGATTTGTGAAACAACTTTCGGCTTTGTTCCTTTTCGGGGACGAAAAGTTTTAAGTGGGGGAGATTGTAATAACCCGGAAATCTGGGCCAGTTTAAAAATTTTATTTTGGCAATTTTAGGGAATTTTGATTATTTAAAATGAATTATTTTAAATAAAACCGACGGGAAATTTATTTTGAATGGAATTCGAACGTATATATTATATAGATCGTCGTTAGAATATAAATATTTGTTTTTTTAAATATAAAAGGAATTGAAAATGGCGCGGTAGTTCGATAATTCGATTTCAAATTTCAATTGAACATACCGGATTCAAAATAAACTAGATTTTAGTGAAACCAAAAATAATGGAATCTAATTGTGAATATCTTTCCAACAAATCCGCGAAATGGAGATTTCATAGCGGGAATCAAAAGATATGTCCAGTTGAAAATTCTGAATAGTCGCTATGAAATTCAGGCCCTTAAAAATGGAAATTTTGCAAACGACCTCGGATTTCGGCGAAACCACTTTTGTTGGGTCCGTGATGTAAAGTTATTGATAGGTTTCAAATTTCATAATTTTTCGAACCAATATGTGACGTGGCGAAGGAAAACGCGTTTGACCAGTTTTAGTTGATTTTAATCGACTGGATAATGGCCATTTTTCAAACGGTCTCAGAATTTGACGAAACTAGTTTTGTTAGGACCGTATCGTCAATACGAAGCTAGAAAATATTTTTCGGGGATTTTTCAAGTTAGTATGTGACCCCGGTAAATTGAAATGCGCGTTCAAATTCAATATATATAGAGTTATATATTGATTTTGACGAAAACTGATCAAAACGATCGAATCGGCTTACGATACATATCTCATTGTGTTCCGAATGGGGGTAAAACGCTAGGGGCGACATTCGTTGGGTCTGATTTGGTGTTCGAATCGAAAAGCAACTTTTTAGAGAAATAATTAAATTAAATAAATTTATTTACAAATACCCCCCCTTTTCTTTTCTCTCCTGCCAAGTCAAACACCTTCCCCTCCGTTCAGAACGAATTGAGAAAAATAAAAAAAGAAATAGAAAAAAAAACAAAGACGATGGAGGTCATCGCCATCTCGACCGTCACCCAGGCAGAGCCGCCACGCCCTCGCCTCCGGCCACCATCAGGCCGACGCCCCCTTTTGCCTCACCCTCGACGCTGGCACCACCCCCAAATCGAACAGCCCCGATCCCCTTTAGTAAATCGCGCCGCCCTAGACCGGAGACCCACCACCGATGGTCCAGCTCCGCCAGGCGCCTCCGCCACGAGTCCCCCCTCCCCTCAGCCACTGACGAACGGAGAAGACCCCCCACCCTTTGGAAAATCCTATCTAATGTAAATTTCTTTTATTTTTATTTTAGTTTATTTAGTTTTCTAGGTTATTTATTTATAAAGTAATTAGTTTGTTAGAGATAAAAATACGATTTTTCTTATGAAGGTAAAGTAGTAAAAATACGATTTTTCTCATGAAGATAAAGTAGTAAAAATATGGGTTTTACCATATGAACAACAACTTAGAAATGTGATTTTTAGTAAGGAAAGGTTGAATCTTTGGTGTGGTAAAAATATAATTTTTATCAGGGAAGTAGTGGTGTAAAGGAGTAATTTTTACATATGTAGTAGGGAAAGTAAAAATTCGATTTTTATATATTGAATAGCATAGTAAAAATTCGATTTTTATATATTGAATAGCGAAGTAAAAATTCGATTTTTATATATTGAATAGCGAAGTAAAAATTCGATTTTTATATATTGAATAGCATAGTAAATATTCGATTTTTATATATTGAATAGCATAGTAAAAATTCGATTTTTATATATTGAATAGCATAGTAAAAATTCGATTTTTATATAATGAATAGCATAGTAAAAATTTGATTTTTATATATTGAATAGCAAAGTAAAAATTCAATTTTTATATATTGAATAGCGTAGTAAAAATTCGATTTTTATATATTGAATAGCATAGTAAAAATTCGATTTTTATATATTGAATAGCAAAATAAATATTCGATTTTTATATATTGAATAGCATAGTAAAAATTCGATTTTTATATACTGAATAGCAAAGTAAAAATTCGATTTTTATATATTGAATAGCGAAGTAAAAATGTGATTTTTATATATGTAGAGAATACGGGCAAAGAAAGTGACAAGAGGCAAGAACGGCGAAGAATTCTACATAAGAAGAGTCGTGGCGTTGGATTAGCTATTCTGTGAGAACTTCTCACCTTTTAATTTTGTTTTCTAGTTAATAATATATACTAGGATGCAGACGGTGTTTAGTAGCACCCGACACCCGTCGTCCACAGACCATGGACGGCTTGTATGCTTGTTTGTTTGATTTTGATGTGTAGTTGATTGTGTGATGTGATGTGAAATGAAATAAAATATTTATATAGTTGAAGTAAAATATTTTGTAGGGGAAAATATTTTATAGTTAAAAATAGAATTTTTAATGCGTATATGAAAGGAAATAAAAATAAACAAATCGGACGATTCGTTTATATACACACATTTGACTGATAGTGATTGGGACGGTAAATTTTACACATCGCCCAACTGCACAAATAAAATCTATGTTTGATTGTTTGAAACCCCACACGGGTATTGGGGTGATATATGACATACACTAATCCCAATAATTAGTTGTATGTCGATCGATTGATTGACAGACTGTTATAAGCGTTGAATATTTATATTTGATGCTTATACAGTGTAGAATGCACTTTGGATGATGGTTGATTATTCATCGTTGTTATTGTATACACGTTTTGTAGAAAACCCATATAATTAACATTATATGGTAATTGATTGGTCCTCATTCCAGTTTTGAAAAAGAAATATTTGAAATAGAATATTTGAAAATAAAAATATATGAAGCCGTGTTGATTAGATTGACGCCATTTTGACGTGAACGATATTTATATCGATTTTATTCATTTTATAATGAATATCGAAAGTGATTTCAAAATCTGATACTTTGAAAAGAATTGAAATTCGAATTAAATTGAATAGAAACGAATTCGAATTGAAATTGAATAGAAACGAATTCGAATTGAAATTGAATAGAAATGAATTCGAATTGAAATTCAATAGAAACGAATTCGAATTGAAATTGAATAGAAACGAAATCGAATTGAAATTGAATAGAAACGAATTCGAATTGAAATTGAATAGAAACGAATTCGAATTGAAATTGAATAGAAACGAATTCGAATTGAAATTGTATAGAAATGAATTCGAACTGAAACTGTATAGAAATGAATTCGAATTGAAATCGAATAGAAATGAATTCGAATTGAAATCGAATAGAAATGAATTCGAATTGAATTGAAAATGAACTGAAATTGAATTAGAAATCAATTTGAATTGAAATCATTTTGAAATGAATTTAAAACGAATTTATAAGGAAAATTTCAATTTTGATTTGAATTTGGAATGAAGTTAAAATCGTTTTGAAAACGAATTTAAAAGCGATTTATATAAGGCGTTTTGAATTGAAATCGACGAAGTATATATTATATATAATATAATGGCCTGAATAGAACGCGCCGCGGTAGTTCGCGAATTTCGACCATTGACGTCGAATGGATATTGCGGGAGATCCGACCGTCGGATTCTCCTAAAACCAGAATCGTTGGGTTTGTATCGAAAAGAGCTTTCTAATGAATATTAGAAATTTGAAATCTAACGGTTGGATTTGGAATTATGTCCAAATCAAATTTGAAGAAGGTCGCTGTAAGTGCAGTTCGATGGCCGTTGATGGAAATCGACTGTACGGGCCTTGATAAAATTATTAAAAATAGTAATAATTTGTGTAAAATCATAAGAAATGATATGTGGAGAATTGGGATAAAAAACTCCATATTTGAAAAGATAAAAATATATTTTTATCGAAATGAACTAGTTTTGAACTAGAATTATAATTCTATTTATTTTTAAATAAATATATTGAATTTGAAAATGGTTTTGAAAATAGCCAGAACTTCCAATAATTGCATTGGAATGGATTCGAATCGAAATTGTCTTCGGAATATTTCGATGTTGGATTTCGTGATGATACAGATATCGTTATGGGAATTTGAAAGATATAGATATATCCATCATTATTTCCAATACGATATTTGTTGGTCGTAGAATTTGATATTGAATATAAGCCGATATATTTTATATTCAGAGCCTTGTATTTAATATCAAATGTGATTTGGGTTTGTCGTGAATGGCATCTTCATTAACACTGTTCTTAAGCCCAGTCGAGAAAAGATTAAATCTTTTTATTTGGATTTAATGAAGTGTATCAATTAAATAATATTTAATTGGAATTGAATTGGTATTGATTTTTGGGTTTATCGTGAACAGTGTTTTAAATAACACTTGTTCTTTAACCTGATAATTAATGGAATGTGAGTTTGGGTTTATCGTGAACCGTGTTTTAAAATGACACTGATTCTTTAACCCAGTTAAAGATTAAAACTAAGTGGAGTTTTAATGAATCTTTAATTAGATTGAAAAGGTCGAGAATGGAGTATCACCAGTTTTGCTCCAGGCGATAGTTAAATCTTTAATTAGATTTGAACGTGAAATGGTAATTGAATTTACCGATAACACCGTGGTGTTAGATATGAAGTATGACCAGTTTTACTTCATGGGATGAATAGGTTGGGATTGAGAAAATAAAGTAAATGATTACTTCGGTGTGGTTCGCTAATCCCGACTAGTTTGAATTGATATTCAAAGGAGATTAAAGAATAAATTTAAAGAATTTATCTTTGATAAAATTAATGGGAACTTTTCCCAAAGTATAGGAATATTTGAATAAAAGAATATTCTGAATTGGAATGAGGCGTATGTTGTGTTTGTGTAACACTTATTTATTATACACGCAAGTTATTCAGAAAGACCGGGTTTATCCCATTCTGAATAACTGAGTCGACGTGGTGTCGAAGATGAAGACGGTGGTCGAAGACCGGAGGTCTTCACGTCGTTTGGGTGATTACTGATGATCTTGATTGGGATGTACACCCAAGAAGATGGAAACAGTTGGTGATCGTCCAGACGTACTTGGAGATCGATGGATATGCGGGGTATTAGGTGCCTCCGGTTTCGTTCAGACCCAGAACGGACTTGTAAATGGACTGTGTGTCTGACAATGGATTTTAGTCTGTGTCATTGATTTCTATTAAATATATATCTGTTTGGCGGCGGAGAATTTATTCTCTTGCTTAACGCCCTTCTCTGAGACGTACGAGCTCAGGGGTTATATACTGACGGATATCACACGCATATAGTGAATTGCCTGTGTGGCATGCCTAAGTGGCGAATGATCAAGGCTTCTGTTGAAAAGCAAAGTCTTGTGGCTGATGATCGAAGCATGGCCTTTGTGGCATAGCTTTGTGTAACGTTTAATTCGCGAGTTTCACACCCGGTATGAACCAAAAACGAGAGACGGACCTCAGGGAGGACATGCGTTTCTTTCTAGCTAGGGTGGTGTCAGTGACCTACCAGCCCTGACATTTATATACTTTTCACCTGTGTGGTTGTTGCTGTTGCGAGGCGCCTCGGTTTGATCGTACGATCCGGGTCCGATGGAGTCATTCGTTGGCTCATTTGCGCCCCAAAGGGCGGGGAAACGTAGTGTTCAGGCATTTTAATCCACATCGGTGGACCGGCCCTGACGATCCAAGGGTCACTCGAGCTCTGATCCTGAGACATGGTAGGCTAGATTGTCTCGAATCGGTAGAGGACTATCTTTTGCCTCGGTTCATAGATGGAAATCCAATTTCCAAATACGTGACATTTGCAGTTTTATTTGTAAACCTGTATATGGCGACATAGTGGCATGGGACGCTCATGTCGTCTATGATTGATACTTATGATTTGAAGTTGTTTTATACACTATACACTTATAATAGTATCAAATGATTTGTTTTAAACGTATCAAGCATTCTTGGCTATTATAAGGTAAAAACCCTATCCTCCGGCTTGCGTTGTATTGTGTGATGGGACCTGGGTCTTATAATAGCTTCATTTTTCTTTATTTAGCATTGCGCTGTTGTTTTATGCACTCTTGGGAGGAAACCCGTTCCGTGTTATACGGCGTGGTCCCTTGATTTACCTAACTTTAAAATAAAGATTTATAACTGTTTTAGTTCTCACACCAGTCCCATGACTGACCTGGAGTTTATTGTTTTAACCTAAACTCAGGGTGCCCTTATTTTGACATGGGCAGCTAGTAGTTTTGGTTTTGCAGATTTATATTCACAGGATCCTGGTTTACAGCTGGAACGATATCCGGAAAGCGTTGTATCCGTATATCTCTTCTAGTTGTGTATTGTATTATTTTCCGCTGCTATGTAATTTAATTGTAATTTAAATCTCTGATATTTCTATGTAATATTGATTTGTTTATACTCTGTATATTCTTGTAATCTGATGAATTGTTGTAATATGCAATGAAATGTTCTTCCGTCTGCGTTCTATTTTGTCGTGTTCTCAAACAATCAGGCGTTTCGAACGGTCTAGATCGGTTTAGCGACCGATTCAGATCGAGCGAGATTCCCGGTCGTCACACCTCCGTTTTCGATGAAACCAACTTTATTGGATTTGAAATATTAAATTATTGCTAGATTTCAAATTTCACACCAATCGAAGTTTGTATATGACCGCTTGGAATTTAAATGTGAACCGATCAATAAATTGACTTTGAAATTACGTTGTGTGAGCAAACGGATTTAGAATCCGACGAAACAAGTTTCAGGTCATAATGTCAAACTATAGCTATGTGTCCATTTTTATCACGTTTGGAGTTCGTATGTGATCATAAAAAAATTTAAACGATGAATGTAAATAACGATTGGATAAAATGAATTTAAAAATCAAATAAAAAATTATTTCCCCTATCCTAAATGATATCTTAACCCTAAACCTAACCCTATATCATTCTTCTTCCATATCGAAATATCACGCCACTACCATTTCTATAGCAAAAACAAAATTCGTGAGTTTTAAATGGCAAACGACCCAAAGAAAAATCAATAAATCCAAATTCCTATATGTTTGAGTTCGTAGCAAGCTCCTCTTCACACTTATATGCGTTTAAACAGGATTGCAATATTTTTCTTCATTGGAATGGTTTGTGCATAAGCTATGGCTAAACATATAGGCAATTTGAAGCTTCGATTGATGAATTGGTTGTTATAGTTGGATTAAAGAAGGGAAATAAAGTTTGTATGCAAAGTTTTGGGAATTATGCTGACTATAAAGTTCGACATTTCACTATGTTGGCATGACCTTGGCTCGAAGACGCAAATAGGAGGAGTAGACTGAACTTAATAAAGATGGTATGAGGTTGAAGAGGATAATAAGAGGTGAATTATGGTACTTGTTTGAAATTATAATGAAGAGAAGAAGGAGATATTGGAGCATAAGTATCAGCCATGGGAGGAATAGTTCTGGTTCGAACTGTAGGTGTGGGAGAAGAAGAATTAGAAGCATATTATATTGTTAATAGGGGTAATTAGATTATTAAATTATTGTTAATGACTATTTAATCCGATTAATTATTGTAATGGCTACAACTTGTTCATACAAACTCAGAATTGAACGAAACAGTAAACGTTGGAATCATGGAGTCGAGAGCTTCACAATAAAGCTGATTTTGATGGTTTTGGATTGGTTAAATTAAACAATAGTTTAATTTAATCAGAATCCAAATTGTTTTATAACGATTTCAAACCGATCATTGTGAGAACTCCCTCAACTGTTTTGTTAAGTGATTATAATCGATATCTGAATATGTATTGATTGCCAGTGATTGCAATGTTTGCCTCGTGGTTGATGGATGATATTTACAATTTATATTGTTACAATTATTAAACTGTGAATATAAGCGTTGACAATGGAAACGCTTATATTATGACTATTGGTTGATGGATGATAGTTGATATAGATGAGTTTATATTGTTGATAAAAATTTACATCACGAATATAAAATAATTTGGGAATTGATTGAGTTTCATTCCATTAGAGTTTTAAATGACTTTTATATTCATTTAAAGGAAATTTGACCAGAAAACGGAAATATGATTTTTAAATCCAAAATTATTTGAAAATGAAGTTGATATAATTCAAACAACTATTAAAAAGATTGAAATGGACTTGAAAGAGATTTGGATTGAAAATGACTGCTTTAATTCAAATCAGATTTTGAATAGTAAATTCTAAAAGTGAATACGAGTTAAATATATAAACGATGTTTATAACTCGAATAGGTTTTTCCATTGATATTATTTATTTTTATAATGGTGTCAAGAGAATTTGGATTTCAAAATATGGTATTTTGAAAAATATTATTATTTAATGTTATAAAAATATAGAATATTCAAATTTGATTTAAAATTGAATTTGAAGCTTAAATCGCTTTTCAATGCATTTATAAAAAATTTATAAATTTTAATGGAAATGAATCAAGGAATATTATTTTAAAAAATAATATGGTTTGAATAGGATGTGCCACGCAGCGACCGCTCGCGAATTTCGACCATCAACTTCAAATTGATGTACCAGTAGATCCGACCATCAGATTTTCCCAAAATAAAAAAACGTTAGGTCGAAAATGAAAAGAGCATTCAAATGATATGTAAAGCTTCAAAATTTAATAGTTAGATTTTGATAATAGTTCAAATTAAATTTGAATAAAAACAACACTATTGCTGTTAATGACCTGAAATTGGTTTTTAATGAATTGAGCTATTTTTAAATTATTAAAAATAAGGAAAAATTATGATAAACCATAATAAATGATTTAAAAGTGATTTGGACTAAATATATTTCATTTGAATAATGTAAAGCTATTTTGTGTAAACTAGCTATTTTGCTAATAGTGAGTAAAACGTTTGGAAGTTAAAAAGTACTTAACCAAGTTAAGTTTTTCCAATATATGAATCTAATTGGATTTGAATGGAAAAAATCTTTAGATATTTCAATATTGGATTCCATAATTATACGGATACTGTTTGAGGAATTTAGAGGATAGAGATCTCGTTATTCTCTATACGGTATCTGTTGGATTCAGAACCTGACATTAAATATAAGTCGATATGATTTCTATTCAAAGCCTTATATTTGATATCAAGTTAGATTATGGGTTTGTCGCGAATGGTGTCTTTTGTAACATCATTCTTTGACCTAAGTAAAAGTGAAGATATGATTTGGAATTGACAAATCTTTTAATTAAAATTTAACGAAGTTTTCCAAAGTTAAGTTTCCAAATAATGAATTAGATTGGAATGAAATGGAGATTAAAACTGTTAGAGTTTTAATAAATCTTTCAACAAAGGTTAAATGGATACAATGGAAATTAAAACAATGTTAGAGTTTTAATAAATCTTTCAACAAAGATTTGAAATGAAAGAAGGTAATTAGACTTACCAAAATACGAACAGTATTAGATATGGAGTATCACCTGTTTTGCTCCATGGGATGAATAGGATGAGAATGGGATAACGATACGTGAGATTACCTTTTCTGTAAGGCTCGATAATCCCGATAAGGCTAATAAACCTTGATTTGAGTTAAGTTTGTGAAAAGCGATTATATAATCTTTTGAAATGATTTCCAAGGGAAGGTTTAAACAAGTAGTTTAAATGGTATAAATATTTGGTAAGATTTATGGTAGTTATTCCCAATGTAAAGATGATTTAAGTGAAGTGAATATTCCAAAATGGGATTAAACTTATGACTTGTTTATATATCACTTGATTTTAAAGATGCGATAGTTATTTCCAAAAGAACGGGTTTCAACCCATTCTGAATAACTAATACAATGTGTATTGAAGATACTTGAAGAAGGTGGTTGAAGACCAGAGATCTTCACATCGTTTGGATTATTGCTGATGTCCCGATTGGGGTGTATAACCCAAGATGAGGTTATAAGTGGCGGTAACGTACTTGGATATTTACCGGATATGCAAGGGCCACTCTCCCTAATTGGACGAGGAATAAGGTGCCTTCGGTTTTGTCCAAACCCAGTACGGACTTGTAAATGGATGTGTGTCTAACGTTGTAATTTACAACATAACCAATTGGTTTCTATTGATCTTATATCAGTTGGTGGCAGAGAATTTATTCTCTTAGCTTACCACCGTCCTCTGAGAATTATGAACTCAGAGGGCTATATATTAATAGACACTAATTGTATGTCGTGAATTGACAATGTGGCATGTTGAGTGTTGTTGGTAGATAGATCATAGCTTCCTCTTGAAAAGCAGGGTTTTGCGTATGATGATCAAAGCATGGCTGATATAGCGTAGCTTTGTGTCGAGATGTGACTTTGACAAACCTCACACCTAGGAATGATGGTAAAGTGATTGTTAGATCAGCATAATTTTCAAGTTGAGAATGAACAACCTACGGGTTAAGATTGAACAACTTTTAGGGTTGTTATGGATTCAGTTAACTGAGAATATCTAGGTTGTGTCGCTCCACGCCTAGAGGGATAGAGTATAGTGGTGTTCCGAGCCTAGACCAAAGCCACGGGGTGTGATATATAATTCCTGCCATGTAGTGTGGATGTGTATTACGGTGCTTTCGAATGCCTGGACTGACCATAGAGATACACACTTCCGCGATAGATCTTTCGAATAGTAGCCATCATGATGGAATCCAACTTCCAATACAAGCTTGCGTTTTCAATTGTAAACCTATATGGCAATATAATAGGATTGGGTATTATGCCATCTAAGATTGATACATTTATTTTTGAAATTGATTTCCACACCATCACTAGTAATAATAAAAGAGAATTTTCACGTATCAAGCATGTTTGGCTATTATAAGGTAAAACCCTTTCCTCCGGTTTGCGCTTGCAATGTGTGATAGGACTTGAGTCTTATAATAGCTTCATTTTTCAAAAAGCATTGCGATTTTTTATGATTGGTATTCATGTGGAGAAAACCTGTTCCATGTTATACGACATGGTCCCATGATTTACCCAACTTTAAAGTAAAGTAAGTAATTGTTTTTGGTTCTTATACTAGTCCTATGTCTGACCTGGAGTTTATCATTTCCTACCTAAACTCTGGGTGCCCATTTTTTTACATGGGCAGCTAGTAGTTTTGGTTTTGCAGATATTTTATAGAGCATGATTCTAGGTTGAAGCTAAAGCTGTGCCTAGAGCACTTGATAGTCTTCCGCCGAGGGTAATTATATTTCAGTTGTGTATTGATTTAGTTTATGTACTCCGATAATCTTTCATTATGATGTAACATTAATATGATGTTAATGAAAAAAAAATTTGTTTAGTTCTTATTAGTCGTAATCCCAAGCGATACGTCTTGTTGATCGGTTTTATTCGGTTAATGATCGATTTGAATTGGCCCAAAAGGCGGGTCATCATACTTGGTATTAGTGCTTTGGTTTATTCAAAGATTTGGGGTACGACTTGTTTGAATAGGAGGAAAGAACTCATCAAAGCTAGGATAAGTAATATTCTAGAAGAGAAACTCATTAGAGATAGGGTTAGTAATGCCCTAGAATGAGTTTTAAGTGTATTATATATATAGAAAAGAATAAATTTGCGTATTCATAAAAAATTAATTTGATTATGAAAGATTATATCTTATAATAAGAATTTGAGTGTTTATTTTGACGTCGAGGTAAGACTACCGAATATAAGAAGATTTTTGATATATACACCTAACCGACGTATATACGAAGTCCCAAATATAATAGATAGATATATAATCATATTTTAGTCACTTGAGGATGATTCTGGTGATAGTTCGTACATCATTAGTACTTATTTTTGAGTTTCAAAAATGGGATGACTATATAATTTCAATTGAAACATAGAGATATGCTTGAACACATTTAAATAAGTGTTTGAAAATGATATGAGCCTTAAATTTAGCTAGCACAAGTTAAATAGATTAAAAAGATAAAAGTAAATCAGGTGAATTAAATGAATTGGGGTTTAACCTAAGTAAAGTTAAATTAGACTAGAACAAAAAAACCAATGTAAGAATGGAAGGTAAAATGAATTAAGTCAAATATAATGTTAATGTTTAATTGACTTAGAAATTAGTTGGAATTGGATATATTTATATTGGATAGGTTATTGATTGGAAGCCAAGAAAAGGAATAAAATTTAACGCCCAACAAATAAGTATATATTTAATATATTGATTGGGTTTGATGATTTTATGAGCCGATTGGCAAGCCTTTTGCTTTTGGATTTTCTTTTTGATTTTCTTTTTGATTGATGAGGGCTTATAGAGGCAAGTTGCAGTTGTACCGATCAACCCGTGCATAGGAGATTATAGTGATTTTTTTTTGAAAATTTTAGGCTTTAACCAAATTTTGAGAAACTGGGAAGTTCTTAGAAACTAAAAAGTTAAAGAACTTTAGTAAGTTAGAACGAAGGCTATGTTGGTTAAGTAAACAACCTTCAGTTCCATCTTCAATTTCAAGGATGAAATCCTTTTTAACTGGGGGAGAATATAACAACTAAAAATTTATTAAGAAATATTTAATGGATTTTAAGTATTTAAAATGATTTATTTAAGGGATTAACGACTTAAAATTTATTTAAAACGAAGTTTGAACGTATAAATTTATATTAAATATAAAACGAACTCGTAACGTCGCGTGTAATGGTCCGAATTTCCTTGCCATTTGAGTTGACTAAATACACCACACATCCAATCCAAATTGCCCAGAAACACGAATCATTATGAATTAAAGATAGAAGAACATAAACAACAACACAAAATCTCATACATAACCCAAGATAACATCTTTTGAAATACAAATTTTTTGTATGTACATACCATTATCAGAGTACATTACATATGCAACACAGTGGAAAATAACCCCAGATAACTAACACTGAAGCCTCCTGCTCCAAGCTCCTACAAGTATATCTGTAAACACCTGAACTACTTGATTGCTCGTACAAATTTAGGCACCCAAGATTTTAGGGTAAAACAAAATAAAATAAATTGTGGGTTAGTCACGGGACTGGTGTGAGTAAGCTCCAACCACTTGGTTTAACTTTTGAAAATCCTTTTAAAAGAAAGGATAATCGTAAGACCGATACCCAAATAAACACGAATGGTTTTTACCTTACGATAACGCAAAACATTTCTTTAAAATCAATACTATTTTGATATTTTAATAGTATCTAAATCAAGTAAATAGCAATCTAGCAGAACACTTGCATTTCACGCTCCACATACATAGTACACAATCAAAAACAACAGGTGCTTATTGGAGATTGGATTTTCCAAATATGACAAGGTATGTAGCCACCTTCCAACAGTGTATCTCGAGAGGGGAATACACTGGGTTCAATAAGAACATCTTGCAACCCGGCCACATATGATCAACCACTCATTTCGCTTAAGTGTCGAATGTATATCACCATTCAGCAACCGTTTCCCGAAAGGGACAACATTGATATATTAAAGAAGGCAATGAAATTTCTCTAGATAGGTGATATACACCTTAATTGGGAGCGACCCACTCAGCCATACTACCTGCCTGATTTTTTTCATTTCCCGGTTGGTGAGGCCTGAGGCTATGATTACTTACCTTTCACTGATATTTGTAATAGCTCGCAAATCCGTACTATCTGAGTTGACTACATACACCACACGTCCAACCCAAATTGCATAGAAATACGAATCATTATGTAATAAGAAGAAAAAGATAGACGAAGAACAGAAATAACAACACAGAATCTCACACCGCTGCGGAATAAAATATTATATTTATATATAGCTTTTGGAACACAAAATTTTAACTATATATGCATATCATCATCAGAGTACAATATTTTTTCATAAAGTATACAACACAGTGGAATAAACTTTATATATATCTAATATTGAAGCCTCCTACTCCAAGCTCCTCCAAGGATATCTGAAAACACATGAACTAGTTGACTACCCGTACAAAATTGGGCACCCAAGAGTTTAGGGTAAAACAAAACAAAATAAACTCTGGGTCAGTCATGGGACTGGTGTGAGTTAACTCCAATCATTGGTTTAACTTTTTAAAAAAATCCTTTTCGAAAGAAAAGATAATCGTAAGACCAATCCACACGTAAACACTGATGTTTTACCTTACGATAACCCAAAACATTCTATATAATCAATATTTTCTGATATTATAATAATGTCTAAAGCAAGTAAATAACAATCTAGCAAAACGCTTGCATCTCACGCTCTATATATATATATATATTATACAATCAAAACTGCGGACTCTTATTGGAGGATGGATTCCAACTGGTAAGGTATGGGACCACAGTAACGACCGGAATTTCTGGTGCATTTTAATTTAATTATTTAATTTTAGTTTTTATTTCGTTTAAACTCAATTTCTACATATATTTATTTAAATAACTATTTTTTATTTTTGTTTGAAAATTAAATTTCTTTGAATTTTATTGTAATAACTATTTTGATTTGGGATATAAATTAAATTTATTTTGGATTTATATAAAGAATGAATTTGATTTTGATATTAATATAATTTAATAATAGAAAACAATATCTGCCATTTCAGTTTTATATATTTAATTTATTTTATTGAGTCGACTATTTATTTGAATTTGAACTCATATTAAATTCTAGTTTAAAATATTAAACTCGTTTTTTATTTGACTTATTAATATTATACAATTTATTATCAATATTAATACAACTTTTTCTTTCATTTATTTTCATATTATTTCTTGTTTGATATCATCTATTTTTTTTACCGTTCCTTATATATTTTCAAACTCATCTGTTTCCTTTTTAATTCCAATCTTTTTATATCTTTTGACTACTGTGCTTTACCGTAACAACCTGGAATTTTGGAACCAATTTAAAATTTTTATTTTAGCAATTTTAATGGATTTTGAATATTTAAAATAATTTATTTTAAAAAATATCGACTAAAAATTTATTTAAATCAAAGTTAGAATGAATTTTTTTAATTTAATTATAGAAGGAGTTTAAAATAGAATTGTAGTTTGAAAATTTGAATTTGAACTTTGACCGAATGTACAGGATTAAAAATAAATCGGATTTTAGTGAAACCAAAAATATTTAAATCTGTTTAAAGATATCCTTCCAACGAACCAGAAAAATTGAAGTTTCATAGCAGGAATATAAAGTTATGCCCAGTTTAAAATTTAAAATGGTAGCTATGGAATTTAATATAATATATAGTCCATATAAATAGCCATTTTGCAAACGACTTCCGTTTTCGACGAAACCACTTTGGTTGGATCCAGAATGTCAAATTATTGCTAGATTCCAGTTTTCATAATTTTTGGAATTAATATGTGAGCGTGGAAAAAGAAAATGTGTTTTGACTATTTCAATCAAATTGGATCGACTAGAAAATGAACATTTTTCAAACGGTTTCCAAATTCAACGAAATTAATTTTTTTAGGATCGTTTCATCAAAACATAGCTATATTTATTTTTCGGGAATTTTTATAGTCAGTATGAGGCCCGGTAAATTTAAATGTATGATCAAATTAAATAATTAAATGATTTATATTTTAAATTAAAGAAAACAAGCTGAAAACGATTGATTGGGTTAACGGGACCTAGTCCATTGTGTTCAGAACGGGGTATTTGTCTAGGGAAAACTCTCGTTGGGTTGAATTCGGGGCTATTGAGAACTAATGGATTTATTTGCAAAAACTAGAAATTTAATAATATTTTATTATAAATAACCCTAAAATATTAGAAACCCTAAATCCTTTTATCACGTTTAGCCGCCGGCCTCAACATCATGGTCCGATTTCTTCAGATCTTTCTTCCCGAAAATCTTTACGCGCCATTTCAACCAATTTCCTCCTGCAATATTGTCATGCTCTTCGAGCTCTTGAGAATGGACGGCTATGATGGGATGAAACGATTTTTGGTGATCGGATTTTGTGGCTAAAACCGCGTCGTTCGAAGGCAAATCGGGGAGGCAAGGTGGCATCGGAACTTGTGACGCTCAGGGTGGTGGAAGCTGACGTGGGGGACTTTGAAGGGAGGGTTTCCGATCTAGGTTCGATCATCGGTGGAAGGCGAACGAAGGAGCCCTAAGAAGTCGGCTGATGGGTTAATTCATCCACTGTAAATGAGAAAGAGAATAGGCAGCGGGTTAATTATTCTAAACATGTAATTAATTCATGTAATTATAATTAGATAATATATTATGTAATTAATATTCAAATGATCGTATTTTGTCCAATTCAAAACAAAATCGAGTGAAACTGAAGCCGTTGGAACCATAATTTCGAGTACTACGCAGTGGAATAGTCCAGAACAGAAACAAAAGCAAGTGCAAATTTTGATTAAATTAAACACTGGGTTTAATTTGATTAAAATAACCATTTTAACAATTTCTGAAACCGATCAAGGTGAGATTTCTTTTTAAATGATTAAAAATGAATTAATTATTATCGTGTTTAGAAATTCTGGCACGTACGTGATTTGATTTAAATTGATTGATGTTGTTATTATGATGTGATAGAATATTTTGTTGTCTTAGAGTTGGTAAAATAAAAATGTCAATTTTGTTGTATTAGAATTGAAAATATAGAATTGTCATTTTATTGAATTAGAAATGTAAAATATAGAAATGTCATTTTATTGAATTAGAAATGTAATTAAAATATAGAATTGTCATTTTATAGAATTAGTAATGTAAAAATATAGAATTGTCATTTTTATTGAATTAGAATTGTCAAATATGAAAATGTCATTTTTGATGAATTAGAATCAACAAAATAAAAATGCCATTTTGTTAAATTAGAATCAACAATATAAAAATGTCATTTTTGTACAATTAGAAATGTTAAATATAAAAATGTCATTTTTGTTCAATTAGAAATGTCGAATATAAAAGTGTCATTTATGTTGAAATAGAATTGTCGACAAAACAAAAGTATCATTTTTATTTTATTGAATTAGAATTGTAAATATATAAAAATATTCATTTTTATTTGTCAAACTAAACATTGATTTGTATACAAATAAAAATAGTCATTTTTATTTGTCAACATTAAACATTGAATTTGTAAAAAAATAAAGATATTCATTTTTATTTGTCAAATTAAACATTGAATTTGTGTACGAGTAAGGATAGTCATTTTTATTTGGTCATTAGAATTATAAATATACAGGTAGACAAAATTATCTTTTTATTTTCTCATTAAAAATTAAAACATACATGTAGATAAAATTGTCTTTTTATTTTGTCACTAGATTTATGACACATACATGTAAACAAAATTGTTTTTTATTTTGTCGCTAGAATTAGAAAACATGTGTGTAGACAAAATTGTCTTTTTATTTTGTCATTACAGGAATAGAAAATGTATGCGAATAAAAAATCCTTTTATTTGACATTAGGAAACATGTAAATAAGTTATGCAAATAAAACTCCTTTTATTTGATATTAGAAAACATATTTTGTAAATAAATATGCCCATTATATTAGAAAACATATTTTGTAAATAAATATGTCCTTTATATAAGAAAACATATTTTGGAAACAAATATGTCATTTAGTTAGAATCATATTTTGTAAATTAAATGTGTCATTTAGTTAGAATCATATTTTGTAAATAAAACATGTCATTTAGTTAGAATCATGTTATGTCTTGACAAAATAAAAATGCTATTTTTATTAGAAATTGTCATGCTGAAATAAAAATGTCATTTTATTAGAAATGTCATGTTGAAATAAAAATTTCATTTTATTAGAAAATGTTATGCTAAAATATGTCAATGATAAAATTTACATTTTTTTAGTGCATGTAGAAAAGACTAAAATGATCATTATATAGAAATACAAAAATATGTTAAAGATTAAAACATAATCATTGTAATGTTAGCAATATTAGAAAATTGGTTGTATGTTAAAAATATGATTTGTGCTAGATTAAAACATTATAATAATAATGTTAATATTAATATGGCAGTTGAAATTAAATTATAAATATCCATTTATAATTTAAACAGTGAAAATTTGTTATATAGAAAATAATTCAAACCAAATTATAATTGGTTAAATTTATTAACCAATGATGTATTTAAATAAACTATTGTTGTATGAAAACCCCACACGGGTATTGGGATGATATTTGACATACACTAGCCCCAATATCTGGTTATATGTCAATCAATGGATTGACATTCTGTGATGAGCATTATGTATTTATTTTAATGCTCACACAGTTGTAAAACTTCATTCTGGATGTAAATGGATTGTTTAATGATTATTTATCATTATTGTTGTATGAAATCCATACAACTAAAATTATATGGTAATTGATTGAGTCGCATTCCGATTCAGAATATTTTAAAATAAAGAATCTGTAGCAACCCGGAAAATCAGAACTAATTTAAAATTTTTATTTTGGCAAATTTAATTAATTTTGAATAATTAAAATGAATTATTTTAAATAGTAACAACGGAAAATTTATTTTCGACGAAGTTAAAACGAATAATTTTATTTTAAATATAAAAGGAATTCGAAATAGCGCGGTAGTTTGAAAATTTGATTTCAAATTTCAAATTAATGTACAGGATTCAACATAAACCGGATTTTAGGGAAACAAAAATATTTGAATCTATTTGAAAATATCTTTCCAACGAATCCGAAAAACCCAAATTTCATAACGGGAATAAAAAGTTATGCCCAGTTGAAAATTCAGAATAATCGTTATGGAAATATGGCCCTTAAGAAAAGCCATTTTGCAAACGACCTCCGTTTTTGACAAAACCACTTTCGTTGGATCCGGGATGTCAAATTATTGCTAGATTCCAATTTTCATAATTTTTGGAATCAATATGTGAGCATGGCAA
The DNA here is from genome assembly GCA_030737875.1 of Allium sativum. Taxonomy (NCBI): domain Eukaryota; kingdom Viridiplantae; phylum Streptophyta; class Magnoliopsida; order Asparagales; family Amaryllidaceae; genus Allium; species Allium sativum. Next base: position 897,137,969 of record CM060912.1, read on the forward strand.
AAGAAAACGTGTTTGACAATTTTAATCAATTTGGATCGACCAGAAAATGACCATTTTTCAAACGGTCTTCAAATTTGACGAAATTAGTTTTGTTAGGACTGTTTCGTTAGTACGAAGCTAGAAATACTTTTTCCTGGAATTTTTGGTGTCTGTATGTGACCCCAGTAAGTTGAAATGTACATTCAAAATGAATATATTTGGATTTATATTTTAATTTCAATGAAAACTGATCGTAACGGTCGAATTGGCATACGAAACATATCCCATTGTGTTTGGAATGGGGGTAATTAGCTATGGGCGATAGTCGTTGAGTTCGATTCGGACTTCAAACGAAAAATCCACTTTTTCGAAAATAAATAAATTAATTAAATTATTTATATAAGGGGCCCAAGCCCTTATTCTCCTTCACCACTCAGTCAACCCTGATTTCAAAAAGTAAATAAATAAAAAGAAACAAAGACGGAGGGAGACCCGTCGCCCCTCCCCCTAGCCGGCCAAGCCACACCTCCAACCGGCCTCGACAGCTGCGCCTCCCCTTCCTCCTCTCCCCCTCTGATCTCCTTCTCTCCCAAGACCCCCAAATCCGAGAAACCTATCCCCATCATTGGAAGCCTGCCGCCGCTATCCCCTCCTTCCGCCTGCCGCGCGCCGGTGCGCTTCTTCCCCGCCACCTACAACGCCCGACGCCCTCCACCCCCTTTTTGGAAAATGACAGTAAGTGTTTGTTACTATTTAATTTAAATAATTAGTAAAAAAATCAGTTTTTTTTTTGTAAAATAATATGATTTATATATATATATCATAAAAAGATTTGATTTCTAATACAATAGAGATTAGATTTTTTATATATGATAAAAATTAGATTTTTTTACATGATAAAAAATTGATTTTTTTTATACAGGAAAGTTAGGATCTCTAGTTTAGAAAAATTAGGATTTTCAGATTTGAAATAAAAATAGAATTTTTATACATAGATTTTGAAATAAAAATTAGATCTTTTCACATATGATTTTGAAAAAAAGATATGATTTTGTTTATAATAAAGATATGATAAAGTTTATATTTTATTATGATAAAGTTTATATTTTTATTCTCATGAAGTTTAGATTTTTATCGTATGAAGTTTATATTTTTAGTCGCATGAAGTTTATACTTTTATCATATAAAATTTAGATTTTATTTATATAAAGATTTGATTTTTAATCATACAAAGATTTAATTTTTAATTATATAAAAATATGATTTTTATATGTGAATTAGCGGAGATAAAAATGCAGTTATTATATATGAAGCGAAATAAAAATTCGATTTTTACATAGAAAGAAGCGTTGTAAAAATATATGATTTTTATATATGAAGTGCCATTATAAAAATGTGATTTTTAAAATAAGCATCATATTAAAAATGCGATTTTTACTATGAACAACGGGAAAAGATTGCAATGGAACAGACGAGAAATAAATCCAAACCGTCATCCGCTAAAGAATAGCGGAGTGGAAACCCAGATGAGAACTCCTCACTGTAATTTTCTTTATATAGTTATTTATTATGTAACTGCATATATGAACTGTTCCCCGTCGTCCACAGACCATGGACGACATGTTTGGTTGTTTGTGTTGATTAATGTATTTGTTTGAATATTGGTTTGGGGTGTGAAACGAATTGATATAATTTGATTGGTGTATGACGTGCGCCGTTATTAGGCGAGGGATAAGGCCAGACCTTATCCCATTTCTAGTATCGCGCTGTTATGCCGCCAAAAATTTCTAAAATATGTTAGAACAATAAAAATATCATTTTTGTTGTATAAATGAACCGAATAGAATATTCATATGTTGAATAAAATATTTTATTATTAAAAATATATTTTTTAACATTGATATGAATAAAATGAATATTCATTTACAAATCAGACGATTTGTTTATGAACACCCATTTTACTGATAAGGATTGGGACGATAAATTTTACACGTTGCCCAACTGCACGAATAATATTATGTGTTTGTGGATTGAAACCCCAAACGGGTGATGGGATGATATTTGACGTACACTAATCCCAACTGTTTAGTTGTATGTCAATCGATTGGTTGACAGGCTGTTGTAAGCGTTAAATATTTACATTGAATGCTTATGCAGTGTAGAATGCACTCTGGATAGTGGTTGACTGTGTTTTATTATTATTGTATACATATGTGTATGCAATCCATATAATAACATTATATGATAATTTGCTATGGTAACTCCGCCTGTGTAGTTTTCTATGCAGCCTGTCCCAAGCCAGGGTAAAAGAGGAGGGTTGTGATAGGCTTGGCGAGCCAACGTAAAAACTTAGCCTCTCTTGTGGATGTGGAACCTTATGATATATCGTTGGGGCGTAACCCTCTTAGCGACACGCTATATTGAGGATCGGATATGGTGTTAAATATGCAAGGGCTGGGCCGCCATTCTCTTAGTGGCGCGCTACACCGACGCCCCGGTGTAGTGATAAGTGAGCAAGGGTCCTCGCATTTTTCTCGGCGGATGCGAGGGGAAAGGAAGCTAGTCGACGATAATAGGGTTCGGTTAGGTAGATGGAATGTAAGGTCCTTAACAGGAAAATTAAGAGAGATAGTGGATACTATGATTAGGAGATGGGTTAACATCTTGTGCGGTCAAGAGACTAAATGGGTAGGTTAGAAGGCGAAGGAGATGGAGAACACTGGCTTCAAATTGTGGTACACGGGAGAAGTACATAACAAGAACGGGGTAGGCATATTGATTGATAAGAACCTTCAGAACAATGTAGTTGACGTCAGAAGACGAGGGGATAGGATCATCCTAGTTAAGCTAGTAGTTGGCGAGGAAGTTTTGAATGTCATTAGCACATATGCCCCACAGGTAGGTCTAAGTGAAGAAGCCAAAAGGAAGTTCTGGGAAGACTTGGATGTCATGGTTAGGAATGTGCATAGTAGCGAGAAACTTTTTATAGGAGGAGACTTCAATGGCCATGTTGGCTCATCTAGCGGGAGTTTTGAGCAAGTGCATGGTGGTTTTGGATTAGGCAGTAGGAACCAAGAGGGTGAAGATATTTAGAATTTTGCTCTTTCTTTTGATCTCATGATTGCTAATACCTTCTTTAAAAAGAGGCAATCACATCTGATCACCTTCAGTAGTGGCAACATGCTAGCCAGATTGACTTTGTCCTAACTAGGAGAGATAGTAAACGAGATTGTGTTGATTGCAAGGTCATACCTGAAGAATGTGTAGTCTCACAACACCAGCTCTTGGTATGCGTGTTTCGTCTTCGGGTGGTGAAGGATAAGAGAGCGAAGATTAGCAGGACGAAATGGTGGAAATTTAAAGGAGATGCTTCACGGGTGTTTAAAGATAGAGTGATGGGAGAAGGGGCTTGCAATGTGGAAGGAGAAGCAAATGTCATGTGGAATGCGATGACAACTTGCATTCGGAGAGTCGCCACCGAGGTATTTGGGATAACAAGAGGAAGCAAGCGAGAACCCAAGGATTCGTGGTGGTGGAATGATGAGGTGCAAAAGGCTATCAAAGAGAAGAAGGAATGCTACAAATGCATGTACTGTCATAGAAGTGAAGAGAACATACATAGGTACAAAGTGGCAAAGAAGACTGCAAAGAGAGCAGTGAGTGAAGCAAGGGGACGAGCGTACGAAGATTTGTATCAAAGGCTAAGTACAAAGGAGGGTGAAAAAGACGTTTACAGAATAGCTAGACTACGCGAGAGGAGGACAAGGGACTTCTGTCAGGTTAAATGCATTAAGGATGAGAATGATAGACTTTTGGTGAAGGACGATGAGATAAAGAATAGGTAGAGAGAATACTTTGATAAGCTTTTCAATGAAGAAAGTGATAGCTCTTCGATCGAGTTGGATGACTTAGCCGACAACACCAATAGACATTTTGTGCGAAGATTTCATGAAGCTGAGGTAAAGGGGGCGTTGAAACGTATGAAATTAGGCAAGTCGGTTGGGCTTGATGACATTCCTATTGAGGTGTGGAGATGCTTTGGTGATGTAGGGATAAGATGGCTAACTAAGTTGTTCAATAATATTTTCAAATCAAACAAAATGCCAGATGAGTAGAGGAGAAGCATTTTAGTTCCAATCTTCAAGAATAAAGGAGATATTCAAAGTTGTACAAACTATAGAGGAATTAAGCTTATGAGTCATACAATGAAGCTTTGGGAGAGAGTTTGTGAGCCGCGTTTGAGGAGGTTGACAAGGGTCTCTAGGAATCAATTTGGTTTTATGCCTAGAAGGTCAACCACTGAGGCGTTTTTCTTGGTTAGGCAACTTATGGAGAGATACAGGGAGCAGAAGAAAGATCTCCACATGGCTTTTATTGACCTAGAGAAAGCTTATGACAGAGTGCCGAGTAGGGTTATGTGGTGGGCGCTAGAAAGGAAGAGAGTGCCATCAAAATATATTACACTTATTAAGGATATGTACGAGGGGGTTGTGACTAGTGTTAGGGCATGCGATGGTGAGACCAGAGACTTTCCAATTAACATAGGGTTACATCAAGGTTCGACTTTGAGCCCCTATATTTTTGCATTAGTGATGGATGAAATCACAGAAGATACACAAAGGGAGATTTCCTGGTGTATGCTCTTTGCTGATGATGTTGTGCTAATTGATGAAAGTCGAATAGGGGTTAATTGACAACTGGAGTTGTGGAGGGAGACCTTGGAATCAAAGGGTTCCAGGCTTAGCAAAACTAAAACAGAGTATATGAAGTGTGAGTTTAGCAGTGTTAGGTCAGATGACTGTGACGAAAAAGAATTTCGCTCGATCCGAATCAATCGCTAAACCGATCTAGACCGTTCGAAACGCCTGATCGTTTTGAGAACACGACAAAACAGAACGCATACAAAAGAACATTTCATTGTATATTACAACAATGCATCAGATTACAAGAATATACAGAGTATAAACAAATAAATATTACACAGAAATATCAGAGATTACAATAAATTACATAGCAGCGGAAAATAATACAATACACAACTAGAAGAGATATACGGATACAAAGCTTTCCGGATATCGTTCCAGCTGTAAACCAGGATCCTGTGAATATAAATCTTCAAAACCAAAACTACTAGCTGCCCGTGTCAAAATAAGGGCACCCAGAGTTTAGGTTAAAACAATAAACTCCAGGTCAGTCATGGGACTGGTATGAGAACTAAAACAGTTATTTATCTTTATGTCAAAGTTAGGTAAATCAAGGGACCACGCCGTATAACACGGAACGGGTTTCCTCCCAAGAACACCAGTGCATAAAACAACAGCGCAATGCTAAATAAAGAAAAATGAAGCTATTATAAGACCCAGGTCCTATCACACAATGCAACGTAAGCCGGGGGATAGGGTTTTCCCTTATAATAGCCAAAGCATGCTTGATACGTTTAAAAACAGATTATTTGATACTATTGTCAGTGTATAGTGTATAAAACAACTTCAAATCATAAGTATCAATCATAGACGGCATGGGTACCATATATCATGTCGCCATACTAGGCTCTACAAATAAAACCGCAAATGTCACGTATTTGGAAATTGGATTTCCATCTATGAACCGAGGCAAAAGATAGTCCTCAACCGATTCGAGATGCTCTAGCCCGCCCCTCAGGAACAGCCGCAACTGCCCCTTGGATCGTCAGGGCGGGTCCACCAATGTGGATTATTATGCCTGAACACTACGTTTCCCCGCCCTTTGGGGCGTAAATGAGCCAACGAATGACTCCATCAGACCCGGATCGTCCGATCAAACCGAGGCGCCTCGCAACAGCAACAACCACACAGGTGAACAATATATAAATGTCAGGGCTGGTAGGTCACTGACACCACCCTAGCTAGAAAGAAACGCATGCCCTCCCTGATGTCCTCTCCCGTTTTTGGTTCACAACCGGGGTGTGAGGCTCGCGAATTCACGTTACACAAAGTTGTGCCACACAGGCTGTGCTTTGATCATCAACCACAAGACTTTGCTTTTCAACAGAAGCCTTGATCATTTGCATCTTAGCATGCCACACAGGCAAACCACTCTATGCAACCGATATCAGTCACACAGAATGAAATCCAATGTCAGACACACAGTCCATTTACAAGTCCGTTCTGGGTCTGAACGAAACCGGAGGCACCTAGTACCCCGCATATCCATCGATCTCCAAGTACGTCTGGACGATCACCAACCGATTCCATCTTCTTGGGTGTACAGCCCAATCAAGATCGTCAATAATCACCCAAACGACGTGAAGACTTCCGGTCTTCGACCACCGTCTTCATCTTCGACTTATCGTCGTATCGGTTATTCAGAATGGGATAAACCCGGTCTTCATGAATAACTCGCGTATATTTTAAATAAGTGTTACACAAACACAACATACGCCTCATTCCAATTCATCAGTCACTAACCGTAAATTAATCAAGAGAATAATTACCCAAATATTAACCCCGAATGCCGAAACCAACATCAGATCAATATCCAGAAAACCATTCTGCATGGCTAACCGACAGTTAGTTTCTAAATTTCACATTCATAGGGAAAGGTTCCCATTAATTTTATCCAAGATAAATTCCTTGAATTTATTCTTTAATCATCTTTTGAATTTCAATTCAACTAGTCGGGATTAACGAACCTTACCGAAATAATCATTTGTTTTAATTTCCCAATCCCAACCTATTCATCCCATGAAGTAAAACTGGTTATACTTCATATCTAACACCACGGTGTTATCGGTAAATTCAATTACTATTTCACGTTCAAATCTAATTAAAGATTTAACTAACGCCTGGAGCAAAACTGGTGATACTCCATTTCGATTATTTCAATCTAATTAAAGATTCATTAAAACTCCACTTAGTTTTAATCTTTTGACTGGGTTAAAGAATCAGTGTCATTTAAAACACGGTTCACGGTAAACCCAAAATCACCTTCCATTAAGTATCGGGTTAAAGAACAAGTGTTATTTAAAACACTGTTCACGATAAACCCAAAATCACATTCCATTAATTATCGGGTTAAAGAACAAGTGTTATTTAAAACACTGTTCACGATAAACCCAAAATCACATTCCATTAATTATCGGGTTAAAGAACAAGTGTTATTTAAAACACTGTTCACGATAAACCCAAAAATCAATATCAATTCAATTTCAATTAAATATTATTTAATTGGTACACTTCATTAAATTTAAATAAAAAGATTTAATCTTTTCTCAACTGGGTTCAAGAACAGTGTTAATGAAGACACCATTCACGACAAACCCAAATCACATTTGATATTAAATACAAGGCTCTGAATAGAAAATATATCGGCTTATATTCAATATCAAATTCTACGATTAACAAATGTCGTAATGGAAATAACGATATAAATATGTATCTTTCAAATTTCCATAACAACATCTGTATAATCACGAATTCCAACATCGAGATATTCCGAAGACAATTTTGATTCAAATCCATTCCAATGCAATCATTGGAAATTCTGGTTATTTTCAAAACCATTTCAAATTCAATTTATTTATTTAAAAATAAATAGAATTATAATTCTAGTTCAAAACTAGTTTATTTCGATAAAAACCTATTTTTATCTTTTCAAATATGGAGTTTTTCATCCCAATTCTTTCTAAATCATTTCTTATGATTTTACACAAATTATTACTATTTTTAATAATTTTATCAAGGCCCGTACTGTCGATTTCCATCAACGGCCATCGAACTGCACTTACAGCGACCTTTTCCAAATTTGATTTGGACATGATTCCAAATCCAACCATTAGATTTCTAATTTCTAATATTCATTAGAAAGCTCTTTTCGATACGAACCTAACGGTTCCGGTTTTAGGAGAATACGACGATCGGATCTCCTGCAATATCCGTTCGAAGTCAATGGTCGAAATTCGCGAACTGCCGCGGCGCGGCGCGTTCTATTCAAGCCATTATATTATATATATAATATATATATTATATACTTCGTCAATTTCCTTTTTTTTAAAAAGTATTTTATAAATCGTTTCAAATTCGTTTTCAAAACGATTTCAACTTCATATTCAATTTCTAATCAAAATTGAATATTCCATACCATCGACATACAAATGATAATATTTTCAAAACGTTATATTTTGAAATCACTTCTTTTTCTATAATCATTATAAAAATGAATATAATCGATATAAATATCGTTCACGTCAAAATGGGGCATATCTAACCAACACGGCTTTATGTATTTCAATAACCTCGTTATTCTATTCAACAAATGAATATTTTCTTCAACACATGAATATATATTTTTATTCAACACATGAATTTATATATTATTCAACACATGAATATATATTTTATTCAACACATGAATTTTTATACTATTCAACACATGAATTTATATTCTATTCAACGCATGAATTTATATTTTTATTCAACACATGAATATATATTTATTCAACACATGAATTTTTATACTATTCAACACATGAATTTATATTCTATTCAACACATGAATTTATATTTTCTATTCAACACATGAATTTATATTCTATTCAACACATGAATTTTCTTTCTATTCAACACATGAATTTTCTTTCTATTCAACACATGAATTTTCTTTTATAATATTCCTTATTTTCCAAATTGGTATGAGAACCAATCAATTACCATATAATGTTAATTATATGGATTCCCAACAACACATGTATATAATAGCAACGATAAATCATCAACCATCATCCAGAGTGCACCACACAGCTGCCTAAGCATTAAATATAAATAATTAACGCTTACACAGTCTGTCAATCCATCGATTGACATACAACTAAACAATCAGGATTAGTGTACGTCAAATCTCATCCCAATACCCGTGTGGGGTTTCAAATCAACAAACACATATTTTATTTGTGTAGTTGGGCGATGTGTAAAATTTATCGTCCCAATCAATATCAGTCAAATAGGTGTACATAAACAAATTGTTTGATTTGTAAATGAATATTTATTTTACTTCAACACATGAATATATATTTTATTTCAACACATGAATTTTATTCTATTCAACACATGAATTTTATTTTGTTCAACACATGAATTTTATTATATTCAACACATGAATTTTCTTCTATTCAACACATGAATTTTATTCTATTCAACGCATGAATTTATATTTTATTCAACACATGAATTTATATTTTATTCAATACATGAATTTATATTTTATTCAATATATGAATTTTATTCTTTTCCATCTCACAATCAATTTTCACACAAACAAATCAATCCAAACGCAATCAAACAAACAAGTCGTCCATGGTCCATGGACGACGGGTGTCGGGTGCTGCTAAGCAACATCTGCATCCTAGTATATATTTCAACTATAAAATAAATTAAAAGTGAGGAGTTCTCACCTTTGGGATCCACTCCGCCATTTCATTTCTGAATTCAGAATAGTCGGGGTTTGCCTGACATTCTAACGCAGTATCCTCTACGCTGTTCATAGTAAAAATCACATTTTTAATATGATGTTTACAAAAATCTCGCCTTTATATAAATGAACACCTCGCCTTTATATAAATATAAAAATTGGATTTTTTCTTCGCTTTCACGTGTATAAAAACTTAATTTTTATTCGCTACATGAATATATAAAAATCTAATTTTTATTCGCCTCATGAATATATAAAAATCTAATTTTTATTTCTAACCATAAAAATCAATTCTTTCTTCCATTGAAAATCAATTCTTTCCTATTACTGTCATATATAGAAAATTCTGATTTTTAACGCAATGCTTTTATATACAGAAATTGTATTTCTAAACTTTGTATATATATTTTCAAAACTGATTTTTAAACTTTATAAATATAATTTCAAAACTAATTTAAATCACTGTCATATTTTATATAAAAAAACTGAAAGTAGGAAAAACATTGTTATTATAATTTTTTTTTGAAATGCTCACTGTCTTATTTCTCGTTCTGGCCTGAAAATCAGTTCCCCCTTTTCACCCCGTCGGCGGCGATGCCACAAGTGGCCGGACCACCATTTCACATCAGCACCGTGTAGCTGTTTCCCCCCTCCGCCGATTCCAACCAATCCCGCCTCCCAACTTCCCCCAATCGCCTTGATTTTGCCAAAAACCCTGGCCTTTCCTCGAGCTCGTCGGCATCGATTTGCGCTACCGGAGGGCGAGTGCCACCGGCCATCGACTAAGCACACGTAGTCGAACCCCCTTCCCGTTGAACCCATCCCAAGGCGTCGCGTTATCGAAGAGATCGGAGGCCCTCCTCCCTGAAGCTTCAGAGCCGTTCGTTTATTTAAAAGGGGAGGCGACTGATAAATGAAATATAATTTAGGGTTTTGTGTTTTATTATATATATATATATATATATTTAATTTTAATAATATTTTAATCTCTAATTCATATATTACATGTTTAACGTCACGAACTCCTAAGCAAATCCAACCACTATCGCCCCTAGCCATATACCCCCATTTCTGACACAATGGGATATGTTTCGTAAGCCAGTTCGGTTGTCTCGTTCAGTTTTCACTGAAATTAAAATATAAATCTATATATTCAAATTTTAACGTACATTTCAATTTACTGGGGTCACATACAGTCTCTAAAAATTACCGAAAAATTTTTCTAGCTTCGTATTGATGATACGGTCCTAAAAAAACTAATTTCGTCAAATTTTGAGATCGTTTGAAAAATGTCCATTTTCCAGTCGATTAAAATCAACTGAAACTGGTCAAACACGTTTTCTTTTGCCACGCTCACATATTGATTCAGAAAATTATGAATTTTGAAATCTAGCAATAATTTGACATTCCGGTTCAAACAAAAGTGGTTTCATCGAAAACAGAGGTCGTTTGCAAAATTCCTATTTTTAAGGGCCAAAATTCCATAGCGACTATTCTTAAATTTCAACTGGGCATAACTTTTTATCTCCGCTATGAAATTTCAGTTTTTCGGATTCGTTGGAAAGATATTCTCAAATAGATTCAGATTTTTTTGGTTTCGCTAAAATCCAGTTTATTTTGAATCCTGTACATTCATTTGAATTTTAAAATTGAATTTTCGAACTACTGCACCATTTTCAATTCCTTGTATAATTATAAATAAATATTTATATTCTAACAATGGCGTATATAAATATATACATTCTAATTCTATTCAAAATAAATTTCTCGTCATTATTATTTAAACTAAATCATTTTAAATGTTGAAAATTCACTAAAATTGCCAAAATAAAAAATTTAAATTGGCTCAGATTTCCGGTTTATTACATAGAGGAATGCCAACTATAAATCAAATTGATGTGCACCGCATCAAAGTAAACGTAAATCAAATTGACACGCATTGCATCAAAGTAAACATAAATCAAATTAACACGCATCGCATCAAAGTAAACATAAATCAAATTGACCTGCATCGCATCAAAGTAAACGTAAATCAAATTGACGCGCATCGCATCAAAGTAAATGTAAATCAAATTGACGTGCATCACCGTAAAGTAATCAAGAATCTGAAATCATTTATCAAATTGGCGCGTAATGCGTCAAAGTGGTCAAATTGACGCGCAATGCATCAAAGTAGTGAGATACGATCTCTAGGTAGCGAACCCATTGTTTGAGCCGAAGCTCCCCACGAAGCTGGGTCGTGACCCCGGAAGAGAGAAAACTCATAAATCTTGAAATCTCTAGAAAACATCATAAATCATAGAAAGTTGGACCGAAGTCCCATAGGTGAAATCCAAGAATCGTAAATCCCACTCGGGCGATCGAGGACCACAAAACATAAGTCATAGAGGCGGATACCATGGATCCGGGTGAATAGAAATTACTCCGAGCTAGTTAATATAAGAAAATAGCAACATGTCCCATAACTACATGCTATTCTCGAATATTTACACACTCGTAATTGGTTCCTATTCAAAATAGAGAAAATCATAGAAGGAGCATTGCCACGGTTTTCAACCGGACGAGTCCAAGAATTAACCATCGAAGCAAAAGAAAGGGTTCATAGTCCTTGATTTTATTAAGATGTTTAATTAGATTTCTCATAGAATGAGAAAAAGGTTTATAAAATATATACTATAGATTTGAAGAAGGTTCATAAAACGATTTCGTAAATTAGCTTCGTATGATGAAGTACGATTGGAAACCATTTTAGTACAAGAATTTGATATCTACTAAATAACATAAAACCTCTTTATATAATTTCAAAGTGGTAATAAACAATAGTACGATTGCCGAGGCAAATCGATCAAGGGGATTCACGTCACAATGAAGTGAATTCAAATCATAAATCATCAAATATAAATTCAATAAATCGAGTATACATATAGCTCGTTAGTGAATCCAATGATGTTAAGAAACGATTCGAAATCAGCCAGGAGCGACAGGAGACAAAAACACAAAATCATATGCCGCAGATCAAAGAGCGATCACCAAGGTGATCGCTAATGCGTAATTCACATTACAACAACAAACAATAAATCAAAGGGATAACGGTTGTAATTTCGATCAATGATTGAATCGAAATCCCAAACTAGCACCCGAAGGTTTTAAACTATATTGGAATAGACTCGAAGGATATCGAGTCGATAATTCACGTTTTAGAGTCGTGAATCATAATCGAACTAATATCGAGAGTCAAAGCCGAATTAATGAGTAAATATATTCAAATTACTCCAAAATTAGTTTCATTTCAAATCTCTCGTCGATACGGTTCCAACGCATCTTGTCTCGCTGAATTCCGAGTTCGTATGAAAAAGTTATAATCGTTTTAAAGTGGATAATTATTTCACCCTTTGTTTTTCTCTGTTCAGTATTTACATTGGATGTTTTCCTCCACTAAGAATTGCCGGCAGCTCCAAATCACTCCAAATTAGTTTCATTGGAAAGCTCTCGTCGACATGGTTCCAACGCACCTGATTTCGCTCAATTCCGAGTTTGTATGAAGAAGCTATGGCCATTTAAAAATTGAACTTTTTTTTTTTCTGTTCGGCCATTAATGGCCTTACAGAAGGCATTTACTCGGACATTAATGGCCAAACGGCTGTTAAACCCCAAAAAAATTACATTTTTGCCCACCAAACATCTCCCAAATGATACCGCCCAATGCCCGAATGTCTATGATGTTAAATACATGCAAATGAGGCGTCTAGAACTCACCAGAGCAACTCATAACACCGAATTCACATGCATAAATATTCACACAAGAGATTTGCAATGATTCTTGATTATAAATCCCAAAACGATTAAATTCTCTAACGAAAGAAATCAAATGCAATATAAGTAAATTGTTAAGTCTTAGAACTTGCCGGGTGCGATAATGGTACTTCACAACACCATATTCACATGCATAAGCATATATACATAAGATTGCATTGATTCGGTTTCTAAATTCAAGTATGAACAAAATTCCAAACCAAAGCACACTAAAGCGATTCAAGCGACTTGTGAAGACTTAGAAATTTGCTGGGGCAACGGAGCTTCACAACATCACCAAATCAACTCATAACATATGCATTAGATCATATGAACAATCCTTATCATAATTTTCAACTCAATGAAACAGAAAAACATGAAATCGGCTAAGTTACACTAGCATAACCAATTCAGTAGCACTTGCAAACTCATATGAACACTAAATTACACTTGTACAAGCCAATGGCTTGTGGCATAGATGTGAGTTCAAAAAGAACTCACATTTGGCTCTTGAATGACAAGAACAAGCTCCAACAAGGAAGAACAAGCCTCTACACTTATTAAGAATCCAATATCCCATCAATTCTCCTCTCTAAACATCAAATACACACCCAAGAAAACTTATATGTGTTAGGGTTGCGCAAAAAGCCGAAAATTGAGAAGGTAGAGAGATAAAGGAGGAGTAGAGAGAGCTTACACAAGTTGTCTCTCCAAATTAGCACTTGATTCGAGCTTGGAAATCAAGAACCCTAGCTTAGGAATTTGGATTTCCTCTTCCTCTCCCCATTTTTACCTAAATCTAGATGTTTAGGAATATTTTAAGTGAATGAGGAGGAGAGTGGGCTGAAGGAGATTAAGTAAGGGGGCTAGTTTAGCTAACCCAAGACCCAACCAAGGTTCCAAAATTTACAAGCTCGTAATATATTGATGCTTACATTCAAAAAGGTTGTAAACGACATTTTGAACTCAATGGAAGTGGTCCCGAATCCTAATTTTATCGTTTGTGAAAAACGATATTTTGAGTGACACATAAGATACGATGATATATTTAAACAAAATATTTAAGTCTAAAATCGTCGATTGAGCGGGTGGTTACAGATTTCCCCCTTAAAAGAATTGCGTCCTCGCAATTCCTTAAGAATGAAGTAATAGGTAACAACCAAAAATTATACCACGAAGTGGTACAACAAGAACCGACACGAAATGAAAAGATCACACCAACAGCTAGGTGAGATCCCAATTTCGTCTCGCAAGATCATAAAAACTAGAGTTCAATCTCGAACTTCATTACCCATGAAGGTAGTCATACCAAACAAGTAAAATAATTCCAGAAAAATTTATAAACGCTATGAATTCAAATAGACTCGCCTTTCTTAGTATGATTCTCAAGGGAAGTAGAATCGATAGAATGCACAGAAACCACACGAATCTAATTTGGAATTCCAAGAAGCAACAGGACTGTGTCTATAGGACGCGAGATATCAATAGTAGATATTTCTCTTAGGATATGAAATGGGAAATTTCGGTGGTTGACTAATCCATTCCCAAACCCAATCACGACCATGTAGTGAACATCAAACCTGAGCACTTTAGTCTTGCGACAAGGTGGCTGACACCAACAAAAGCACAACACAGAGATTCCAACGAATTTAGCTAAGGAAAGCAATTTTCGATGGAATATTCAATTTTAATATCAATGATTCAAGGTTGGTAACAGAATACCAACCAGCTAGAAACCGATAAACAAATATTGGTAACGGAATACCAATGAACTACAAGTCGATAATAAATATTGGTAACGGAATACCAATGAACTACTTGGGGAAATCGATTTCTAACTAGGTACTAAATCTCACTTAGTAACCATAAAGACGAATCATTAGGAACTATACGAAATTCCCAACATTTAGAAACTCGTGTATCGATTTTAGAAAACAGGAAACATCGAGAAGATGATGGATAAGAAGTTCACAGCTTACCACTTAGGAACAACATGATTTAAGATAATTTTCCGTCAAAAATCTCAAATTGCAAAAGCATCAACAATTAATCAAAGAAGCAATAGACAATTTCTATAACAAGATGAGATTAAACCAAAGAGGTCGTAATCCCCAAAAATTTTGATTCACAAGGGTTAACACGTGTGGAGACAACTGTCGACCCAAATGATTGAAACAAACAAGGAATGAATATCAAAAGAGCTCATTCTCTCGAGATTCATCTCTAAGAACGACGCAAGGCTAAGTCCATAAGTGAATTGACTGTGGCACTTCCGGATGATCGACTAGATCATAGATTCGAAGAAAGGAATTATTGAGTTCATCGCGGATCACAAAAGCTCAAATTTTCCTCCCCCCCCCCCCCCATGGGAATAATGTGAAATTCCCAATCATTAAGAATTTCCGAGAATCAAAGAACTGAAATCCAGAAATTAGAGACATAAATAAACAATTTTGAACCATTCAAAAATAAGGATTAAGAATAATGCGGGACTCCCAATCCTGGAGTTATTTATTTACTCAAAGAAAAGATTCAAAATAATTTCGAATTAAAAATCTTGAACCACTCGAATTCTTGGAATTACTTCAGGGAAGTCTAGAAATAAATTATCTAGAAAAACAAAAAAACGATTACAAAAATTGCAAAAATCCAAAATATCATTATTTTGATTAACTTATTAATGGTTAATTTAATTTCAAGGATCATTTCAAATGTTGGATTGTCACATAATGGTGTTTAGGAATTCCGAACTACAACATGGCGTCCCAATTCTCGTTCGACATCCTTAACACACCCGATGGACAAGTTAACACAAGAAATTCCTCACAATTTCTAACGTTCATGCAAATCTCGCGAAAACATAAAAATTCAATAAATCATTTTGGCTGGCATAAAGGAAATAAAATTCCTTTATCAAATTATGAATAAAGCACAAATGATATCTTTTGATAACGAAGAACACGGTCGACATACATCAAAAGAACATAAATAAAATAATCTCTGAACAAGGTAAATGACATTAAGGAATTAATGACACATACCTTGACTCAAGAAGAGGGATCACAAGAAGCGGGATGCTTTCCCTCATTCTTGATCTTGAGTTTGGAACGCAACGAGGTAACACAAATGTATCATCGCGCATTTGTCGAGTTAATTTAGCACAAATGCTTGGTGACTCACACCGGCACAACGAGGTAACAAATGAGTTGTTTTAGCCTGAAGGCTTGGTGATCTCACATCGAACTAGAACTATATAGCTGAAAACAAGGGAGTAGATTTAGTCACAAAGACATGGTATCTCCATACCGACCGACACGTGATCAATCGACCATGCTAGGCACGTAACGACGTACGAAACAATCTTAACTAGAAATCAAGAAATGTCATGATCAAAGGCGCTTACCACGTGCGTAACGATGCATGGGCAAGATATCCAATGATCAATTAACTTCAAGGATTATAAGTGATCAACAAGGTAAGAGTAATACACAATAGGCCAAACAGACATCAATTAGCAACTCGAGTCAAAGAATGAAACAGAAGAACCACTAGAGCACACGACCCTAGATGGACTATAGAAATCAACCCGAAGGAGACGATTCGATAACTGTTCTAAGAGAACAAAAATAGGTCACAAGATACTCAAACACCTCTCCGTAGAAGGTACACTGGGTGAACCGGCACTTGCACAGCTATGAACAACTATTTCACTTCCTTAAGGAAAAAGAAGGAGGCAAAAGTTAGTCTCAAGTTGAATTCAAACGACGTGAATTCAAAAAATGGAATCGTATAGGAAGATAAGCTATGACATGTCTTAAGACTCTAACTAAAACCTTAAAGAACGATTCCCGAGAGAGACTTCAGACAATACCTTCAT
Organism: Allium sativum; assembly: GCA_030737875.1. NCBI lineage: Eukaryota > Viridiplantae > Streptophyta > Magnoliopsida > Asparagales > Amaryllidaceae > Allium > Allium sativum. The sequence goes on from CM060912.1 coordinate 897,155,061, forward strand.
CATACTATCTTACACTGTTCCAGAAAGTGGCTCTAATACCAAATTGTAACGCCCCGCCTCTATACCCACTATCATCCAGTTCATTTCAGAGAAATGTCGTAGACCATAACGGAGAATGAGGTTTGTGAAGAGCGACCGATTGTAAGATTACTCCATGTGAGGAATGCACATCGAATTTTGATACTGATTAAAATTTCGACATGACCATTCGACACATAGGGAAACTACACAATGGCTATAAATAATCCGGAAAGCAGTATAAAATGGACAACAACAACGATGAATAAATGTCTCATAACCAAACAAAGAATAATCATATCACAAAGGTGGAATATATATGAATAAACCAAGGATGTGTACAACAAATAAGTGGTCAACAAAGATTCACTAATCCCAAAAGAATAGATACATGCACCATGATCTAAACAAAATAATATGTAAACAACAAGTGAAATGACAAAGGTACAAAAGTACATAAAACTACGGAGATAGAGTAGCAAGCTGAAAGCGGAAGATCAACTGTGCGAGGAGTCCCAGAGGAGTACCTAAAATGACTCGGTCTGACCCGAATATTATTTACAAGAATAAACAATAAACGGATCCGTCAAGTTGTACTCATCAAATAAACTGAGATAAAAAGGGATAGAACACAGGATGACGTGATTCTAGTAATAATATCTAGTCATAAACAAATATGAAACATGACATGTCAACAAAATCATGGAATGTCAGCACACAAATATCCCTAAATAATCTCCTAGCTAATGTAGAATGCAACATTCAAACAATAGCACACAACAGGAAATGACAAAGGAATGCCAACTATAAATAAAATTGACGTGCATCACATCAAAGTAAACGTAAATCAAATTGACACGCATCGCATCAAAGTAGACATAAATCAAATTAACGTGCATCGCATCAAAGTAAACATAAATCAAATTGATGCACATCGCATCAAAGTAAACATAAATCAAATTGACGCGCATCGCATCAAAGTAAACATAAATCAAATTGACGCGCATCGCATCAAAGTAATCAAGAATCAGAAATAATTTATCAAATTGGCGCATAATGCGTCAAAGTGGTCAAGTTGACATGCAATGCATCAAAGTAGTGAGATACGATCTCTAGGTAGCGAACCCATTGTTTGAGCCGAAGCTCCCCACGAAGCCGGGTGGTAACCCCGGAAGAAAGAAAACACATAAATCGTGAAATCTCTAGAAAACATCATAAATCATAGAAAGTTGGACCGAAGTCCCATAGGTGAAATCCAAGAATCGTAAATCCCACTCGGGCGATCGAGGACCACAAAACATAAGTCATAGAGGCGGATACCATGGATCCAGGTGAATAGAAATTACTCCGAGCTAGTTAATATAAGAAAATAGCAACATGTCCCATAACCACATGCTATTCTAGAATATTTACACGCTCGTAATTGGTTCCTATTCAAAATAGAGAAAATAATAGAAGGAGCATTGCCACGGTTTTCAATCGGATGAGTCCAAGAATTAACCATCGAAGCAAAAGAAAGGGTTCATAGTCCTTGATTTTATTAATATGTTTAATTAGATTTCTCATACGAATGAGAAAAAGGTTTATAAAATATATACTATAGATTTGAAGAAGGTTCATAAAACGATTTCGTAAATTATCTTCGTATGATGAAGTATGATTGGAAACCATTTTAGTACAAGAATTTGATATCTACTAAATAACATAAAACCTCTTTATATAATTTCAAAGTGGCAATAAACAATAATACGATTGCCGAGGTAAATTGATCAAGGGGATTCACGTCACAATGATGTGAATTCAAATCATAAATCATCAAATATAAATTTGATGAATCGAATATATGTATAGCTCGTTAATGAATCCAATGATGTTAAGAAGCGATTAGAAATCACCCTGGAGCGATAAGAGACAAAAACACAAAATCATATGCCGCAGATCAAAGAGCGATCACCAAGGTGATCGCTAATGCATAATTCACATTATAACAACATATAGTAAATCAAAGGGATAACGGTTGTAATTTCGATCAACGAATGAATCGAAAACCCAAACTAGCACCCGAAGGTTTTAAACTATATCGGAATAGACTCGAAGGATATCGAGTCGATAATTCACGTTTTAGAGTCGTGAATCATAATCGAACTAATATCGAGGGTAAAAGCCGAATTAATGAGTAAATAGATTCAAATTACACCAAAATTAGTTTCATTTCAAAGCTCTTGTCGATACGGTTCCAACGCATCTTGTCTAGCTGAATTCCGAGTTCGTATGAAAAAGTTATGATCGTTTTAAAGTGGATAATTATTTCACACTTTGTTTTTCACTATTCGGTTATTTACAATAGATGTTTTCCTCCACCAAGAATTCCCATTAGCTCCAAATCAATCCAAATTAGTTTCTTGGAAAGGTCTCGTCGAGATGGTTCCAACGCACCTGATTTCGCTCAATTCCGAGTTCGTATGAAGAAGTTAGGGCCATTTAAAGACTGAACTTTTTTTTTCTTCTGTTCGGCCATTAATGGCCAAACAAAAGGCATTTACTCGGCCATTAATGGCCGAACGGCTGTTAAACCCCAAAAAAATTACATTTTTTCCTACCAAACATCTCCAAAATGATACCGGCCAATGCCCAAATGCCTATGATGTTAAATACGTGCAAATGAGGCGTCTAAAACTCACCGGAGCAACTCATAACACCAAATTCACATGCACAAACACTCACACAAGAGATTTGCAATGATTCTTGATTATAAACCCCAAAACGATTAAATTCTCTAACGAAAGAAATCAAATGCAATATAAGTGAATTGTGAAGTCTTAGAACTTGCCGGGTGCGACAATGGTACTTCACAACACCATATTCACATGCATAAGCATATATACATAAGACTGCAATGATTCGGTTTATAAATTCAAGTATGAATAAAATTCCAAACCAAAGCACGCTAAAATGATTCAAGCGACTTGTGAAGACATAGAAATTTGCCGGGGCAACGGAGCTTCACAACATCATCAAATCATAACATATGCATTAGATCGTATGAACAATTCTTATCATAATTTTCAACTCAATGAAACATAAAAACATGAAATCGGCTAAGTTACACTAACATAACCAATTCAGTAGTACATGCAAACTCATATGAACACTAAATTACACTTGTACAAGCCAATGGCTTGTGGCATAGATTTGAGTTCAAAAAGAACTCACCTTTAGCTCTTGAATGATAAGACAAGTTCCAACAAGGAAGAACATGCCTCTACACTTGCTAAGAATCCAATATCTCATCAATTCTCCTCTCTAAACAACAAATACACATACAAGAAACTTATATGTGTTAGGGTTGCGTAAAAACCTGAAAATTGAGAAGGTAGAGAGAAAAAGGAGGAGTAGAGAGAGCTTACACAAGTTGTCTCTCCAAATTAGCTCTTGATTTGAGCTTGGAAATCAAGAACCCTAGCTTAGGAATTTGGATTTCCTCTTCCTCTCCCCATTTTTACCTAAATCTAAATGTTTAGGAATGTTTCAAATGAATGAGGAGGAGAGGTGGCTGAAGGAGATTAAGTAAGTGGGCTTGGTTAGCTAACCCAATACCCAATCAAGGTCCCAAAATTTACAAGCTCGAAATATATCGATGCTTATAGTCAAAAAGGTCGTAAATGACGTTTTGAACTCAATGGAAGTGGCCCCGAATCCTAATTTTATCGTTTGGGAAAAACGACATTTTGAGTGACACATAAGATACGACGATATATTTAAATAAAATATTTAAGTCTAAAATCGTCGATTGAGAGGGTTGTTACAGAAATGATAGACCTGAACGATTTTACCGAATTTAGGATTGCGGGTTGAAATGATAGACCCGTAGAAATTTTATAAATTATGGATTGAAATGATAAATATCTGTATCACTTGATCATAGGGTAGAAAACTATATATGGACACCGTTGGTCATGTTTTCGAAGTAAAGTGATTTGGAAAATGTAATTTTAACATAGTAATTTAAGATTTTTATATTTTATATTTATATTTATACTTTTACGATTTTAAACTTATATTTTACAAATTTTAAATTATATGTTTTAAAATGATTTTTTATGAGTAAATATTGATTTAAGTACTTATTTAAGATTTTTACTTATAATTTTATTTATTTTAAACCATAAAATTTAATTATATAAATATTTTAAACTTTTGTATATTATAATAAATATTTCTTTAAATCCTATTTCTATATTATTTTAAACTTATACTTGTTTATAATTTATTTTCTAACTAATTTTAAAATTTTATAAACTTATGTATGTGTATGTATATATATATATATATATATATATATTCAAAGTTAAATTTTCTTATATATATTTTATAAACTTTAATAATAAACCCAAAATGGATAAGTTAAGATTTTGCGATTTAAATTCGAGGTTTAAAGATTTAAAAATTTAATATTGAGATTTGATTCAACAAATGAACTCATATGAGATATCAATTTGAATTAATTTGAATCGATATAAATTTATAAGAGATGAACTAGAATAGTGAAATTGTATTGAATTTCCAAATTTAAGGAGTGAATTTGAATCTATAATGGATATGAAACGAATTTGATTATAAATCAACTGAATGTGAATTTGAATTGGTTAATTTAAATATTGAAAGAAATGAATGCTAATTGCAAAAATTGATTTTTATTTGAAATTATAGTCGATATGGAATTATATAAAATGGAATTGAAACTTAATTGATTGAGTTTTTGAATCGACTTAAACGAATCCTTATAAAGGTAAACCGGATTAAATGAATTGTTCGAATTTATAAATAACAATTTTTAACTATATTACTAGAATTATAAACAAGATATGATTTGGTTGAATTGAAAATGTAAGTGTTGATTTGAATCAAATATATTGAATTTGAGGCAAAATGTTGAATTTTCGTGAATCGACTAATTGAATTCTCATAAAGGTAAAATTGAATCATTTGAATTGTTTGAACTTTACTTTTTGAGGAATATAAATCAAGCTAAATACGATCGAAGTTAAGTATTTTAGTATTGATTTAAATAGCAATTGAGACCTTTAAGATATGATTTTATATTAGTCGATTTTGAATTTGAAATTCATTATACGAATACTTACGGAAATTATAAATCAAAGTTAAATGTTATAGTATAGTTTAAATTTTGACATCTTTACATATGGTTTTAAATCTATTTGATTTAAGCAATTTGAGTTGTTTTCAAATTTAAATATATTCAAAGTTAGATATTTAAATTTGACTTCAAATTCAAATATGATATTTCATATATACGATTTTATAAATTGATTTATAAAATAATGGCCACGGTGTGATAAATGTAAACGATTGGTTGTCGAAGAGACCAGGATCGGCTATTATCATACTCTCTGCCAATTCCTAAAACCACTTTGATAACTGTGTAGGAGGTGGAGTTCCAAAATGAAGTAGGATGGATGGAAATTGACTCTATTTTCTATTTCATATTAATTACAAGACCTTGACTATCTTGAGTCAGCTTGATGTGACTAAAACAGGAGCTATGCTGAAACGAAGTGAGGTCATACCTCCTATCAAGCGCACTTCTTCAATACCATTTTATTACTGTTGAGATTCGATTAAGGCCCCTTTGATTTTGGGAGTGTGTCTCGAGGTGGGTGGTAGTGGCTGCTATGCGTTACCACCAGTCCTTCTCTGCAAACGATGAATCCACCCTGGCATTCCTTGCGTGCCTTGTCACATGCCTTGTACGAGCCCACTACGACTTTGTTTTGTACTGTTTAATATGGAGTACCCTTTGATTAACCTACAATTTATGGAGGAATTATGGTACTGCATATACTATGGGATAGTTAAACGGTGTACGGGTAATATGGTATTCCCGCTTACGCTATTTTGAAATTTTTGATTTACTGATAGACACTATTTTATATAGCGTATTATATTATATAGTATTATTCGACTGATCCTTAGAGGATAATGATCCCAAACATCTTTTAAGTTACTGATTGCATTTCATCGAACATTTCATTTGAGTTGATTTACTTCTATGAGAATGTTAGTCCTGATCTGCATTGTTTTTTTTTTGCATTATTGCTCGAGTCAGATCGAGCATACAGTTTTCGAGATTCACCTTGGAGTTGGAGCTTATATCTGGTTTTTCACACCTGTGTCCACCCATTCAGTTGTTCTAGTTCAGCTGTTTCTTATCGTTCTGTTTCAAACTGTTATTATTTATTTATGAGTCTGAAATTTATTGTATTAGACTTCCGTTGTAGTATTTATGTGAACTTTGATGTAAATTTTATTTAGTAGCTTCATGAACTACTATTGTATTTTGTATTTTCCGCTGCGAGGTATTATACTGCTCTGTATCTATGTCTATGGTCTGTGATTTATTCTATTTACCTCAAAAGCTAATAACAATCTGTCATTTTAGACGATTCAGGTTGACATGTTTTGTCGATTTGGCATGGTCAAAATGGCGGGTCGTTATTGTGGTATCAGAGCTTTGGTTTATCAAAGCTTTAGCCTATGGGGTAAAACTCATTAGAGATAGGGTAGTGATACCTTAAAATGAGTGGAATCAGTCGTAGAATCCTTATTGAGAGAGAGCATATTTTGAAAGTATAAATGGTTTTTAAAAATGGATTTCAAATGTTTTAAACAAATATGTTCGAATATTAAATTTGTAAAATATTTAATTTTTTTTTTTGAAATTTCCTTTCTGTTTGAATCCACCTTCTTTTATAGTTCCTCTTTATTAGGTTTTTTCATTCATTTAGCTTTAACTCGAATTCAATAACTTATCCTTGTCCACAACAAGGTCAGATGTAGAAGGAGAGAGTATAAGTCTTCTGGCGAGTTCTTTCTTATTAAATATTGGTTTGAAATACTTATTTTGAAAGGTATTATAATATAATATTTTCTTAACAAAATATTGAAATTTTGGTATATATTGTTTAAGATGTATATTTGAAAATAGCATTATGTTTTATGAATACCAATATTTTGAAATTTTTTATGTTTATACTAAGATTTCATATTTTATAAACTATATGTTTTGAATAAGATTTAAAGATGAAGATTTTGAAAGAAAATGATTTTATCTTTGATGAAATCTATAATGATATAATTTATAAATGTATGTATATATTGGAATTTATAAATTTAAATGGGATTATAAAGATTTTAAATTTGTGATGTATATATATATGTTATATTTATGGAATTAAATAAGTTTTATAAGTTTTAAATATAGTTAACTTGGATTTGAAAATCTTTAGATATAGTATAAAATAATATTATTATGTATTCAATTTAATAATAATAGTGTTTGTATATTTTTTAAGGATTGAGGTTGAATTGTAATAAATAAATGAGTGGGGGAGAGATATAATTTTTCCCTACTTGAACTTTTAATGATTTGACATATATTGTTTATAATGTATGATTTGAAATTTTGTATATATTCGATTTAAATATAGAAAACGTTTTGAGTACCTATTTGACGTTAAAGTCGGCCTATCGAATACTCAATGGTTTGAGGTATACGTCTGATCAACGTATATATTAAATCCTATTTGTATTATGTTGATATAGTTTCACACTGCAGTCGGTTGAAAATGATTCTAGTGATGACCGCGACATCATCGATATATATTTTCAGGTTTCAAGTGGGATAGATATATATCACCAATCGAGACGTCCAGTGAATACTTAAAACTATTTTGAATATTCGAAAATATTTCAAAATTTTGGTGTATATATATATATATTTCAAATTATATATAGGTGTGAAGATAAATATGAACCATTTGGATCAAATACATTAATGATTTAATTAATATTTCCCTACCTTTTTCCTTTTCGGGGACGAAAAGGTTTGAGTAGGGGAGATTGTAATGACCGGAATTTCTAGTGCATTTTAATTTAATTATTTAATTTTTATTTTTATTTTTATTTTTATTTTGTTTAAACTCAATTTGTTTATATTTTTATTTAAATAACTATTTTTGATTTTTGTTCTTAAATTAAATTTGTTTGGATTTTATTGTAATAAATATATTGATCTGGGATATAAATTAAATTTATGTTGGATTTATATATAGAATGAATTTGATTTTGATATTAATATAATTTAATAATAGAAAACAATATTTGTCATTTTAGTCTTATATATTCAATTTATTTTATTGGGTCAACTATTTATTTGAATTTGAATTCATACTAAAATTCTAATCTAAAATATTAAACTCGTATTTTAATTGATTTATTAATATTATATAATTTGTGATCGATATTGTAGCGACCTGGAAAATCTGAACCAGCTATTTTGGTGGATTTTAAATATTTAAAATAAATATTTTAAATAATAACGACGAAAAGTAAGTTAAAATCGACGTTTGAAAATAAATATAATTAATTCTAATTATAAAAAAGGCCTGAAAGGGCCATTTTTCAAACGGTCTCAGAATTCGACGAAACTAGTTTTGTTGGGACCGTATCGTCAAAAAATAGCTAGATTTATTTTTCGGGAATTTTTAGAATCAGTATGTGGCCCCGACAAATTGAAATGTACGTTCAAAATAAATATTGAATTTTTTATATTTTGATTTGAAGAAAAACTGACTGAAACAGTCGAATGGGCCTATGAAAATATCCCATTGTGTTCGGAATGGGGGTATTTAGTTAGGGACGACAGTCATTGGGTTTGGATTGGAGGTCGTGTTAGAAAACCATCTTTTAAAAGCTCCCAGCCAATCAGAATTTCATAAAATAATAATAAAAAATTCTCTCTCTTCCCCCCTCCCCCCCCCCCCCCCGATCGACGACGGAAAGCTTTCAAAAGCTTCCCGATCATTTTCCGACCAAACCACGAAGAATCAGTCCCTCCTCCAGTTGAAGATTTTGTAGATCTCCTCTCCACCTTCAAATCCATATATAGTTTGTATTTTTTCGTTCAGGATTGGGGGAGATATCGAGCTCGAAACTTTCGATCTTCCAACCGCTGCCGCACCCTCCTACGATCATCGAACTGGCCGTGACCACCACCGCCTCCTGCGCCTCTCCTCCCCCTTCGACGCTGCGTAGCCCGATCATTCTATCGATGCACGGATTTCACAAAATCGCATGACCTAGTTTTGAACAAATCGGATAGGTAACGGCTGAAACTATTTTAAACTATTCAATAGCAGTTTAAAGCGCTACGGTTTTTGATTTCACTGTAAAAATCATATCTTTTTCGTTTGTTGACGAAATTCAGTGAAACAAGAGACAGTGGACTCGTGTGAATGTCTTCTACATTTTAGAAGAGACCGCATATTTTTCTAAGCCTTCTGTTATTTTTGGTGGAGTGGAACCGAATGTGAGATTTTAAATTTTAAACGATATGGAAAACGATGATATATAAATTATATAGTCGATGTATGAGTTATATAAGCGTTGTACACCATCTGTATAAGCGTTGTATAAGTCGTACGATCGATGTATAAGTTATATATGCGTTGTAAAAATTATATATGTGTTGAATAGAAGTGAAATTTACTTATATATATATATATATATACGCCCCTCGTCCACAAACCATGGACGATATTTATTGGTTGTGATTGGTGTGAAAATTGGTTGATAGCGAATGGTTGATTAGAATTGTTTGTGGTTGAAATTGATTGATTGTGGTTGAAAAATACCCGTTTGTGGTTGAGAATTATTTGGTTGAAACACATAGGATTAGTTTGTGGAAATGAAAAAAATATGCATGCCGCCTACATGCGAACTAGATGCATGAAATCCCCATTGTCAAAAGCTGCGAGGCTTTAAGGTAGAGCGAGGAGCCGTACTAGGGACGACCCCGGTTTTAACTACCCTGCCGTTATGCTGCCGAAATTTTGAATAATATTCACGTATTAGAATTATTTTCATGTGTTTAAACTATATTCGTATGTTGAATAGAAAACCTTCATGTGTTGAACAGAAATTCATTCGTTGAATAGAAATTCATGTGTTGAATGGTTTTCGTGTTTTAAGTAAATTGTTTTATAACAAAAATCCTATTTTTATCACCTATATGAACTATATAAAATAGTCGTGTTTTGAAATAAATTGTATTGCAATAAAAATCACATTTTTATTATATACATGAATTGTTAAAACTTGTAAAGTGTTGAAATAAAAGTCGGGTGGATAAAAATATAATTTTTATCAAATGTACGAAAAGAATATAGTTTTGAAATCGAAGAATCGATTATATTTATATGTATATAAATAGAATTGAAATATATCGAATAACGAAGCTGTAGTTTGTGTTTTGAAACCGTGATTTCAAACGATTAGTGCGGGAGATCCGACCATCGGATTTTCCCGAAACCGAAACCGTTGGGTTCGCTTTGGAAATATCTTTCCAACGACACCAACTTTGTGAAGATCCAACGGTTGGATTGTCTGGAATGTTTAATTCAAATCTGAAGAAAAACAGCGCCAGAATCGATTATATTTAATTATATATGAATATAATTAAATTAAATCGAATAACGACGTTGCAGTTCGTATTTTGAAACAGAAACTTCAAATGAGTGTACCGGGAGATCCGACCATCGGATTTTCCCGAAACTGCAACCGTTGGATTCATTTTGAAAAGATCTTTCTAATGATGTAAAATTTGTGAAGATCCAACGGTTAGATTTTTAGATATGTGTAAATCAAATCTGAAGAAAAACAGCGCCACTGCCACGTTATGGCCAGAAGCGTCGGTTAAATAAATTGGCTATTTTTAAATAAATAAAAATAGCGATAAATCGTTATAAAATATTATAAATGATGTGGAATGTGAAATTTAGAAATTAACTGAAGGTTACCTGAGTCGAATGGTTTCCTGGGTTTTGATCTGATGTTGGTTTCGGCCTTCGGGGTTAATATTTGGGAAATCGTTCTCTTACTGATTTACGGTTATTGACTGATGAATTGGAATGATGCGTATGTTGTGTGTGTAGCACTTTTTATTATATACGCGAGTTGCTCAGAAAGACCGGGTTTATCCCATTCTGAATAACTGAATCGACGATAAGAAGTCGAAGATGAAGACGGTGGTTGAAGACCAGAGATCTTCACCTCGATTGGATGATAACTGATGTCCTGATTGGGAGGCATCTCGAAATATGGATAATGAGTGGTGATCGTCCAGACGTACGTGGAGATCGATGGGTATGCGAGGTATATAGTGCCTCCGGTTTCGTTCAGACCTAGAACGGACTTGCAAATGGACTGTGTGTTTGACATGGGAATTCATTCTGTGTGATTGATAACCATCAGTTGCATTGTGTGAATTGCCTGTGTGGCGTGCTAAGATGCAGTGATCAAGGCTTCTGTTGAAAAGCAAATTCTTGTGGTTGATGATCAAAGCACCGCTTGTGTGGCGTAGCTTTGTGTATAATGTAAATTCGCGAACCTCACACCCCGGTATGAACCAGAAACGGGAGAGGACATCAAGGAGGGCATGCGTTTCCTTCTAGCTAGAGGTGGTGTCAGTGCTTGAACTGGCTGACATTTATATTATTTTCACCTTTGTGGTTGTTGCTGTAGCGAGGCGCCTCAGATATATCGGTCGATCCAGGACCGATGGAGTCATTCGTTGGCTCATTTACGCCCCAAAGGGCGGGGAAACGTAGTGTTCAGGCATAATGATCCACATCGGTGGACCAGCCCTGACGATCCAAAGGGTTGATGCGTTCTGATCCTGAGGCTCGGGCTAGACAGTCTCGAATTCGGTAAGGACTATCTTTGGCCTTGGTTCATGATGGAAATCCAATTTCCAAATACGTGACTGTGCGGTTTTGATTGTATACCTACATATGGAGACATAGTGGTATGGGGCATTAATGCCGTCTATGATTGATACTTATGATTTGAAATTGGTTTTGAAACATATAAACACTAGTAATAATATCAAATTCTTTTGTTTTATTCGTATCAAGCATATTTTGGCCATTATAAGGTAAAAACTCTGTCCTTCGGTTTGCGTTGCATTGTGTGATGGGAACTGAGTCTTATAATGGCTTCATTTTTATAAAAAGCATTGCGATGTTTAAAAGATTTACTTGTTGTAAAGCACTGGCAATCCAATGGAGTAAACCCGTTCCGCGGAAGTGGCGTGGTCCTGTGATTAGCCATATTATAAAATGTGTTAAGTAGATTTCTCATACCAGTCCTTGTTGCAATCATGATGGGTGGTTCTCACCATGTGGTTTGGTGGCGAACAGTGGGCTCTTACCCCCACATGTACCTTGCGGAGGTTGGTTGTTGTGTGCTGACAGTCGAGAGGCTGGCCCTAAAACAAGTGGTACTGGGGGACCATTGTGAGCCACGGTGGGTTTTACCTGCTGTGTTGGAGGATGAAGGGATGGTTGCAAAGTCTACCGGATTTCGCGGTAACGTCACATCGTGGTATCAGAGCTTTGGTCAAGCTTAGTGCTGGAATATAACATATCAACGAACTCGTCAAAGATAGAAACAGTAGTGTTCTTGGACGGGTAACTCAATACAGATAGGATCAGTAATATCCTAGTATGAGTATAGCAGAATCGGAATAACTCGTTAGAGGTGGGGTCAGAAATGCCCCAGGACGAGTTGAGAGTTATATGTTTTTAAATAACGTATTTGTGATTATATATATAGCCTGGTTTTAGAAATATGATTTTCAAATATATAAAGGATATATATTTGAAAAGTAAAAGATTATATGAATCGATTAGTATGTTTTTGAAAAGTTAAAAACAAATTGATTTTTGTTTGTGTTATGTGATAGTGGATTTGATTAATTAAATTATTAGAACGATAGTTAATTTAATCAATAAGAGAATTAATGGTAGAATTTATTCGAATAAATCACACATTGAACTGAGTTAAAAATAGATAGAACTATATACATGTGCATTATATATATGTTTGAATAGGTAAATGGATTAGCTGTTGAGTAAGGATTTTATTTGCGTGCCCGACAAATAGGTAAACCTTAATGAGTTGGATGCGCAATTTTATTATTATATCAACTCCTGTGAATGCCATCTGATGTGAAGTGCTGTTTGTTCTGTGTGAAATAATAAATGTCGCCATAGGATAGTAACAATTAATTTTGAACTACGCTACATGACATATTTCTTGAAGATAGGCATACTTCATCATATACCACATGAGCGTTTGGAGCTTGTGTGACGAGGTTGAAGATTTACCATACGAGCGAGAGGCTTGTATGGCGATGACTATATTTTACAGGTTGAACTGATGACTGAAATAGACCATATAAATTGTAACGATAAATTGCCAGATTAATGAAAACCCCATACGGGTCTGGAGTTGACAATAATCACGTCTCTCTGGTTATTAGATACGGCACATGAATTATTTATTTCCCACACAGGACGAGGTGACGAGAATTTATTCTCTGGAGCAATTAAAAATACACACTCCCTCTGGCTTTGACAGGGTGACGAGAATTTATTCTCTGGAGTTATTATCTATACATGCTTACCTGTAAACACCAGAATATACCACTATAAATATGTGTATGCTTTATAGGATTTATTGGGTACCTAATACGGCCCAATAAATTTCCAAACCCCTCCCCGTACAAAGGAGGTTATGGCGAAATTTTTCAAAAATTCCGGGTGTTAGCCAAATTTTTGAAGAATTTGAAAATTCTCAGAAATTGAAAAGTTGGAGCATGGAAGCCAGATTGGAAGTAGAATTGATTAATCAAACCACTTTCGACTTTGTTCCTTTTCGGGGACGAAAATTTTTAAGTGGGGGAGATTGTAGCGACCCGGAAAATCTAAACCAATATAAAAATTTTAAATTGGCTATTTTGGTGGATTTTAAATATTTTAAATAATAATGACGGAAAGTAAGTTAGAATTGACGTTTGAAAATAAATATAATTAATTCTAATTATAAACAAGGCCTGAAATGGCGCAGTAGTTTCAAAATTTGAATTCAAACTTTGAATGACTGTACCGGGTGCAAAACAAAATGGATTTTAGTGAAACCAAAAATATTTAAATCTGTTAGTGAATATCTTTCTAACGAATCCGAAAAATCGAAGTTTCATAGTGGGAAGCAAAAGTTATGGCCAAATGAATTTTCAGAAAGGTCGCTATAGAGTTTATATAGCCCTTGAAAATGGCCATTTTGCAAACGACCTCGGAATTCGACGTAACCACTTTTGTTGGATCCAAGATGTCAAATTATTGCTAGGTTTCAAATTTCATAATTTTTGAAGCTAGTATGTGAGCGTGGCAAAGGAAAATGTGTTTGATCGATTTCAATTAAATTGGATCGACCAGAAAACAACCATTTTTCAAACGGTCTCAGAATTCAACGAAACTAGTTTTGTTGGGACCGTATCGTCAAAACATAGTTAGATTTATTTTTTAGGAATTTCTAGAATCAGTATGTGGCCCCGGCAAATTGAAATGTACGTTCAAAATAAATATTGAATGTTTTATATTTTGATTTGAAGAAAAACTAACTGAAACAGTCGAATGGACCTACGAAACATATCCCATTGTGTAAGGAATGAGGGTATTTAGCTGGGGACGACAGTCGTTGGGTTTGGATTGGAGGTCGTGTTAGAAAACCCTCTTTTAAAAGCTCCCGGCCAATAAGAATTTTATAAAAAAAATCTCTCTCTTCCCCCCCCCCCCACCGATCGACGACGGAAAGCGTTCAAAAGCTTCCCGATCATTTTCCGACCAAACCACGAAGAATCAGTCCCTCCTCCAGTTGAAGATTTTGTAGATCTCCTCTCCACCTTCAAATCCATATATAGTTTGTATTTTTTCGTTCAGGATTGGGGGAGATATCGAGCTCGAAACTTTCGATCTTCCAACCGCCGCCGCACCCTCCTCCGATCGTCGAACTGGCCGTGACCACCACTGCCGCCTGTGCCTCTCCTCCCCCTTCGACGCTACGTAGCCCGATCATCCTATCGATGCATGGATTTCACGAAATTGCGTGACCTTGTTTTGAACAAAACAGATAGGTAACGGTTGAAACTATTTCAAAACTATTCAATAGCAGTTTAAAGCGCTACGGTTTTTGATTTCACTGTAAAAATCATATCCTTTTCGTTTGTTGACGAAATTCAGTGAAACAAGAGACAGTGGACTCGTGTGGACGTCTTTTACATTCTAGAAGAGACAGCATATTTTTCTGAGCCTTCTGCTATTTTTGGTGGAGTGGAACCGAATATGAGATTTCTAAATTTTAAACGATATGGAAAACGATGATATATAAATTATATAGTCGATGTATGAGTTATATAAGCATTGTACACCACCTGTATAAGCGTTGTATAAGTCGTACGGTCGATGTATAAGTTATATATGCATTGTAAAAATTATATATGTGTTGAATAGAAGTGAAATTTACTTATATATATATACGCCCCTCGTCCACAAACCATGGACGATATTTATTGGTTGTGATTGGTGTGAAAATTGGTTGATAGCGAATGGTTGATTAGAATTGTTTGTGGTTGAAATTGATTGATTGTGGTTGAAAAATACCGTTTGTGGTTGAGAATTATTTGGTTGAAACCACATAGGATTAGTTTGTGGAAATGAAAAAAATATACATGCCGCCGGCGTGCGAACTAGATGCATGAAATCCCCATTGTCAAAAGCTGCGAGGCTTTAAGGTAGTGCGAGGAGCCGTACTAGGGACGACCCCGGTTTTAACTACCCTGCCGTTATGCTGCCGAAATTTTGAATAATATTCATGTGTTAGAATTATTTTCATGTGTTGAAACTATATTCGTATGTTGAATAGAAAACCTTCATGTGTTGAACAGAAATTCATTCGTTGAATAGAAATTCATGTGTTGAATGGTTTTCGTGTTTTAAATAAATTGTTTTATAATAAAAATCCTATTTTTATCACCTATATGAACTATATAAAACAGTCGTGTTTTGAAATAAATGGTATTGCAATAAAAATCACATTTTTATTATATACATGAATTGTTAAAACTAGTGAAGTGTTGAAATAAATGTCGGGTGGATAAAAATATCATTTTTATCAAATGTATGAAAAGAATATAGTTTTGAAATCGAAGAATCGATTATATTTATATATATATAAATAGAATTGAAATATATCGAATAACGAAGCTGCAGTTCATGTTTTGAAACCGTGATTTCAAACGATTAGTGCGGGAGATCCGACCATCGGATTTTCCCGAAACCGAAACCGTTGGGTTCGCTTCGGAAATATCTTTCCAACGACACCAACTTTGTGAAGATCCAACGGTTGGATTATCTGGAATGTTTAATTCAAATCTGAAGAAAAACAGCGCCAGAATCGATTATATTTAATTATATATAAATATAATTAAATTAAATCGAATAACGACGCTGCAGTTCGTATTTTGAAATCGAAACTTCAAACGAGTGTACCGAGAGATCCGACCATCGGATTTTCCCGAAACTGGAACCGTTGGATTCGTTTTGAAAAGATCTTTCTAATGATGTAAATTTTGTGAAGATCCAACAGTTAGATTTTCAGATATGTGTAAATCAAATCTGAAGAAAAACAGCGCCACGGCCACGTTATGGCCTAAAGCGTCGTTTGAATAAATTGGCTATTTTTAAATAAATAAAAATAGCGATAAATTGTTATAAAATATTATAAACTATATGGAATGTGAAATTTAGAAATCCAATGAAGGTTAGCTGAGTCAAATGGTTTCCTGGGTTTTGGTCTGATGTTGGTTTCGACCTTCGGGGTTAATTTTTGGGAAATCGTTCTCTTACTGATTTACGGTTAGTGACTGATGAATTGGAATGATGCGTATGTTGTGTGTGTGTAGCACTTTTTATTATATATGCGAGTTGCTCAGAAAGACCGGGTTTATCCCATTTTGAATAACTGAATCGAGGATAAGAAGTCGAAGATGAAGACGGTGGTTGAAGACAGGAGATCTTCACCTCGGTTGGATGATAACTGATGTCCTGATTAGGAGGCATCCCGAAATATGGATAATGAGTGGTGATCGTCTCGACGTACGTGGAGATCGATGGGTATGCGAGGTATATAGTGCCTCCGGTTTCGTTCAGACCCAGAACAGACTTGCTAATGGACTGTGTGTCTGACATGGGAATTCATTCCGTGTGATTGATAGCCATCAGTTGCATGGTGTGAATTGCATGTGTGTCATGCTAAGATGCAGTGATCAAGGCTTCTGTTGAAAAGCAAAGTCTTGTGGTTGATGATCAAAGCACCGCCTGTGTGCCGTAGCTTTGTGTATAACGTAAATTCGCGAACCTCACACTCCGGTATGAACCAGAAACGGGAGAGGACATCAGGGAGGGCATGCGTTTCCTTCTAGCTAGAGGTGGTGTCAGTGCTTGAACTGGCTGACAGTTATATTATTTTCACCTATGTGGTTGTTGATGTAGCGAGGCGCCTCGGATATATCAGTCGATCCGGGACCGATGGAGTCATTCGTTGGCTCATTTACGCCCCAAAGGGCAGGGAAACGTAGTTTTTAGGCATAATAATCCACATCGGTGGACCGGCCCTGACGATCCAAAGGGTTGATGCGTTCTGATCCTGAGGCTCGGGCTAGACAGTCTCGAATTCGGTAAGGACTATCTTTTGCCTTGGTTCGTGATGGAAATCCAATTTCCAAATACGTGACTGTGTGGTTTTGATTGTATACCTATATATGGCGACATAGTGGTATGGGGCATTAATGTCGTCTATGATTGATACTTATGATTTGAAATTGTTTTTGAAACATATAAACACTAGTAATAATATCAAATTCTTTTGTTTTATTCGTATCAAGCATATTTTGGCCATTATAAGGTAAAAACTCTATCCTCCGGTTTGCGTTGCATTATGTGATGGGAACTGAGTCTTATAATGGCTTCATTTTTATAAAAAGCATTGCGATGTTTAAAAGATTTACTTGTTGTAAAGCACTGGAAATCCAATGGAGTAAACCCGTTCCGCGGAAGTGGCGTGGTCCTGTGATTAGCCATATTATAAAATGTGTTAAGTAGATTTCTCATACCAGTCCCACGACTGACTCGTAGTTTTTTTCACTTGCAAACTCGGGTTCCCCTTTTTCTACAAGGGCAGCCTTGTGTTCAGGTTTTAGCAGGCTCTTTCTGGATAGCAGGAGCTGAAGATGGATTCTATCATTTATCTCTTTTTATGTTGTTCAGCTCCTATTGTACATGTTATGTTTGTTTTCCGATGTATACATTTATGTATAGCTTAACTGTATTTGTACTAAGTATGATCCTGTATACTGTGTAACTCTGATGATTACGTTTATCCAGTGTATTATTTGTTCATTATCTGGTGTATTTAATTTATTCTGTTATGCTATTATCTTTTTATGTGTTATATTCCAAAGATTACCCTTAACACCGTCAGTACGGGGTTTGGGGGTCGTCACAGATATTAATATAATTTTTTCTTTGGTTTATTTTCAAGTTATTTCTTGTTTGATTCATCTTTTTTTAACCGTTCGCTATATATTTTCAAACTCATTTATTTCCTTTTTAATTTAAATCTGTTTATATCTTTTGACTACTATACTTTACCATTTTCAAGTCAAACATTCGTTTGTTTCCCATTGTTCGAATTAACAAATTATCTCATGACTCATCGAGACATATATGTATATATGTATATAAATGAATAAAGTTCCTCGGTTTGTTCAAAATTTTCATTCAAACTTGGTTGTTTTCTGTAATACCCCGCCTCCGCCAGAGTGGCTCTTGCAAGCACTCTGACTTTGGAGGGGTGTTTGAATCAGGTAAACATGCATAATGATATATCAAGGCAGAACAAGAACATATGTATAGATGTAACCAGGGTAAATAAGATAAGTGAAACAGCGGAAGATTTCAAACTATTTCAAAGCAAGTCTGGTACAACATAATGTCAACTTTCCAAATACACAAGTCTAGATAAAAACAACATCACTGAAAAACTGGAATACATAAGTACTATCCCCATAAATAAGTGATAACCATAGCTAGCTTCATGTCAAGACCGTACATGAGCTAAAATCCCACAAGCAAGCGATCAGAAATCCAAGCTAAGCTCCAATATTCCCACCCTGAGAACCTGTGGGGGGGGGGGGGGGGGGGGGAACGGAAGAAAAGAGGCGAAAGAAAAACAGGTCAGTCAAAAAGACTGAGTAAGCCCTACTATAATCAATGTAAACTGATAAAGTTAACTGGCATGAGAAGCAGGGATGAACATAAGGATAACAACATACTAGCATGATGATTAACTAACAAGGTAGATAAAGGTGTCATCGCATACTCAGGTTTAAGGTTTTTGCACCACAGGTGTACTAGCAAGCTAACATGACTTAAATAAACAAGTATTGATCCCTTGACCCAAGCTTTGGCCCAATAACATGAAATGACCCTAATACGAGGTCCAACCAAACGGTCTAATCGATCGGCTCCCTAAGCCTAACTCGTCACGTGTTGGTGTCAATACGGCCCAAACATAATTGTAGTTGGACTGTGCCGGGTCCACCTTCGGGTGTATCAAGCCCTAGGGTGTAAACCCCTGGACCCCACAAACATAAGTGCACAGTCTCGATCTACTGGTACCCGTGCATGTTTTCTCCAGCTACGGACTATGTGCACGACCATAGTCCGTCCGGAACTACACCGGCGTACCACTCGGCCGTCGTTTTTGTCACTTACATCAAGTCCAGTAATCGTGCCCCACCCTAGCCTAGTCCCTAGGGTCTTAATGATACAAACTTGGGATTACTGCTGGAATGGACCCCCATTGCTAGGATTTTCTAGTGGGTTAAGTACGGTTTAACCCTTTTACTAATCATGGATTAACTTGGTTAAGTGTAACGATGGGTTCACGACTTAACCCCGATTAATCCACCAAGCCCAAATTGGTTAAGTATTAAGTGGACCATGACTTAACCCTAATCATGAGGCATTAATTAATTTAATGTGCCTTAACCTCTCACATTAGACCTTGTTGTGGTTACTAGTTAAGCCGGGCGGGTCCGGGTAGCTTTACACCACAACTTGGTCCAACCTCGGGTTCAAGGTACAACATGACCAACTTCTCACATTGGGTCCTATTGTTTGTAGCAACTAGTTAAGCCGGTCGGTTCCGGGTAGTTTTACGCTACAAACTCAACCCAACCTCGAGTTGGTCACACTTATATTTTCTAAGTGTCATGTCCATCATGTTTCCAAAACATATTACAAGTTTTCAAGAATTTGGGTAGACCTAACTTAATAGGTAAATTCCCAATGGGTAGACCTAACTTAATAGGTAAATTCCCAATCTTATGTTTTTATGTCTTTTAAGTTTACCCAACCCCAAACGCAATCCCATCGCTTACATAATCGCAATAGCGCATAAAGGATAGAAAGAGGGAACTTGGCATAAAGATGACAAATGGTGTTGAAGCCACAAGTTTAACATGGTGGCATATGAAATGTACATATGTTCATATACTTGCATATTGCATCATTAGGCCTCAAAAGTATGCATAAAACCAAACTTAGCATATAAGTGATACATGGTGATAAATGACATGTAGAAGTTGCCATAAGTTCGCATTTAGCCTCATGTGCAAGTTATCATAAGGGATATGATAACTTACATGTTGCCCAAAATGCAACCTTTAGCATAAAGCTTGAAGCTTTAAGCTCATAAACCCAAGATAAGCTTGCATAACATGATAACATGAACAAAATGATCAACCCAAACTTGCATAACATAACTTGCAGATCATATGACAAACTTGCATATCAAACTTGCATAACATAACATGATAAACTTGCATATCATAACATGGCAAACTTGCATAACATAACATGATAAACTTGCCTATCATAACATGGCAAACTTGCATAGCATGACATGGTAAACTTGCATATCATAACATGGCATACTTGCATAACATAACATGATAAACTTGCATATCATAACATGGCAAACTTGCATAACATAACATGATAAACTTGCATATCATAACATGGCAAACTTGCATAGCATGACATGGTAAACTTGCATATCATAACATGGCATACTTGCATAACATAACATGATAAACTTGCATATCATAACATGACAAACTTGCATAACATAACATGATAAACTTGCATATCATAACATGGCAAACTTGCATAGCATGACATGGTAAACTTGCATATCATAACATGGCATACTTGCATAACATAACATGATAAACTTGCATATCATAACATGGCATACTTGCATAACATAACATGATAAACTTGCATATCATAATGATCAAACACAACTTGCATCATTCATTAACTTTAGAGTTTAAAAAGAAGGTAAAAGGGCTTACAATGCTTATGAAGACTCAAATGAGTATAAGCAAATATAAGATTGAGACAAAGCCCTTATGCAATCAAATAAACCCAATATGAAAGCTCCAATAGAAAAACCCTTGAGCCAAAATGATCAAAACTCTTGCTTTATGATGTAAATATGGAAACTTGACTTGAATGCATGCTAATGACACTCATACAAGCTTGAAAACACTTGTATGCATTGAAAATCTCTCATAGAAATGACTTAGGAATTTTATGAAGAGAGTGGAGGCCATGAGAGGAATGATTTTGCCATAGTTTAGTTACTTGAATGAATAATGATGATTTAGGGTTAGGTTAGGGGCTTATTTATAGAGATTAGGATTAGTTTCAACCTTAGGATTAAACCCTAATTCCAATCTCAGCCCTTAAAACCGAATCTGGCCCCAAAACCTAACAAAAACCCCAAAATGGTGCACCAGGCAAAACTGCCCGGCTGAACCAAGTCGACAGCCAAGTCGACAGGGCTGTCGACTTGGGTCCAACCAAGTCGACTCCCAAGTCGACAGCGCTGTCAATTTGGGTGCTCTGGCGGGAATTTTCCCGCCTAGCCCAATCTGGCCGTTTTTTCGAATTTTGAACCCGAAATTCGAAATCTGTTTTGAACTTGAAATTTTCTGAAAACTTCATTGGGCCTTAATCAGGTCATACGGACTCCGATTTTCAAAAACTCGGACTCTATTTCGCGTATTTTTCCGAGACGAACGCAATGGCATAGCCCGTTTCCCTTGATTCAGATTTTAGAATTAAATTCTGCCTCGATTTATTTTATAACAGGTTAATAGAAATACGGGTTGTCACATTCTCCCCTCCTTAAAGGATTTCGTCTCCGAAATCTCTAAGTTAGGAAGAACATATCCTACCATCCAACATCCGTCTACTCAAAACATCATCCACGAGCAATCATTGTCCTTACAAGATTCTAAATGTTGTATGAACATATGCAAAGGTGTGTGTATATGTACTTATCTAATGCAAATATCATCAATGCAAATTATGTTAGTGGAATGAATCCATATGTATGCAATTCCTAACATAATGTATAACATCTATATGTGTGCACATAACATACATCCATATGCAAAGTCCATGTGATAACATAACATATTCATCCATGAATAAGCATAAACACTCATGCATAGTAATATGAGGAGTGTGTGAGCCGATCTAGTGCCTAATGTGTATAATGCATCCACGAGTAACCACTTGCAAACACTTGCAACTACTTGCAAACATCAAGCATAACATGTTTCCAACGCATGTTTCATCCAAAGGGTTTCTACCTAAGGTTCTCATGACAAGATTAACATGATAACAAGATAAACAAGACAAACATGGATAGCAAGAGAAAGATATGCTACAAAGAGATCGGGAAGATAAGCAAGATATACTCCTTTTGGATTACAAGAAATCCCTTCCTAACCCAACCCCAATCCTATAAAAGCCCAAAAGGTTTAGTCAACCTAACGGACCGCTTCAAACCTTAACATGTATTACTAACCGATGAGTAAAAGATAACATACGAGTAAGCTCCACAGGAAAACAAGGATCAAGGATATACTCATAATAAAAAAAGATATGATGCGCGTATCCAGCCTTCAATCTTCTAAGTCACGTTTCCTTGAGTTTAACTCCACTGTGCTTTGACCGTCTTTTACTTCACGATTCCTTGACTTCTTAACTCTTATTTCCAAATATGAGTTGGAACCCATTTCATTGTCGCCTCTCGTCTTCCTTTTTCACTTACTCTTCTATCATTCTTGGCTTAAACATAACTATGACCTCATGGTTTCATGCAAGCTCCCAAAATTCACTAGTGAATCCTGGATCTCGTTACTTACTATAAAGTATTCCACGCAGCAGAACTTTTCTTGAAAATACCAATCCACGTTTACCAATTGCTCTTACTAACGTAATTTTCTATAACTCATGCTTGAACGAAATGAATCATCTGCCTGTGAATGATAGGACGTCCTTAGATTCAGTGCTTGCCCATGACTTCCCGTAGACTATCCCAAAACTGGCTAGTGAAGATTGAGTCGCGGTTACTAACTATACTTGAGGGAACCCCGTGCAACCTCCTTATTTCTTGAAAGTAATCCGTTGCTAGCTATGATGCAGTCCTTTCGCTCTTTACCGGAGTGAAATGAGTGCTCTTCGTGAGTCTACCTACCATGACCCACATGCTCGTATTCCCTTTCCTTGATCTAGGCAGTCCATCCACGAAATCCTTCGTGACGCTTTCCCACTTCCATTGCGGGGACCTCCAATGGATGTAATAGCCCACCGGGCTTTTCATGACTCGGCCTTAACCTGTTGGCACAACATGCACCTTGGGACAAACTCGGCCACCTCCTCGGATGATGTGCATCTTCAAGAACCTTCTTTCTCTCATCGTGTCTTAGCCATCCCTTGTTATCTATGGCGAGGTGACTTAACATCCTGCCTCTAATCAACTTGTCCATGATCTCGACTAACTGCGGGTCTTCTTTCTGCGAAGTCCCTACTTGATCCATAAGGGTAGGTCTAAGCTCAAGGGACGCTAACTAACTAATTAAACTGAGAAAGCTTCTTACTTCAATTGTCCTCGTCGGGGCTTTCTGGTCTTGAACCGCGACCACTTTAGCGGGATCCACCGCTAAGCCTTGTTTAGAAACTATGTGCCCAAGAAATCTAACTTCTTTTCTCCAAAATGACATTTGGAGGACTTGGCTTTCAACTGATGGGCTCTAAGCGCATCCATCACCTCCTTGAGATGTCTAGCATGTTCTTCCTCGTTCTTTAAGAAAGTCAGGATATCATCTACAAAGACTACCACAAGCTTGTTCAGGAACTCCCTAGGCACCCTACTCATCAAGTCCACGAAGTAGGTGGGTGCATTAGTCAAACCGAATGGCATGACCAGCCATTCTAAGAATCCATCTGGAGTTCTGAACGCAGTTTTGTCTATACTATCCTCAGCTACTCTGAGCTAATGGAATCCAGTTGCAAGATCAAGAGAAAACAGATGTTCCTACAAGCCGATCAAACAAATCATCGATCCTTGGTAATGGTTGTCTATTCTTCTTGTTCTACTCACGATAATTAACATACGGGCGAAGCGAACTGTCCACATTACTAGTGAATACTACTAGAGCACCCTCCTCGGAAATGCTTCATTGTATGAAGTTCTTCTCAAGCAACTCCTTGACTTGCTTTCTTAACTCTCATCTTGCGGGACCATGTGCCTAACCGGCCACGTAACTGGCTTGGCATTATCAACCAGATAAATGCGAAAATCTATCTCGCGTTTAGGGGTAACCCCTTCACTTCACCCAAGATATCGGGATATTCTCGGACCACCCTCATATATTGCAAACTATCGATAGACGAGTTGAGGGATTCAAGATAACAAAACGTGACGGGACCCATAGGGTTACAAGAAATTTTTAGGGTATTACCGAGGCGAGTCATGAGCCTCACAACCCTACGCTCAAAAATCAAGGATGGCTCCAAAACTGGACAATCGATCCATGCCCAAAATCAACCCATACCCCAAGAAACCGAGAATATAAGCATCACACGAGAACTCTACCCTAAAGATAGAGATTTTCAAATCCACGTAGATAATAGACAAATGGGCGGAAACCCCAATTGGATTTGAAACACACACGGGATCATTAACTAGACTAGTACTTAGGTGCAAACTTTCAACTAGATCAGATGAAATAAACTATGCGATGTGCCAGAATCAAACAAAGTACAAACAGGAATATCAGAAATGTAAACAAGACTTTCGACAGAAACACTACCTCGATCATGAGCTGAAAGAACGATGTTGAGGGGATGAACTCGCCCTCCAGATGGTCTTGCACACTGAGTCTGACCTTGCCCTTGCTTCTTCGGGCAATCTTTGCTGAAATGTCCAAACTCACCACAATGAAAGCATTCACCACTCTTCCTTTTTCTCTTCCTACAATCCTTAATAAGATGCCCAACTGAACCGCAATAATGGCACCTCCTCTTGTCGTTATTACCCTTGCTATTGTTCCCCTTGTTTAGATGAGTCAAGCTTCCACAAGTAAAGCACTTCTTTTCCTCCTTATCTTCAGACTTCTCCTCCTTCTTGTCACTCCTATTCTCTTCATTGAGTAGGGCCATATTCACCAAACTCTCGAAAGTTGCCCCCAAGGGTATATGAGATATGGCCAAACCATGTAATGGCTCGTTTAATCCTAGAGCAAAGTATAGGGCCTTCTTCTGAGCTGTGTTAACCAAGTCTAAACCGACCCGAGCCAGTTGATTAAACTTATCTATGTATTCCCTAATAGTCATGTCCCCTTGCTTCAGTGATAGGAACCTTAGTCCAAACTTTCCCCGAAAGTCATCCCAAGTCTCAATTGGCCTAGTAGCGGTGGTGACCACCCACCAACGTGCAACTTCTTCCTTTAGCAACCACACTGCCAATAAAACCTTCCTACGGTCATCTATATCAAAGAAGGAAAAAAGATATTCGGGTTCTTTCAACCAATTCCTGGCCTCTACAAAAGTCTCAGTGCCTTGAAAGTTCTTTCCACCCATTGCTTTGAAATCTTTGCAAGTCTTTGCGAAGTCAGCTTGAGGATGCTGAGGGGGAGGAGGAAGAGGAACCTCAGCGACAGGAGGAGGAGGAACATCAGCGACAGGAGGAGGAATATTAACTACCGGAAGAGGAGGAGGAGGAGGAACATATGCGGGGCCGGCTTCGGTCGCCCTAGCCTCCAAAAGTCTCCTATACCAAACAGGTACGTGTACTCCCTCCGGAATAGCAAAGTTATCAACCATACTGAAAACGAAAAAAAGATAGATTCAGAATGGAGAAAAACGAAGGAATTTTTGCTAATGGCTTTTTGGGGAATAGCCTTTAAAATAAACTAGACTTTTCTTTTGGAAAATACTTTATACTTGGTTTTGAAAATAGTTTTCCAAAAGTTTTAGAAACCTTTTTGTTCCTTCTCGTAAACCATATGCTCTAATACCAAATGTAACACCCCGCCTCCGCCAGGGTGGCTCTTGCAAGCACTCTGACTTTGGAGGGGTGTTTGAATCAGGTAAACATGCATAATGATATATCAAGGCAGAACAAGAACATATGTATAGATGTAACCAGGGTAAATAAGATAAGTGAAACAGCGGAAGATTTCAAACTATTTCAAAGCAAGTCTGGTACAACATAATGTCAACTTTCCAAATACACAAGTCTAGATAAAAACAACATCACTGAAAAACTGGAATACATAAGTACTATCCCCACAATAAGTGATAACCATAGCTAGCTTCATGTCAAGACCGTACATGAGCTAAAATCCCACAAGCAAGCAATCAGAAATCCAAGCTAAGCTCCAATATTCCCACCCTGAGAACCTGGGGGGGGGGGAACGGAAGAAAAGAAGCGAAAGAAAAACAGGTCAGTCAAAAAGACTGAGTAAGCCCTACTACAATCAATGTAAACTGATAAAGTTAACTGGCATGAGAAGCAGGGATGAACATAAGGATAACAACATACTAGCATGATGATTAACTAACAAGGTAGATAAAGGTGTCATCGCATACTCAGGTTTAAGGTTTTTGCACCACAGGTGTACTAGCAAGCTAACATGACTTAAATAAACAAGTATTGATCCCTTGGCCCAAGCTTTGGCCCAATAACATGAAATGACCCTAATACGAGGTCCAACCAAACGGTCTAATCGATCGGCTCCCTAAGCCTAACTCGTCACGTGTTGGTGTCAATACGGCCCAAACATAATTGTAGTCGGACTGTGCCGGGTCCACCTTCGGGTGTATCAAGCCCTAGGGTGTAAACCCCTGGACACCACAAACATAAGTGCACAGTCTCGATCTACTGGTACCCGTGCATGTTTTCTCCGGCTACGGACTATGTGCACGACCATAGTCCGTCCGGAACTACACCGGCGTACCACTCGGCCGTCGTTTTGGTCACTTACATCAAGTCCAGTAATCGTGCCCCACCCTAGCCTAGTCCCTAGGGTCTTAATGATACAAACTTGGGATTACTGCTGGAATGGACCCCCATTGCTAGGATTTTCTAGTGGGTTAAGTACGGTTTAACCCTTTTACTAATCATGGATTAACTTGGTTAAGTGTAACGATGGGTTCACGACTTAACCCCGATTAATCCACCAAGCCCAAATTGGTTAAGTATTAAGTGGACCATGACTTAACCCTAATCATGAGGCATTAATTAATTTAATGTGCCTTAACCTCTCACATTAGACCTTGTTGTGGTTACTAGTTAAGCCGGGCGGGTCCGGGTAGCTTTACACCACAACTTGGTCCAACCTCGGGTTCAAGGTACAACATGACCAACTTCTCACATTGGGTCCTATTGTTTGTAGCAACTAGTTAAGCCGGTCGGTTCCGGGTAGTTTTACGCTACAAACTCAACCCAACCTCGAGTTGGTCACACTTATATTTTCTAAGTGTCATGTCCATCATGTTTCCAAAACATATTACAAGTTTTCAAGAATTTGGGTAGACCTAACTTAATAGGTAAATTCCCAATGGGTAGACCTAACTTAATAGGTAAATTCCCAATCTTATGTTTTTATGTCTTTTAAGTTTACCCAACCCCAAACGCAATCCCATCGCTTACATAATCGCAATAGCGCATAAAGGATAGAAAGAGGGAACTTGGCATAAAGATGACAAATGGTGTTGAAGCCACAAGTTTAACATGGTGGCATATGAAATGTACATACGTTCATATACTTGCATATTGCATCATTAGGCCTCAAAAGTATGCATAAAACCAAACTTAGCATATAAGTGATACATGGTGATAAATGACATGTAGAAGTTGCCATAAGTTCGCATTTAGCCTCACGTGCAAGTTATCATAAGGGATATGATCACTTACATGTTGCCCAAAATGCAACCTTTAGCACAAAGTTTGAAGCTTTAAGCTCATAAATCCAAGATAAGCTTGCATAACATGATAACATGAACAAAATGATCAACCCAAACTTGCATAACATAACTTGCATATCATATGACAAACTTGCATATCAAACTTGCATAACATAACATGATAAACTTGCATATCATAACATGGCAAACTTGCATAACATAACATGATAAACTTGCATATCATAACATGGCAAACTTGCATAGCATGACATGGTAAACTTGCATATCATAACATGACATACTTGCATAACATAACATGATAAACTTGCATATCATAACATGGCAAACTTGCATAACATAACATGATAAACTTGCATATCATAACATGACAAACTTGCATAGCATGACATGGTAAACTTGCATATCATAACATGGCATACTTGCATAACATAACATGATAAACTTGCATATCATAACATGGCAAACTTGCATAACATAACATGATAAACTTGCATATCATAACATGGCAAACTTGCATAGCATGACATGGTAAACTTGCATATCATAACATGGCATACTTGCATAACATAACATGATAAACTTGCATATCATAACATGGCATACTTGCATAACATAACATGATAAACTTGCATATCATAATGATCAAACACAACTTGCATCATTCATTAACTTTAGAGTTTAAAAAGAAGGTAAAAGGGCTTACAATGCTTATGAAGACTCAAATGAGTATAAGCAAATATAAGATTGAGACAAAGCCCTTATGCAATCAAATAAACCCAATATGAAAGCTCCAATAGAAAAACCCTTGAGCCAAAATGATCAAAACTCTTGCTTTATGACGTAAATATGGAAACTTGACTTGAATCCAAGCTAATGACACTCATACAAGCTTGAAAACACTTGTATGCATTGATAATCTCTCATAGAAATGACTTAGGAATTTTATGAAGAGAGTGGAGGCCATGAGAGGAATGATTTTGCCATAGTTTAGTTACTTGAATGAATAATGATGATTTAGGGTTAGGTTAGGGGCTTATTTATAGAGATTAGGATTAGTTTCAACCTTAGGATTAAACACTAATTCCAATCTCAGCCCTTAAAACCGAATCTGGCCCCAAAACCTAACCAAAACCCCAAAATGGTGCACCAGGCAAAACGCCCGGCTGAACCAAGTCGACAGCCAAGTCGACAGGGCTGTCGACTTGGGTGCTCTTGCGGGAATTTTCCCGCCTAGCCCAATCTGACCGTTTTTCGAATTTTGAACCCGAAATTCGAAATCTGTTTTGAACTTGAAATTTTCTGAAAACTTCATTGGGCCTTAATCGGGTCATACGGACTCCGATTTTCGAAAATTCGGACTCTATTTCGCGTATTTTTCCGAGACGAACGCAATGGCTTAGCCCATTTCCCTTGATTCAGATTTTAGAATTAAATTCTGCCTCGATTTATGTTATTACAGGTTAATAGAAATACGGGTTGTTACATTTTCCCAAAACGCATTTTTCCAAGACACTTTATGAAGCTACTCCTTCGTTTGAAATTATTTGTCTCGTGCTTCCAAGTTGTTTCCTTTTTCCGAAAGTTGTACACAAAGGAGATTATAAAAAAAAGCTGCTATCCTTCTTCTTCTTTTGTTCAACACTATTTTTCCCATCATTTCTTTCAACATCCTATTACTCCTCTTTTCAAAACCCATATGTCATTTGTTGCCTTCGATCACAAAAGCAACAGTAGCCTCCGATCTGACCAAGCCAACCCTAGTCATCGAACCACTGCCTAATCCGGCCTCGGCCACCAAAACATCCTAGATTCCCTTCCAAGCCGACCAATCCGCCCCTTCTAAACTACATCGTCCTCATCGTCTGTCAGTGACGCGATGAACTGCTTCTCCCCAAGGTCTCTGACCATCCACCTGAACTTCCCTACTATTGATCCACAAACCCGCGCCCTCCACCACGTTGTCCCCCTTCTTCTAGTAATGCCTGCCACCCGAAGAGCTGATGAATTCGAGCCTCCCGGTCCTATGCCTTGCCCACACCAGTGCCGAAACCTCACCTAAGCCATGTACTAAAGCCTTTCACCGTACCCGCCTAAAGCCTCCTCCGCCTTAACCGGAATGTGCCAAACAATAGTGTCGACCCTATTGACTTTCTTCCTTTGTCCGTGAGTGTAAGTAGTGGGCGTTTTTAGGGTCTTGTGTGTAGTATGTGTGTGTGTAGTATGTGTGTGTGTAGTGCATGCCAGCGTGATTTGGTGTTTGTGTGGAGTCGAGTGTGTATATTTGTATGGTATTAAGCATGAATATATGTTATACGTGTGTTTATATTTGGTTGTGATTGTTTATCTGCATGTATTTAGGTGTGTGTAAGTGCGTTTGTGTATGGGTATGGGTTAGCTATGTGAGGTGTGTGCATGTGTGGTATTTTGTGTTACTTTGTATTCAACGTGCGTGTAGAGAAGTCGAGTTTATACAATACATTTATATACTATATTAGAATTTTGAGATTTTAGCTCTAACTTTTAATATTTTTAAATTATATAGTGTGGGTTGTTTTATACGTGTATGTATTGTTTTGTGTGTGTTCGTGTTATGTCTATATATATATATAAATTATATATACATATATATTTTGGGTGTGCGACGAATTTCAGAATATATACATATATATATATTATAAGTTTTGCCGTGAGTATATATATAATTTTATAAATATTTGTTGGATTTATTTTAAATTAAATTTGGTGTTTAGTTCAAAATCTATTTTCGAAACCAAATGGCTGTACTGTTCCAAAACCAATAGCTGTATCGATCCATTTAAAATTCCCCAACCCCTTCCTATAAACTAAAATAATATTGACCGATCTTCGAGTTGGATCAATTGTGAATCGTGCTTGGAAGTCGTCAGTTCATCTGGTGTCAGTCTGTCTTCAATCTTCAATCTGTGCCACGAAAGGTGAGTTTATCTCACACTTGACTTATATTATTTTATGGACGTCAGATTGTAACACCCCACGTCCATTAATGTCACTCACAAAGGGAATGCATTAACTTCCATAGAGCGTATTTAATGTATAGAACAGAACATAACATGACAGATATAAATAATGGTACTTGAAAATTTTAAAACAACTTTAATTGCAGTGGAGAAATAGTTTGATTGCAACAACTTCATAAACCAAGTACACTTAATATCCATCTTGATAAATTGTTTCAGAGTACATAAAATAAAAAGCATAAATCCCAACACAAGTATCCATAAAAGAGCTGAGCTGAACTTTACTTTCAGCAATCCAAGCACTTCCAAAAGAGAGAGAAAGAGATCCGAGATCAAGCTCAACTAGTACTAGTCCCACCCTGAGAACCTTGGGGGGGGGGGGGGGTGGAAGGAAGAAAAGAGGCAAAATCAAGGGGGTCAGACATAAAGTCTGGCAAGTATAATAACTTTAACAATATAATTATTAAAGTAACTAGGATAAGGCATAAACTGGTAAGATAACATATGACCATGAAACAAGTGGGCATGACAAAGCAAATAAGAAGAATATTCTGGCATTAATCTCGTTCCTAATCACTATAGGATAATTACTATACTTCACCACCACTAGTCACCCTAAAAGTTGATCCCACATACAAAACTTAATAATGATAATGGTAGTTTCGTGTACCCCTAGCTGCCTTCATAGGTGTCGTCTGCCCTATCTCCACTAGTTATACCCACTACCCTCATTCCATCGGCTCCCTAATTCGTAGATACCCATGCTGATCCCACGGTGGGGTTTATCACTCCCTAAAGTGGCAACCCGATACCACCAAAGATGCACGGCTTATATCTACACGATGCAACAACGTCTTACCTACCAACCCGGGCCCACGCACGCTCATGACCCCGTTGGACTTGCGTTGCCACCGCTAACCCGTTTTGACCTCTTACAATCAAATCCAGTAAGCCTGTCCCGTCCTCGACTTGGGTCGAGCTCACAAAGATACTTAATGGGTCACTGGTTTGAAAAGGGCCCCCCATGCTTGACATAAGCCTTCCATCTATGCTTGGTCCCCACTAAGGTTTCCCCACTTAACCCCATTCTTATTCTTGTCTTCTTACATGTTTCAATCTTGGTTAAGTGCATCTAATCGTATTTCACATGCCACCCAAGGCACCCACTTAATTTCACATGCCACCCAAGGCACGCACTTAACCCCCCATGTCCCACCACATGTTTATCTGGTTAAGTGTTACTTAATTCATTAGAACCGTAACCTTGTAAAGACCTCCCACATTAGGCTGACATTTGCGGTTGCTGGATTTGTCGGGCGGGTTCGGGAAGTCTTATACCGCAAACGACCCTAACCTCGTATCTTTACAACTGTTACGCATTTAATTCATGCCTTTGACCTCTAAAATTAGACTGGCATTTATGGCTGCTGGATTTGCCGGGCGGGTCCGGGCAGTGTTACACCACAAAAGAGTCTAACCTCGTGTCTTAGGCAGTTAATTATTACACATCTTTATTTAACCCCAAATTGGATTAATATCCCTATTCAAATTTTCAATAAATTCCTAATTTATTTATGTCCATAATTGTCTCTTAAAATTAAGTCCATAAATACCAATTATGCCAATTAATGTCTCAAATTAATTATATGCCTTTTAAGACCATTTTATGCCAATTCACAATTTATGTATATTCAATATTATCCCATCATCCCCACGCTATTCGTACGTTTTCATATGACATATGTTAGATTCGCAAATAGTCTAACTTATAAAAAGAAAAATAACATCACATACATGTCATATAAACTAGCATATGCACATACATGTCTCAAATATATTTTAACAACCCAAACTTTCATAAAATTCATACATGAATATATGATCCAATCATCACAAACTTCCATAAGATATATGATTCAACTTGCATAAGATTCACATAAGAACTAACATATGATCCAACTTGCATAAGACTAACATATGATTTAACACCACAAACATACATATAATTTACATCACATGATTCAAAATCATATTCTTATAATCCCAATTATATCTTATCATAATTAAATTAATTATTTTGTGGAAGCTTAATACGATTGAATGAAGATGTTGATCATTTATTTTTCCAATGTACTATTACTAACTTTGTCTTTAATATGGTTTTAAGGATATTTGCTTTTGTTTGGACTAACACTTTTAGCAGTTGTGTTGGCTACTGGGATTCGTATAGATTTGATTATAACTCTAGACAGAGATATGTACTAGACTCTTTAGTTACTATTATAAGTTGGTTCATATGGTTAGAGAGAAATCAGAGATTTTTTCATTCTGTGTCTGCGGATAATTTAATCATTAAGATAGTGTATTTCTGTCTAGGTTGGATGTCTAATTCGCATTATAAGCCATTTAGGGAATTGTATTTTGAGAGATTTTTGAATAAGGTTAGATTCAACTTGAGTTTATTTAATATAATTAACAGATTTTTTTGCAATAGATTATGCTTGTGTTACTAATCTCTTTTTTAGATTTTGCTCGTTTATCTCTTTTTTCTTATACACATATATATACGGTATACACATACAAATATATATATATATATGTGTATTTATACATATATTATATATATATGTGTGTGTTCATACACCCATATATATGTGTAATGAATTACTAATAGTTTATTTAGATTCTTGCAGATTCAGGTTGTGGATATAGAGGAAGAGTTGAGTTGATTGCTGGATGGATTAGTGGATGTTTTTGAGAGATTTATTTTCTGTTTTTTATGCTAGAAACTTTATTTTGGTTGTATCGTTACTCATTGGCTACCTTGGAGTGTTATTGTATAAGAGTAGATATACTTCAATATTGGGGGGTGGCTTTGTCGGAATTTGATTTTGAAGTATGATGGGCGGTGGTTTATCCGGAGTTCATCTATCTACCTTCTTATACATTCATATAGCCATGTTTTGTATTATATGGTCGGATTTTGTAGCTTTTTGTTATATATTATATATGTGTGCTCTCTTCTTTTCAGAAGAACACACATCTTTGTTTTCAAAAAAAAATATTTTGTGAATGCTATCATACTCATAATTAAAAAGAATAGTCTTGTCTTACTTGGATCTGTATTCTGAAACCGAATTGCTCGCCTTTGATGTAGACTAATCGTTATTTAGATTTGATTTTGATTCAAGCTTCTATCTTGCTTTAGGGTTGAAAGTTTATGGCGGCTACTCTAGGTTCTCCACTGACGATATGGCGGCTCATGTAATGAATTAATGTGATTAGGGTTAGGGGTTTAGGAGTGTTTTTATAGAAGTTTAATTTAATAAGAGCCATCGGATTAACCTAGGGATAACCAGAACCATCAGGACCACTCAGATGCCACATCATCCCTTAGGGCGAATCGGGCCATGGGTTGACAGCCAAACACCCCGGATCGACTCCTAGTCGACCCAGCAGAGCTCGGGTCGACTCCAAAAATGGTGCGGTTCGGCTATTCCCCCTCCCGATTCGTTGTTTTGAACTTTTTTTTGAATATATATATATTTATATTTCTCTCATATGCATACAAACTTCAAGGCTTAATAACTTCTTCATAAGTTATCCGTTTTATGCAAACCAAATGTCTATCTTGACCCAAAATTTTGAGACGAACATAATAACGCAACCTAGTTCACTTAATTCTTCTTCTATAAATTAAGTATACTTTAATTTGTGAGTTTTAATGTTATAAAATTACGGGGTGTTATATTCTCCCCTCCTTAAAGGATTTCGTCCCCGAAATCTCTAAGTTAAGAAGAATGTATCCTACCAACCAATCATCCATCTACTCAACCATCATCCACAAGCATCCATTATCCTTAAAGAAATTTCTAAATCTATATTAAATTATGCCAAAAATGTGTGTATATGTTCCTTATCTAATGCAAAGATCAGGCGGTCCACTGATTCAGTTGACCTCCTTAATGCAAATCATGATAGTGCCATGCGTCCATTATGTATGCGAAAGAATCCTATCGATACATATTATTTCTACATGTGTGCACAACCATTCATCAAAATGCAACATCCATATGATAACACAACCATTATACATCCATTAATTTAGATATGCACACACATTTATATGCAACATGAAGGTGATTGAGCCGATCTAGTGCCTAATATGTGTGTACATGCATCCACGAGCAACCAGTAGCAACCATTTGCATCCATTTGCATCCACCAAACATAACATGTCTCAAACACATGTTTGCAACCATAAGGTTCTTCCTAACTAAAGATCGAAGATGTCATCGCAAAGATAATACTAAAAGATAGGACAAGTGTTAACAAAGCGGTAGAAAAAGGAGAAATTAAAACTACCCTCAAAAAGGAAAGGGTACAGCGTACGCATTTTGTCTTCCATCTCCCAAGTCGCGTCTTTTTGATCATCTCCCCATTGCACTTTGACCAAATTGACCTCTTTGTTGCGAAGCTTTTTGACCTCCGATCCGAGAATGTGTGTAGGAGCTCGTCTAATTGTGGCATTGCGCTCTACTTCCACTTCTTCGAGCGTGCTCGGCTCTACCACTTCCGGCGTATCGTGTAAACACTTACGCAAAGGAGAAACGTGAAACACGTCATAAACTCCACTGAGCTTCTCTGGTAACTTTACTCTATATGCCATCTGTCCAATCCTCTCCATAATTGGAAAGGGTCCTGCGAACCTCGGTGCCAACTTACCTACTGATCCAAAATGGACTACGTTTCTTAATGGTGACACCTTAACAAAAACCATGTCCCCAATATTGAATTCAAGATCAGTTTGTTTCCTATCAGCATATGACTTTTGTCGGTCCTACGCCGTCTTCATTCGCCATTGAATAAGGTCTATCTTCTCCGAAGTCTCCCTAATCATGTTGGGTCCAAGCAAAACCTTATCAGTGGATTCCCACCAACATGTAGGTGATCGGCACAGTCGTCCATAAAGAGCCTCAAAAAGTGCCATGCCAATGCTAGCCTAAAAACTATTACTATAGGCGAACTCCACTAGTGGAAGGTGTTCTTCCTATGTTCCTCCAAAGTCTAGGATGCATAGTCTCAGTAGGTCTTCTAAAACCCGATTTACTCTCTCGGTCTGGCCGTTCGTCTAAGGCTGATAAGCGGTACTTAAGCATAATTGCGTTTCAACCGCCTCTTGTAAACTTTTCCAAAATTCGCTTGTGAAAATGGGATCTCTATCCCTCACAATGTTAGAGGGTATGCCGTGCAAACGAACTATCTCTCGAAGGTAAACAAATGCTAACCACGCGGCGGTCCTTCTACTTTTAATGGGAATAAAATGGGCACTTTTGGTAAGTCTGTCTACAATTACCCAAATCCCTGTATTACCCTTCCTTGATCTTGGTAACCCATCTGAAAAATCCATGGAAACGCTTTCCGATTTCCAAAGCGGATCTACGGGATGGAGCAAACCTCCAGGCTTCTTTTGCTCCGCCTTGACTTGTTGGACCACTAAGCATCTAGCCACGAACTCGGCCACATCCTTCTTCATTCCGGCCCAAAAGAAAACTTGCTTCATATCCCTATACATCTTATCACCACCGGGATGTACGGTCATCTTAGAGCGATGTAAGTCTTCAAGAATTGCCTTCTTCAAACTCTCGTCTTGTGGTATGGAAAGTCTTCCATCTCTACGTAGCCAACCTCTCTTATCTATAGCATATCTATCAAGATGACTCGAGGACTCCCCTCCTATAAGCTTGCCTACTATCTCAACCAATTGTGGGTCATTTCGTTGTGCCTCTCCAACTCTACCCAAAAGTGTAGGTTGCACCTCTAACGATGCCAATAATCCGGGTACATACTCGACAGAGGGTCTGAAGTCAAAGGAAGATATACACTCCAAACTCTGCCGCTCTACGAACAAAGGACTTAAAGTTAACTTCTTCCCACTTAAGGCGTCGGCTACAACGTTACCCTTGCCAGGGGTATATGCGATCTCAAAATTGTAGGATGCCAAAAACTCCATCCATCTCTGTTGCCTCAAGTTTGGGTCCTTCTGAGAGAATAAGTACTTTAGCTACTTACGGTCTGTATACAACTCAAACCTCTCGCCAAGAAAATAATGACGCCATGAATTAAGCGCAAAACTATGGCCGCCAACTCTAAGTCGTGGTTAGGGTAATTTTTCTCGTGGGCTTTCAACTATCTTCCACCATAGCATATCACTCCTCCCTCTTGCATTAAAACTGCGCCAAGCCCTGTCCCGCAAGCATCGGCATATACAATAAATGTCTTACTCCCGTCTAGCAAAACTAAAATTGGAGCTATTGTCAAAGCCCTCTTCAGATGTTGGAAAGCATCATCATAGTCAACGTCCCAAGTAAAAGTCAAATTATTCGTCGTTAATCGAGTGAGAGGGGCTGATATCTTCGCGAAGTCCCTAATGAACTTCCTATAATAGCCAGCCAGCCCTAAAAAGCTTCTTACTTCTGTTGCATTCTTAGGAGTTTTCCAATCTTGGATTGCCACCACCTTGGTGGGATCCACAGCTATCCCTTCCTTAGAGACCACGCGTCCTAAGAACCTCACTTCTTTTCTCCGAAAATGGCACTTGGAGAACTTAGCTTTTAGCTGATGCGCTCGTAGGGTCTCTAAGACTTCCCTAAGATATCCGGCATGCTCTTATTCATTTTTAGAGAAAACCAGAATATCGTCTACAAAGACTACCACAAACTTGTTTAGAAACTCCCTAAACACCCTACTCATTAAGTCAACAAAGTATGTGGGTACATTTATCAAACCAAAAGGCATGATGAGCCACTTAAAGAAACCGCCAGGAGTTCTAAAGGCAGTCTTACCGATGCTATCTTCAGCCACCCTTAGCTGATGAAAACCTGTAGCTAAATCCAGTTGCGAGAAAACTGAAGCACCCACCAACTGATCGAATAAATCGTCTATCCTTGGCAATGGGTGCCTATTCTTCTTTGTTAGCTTATTCAGCTCTCTATAGTCCACGCACAATCTAAGTGAACCATCAGCTTTTGTAGCAAAAACGACTGGAGCACCCCACTCCGAAATGCTTCTTCTTATGAACCCCTTGTCAAGAAATTCTTTCACTTGCTTACTGAGTTCTCTTCTCTCTCTCTCGGAGCTATGTGTCGCACTGGTAATGCAACTGGCTTTGCATTATCTACTAGATATATTCGAAAGTCTATCTCGCGCCTCGGGGGTAAACCTCGAACTTCATCGAAGACGTCACTATATTCATGGACCACACGAATAGATTTCAAATCATCATTGGATGCGTCTAGGGATTCTAGGTAGCTAAGCATTACCGGACCTCTATGGTCACAAGAAATATCAAGGGTCTTTCCACAACGTGTCAACAATCTAACTACCCTTCTTTCACAATCTAGGATGGCACCGTATCTACTTAGCCAATCTATACCTAGAATCAAGTCGTAGCCCATGAAGCCAAGAACAAAGGCATTTCATTCAAATCCAATGCCTAAGATAGACACTCTCAAATCCCAAAAAATCATAGAAAGAAGAGCCAAACCACCAATAGGATTTGAGACTACTATGGGATCCGTAACTAGACTAGTATTGAGGTGCAGTGTTTCAACTAACGAAGCAGATACAAACGAGTGTGAAGCGCCAGAGTCAAACAAAGTATGAACATGATGATCAAACAGAAAAACTAAACTTTCAACGGAAATGTTTCTACCTCTCTCCTGTCATGGTGCCATGAGAGCCTGAATCTGCCCTCTCGCCTGCCCTGGTGCCATGAGAGCCTAAAGCTGCCCTCCAGAAGTTCTTTGCCCTTGTCCCTGTTTCCTTGGGCAGTCCTTAACTAGATGACCTGCCTCTCCACAGTGTAAACAACCAGTCTTCTTCTTTTTCCTACCGTCTTTGCTCAGATGGCCTGGTGTCCCACAATTAAAGCACTTCTTCTTTCCTTTGCCATTATTGTTCTTCCCGCTTTCTTGTTTTGCTATTGTGGCTTCTTCCAGTCTCCTTTCTTCTCCGGTGCCTTATTAGCATTCTCACCTTTCTCTTCCTCATGCATAAGTGCCATGTCAACCAGTTTCTCAAAGGTAGCCCCCATCGGAATGTGGGTCATCGCCAACTCATGTAGCGGATCATTCAAACCTTTAACGAACCTCAGGGCCTTCTTCTTAGGTGTGTTTACCAATTCCAAGCCAAATCTCGCCAACTGATTGAACTTGTTGACGTACTCCTTTGCTGATAAATCTCCTTGCTTCAACACCAAGAATCTTTCCATATATAAATTCTCTTCTGCTCGTGAGAGAAACTTCATTTCGAACCTATGCTTGAAATCCATCCATGTCTCCACCGGACGCTCTCCGTTCATGACCTCCCACCAAAGCGAGGCTTCGTCTTTCATTAACCAAGGAGCCAATTGAACCTTCCTTCCATCTTCTACTTCGAAAATACCAAATAGATCTTCCACCTCCTTAAGCCAATTTCGAGCTTCAACAAACGTCTCTGATCCGTGAAAAGGTTTCCCACCCATTGCCCTAAAATCTTTGCATATCTTTGCAAAAGTATCAATACGGGGAGGAGGAGCATTTGCTAGGCCTGCGACATTGGCCCTAGCTTCCAGATACCTTCTAAACCATCCTGGTATCGGTATCCCTTGGGTATCTCGGGAATTCCAGACATGCTAAAAAGAAAATGAAGGGATTCAAATTGGAGAATTCGAAAGAAAGATATACGGCTCTTGGGGGTTATGTTTTTAAAACAAACTTTTCTCTTGAAAATACTTTCCTTATAACATACTTTTGAAATCATTTCTTTATAAAATGCTTTTTGAAAAATAGTTTTTCAAAATTCATATCTGGTCTGGTAACT
Source organism: Allium sativum (assembly GCA_030737875.1). Taxonomy (NCBI): domain Eukaryota; kingdom Viridiplantae; phylum Streptophyta; class Magnoliopsida; order Asparagales; family Amaryllidaceae; genus Allium; species Allium sativum. Next base: position 897,195,271 of record CM060912.1, read on the forward strand.
TTCAGCTTTGATACCACGTATAACACCCCACGTCCATTAATGTCACTCACAAAGGGAATGCATTAACTTCCATGGAGTGTATTTAGTGTATAGAACATAATATAACAAGACAGATATAAATAATGGTACTTGAAAATTTTAAAACAACTTTTATTGCAACGGAGAAATAGTTTGATTATAATAACTTCATAAACCAAGTACACTTAATATCCATCTTGATAAATTGTTTCAGAGTACATAAAACAAAAAGCCTAAATCCCAACACAAGTAGCCATAAAAGAGATGAGCTGAACTTTACTTTCAGCAATCCAAGCACTTCCAAAAGAGAGAGAAAGAGATTCGAGATCAAGCTCCACTAGTACTAGTCCCACCCTGAGAACCTGGGGGGATGGGGGAAGAAGGAAGAAAAGAGGCGAAAACTAGGGGGTCAGACATAAAGTCTGGCAAGTATAATAACTTTAACAATATAATTATTAAAGTAACTAGGATAAGGCATAAACTGGTAAGATAAGATATGACCATGAAACAAATGGGCATGACAAAGCAAATAATAGGAATATTCTGGAGTTAATCTCGTTCCTAATCACTATAGGATAATTACTATACTGCATCACCACTAATCAACCTAAAAGTTGATCCCGCCTATAGAACTTAATAATGATAATGGTAGTTTTGTGTACCCCTAGCTGCCTTCATAGGTGTCGTCTGCCCCTATCTCCACTAGTTGTACCCACTACCCCCATTCGATCGGATCCCTAACTCGTAGATACCCGTGCTGGTCCCACAGTGGGTTGTATCACTCCCCAAAGTGGCAACGCGATACCACCAAAGATGCACAGCTTATATCTACACGATGCAACAACGTCTTACCTACCAGCCCGGGCCCACGCCCGCACATGACCCCATTGGACTTGCGTTACCACCGCTAACCCGTTTTGACCTCTTAAAATCAAATCCAGTAAGCGTGTTCCATCCTCGCCTTGGGTCGAGCTCACAAAGATACTTAATGGGTTACTGGTTTGAAAAGTACCCTCATGCTTGACACAAGCCTTCCACCTATGCTTGGTCTCCACTAAGGTTTCCCCACTTAACCCCATTCTTATTCATGTCTTCTTACATGTTTCAATCTTGGTTAAGTGCATCTAATCGTATTTCACATGCCACCCAAGGCACCCACTTAATTTCACATGCCACCCAAGGCACCCACTTAACCCCTCATGTCCCAACACATGTTTATTTGGTTAAGTGTTACTTAATTCATTAGAACCGTAACCTTTTAAAGACCTCCCACATTAGGCTGACATTTGCGGTTGCCGGATTTGCCGGGAGGGTCCGGGCAGTCTTATACCGCAAAAGCGCATAACCTCGTGTCTTTACAATTGTTACACATTTAATTCATGCCTTTGACCTCTCACATTAGACTGGCATTTGTAGCTGCTGGATTTGCCAGGTGGGTCCGGGCAGTCTTACACCAAAAAAAGTCTAACCTCGTGTCTTAGGCAGTTAATTATTACACATCTTTATTTAACCCCAAATTGGATTAATATCCCTATTCAAATTTGTCAATAAATTCCTAATTTATTTATTTCCATAATTGTCTCTTAAAATTATGTCAATAAATACCAATTATGCCAATTAATGTCTCAAATTAATTATATACCTTTTAAAGCCATTTTATGCCAATTCACAATTTATGTATATTCAGTATTATCCCATCATCCCCATGCTATTCGTACATTTTCATATGATATAGGTTAGACTCGCAAATAGTCTAACTTATAAAAAGAAAAACAACATCACATAACACATAAAATAGATCTAAGGATCATGACATAAGATTACATAGCCAATAACTTGCATATGAATTTCATTCAAACTAGCATATGATACAAAACTAGCATAGGTAATGGGCATAAACTTGCATAACTTATGTACTGCTATAGATCCAAACATAAAGGTGTGAACTTGCATACGGATCTAAACATAAAGATGTAAACTTGCATATAGATCTAAACATAAAGATGTAAACTTTCATATAGATCTAAACATAAGGATGTAAACTTGCATATGGGTCAAAACATAAAGATGTAAACTTGCATATGGATCTAGACATAAAGGTTAATGTCACATAAACTAGCATATGCATATACATGTCTCACATATATTTTAACAACCCAAACTTGCATAAGATTCATACATGAATATATAATTTAATCATCACAAACTTGCATAAGATATATGATTCAACTTGCATAAGATTCACATAAGAACTAACGCATGATCCAACTTGCATAAGACTAACATATGATTCAACACCACAAACATACATATAATTTACATCACATGCTTCAAAATCATATTCTCATAATCCCAATTATATCTTATCATAATTAAATTAATTAATTAATTTGTGAAAGCTATCATACTCACACTTAAAAAGAATAGTCTTGTCTTTCTGGGATCTGTATTCTGAAACTGAATTGCTCGTCTTTGATGTAGACTAATCGTTATTTAGATTTGATTTGATTTTGATTCAAGCTTCTATCTTGCTTTATGCTAGAACGTGTATGGCAGCTACTCTAGGTTCTCCATTGACGGCATAGCGGCTCTTGTTATGAATTAATGTGATTAGGGTTAGGGGTTTAGGAGTGTTTTTATAGAAGTTTAATTTAATAAGAGCCGTCGAATTAACCTAGGGATAACCAGAACCATCAGGACTACTCAGATGTCACATCATCCCTTAGGGCGAATCGGGCCACGGGTTGACAGCCAAACACCCTGGATCGACCCCTAGTCGACCCAGGAAGGCTCGGTTCGACTCCAAAAATGGTGCGGTTCAACTATTCCCCTCCCGATTCGCTGTTTTGAACTTTTTTTTTTGAATATTATATATATATATATATATTTCTCTCATATGCATACAAACTTCAAGGCTTAATAACTTCTTCATAAGTTATCCGTTTTATGCAAACCAAATGTCTATCTTGACCCAAAATTTTGAGACGAACATAATAGCGCAACCCATTTCACTTAATTCGTCTTCTAAAAATTAAGTATACTTTAGTTTGTGAATTCTAATGTTATAAAATTACGGGGTGTTACACAGATCAACATAATGAATTATTGTGAAATGCATAGGATTGCTAGTAGAAATTGTTTTCTTATATGAACACTTTCATATATGACACGATATTTATATGACACGTCGGTGCACTGATGATATATGTCTTAATATGTGATTTAGCTATGTGATGATTTGTTACGTTGTTGATACTCCTAGTTTAGGAAAAAATCACTAAGGATTGAAATGATACATACCCGAACGGACATTAGATTAGGGAAAAATCGTTATGGGTTGAAATGATAGACCTTAGTGATTTTTATTGAATTTGGGATTGTGGGTTGAAATGATCGACCCGAAGAAATTTTATAAATTGCGGATTGAAATGATAAATATCTGTATCACTTGACCATAGGGTAGAAAACTATATATGGGCACTGTTGGTCATGTTTTCGAAGTAAAGTGATTTGGAAAATGTAATTTTAAAATAGTAATTTAAGATTTTTATATTTTATATTTATATTTATATTTTTAAGATTTTAAACTTGTATTTTATAAATTTTAAATTATATGTTTTAAAATGGTTTTTTATGAGTAAATATAGATTTAAATACTTATTTAAGATTTTTACTTATAATTTTATTTATTTGAAACCGTGTAATTTAATTATATTAATATTTTAAACTTTTATATGATATAATAAATATTTCTTTAAATCCTATTTCTATATTATTTTTAAAATTATATATGTTCATAATTTATTTTCTAATTAATTTTAGAAGTTTATAAACTTATGTATATATATATATTCAAAGTTAAATTTTCTTATGTATATTTTATAAACTTTAATAATAAACGCAAGAAGGATAAGCAAAGATTTCACGATTTAAATTCGAGGTTTAAAGATTTAAAAATTTAATATTGAGATTTGATTTAAAAAATGAACTCATAAGAGATATGAATTTGAATTTGAGTCGATATAAATTTATAAGATATGAACTTGAATAGTGAAATTGTATTGAATTTGAATTTTCTAATTTAAGGAATGAATTTGAATCTATAACGGATATGAAATGAATCTGATTATAAATCAACTGAATGTGAATTTGAATTGGTTAATTTAAATATTGAAAGAAATGAAAGTTAATTGCGTAAATTGATTTTTATTTGAATTTATAGTTGATATGGAATTATATAAAATGGAATTGAAACTTTATTGATTGATTTTTGAATCGACTTAAACGAATCCTTACAAAGGTAAACCGGATTATGCGAATTGTTTGAATTTATAAATAACAATTTTGGATTATATTACTTGAATTATAAAACAAGATATAATTTGGTTGATTTGAAAATGTAAGTTTTGATGAATATATTGAATTTGAGGCAAAATGTTGGATTTTCGTGAATCAACTTAATGAGTCTCATAAAGGTAAAATTGAATCATTTGAACTTTAGTTCTTGAGGAATATATTCAAGGTAAATATGATCGAAGTTAAGTATTTTAGTATTGATTTAAATGGGAATTGAGACCTTTAAGATATGATTTTATACAAGTCGATTTTGGATTTGAAATCAATTATACGAATACTTTCGGATATTTTAAATCAAGGCTAAATGTTATAGTATAGTTTATACTATATTTTGAGAACTTTACGGTATGGTTTTAAATTGATTTGACTTAGGAGATTTAAGTTGTTTTCAAATTTAAATATAATCGAAGTTAGATATTTAAATTTGACTTCAAATTTGAATATGATATTTCATATATACGATTTTATAAAGTGATTTATAAAATAATTGCCATGGTGTGAAAAATGTAAATGATTGGTTGTCGAAGAGACTGAGATTGGCTATTGTCATACTCTCTACGAATACCGAAAACCACTTTGACAACTGTGTACGCGGTGGAGTTCCAGAATAAGGTAGGATGCATGGTGATCGACTCTATTTTCTATTTCATATTAATTTCGAGACCCTGACTACCTTGAGTCAGCTTGACATGACTAAAATAGGAGCTACGCCAAGATCTAGTGAGATCATACCTCCTATCGAGCGCACTTCTTTGATACTATTCTATTACTGCTAAGATTCGATTAGGGCCCTTTTGATTATGGGAGTGTGTCTGGAAGTGGGCGGTAGTGGCTGGTATGCATTACCACCATTCCGACTCTGCGAATGGTGAATCCACCTTGGCAATCCTTGCGTGCCTTGTCACATGCTTTATACAAGACCACTACGACTTTATTTTGTACTGTTCTATATTGTTGACACACTTTTTGGCAAAAGCTGTCATACATGAAATATTTGGAAAACATCGTCAGCAGACATAAAGCAGTTTGACCGAAATCGCATCACAAACAAAGAATGGCCCGAAACTCCTATCAGACGACCTATTTTGAGTGTAACACCCCGTAATTTTATAACATTAAAATTCACAAATTAAAGTATACTTAATTTTTAGAAAAGAATTAAGTAAAATGCAGAGAAATATATATATTGATATGTATATATATATATACATAAATTAAAAATTAAATAAATAAATATGCGAAAAAGTTCAAAACAGCGAATTGGGAGGGGAAATAACCGAACCGGCCCATTTTTGAGGTCGACCCGAGCCATGCTGGGTCGACTAGGGGTTAATCCAGGGTGTTTGGCTGTCAACCCGTGGGCCGATTCGCTCAAATGCAGATTTTGCATTTGATTGGTTCTCATGGTTCAGGGTTAATCTAATGGTCCTAAATAACTTCCTACACCTATAAATACATCCTAATGCTAACCCTAAACCTAATTAAAATAGAATAGTTACCGTCGCCATGGAAATCAATGGAGCCGCCATCAACTAAGAAAGAAGAAAAGCAAATTCAATTCTAATTCTCTCAACCCTAAAGCAAAGCAAAACTCTCTCTTTTCTTCTCTAAATTGTGAGTATGATGATCTTAACAAGATTATTATCATTTTAATTAGGTTGAGTTATGAATGGATTATGAGTAGATGATGTGAATTATCATATATGTTGTTGTAAACCCCTTTTGCTATCATGTATATTGTAAATCCAATGTTATGTGATGATGATATCTTATATGTTGTAAATCATGCTATGATGATGTTATGTATGTTGAAAGTTTCTATGCTAAGTTGTGATGAATCATACATGTTAAAAAGGCCATGATGTTACCATCTATGCTAGTTAGTTCATATTAATTAAATCATCATGTTTGGGTTATGTTGATCTATATGACAAGTCACATATGCAAGTTAGATTGATTAGAAAAGTTATGAACATATACCAAGACATCTATTATGACATCTAGAATTATGTTATGACATATGTGATATCCTATGCTAGTTCACGCCATCATTATGTTGCCTAAAAACCCCATATACAAGTTTATGTATAGATTTGGGCTATGATCATATCATATAAATTGAGACATTTAACAAGTTGACACCTTTTGATCCTTAACATGTGTAGTTTATGCAAGTTTCACCCCTATTATGATTAGATTTATTTTAATTGTCTATATATTGTGATAATTTATCTTTGTGCTAGGTGTTAGACTATACAAGTCTAGCCTATATTATGCGTTGAATAAGCGAACGTATAAACGTGGGGTAGGGGTAATATTAAGGATTTAATATTAAAAAGTTGGGGTGCAATTGATATGATTTTGCATGCCATAAGTGGATGGCCATAATTGAGTCAATTATGGACATCATTAAAAGTTGACTTAAATAATAATTTGAATAGGGAATTATTAAAACTGGGGTAAAAGATTTTAAGTGTTAATCAATGCTTAGGACACGAGGTTGGACTCGTTTGTGACATAAACCTGCCCGGACCCACCCGATAAATCCAGTGGTCACAAATGTCAGCCCAATGTGAGAGGTCCTAGGCCTAAACTAAAGCATAACGGTTGTAAAGACACGAGGTTAGACTCTTTTATGGTGTAAGACTGCCCGGACCCACCCGACAAATCCAGCTGCCATAAATGTCAGTCCAATGTGAGAGGTCTTTATGAGGTTATGGCTTGAATGAATTAAGAAATACTTAACCAGATAAACATGTAAGGTGGGACATGGGGGTTAAGTAGGTGCCTTGGGTGGCATGAGGAATCTAGGGGGTGCCCTTAGTGGCATGTGATATACGATTAGTAAGACTTAACCAAACACACATGTAAATGAACATGACTAAGAGGGTTAAGTGGGATATACTAGTGACAAGCTTAGGTGGGTAGCTTGTGGGGGCCCATTTCGACCAGTATCCCAAACGTATCTTTGTGGGCTCGACCCAAGTCGAGGACGGGACACGCATGCTGGGTTTGACTGTAAGAGGCCAAAACGGGGAGCGGTGGCAACGCAAGTCCAACGGGTTTCATATGCGTGTGTGGACCCGGGCTGGTAGATAAGACGTTGTTGCATCGTGTAGGTATAAGCCGTGCATTCTCAAGTTGTATCGGGTTGCCACTTTAGGGGAGTGATACACCCCACTGTGGGGCCAGCACGGGTATCTATGAGTAGGGAGCCGATCGAAAGTGGGTAGTGGGGTACACCTAGTGGAGATAGGGGCAGACGGCACCTATGTAGTCAGCTAGGGGTACGTAAGGCTATTTATAAAGTTTCTGTGTGAAGCAAGTGGGATCAAACAATAGGGTGACTTGTGTGGTGCAGTGTAGTAATGTGCGGTGCAGTGTAGTAATCATTCGTTAGTAATTAGGTGTGCCTTACCGTTATCTTTAACGTTATCTTAAACGCTATCTTTATCTTCCTAAGAGTTCATAGACATTTACTTGTCTTCCAACTTATGCCTTAGTCTAGTTATTTTGATAATAGTATTGTTAGAATTATCATACACGCCAGACTTTATGTCTGACCCCCTCTATTTCTATCCTTTTTCCCCTCCAGGTCCTCAGGTTGGGCCCAGCTCTAGTGGAGTTTGATTGAATTGCTTCATCTCTCTTTGGAAAGCTTGGACTGTTGAAGTAAAGTCCAGCTTGTTATCTTTTTAATGGCTATTTATGTAATGGGATTATGTATTTTGTTTTTATGAAGATGGATATTGTACTTGGTTATGATCTATGGTTTTATGATGTAACAAACATGTTTAATTTCCGCTGCAATAAAATGAAGTTTTAGATTTCCAAGTACTATTTATTATCTGTCTTGTTGTAATTTTTCTGTTCTATATTCACTTATAACCTCCATGGAAGTTAATGCATTCCCTTTGTGAGTGACATTAATGGACGTGAGGTGTTACACGTGGTATCAGAGCTTAAGGTTACCAGAACAGATAAAAATACTTTAGAAAAATAGTTATTTTTGGAAGAAGTGTTTTCAAAAACATGTTTTAATGAGAAATTTAAAGAGAAAAGTTTTTAAAGAAAAACATAATCCCCAATAGCCACATATCTTTATCTTTCGAATTCTCCATTTTGAATCTTTCCTTTTTCGTTTCAGCATGGCTGAAGATCTTAATCTACCCGACGGTGTAACGATACCAGGATGGTATAGGAGGTTATTAGAGGCTAGGGCCGCTGCAGGTCCAGCCAATGTTCCTCCACCACCAGTTGTACCCGTTCCTCCTCCTCCTCCTCCTCGCGTAGATACTTTTGCAAAGACGTGCAAGGAATTCAAGGCTATGGGTGGAAAACCATTTCAAGGGTCAGAATCGTTTGTGGAAGCTAGAGATTGGCTTAAGGAGGTAGAAGAATTGCTAGAAATCTTTGAAGTAGAAGAAGGGAGGAGAGTTCGATTAGCAGCTTGGTTGATGAAGGGAGAGGCCTCGTTTTGGTGGGAGGTCACTAATGGGGAGCGTCCTGTTGACTCTTGGGCGGATTTCAGACGTAGGTTCGAGGCGAAGTTTCTCTCAAGGGCGGAAGAAAATCTATATATGGAAAGGTTCTTGACATTGAAGCAAGGAAGCTCATCAGTGAAAGAATATGTCAATAAATTTAATCAGTTAGCAAGGTTTGGCTTGGACTTAGTGAACACGCCGGAGAAGAAGGCGCTGAGGTTCGTGAATGGCTTGAATGAACCATTGCAAGGGTTGGCTATGACCCACATCCTTATGGGGGCCACCTTTGAGAAGTTAGTAGAAATGGCGCTCATGCATGAGGAGAAAAGCGCTAAAGCTGATAAGGCACCCGAGAAGAAGGGGGATCAGAAGAAACCACAACAGCAAAACAAGAAGGGTGGAAAAGACAATAATGGCAAGGGAAAGAAGAAGTGCTTTAACTGTGGAACACCAGGTCATCTCAGCAAGGATTGCCGAAAGAAAAAGAAGACTGGCTGTTTTCATTGTGGCGATGCGAGACATTTAGTGAAGGACTGCCCAAAGAAGGGGCAGAGGGCAGGAGCTACCTCGGGAGGACAGGTGCAGGCTCTTATGGCACCAGGGCAGGCTAGGGGACAAGTTCAGGCTCTCGCGGTCCCACCGTTGCAAGAACGAGGTAGAACCATTTCTGTTGAAAGCTTAGTTTTTCTGTTTGATCATCCTGTCCGTACCTTATTCGATTCGGGCGCATCACATTCGTTTATCTCTACATCATTAGTTGAATCACTGCACTAAAACACCAGTTTAGTAGAGGATCCCTTAGTTGTTTCGAATCCAATAGGGGGCTCAGCTTATTTTTCCATGATGTGTTTGGATTTGAAAATTTCCATACTTAGCATTGAATTTAGATGTGATGCTTATGTGTTGGGCTTCACGGGCTATGGGCTAATTTTAGGAATGGATTGGTTATCCAGAAATGGGGTCGTTCTTGATTGTGAAAGGAGAGTAGTTAGGCTCGTGACTCGCCTTGGCAACACTCTCAAAATCTTCTGTAATCCCATAAATTCGGTTATGCTAAGTTATCTAGAATCGCTTGACGCGTCTGAGGAAAATCTAAGATCTGTTAGAGTGGTCCGAGAATATTCGGATGTGTTTGAGGAGGTGAAGGTCTTGCCTCCGAAGCAGGAGATAGATTTTCGAATATATCTTGTGGATAATGCGAAACCAGTATCTTTGCCAGTACGCCACATGGCTCCACGTGAAAGGAGGGAACTCGATAAGCAAGTGAAGGAGTTGCTTGAGAAGGGGTTCATAAGACGAAGTATATCGGAGTGGGGTGCTCCAGTAGTATTTGCCACGAAGGCGGATGGGTCCCTTAGACAGTGTGTGGACTATAGAGAACTTAATAAACTTACTAAGAAGAACAGACACCCACTACCGAAGATTGACGATCTCTTCGATCAGTTAGTTGGCGCCTCAGTGTTTTCACAGTTGGACTTAGCCACTGGGTTCCATCAGTTGAGAGTGGCTGAGGATAGCATAGACAAGACTGCCTTAAGGACTCCGGACGGTTTCTATGAATGGCTAGTGATGCCCTTCGGTTTGACAAACACCCCAGCATATTTTGTTGATTTGATGAGTAGGGTGTTTAGGGAGTACCTTAACAAATTCGTGGTAGTCTTTGTAGATGAAATCTTGATCTTTTCTAAGGATGAAGAAGAGCATGCCCTACATCTTAGGGAAGTGTTGGAGACCCTACGAGCGCATAGCCTTAAGGCTAAATTTTCTAAGTGTCACTTCTGGAGGAAGGAAGTACGGTTCTTGGGGCACGTGGTTTCCAAAGAAGGGATAGCTGTGGATCCCGCGAAGGTGGTGGCCATCCAAGTTTGGAAGGTCCCTAAAAATGCTACCGAAGTGAGAAGTTTCTTGGGGTTGGCTGGCTACTATAGGAAGTTTATCAAAGACTTCGCAAAGATATCAGCTCCATTGACACGCTTGATGTAACAACCCGTATTTTTGAATAACATGTTATAACATAAATGGAGGCAGAATTAAACTGTAAAATCTGAATCAAGGGAAACGGGCTGTGCCATTGCGTTCGTCTCGGAAAAATACACGAAATAGAGTCCGAGTTTTCGAAAATCGGAGTCCGTATGACCAAGATATGGCCTCGCGAAGTTTCACGAAAAATTCACAAATTAAAGTATACTTAATTAAGTGAAATGGGTTGCGCAGAGAAATATATATATATTGATATATATATATAATTGAAAATTAAATAAATAAATATGCAAAAATGTTCAAAACAGCGAATTGGGAGAGGGTAATAACCGAACCGGCCGATTTTTGAGGTCGATCCGAGCCCGCTGGGTCGACTAGGGGTTAATCCAGGGTGTTTGGCTGTCAACCCGTGGGCCGATTCGCTCAAATGAAGATTTTGCATTTGAATGGTTCTCATGGTTCAGCTTTAATCTAAAGGCCCTAGATGGTTCCTACACTTGACTTCTTCCCCAAGACATGCTTTGATGGCTTGGATTGAATCTAGGGTTAATCCTATGGCTAATACTATCCTAAAACTCTATAAAAAGACCCCTAAACCTAGCCTAAATCACCATTATTCAATCCTACAACTAAACTATGCCAAATTTATTCCTCTCATGGCCTCCACTCTCATGCTAAAATTTCTAAGTTAATTTCTATGAGAGATTTTGAGTTCATACAAGTGTTTTCAAACTTGTATGAGTGTTCTTAGCTTGCATTCAAGTCAATTTGCAACATTTATTTCAAAGCAAGGGTTTTTATTGAATTGGCTCAAGGGTTTTCATTTGGAGCTTGCATATTTGGGTTTTTCGTGCTTGCATAAGGGCTTCGTCTCAATCTTTATAATAATTATTCATTTGTGTCTTCATAGCGTAGTAAGCCCTTTTCTACTTTCTTTCTTTGAACTCTAAAGTTAAATGAATGATGCAAGTTTGGGGTTGATCATTATATGCAAGTTTGGTTGATCATTATATGCAAGTTTGGTTGGTCATTATATGCAAGTTTGGTTGATCATTATATGCAAGTTTGGTTGATCATTATATGCAAGTTTGGATGATCATTATGCAAGTTGGTTTAATCATTATGTATGACACATGTTGCTATGTTATGCAAGTTTGGGTTGATCATGTTATGCAAGTTAAACTTGAGGTTTTGAGCATAAAGCTCCAAGCTTTATATTAAAGGTTGCATTTTGGCAACATGAAAGTTATCATATCCCTTATGATAACTTGCATGTGAGGCAAAATGCGAATTCTAGCAACTTCTACATGTCATTTATCACCATGTATCACTCATATGCTAAGTTTGGTTTTATGAATGCTTTTGAAGCCTAATAATGCAATATGCAAGTATATGAACATATGTACTTTTCATATGCCACCATGTTAAACTTGTGGCTTCAACACCTTTATGTCATGGTTATGCCAAGTTCCCTATTTTATCCTTTATGCGTTGTTGCGATTATGTAAACGATGGGATTACGTTGGGGTTGGGTAACATAATGACATGAACATGATTTTTGTAACATGACGTGATATGTTAACTTGTAATTATGTTTTGGAAACATAATGGACATGACACTTAGAAAATATGAGTGTGGCCAACTCGAGGTTGGGTTGAGTTTGTAGCATAAATCTACCCGGACCCGCCCGGCTTAACTAGTGGCTACAAACAATAAGACCCAATGTGAGAAGTTGGTCATGTTGTGCTCGAACCCGAGGTTAGACCTAGTTGTGGTGTAAAGCTACCCGGACCCGCCCGGCTTAACTAGTAACCACAACAAAGTCTAATGTGAGAGGTTAAAGCGCATTAAGTTAATTAATGCCTCCTGATTAAGGTTAAGTCATGGTCCACTTAATACTTAACCAATTTGGGCTTGATGGATTAATCGAGGTTAAGTCAGGAGCCTTGGGTACTCTTAACCGATTTAATCCACGTTTGGATCGGGTTAACCACATTTAACCCGTTAAGAAACCCTAGTTGCGTGGTCCTTTTCAGCAGTAACCTTCTAGATGTATCATAAGACCCTAGGATTAGGCTAGGGTGGGGCACGATTACTGGGCTGATTATAAGAGACCAAAAGAGACGGCTGAATGATGCCCCGGTTGTTCAGGCGGACCATGGTCGTGCACATCAAGTCCGGAGTTGAACACGGGCAACGGTAGGTTTGGACTGTGCATCATGGTATGGTGTCAGAGGGTTACACCGTAGGGCCAGATACACCCTAGGGTGGACCTTTCACAGTCAACTACATTACATGATTAAGCCGCATGACACCGACACTTGACGAGTTAGGCTTATAGGGAGCCGATCGACTAGACTGTGTAGTTGGACCTTGATTTAGGTCACCTCATTATATTGGGCCAAGCTTGGGCCAAGGGATCAATTCTTGTTTTTACTTGACATGTTAGAATGCTAGTACACCCGTGGTGCAAAACTTAACCTTGATTATGCGATGACACCTTTATCTACCTTGTTAGTTAATCATCATGCCAGTATGTTATTATCCTTATGTTCATCTCAGCTTCTCATGCCAGTTAACTTTACTAGTTCATAGACAGATAGTAGTAGGGCTTACCAGTCTTTTTGACTGACCTGTTTTCTTTCGCCTCTTGTCTTCCGTTCCCCCCCCCCCTCAGGTCCTCAGGGTGGGAACATTGGAGCTTAGCTTGGATCTTTCTAGCTTGCTTACTGGATTCGCTCATGTACGGGTTTGGACATTGAGCTAGCTATGGTTTATCACTTCACTTTGGGGATAGTACTTTATGTATTTCAGTTTTTCAGTTTATGCTTTTTTCTAGACTTTGTTTGTTGGAAAATAATGCTCAAGTACTTTGTTGTAATATGACTATGGTTTTGAAATGCTAGTTTAATCCGCTTCTTTACTACTCTGTTTTACTTATATGTTCTATCTTGTGATATCTGCATGCATGTTTACCTTGTTTAAACGCCCCTCCAAAGCCAGTGTGCTTGCAAGAGTGGCACTGGCGGAGGTGGGGTGTTACATTTGGTATCAGAGCCAGGTTTACAAGATTTGAGAAAAAGTGTTTTTGAAACTTACCTTTTGAAAAACTATTTTCAAAACCAATTAAGTATTTTCCAAGAAAAGTCTAGTTATTTTAAAAAGGCTATTCCCCAAAAGCCATAGCACTATCCTTCGTTTCTTCGTTCTGAATCTATCTTTTTCTTCGTTTTAGTATGGCCGATCGCTTTAACATCCCGGAAGGCATACAAGTACCCGTCTGGTTCTGGAGATTTATGGAGGCAAGGGCGAATGAAGCCGGCCCCGCGAACATTCCTCCTCCTTCCCCCATCGCTAACATCTCTCCTCCTCCCGTAGCTGAGGTTCCTCCTCCCCCTCAGCATCTGCAAGAGGATTTCGCAAAGCTTTGCAAAGACTTTAAGGCGATGGGTTGCAAGAATTTTGTCGGAACGGAGATTCCCGTGGAGGCAAGAAACTGGTTAAAGGAAACTGAAGACCTCTTTACTATCTTTGATGTGGAAGATCGTAGGAAAGTTCTGTTGGCGGTATGGCTATTGAAAGGGGAAGCTGCTTATTGGTGGGTAGTCGCCACCACTACTAGACCCATTGAGACTTGGGATGACTTTAGGAGAAGGTTTGGACTAAAGTTTCTATCATCGACAGAAGAGAACCTTCAGCTAGAGAGGTTCCTATCACTAAAGCAAGGGGACATGACCGTTAGAGAATACGTGGATAAGTTTAATCAACTTGCTCAGTTCGGTCTAGAATGGGTTAACACCGCTCGGAAGAAGGCCCTACGCTTTGATCTAGGATTAAATGAGCCCTTGCGCGGTTTGGCCATATCTCATATACCCCTGGGGGCGACCTTCGAGAGTTTGGTGAATATGACCCTACTTCAAGAGGAAGATAAGAGTGGCAAGAAGGAGGTCAAGGCAAATGAGTCCCAAGGCAAGAAGGAAGATACCGAGAAAAGAGATAAGAACAACAACAAGGCAAGAAAGACAAGAAAGTGCAACTTCTGTAGGATCACTGGGCACATAGCCAAGGATTGCAGGAAGAAGAAGAGGAAGTTAGGCAAGTGTTTTCATTGCGGAGAATCTGGACATCTTAGCAAGGATTGTCCCAAGAAGCATGGACAAGGGCAAGGACAAACTCAGCAAGTAGGACCCTCTGGAGGGCAATTGCAGGCTCTCCTCGCTCTTCCAGCTTTTGAGCGAGGTAGAGTTTTTATAGAAATTCATGTTTACATTTCTGATTTTCCTGTTCGCACCTTATTTGATTCTGGCGCATCGCATAGTTTTATCTCTTCTGATATTGTTGAAAGTTTGCACCTAAGTACTAGCTTAGTTGAGGATCCCGTTTGTGTTTCAAATCCAATTGGGGGTTCCGCCCATCTGTCTATGATTTGTGTGGATTTGAAAATTTCTATCTTGGCCGTAGAATTCACGTGTAGTGCTTATGTTCTCGGGGTCACGGGATATGGGTTGGTCTTGGGCATGGATTGGTTGTCCAGTTATGGAGCCATCCTCGATTGTGAGCATAGGGTGGAGAGGCTCATGACTCGCCTCGGTAACACCCTAGAAATTTCTTGTAACCCTAGAGGTCCCGTCATGTTATGTTATCTTGAATCTCTCGACTCGTCCATCGATGATCTGCAATCTGTAAGGGTGGTCCGAGACTATCCCGATGTCTTTGAAGAAGTTAAGGGGTTACCCCATAAACGAGAGATATATTTCTGCATTTATCTAGTTGATAATGCCAAGCCAATATCATTGCCCGTTAGGCACATGGCCCCTCGTGAAAGAAGGGAGCTCAGTAAGCAAATCAAGGAGTTGCTTGAGAAGAATTTTATTAGGCGAAGCATTTCTGAATGGGGTGCTCCGCTGGTATTCGCTACTAAGGCGGATGGTTCACCTCGTCTATGTGTTGATTATCGAGAGTTGAACAAGCTGATAAAGAAGAATAGGCACCCGTTACCGAGAATTGATGATCTCTTTGACCAGCTTGTAGGTGCTTCTGTTTTCTCTCAGCTCGATCTAGCCACCGGATTCCATCAGCTTAGAATGGCTGAGGATAGCATTGATAAAACTTCGTTTAGGACTCCAGATGGATTCTTTGAATGGCTTGTCATGCCATTCGGTTTGACTAATGCACCCGCCTACTTCGTAGATTTGATGAGTAGGGTGTTCAGGGAGTTCCTTAACAAGTTTGTTGTTGTCTTCGTGGATGATATTCTGATCTTCTCAAAGGATGAGGAAGAGCATGTTAGGCATCTCACGGAAGTGATGAATACGCTTAGAGCGCATCAGTTGAAAGCCAAGTTCTCCAAATGTCATTTCTGGAGAAGGGAAGTTCGGTTTCTTGGACATATAGTTTCTAAGCAAGGCATAGCGGTGGATCCCGCGAAAGTGGTTGTGGAAGACTCCTAGGAGTGCAACCGAAGTAAGAAGCTTTCTCGGTTTGGCGGGCTACTATAGGAAGTTCATCAGGGACTTCGCTAAGATTTCAGCTCCACTTACTAAGTTGACGAAGAAGAACTTAGTCTGTGCATGGGACTTGGAGTGTGAGCTTGCTTTTCAAAGGCTCAAGAGAGCCCTTACCTCAGCTCCAGTTTGGCAACGTGGATTGGCACTGTTTTCAAGAGATAGTTTTCTGCGTGGGATACCGTATAGTATGTAAATGAGATCCAAGATTCACTAACAAATCTTGGAAAGATTGCATGAACCATGAGCACGCAGTTATGCTTAAGCCAATTATTTTAGGCAAAGAATAAGTGGAAGTGGAACGAGAAGCAACGGTGAAATGAGTTCTAACTCATATTTTGGGAACAAGAATTAAGAACTACGGAATTGCGAAGATAAAAGACGGTCAGGGCACGATGGGATTAAGCACAAGAAAATGCGGCTTAGAAGATTGAAGTCTAGATACACGCATTTAATCTCTTTCTAAGAGTATATCCTTGATCCCTATTATTCCGTAGAGCTTACTCGCATGCTACCTTTTAAGTATATCCTCTCAGTCCTATCCTCAATCTTAGTTCTGTTACAAACCCCCTAAGGAGTATGGCTAGCCTATTTGTGGTATATGGTTGGGGTGAAGAAGTTCGCCACCAAACTATTTGGGCTTTATGGGATATGGGTAATAATTGATAGATTTACAAAGAGAGCCCATTTTATTCCGGTGAAAAGCAAGAGGACCGTATCACGGCTAGCATCTGTTTATCTGCAAAAGATAGTGCGGCTGCATGGAGTTCCTTCTAGCATAGTTAGCGATCGTGACCCAATTTTCACTAGCCAGTTCTGGAACAGTTTGCAAGAAGCAATGGGTACGCGATTGAATCTGAGTACAGCCTATCACCCCCGGACGGATGGCCAAACCGAAAGGGTGAATAGAGTGCTAGAAGATCTTTTGAGGTTTTGTGTTCTCGACTTCGGTGGTACTTGGGAAGACCACGTTTCTCTTGTAGAATTTTCTTATAATAATAGCTATCAAGCCAGCATAGGGATGGCACCATTTGAAGCTTTATATGGGAGGCCGTGTAGGTCACCATCTTGTTGGTGGGAGACAACAGATAGACTTATACTTGGGCCCGATATGATACGGGACACATCCGAGAAAGTTGAATTGGTGAGAAGAAGGATGAAAGCGGCCCAAGATAGACAGAAATCCTATGCTGACAAGCGAAGGGCAGATTTGGAATTCTAAGTGGGAGACATGGTTTTCGGGAAGGTTTCTCCTTTGCGTAATGTGGTACGTTTGGGAGCAGTTGGGAAGTTGGCACCAAGGTTCGTAGGACCCTTCCCTATCGTAGAGAGAATTGGAAAGATGGCCTATAAGGTGGAATTTCCCGAAAAGCTAGCCGGAGTGCATAATGTCTTTCATGTCTCGCATCTCCGAAAGTGCCTGCATGAGTCCGCTGAGGTGGTTGAACCAAGCATTCTTGAAGACATTGAGGTGGAGAAAGAAGCAACCTTGAGAAAAGCTCCGATCCGTATCTTGGGAACAGAGATCAAGAAACTAAGGAATCGAGAAGTCAAATTGGTGAAAGTTCAGTGGGGTGAAGCCGACGAAGATGCAACTTGGGAAACCAAGGAGAAGATGCGTGGGCTTTATCCATTTCTTTTTGAGGGTACATTCTCGATCTCTTTTCCTAGATTGGTATATCTTCCCTTTGCTATCCATGCTCATCTAGTTTATCTTGTTACGTAAATCTTGTCATGAGAACCTTAGGTAGAAACCCTTGGTTGAAACATGTTATGTTTGATGTTTGCAAGTGGTTGCAAGTGTTTGCAAGTGGATACTCGTGGATGCATAATACACGTTAGGCACTAAGATTGGCTCACACACTTTCATACCGCATATGCATGAGTGTTTATGCTTATTCATGGATGAAAACTTGTTATGCTATCACGTGGATGTTGCATATGGATGAATGTTATGTGCACTCATGTAGAGATTATAAATTATGTTAGGAATTTGCATACATATGGACTCATTTCACTAACATATTTTGCATTAAGGTGGTTTACTGAATCAGTAACCTCCTGATTTTCGCATTAGATAAGTACATATACACACACCTTTGCATATGATCATACAGCATTTAGAACCTTTTAAGGACAATGATTGCTCGTTGATGATGTTTTGAGTAGATGGATGATGGATGGTAGGATACGTTCTTCCTAACTTGGAGATTTCGGGGACGAAATCCTTTAAGGAGGGGAGAATGTAAAAACCCGTATTTTTGAATAACATATTATAACATAAATGGAGGCAGAATTAAACTGTAAAATCTGAATCAAGGAAAACGGGCTGTGCCATTGCGTTCGTCTCGGAAAAATATGCGAAATAGAATCCGAGTTTTCGAAAATCGGAGTCCGTATGTCCAAGATATGGCCTCGCGAAGTATCACGAAAAATTCACAAATTAATGTATACTTAATTAAGTGAAATGGGTTGCGCAGAGAAATATATATATATATATATATTGATATATATATATATATATATAATTGAAAATTAAATAAATAAATATGCAAAAATGTTCAAAACAGCGAATTGGGAGAGGGGAATAACCGAACCGCCGATTTTTGAGGTCGATCCGAGCCCGCTGGGTCGACTAGGGGTTAATACAGGGTGTTTGGCTGCCAACCCGTGGGCCGATTCGCTCAAATGCAGATTTTGCATTTGAATGGTTCTCATGGTTCAGCTTTAATCTAAAGGCCCTAGATGGTTCCTACACTTGACTTCTTCCCCAAGACATGCTTTGATGGCTTGGATTGAATCTAGTGTTAATCCTATGGCTAATACTATCCTAAAACTCTATAAAAAGACCCCTAAACCTAGCCTAAATCACCATTATTCAATCCTACAACTAAACTATGCCAAATTTGTTCCTCTCATGGCCTCCACTCTCATGCTAAAATTTCTAAGTTAATTTCTATGAGAGATTTTGAGTTCATACAAGTGTTTTCAAACTTGTATGAGTGTTCTTAGCTTGCATTCAAGTCAAGTTGCAACATTTCTATTTCAAAGCAAGGGTTTTTATTGAATTGGCTCAAGGGTTTTCATTTGGAGCTTGCATATTTGGGTTTTTGGTGCTTGCATAAGGGCTTCGTCTCAATCTTTATAATAAATATTCATTTGTGTCTTAATAGCGTAGTAAGCCCTTTTCTATTTTCTTTCTTTGAACTCTAAAGTTAAATGAATGATGCAAGTTTGGGGTTGATCATTATATGCAAGTTTGGTTGATCATTATATGCAAGTTTGGTTGGTCATTATATGCAAGTTTGGTTGATCATTATATGCAAGTTTGGTTGATCATTATATGCAAGTTTGGATGATCATTATGCAAGTTGGTTTAATCATTATGTATGACACATGTTGCTATGTTATGCAAGTTTGGGTTGATCATGTTATGCAAGTTAAACTTGAGGTTTTGAGCATAAAGCTCCAAGCTTTATATTAAAGGTTGCATTTTGGCAACATGAAAGTTATCATATCCCTTATGATAACTTGCATGTGAGGCAAAATGCGAACTTCTAGCAACTTCTACATGTCATTTGTCACCATGTATCACTCATATGCTAAGTTTGGTTTTATGCATGCTTTTGAAGCCTAATAATGCAATATGCAAGTATATGAACATATGTACATTTCATATGCCACCATGTTAAACTTGTGGCTTCAACACCTTTATGTCATGGTTATGCCAAGTTCCCTATTTTATCCTTTATGCGTTGTTGCGATTATGTAAACGATGGGATTACGTTGGGGTTGGGTAACATAATGACATGAACATGATTTTTGTAACATGACGTGATATGTTAACTTGTAATTATGTTTTGGAAACATAATGGACATGACACTTAGAAAATATGAGTGTGGCCAACTCGAGGTTGGGTTGAGTTTGTAGCATAAATCTACCCAGACCCGCCCGGCTTAACTAGTGGCTACAAACAATAAGACCCAATGTGAGAAGTTGGTCATGTTGTGCTCGAACCCGAGGTTAGACCTAGTTGTGGTGTAAAGCTACCCGGACCCGCCCGGCTTAACTAGTAACCACAACAAAGTCTAATGTGAGAGGTTAAAGCGCATTAAGTTAATTAATGCCTCCTAATTAGGGTTAAGTCATGGTCCACTTAATACTTAACCAATTTGGGCTTGATGGATTAATCGAGGTTAAATCAGGAGCCTTGGGTACTCTTAACCGATTTAATCCACGTTTGGATCGGGTTAACCACATTTAACCCGTTAAGAAACCCTAGTTGCGTGGTCCTTTTCAGCAGTAACCTTCTAGATGTATCATAAGACCCTAGGACTAGGCTAGGGTGGGGCACGATTACTGGGCTGATTGTAAGAGACCAAAAGAGACGGCTGAATGATGCCCCGGTTGTTCAGGCGGACCATGGTCGTGCACATCAAGTCCGGAGTTGAACACGGGCAACGGTAGGTTTGGACTGTGCATCATGGTATGGTGTCAGAGGGTTACACTGTAGGGCCAGATACACCCTAGGGTGGACCCTACACAGTCAACTACATTACATTATTAAGCCGCATGACACCGACACTTGACGAGTTAGGCTTATAGGGAGCCGATTGTAACGACCCAGAAAATCTGAACCAATTTAAAATTTTTAAATTGGCTAAAATAATGGATTTTAAATATTTAAAATAAATATTTTAGATAATGGCGATGAAAACTGTTTGAATCGACAATTGAAAACGAATATAATTAATTATAATTATAAACAAGGCCTGAAATGGCGTGGCAGTTTCAAAAATTGAATTCAAACTTTGTCAGACTGTACCGGGTGCAAAACAATCCGGATTTTAGTGAAACCAAAAATATTTAAATCTGTTAGTGAATATCTTTCTAACGAATCCGACCAATCGAAATTTGATAGCGGGAATCAAAAGATATGTCCAGTTGAAAATTCTGAATAGTCGTTATGGAATTCAGGCCCTTAAAAACGGACATTTTGCAAATGACCTCGGATTTCGACGAAACCACTTTTGTTGGATCCGCAGGGTCAAGTTATTGTTAGGTTTCAAATTTCATAATTTTTCGAATCAATATGTGAGAGTGGCAAAGGAAAACGCGTTTGACCGGTTTTAGTTGATTTTAATCGACTGGAAATTGGCCATTTTTCAAACGGTCTCAGAATTCGACGAAACTAGTTTTGTTAGGACCGTATCGGCAATACGAAGCTAGAAAATATTTTTCTGGAATTTTTAGTGTTAGTATGGGACCCCGGTAATTTGAAATGTACGTTTAAAATTCAATATAGTGATTTAACTTTAAATTCAACAGAAACTGATTCAAACGATCAAATCAACTTGCAATACATATCCTATTGTGTTCAGGATGGGGGTTAAACGCTATAGACGGCAGGCGGTGGGCCTCGTTTCGAGGTCGTATGTAAAAGTCAACTTTTTGCTAAATTAAATAATTATATAAAAAAAATCTATTTTTCCCTCCTATACCTTGCCCCCCCCCCCTCCTGTAATTTATTACCGAAGTTCAGTAATCAAAAAAAAAAAAAGAAAAAAAGAAAAAAAAGACGGACGGAGAAGCATCGACGCCACCGCCTTCAGACGTCGACTAGACCTCCACCGCGCCTTCGATCTTCTCCCCCCCTCTTCCTCGCTCTCGCTCCCTCCTCCTCCTTCAATCCGACCGCCCCTCGAAGCCAATGCCTTCTCCGTTCGAGGCTCGAAGCTGCCCCCCCGTTCGAAACCCTAGCGCCGCCCCCTCGAAGCCACCTCCGTCGATCTGCGAAACCCCCCTTTTTCTCTGTAAGTTTTTTTTTTATTTTTATTTTAATTCTGATTTTATTTTCTTAAGAAAAGAATGCTGTTTTTTAAGTATAAATACTGTTTTTTTTTTGTTTTAAAACCGATTTTTATAAGTGTTTAAAACTGATTTTTATAAGTGTTTAAAACCGATTTTTATAAGCATTTAAATACTGATTTGTTTAAAGGTGAAAATTAATTTGTTTAAAAGTAAAAACAGATTTTTAAAAAAGGTTAAAACTGAGATTTTAAAAAGAATTTTAAACTGAGATTTTAAAAAGAATTTTAAACTGAGATTTTGAAAAAGAATTTTAAACTGAGATTTTAAAAAGAATTTTAAACTGAGATTTTGAAAAAGATTTTTAAACTGAATTTTAAAAACAGATTTTAAAGGGTTTTAAAACTGAATTGATTTTAAACTTTAAAAAGAAAGAATACCCTTTTTTTTTTAGAAGTAAAAACTGATTTTAAAAAGTATTAAAAACTGATTTTTTAAAATGATTTATAAACTAATTTATTTTAAGATTTAAAATAGAAGGAGATTAGAAATTTAAAAAGAGAAAAATTCGATTTTTATATATTGAATAGCGAAGTCAAAATTCGATTTTTATTTGAATAGCGAAGTCAAAATTCGATTTTTATATATTGAATAGCGAAGTCAAAATTCGATTTTTTTATATATTGAATAGCGACGTCAAAATTCGATTTTTATATATTGAATAACATAGTAAAAATTCGATTTTTACATATGTAGAGAATAAAGGCAACGAAGCGACAGAGTCGTAAAGGCGAAGATTTCTCTAAGTGAAGTTGGATAGCTATTGGTGAGATTTCTGATTTAAAAATATTATATATGTGTGAAATGAAAGTGAATAGCTATATATAAATATCTATATATATATATATATATATATACGCCCCTCGTCCACAAACCATGGACGATATTTATTGGTTGAAATTGTTGTGAAAATTGATTGATAGCGAATGATAGTTTGGGATTGTTTGTGATTGATATTGGTTGATTGTGGTTGAAAAATACCCGTTTGTGGTTGAAAAATATTTGGTTGAAACCACATAGGATTAGTTTGTGGAAATGAAATAAATATTTACATGCCGCCTGCGTGCGAACTAGATGCATGAACCCCATTGTCAAAAACCGCGAGGTTTTAAGGTAGAGCGAGGAGCCGTACTAGGGACGGTCCCGGTTTAACTACCCTGCCGTTATGCTGCCGAAATTTTGAATAATATCCGTGTGTTTGAATTATTTTCATATGCTTAAAATATATTTATTCATTGTATAGAAAACATTCATGTGTTGAATTGATATTCATTCGTTGATTAGAAATTCATGTGTTGAATGGTATTCATATTTTGAAATAAATTGTTTGATAATAAAAATCACCTTTTATCGACTATATGAACTGTGTAAAATAATCTCGTTTTAAAAGAAATTGTTTTAGGATAAAAATCTTATTTTTATCACCTATAGGAACTATATAGAAAAATTGTGTTTTGAAGTGAATTGTTTTTACAATAAAAATCACATTTTTATCGTATGCATAAATCGTTGAAGTGTGAAGTGTTAAAAATAGCCACTTGTTCAAAATAAACATATATGAGTTGAAATATTCATTAATTAGCTAATGAAATGATTTGCATCTATTTATGTAACATTAGAATGAATGGTGTTTTTAAACCAAATAGAAATCAAATATGAAGTTGAATAGAAAATGATAAATGATAAGAACTGTATATATATGTACATGCATATTCATTGAACAGGTTATAGCGAAGGGGCTAGAGAAGAGGAATAAAATTTTGTGCCCGACAAATAGGTACACATTTACTGTTTTGTTTGGGTGATGATTTTATGAGCCTGTTGGCTAGCCGCTTGGCTTTTTCTTTTTCTTTTTGAGATTAGAAGGACCGGGAACGCTATTTGCGATTTCCCGATGCTCCCGGTGCAGGGGAGGTTATGGCGAAATTTTCCAAAATTTTAAGGTGTTACAAAATTTTTTGAAGTGAAAACGATATTGAAATCATTGAATGAACTATATTTATATAAATATATAAATATAAATAAAATTAAAACGAAACGAGGCCGTGTAGTTCGTATTTTGAAAATGTGATTTCAAACGACTAGTGCGGGAAATCCGACCATTGGATTTTCCCGAAACCTCAACCGTCGGGTTCGCCTTGGAAATATCTTTCCAACGACACCAACCTTGTAAAAATCCAACGGTTGGATTGTCTGGAATGTTTAATTCAAATCTGAAGAAAAACAGCGCCAGAAGCGATTATATTTATATAAATATAAATATAATTATATATTTAATCGAATAACGACGCTGCAGTTCGTATTTTGAAATCGAAAATTCAAACGATTGTACCGGGAGATCCGACCGTCGGATTTTCCCGAAACTGGAACCGTTGGATTCGTTTTGAAAAGACCTTTCTAATGATGTAAATTTTGTGAAGATCCAACGGTTAGATTTTCAGATATGTGTAAATCAAATCTGAAGAAAAACAGCGCCACGACCGCTTTATGGCCCGAAGCGTCGTTTTGAATAAAATGGCTATTTTAAAATAAATAAAAATAGCGATAAATAGTTATAAAATATCATAAGCGATATGGAATAGAAATAAACTGAATTTGCTTGATTTATGTGATGTTTGATGGTTGAATGTGTTTGGTGTGAAAATTACATTAAAGGACAAAATTGGTGTTGTAGAATAATTTAACCATTGAAATAAACTGAATTGAAATTCTAAATATACGTGAATTATTTGAGAAGACCGAGTTAATTCTCATTTCAAATAATTGACCGACGATTGAAAGTCGAAGATAAAGACGGTCGTCGAAGACCGGAGATCTTCACCTCGTTTGGATGGTAACCGAGGTCCTGATTGGGAGGCATCCCGAAATATGGATAATGAGTGGTGATCGTCCAGACGTACGTGGTGATCGATGGGTTTGCGAGGTATTTAGTGCCTCCGGTTTCGTTCAGACCCAGAACGGACTTGTAAATGGACTGTGTGTCCGACATTGGATTTTATTCTGTGTTGATTGATCTCTGTTAAATATACATCTGTTTGGCGGCGGAGAATTTATTCTTTTACTTAACGCCCTTCTCTGAGACGTACGAGCCCAGAGGTTGTATATCGATGGACATCAATCGCATGGCCTGAATTGCCTGTGTGGCATGCTAAGATGCAGTGATCAGGGCTTCTGTTGAAAAGCAAAGTCTTGTGGTGATGATCAAAGCACCGCCTGTGTGGCGTAGCTTTGTGTGAACGTGAATTCGCGAGCCTCACACCCCGATATGAACCTAAAACGGGAGAAGGACCTCAGGGAGGGCATGCGTTTCTTTCTAGCTAGGGTGGTGTCAGTGACCTACCAGCCCTGACATTTATATACTTTTCACCTATGTGGTTGTTGCTGTTGCGAGGCGCCTCGGTTTGATCGGACGATCCGGGTCCGATGGAGTCATTCGTTGGCTCGTTTACGCCCCAAAGGGCAGAGAAACGTAGTGTTCAGGCATAATAATCCACATCGGTGGACCGGCCGTGACGATCCAAGGGCCCACCTGAGCCTGGGCCTGAGACATGGGCTAGATTGTCTCGAATTCGGTAAGGACTATCTTTTGCCTTGGTTCATGACGGAAATCCAATTTCCAAATACGACATCGTGCGGTTTTGATTGTGTATATATATATATATGGCGACATGATATATGGTACCCATGCCGTCTATGATTGATAGTTATGATTTGAAGTTGTTTTCAAAACATATAAACACTAGCAATAATATCAAATGCCTTTGTTTTATTCGTATCAATCATATTTTGGCCATTATAAGGTAAAACTCTATCCTCCGCTTTGCGTTGCATTGTGTGATGGGAACTGAGTTTATAACGGCTTCATTTTTATAAAAAGCATAGCGATGTTTAAAAGAAAGATTTGTTTTAAAGCACTGGCAATCCAATGGAGTAAACCCGTTCCACGAAAGTGGCGTGGTCCTGTGATTAGCCAATTATATATGTGTTGAGTGGATTTCTCATACCAGTCCCATGACTGACTCGTAGTTTGTTTCACTTTCAAACTCGGGTGCCCCTTTTTCAAGACGGGCAGCCTTGTATTCAGGTTTAGCTGGTTCTTTCTGGATAGCTGGAGCTGAAGATGGATTCTATCATTTATTTCCTTTTATGCTGTTCAGCTCCTATTGTACATATTTTGTTTATTTCCGCTGTAGACATTTATGTATAGCTGAACTGTATTTGTACTAAGTAAGATCCTGTATACTGTGTAACTCTGATGATTACTTTTATCCAGTATATTTTGTTGTTCATTATCTGGTGTATTTATTTAATTCTGTTCTGCTATTATCTGTTTCTGTGTTATATTCCAAAGATAACCTTGTTTCCGTCTGAACGGGAATTCGGGTCGTCTCATCGTGGTATCAGAGCTTTGGTTAAGCTTAGTTCTGGAATATAACATTCGAACAAACTCGTCAGAAATAGAACCAGTAGTGTTCTAGGATGGGCAACTCTATACAGATAGGATCAGTAATATCCTAGTATGAGTAAAGCAGAATGAAA
The DNA here is from genome assembly GCA_030737875.1 of Allium sativum. Taxonomy (NCBI): domain Eukaryota; kingdom Viridiplantae; phylum Streptophyta; class Magnoliopsida; order Asparagales; family Amaryllidaceae; genus Allium; species Allium sativum. The sequence goes on from CM060912.1 coordinate 897,222,022, forward strand.
TTACACCTTGATAGACACATTTACATTCAAGTATTTGTCTCTATATTTTGAAATACCTTTTCTGTGACCTGACACTTGATCTGCCATTTGCAGAGGCACTAGAAAATGAGTGCCGGGAACAGAAGAAATAATCGTATGGCTCGACCAGCTAATGAGCCAGTTGTGCTCCCGCAGCCAGAATCCAATATAGAAGTTCTATACAAGAGATTTCGAAATCTTGGTGGATCGCCATTCTTAGTCAAGGAGTCCATTATGGAAACACAAGCTTGGATTCGTTCTGCAGAAAAGATCTTTGAGGGCATAAAGGTGAGAGACGATCAGAAAAGGTTACTAGCGTCTTGGGCACTCAAAGAAGAAGCTTTGTTTTGGTGGGATTCTGTTATTAAAGATAATCCAGAAGGTGATATCACCTGGGACAGATTCAAAGTGATTTTCCTAGAAAGATTTACTCCTCCCGAAGCAACCGAGAGATTATGTGATGAATTTTCTTATCTAATACAAGGAGATATGACCATCCCAGAATATCATAAGAAATTCAATGAACTTTCTCACTTTGCCCCTCATCTAATTCAAAATCCGAAGAGGAAAAATCTGAGATTTATTCATGGGCTTCAAAGGAAATACCAGAATAAGGTATTGGGGCATGTGAAGCTTCCTTTTCCAGAAATGATATACATGGCTTATCAGTATGAAGATCTCCATAAGAAAGGAATGTTATGCGACGAAGAAGAAGTCTGTTCTAGTGACAAAGAAAAGTCGGAAACTGATATTCCTGAAGCCAGTAAGAAGCCCAGTGCCAAGAGAAAAAGGGCTAAATCTGAGAGGGAACCAGTAACGACGGCCATATGCAATAACTGCCATAAGCAGGGGCATTTGCAAGGAAAATGCAAATCTTTAAAGAAGCCAAAGAAGGAAGTATCTAAATCTGTTAAAAGGGTTCATGAGGGCAGAGGATGCCACAGGTGCCACCAGCCTGGGCATATCGCGAAAAATTGCTGGCTGTTAAAAAGGACCAATGTGGTTCAAGTAAATGAAGTGGCAGAAACTTCTGATCCCTCAGCAAGTCAAGGAAGATCTGATGTTTTAGAAGGAACGCTTACTGTCAAAAACATTCCAGTTAAAGTACTGTTTGACACATGCGCGTCCTTAAGCTTCATTTCAAAGGGTGCCGCTAAGAAACTTGATTTGAACTTGAGGAAGCTCAAGGAACCAATGACTGTCCAGAATCCGGTCGGAGGTTCTATCAATCTCAGTTGGATTTGTGCAGTACCCGTCTCTTTTTCTCACTATAAATTCCCTATTATCTCTATCGTCATGAATTTTGATGAATTCGATCTTATTCTGGGATTGGATTGGCTAACCAAATATGAAGCAGAGGTTAGATGCGCCGAGAGGGTTGTTAGAGCTAAGATTAAATCAGGCGATTATATAACCATTCCCTGTGAAGGTCAGGATGCTAATAGGAAGGACTTCTGGGCAGCTTTGAATGTTTCTCCAGCCCAAATTGAAAATGTTCCTGAAGTCGCAGAGAATATTCCCGACCTCATCAAAGACATTCCTGTCGTCAAGAACTGTGCGGATGTGTTCGAAGAAGTTGTTCGCTTACCTCCGCAAAGGGAAATAGATTTCAAGATTGCTTTGATTCCCAATGCAAGGACGGTAGTTCAAGCTATTCGACGAATGTCCTTGAAAGAGAAAGAGGAATTAGACAATCAAACACGACAGTTAGTATGGAAGGGCCTGATCAGGCCTAGTTTCTCTGATTGGGGTGCAGCAGTGGTGTTTGTCCCAAAATCTGACGGTACTCTACGTCTATGTGTGGATTATCGTGATTTGAACAAACAGACAATAAAGAACAAGTATCCATTGCCGCGGATTGATGATTTGTTAGATCGATTAAATGGAGCACATGTATTCTCACGAATGGACCTAGCTACAGGTTTCCATCAACTTCGAATTGCCGAAGAGTGTGTTCCAATGACAACGTTCAGAGGCCCCGACTTATTCTACGAGTGGTTAGTAATGCCGTTCGGCTTATGTAACGCTCCAGCTTACTTCGTCGATCTGATGAACAGAGTATTCAGAGGAGTATTGAATAAATTTGTTCTGGTTTTTATTGATGATATTCTAATCTTCTCTAAATCAAAAGCCAAACATGAAAAGCATCTGGAACAGGTTTTGGAGATTCTCAGACGGAATGTATTGAAAGCCAAATTTTCCAAATGTATCTTCTGGCAAGATGAAGTGAAATTTCTGGGCCACGTTGTATCGAAAGAAGGAATCGCTGTGGATCCAAGCAAAATCACAGCCATTCAGAATTGGAAGCAGCCCAGTACTCCCACTGAAGTCCGCAGTTTTCTCGGATTGGCTAGCTATTACCGAAAGTTCGTTAAAGACTTTTCAAAGATATCTGGTCACTTAACGAAGCTTACAAAGAAGCATTCTAAATTTAACTGGACTCCAGAAAGTGAGGAGGCTTTCGAAGAGCTAAAGTTGAGATTAACAACTGCTCCAGTGCTAACCATCATTGATGGCAACCAAGATTTAAAAGTGTGGACTGATGCTTCTAGAGAAGGCCTTGGCGCAGTGTTAATGCAAAGAGGCCAAGTGATTGCTTATGCTAGCCGTCAACTGAAGCCGCACGAGAAAAACTACGTAACTCATGATCTGGAGTTATTGGCTATCATATTCTCTTTGAAAATCTGGAGACGCTATCTTCTGGGCGAGAGATTTGAGCTGTTTACAGATCACCAGTCGTTAAAGTATCTGTTCACTCAGAAGGACTTAAATCTGAGACAACAACGTTGGTTGGAGTTTCTTGCGGCATATGACTTCGAAATTATATATACTCCAGGAAAAGACAATGTTGTGGCCAATGCGTTAAGCAGAAAGAATGTAATGATCGCCAGTTTTATTATCATGACTTCTTTGCTAGATAAGATATCTGCTCTTCAGGAAATTGATCACTTCATTCAGAAGATCAGAGGGATAATTCAACAAGGCGAACCCTCGAGTTTTCAAGTTGATAATGAGGGGATTCTAAGGCTCAAAGGTCGAATATGCGTTCCTAACATTCCTGAACTTCGAAAGGAAGTACTGGATGAATGCCACAAGTCAAAACTCAGTATCCATCCGGGAGTAAGCAAAATGTATAATGACATCAAACGCACTTTCTGGTGGAAGTCGATGAAAAGGGACATTTCTTTATATGTAAGCCGATGCCCCACCTGCCAGCTAGTCAAAAGTGACCAACAAAAACTGGCTGGATTGTTACAACCACTGGAAGTTCCTGGATGGAAGTGGGAACATATTTCTATGGATTTCATTGATGGTTTGCCCAGAACCAGAAAAGGAAATGACAGTATTTGGGTGATCGTAGATCGTTTCACGAAGACCGCCCATTTCATACCTGTCAGATCAAACAGAACTGCTCAGAGTCTGGCGCAGTTATACTTCAGGGAAATAGTTAGACTAGATGTAGTGCCGCTCAGCATAGTCAGTGATAGAGATACAATATTCACTAGCAAATTCTGGGAAGCATTTCAAGTAGAGCTAGGAACGAAGTTAAACTTGAGCACCGCATATCATCCTCAGACAGACGGTCAGACTGAGAGGGTGAATCGTATTTTAGAAGATCTATTGCGGGCTTGTGTTATAGATTTTGATGGATCATGGGAAGACAATCTGCATTTGGCTGAATTCTCTTATAACAACAGCTATCAGGCAAGCCTGACAATGTCGCCATTCGAAGCATTGTATGGTAGACCGTGTCGATCTCCTGCTTGTTGGGTCGAGCCTAGAAATAGACTTGTGTTGGGTCCTGATATGATCCGAGAAGCTGCCGACAAAGTCGATTTTATTAAGAAACGATTACTCGCCGCTCAAAGCCGACACAAGAGCTATGCCGATAGGCGAAGAAGAGATATATCCTTCGAAGTTGGCGACTATGTATATTTGAAAGTATCGCCGATGAGAGGAGTTATCAGGTTTGGTAAAACTGGAAAGTTAGCGCCCAAATTTATTGGTCCGTTTCCTATTCTGGAACGGATTGGGACTCTCGCTTATAGGGTCAAACTGCCTGATTGGCTGCCTGGAGTTCATGATGTATTTCATATATCTCAACTTCGAAAGCACGTTCATGATCCAGACTTGATCGTGGAAGAAGCAGCTCAGCAGGATATTGAAATTACTCCAGAATTAGCTGTGAGGCGAGAGCCGCTAAAGATTATCGGCAAAGAAACCAAAGAACTGAGGAACAAGAAGGTTCGCTTAGTCAAAGTGCAATGGAGTGGAGATCCGCGAGATTGTACTTGGGAAACTGAGGAGAGCATTCAGAAAGCTTATCCTAGATGCCGAGTGGATATCTCTGATTGACTCCGGTGCAAGGTACATTTACCATACTTTGCATTACCATTTAATTCTCTATTATGTTGCTATTTTCTTCCCATGGATGTGCACTATTTATTCTATACTCTGAAGGTTAGAAACAAATTGGTTATTGTATTGTGTGATTGTAGATTTATCAAACCACTTTCGACTTTGTTCCTTTTCGGGGACGAAAAGTTTTAAGTGGGGGAGATTGTAACGACCCAGAAAATCTGAACCAATTTAAAAATTTTAAATTGGCTAAAATAATGGATTTTAAACATTTAAAATAAATATTTTAGATAATGGCGATGAAAACTAAGTTTGAATCGACAATTGAAAACGAATATAATTAATTATAATTATAAACAAGGCCTGAAATGGCGTGGCAGTTTCAAAAATTGAATTCAAACTTTGTCAGACTGTACCGGGTGCAAAACAATCCGGATTTTAGTGAAACCAAAAATATTTAAATCTGTTAGTGAATATCTTTATAACGAATCCGACCAATCGAAATTTGATAGCGAAATCAAAAGATATGTCCAGTTGAAAATTCTGAATAGTCGCTATGGAATTCAGGCCCTTAAAAATGGACATTTTGCAAATGACCTCGGATTTCGACGAAACCACTTTTGTTGGATCCGCAGGGTCAAGTTATTGTTAGGTTTCAAATTTCATAATTTTTCGAATCAATATGTGAGAGTGGCAAAGGAAAACGCGTTTGACCGGTTTTAGTTGATTTTAATCGACTGGAAATTGGCCATTTTTCAAACGGTCTCAGAATTCGACGAAACTAGTTTTGTTAGGACCGTATCGGCAATACGAAGCTAGAAAATATTTTTCTGGAATTTTTAGTGTTAGTATGGGACCCCGGTAATTTGAAATGTACGTTTAAAATTCAATATAGTGATTTAAATTTAAATTCAACAGAAACTGATTCAAACGATCAAATCAACTTGCAATACATATCGCATTGTGTTCGGGATGGGGGTTAAACGCTATGGACGGCAGGCGGTGGGCCTCGTTTCGAGGTCGTATGTAAAAGTCAACTTTTTGCTAAATTAAATAATTATATAAAAAAAATCTATTTTTCCCTCCTATACCTTGGCCCCCCTGTAATTTATTACCGAAGTTCAGTAATCAAAAAAAAAAAAGAAAAAAAAGACGGACGGAGAAGCATCGACGCCACCGCCTTCAGACGTCAACCAGACCTCCACCGCGCCTTCGATCTTCTCCCCCCCCCCTCTTCCTCGCTCTCGCTCCCTCCTCCTCCTTCAATCCGACCGCCCCCCGAAGCCAACGCCTTCTCCGTTCGAGGCTCGAAGCTGCCTCCCCGTTCGAAACCCTAACGCCGCCCCCTCGAAGCTACCTCCGTCGATCTGCGAAACCCCCCCCCCTTTTTCTCTGTAAGTTTTTTATTTATTTATTTATTTAATTTTTATTTTAATTCTGATTTTATTCTCTTAAGAAAAGAATGCTGTTTTTTCTAAGTATAAATACTGTTTGTTTTTTTTTTGGTTTTAAAACCGATTTTTATAAGTGTTTAAAACTGATTTTTATAAGTGTTTAAAACCGATTTTTATAAGCATTTAAATACTGATTTGTTTAAAGGTGAAAACTAATTTGTTTAAAAGTAAAAACAGATTTTTAAAAAAGGTTAAAACTGAGATTTTAAAAAGAATTTTAAACTGAGATTTTAAAAAGAATTTTAAACTAAGATTTTGAAAAAGAATTTTAAACTGAGATTTTAAAAAGAATTTTAAACTGAGATTTTGAAAAAGATTTTTAAACTGAATTTTAAAAACATATTTTAAAGGGTTTTAAAACTGAATTGATTTTAAACTTTAAAAAGAAAGAATACCCTTTTTTTTAGAAGTAAAAACTGATTTTAAAAAGTATTAAAAACTGATTTTTTAAAATGATTTATAAACTAATTTATTTTAAGATTTAAAATAGAAGGAGATTAGAAATTTAAAAAGAGAAAAATTCGATTTTTATATATTGAATAGCGAAGTCAAAATTCGATTTTTATTTGAATAGCGAAGTCAAAATTCGATTTTTATATATTGAATAGCGAAGTCAAAATTCGATTTTTTTATATATTGAATAGCGACGTCAAAATTCGATTTTTATATATTGAATAACATAGTAAAAATTCGATTTTTACATATGTGGAGAATAAAGGCAACGAAGCGACAGAGTCGTAAAGGCGAAGATTTCTCTAAGTGAAGTTGGATAGCTATTGGTGAGATTTCTGATTTAAAAATATTATATATGTGTGAAATGAAAGTGAATAGCTATATATAAATATCTATATATATATATATATATATATATATACGCCCCTCGTCCACAAACCATGGACGATATTTATTAGTTGAAATTGTTGTGAAAATTGATTGATAGCGAATGATAGTTTGGGATTGTTTGTGATTGATATTGGTTGATTGTGGTTGAAAAATACCCGTTTGTGGTTGAAAAATATTTGGTTGAAACCACATAGGATTAGTTTGTGGAAATGAAATAAATATTTACATGCCGCCTGCGTGCGAACTAGATGCATGAACCCCATTGTCAAAAACCGCGAGGTTTTAAGGTAGAGCGAGGAGCCGTACTAGGGACGGTCCCGGTTTAACTACCCTGCCGTTATGCTGCCGAAATTTTGAATAATATCCGTGTGTTTGAATTATTTTCATATGCTTAAAATATATTTATTCATTGTATAGAAAACATTCATGTGTTGAATTGATATTCATTCGTTGATTAGAAATTCATGTGTTGAATGGTATTCATATTTTGAAATAAATTGTTTGATAATAAAAATCACCTTTTATCGACTATATGAACTGTGTAAAATAATCTCGTTTTAAAAGAAATTGTTTTAGGATAAAAATCTTATTTTTATCACCTATAGGAACTATATAGAAAAATAGTGTTTTGAAATGAATTGTTTTTACAATAAAAATCACATTTTTATCGTATGCATAAATCGTTGAAGTGTGAAGTGTTAAAAATAGCCACTTGTTCAAAATAAACATATATGAGTTGAAATATTCATTAATTAGCTAATGAAATGATTTGCACCTATTTATGTAACATTAGAATGAATGGTGTTTTTAAACCAAATAGAAATCAAATATGAAGTTGAATAGAAAATGATAAATGATAAGAACTGTATATATATGTACATGCATATTCATTGAACAGGTTATAGCGAAGGGGCTAGAGAAGAGGAATAAAATTTTGTGCCCGACAAATAGGTACACATTTACTGTTTTGTTTGGGTGATGATTTTATGAGCCTGTTGGCTAGCCACTTGGCTTTTTCTTTTTCTTTTTGAGATTAGAAGGACCGGGAACGCTATTTGCGATTTCCCGATGCTCCCGGTGCAGGGGAGGTTATGGCGAAATTTTCCAAAATTTTAAGGTGTTACAAATTTTTTTGAAGTGAAAACGATATTGAAATCATTGAATGAACTATATTTATATAAATATATAAATATAAATAAAATTAAAACGAAACGAGGCCGTGTAGTTCGTATTTTGAAAACGTGATTTCAAACGACTAGTGCGGGAAATCCGACCATTGGATTTTCCCGAAACCTCAACCGTCGGGTTCGCCTTGGAAATATCTTTCCAACGACACCAACCTTGTAAAAATCCAACGGTTGGATTGTCTGGAATGTTTAATTCAAATCTGAAGAAAAACAGTGCCAGAAGCGATTATATTTATATAAATATAAATATAATTATATATTTAATCGAATAACGACGCTGCAGTTCGTATTTTGAAATCGAAAATTCAAACGATTGTACCGGGAGATCCGACCGTCGGATTTTCCCGAAACTGGAACCGTTGGATTCGTTTTGAAAAGACCTTTCTAATGATGTAAATTTTGTGAAGATCCAACGGTTAGATTTTCAGATATGTGTAAATCAAATCTGAAGAAAAACAGCGCCACGGCCGCTTTATGGCCCGAAGCGTCGTTTTGAATAAAATGGCTATTTTAAAATAAATAAAAATAGCGATAAATAGTTATAAAATATCATAAGCGATATGGAATAGAAATAAACTGAATTTGCTTGATTTATGTGATGTTTGATGGTTGAATGTGTTTGGTGTGAAAATTACATTAAAGGACAAAATTGGTGTTGTAGAATAATTTAACCATTGAAATAAATTGAATTGAAATTCTAAATATACGTGAATTATTTGAGAAGACCGAGTTAATTCTCATTTCAAATAATTGACCGACGATTGAAAGTCGAAGATAAAGATGGTCGTCGAAGACCGGAGATCTTCACCTCGTTTGGATGGTAACCGAGGTCCTGATTGGGAGGCATCCCGAAATATGGATAATGAGTGGTGATCGTCCAGACGTACGTGGTGATCGATGGGTTTGCGAGGTATTTAGTGCCTCCGGTTTCGTTCAGACCCAGAACGGACTTGTAAATGGACTGTGTGTCCGACATTGGATTTTATTCTGTGTTGATTGATCTCTGTTAAATATACATCTGTTTGGCGGCGGAGAATTTATTCTTTTGCTTAACGCCCTTCTCTGAGACGTACGAGCCCAGAGGTTGTATATCGATGGACATCAATCGCATGGCGTGAATTGCCTGTGTGGCATGCTAAGATGCAGTGATCAGGGCTTCTGTTGAAAAGCAAAGTCTTGTGGTGATGATCAAAGCACCGCCTGTGTGGCGTAGCTTTGTGTGAACGTGAATTCGCGAGCCTCACACCCCGATATGAACCTAAAACGGGAGAAGGACCTCAGGGAGGGCCTGCGTTTCTTTCTAGCTAGGGTGGTGTCAGTGACCTACCAGCCCTGACATTTATATACTTTTCACCTATGTGGTTGTTGCTGTTGCGAGGCGCCTCGGTTTGATCAGACGATCCGGGTCCGATGGAGTCATTCGTTGGCTCGTTTACGCCCCAAAGGGCAGAGAAACGTAGTGTTCAGGCATAATAATCCACATCGGTGGACCGGCCCTGACGATCCAAGGGCCCACCTGAGCCTGGGCCTGAGACATGGGCTAGATTGTCTCGAATTCGGTAAGGACTATCTTTTGCCTTGGTTCATGACGGAAATCCAATTTCCAAATACGACATCGTGCGGTTTTGATTGTATATATATATGGCGACATGATATATGGTACCCATGCCGTCTATGATTGATAGTTATGATTTGAAGTTGTTTTCAAAACATATAAACACTAGCAATAATATCAAATGCCTTTGTTTTATTCGTATCAATCATATTTTGGCCATTATAAGGTAAAACTCTATCCTCCGGTTTGCGTTGCATTGTGTGATGGGAACTGAGTCTTATAACGGCTTCATTTTTATAAAAAGCATAGCGATGTTTAAAAGAAAGATTTTTTTTAAAGCACTGGCAATCCAATGGAGTAAACCTGTTCCACGAAAGTGGCGTGGTCCTGTGATTAGCCAATTATATATGTGTTGAGTGGATTTCTCATACCAGTCCCATGACTGACTCGTAGTTTGTTTCACTTTCAAACTCGGGTGCCCCTTTTTCTACACGGGCAGCCTTGTATTCAGGTTTAGCTGGTTCTTTCTGGATAGCTGGAGCTGAAGATGGATTCTATCATTTATTTCCTTTTATGCTGTTCAGCTCCTATTGTACATATTTTGTTTATTTCCGCTGTAGACATTTATGTATAGCTGAACTGTATTTGTACTAAGTAAGATCCTGTATACTGTGTAACTCTGATGATTACTTTTATCCAGTATATTTTGTTGTTCATTATCTGGTGTATTTATTTAATTCTGTTCTGCTATTATCTGTTTCTGTGTTATATTCCAAAGATAACCTTGTTTCCGTCTGAACGGGAATTCGGGTCGTCTCACCGATCGACTAGACTGTGTAGTTGGACCTTGATTTAGGTCACCTCATTATATTGGGCCAAGCTTGGGCCAAGGGATCAATTCTTGTTTTTACTTGACATGTTAGAATGCTAGTACACCCGTGGTGCAAAAATTAACCTTGATTATGCGATGACACCTTTATCTACCTTGTTAGTTAATCATCATGCCAGTATGTTATTATCCTTATGTTCATCTCAGCTTCTCATGCCAGTTAACTTTACTAGTTCATAGACAGATAGTAGTAGGGCTTACCAGTCTTTTTGACTGACCTGTTTTCTTTCGCCTCTTGTCTTCCGTTCCCCCCCCCCTCAGGTCCTCAGGGTGGGAACATTGGAGCTTAGCTTGGATCTTTCTAGCTTGCTTACTGGATTCGCTCATGTACGGGTTTGGACATTGAGCTAGCTATGGTTTATCACTTCACTTTGGGGATAGAACTTTATGTATTTCAGTTTTTCAGTTTATGCTTTTTTCTAGACTTTGTTTGTTGGAAAATAATGCTCAAGTACTTTGTTGTAATATGACTATGGTTTTGAAATGCTAGTTTAATCCGCTGCTTTACTACTTTGTTTTACTTATATGTTCTGTCTTGTGATATCTGCATGCATGTTTACCTTGTTTAAACGCCCCTCCAAAGCCAGTGTGCTTGCAAGAGTGGCACTGGCGGAGGTGGGGTGTTACACTTGACGAAGAAGAACCTAGTTTTCACATGGGACGTAGATTGTGATGATGTGTTCCAACGTTTGAAGAGAGCTTTGACTTCATCCTCAGTCTTAGTATTGCTAGACGGGAGTAAGCCGTTTACCGTTTATACTGATGCTTGTGGATTTCGTGTATAAACCGAGATAATTGTACTTGTAACTTCTTAGGATTTAAGAAGAGATAAAATGGACGTAGGCTTGGTTTGAGCCGAACCACTATAAAAACTTCGTGTGTCCACTTTTTTTTCTTCTTTCTGCATTTTTGTGATATGTGATCTGCATTTGGGTGTTAGGCCCAGATTTTGGTCTAACATATATGGAGTGCCCTCTGGTCAACCTCCACTTTACGGAGGAATTACGGTACTGTATATACTACGGGAATATATAAACGATGTAAGGATAATATGGTAATCCCGCTTACGGTATTTTGATATTTTTACTTTACTCATAGACACTATTATATATAGCATATTATATTATATAGTGTTAGTTTGATGGATCTTTAGAGGATGGTGATACCAAACATCCTTTAAGTTACTGATTGCATTTCATCGAACATTTTATTTGAGTTGATTTAATTCCATGAGAATGTTAGTCCTGATTCGAGTTGTTTTGTTTTGCACCTTTTCTCAGGTCAGATCGAGTATACAGTTTTTGAAATTCACCTTGGAGTTGGAGCTTATATCAGGGTTTTCACACCTGTGTCTACCCATTCAGTTGTTCCAGTTCAGCTGTTTCTTGTCGTTCTGTTTCGAACTGTTATTATTTATTTATGTATTGGAAGTTTATTGTATTAGACTTCCGTTGTAGTATTTATGTGAACTCTGATGTAAATTTTATTTAGTAGCTTCATGAACTACTATTGTATTTTGTATTTTCAGCTGCAAGGTAATTTATTGTTCTATATTTATGTCTGTGATATATGATTCTGTGATTTATTTTATTTACCTCATAAGCTAATAACAATCTGTCGTTTTAGACGATTCGAGTTGACATGTTTTGTCGATTCGGCATGGTTAAAATGGCGGGTCGTTACAACCACCTTCCGATGGTGTATCTCTAGTGAGGAATACACCGGGTTCAACAAGAACATCTTGCAACCCAGACTAAACATGACCGTCCCCTGACTTCACTTGAGAATACCAAATGTATTGTCACCAATGGTTGGGATCAGTAACCGTTTCCCGGAAAGGACAACATCAAATGATTTAAGAAGCAAATGGAATTTCTCTAGAACAGGTGACAATACATCCTAATTGGTGCGACCCACTTAGCCATGCGATCTACCCGATTTTATACCATTTCTCGGTTGCAAAGCTTGAGGTTACAATTACTTACCTTTTGTTAATGGCACAGTCACTTTGAATGCCACATTGTCAGATCTGTTAGTCACTAATTGATTTGCACAAAGATATTCTGGCTATTATGCTAAGAGAATAAATTCTCCGCTACCAAATGTATATTTGTATAGACCAACATATCTAATCATTGGAAATACTTAGTCATATATTCTTTCATGCACATTCGTTCTGGGACTGAACGAAACCGAAGACACAATTTCCATTAATCCATCTTAGCAGTTTCTACCTAGAATTAACAAAAAAGCCCTTGCACTTTAATTCATCTTCGATTTGTCTTCATATAATCTGATTCGCAACACTACTGCCAAAAAAGAGTGGTTCTTGGATAATAATCCAACCGGTCTCTCCATATTGATAATGATATTAGCCAATACTTCGATAGTCAGTTATTTAACTATCAAAGAAAACAAACATTCATCCAAAGCATCAAACAATCACTGGGCCTCTTAATTAATATTTCATTAATTAAGTCACTTCTTCGTTTCCTTATTAATATTTGTTAACCCAATATTTCAACAATCATCTTGGCCTCTTACACTATTTGGAAAACATTTTCATATATTGCCTTCTTTTATTTTCTATACTTAGAAAATATCTTCTATTTATAATTGGAAAGCATTCCAATTATTTATCTCTTTCCCGAACTCATTTATTTCTATACTTAGGAAATACTTATTATTTATTATATTTCCAAAATTCCACTTACTTAGTTAAAATGAACGATGTGTAAAACATCGTTGCAACAACCCAAATTACTACATTTAGCTAAATCTTATTTAAACATTGATCTTCGAGACTGAATCTTGCTATTTATCAATTAATAATGAAATCAATCAAGTTGGGGTATAATAACCTCTCAAAACCTGATTGAATAACATTCTTGACTTCAAAACAGACAAGAGTACTTATCTCGAATAATCAACATCATATAAAACCAATTATCCATTTTTCAAACGTGTACACATTTCTCCTTCTAATCTTACCAAATTTAAATTTTTAGAGATCCTTTTTTTATAATATTCTATTTTAGGTTCGCTTCCTTATAAAATTCTATGTATATTGATATATTGATTTCTAGTTATCAAATTTTCTTAAAAACAATTTCTACTTATCAATTTTTCTTAAAAATATTCAAACTCCTTAAATTTCAAGAAAATTTCGCCAGCACCTCCTTTGTACCGGTCAATAGCTCAAACCCCAACTTGCCTCTCTAGGCCATTTCCATTCAAAAAGAAAATCAAAAAGCCAAGTGGCTTGCCCAGTAGGCTCATAAAATCTCATATGGAATTTAAACGTGTACCTTTTTGTCGGGCACTCGAATTATAATCTTCAATCTCTTCATTCCATACCTATTCCACATATGTACGTCCATTCCCAATTTATTTCAACTCAATCCATTCATTTTTAACTCAATTCGCTAATTTATTCTCTAATTAGCTCTTTTGCCTATTTCACTATTTGAACATATCACATTCAAATATATTTTAATTGACTTGTAAACCAATTGAATTCCATTTCAACTTAGGTTTCATATTCAATTTCGAATATAAATTTACAAATCATTTTTACTTATCCAAAGTCCAATTTAGATCAAAAACTCCATTAAACAATTTCTTCTCTAAGTAGTTTATTTAAATCAATAATTAAAAATCTGATTTTTGTTTGAAAAATCTACTCACTTACTCCACTTGAGTTCATATTTATTTTATAACCTAAGTCTAGGTTTTTTTAATGAAAATTTGAATTTTATTTACTTAAAATTCTACTATTTAATTTAAATAATCCATTATGGTTTTTTAACAATTATGGCGCTGTTTTATGTAAATTTGATTTTTACATAACTCAACATCTATTAGATGAAATACAATTTTCCTCTTCCATTAGAAAACTATTATTCAATCGGTCCTGACAATTCTTGTTTTAAAGAATTATGACTTAAATTGAGTTCTATATACTCAACTAAAGTTCAAAACGTCAAATTACGAACTACTACGTTGCGGCGAGCTCATTTTAATTATATTTAAATATAAACATTAAACTTCATTTATTATATAAATTCCAATTCCAACCCCAATTCCAATACTTAAAATATTAAATATAAATTAAACTAGTTTACCAAATCTAACTTAATATTCCGATTATTTTTAATTGTCGATTTTTTCATTACTCTGTTACAAATCCAATCACAACTCCATTTTTAATATTAACTTCTCATTCCATTAGAAATAAATTATTTTATAAAATTTGATGAAATCAAATTCCGAATATAATTTCTTATATTTATCTCAATTCAGTTTATATTCCAAATATCGGAATAACATCCGTCGTTCTCTTTTCGAAACGATTTCCAATTCACTTTTAAATTCATACTTGAATTTATAATTCCAAATTATCCCATGATAATTATCCCACTTTATTTATAAACATCATTTATAAATTTGCTTCCTTGTTTTTACAATAAAATAAGTTCCATTTCAAAATCTATTTGAAACCGATTCTTATTTTGGAATATTTTATTTTTATAACTTACATATATAATTATATAATCTATTTTCATATTCAATTTCAATTTATATTTAATACAATTTAAATATCCTTTTTGAACATAATTTGATTTTATAAATTCGACATAGCTGAATTCCAATCATAAATCCATGTGGATTTATTTTAAATCAATTTACATTCTGAACATTGGAATATATTTCTTTGTTTCTTTTTGAAACTAATTTCATTTTTCCTTCTTAATTTAACATTTGAATTTACATTCCGTGAATTATCAAATGATAGTTTATTTCACTTCATTTGTAAACATCGTTTATATTTGAACTGCTTGTTTTTATTATTCAGAGAAAGTTAATATTTCAAGCACATTGAAAATTCAAATTCTATTTTAGAAAAATAGATTTTACCTTTTAAATATCAAAATTCCTTTTCACTATATTTTTATATATCCACATTTAGAGCTAGTGACATTCAAATATCCAAAACACCCAATTATCAATCATGGATTTTTTAATACATCATATATGATAATATATGTGAAAACAAACAATAATAAATTTTGAGGAATCCAGTCAGATCCCTCCAACCTGTTTTCCTACATCCACAGATGTTAGCCAACATAAATAATACCCATCCTACTTCAAGGCAGGATATCACGATATAGAAGGTCATCCACTATATATATTATGGGGCACATAGGGTCATCCGTTGATGATATCGCGGGCATCTGCTAATGGTACTACGGGAAATATCCAACCACCAATATATATATATATATAATAGCCACAACCACCATGCCTAAATATAACTAATATATAATAGCCACTAAAATATTTAAATGCATTCAAACAACCAACAAACAACATATACAAATTATTTAAAATAAAATTCCATTTATAATAAAATTATAAACGTCAAAAGAACCTCTTTTTTCCTATGAAACTTAAGGTGTATGAAGTCTTATATTTTACTCTTGTAACGGAGCGGTAGAGATTCCATTTAACTTAGGTTAATCTAGGCTATAGGAAAAGATCAAGGTTTTGAATTGATATTGTTTCATTGACTCATCCTAAGGATTTTCATTGATTCCTCCTAAAGATTTCAATTCAATTGGAATTTGGTTATTCATGATGTACAATGAGCCATGTTATGCATCCATGGTTGAATGGTTAAATCGCCCAGCTCATAATTGAAAAATTCATAGGTTCAATTCTTGCTGGATGCACGCTAATGGGAACGTTCAATAAGTCTATTAGAAATGGCTATGTATCAATGGAATCTCATCATTCATACATAACGAATAGGTATGGTATATTCGTACCATACCATAAGAATAATAAGATCTAGAATTCTTATTGATACTGGAACTCATAGGGAAGAAAATGGAGTTATGGATGGAATCAAATATGTAGTATTTATAGAAAAAATCGATTATTGGGGAATAATAAATATACTTCTAATGTCAAATCAGGATCAACTAGGACAGAAATGAAGCATTGGGTTGTACTCTTCTTTGGTGTCAAGGTAATAGCTATGAATATTCATTGACTCCCAGGATAGGGTAGATGAATAGGGCCTATTATGGGAAATACAATGCATTACAGACGTATGATCATTACGCTTCAACCGGGTTATTCTATTCCACCTCTTATAGAGAAAAGTACTTAAAGCAAAATACTTAATAACATGGCAATACATTTATACAAAACTTCTACCCCGAGCAAATCCAGAGAGTGAATTTACTCACCTTGTATTTTTCATTTGTCGAACATCCAATTTAATTCTATATCATCGGCTACAAATTTATCAAGCACCTATGATAATTATCAAATTTAACGATTACGTGATTATTAATTTAAACTAACTACTTAACATAAATAAATACATTTTCTATATATTTCAAATTCTAAAAAAAATATACCTCGTTGTCTTACCACTAACTCGATCAACACTATAAGGCAAGGGTGTGATTAAAAGGTTAGATGTACAATCTAGTGTGATTCGCTTGGATCAGTTTTCACGTACGAAGGTGAAGAACCCAATGGTGTATATCATCGTGGTGTTTGGCGGCATAAGAGGAGCATGTCGATCTGATTATTCTGCCAGTTATTTTGCTTGATTGCCCTATGGGACTGGAGGGGACGTGGTAGGGTACTCCATGGTTGTCCTCTGTGTGGTGAGTGCTCAGACTGTACTCACAGAGGTTTGGTCCGCGCGGTACTTCCCGGTGAGTATACCTTGACTGCAACTATAGTTTGGTAGTCAGAAGGTTGTGGCAGATGAAGTTGGGTGATTTAGTGATTTGCCTCGGGAGAGGCGAGTCAGGACTAATACAAGACAATAATCATTGAGTACTTGTCATCGGCTGTCAACGGGATGCGGAGAGACTAGAGCTAAACCTAGAAACCATCGATCTTTCACTATCGAGACGTTGGTTGTAGGACATGCCAAATTGGATGTTAGATTGTTTTCCACGGGCACGTCACTTAGCTCTTGATGTAACCTTTGACTAGTTGAGGGAGGGGCTGGGGGGGGGGGGCATAGCCACCATGAAAATACTGATATACTCTAGATATCTGTATTGTAGGCCCAATGAGGCGAACCTTTGTTGATATGGAAAGCTCCTGACCGAGTTCCATGCATTGGATGTAGCCCTATTACCGGACATGAGGTACAATAGGCAGTATGTTCGCGTGAGGTTCTAGATACAGGCACTGGGTGGTGTAGTGTAGACAGTAGTGCATTACTCCATGTTAAAACTTGATTCGATGGAGGAGATCATATACGACGATCTATACTCTTATGTGGCATGGCGGTGATGATTATGTGTGATTACGTGGCATAATGATTTGGATTTCCAATATGTCGTTCAACATAGGGTATGCTTCTATGGCATAACGATGGAGATCGTACAAGGAGGGTACTATGGGGAGTACCTTAAGATGTGGGGTATAGTTACATCTATATTATATTAGGTTAATCTATCGGGAAGTAGATGGTATGATGTAAGTGTAGAGCCTTTAGTGCTATTAACCCAATTATCCTAGTAAGTAAGAAATCATAACTTAACGGTATATATAGGGTTATTTCAGAATCTATAATTTGTCCAGTCACTGAAACTTTGTGTTTTGACTGTCTTATCATAACAAACTCGCAGGTTAGGTTTATGGTAGAGTTTTGATAGCTCTGGATACTGGTTAGATAGTATTATTACATCGGTAAGGCTATATTCGATTATATTATATTTTATATATTCTACTATGAGATGTTTACTTAGCTCTGATATATTTATTATCTTTGTCTTCTCTGCAGTTACCAAACAAGCCAACTCGAGCTTTGATAGATTGCGATTTTTGAAAAAAAACAGTCTATTGAAATTTGGGTTATTACATCTGGTATCAGTGCCAGGTTTAAGATCCCTGTATAGATAGTGAGCGAACGTATTTGTATTTTTTTAAATATAAATATTATATACACACCTAGATCCATAAAAGAACCCACTATATAAGAAGAGCAACATATGAAAAGAATTGGGATATTAGTTGTGTACACTAAAGAAATGGTTATGGAAATTTGAGACCCTTAGGTGGTTTGGATCAAAAGTGTACAACGTGCTTTGCAATGGAGGAAGATGGATCCCATATATTAGTATCTGAAATGTTAGTATGTAATGTCCCGCAATTTTATCGGTTTGTATTTGAATATTTAAATCAGTTTAAATATTGAATTCATATTCTAAGTGAATTTATATATATTAATTAAAACAAAGTTGAACATGTAAAAAAAATATTAAATATAATCGAGCCATTAATATCGCAGAAGTTCGTAGTTTAACGTTCTGAACTTCAACTGAGTGTACATGATTCGTTTTAAATCAGATTTCATCGAAACCAGAAACGTTGGAATCTTTTGAACTGTATTTTTCTAACGGAAGTGGAAAATAGAGATTTCATCGTAAAGATTGTAAGATATGTCCAAATCAAATATTCAGAAAGTCGCTATAGAATCGTTTATCGATCGTAATGGTTTATTTGATATAACTAGATATCGGTTTCGAATTTAGACAAGGTTCTTTTGAGACATAGTGATAATTTAATTTTTAGAATTTTACTGTAATTTTTAATTAATTAAATAAGCAAATTTTTATTTGAAGTATTTTGCACCCTATATCGATATTTTGGGGTTTCAACATATGAGTCAACCTACCGATATTATTATATTTTTGGGATCGTGGCTCATCGCTGGACACGACCATAATTTTATTTTCGTCCATAGAAGTCATATTCAAACCGAATTTTATGGAACCAAGTATCCTTAAATATATAACATATATAAAATGAGTTTCTTTGCATTTAAGCACAGTATAACTTTTATCCTGTCAAACATTTAAACTCGGCACATGCTAATACGCTAGGTCCACCATTTCAAAGATGTTTGTGTACGGTGAGACATGAGAATCCCTCAAATCAAATGAAAGCTTGGCTAAGTCATATAGTGCGGCCATCCCATATCCATTCTTTTCCTATACGAAACGACAATAAAGACGAAAATAAAATAATAAAATTAACACGGTCTACTGTGTATACCATCACCCTAACCTTGAAATAGAAGTTGCTACCATACTGTGCAATACAAAATACATAGGCTCTAAATCCTAATCCTTCACGGTGAAGTAACAGGTAGGTCATCAACTACCCGTAGCTATCACTCTACTGCGTAAGAACTAAGCAGAACATTTTATATATAAATCCAACTGTCCTATATCTCTCTCCAAATCCCAAACATTTCTTCCCAAGGCTGAAGCCGCTCTTCTTCTATTCTTTTCTGAAACAAGGTAAAATGAACCAAAATAAAACGAGGGGTCAGTTTAATCGTGGCGAAGCTTGGGGGCTCAGATCGAACTATGGAACGGACGGAGGAGCTGGAAATCGCTGGTACAGCGTTGAGCAGTACTGATGTAAGAGCACGTCTTCATGGAAGGCAAACGTGAAGTATATAATACTAGAGGTGGTGCGGTCTGGGTTTGCAAAGTGGATGGATGGTGCATGAGTTTCCCATTCATGAAAAGTCACGTCACTGGCTCTCTCCACTCTGTTGCTAAAAAGGATCAATGGATGTGTTTCACTCATATATATATAAGGATGAAAGTGTTTTGAATATGGGAAGCATTAGTGATTTAGGGACAGGAGCTGAGTTCGGCTTGGGTTATCGAAAGAGGGATGAAAGGAGGGGCGTACGTAAGAAGTCCTGACAGGAAGAGTCGGCACTACTACAAAACAGGTCATTTGCATCAGTTGTTTAACACCTGTTGCATCAGTTGTTGAACTGCTACAAGTGAAGATGATGCAATAGATAAATTTCTGTTGCATCAGTTAAAGAACTGATGCAAATGGCGATCACTTGCATCAGTTGTTTAATACAACTGACGCTATAAAGCAGATACAAATGTCTACATTTGCTTTCGAAGCGTTGGTCTATTGCATCAAAGTTTTAAACATCTGAATCTAATGAATAGATGCCAAAATGACATTTGCTATGACCTTTAGTGTTTTGCATCAGTTGCCTATGTCATTACAACTGATGCAAATTAAGTGAAGTAACAAAAAAAAATTCTATTATATCAAAATTTTAAAGCTGAAGCAATATTAATCAATAGAATTTAAAATTCTACAGATGCATTTATACCATCAATTTGATGAAACAAAAAATATAGTTGTATTATCAATCAATATAGTTCATGTGTACAACCAAAAAAATAATGCATACTCTAATCATAAAACTAAAGTCAACGTGCATAACTACATCCAATTATATATGATATAAGTCACTAAGCAATCCCGAACTTCGTTTATCTCTTGTCGGTCATAAGAACCACGTTGTGCAAAGTCCTGCAATTTATAAGAGTAGTACTGTTTTAAAACGTTGTAATAACATATAATAGCTAGCTAGGCGAATGAAATAAATTAAAATATACCTTTTGTAAATCGATACTTTGATTGTGGCGTTTTACTATGTCAAGCATATACCTCATCACATAATATACACAATCTGTTGCTTCAGATTACTGCGAACACTAACAATATTACAAAATAATTTACTAGTTAGTTTAAAATGAAACAAAATAATTCATTACAACTTTTAATAATCAGTGCATGATCTACATGGTGATATATGTTGTGCAAAGTAATATCAGTCCTGAAAATAACACGTGATGTTGTGCAGACTAAAATCAGATTGATAGTTCCGGTCTAGAAGATACAGACAATTTAAAACAGCAGACTTAAAACTATATCTAAATCAAAGAAATTTAAAGAAACCGGCAGCCTTAAAATAAATAATCTAATATGTCTTAAAATTTAGTGATTTATACATCAATAAATAATCTAATGATTCTCATTGGCTACAACAGGGAATAATGAAGCACCAATTCAAAATCCATCAAGTTCTTTGCCAAATACCACCAAATATACTTCGAAGCCCATATATCAACCTACCTAGTTCATTTTAGTACACTTTTACCTAGTTCATATACAGTTTCAAAGTGCAATCTACACATATGCAACAGTTAACTCCAAAATACTCTTACTGTCGTGCTGTAGGTGGCACTGCTGCTGCTGTTGATGGCACTTAGAACCAGACCCTCACCTAACTGAACAAAAACCAGACCTGCACTTCTATTTCCATGACAGCAATCAAACACCAGACCTACCCCTCATCATTTTGTTGATTTGCGACCGGTCAAAACTTCTAGAATTCGACAAATCAAGAATTTTTTCAATTATATCATGCACTGTTATTGTTGGGACCTTGAATTTTATTATGGAATATTTACACAGCTTAGTTTTAGTTTCACTTGAATTCCAAACGTTGATCTTCCATATAACATCATTTAAATCGCTTGTTTCGTGATTTATCAACGGTCTGGACTCATTTAGTACAAGAGGAATTGTATTTTATGGCACAAGAGGATTTATATTTTAGTAAAACTAAAATTAAGCAGTGTAAATATTCACCGATAAAACTCAAGGAAGCTGCAGCATGTCACGGTATTCAGGCCAAGAGGATTTGTATTTTTTTCAACTCAGATACGTCCACTGAATGTTTATTTACTGATTATGTTATAGTCGTAAATCTATTAAATATTTTATTTAAGCCTACATACAGAAACCATCACAAGACAGAAAATAAAGGCCAAAAATAAATAAATCCAGAGCACTTACGGATGGACTCAATTTATCGACGATCATCGCTAAAAGCTTGCTTTCGGATAACCATTGCCTAACATCCAAATAATTTAAATACATATGATCATCAGCACCAACTAATCAAACAAGAATCTGTCAGAAACAAGGAAAATAAACATCCAGTGAATATTTTGTCAAATATAATAATGATAATTGTACACATGGTAACTAAATCATGTGCAACTGGAATATTTCTAAAGAAAATGGATTGACAAAGACCGATGGAAGGAACTCTATACCTCCATAATAGAGGCGATTCCTATCAAATCAACTAGTTGGCAGAAAATTTTGTCATGGGTCTGCCAAGAAAAAAACATATTGTGTATCAAAATGTAGCAAAGAAAACAGCTGGACTATGTAATATTTACATTAGAATTCAAGCCTTCACAGTTGATTAAATAACATCAAACATGGGAAATAGAAAGGATATTTGAGCGAAATGCGTACTTAGAAGAAGAAAAAAATTATAGTCAACTTTACGTAAAACAGTTAACATCAGCAGCCATCCCACACTTGCATAACAGTTCATGTGTAAACGAGTCAAGAATAGGAAAAAAAAAGTTACTCAAACTGGAAGCAAATTATCAGCTAACATATAAACATGAACCATAACTGAATCAAGAATAGGAAAGAAAAATCACATACTAGGAGCAAATTAACAGCTGGTATATTAATAATTTATTGAGCATGCAGTGCTAACAAATATAAGATGGATCTTGTCTTCAAAACATCAAAAAATATCCCTCCAACTAAAGAAGGGAATGTATATTTATGTATTGATTAATAGGACAACAGTTGTGCTACTCGAATATTTCTGAACCTTGCTTGGACATATTTCATCAATGGTATTGTCTTACTCAACATCAAAAATCAATTAACTATTATATGTAATAAAACGAACTGAAAACAACTGAAGTTAATTTTACCTTGCTAAAATACCCAACCAACAAGGAATTGTGTGCATGTGGGGATTCCAAAAAAGAGAAGAGCATGTCCATAATCTGTTAAAGAAAAATTTGTAAGCGTGTAGGCCTATAATTTCCTGCATAAAATTTCCGATGATTTTATTGGAAAGGATGAACAAAAAAGATTGGAAATATACCCCCTCATCATCTGCCAATGCTGATAGAAAAGCATCAACCTCACAACTAAATATTTCACAGGCAATAAAAGGGTACCTGATTTGCAACAGCAACAACAAAAAACGACTGTAAGGGAAATAGTAAGTTTCATTCAAAATACGACGAAGAGAATAATATCAATCACAAATGAGTTGGAAAATCAATTAAGTAACCTATCCAACATACTTGAAAGCTTGTTTGTTTTCAGCGCCTTCAGAAGCTTCTGTCACAATATACTGCACCAATGAGCTTTATCACCAGCACGTGAACAAAATTGAAGTGACCGACGATCGTTTTTGTAGAAGAAAAACACCTGGAATTCAGCATTCAAATTTTCTAAAGCTCCAGCAAGTAAACCATCAAACACCAATTTGCTAATTTCTTCACTAATTTCATCAATTTCTTAGTTTTAGCAATCAAAGATTTGGTAGCAATTATGATCTATACGGTCAAGTGATTGGATTGAAGCAGTTTTCGTTTATGATTCTAGAGAAACAAACTTATTCATCAACTATTCTATTAAATTTGTTTGTGATCGTTAAACATATGTTATGAAATCAAATTAAAAGGATTGGTTTGGTGTTGTTGCACTGTTTGTGTGGTGCAAAAGCACCACAAATGGTGTAGCACGACCGTGCTGCTGTGCATCAGTCATGAAATGAGGAAAGGAGGTAAACTAAAGAATGGGAACATATACTGTAGCTAAACCGTATAAGGCATGAAGTTACTAGAAAAATATATCTAAAATACATATCAAATAATCAAACATATTAAAGACTAGTATACCTATCATCTTATTTTATCCTTCTTGTTTTCATTAGTTGTCATAGGACCATCTATCTATTTCAAAATTGAACTATGAACTTTGTTTTGTAGGTAAGCCAAGAATGAATCTAGAGCTATTCCAGATCAAAGCAGATAAAATATATGTAAAAAAGAGGTAATCCCTTGTTTCTTACCCAGTCAATAAAGCTTGTTATAAAAAAAAAATATTTTTGAAATTATGGTAATGATTTTGTTATAAAAAAATTCCGAGTATGACAGTAAATAAAGCTTTACTATATGATAAGAGTTGGGTTGATCTAATGCAAACTCCAGTGCTCATACCCCTATTATGAAGAAAAGTGTTGAATAAACTCTGAAAACCGTTAACATGATAATTTTGAAGGGTACACTCAAATCCATTGTATCCAACTTCATTTCAGAACGACATGATTGGAGAACAGTTCTTGTTTGCTATGATTTTATGTTCAAGCTTTATGGAAAATATATTGGGATTTTTTTTTTGCATCATTGGTTATTTTATAAGGTTTAATAAATCATTGCACTTTATCTGGAGCAAAATGTATGGTTTTTGCAACTTTATAATTGTTTATAACAAAAATGTAAGATTTTGTATGCACAAACTGTGTTTGAATTACATCAATGTACGACCTGAATGATTCATAGCCTATATTCTAAGATTTGAATAAAAGTCAGCTGCAAACTCCATCTATGAACCAATTCAAATCCTAAATCACATATATTAGATGTCTATATACAAACTTAAAGACAACAAAAGCAACTTTATGCAAAGAACTAATTCAATTAAGCATAAAAATAAGCGATCTTGCTAAAAAATAAAAAGCCAAAATAAGCATAATTTATGAGGAAAAAAATAACAATGAAAGAAATCTTTAGATAAAAGAGAAATAAAGAAATCTTTTGATGCCCCTAACCATTGTTGCAACTCCTTAATAATCAGCTACTGCATATTCATTCCCCATTCACCATTACCATCCATACAGCAGTGGAGTACTGAGCAACCAAACCCCTTGAAATCCAAGAATACTGTTGCTCTATCATCTCCCCAAAACTTGAATTGCTTTCACACAAAACTAGACAACAAATCTCATCCTACTCAAATTCATCACAACTTCCACTTCTACGCCTTCAATAAAAGCCAAATAAACCCAAAGTGCTCAATCTCCGTTGTCTCCTCCACAACTGATGTCTTTCAGCATCTCCAAATTTAAACCACCTAAGGATTGCATCACCACAAAACCAAACATAAGCAGCAAACCACCAAAACCTCCCCTTTCGTCAACCGACCACAATGGTGTATATTCAGTCTGCTGCAACACACAGCAGCAAACCCATCTGAGGGCCTGTTTCCTATCATCTGATCAGTCACCATTCTTCACCATCAATTCACCTTTTAATCCTTGCCGCTTGCCATAACCATTCGACTACAACCACTACTTGCCAATCCCCAACTAACGGACCAAAATTTTCACACTTCTTAAAACCAATGTCACCTCAAACCGGCTTGAACCAGAACTACATCACCATCATCAACTCAAAGACCATATATAACCAGGCATCACTTCTCTAAATCGGCCATGGATTTCTACAAATTCTTTTGAACGAAAGCAATCATATAGCTATTATAATCAGATTCAAATAAGATAGTAAGTAGGAAAAAATTGTACAATTTCGATATGTCAGATCTCGGAAGATCATCTATGGACTTCAGGCAGTGGATCGGACTTCGCGACAACAATACAGTAATCGACTAATCCCAGATCTAAAATGAAAAGCAATTTTCGACAATGGATGTTGCACCTATTTAGCGACTGCGAGCAAGAAACCAGTACTGGTGATTTCTGGTTTGAAGCGAAGACAGGGTTTGTCGCAAACTTCGTGGGTTAATTTTTTGTGCAGCAGCGTCCATGAAGAGAAGATTTAATTGAAAGAGGGATGAAAAAAGGAGAAGAATTCGGGCTGAAGCAGGAAGGGTCAAGCTAATACAAAAGAACGGACAACAGGGCAATCCGAAAAAGAAGCATTGTGGATTTTCTTCCATTAGATTGGTCAATTTTGAACGATGATGAATGGGATAGCTTCCCATGCGTGGATTGTGCTTTCTCCCTATGCAAGTTTGCTTTGCAAATACTTAGTTATCAAGCACTAAATAATAAACATTACCTTCTAATTATTAAATCTTTAAGTACCAATTAATTTTAAGTACCACTTAGTTAATACAAACTTAGATTTACAGTTAACGAACTAATTCCCTTTTAAATATAACCTTATGCAGGTGATTACTATGTGAAACGTAAATGAATATTAATTTCTAAATTTTAATTATTATGTATATTATTGCTTATTAATAGTAATATTAACTATTAACTAGTAATTATCATATCTAAATTAGTACTAATGTATTAACAATTACTAATTTATAAATGTAATAAACAAATATTAACAAAAAATTAATAATTACCAATAAAAAGATATTATATATAAAGTATTATTTATTTCCACTTTGTTAACTATAATTTTCATGTTTACTTTTAGTTTTTCAACTATTATTTATCGGTTATTACTTATTACTTCCCAATTCTAGCTGAATATAAATTATTCAATATTAATTATTGTATATTTTAATCTAAGTGACATGGTTGTACATTTTTTAATTTAACATGTATTTTGCTTCATTATATTTGCTTCAAATTTAAGAAACTGATGCAAATTAATATAAATGCATCAGTTGTAAACGTATGTGATGCAAGTAAAAACACTTGCTTCAGATTATTTTCTTCAAAAATGGTTCACAGCTGATGCTAATTACATTTTCAACCCTTTAACTGCTTTACCTATGAAAATTGCTTCACGAGGTAATAGGGATCTGACTCAAATAATGCTATTTGCATCAGTTGTTTATACAACTGATGCAACTGTGACGATACAACAAACCGGTTTTGTAGTAGTGCGGGTTGTGCAGTATCAGGTGCGTGGTGATGAATATAATGTTATAAGCATGTTTTAGCAGTTAAGAAGGGGATGGGTTAATACTGAAATGAGGGGTGGAAGTATAAATAGAGGCCAGATGAGGTACAGATGGCCATTGCTACCTTGATGACGGAATTTAAAGTGGAAGAATAGAAGCAGTGAACTTGGGTATGCAGGGTGGTTTCCTATTGAAGAGCAACGTGTGAAAGAAGTGGATTAAGTGCATGGAATATATAAATGATGGGAAGCTTCAACAGAAGAGCAGTTCTGTGGCGTGAAGTTATTGGCTGATGGTGGGAGAATATTTACTGGAGCATGGATTCATGAGCAAGAGGAGCCGCGTTCTTTCTCCGGAGATGGGTTGTCGCGGAAATGGAGATACAAATGAGGAGGAGAAGAGTGAAGAACCCGTAGCGTGCTACAGGGTGTTGGGTTTTCTAAGTTTAGAAGAAGGAAAAACAGTTGAAGCGGGTGGATAAAGTTTTAGGCTGAATCAAATGGTATAAGCCCAATTAAATAAATGAAGCAATGTGACGGGTTATATATTTTTAAGTGTCATGTAGGAAATGGGTTTGTTGTAGTGGATGACGTTGGTGAAGTCTGAGTTGTGAAGGACGGTAGAAGTTTGTCTTCTGGAGCAGGTGAGTACATTTGAGAAGAAGGGGTTGTACTGGTAGAACTAAGAAAGAGAAGGGTGCATGATTATTAATATGGGAGCTGAAGTTTTTGGCATGGAGTTTTGTGGGGGTTGACGTACTGATGGACGTCGAGGACGATGGGGTTTAGCTGAAAGTGCTGCGGAGCTTTTGGTAACGCCTCCTATTCTGTGCATGGTGGTTTCGGTACAGACCGAATGGAAATAGTGAAGGCTGTTGTACAAGGGGAGTCGTGGCGGCAACGATTTAAAGAAGTCGAGCTTGTTCGTATATAGCTTGAAACAGAAAAGTAACCGAAGTGCGGAAATTAACGAATTTAATGCAGTCAGTTGAATTGGATACACATTGACATAGGCTACTTACTGGAGCTGGCCCAAAGTGATTTGAGGCACGTTTGAATTTATGGAAGAATTGAATGCCGATTTAATTGACTGATGCAAATCGTTATTTAAAGGTTAACGCACCAAGGTGAGTAAAATCACTAACTCTGATCTATTTTAAAATGTTACAATTATATTTTAATGTTAGTTGAACACTGTGTGATGGTCGTTTAGGTAGATCACAATTAAATTGGTTGAAATATACATCGTTGCTTATGTTGAATACTGATTCCGTCGATTATAATATCCCCTAGTATGAAATCAATGTTAATTGTTTGACTAACATCTGTGGATGCGGGAAACCGGTTGGAGGAATCCAACCGGATTCCAAAATATTTATATGTACTATTTGTTTTATGTATATGCACTTTTTTGAACCTAAATGACAGTGAAACCCCATGTGAATATTGATGTTGAATAGAAATTCAACATTTTTTTTGATTAAATAAATAAATGATATCGATTTAGAGAATAGCAATAGTCGACTATAAAACACATCGTTTGTTAAGGAGTAGATTGGCCGTCAGGCAAATCAACGAAGATAATTATAAAAAAAATTATATTTTTATAATTAAAGCAAAGTTTTAAATTATAATAGAAGTTCTATTATAGACAATTATTTTAGAGTTCGTTTTTGTAAAGTAAATAAAAACGATTGTTGACATTTAAATAAGTTTGTAAAGTAGAAATTATCCTATGATTAAATATTTGGATAATTATTTTAAGACAAACAATTTAGAAATATTTTTAGATTAAATATATTAATCTAATGGTAAGAAGTAATTAAAATCAGTTAACGAATTTACTGATGGAATGAAGTTGATTTAAATCAACTGTTTAATTGAAAAATCATTATTAGATTAAATGGGTCCTTGTAAAGAAGTTTTAATAGAACTATGGAATGAAGTTAAAGCAAAGAGTTAATGTTTAAAATAAATAATCATAAACAACGAAGATTTCAAAGTATGAATATGGTGTTATAAAACCATATTCCAAAATAAAACAAGGAAATATTATTTGATGTATATTATAAGTAATAAGGAGTTTAGAGTTACAGACGTATATCTATTCTAAGATAAGAACGTTGTCGATCAAGGTCTGAGAGGTAAATAAAATACCCCAACTTGAATGACTTCACTATTATCGAAGGATGGTATTAGTTTGTAACGGAAAGAGATGTCGAGATTAGTTATAAAATGGAATATAGCAGCGTATTGCAAGTCTTTGAACTATAACGATAAAATAAACGTTGTTGACTAGGTTTAAGCGTGACTGTTATGTCGAGATTAGTTATAAAGGGAAACAATACAACGTATGAATTTTTTTGAACTGTAATGATAAATTAACATTGTTGACCAAGCTTAAACGCGATTTTTATATATAGCACTATTTCCTAAGGAATGAAAACAGTTTAGTTTGAAATCCACTTATTCTAAAGTAATAAGTAACGATGTTTGCCCAAAGAAAATATAAGAATACGTTTAGAAAGCGAAACTGGAGAATCGTGTTAGAAAACGATGGCAGCATTTCAATGTTCGAAATGTAATTAGAATTAAACCATTAGGATTTGAAACTATAATTCGACGATGTCAAATGTATTAAATTAAATTATTTTAAGAATTATAATCTGATAGGATAGTTGATAATTAGTTTAAACCAATAAATTATAATAGGGTATGAAATCAGTATTTAGTTATAAACTTGATGTTGATTTAATAAGAAGTTGACTTAGAGAACATAGTTTATAAAGTGGATTTGGAATATAAAGTTATGAAAGAGATTTTGGAAAACAAGATAACGGTATTTACTACTTGAATAATGTGTTCAGATTTTTATAATAGAAATGATATTCACATTTTAAAGTGAATAATGTTTTAAAGTGAACGCTTGGAAGATAAAAATGATTAAAATGAAATTGGAAATATTTTTCCAATATAGTTAGAGTATATTATCCAAGTGTAGAAAATAAAGAACTCGAAAAGAATGAAAATGTTTCGAACGTTAATAACGTATGTTTTCTGGAACATGAGAGAATAAGAGTTTATAATAATTGGAAATGTTTTCCGAGAAGTGTAAAAAGGCTAAAACGAGATTTGAGAAATATCTGGTAAGATATGGGAATTCGAATAATAAAAACGAATGTTAAATAAAAAGTACCCGTGTTTGTGTGATGTCTCGTTATACATTTGAATGAATGTTTGTTTTTACTTCGATGGTTAAATAACCGACTATCGAAGTGTTTTGACCATCGTTGTCAATACGGAATGACCGGTTGGATATATTATCTGGAAACCACTCCGTATAGGCATAAGCGCTGCGAATTATATTTTGCTGAAGATAATTGAAGACGGAGTGAAATGCAAGGGTCGTCCAGTTTCAGAATTGTAATAACCCGGAAAATGTGAACCAATTTAAAATTTTTAAAATTGGTTATTACCAAAGAATTTGAATAATTGAAATAGCTTATTTCAATAAAATAATGAATTGGGGCTAGCAGGGTAGTTTGAAATTTTGAATACAAACTTTGTCTGACTGTACCGGGTGGAAAATATAACGGATTTTAGCGAAACTGAAAATATTTAAATCTGTTTATGAATACCTTTCTAACGAATCTGAAAAATCGAAGTTTCATAACAGGAATCAAAAGTTATGGCCAAAAGAATTTTCAGAGAGGTCGCTATATAGAATATATAGCCCTGGAAAATAGATATTTTGCATACGACCTCGGAATTCGACGAAACCACTTTTGTTGGGTCCGGGATGTCAAATTATTGCTAGGTTTCAAATTTCATAATTTTTGAAGCTAGTATGTGAGCGAGGCAAAAGAAAATGTGATTGGTCAATTTCTGTTAAAATGGGCCGACCTAAAAATGGCCATTTTTCAAACGAGCTCAGAATTCGACGAAACTGGTTTTGTTGGGACCGTATCGTCAAAACAAAGCTAGATATATTTTTCTGGAATTTTTCGATTCAGTTTGTGGCCCTGGCATATTGAAATGTACGTTCAAATTGAATATAAAATGTTTTATACTTTAATTTAAAAAATAACTGACTGTAACAGTTGAATTGGCCTACGAAACATATTCCATTGTGTCCGGGATAGGGGTAAAACACTAGGGGCGACAGTCGTTGGGTTTGATTTCGAGTTCGTTTGGCAAAACCCTAATTTTCGAAACTATAAAACCATTGGCCTATCATATATTTTCTTTTATTATTTTATTTTCTGAAAATATCTCAAAACCCTATCCGCCCAAGCGATATCGACGGTTCGTCGAGCTCCATCCTTCCCCCTCGTTTTCCCGCCGCCACAGGTGAAACCAGGCCGCGCCACCACCTTCCCTCGAAAGCCCCTTCGCCCCTCTTCACATCCGACCCAGTTTTTCCACCATCAGAAGCGCCTCCATCGAGATCTGACGCTCCGAAGTGGGCGCGTTTAAACCGCCGCCCAGGGTCCATCTCGACGTCGAACTGGAAGAGACTGGTGGCGCCGGAAAGCCCTTCCCTCCCTCGTCGACGTCCAACAATCTGATCGACCTATCGAGCAACGAATCGAGCGAAAAATCAAAACCTAAATTTGAGCAGGTTTGAAAACTAACGGGTTATTTAATTTTGAACTGTTTTTACACTATAAAGCGTTGCAAAACTTTGAAAAATAATGTCTTTTTCGTTCGTTAACGAAATTCGATGAAACAGGAAACATCACGACCGCAAGGAGGCTTTCTACCACATAGAAGAAGACGTGGATTTTTCTGATCTTCCTACGATTTTTAGCACTACAAAAACCAATGTGAGGAATCTAAACTAAATTGTGTGAATGGAATCGTGTTGTATAAATTATATAAGCGAACTGTAAATTATATACGCATTGTATACCTCATGTACATGTGTTGTATAAGTTATATTAGCGATGTATAAATTATACAAGCGTTGAATGAAACATATATGCTTTGAATTGTGATGAAATGCAAGTGAATTATAGAAATAATATATATATATATACTCCCCTCGTCCACAGACCATGGACGATATTTATTGCTTGTGATTGACGTGATATTATATGGTATGATGAATGGTTGGAAATAATTGTTTGTGGTTGATATTGTGGTTGAAAAATACCTTTGTGGTTGAAAAATACCCTCTTGGGGTTGAAACAAATTAGAATAGGATTGTGGAATTGAAAATAAAACATGCCGCCTGCGTGCGAACTAGATGCATGATTCCCATTGTCAAAAACTGCGAGGTTTTAAGGTAGAGCGAGGAGCCGTACTAGGGACGGTCCCGGTTTTAACTACCCTGCCGTTATGCTGCCGAAATTTTCTGAAATATTCATGTGTTGAGTTGAAATTCATTCGTTGAATCAAAATTCATGTGTTGAATATTATTTGAATTTAAACAAATAGCTTTAGCGATAAAAATCACATTTTTATATATATATACAAACTATAGAGAATATTCATGTGTTGAATTGAAATTCGTTCGTCGAGTTGGAATTCATGTGTTGAATGTTATTTGAATTTAAACAAATAGCTTTAGCGATAAAAATCACATTTTTATATATATACAAACTATAGAGAATATTCATGTGTTGAATTGAAATTCATTCGTTGAATCGAAATTCATGTGTTGAATATTATTTGAATTTAAACAAATAGCTTTAGCGATAAAAATCACATTTATATATATACAAACTATAGAGAATATTCATGTGTTGAATTGAAATTCGTTCGTCGAGTTGGAATTCATGTGTTGAATGTTATCGTATTTTAAAATAAAATGAATAGACAATAAAAACTACATTTTTATTGTGAATATGAAGTGTTAAAAACATTCACGTGTTGAATAAATATTTTGGATGATAAAAATATTTCTTTTATCATGTATACGCTTTGATAAAAATACACACGTGTTGAAATAAATAATAGTTTGCTAGAAATGTTATTATTAGCTTTGTTCTGCATATATATACATGTGTTGAACAGGGAAAATGGATTAGCTGTAGAGTAAAGAAACTATTTGCGTGCCCGACAAATAGGTAAGCCTTGATGAGTTGGCTGCGCAATTTTATTTCTATATCAACTCCTGTGAATGCCATTGGATGCGGAGTGCTGGTTATTCTGTGTGAAATAATAAACATCGCCATAGGATAGTAACAATTAATTTTGAACTACACTACATGGCATACTTCTTGACGATAGGTATACTTCATCATATTCCACATAAGCAATTGGAGCTTGTGTGACGAGGCGGAAGATTTACCATACGAGCGAGAGGCTTGTATGGCGATGATTTTATACTACAGGTTGAACTGATGACTGATATGGACTATATAAAATATAACGATAAATTGCCAGATTAATAAGAACCCCACACGGGTCTGGAGTTGACAATAATCACGTCTCTCTAGTTATTAGATACGGCACATGGACTATTTATTTCCACACGGAACGGGGTGACGAGAATTTATTCTCTGGAGTTATTATCTATACACGCTCCCCCGTAAACACCAGAATATATCACTATAAATATGTGGATGCTTTTTAGGATTTATTGGGTACCTAACACGGTCCAATAAATTTCCAAACCCCTCCCCGTACAAAGGAGGTTATGGCGAAATTTTTCGAAATATTAAGGCGTTAGTGAAATATTTGAAGTGAAAACGAAGTTGAAATTAATGAATGAACTATATTTGAAATTATAGAATGAACTATATTTATATATATAAATATAAATATAATTAAAAGGAATCGAAACCGTGCAGTTCGTGTTTTGGAATCGTAATTTGAAACGATTAGTACGAGAAATCCGACCATCGGATTTTCCCGAAACCGCAACCGCTGGGTTCGCCTGGGAAATATCTTTCCAACGGCACCAACCTTGTAAAAATCCAACGGTTGGATTGTCCGGAATGTTTAATTCAAATCTGAAGAAAAACAGCGCCAGAATCGTTTATATTTATATATAAATATAAATATAATTAAATTAAATCGAATAACGACGCTGCAGTTCGAATTTTGAAACCGTAACTTCAAACGACTAGTGTGGAAGATCCGACCGTCAGATTTTCACGAAACTGGAACCGTTGGGTTCGCTTTGGGAATATCTTCCCACTGATATAGACTTTGTAGAAATCCAACGGTTAGATTTTCCGATATGTGTAAAACAAATTAGGGGAAAAACAGCGCCAGTGCCACGACACGACCTGAAACGTCGTTTAATTGAATATGGCCATTTTTAAATAAATAAAAATGGCGAAAAATCGTTATAAAATATTATAAGCAACATAGATTGAAGATAAACCAATTTGGCTTGATTTTTTTGATATTTGATGGTTGTATGTGTTTGACACGAAAATAACACTAAAGAACTGAAATATGGATGTCGAATAATATAACCATGGAAAGAATTGATTTAAATTCTAATTACGTGGATTATTTGAAAAGGCCGAGCTAACCCTCATTTCAAATAATTTATCGAGCGATTCGAATTGGAAGATACAAAGACGATTCAAGACCGACAATCTTCGTATCGGTTGGATGGGCGCTGCTGAGGTTCCTAACTGGAGTAGCTACCGTGAAGGAACAGAAGTAGTAGCCGTCTGAACGTATGTGTTGATTGGACGGATATACGAGGAATTTGACGCCTCTGGTTTCGTTCAGACCCAGAACGGACTAGTAAATGGACTGTGTGTCTGACATTGGATTTTTTTCTATACTGATTGATCTCTGTTAAATATATATCTGTTTGGCGGTGGAGAATTTATTCTTTTGCTTAACGCCCTTCTCTGAGACGTACGAGCTCAGAGGTTATATATCGATAGAAATCAGTCGTATGGAGTGGATTGCCTATGTGGCATGCCAAGATGCTGTGATCAAGGCTTCTGTTGCAAAGCAAAGTCTTGTGGATGATGATAAAAGCACGGTCTACGTGGCCTGGCTTTGTGTATAGCGTGGATTCGCGAGCCTCACACCTCGGTATGAGTTAAAAACGGGATACGGACCGCTGGGAGAGCTCGACGTTTCTTTCTAGCTATGGTGGTGTCAGTGACTTACCAGCCCTGACATTTATATCTATTTTTCACCTATGTGGTTGTTGGAATGCGAGGCGCCTCGAATATAGGTCTGTAAGGACTGGGAAACGTGTGTTTAGGAATTGCCAATCCTCAAAAGTAAGAGAGGACCGGCCCATGCGAATCCGGGGTTACCCAGAGTGTGTAGTCCTGAAGCATTTGCTAGAATGTCTCGAAGCGGAGAGGAGCTTGCCCCTTGCCTCGACTCATGACGGAAATCCAATTTCCAATACGAAATTACGGACTCGATTGTAGAGCTAGTATGGCGACATAGTAGATGGTAGCTATGCCTCCTATGATTGATGTTTATGATGCTATTCGTTTTGAAACATATATGCACTAGTAATAATATCAAATGATTTTGCTTTACACGTATCTAGCATATTTGGCCATTATAAGGTAAAACTCTATCCTCCGGCTTGTGTTGCATTGTATGATGGGACTTGGGTCTTATAATGGCTTCATTCTTTTAAAAAGCATTGCGTTGTTTTAAAGAATTTACTTTGCTTTAAATGCACCAGCAATCACTGGAGTAAACCCGTTCCGCGAAAGTGGCGTGGTCCTATGATTCGCTTATTACTATTGTTTAACTGTTAAATAGATTCCTCATACCAGTCCCTATGACTGACTCGTTGTTTGTTTCACTTTGCAAACGCGGGTGCCCTTATTTTCACATGGGCAGCCTAGTTCACATGTGACAGGTTGTTTTTGGCTCTGCACTGTTGCATAGAGTACATTTTGGCTCATGGAGAGGCTGACTTCACAGAGATGACTTTGACATTTTCTGCCATTATTGTACTTATATTATGATTCCGCCACAGGCGATGCGGACTACTTTACTTTCAGTATTTATTATCGTATGTATATGTACCGCCTTCGGCGATGTAGACGGATACCCTTATTATGTCTCACTGCATGTATGTATTCCGTCTCTGGCGATGATGACTGATCACTTACCTTTTTATTTACTAAGTTATATCCTGCGTTGTGCTATTCTGATGTTGTTACATGTTGTGATTCCGCTGTCATATCCATGTAAAATTATTCTATTTATTGTTTTTGCTATTATCTGTTCTCTGCTATGATGATTGATGTGTTATATTCCAATGATTATCCTTAATACCGCACCTCGGATTTTGGGATTGTCACAGTTGGTATCAGAGCTTTGGTTAACCTTAGTTCCGGGATCTAACACATTAAACACCTCGTCAGAATAGAATCAGTAGTGTTCTAAGGCGAGTAGCTCATTAGAGATAGGATTAGCGATGTCCTAGAATGAGCTAAGCAGATTATCAAAACAATTTGATCAGTACATCATTACCTTTCCTTTCCTTATGTTCCCCTGCTTTATCATATATGGAAATTATCAAATCTGTGAGCTTGACTCTTTTCTTGCTTATACAGTACTCTCTCTGATGGCTACACGAGCAGCAGCAGCTAGAGGAGGCCGTGGAGGCCGAGCAGGAGTAGCAGGAGGACGGGGGAATATCCCCGTAGTTGAGGGAGGCCCTATTATTCAGCCACCAGCACCCCAGGACTCTGATCTGGACAGAGTAGCGAAGAGGTATAGGAACCTGGGGGGAAAACCTTTTTCTGGCCTTGGTACAGTGACAGAGGCTATAGCTTGGTTGAAGGCCTGTGAAATTTTTTTTGAAGGTATGGGATTGGGGACCAACAACAAAGCACGACTAGGTATTTGTCTCCTATAGGAGGAAGAAGAGTTGAGGTGGGATGCCATCACCTCAGAGGATGCAGCAGGTACTGTCAGGACCTGGGAGCAATTCAAGACCATATTCAACGAGAAGTTTGTACCTAAGAAGGCCTTAGAGAGGATGCGAGAGCAGTTTGCTAATCTCCAGCAGGGAGATCTCTCTATCCAGGATTACCTCAATAAATTCACTCAGTTGTCGCGCTACGCTCCAGAGCTTATTATGACTAACAAAGCTAAGAACAAGCGGTTTATATTTGGGCTAAAGCGCAAGTACCACGACAGAGCCATGAGCAACATCAAACTTTCCTTCTCAGAATTGGTAGAAATGGCTTGCAATTATGAAGATATGGATGAAAGACACGCCAACCAAGACCGCGCCAAAAGCCAAGCTGGAAATAAGCGTAAAGCTTCAACAGATCAGCCAGAGTCTAGCATTACAGCGGCAGCTACTCAGAAACCTGGAAAGATACCGAAAGGGAATTGCTACAACTGTGGGAAGCCAGGACATTTTTCTAATGTGTGCAAAGCCCCGAGGAAACCAAAGGCAAATCCAGACCACAGCTCAGCCGAATGCTATAACTGCCATAAGAAAGGGCACTATAGCAGGAATTGTCCTCTGAAGCAGAATGCACAAGTGGCTCATGTGTATGACGGGGAGACCCCTCCAGCTACCACCGATGGATCAGGTAAACCCGACGTCTTGGGAGGTACCCTTACCATTAAAAATATTCCTGTTTCTGTACTTTTTGATACTGGTGCATCACGTAGCTTCATCTCTAGTAACATTGTTCACAAGTTAAAATTGAAACAAAGAAGGCTTAAAGAACCAATTAAAGTTCAAAACCCGATAGGAGGTTCTGTTAGTCTCAGTACCTATTGCAAATTACCTATTTCCTTTTCTCGATACTGGTTTCCTTTTGATTCAATTGTCATGGACCTTTCCGAATTTGATATTATACTGGGGCTGGACTGGTTGACAAAATATAAGGCCGAAGTTAGATGTGCCGAAAGAATAGTTAAAGTCAAAACGAAGCTTGGACCTATATATATATACCATGCCATGGCTCTGAAATTAATAGAACAGAATTTTGGTCTTCTTTAGAAGTTACTCCCCCTTCATTAGAAAAGATACCGGTCGTTAAAAACTATGCGGATGTGTTTGAAGAAGTAGAAAACTTACCGCCGCAAAGAGAAATTGAATTTAGAATAGATCTAATTCCTAACGACCGACTAGTAGTACATCAAATTAGAAGATTGACCCCGAAAGAAAAAGAAGAGTTAGGTAGTCAAACCCGAGAATTGCTTTGGAAAGGTCTGATCAGACCGAGCTTCTCAGCTTGGGGAGCAGCAGTGGTATTTGTCCCGAAATCAGACGGTACTCTAAGACTTTGTGTTGATTACCGAGATCTCAATAAGCAGACACTGAAGAACAAATATCCCTTGCCACGTATAGACGATCTGTTAGATCAATTAAATGGGGCAACAGTGTAACGACCCGGATTTTCAGCGACTTTGGTTATCGACGTAAGCACGACGTCGATAACCAAAACGTCGAGAAAACCTGGTAATTAGTGAAAGAAATTAGAGGGTGAGAAAAGATAAGATAGAAACTTAGAATAGAAGAAGAAGAAGAAGAACACAACATCAGAGTAACACGAATCTAACAGCGGAACGAATAACGTATAATATATGTAACATAACTTTGAAATATACATCTGTATTTGAATATACATCATTATCAAAGTACAGCACTTACAACACAGCGGAAATAACTATAGCTATATGATCCTGAAGCCTCCTGCTCCAAGCTCTTCCAGTATATCTGTAAATCCCGACTACTTGACTGCCCGTACAAATTTAGGCACCCAAGAGTTTAGGGAAAACAACAAAGTAAACTCCGGGTCAGTCATGGGACTGGTGTGAGTAAAACAGTTTAAAAACAGTTCGAACAAGTAAACGATATCTCATAAGACCACGCCGCATAACGGAACGGGTTTTTTTCCCTTATGAGAATCCAAGATAACTTTATATCAAAAACCTTTGATATTATAATAATGTCTATGTACAAATAGATATCAACTAGCAGAAACGCTTTCATCTCACGTTCTACATATATAGTATACAATCAAAACCACAAGCACGTATTGGGTAATGGATTTCCAACTATGACAAGGTATGGAATCACCTTTCGCTAATGTACCTCTAGAGAGGAATACACTGGGTTCAACAAGAACATCTTGCAACCCGGCCACACATGACCGACCACTCATTTCGCTTGAGTGTATCGAATGTATATCACCAACAGTTGGGATCAGCAACCGTTTCCCGAATGGGACAGCATCAACAATAGATTTTTAGAAGTAAATGAAACTCTAGATCAGGTGATTATACACCCTACTTCGGTGCGACCAACTTAGCCATGCTGCCTACCCGATTTCTGTCATTTACCGGATGATGAGGCTAGAAGCTACGCTTTATCATCACATCAGATTCACTTTGAATGCCACATCGTCAAATCCATCAAATCACCGATTGAAGTCCTCAACCATACATTATGTGTTAGCTAAAAGAAGTTTCCCTCTCCGCTTCCACTCTTGGTACAGTTGGAGAAATCAATATACGTGATCGTCTGGACATACTCTGTCAGACATCCGTCCATACAAGTCATCCAGGAACAGGATGAACCGAAGGCACTATTCTATAAATAGGATAGCCCTTGCATAACTCCGTCTTCAATTTCCTTTGGCATATATGATTCGCAATGGTTATGCCAATACAGAGTGGTTCTTCGGATAATAACCCAACCGGTCTCTCCATATTAACAACGTTAAAATGGTCAAAACTTCGATAGTCTGTGATTTAACTATCGAATAAAAATAGGTGTGCAAACAACGATATTATTCCCAAATGGAAATTTATATCGATCAAACATCATTCAACATTAATCTCTTTATTTCATAAATTTACTTATCTCATGTTTCCCTATATTCAATATTTCTTATTTTCTAAAATTGGAAAATATACGTTATTAACAATGGAAAACATTTCCATTTCTTGTTTCTTTATTAGAAAACATTTCTGGTTTCTTATTTGGAAAACATTTCCAAAGCTTCTTCATTGGTTTTAGACAGATGTTTAAACAAACCATCGCGATGCCAACTCAAACCATTTCCTTTACTGCCGAGCCTTAACTATTCCTTAGTTAAAACGAAGCCAATCAAGTTGGGGTAGAACTACCTCTCAGACCTTAACTGAACAACATTTCTAACTTTGAAATTAGCAAAGTTCACTTTATTCCGTTTACTATCTTCCTTACTTAACCCTCCTTCGAATAGCTATATTCGATTGTCTCTTATCAATTAACTCTATTGGACTAACCCCTATCAATTAACTCTATTGGACTAACACTATTTGACTAACGCTATTTATTTACTCATTTCACTTACTCTTTTCGAATAAACTATATTCGATAATTCCTTTTACTTTCTATTCGAATAACTATATTCGATTTACTCATTTGCTTCTATTCTAATCGATTAAACTAACATCGATTATCTCCTTTCAACTTTATTCTCTAATCGATTAAACTAACATCGATTAGCTCCTTTATTCTTTATCACTAATCGATTTTCTAACATCGATTAACTCCTTTTACTACTTTAACACTAATCGATTAACTAACATCGATTAACTTCTTTTACTACTTTAACACTAATCGATTAACTAACATCGATTAACTTCTTTTACTACTTTAACACTAATCGATTAACTAACATCGATTAACTTCTTTGATAAACTACGCTTTCCGTTACAACTATTTCCTTTTTATAACGTTTACTTACCGTTACAAATATATCCTATTTATAACTTCTATTTACCGTTACAAATATTTCCTATTTATAACTTCTATTTATTTTCTAAATAAATATTACTTTTCTATTTCTATTTATTTTCTAAATAAATATCCCTTTTATAAAACCGTGTTCGTTTTATAAATATTTCCTTTTTATAAAATCCTGTGATTTTATAAAATTCCTTTATTTCAATATACATTGAAATACTTCTTTTTTTACATCCCAGGGTTTCTTATGATATTTAAAATATCGAATAACAATGATCAATATCATTCCAACACCCATAATCCATAACAGATTATATAACACATCATATATCACAATATATGAAAATAGTAAAATAAATGTTGAGGAATCCAGTCGGATTCCTCCAACCTGTTTCCCTGCATCACAGATGTTAAACAATATAGATAACATCACTTTCAGTTCTATATGATACGTTCTGTTAAACAGAATCAATATAGAAATTTAATCAACTGACTAGCAGTTCAATCAAACAGTCAACATACAGTCAATCAGCCAATATCTAACAGTTCTAAAAATACAACATGAAATTATAAACTGTTCAGAGTTAGTGAGATTTACTCACATTGGACGATCATCGTTGATAACGATAACCATCGCTTGATTCATACGGACAATTTATTTTGTAATAAATTGTAACGAGCTTCGATTCGCTCCCAGTCAATTCCATTGTGTATTCCTCGTCCCTACGATCCTGTCGAATCTTGTTTCGTCTGATTCCCAAATGTATTCGGCCCATTAACGTCACGCTCAAAACTTGCCTTGGACAGTACCCTTTCATTTCAAAAACAAAACGCCTGTCTTTAGTATTGTAAGCATTCGGCCCTCTCTACATTTTGGCAACCAGACCGTTGTGAACAGGAATCCTTCTTCCTGAAATGAATGAGGCCGCTCCCTGTAATTTGCCATCTTTCCAAACAAAGCCGCAAGTCCCACAGTCATGCAAATCTCCCCTTTCAACTCAAGTAGAAAACTGACCTTGTCAAACCGTCCTCCATTTTGTTTCTACACCATTTCATCTCTTTACACCCCCACGCCATTGCCAAGGTCCAACATGGACCTTCCCCCAAATGAACGTAACGTCTTGTTTTTCCCTGCTATTCACCATTAACCCGCATTCATATTAAATCAACACATAAGTACATCAACCCCTCTTTAACTCGACACAACAACTAGCTATTTCCTTTTACTCCCCATCGTCCCATAAAAAGTCACATAGGAACTTCCACCAAAACAAATATAACTCCTCTAAATTTCACACACAGCAGTACCCCTTCAAAACACAAGGCTCCATCCTGTTTAACTACCCAGCGTCGACTCCTTCCTCGACACCCGACTCTGCCCAGCACCGCAGTCCTACCAGTGATCCACCGAACTTCATCTACACCGAATACTCCAAAACCCTGCCTACACGTGCGGCTATAACCGACGAACTCAAAGATATAACTGAAAACCCCCAATCGACGATTCATTTCAAGAAA
Organism: Allium sativum; assembly: GCA_030737875.1. Lineage (NCBI taxonomy): Eukaryota > Viridiplantae > Streptophyta > Magnoliopsida > Asparagales > Amaryllidaceae > Allium > Allium sativum. Next base: position 897,264,148 of record CM060912.1, read on the forward strand.
TCTCGAGCCCTAGGTGTCGCGGTTAACATCGCAGGTCAGAAAACGAAACCGAACTAAATGAAATGGGTATAGAATTGAAGCTAATTCTCTTACGAAGCCAAAAATATCAGCTTTGGAATTTAATAGATTTTATTTGAATTGTTTGGATAATTTGGACTCACGATTTTGTTTTCTCCTGGAGCGAACAAACGCGGCGGCTCACTTTTGAGCTGAAGAGAAAAGGGAATTTTTTTTAGGTCTTAACGTGTAGAAGGGATATATATAGGGGTATTTTGGATTTACTTGGTTATTAACGCTGTACGTGGCTTAAAGCTTAGCCATACAATTGGAAGGGATGTCGGCAGACACAAGATAATGTATATATATATTCTTACGCGATACCCTTCTCCTTTGCTCCTAAGTTTTAGCTTATAAAATCTAACGTACCTTGCTTCATAAAATTTCTTTCACGTACCGACTAAAATAAAGGTACCATTTTATCGAGCTCGGTGCCACGATTCCAGAAATATAATAATATCGGTAGTTTAACTCAGATTGTGAAACCCCAGAATCGCTGATACAGGGTGCAAAATACTCCAAACAAAAAGTTGCTTATTTAATTAATTAAAAATTACAGTAAAATTCTAAAAATTAAATTATCACTATTTCCCAAAAGAACCTTGTCTAAATTCAACCCCGATATTCAAATATATTGAAATAACTGTTATGGCCGATAAACGATTCTATAGCGACTATTCTGAAATTTGATTTGGACGTACATCAAAATCTACACGATGAAATCCCGATTTTTCTCTTCTATTAGAAAGATATACTCCACCAGCTCCACACGTTTCTTGTTTCACAGAAATCTGATTTAAAACGAATCATGTACATTCAGTTGAAGTTCGAATCGCCAAATAGCGAACTGCAGCGCCATTTCAAGCTCGTTTATAATTATATTATAAACTATACGTTCAATTGTCGACGATTGAATATATTCGTTATTCTAATTCAATTCTAAACTGAATTATATATCACAGATGATCCGGTTCACACCATATCGTCATTCAACCAATTCTGATTATTTCAGAATTTAATATATTATTTTAATTAAATATTCATCATTATTTAATTCCACGACCATTAAATACTCTAAACCACCCTTTATATAATTAAATAAATTAATCATAATACCCCTGCCAATGCGGGTCATTACAATCTTCCCCACTTAAAATAATTTCGTCCTCGAAATTGCTAAAAAGTAGGGGACGACCCTATCGACTGGTTAGAACACATTTGTTCACTTCTTATCTTCAGTTTTCAACTGAACCAATTTTATTAAATTACTAATTAATTATTATCAACGAAAATTTTCAAAAATTCTGAAAATTTTCTAACGCCTTAACTCTTCGAAAAATTTCGCCAGCACCTCCTTTGTACTGGTCAATACGTCAAATTCTAACTCGCCTCTCTAGGCCATCTCCAACCCAAAAGAAAATCAAACAGCCAAGCGGCTTGCCAATTCGGCTCATAAATCTTATATCCAATAGAAATATAAACTTGTACCTTTTTGTCGGCATATCATTATATCCTTTCCACTTGTTATCCATTCAGCGGATACAAGGGTCACCCCAATCAAATTCCAATCTGCTTTTATCCAAAACACCACCATTCGCTTATATCCGAGCCAAGTCCCATTTCAACTCAAGTTCAATTCTTGATCATCAATTCATTAACTCCCCAATCCAATATCATTTCGGATTCTAATTTCACAAATTCAATCTTATTCGATTTCAATTCAACTTCAGTTACCACTTAACTGACTTTACTTTAAGTCAAATCTGCTTTCACAAATTTCTGTTAAATTTGTTTTTAATTTAAACAGTCTTTCCCAGGGAGTTTCCAAACAGTTTACTTTTTCAAAAATCAAAATTTCCTTTTTGAAATTCAACTAAGCCCATACTCAATATTCCATTAGTTAAATCACTTCTCTATTTCTTTATCAATATTTGTTAACCAAATATTTTCAATAACCATATTGGCCTTTTACGTTATTTGGAAAACATTTCTGAATATCGCCTTCCTTTAATTTCTAAACTTTAGAAAATATGCTATTTAAAATTGGAAAATATTCCAACTACTTATCTCTTTTTTGAACTCATGTATTTTTATACATAGGAAATATCCTTTATTTCTATTTCCAAGTTACACTTATTTGGGTTAAAACGGATGTTGTGTAAAACATCGTTACGACAACCCAAATACTATATTCAACTAACTTTATTCAACATTGATCTTCGAGCCTGAAATCTTAATATTTATTTGTTAATAATGAAATCAATCAAGTTGGGGTATAACTACCTCTCAGACCTTGACTGAATAACATTTATAACGTCAAAACAGATATGACTACTTACTCGAATATTTAATACCATACAACTACTTCTTCACTTTTTAAACACGTATACGCTTTCTCTTTCTATTCTTACTAGATTTTCTTCTTATACTACCTTTTTGATTTTACTATTCTATTTCTAAGTTCATTTCCTTATCGACTTCTATATAAATCGATACGTTGATTTCTAACTATCAAATTATCTTAAAAATATTCTAACTCCTTATATTCTCGGAAAAATTCGCCATAACCTCCTTTGTACTAGGAGCATCGGGAAAATCCCCAAACTGCCACACAGGCCTTCTCTAATCAAAAGGAAAAAAGAAAAGCCAAGCGGCTAGCCGATATGGCGCATAAAATCTCATATATGAATTAAATACATACCTTTTCATCGAGCATTCTATTTGTATACCTTCATACCTTACCCATACATATCTCATGTATATTTATACATTTCTAATTCATTTCAACTTAATCCAATCATTTTAACTTAGTTCGTTAAGTGATTTTCAAATTACTGGTTTGCCCATTTCACCTTCATATTTGAGTATAACATGTTCAAATATATTTTAACTTGTTTATCAACTAATTGAATTCCTTTTCAATTCTATTTGAATTTCCTATATTCAAATTCCATTTCAATTCTCTTATTCAAATTCTATTCTATTTGAATCTTCTTTATTCAAATTTCCTTTTTCAATTCTATTTGAATCCTCTACATTCAAATTTCATTTCACTTCCGATATTCAAATCCTATATTTGAAATCTCTTATATTTTCTATATCCAAATGCCATTTGAATTTCTATATTCAAATTCTATATCACTTCCATTGAATTTCATATATTCAAACTCCCTTTGAATTTCTATATTCAAAACCTATGTTTGAACTTCCTTTATTCAAATTCCTTTAAATAAGTCTCGATTTCAGTTCCTTTTGAAATCGATATTTCTACCTTTGGAAAATAGATTTCCCTTTCAATTTCACACTCGTATTTTTTTATTTTTGAATTATCCAATGATAATTCTTTTCACTTCATTTATAAACTTCGTTTGTAAAAGAACTACTTATAAACTTCGTTTTATAAAGGAACTTCTCGTTTTTATTTCTTTTAAACAAGTTAATATTTCAAATCTATTCAAAAATTCAAATTCTATATTTTAAATCCCATTTGAAATTCAACACAACTTATCTTTCCCAAAACAAATTCAAAACATTATCTTTGGTAGTAATTCGTCACTTACAACTCGAAAATGAATACTGATGATGCAGCTGTCATCATCAGAATCTATTTTCCAGCGATCGAAGTGAGTTCAATACTATAAAACCATTTTTAACCTTTTCCACTTTGAAATTCATTTCAAAATATAATTCACACTGCTTGTAAAACAATTCAAAATCTCCCAAGATCTTAAATTTTCCTTATTTTTAATCCAAATCCGTTTACAAACACTTATCCAATTCTCCAGAGTTTTAACTCAATTTCTGATTTAAATTTCAGATTAACTCATCTGATTTCACGTATTTTACATATGTGAATTCTGATTGGTTATCTACATAACCATTTAATTGATAATCTTACTTGATTATAATCACAACCAATATATACACTATATTAAAATTTTGGTATATATATCTTCTCTATGTCAAGACATACCTTGGGTATACTTATTTTAATTTACCCTCTTTTCAAAACATACCATGACGGTTCATCGTATTCAAGAGTTTAGTAACTCCTACCGATACAGTGGATCAAACTGATCGACCAGAACTCATAAACAACTCAACCAATGAATCTCCACAATATAAAACAAATTTTTATATCAATAACAAATACGTTCACTCGTATATATACACTCAATCTCAGTCTAGGTTATTACTAACCCTATCTCTACCGAGTCACGCCACAGAGCCAAGTAATTCTAAACTTAAGCTCTGATACCAACTGTAACGACCCGGATTTTCAGCGACTTTGGTTATCGACGTAAGCACGACGTCGATAACCAAAACGTCGAGAAAACCTGGTAATTAGTGAAAGAAATTAGAGGGTGAGAAAAGATAAGATAGAAACTTAGAATAGAAGAAGAAGAAGAAGAACACAACATCAGAGTAACACGAATCTCACAGCGGAACGAATAACATATAATATATGTAACATAACTTTGAAATATACATCTGTATTTGAATATACATCATTATCAAAGTACAGCACTTGCAACACAGCGGAAATAACTATAGCTATATGATCCTGAAGCCTCCTGCTCCAAGCTCTTCCAGTATATCTGTAAATCCCGACTACTTGACTGCCCGTACAAATTTAGGCACCCAAGAGTTTAGGGAAAACAACAAAGTAAACTCCGGGTCAGTCATGGGACTGGTGTGAGTAAAACAGTTTAAAAACAGTTCGAACAAGTAAACGATATCTCATAAGACCACGCCGCATAACGGAACGGGTTTTTTTCCCTTATGAGAATCCAAGATAACTTTATATCAAAAACCTTTGATATTATAATAATGTCTATGTACAAATAGATATCAACTAGCAGAAACGCTTTCATCTCACGTTCTACATATATAGTATACAATCAAAACCACAAGCACGTATTGGGTAATGGATTTCCAACTATGACAAGGTATGGAATTACCTTTCGCTAATGTACCTCTAGAGAGGAATACACTGGGTTCAACAAGAACATCTTGCAACCCGGCCACACATGACCGACCACTCATTTCGCTTGAGTGTATCGAATGTATATCACCAACAGTTGGGATCAGCAACCGTTTCCCGAATGGGACAGCATCAACAATAGATTTTTAGAAGTAAATGAAACTCTAGATCAGGTGATTATACACCCTACTTCGGTGCGACCGACTTAGCCATGCTGCCTGCCCGATTTCTGTCATTTACCGGATGATGAGGCTAGAAGCTACGCTTTATCATCACATCAGATTCACTTTGAATGCCACATCGTCAAATCCATCAAATCACCGATTGAAGTCCTCAACCATACATTATGTGTTAGCTAAAAGAAGTTTCCCTCTCCGCTTCCACTCTTGGTACAGTTGGAGAAATCAATATACGTGATCGTCTGGACATACTCTGTCAGACATCCGTCCATACAAGTCATCCAGGAACAGGATGAACCGAAGGCACTATTCTATAAATAGGATAGCCCTTGCATAACTCCGTCTTCAATTTCCTTTGGCATATATGATTCGCAATGGTTATGCCAATACAGAGTGGTTCTTCGGATAATAACCCAACCGGTCTCTCCATATTAACAACGTTAAAATGGTCAAAACTTCGATAGTCTGTGATTTAACTATCGAATAAAAATAGGTGTGCAAACAACGATATTATTCCCAAATGGAAATTTATATCGATCAAACATCATTCAACATTAATCTCTTTATTTCATAAATTTACTTATCTCATGTTTCCCTATATTCAATATTTCTTATTTTCTAAAATTGGAAAATATACGTTATTAACAATGGAAAACATTTCCATTTCTTGTTTCTTTATTAGAAAACATTTCTGGTTTCTTATTTGGAAAACATTTCCAAAGCTTCTTCATTGGTTTTAGACAGATGTTTAAACAAACCATCGCGATGCCAACTCAAACCATTTCCTTTACTGCCGAGCCTTAACTATTCCTTAGTTAAAACGAAGCCAATCAAGTTGGGGTAGAACTACCTCTCAGACCTTAACTGAACAACATTTCTAACTTTAAAATTAGCAAAGTTCACTTTATTCCTTTTACTATCTTCCTTACTTAACCCTCCTTCGAATAGCTATATTCGATTGTCTCTTATCAATTAACTCTATTGGACTAACCCCTATCAATTAACTCTATTGGACTAACACTATTTGACAAACGCTATTTATTTACTCATTTCACTTACTCTTTTCGAATAAACTATATTCGATAATTCCTTTTACTTTCTATTCGAATAACTATATTCGATTTACTCATTTGCTTCTATTCTAATCGATTAAACTAACATCGATTATCTCCTTTCAACTTTATTCTCTAATCGATTAAACTAACATCGATTAGCTCCTTTATTCTTTATCACTAATCGATTTTCTAACATCGATTAACTCCTTTTACTACTTTAACACTAATCGATTAACTAACATCGATTAACTTCTTTTACTACTTTAACACTAATCGATTAACTAACATCGATTAACTTCTTTTACTACTTTAACACTAATCGATTAACTAACATCGATTAACTTCTTTGATAAACTACGCTTTCCGTTACAACTATTTCCTTTTTATAACGTTTACTTACCGTTACAAATATATCCTATTTATAACTTCTATTTACCGTTACAAATATTTCCAATTTATAACTTCTATTTATTTTCTAAATAAATATTACTTTTCTATTTCTATTTATTTTCTAAATAAATATCCCTTTTATAAAACCGTGTTCGTTTTATAAATATTTCCTTTTTATAAAATCCTGTGATTTTATAAAATTCCTTTATTTCAATATACATTGAAATACTTCTTTTTTTACATCCCAGGGTTTCTTATGATATTTAAAATATCGAATAACAATGATCAATATCATTCCAACACCCATAATCCATAACAGATTATATAACACATCATATATCACAATATATGAAAATAGTAAAATAAATGTTGAGGAATCCAGTCAGATTCCTCCAACCTGTTTCCCTGCATCACAGATGTTAAACAATATAGATAACATCACTTTCAGTTCTATATGATACGTTCTGTTAAACAGAATCAATATAGAAATTTAATCAACTGACTAGCAGTTCAATCAAACAGTCAACATACAGTCAATCAGCCAATATCTAACAGTTCTAAAAATACAACATGAAATTATAAACTGTTCAGAGTTAGTGAGATTTACTCACATTGGACGATCATCGTTGATAACGATAACCATCGCTTGATTCAGACGGACAATTTATTTTGTAATAAATTGTAACGAGCTTCGATTCGCTCCCAGTCAATTCCATTGTGTATTCCTCGTCCCTACGATCCTGTCGAATCTTGTTTCGTCTGATTCCCAAATGTATTCGGCCCATTAACGTCACGCTCAAAACTTGCCTTGGACAGTACCCTTTCATTTCAAAAACAAAACGCCTGTCTTTAGTATTGTAAGCATTCGGCCCTCTCTACATTTTGGCAACCAGAACGTTGTGAACAGGAATCCTTCTTCCTGAAATGAATGAGGCCGCTCCCTGTAATTTTCCATCTTTCCAAACAAAGCCGCAAGTCCCACAGTCATGCAAATCTCCCCTTTCAACTCAAGTAGAAAACTGACCTTGTCAAACCGTCCTCCATTTTGTTTCTACACCATTTCATCTCTTTACACCCCCACGCCATTGCCAAGGTCCAACATGGACCTTCCCCCAAATGAACGTAACGTCTTGTTTTTCCCTGCTATTCACCATTAACCCGCATTCATATTAAATCAACACATAAGTACATCAACCCCTCTTTAACTCGACACAACAACTAGCTATTTCCTTTTACTCCCCATCGTCCCATAAAAAGTCACACAGGAACTTCCACCAAAACAAATATAACTCCTCTAAATTTCACACATAGCAGTACCCCTTCAAAACGCAAGGCTCCATCCTGTTTAACTACCCAGCGTCGACTCCTTCCTCGACACCCGACTCTGCCCAGCACCGCAGTCCTACCAGTGATCCACCGAACTTCATCTACACCGAATACTCCAAAACCCTGCCTACACGTGCGGCTATAACCGACGAACTCAAAGATATAACTGAAAACCCCCAATCGACGATTCATTTCAAGAAATCTCGAGCCCTAGGTGTCGCGGTTAACATCGCAGGTCAGAAAACGAAACCGAACTAAATGAAATGGGTATAGAATTGAAGCTAATTCTCTTACAAAGCCAAAAATATCAGCTTTGGAATTTAATAGATTTTATTTGAATTGTTTGGATAATTTGGACTCACGATTTTGTTTTCTCCTGGAGCGAACAAACGCGGCGGCTCACTTTTGAGCTGAAGAGAAAAGGGAATTTTTTTTAGGTCTTAACGTGTAGAAGGGATATATATAGGGGTATTTTGGATTTACTTGGTTATTAACGCTGTACGTGGCTTAAAGCTTAGCCATACAATTGGAAGGGATGTCGGCAGACACAAGATAATGTATATATATATATTCTTACGCGATACCCTTCTCCTTTGCTCCTAAGTTTTAGCTTATAAAATCTAACGTACCTTGCTTCATAAAATTTCTTTCACGTACCGACTAAAATAAAGGTACCATTTTATCGAGCTCGGTGCCACGATTCCAGAAATATAATAATATCGGTAGTTTAACTCAGATTGTGAAACCCCAGAATCGCTGATACAGGGTGCAAAATACTCCAAACAAAAAGTTGCTTATTTAATTAATTAAAAATTACAGTAAAATTCTAAAAATTAAATTATCACTATTTCCCAAAAGAACCTTGTCTAAATTCAACCCCGATATTCAAATATATTGAAATAACTGTTATGGCCGATAAACGATTCTATAGCGACTATTCTGAAATTTGATTTGGACGTACATCAAAATCTACACGATGAAATCCCGATTTTTCTCTTCTATTAGAAAGATATACTCCACCAGCTCCACACGTTTCTTGTTTCACAGAAATCTGATTTAAAACGAATCATGTACATTCAGTTGAAGTTCGAATCGCCAAATAGCGAACTGCAGCGCCATTTCAAGCTCGTTTATAATTATATTATAAACTATACGTTCAATTGTCGACGATTGAATATATTCGTTATTCTAATTCAATTCTAAACTGAATTATATATCACAGATGATCCGGTTCACACCATATCGTCATTCAACCAATTCTGATTATTTCAGAATTTAATATATTATTTTAATTAAATATTCATCATTATTTAATTCCACGACCATTAAATACTCTAAACCACCCTTTATATAATTAAATAAATTAATCATAATACCCCTGCCAATGCGGGTCATTACAAACAGTATTCTCCAGAATGGACCTAGCTACAGGTTTCCACCAATTACGTATAGCGGAAGACTGTGTTCCTTTGACAGCCTTCAGGGGTCCCGATTTATTCTACGAATGGTTAGTAATGCCGTTCGGCCTGTGTAACGCTCCGGCATACTTCGTCGATCTTATGAACATAGTGTTCCGTGGTGTATTGAATAAATTTGTTCTAGTCTTCATCGATGACATTTTAATCTACTCCAAGTCGGAAGGCGAACATGCAAAACATTTAGAACAAGTGTTGAAAATTCTGAGGAGAAATGTCTTGAAAGCTAAATTTTCTAAGTGTGTCTTCTAGCAGGATGAAGTTAAGTTCCTAGGCCATGTCATATCAAAGGAAGGGATTGCTGTAGATCCGAGCAAAATTACAGCGATTCAGAACTGGAAACAACCTACTACCCCCACAGAAGTTCGAAGTTTCCTTGGATTGGCTAGTTACTATCGGAAATTCGTTCAGGATTATTCAAAGATATCTGGTGTATTGACAAGGCTTACAAAGAAGCATGAGAAATTCAAATGGACTCCCGAATGTGAAGAAGCTTTCCATGAGCTGAAACTGAAGTTGACAACTGCTCCAGTATTGACAATTATAGAAGGCAACCAAGACTTGACTGTATGGACAGATGCTTCTATTAGAGGGCTAGGCGCAGTATTAATTCAAAAAGGCCAAGTGGTCGCTTATGCCAGCCGTCAGCTGAAGCCGCATGAAAGAAACTATGCAACTCATGATCTTGAGTTATTAGCTATCGTGTTTGCTTTAAGAATCGGGAGGCATTATTTGTTGGGCGAGAAGTTCGAACTATTTACCGACCATCAATCCTTAAAATATCTATTCACTCAGAAAGATCTATACTTGAGACAATAGCGTTGGTTAGAATTCCTTGCAGCATACGATTTTGAGATTCTATACTCTCCAGGGAAAGCCAATATTGTAGCAGATGCGCTCAGCAGAAAGAATGAAATCATCGCCAGTTTTGTCATCACGTCTTCATTAATTGATAGGATCTCGACCCTTCAGAAAGACGATGAATTTATTCAAAGAATCCGTCAGAGAGTCATGGAGGGTGAATCCACAAGTTTCCGACTCGATGACAAAGGAGTTCTTAGATTAAAGGGCAGAATTTGCATCCCAAATCTTCCAGAGCTTCGAAGAGAAATACTTGACGAGTGTCATAAGTCCAAACTAAGTATCCATCCCGGTGTGAGCAAAATGTATAACGATATCAAACCCACATTCTGGTGGAGGGCTTTGAAAAGAGATATTTCATTATATGTTAGCAGATGCTCCACTTGTCAGCTAGTCAAGAGCGATCAGCAGAAATTGGCTGGACTATTACAACCATTAGAAATTCCAAGATGGAAGTGGGAGCAAATTTCGATGGACTTCATTGATGGCTTGCCTCGAACTAAGAAAGGAAACGACAGTATATGGGTAATCGTAGATCGCTTCATGAAGACTGCCCATTTTATACTTGTCCGATCCAACAGAACGGCTCAATGTTTAGCACAGATTTACTTCAAAGAAATAGTCAAACTACACGGAGTGCCGCTCAATATAGTCAGTGATAGAGACCCCCTATTTACTAGCAAATTCTGGGAAGCATTCCAGACAGAATTGGGATCCAAATTGAATCTAAGCACCGCTTATCACCCTCAGACAGACGGCCAAACTGAGCTGGTGAATAGAATTTTAGAAGATTTACTGCGGGCTTGCGTTATCGATTTTGGAGGCTCATGGGAAGATCACTTACATTTAGCTGAATTCTCTTATAACAATAGCTATCAAGCAAGTTTGGGAATGTCTCCTTTTGAAGCATTATACGGTAGACCGTGCAGATCTCCCTCATGTTGGGTAAAACCTGGCAACAGACTTGTGTTAGGGCCCGATATGATTCGAGAAGCATCAGATAAAGTCGATTTCATTAAGAAGCGATTGAAAACCGCACAAAGCCGACAGAAAAGTTATGCTGATGCGAGAAGAAGAGATTTATCATTTGCCGTTGGCGATTATGTTTATTTAAGAGTTTGTCCAATGCGGGGAGTAATCAGATTTGGCAAAACTGGGAAGTTGGCACCGAGATTTATTGGTCCCTTTCCTATACTTGAACGAATTGGAACTCTTGCATATAGAGTTTCATTACCTGATTGGTTGCCTGAAGTACATGATGTGTTCCACGTGTCTCAACTCAGAAAACATGTTCATGATCCAGATCTTGTTGTAGAAGAAGCAACGCAACAGGATATAGACATAACTCCAGAATTAGCGCTCAGAAGAGAGCCATTAAAGATTGTTGGCAAAGAAACTAGAGAGCTAAGGAGCAAAAAGATTCATTTAGTCAAGGTGCAGTGGAGTAGTAATCCTAGAGACTGTACTTGGGAGACTGAGGAAAGCATTAAACAAGCCTACCCCAAATGCAGAGTAGACATCTCTGACTAACTCCGGTGCAAGGTACTTTTACAATACTTTGCATTTACATTTTGTTTCCTACTTTGCTGTTATTTCCTTTTCGATGATGAAAAGTTTTAAGTGGGGGAGATTGTAATAACCCGGAAAATGTGAACCAATTTAAAATTTTTAAAATTGGTTATTACCAAAGAATTTGAATAATTGAAATAGCTTATATCAATAAAATAATGAATTGGGGCTAGCAGGGCAGTTTGAAATTTTGAATACAAACTTTGTCTGACTGTACCGAGTGGAAAATATAATGGATTTAAGCGAAACTGAAAATATTTAAATCTGTTTATGAATACCTTTCTAGCGAATCTGAAAAATCGAAGTTTCATAACAGGAATCAAAAGTTATGGCCAAAAGAATTTTCAGAGAGGTCGCTATATAGAATATATAGCCCTGGAAAATAGATATTTTGTATACGACCTCGAAATTCGACGAAACCACTTTTGTTGGGTCCGGGATGTCAAATTATTGCTAGGTTTCAAATTTCATAATTTTTGAAGCTAGTATGTGAGCGAGGCAAAAGAAAATGTGATTGGTCAATTTCTGTTAAAATGGACCGACCTAAAATATGGCCAATTTTCAAACGAGCTCAGAATTCGACGAAACTGGTTTTGTTGGGACCGTATCGTCAAAACAAAGCTAGATATATTTTTCTGGAATTTTTCGATTCAGTTTGTGGCCCTGGCATATTGAAATGTACGTTCAAATTGAATATAAAATGTTTTATACTTTAATTTGAAAAACAACTGACTGTAACAGTCGAATTGGCCTACGAAACATATTCCATTGTGTCCGGGATGGGGGTAAAACACTAGGGGCGACAGTCGTTGGGTTTGATTTTGAGTTCGTTTGGCAAAACCCTAATTTTCGAAACTATAAAACCATTGGCCAATCATATATTTTCTTTTATTATTTTATTTTCTGAAAATATCTCAAAACCCTATCCGCCCAAGCGATATCGACGGTTCGTCGAGCTCCATCCTTCCCCCTCGTTTTCCCGCCGCCACAGGCGAAACCAGGCCGCGCCACCACCTTCCCTCGAAAGCCCCTTCGCCCCTCTTCACATCCGACCCAGTTTCGCCACCATCAGAAGCGCCACCATCGAGATCTGACGCTCCGAAGTGGGCGCGTTTAAACCGCCACCCAGGGTCCATCTCTACGTCGAACTGGAAGAGACTGGTGGCGCCGGAAAGCCCTTCCCTCCCTCGTCGACGTCCAACAATCTGATCGACCTATCGAGCAACGAATCGAGCGAAAAATCAAAACCTAAATTTGAGCAGGTTTGAAAACTAACGGGTTATTTAATTTTGAACTGTTTTTACACTATAAAGCGTTGCAAAACTTTGAAAAATAATATATTTTTCGTTCGTTAACGAAATTCGATGAAACAGGAAACATCACGACCGCAAGGAGGCTTTCTACCACATAGAAGAAGCCGTGGATTTTTCTGATCTTCCTACGATTTTTAGCACTACAAAAACCAATGTGAGGAATCTAAACTAAATTGTGTGAATGGAATCGTGTTGTATAAATTATATAAGCGAAGTGTAAATTATATACGCATTGTATACCTCATGTACATGTGTTGTATAAGTTATATTAGCGATGTATAAATTATACAAGCGTTGAATGAAACATATATGCTTTGAATTGTGATGAAATGCAAGTGAATTATAGAAATAATATATATATATATATACTCCCCTCGTCCACAGACCATGGACGATATTTATTGCTTGTGATTGACGTGATATTACATGGTATGATGAATGGTTGGAAATAATTGTTTGTGGTTGATATTGTGGTTGAAAAATACCTTTGTGGTTGAAAAATACCCTCTTGTGGTTGAAACAAATTAGAAAAGGATTGTGGAATTGAAAATAAAACATGCCGCCTGTGTGCGAACTAGATGCATGATTCCCACTGTCAAAAACCGCGAGGTTTTAAGGTAGAGCGAGGAGCCGTACTAGGGACGGTCCCGGTTTTAACTACCCTGCCGTTATGCTGCCGAAATTTTCTGAAATATTCATGTGTGGAGTTGAAATTCATTCGTTGAGTCAAAATTCATGTGTTGAATATTATTTGAATTTAAACAAATAGCTTTAGCGATAAAAATCACATTTTTATATATATACAAACTATAGAGAATATTCATGTGTTGAATTGGAATTCATTCGTTGAATCGAAATTCATGTGTTGAATATTATTTGAATTTAAACAAATAGCTTTAGCGATAAAAATCACAATTATATATATATATATACAAACTATAAAGAATATTCATGTTTTGAATTGAAATTCATTCGTTGAATCGAAATTCATGTGTTGAATATTATTTGAATTTAAACAAATAGCTTTAGCGATAAAAATCACATTTTTATATATATACAAACTATAGAGAATATTCATGTGTTGAATTGAAATTCATTCGTTGAATCGAAATTCATGTGTTGAATATTATTTGAATTTAAACAAATAGCTTTAGCGATAAAAATCACATTTTTATATATATACAAACTATAGAGAATGTTCATGTGTTGAACTGAAATAAATTCGTTGAATCGAAATTCATGTGTTGAATATTATTTGAATTTAAACAAATAGCTTTAGCGATAAAAATCACATTTTTATATATATACAAACTATAGAGAATATTCATGTGTTGAATTGAAATTCGTTCGTCGAGTTGGAATTCATGTGTTGAATGTTATCGTATTTTAAAATAAAATGAATAGACAATAAAAACTACATTTTTATTGTGAATATGAAGTGTTAAAAACATTCACGTGTTGAATAAATATTTTTGATGATAAAAATATTTCTTTTATCATGTATACGCTTTGATAAAAATACACACGTGTTGAAATAAATAATAGTTTGCTAGAAATGTTATTATTAGCTTTGTTCTGCATATATATACATGTGTTGAACAGGGAAAATGGATTAGCTGTAGAGTAAAGAAATTATTTGCGTGCCCGACAAATAGGTAAGCCTTGATGAGTTGGCTGCGCAATTTTATTTTTATATCAACTCCTGTGAATGCCATTGGATGCGGAGTGCTGGTTATTCTGTGTGAAATAATAAACATCGCCATAGGATAGTAACAATTAATTTTGAACTACACTACATGGCATACTTCTTAACGATAGGCATACTTCATCATATTCCACATAAGCAATTGGAGCTTGTGTGACAAGGTGGAAGATTTACCATACGAGCGAGAGGCTTGTATGGCGATGATTTTATACTACAGGTTGAACTGACGACTGATATGGACTATATAAAATATAACGATAAATTGCCAGATTAATAAGAACCCCACACGGGTCTGGAGTTAACAATAATCACGTCTCTCTAGTTATTAGATACGGCACATGGACTATTTATTTCCACACGGAACGGGGTTACGAGAATTTATTCTCTGGAGTTATTATCTATACACGCTCTCCCGTAAACACCAGAATATATCACTATAAATATGTGGATGCTTTTTAGGATTTATTGGGTACCTAACACGGCCCAATAAATTTCCAAACCCCTCCCCGTACAAAGGAGGTTTTGCCGAAATTTTTCGAAATATTAAGGCGTTAGTTAAATATTTGAAGTGAAAACGAAGCTGAAATTAATGAATGAACTATATTTGAAATTATAGAATGAAAAATATTTATATATAAAAATATAAATATAATTAAAAGGAATCGAAACCGTGTAGTTCGTGTTTTGGAATCGTAATTTGAAATGATTAGTACGAGAAATCCGACCATCGGATTTTCCCGAAACCGCAACCGCTGGGTTCGCCTTGGAAATATCTTTCCAACGGCACCAACCTTTTAAAAATCCAACGGTTGGATTGTCCGTAATGTTTAATTCAAATCTGAAGAAAAATAGCGCCAGAATCGTTTATATTTATATATAAATATAAATATAATTAGATTAAATCGAATAACGACGCTGCAGTTCGAATTTTGAAACTGTTACTTCAAACGACTAGTGTGGAAGATCCGACCGTCGGATTTTCATGAAACTGGAACCGTTGGGTTCGCTCAGACCCAGAACGTCTGAACGTATGTGTTGATTGGACGGATATACGAGGAATTTGACGCCTCCGGTTTCGTTCAGACCCAGAACGGACTAGTAAATGGACTGTGTGTCTGACATTGGATTTTTTTCTATACTGATTGATCTCTGTTAAATATATATTTGTTTGGCGGCGGAGAATTTATTCTTTTGCTTAACGCCCTTCTCTGAGACGTACGAGCTCAGAGGTTATATATCGATAGAAATCAGTCGTATGGAGTGGACTGCCTATGTGGCATGCCAAGATGCTGTGATCAAGGCTTCTGTTGCAAAGCAAAGTCTTGTGGATGATGATCAAAGCACGGTCTATGTTGCCTGGCTTTGTGTATAGCGTGGATTCGCGAGCCTCACACCTCGGTATGAGTTAAAAACGGGATACGGACCGCTTGGAGAGCACGACGTTTCTTTCTAGCTATGGTGGTGTAAGTGACTTACCAGCCCTGACATTTATATATATTTTTCACCTATGTGGTTGTTGGAATGCGAGGCGCCTCGATTATAGGTCTATAAGGACCGGGAAACGTGTGTTTAGGAATTGCCAATCCTCAAACGTAAGAGAGGACCGGCCCAGCCGAATCCGGGGTTACCCAGAGTGTGTAGTCCTGAGGCATTTGCTAGAATGTCTCTAAGCGGAGAGGAGCTTGCCCCTTGCCTCGACTCATGACGGAAATCCAATTTCCAATACGAAATAACGGACTCAATTGTAGAACTAGTATGGCGACATAGTAGATGGTAGCTATGCCGCCTATGATTGATATTTATGATGCTATTCGTTTTGAAACATATATGCACTAGTAATAATATCAACTGATTTTGCTTTACACGTATCAAGCATATTTGGCCATTATAAGGTAAAACTCTATCCTCCGGCTTGCGTTGCATTGTATGATGGGACTTGAGTCTTATAATGGCTTCATTCTTTAAAAAAGCATTGCGTTGTTTTAAAGAAATTACTTTGCTTTAAATGCACCAGCAATCACTGGAGTAAACCCGTTCCACGAAAGTGGCGTGGTCCTATGATTCGCTTATTACTATTGTTTAATTGTTAAATTGATTCCTCATACCAGTCCCCATGACTGACTCGTTGTTTGTTTCACTTTGCAAACGCGGGTGCCCTTATTTTCACACGGGCAGCCTAGTTCACAGGTGATAGGTTGTTTTTGGCTCTGCACTGTTGCATAGAGTGCATTTTGGCTCATGGCGATGCTGACTTCACAGAGATGACTTTGACATTTTCCGCCATTATTGTACTTATATTATGATTCCGCCATAGGCGATGCAGACTGCTTTACTTTCAGTATTTATTATCGTATGTATATGTACCACCTTCGGCGATGTAGACTGATACCCTTATTATGTCTCACTGCATGTATGTATTCCGCCTCTGGCGATGATGACTGATCACTTACCTTTTTATTTACTAAGTTATATCCTGCGTTGTGCTATTCTGATGTTGTTACATGTTGTGATTCCGCTGTCATATCCATGTAAAATTATTCTATTTATTGTTTTTGCTATTATCTGTTCTCTGCTATGATGATTGATGTGTTTTATTCCAATGATTATCCTTAATACCACACCTCGGATTTTGGGATCGTCACAAGAATGGTGCTTTCTGTTTGTCCGGTCGTAGCACAACTTGTATGGACGAGTGTCTGACATAGCATTTCCAACCGTCACACCATTGATTTTTACGAATATACCAAGTTGGTGGGGAGAAGGAAACTTCTCTTTATTCTACACCCAGTGTGCATTTGTGTAATCAATATGTAATTACGGATCCGACGATGTGGCATTCAAAGTGAATGGTGATCAGATGTTCTGAAGATAGACGTAGCCTCTAGCCTCAAAAGCAGGAGGTAACAGAAGTTGGGTTAGGCAGCATTGCTAGTTCGGTCATCCCCAAGAAGGGTGTATTATCACCGATCTAGAGAAAATTCATATTTGTTCTTCTTTTTCGATTCTGTATCTTCGGATTATGGTTGGATGGCCAACAACCGTGGGTGGCAATATATTCGATACACTCAAGCTAAATGAGTGGTCGGTCATGTATGGTCGGGTTGCAAGACGTTCTTGTTGAACCCAGGTGTATATACTCTAGAGTACACTGATCGGTAGGTGCTCCCATACCTTGTCTATTGGAATCCAATCTCCAATAAGCGCCCTGCGGTTTATGATTTTATACTATATATATGTGGAGCGTGGGATGCAAGCGTTCTTCTACTTGGATATTTATTTGTTTAGACATAATTATAATATCACTGGATTTTGATATCAAAGTATTTCGGTTTATAGTAAGGTAAAAACCGTCCATGTTTATGTGTAGGCTGGTCTTACTAATTATCTTTTGTTTGAAAAGGATTTTCAATGTTAAACACTATGGTTGGAATTTACTCACACCAGTCCCATGACTGACCCAGAGTTTATTTTGTTGGTTTTCCCTAAACTCTTGGGTGCCCAAATTTGTACGGGCAGTCAAGTGTTTCAGGCTTTTATAAATATACTTGGAGAAGCTGGAAGCAGAAGGCTTCACCACTAGTTATGTAGAAATTATTTCCACTGTGATATGATGTACTGTACTCTGATAATGGTATGTATATACAATATAGTTTTGTATTTCAAAGTTATGTTATATAATACATTTATATTCTTTCCGCTGTGAGTTTCGTGTTTACTCTGATTCTGTTCAGTTGTATTCTTCTTCTGTTCTATTAGTTCTATCTTATCTTTCTCACCCTCTAAATTCTTCTATTAATGATCTGAATTTTCGTGCACTTTGAGTTGAATGTGTAGTATATTAGTCAGCTCAAATTGGTATGGATTTTCGGGCCATTACAGTTGGTATTAGAGCTAAAGGTTAAGTGATTACCTTGGCTCTATGGCGTGACTCAATAGAGATGGAGTTAGTAATACTCTAGATTGAGTATGAGTGTATATATATGAGCGCGTATTTTTGAATCAATATAAAACTGTTTTATATTGTGTTGATTGGTCAGTCGAGTAGTTTATGAATTCTGGTCGAAACAGTAATGCAAGCTGCGTCGATAGGTGTTTCTAAACTTTTGAACAGAGTAATTCGACACAGTATATTTTGAAAAGAGGGTAAATAAAATAATTTTTACCCAAAATATATTTTGATATAAAAAGAAGTATATATCTTGATATTATTATAATATATCAAATGTGTGATCATTATTATGATGGAACATGATTATAATTAAGTTGGTTATATAAATAACCAAATCGAAATATTATGTAAGTATAATATGAAAAATCAGATGAACTAAATCTGAATTTAAAACCAGAATTGAAATAAGACTCTGGAAACTTGGACAGAGCTGGAAATAATATTAGGATGAAATATGTCTGAATTTTAAAATCCTGGGAGATTTGAAATTGTTTTCCAAGTGCTGCGAAAGATATTTTGAGGGAATTTTCAAATATAAGTGTTTAAATATGAGTTTTGAAAATTATATATATTGAACTCACTTCGATTGCTGGAAAATAATTCAGATGATGATCGCGACATCATCGGTGTTCATTTCCGAGGTTCTAAGTGACGGATTACAACCAAAGATTTTGTTTTGAATTAGTATAAGGAAACAAGTTGCTAGAAATTCAAATGTTTTGAATTATATATGATTTCAAACTGATTTAAAAAAAAATCCCAGGAATTTGAATTCTGAAATAAAAATTTAACGTATGGTATTAAAATGATAAAAGTGAATGAATAAATTAGAGTTTAACTTAAAACTAAGTTAAATAAATTTGGAATTTGATTTAAAGCCAATTAAGTGAAAATCGTATTTGAGCTCGAAATTAACTTGGTTAATTATATTGGACTGGGTTAAAGACGATCCAGAATGGAAATTGTAAAAGAGAAATATTGGGGATTCGAGTTATTAAAATGAATTGATTCTTGGAGAATAAAGAATCGAATTTTGAATTTGGAGATGAAGATAACTGATTTGAGAAATAAACCAGTAAATGAAATGGAGCTGGAGTTGAAATAGAATTTTGGCTTAGTAAAAAGTGAGTGACTGGATGGGAAAATAAATTGATTGGAGATCAGATGGAAATGTTTGGGTATATAAAGCGATAGCAAATGGTAGGGACGAAGTTAAATGCCCGACAAAAAGGTACAAGTTACATTATATTTGGGTATGATTTTGATGAGTTTGTTTGACAAGTCGTTTGGCTATTTGTTATTCTGTTGAATTGGAGAAAGTCCAGAGAGGCAAGTTGTAGTAGTACCGAATGAGCCGTGCAGAGGAGATGCTGACGAAATTCTCTGAAAATTTAAGCTGTTAAGAAATTTTAAGAATTTCTGAAAGTATTCGTGAATAAGAAGGAATAAATTTTTAATTAGAATTAATCAGTTCAGTTAAAACTGGAATCAAGAAGTAAAACAAAAGAACTTAATCTATTTATAATAGGATTCATATCATTTTCTCTACCTTAGTAATTTCGGGGACGAAATTCTTTTAAGAGGGAAGGAATGTAACGTCCCGCAATTTTATCGGTTTGTATTTGAATATTTAAATCAGTTTAAATATTGAATTCGTATTATAAATGAATTTATATATATTAATTAAAACGAAGTTGAACATATAAAAATATATATTAAATACAATCGAGCCCGTAATATCGCAGAAGTTCGTAGTTTAACGTTCTGAACTTCAACTGAGTGTACATGATTCGTTTTAAATCGGATTTCGTCAAAACCAGAAACGTTGGAATCTGTTGAACTGTATTTTTCTAACGGAAATGGAAAATAGAGATTTCTTCGTATAGATTGTAAGATATGTCCAAATCAAATATTCAGAAAGTCGCTATAGAATCGTTTATCGACCGTAACGGTTTATTTGATATAACTAGATATCGGTTTCGAATTTAGACAAGGTTCTTTTGAGACATAGTGATAATTTAATTTTTAGAATTTTACTATAATTTTTAATTAATTAAATAAGCAAATTTTTATTTGAAGTATTTTGCACCCTATATCGATATTTTGGGGTTTGAACATATGAGTCAACCTACCAATATTATTATATTTTTGGGATCGTGGCTCATCGCTGGACATGACCATAATTTTATTTTCGTCCATAGCAGTCATATTCAAATGGAATTTTATGGAAACAAGTATCCTTAAATATATAACATATATAAAATGAGTTTCTTAGCATTTAAGCACAGTATAACATTTATCATGTCAAACATTTAAACTCGGCACATGCTAATATGCTAGGTCCACCATTTTCAAAGATTTTTGTGTACGGTGAGACATGAGAATCACTCAAATCAAATGAAAGCTTGGCTAAGTCATATAGTGCGGCCATCCCTTATCCATTCTTTTCCTATATGAAACGGCAATAAAGAAAAAAATAAAATAATAAAATTAACACGGTCTACTGTATATACCATCACCCTAACCTTGAAATAGAAGTCGCTACCATACTGTGCAATACAAAATACATAGGCCCTAAATCCTAATCCTTCACGGTGAAGTAACAGGTAGGTCATCAGCTACCCCTAGCTATCACTCTACTGCATAAGAACTAAGCAGAACATTTTATATATAAATCCAACCGTCCTATATCTCTCTCCCAACCCCAAACATTTCTTCCTAAGGCTGAAGCCGCTCTTCTTCTATTCTTTTCTGAAACAAGGTAAAATGAACCAAAACAAAACGAGGGGTCAGTTTAATCGTGGCGAAGCTCGGGGGCTCAGGTCGAACTATAGAACGGACGGAGGAGCTGGAAATCGCTGGTCACAACGTTGAGCAGTACTGATGTAAGAGCACGTCTTCATGGAAGGCAAACGTGAAGTATATAATACTAGAGGTTGTGCGGTCTGGGTTTGCAAAGTGGATGGATGGTGCATGAGTTTCCCATTCATGAAAAGCCATGTCACTGGCTCTCTCCACTCTGTTGCTAAAAATGATCAATGGATGTGTTTCACTCACATATATATATATATATATATATATATATATATAAGGATGAAAGTGTATTGAATATGGGAAGCGTTAGTGACTTAGGGACAGGAGCTGAGTTCGGCTTGGGTTATCGAAAGAGGGATGAAAGGAGGGGCGTACATAAGAAGTCCTGTAACACCCCACATCCTTTAGTGTCACTCACAAAGGGAATGCTCTAAGTTCTGTGGAGCATTTGGGGTAAAAGATGCAGATAAATTACAAGACAGACAAAATTAAAACAACGGAAAATAAAACTTTACTTTATTGATAAAATAGTTTGTACAACAATTGTTTTCCAATATTAGAGTATCATCTGTCTTACAAAATAAAGAAGCATAAAATAACATTTATATTCCCCAATGTAGCGTAAGCTAGCCATAGCAACAAAAAAAGAGAGTCCAAAGCACTTTGTCAAAGAATCTTCGAGCTTGGGAAGAGCAGCGGTCCAATCTAACCTGAGCTGAACTATTCCCTCCTCAACTACCTGGGGGGGGGGGGAACGGAAGAAAAGAAGAAGAAATAAAAGTAGAGTCAGACATAAAGCCTGAGTAAGTCTAGTGACTATTCAGTCTATGGATAAGAAAAAGAGCATGATAAGTATATGCTGGAAATGGGAAAGCACCCTAAACTAAGTTAAGTTATCTCGAACCGAATATACTATCGTACCCCATACTAATCTCTGCACCACCTAAGTAGTGTCCCAACTAGTAATGATAACGTGATCCCAATCCCTGTAATTTTTGTTGCCTTCAGGCGTACATTTATTGTTTCTGACCTAGATCTAATCTAGGATTTATGCTATCTTCCGAACGATGCCCTCTAGTCTAGGACACACTACCTAGAGTGGTATATGTTCCTAGACTTTTTCCACGTATGTGTCGCGAATCGTTATCGGTTGTCTATATGCACATGTCCTGTAATGTGCGGCCCGAGTTCCGTGTCAGGGCTACTCTAGAAATACGGAACTCGGTCGGGAGCTTTCATATATCCGCCGATGCAGATGCTAAGGTCTGTTTTTTTTCTAGTGACTATGGTCCCACTCGACCCCTTCCTCAACTAATGAAAGGCCATCCTTGAAAAATGAGAACTATGCGCAGGCCCCCCTATGCCCCACTGTCCTATGGCCATCCGCAACCATAACTAGATAGCAAGTATATGGTCTTTTGGAGTTCTCCGCCTTTCCGCTTCACGTATCTCGATTGACTCAAGATGGTAGGTAGACGACGAGTTGCTATCACAGGGCTACCGTCTTCTCGCCGAATCACGCTGGTCCATCCTAGTCTTTAGGTTGTCATATTTTGCAACCAAGGCATACCCTTGGTTCTTCTAATGCAGACCTTAACCTCTGTGAGCCCAGGAGGATCATCTGCAGCCTCACAGAGGGATACCAAGAGTACCCTCACGTCCCCTCGAAGCCTCGGGCTTCGTAACCCAATTCGTTGGAGCCTTCTAGAATCAGACGGACGTACGCTCCTTCTCATGTTCTACTAAGATTTACTACTTAGTTTCTTTCCTTCATCAAGTTGGTTAATTGTCATTAGTCAATTCAAGTTAACTTAACCCATCCCTTTTGTCATATTATACTTGTTAAGTGTTGCCTCCTTGTGTTAACTTAACCTCACCATGTTTAACTAACCTGTTACAACGGTTAAGTGACTCCTTATATAACTTAACCCTACTACTTGTTTAATTAACAGGTTATAATGGTTAAGTGTTGTCCATTCACGTTTAACTTTACTACAAGTCAAATTACACTGGTTAAGTGTTCTTGTTACTTAACTCTAATCATTCATGTTATATTGGTTAAGTATTTCTAACTTACTTAATCCTAACCCACTTGTCAAATCAACTTGTTATCATGGTTAAGAGTTCTAATTTTACTTAACCTCAATCACTTGTCTCACTAACATGTTTCTATGGTTAAGTGTTCTAATTAACTTAACCCCGATCACTTATCTCACTAACATGTTTCTATGGTTAAGTGTTCTAATTAACTTAACCTCAATCACTTGTCTCACTAACATGTTTCTATGGTTAAGTGTTCTAATTAACTTAACCTCAATCACTTATCTCACTAACATGTTTCTATGGTTAAGTGTTCTAATTAACTTAACCTCACTCTCTAGTCCAGTTTAATCATGTTAGAATGGTTAAACATTTGCTTAACCTTACCCACTCCCCTAGTCAACATATTAAATTGGTTAAGTGTCCAGATTAACCTAACCCTACCCACCAATTTAGTTAACATGTTGAATTTGGTTAAGTATTAATTCAATTGACTTAACCCTATCAATCCTGACTCAGCCTTAATTTATTAATTAAAGCACCAACCACTCACATTAGACAGATATTGTTGTGGTAACTGGATAGCCGGTCGGTTCCGGGCAGGTTTATACTACAAATCATGTTTAACCTCGGGTCTTTATTGGGCTCAATGCTTAACCACCCACATTGGATAGGTATTGTTGTGATTACTGGACAGCCGGTCGGTTCCGGGCAGGTTTACATCACAACTCAATCCAACCTCGGGTTAAGCATATCGTATTTTCTAAGTTTACATATTTGTCTCTTTTCAATTTTATATGTAAATGTTTTGTAGCCCATTATCCAAATTCGTTATTCTTGGGTTTAATAATTTATACCACTTAAATTTCACAAGTTGTTGGCATGTGCCAAACATGCCAACACATATATTTTAATTAAACCCAGTGTTATTTTCCCCGTTTGTACGTTCGCAATATTATAACATATGTTGGGCTTCAACATTTCAGCCCAACTTAGAAACATAAAAAAAAGAGGCTTAGAACATGATATATTCTAAGTAACATAAAAGGGGTGTGTGAACGCATGAACTTGCAACATAGCTATTTAACTAACATAAATTATGTGGTGCATGAACTTGCAATATAGCGATTTAATTAACATAAATTAGTGGTGCATGAACTTGCAATATAGCGATTTAATTAACATAAATTAGTGGTGCATGAACTTGCAATATAGCGATTTAATTAACATAAATTAGTGGTGCATGAACTTGAAATATAGCGATTTAATTAACATAAATTAGGGGCTTGTGTACTTGCATTGTAATAGCATATAATTTTGACATAAATCATAAACCTAAACATGAGTCATGGGTTTCAATCTATTCATGTAAACTTGCATTTAAAATATGAACCTAACTAAATTAGGTGTCACTTGTATTAGCATATGATTTTTATAACAACATAAGCCTAAAACATATTTTTATTTAGGCATAACACTAAACATAAACTAGTCATTTCCATAAAGTCACTATATGTTCACAAAGATGCTTACTTTTGTCACTAATACAAAAGTATAGTTTAACTTGAATTATGAGGCCTATTCCAACATAAACTTATATGAATCATGTTACCCAAATGGATCCAACTACACTTGAAATGATCATAGGCATATATATACAAAGATCTAAATCATGTAGGCATAACAGTGAATTATGTTTACATAAGTCTCAACTTGGTTGTAACAAAATATATACAACTTCTTATTAACCACAACATATAAATGTCAATTTCCAACATGAATCGTATACTTGCAAAGGGTGTTACTTTTCATTGCAAATGTACAATTAATCCAATATCATGTTAATTATACTACAACATCCCAAATCCATTTATAATAAAATCAGAACAACATACAATTATGAACTAGCATCGTTACAATTAAAGTACGATTCCATTTTCATTCTACACAAATCAAGTCTCAATTTTTATTCATATCGGAATAGTACTCTACTTACAACGTATGACGAATCTTGTATTCAGGATTCTGAATTCTGAATTTGGTGATGCTATCCTTTGAGTTTGACGTTGTTTTGATTTATTTGTTGTAGTTTTAAGCTTTGAATCAACTCTTAATCGTCTCTTAATTTGACGACTACTCCTAGTCTTTCTTCAGCAGCATGACGGCTCCTTCTTTTTTTTCTCTTTTTTTTGTGTGAATTAGGTTGTGAGAGCTATGTTGTTTATATAGAGTTGCAAGTTAATTTGAGCCGTCGATGAAGCCAAGGTTAACACAAGCCGTCCGTTCTAAAGAGAAGCCAATTATGTTCACAATTTAAGGGCTGTAAATTACTCCTATTTCAAATTATGTCATAATTACTTTCTTAATGTACATTATCAACATTTATTATTAAATTTGTATGCACATTAGATACATCCCCCCTTTACACATTTATTATTAAATTTGTATGCACATTAGATACATCTCCCCTTTACACATTTATTATTATTATTGAATTAGCAACTTTAGTGTTAACAGAAATACGGGGTGTTACAAGTCCTGATAGGAAGAGTCGGGTTATGCAGTATCAGGTGCGTGGTGATGAATATAATGTTAGAAGCGTGTTTTAGCAGTTAAGAAGAGGACGGGTTAATACTGAAATGAGGGGTGGAAGTATAAATAGAGGCCAGATGAGGTACAGATGGCCATTGTTACCTTGATGACGGAATTCAAAGTGGAAGAATAGAAGCAGCGAACTTGGGTATGTAGGGTGGTTTCCTGTTGAAGAGCAACGTGTGAAAGAAGTGGATTAAGTGCATGGAATATATAAATGAAGGGATGCTTCAACAGAAGAGTAATTTTGTGGCGTGAAGTTATTGGGTGATGGTGGGAGGATATTTACTGGAGCATGGATTCATGAACAAGAGGAGTCGCGTTCTTTCTCCGGAGATGGGTTGTCGCGGAAATGGAGATACAAATGAGGAGAAGAATAGTGAAGAACCTGTAGCGTGCTACAGGGTGTTGGGTTTTCTAAGTTTAGAAGAAGGAAAAACAGTTGAATCGGGTGGATAAAGTTTTGTGCTGAATCAAATGGTATAATCCCAATTAAATAAATGAAGCAACGTGACGGGTTATACATTTTTAAGTGTATTGTAGGAAATGGGTTTGTTGTAGTTTATGACGCTGGTGAAGTCTGAGTTGTGAAGGACGGTAGAAGTTTGTCTTCTGGAGCAGGTGAGCACATTTGAGAAGAAGGGGTTGTACTGGTAGAACTAAGAAAGAGAAGGGTGCGTGATTTTTGATATGGGAGCTGAAGTTTTCGGCATGGAGTTTTATGGGGGTTGACGCACTGATGGACGTCAAGGACGATGGGGTTTAGCTGAAAGCGCTGCGGAGCTTTTGGGAACGCCTTCTATTCTGTGCATGGTGGTTTCGGTACAGACTGGATGGAAATGGTGAAGACTGTTGTACAAGGGGAGTCGCGGCGACAACGATTTAAATAAGTCGAGCTTGTTCTTATATAACTGGAAATAGGAAAGTAACTGTAGTGCGGAAATTAACGAATTTAATGCAGTCAGTTGAATTGGATACACATGGACATATGCTACTTACTGGAGCTAGCCCAGAGTGATTTGAGGCACGTTTGAATTTATGGTAGAATTGAATGCCTGTTCAATTGACTGATGCAAATCGTTATTTAACGGTTAACGTGCCAAGGTGAGTAAAATCACTAATTCTGATCTATTTTAAAATATTACAATTATATTTTAATGTTAGTTGAACACTGTGTGATGGTCGTTTAGGTAGATCACAATTAAATTGGTTGAAATATACATCGTTGCTTATGTTGAATACTGATTCCATCGATTATAATGTCCCCTAGTATGAAATCAGTGTTAATTGTTTGACTAACATCTGTGGATGCGGGAAACCGGTTGGAGGAATCCAACCGGATTCCAAAATATTTATAAGTACTGTTTGTTTTATGTATATGCACTGTTTGAACCCAAATGACAGTAAAACCCCATGTGAATATTGATGTTGAATGGAAATTCAACATTTGTTTTGATTAAATAAATAAATGATATCGATTTAGAGAATAACAACAGTCGACCATAAAACACATCGTTTGTTAAGGAGTTGATTGGCCGTCAGGCAAATCAACGAAGATAATTATAAAAAAATTATATTTTTATAATTAAAGCGAAGTTTTAAATTATAATAGAAGTTCTATTATAGACAATTATTTTAGAGTTCGTTTTTGTAAAGTAAATAAAAACGATTGTTGACATTTAAATAAGTTTGTAAAGTAGAAATTATCCTACGATTAAATATTTGGATAATTATTTTAAGATAAATAATTTAGAAATATTTTTAGATTAAATATATTAATTTAAAGGTAAGAAGTAATTTAAACCATTTAACGAATTTATTGATGGAATGAAGTTGATTTAAATCAACTGTTTAATTGAAAAATGATTATTAGATTAAATGGGTCCATGTAAAGAAGTTATTAATAGAACTGTGGAATGAAGTTAATGCAAAGAGTTAATGTTTAAAATAAATAATCATAAACAACGAAGATTTTAAAGTATGAATATGGTGTTATAAAACCATATTCCAAAATAAAACAAGGAAATATGACTTGAAGTATATTATAAGTAATAAGGAGTTTAGAGTTACAGACGTATATCTATTCTAAGATAAGAACGTTGTCGATCAAGGTCTGAGAGGTAAATAAAATAGCCCAACTTGAACGACTTCACTATTATCGAGGGATGGTATTAGTTTGTAACGGAAAGAGATGTCGAGATTAGTTATAAAATGTAATATAGCAGCGTATTGCAAGTCTTTGAACTATAATGATAAAATAAGCGCTGTTGACTAGGCTTAAGCGTGACTGTTATGTCGAGATTAGTTATAAAGGGAAATAATACAACGTATGACAAATTTTGAACTGTAACGATAAATTAACACTGTTGACCAAGCTTAAACGCAATTTTTATATATAGCACTATTTCCTAAGGAATGAAAACAGTTTAGTTTGAAATCCACTTATTCTAAAGTAATAAGTAACGATGTTTCCCCAAAGAAAATATAAGAATAAGTTTAGAAAGAGAAATTGGAGAATCGTGTTAGAAAACGATGGCAGCATTTCGATGTTCGAAATGTAATTAGAATTAAACCATTAGGATTTGAAACTATAATTTGACGATGTCAAATGTATTAAATTAAATTATTTTAAGAATTATAATCTGATAGGATAGTTGATAATTAGTTTAAACCAATAAATTATAATAAGGTATGAAATCAGTATTTAGTTATAAACTTGATATTGATTTAATAAGAAGTTGACTTAGAGAACAGAGTTTATAAAGTGGATTTGGAATATAAAGTTATGAAAGAGATTTAATAAGATAACGGTATTTACTAGAATAATGTGTTCAGATTTTTATAATAGAAATGATATTCACCTTTTAAAGTGAATAATGTTTTAAAGTGAACGCTTGGAAGATAAAATTGTTTAAAATGAAATTGGAAATATTTTTCCAATATAGTTAGAGTATATTATCCAAGTGTAGAAAATAAAGAACTCGAAAAGAATGAAAATGTTTCGAATGTTAATAACGTATGTTTTCTGGAACATGAGAGAATAAGAGTTTATAATAATTGGAAATGTTTTCCGAGAAGTGTAAAAAGGCTAAAACGAGATTTGAGAAATATCTGGTAAGATATGGGAATTCGAATAATAAAAACGAATGTTAAATAAAAAGTACCCGTGTTTGTGTGATGTCTAGTTATACATTTAAATGAATGTTTGTTTTTACTTCGATGGTTAAATAACCGATTATCGAAGAGTTTTGATCATCGTTGTCAATACGGAGTGACCGGTTGGATATATTATCCGGAAACCACTTCGTATAAGCATAAGCGCTGCGAATTATATTATGCTTAAGATAATTGAAGATGGAGTGAAATGCAAGGGTCATCCAATTTCAGAATGGTGCTTTTTGTTTGTCTCGTCGCAGCACAACTTGTATGGACGAGTGTCTGACAGAGTATTTCCAACGTTCACGCCGTTGATTTTTACGAATATACCAAGTTGGTGGGAAGAAGGTAACTTCTCTTTATTCTACACCCAGTGTGTATTTGTGTAATCAATATGTGATTACGGATCTGACGATGTGGCATTCAAAGTGAATGGTGATCAGATGTTCTGAA
Organism: Allium sativum; assembly: GCA_030737875.1. Taxonomy (NCBI): domain Eukaryota; kingdom Viridiplantae; phylum Streptophyta; class Magnoliopsida; order Asparagales; family Amaryllidaceae; genus Allium; species Allium sativum. Next base: position 897,294,066 of record CM060912.1, read on the forward strand.
GATAGACGTAGCCTCTAGCCTCAAAACCATGAGGTAACAGAAGTTGGGTTAGGCAGCATGGCTAGTTGGGTCATCCCCAAGCAGAGTGTATTGTCACCGATCTAGAGAAAATTCATATTTATTCTTCTTTTTCGATTCTGTATCTTTGGATTACGGTTGGATGGCCAACAACCGTGGGTGGCAATATATTCGATACACTCAAGCTAAATGAGTGGTCGGTCATGTGTGGTCGGGTTGCAAGACGTTCTTGTTGAACCCAGGTGTATATACTCTAGAGTACACTGATCGGTAGGTGCTCCCATACCTTGTCTGTTGGAATCCAATCTCCAATAAGCGCGCTGCAGTTTATGATTTTATACTATATATATGTGGAGCGTGAGATGCAAGCGTTCTTCTGCTTGGATATTTATTTGTTTAGACATAATTATAATATCACTAGATTTTGATATCAAAGTATTTCGGTTTCTAGTAAGGTAAAAACCGTCCATGTTTATGTGTGGGCTGGTCTTACTAATTATCTTTTGTTTGAAAAGGATTTTCAAAGTTAAACAGTATGGTTGGAATTTACTCACACCAGTCCCATGATTGACCCAGAGTTTATTTTGTTGGTTTTCCCTAAACTCTTGGGTGCCCAAATTTGTACGGGCAGTCAAGTGTTTCAGGCATTTGCAGATATACTTGGAGAAGCTGGAAGCAGAAGGATTCACCACTAGTTATGTAGAAATTATTTCCGCTGTGATATGATGTATTGTACTCTGATAATGGTATGTATATACAATACAGTTTTGTATTTCAAAGTTATGTTATATAATACATTTATATTCTTTCCGTTGTGAGTTTCGTGTTTAGTCTGATTCTGTTCAGTTGTATTCTTCTTCTTCTTCTTCTGTTCTATTAGTTCTATCTTATCTTTCTCACCTTCTAAATTCTTCTATTAATGATCTGAATTTTCGTGCACTTTGAGTTGAATGTGTAGTATATTACTCAGCACAAATTGGTATGGATTTTCGGGCTGTTACATAGTATTTCGAATTAGTGGGTTTGACGGTTGAGCTTTAAAAGTTGGGAAAGTGTAGAAAGGAAAATGGATTAGGATTTTTTTTTGAGATAAATTACTTTGTGAGAATATTTAGGAAAGTCTAAGTAAGTTGGAAACCTACTTTGAGTCTAGCCCCATTGTTAACCTGAAATTTTAAAGCTTTTGGGTGATAGTTTATGGTGTTTTTCAAGTTTTGACCTTAAAGTTTACAATTTCAAAATATATACTTCCTGTATAGTGTAGAAACATTTTTTGAAACAAAAAGAGTTATTTTTGACGTTTGAAAAAAAGTGTAAGAAACATACTTGAAAAGTACATACCGGATTTTGGGAAAAAATAAAATAAAATGAGGTATATTTTCGAAATGGTGATTTCTTATGAAATTTTTATTTAAAATGAACTCTTTCATAAAAATATTTACGTTATAGAGCATGTATAGCGCGCTAGTTTTTATGCTATGATGCATGAAAGAATTAAATAGCAAAACATAGAAAAGATTGCATTTTTGTCAAAAACTAAAAATTTTGGTAAGGGAAAATTTTAAAAACCACTATTGACATAAATTTTTGGAAATTGTTTTGACATAAACTTTGGAGGGTGGACAAAATAAGTTGTTAAAATTTAGAATAGAGTAGATGTTTTGGGACAAGTTTAGAAATGAACATCTAAGTGTAAGTAATTGAATTGGTATTGTAAACATGAACAGTTGTAAAATTATTTGAGAAATAATTATCCTTGTTTACTGTAATAACTCGGAAATTCTGAGCCAATTTAAAATTTTTATTTTGGCAATTTTGACGAATTTTGAATATTTAAAATGAATTATTTTATATAATAACGACGAGAAATTTATTTGAATAGAATTGGAACGTATATATTTATATAGCTCGACGCTAGAATATAAATATTTATTTATAATTCTAAAAGGAATTGAAAATGGCACGGTAGTTTGAAATTTCGATTTCAAAGTTCAAATGAATGTACGGGATTCAAAATAAACCGGATTTTAGCGAAACCAAAAATATTAGAATCTATTTGAAAATATTTTTCCAAGATTCCGGAAAATTGAAATTTCATAGCGCGGATAAAAAGTTATACCCAGTTGAAAATTCAGAATAGTCGCTATGGAATTATGGCCTTAAAAATGGGAATTTTGCAAACGACCTCGGCTTTCGATGAAACCACTTTTGTTGGATCCGTGATGTCAAGTTATTGCTAGGTTTCAAAATTCGTAATTTTCTGAATTAATATGTGAGTGTGGCAATGGAAAACGCGTTTGACCAGTTTCAGTTGATTTTAATCGACTGGAAAATGGCCATTTTTCTTACGGTCTCAGAATTTGACGAAATTAGTTTTGTTAGGACCGTATCATCAATACGAAGCTAGAAAATATTTTTTAGGAATTTTTAGAGTCCGTATGTGGCCCCGGTAAATTGAAATGTACATTTAAATTCAATATATAGAGATATATTTTGATTTTGACGGAAACTGGTCGAAACGATCGAATCAGCCTACGATACATATCCCATTGTGTTCGGAATGGGGGTGATTAGCTCGGGACGATAGTCGATGAGGTTGGATTGGAGTTCGAAATAAAAACTTACCTTTAATCAAAAAAAAATATAAATATAAAATAATATATATACCCCTCCTAGTTTGGTCAAAACCTAACCTTTGAAACCCTCGGTCAAAATGAAATAAACCGCGCCCCTCTTTTTTTCTCAGCCCGTCGCTCCTTATCGTAGCCCCTCCAGGCCTCGACCGCTGCCGCCTTCCACGGACCGCCGCCGCCAAAGATTACCACCTCCCTCCTCCTTCGTTCTCCGATCATCCTCGGACCCGATGCCCTCCAAACCACAACCAAATCCCCCACCAAGCCCTGACGCCGTCTGAAGCCCTCTGCCATCAGCATGATTCCGACCACCTGCTGCCTGCGCGAGCACCCCACCACGTTGTAGATGCTGGCGCCACCCCTGCAACCTCCGTGAGCGCAGCCCTCTTTTAGACAATTTACATTAAGTTTTTTTAGTTTTATTTAATTAATTTATTTAGTTTCTACATAATTATTTTAAAAAAAATCAGTTTTTTTCATAATAGAAATGTAAAGATTAGTTTTATTTATTCTGGTTAATAAAAATTTGATTTTTTTACATATGGTTTTAAATAAAAGGTTTGATTTTTATTTAGATGAATAACACATAAAAGTTTGATTTTTATTTATATGACTAGCATATAAAAATGAGATTTTTATTATCATGAAGGCAAAGTAAAAATATGATTTTTATATGATAGAGAAAATATTTATGTAAAGTAATAAAAATATAATTTTTATATATATAGTGAAGTAAAAATATAATTTTTATTATATTGCTAGCAAGATAAAAATATAATTTTTATCATGGAAGTAGCGGTGTAAAGGAGTGATTTTTACATATGAGGTAGAGATATAAAAACACGATTTTTAATATATATGAAGTGGAAAATAAAAATATGTTTTTTATGTACATATAGTGATAATAAAAATGTGATTTTTAATATGAACAGCGTGAAAAGGATGGCGTAGGAATTTCAAGCAAATCAAATCGATCAGAAATTCAGAATAGAATGGCGGAGTGGAACCCAAAGGTGAGAACTTCTCACTTTTAATTCTTGTTTTCTAGTTGAAATATATACTAGGATGCAGACGGTGCTTAGCTGCACCCGACACCCGTCGCCCACAGACCATGGATGACTTATTTATTTGATTGTTGTGTAGTGAAATTTGATTGTGTGATAGTGAATGAAATAAAATATTTTATGATGGAAAATATTTTATAGTTAAAAATATGATTTTTAACGTATATATAAAATAAATATTTATAAACAAATCAGACGATTTGTTTATATACACTAATTTGACTGATATTGATTGGAACGATAATTTTTACACATTGCCCAACCACACAAATAAAATATGTGTTTGTTGATTTGAAACCCCACACGGATATTGGGATGATATTTGACGTACACTAATCCCGATTGTTTAGTTGTATGTCAATCGATGGGTTGACAGACTGTGTAAGCGTTAATTATTTATATTTAATGCTTACGCAGTTGTGTGGTGCACTTTGGATGATGGTTGATGATTTATCGTTGCTATTATATACATGTGTTGTAGAAAATCCATATAATTAAACTTATATGGTAATTGATTGGGCCTCATTCCGATTTGGAAAATAAGGAATATTATAAAAATAAATTCATGTGTTGAATAGAATAAATTCATGTGTTGAATATAAAAATAAATTCATGTGTTGAATAGAAAATAAATTCATGTGTTGAATAGAATAAATTCATGTGTTGAGTAGAAATAAATTTATGTGTTGAATAGAATAAAAATTAATGTGTTGAATAGAATAAAAATTCATGTGTTGAATAGAAAAAATTCATGCGTTGAATAGAATAAATATTCATGTTTTGAATAGAATAAATATTCATGTGTTGAATATAATAAACATTCATGTGTTGAACAAAAGCCGTGTTGATTAGATTGACGCCATTTTGACGTGAATGATATTTATGTCGATTTTATTCATTTTTTAATGACTATAAGAAAGAAAGCGATATCAAAATATAACGTTTTGAAAATATTATCATTTGTATATCGATGATGTGGAATGTTCAATTTTGATTAGAAATTGAATATGAAGTTGAAATCATTTCGAAAACGAATTATAAAATACGCTTTAAGAGGAAATCGACGAAATATACTTAATATATATATTATATATATTAAATGGCCTGAATAGAACGCGCCGCGCCGCGGCAGTTCGCGAATTTCGATCATTGGCTTCGAATGGATATTACGGGAGATCCGACCGTCGGATTCTCCTAAAACCGGAACCGTTGGCTTCGTATCGAAAAGAGCATTCTAACGAATATTAGAGATTTGAAATCTAATAGTTGGATTTGGAATTATGTCCAAATCAAATTTGGAAAAGATCACTGTAAGTGCAGTTCGATGGCCGTTGATGGAATTCGACTATACGGGCGTTGATAAAATTGTTAAAAATATCAATAATTTGCGTAAAATCATAAGAAATGATTTGTGAAGAATTGGGACGAAAAATTTCATATTTGAAAAGACAAAAATAGATTTTTATCGAAATGAACTAGTTTTAAACTAGAATAATAATTTATTTATTTTTAAATAAATAAATTGGATTTGAAATGGTTTAGAAAATAACCAGAATTTCCAATATATACAAAGTGGAAATGGATTTAAATCGAAATTGTCTATGGAATATTTCGATGTTGGATTTCGTGATTATACAGATATTGTTATGGAAATTTGAAAGATATATTTATATCGTTATTTCCAATACGATATTTGTTGGTCGTAGAATTTGATATTGAATATAAGCCGATATATTTTCTGTTCAGAGCCTTGTATTTAATATCAAATGGGATTTTGGGTTTATCGTGAACCGTGTTTTAAAGAACATTGGTTCTTTTACCTCGTTAAAGATAGGATATGGTTTCCCAAGTTAAACAATCATTGATATGATTTTTTGGGAAGATTAAAACTATGTGGAGTTTTAATGAATCTTTAATTGGATTGAAATGATCGAGAATGGAGTATCACCAGTTTTGCTCCAGGCGATAGTTAAATCTTTAATTAGATTTGAACGTGAAATGGTAATTGAATTTACCGATAACACTGTGGTGTTAGATATGAAGTATTACCAGTTTTACTTCATGGGATGAATAGGTTGGGACTGGGAAATAAAATAAATGATTACTTCGGTGTGGTTCGCTAATCCCGACTAGTTTGAATTAATATTTAAAAGAAGATTAAAGAATAAATTTAAAGAATTTATTTTTGATAAAATTAATGGGGAACCTTTCCCAAAGTATAAGAATATTTGAATAAAAGAATATTCTGAATTTGAATGAGGCGTATGTTGTGTTTGTGTAACACTTGTTTATTATATACGCGAGTTATTCAAAAAGACCGGATTTATCCCATTCTGAATAACTGATTCGACGTGGTGTCGAGGATGAAGACGGTGGTCGAAGACTGGAGGTCTTCACATCGTTTGGGTGATTACTGATGATCTTGATTGGGTTGTACACCCAAGAGGAGGGAATCAGTTGGTGATCGTCCAGACGTACTTGGAGATCGATGGATGTGCGAGGTACAAGGTGCCTCCGGTTTCGTTCAGACCCAGAACGAACTTGTAAATGGACTGTGTGTCTGACATTGGATTTTATTCTGTGTGATTGATTTCTATTAAATATATATCTGTTTGGCGGCGGAGAATTTATTCTCTTGCTTAACGCCCTTCTCTGAGACGTACGAGCTCAGGGGTTATATATTGATGGATATCAATCGCATAGAGTGAATTGCCTGTGTGGCTTGCCTAAGTGGCAAATGATCAAGGCTTTTGTTGAAAAGCAGGGTCTTGTGGTTGATGATCAAAGCACGGCCTGTGTGGCATAGCTTTGTGTAGCGTTAATTCGCGAGTCTCACACCCCGGTTGTGAACCAGAAACGGGAGAGGACCTCACGGAGGGCATGCGTTTCCTTCTAGCTAGGGCGGTGTCAGGGACCTACCAGCCCTAACATTTATATTATTTTCACCTGTGTGGTTGTTGCTGTTGCAAGGCGCCTCGGATATATCAGTGACTGTGTGGAGCCGATGGAGTCGTTTTTCTCATTTACGCCCCAAAGGGTAGGGAAACGCAGTGTTCAGGCATTTTAATCCACATCGGTGGATCGGCCCAGACGATCCAAGGGTCACTCGAGCTCTGATCCTGAGGCTCGGGCTAGAGAGTCTCGAATTGGTAGAGGACAATCTTTTGCCTCGGTTCACAGATGGAAATCCAGCTTCCAATACGTGACTTTGCGGTTTTATTTGTAGAGCCTGGTATGGCGACATAGTCGTATGGGGCACTTATGCCGTCTATGATTGATACTTATGATTTGAATTTTTTTTGACATTATACACTTATAGTAATAATACAACACGAAATTTCACGTATCAAGCATTCTTTGGCTATTATAAGGTAAAAACCCTATCCTCCGGCTTACGTTGCATTGTGTGATGGGACCTGGGTGTAACAACCCGAAAATCTGGGCCAGTTTAAAAATTTTATTTGGCAATTTTAGCGAATTTTGAACATTTAAAATAGATAATTTTAAATAAATTCGATGAGAAATTTATTTTGAATAGAATCGAACGTATATATTTATATACGTTGTTGTTAGAATATAAATATTTATTTTAAATTATAAATAGAATTGAAAATGGCGCGGTAGTTCGATAATTCGATTTCAAACTTCAAATGAATGTACCGGGTGCAAAACAAACCGGATTTTTGTGAAACCAAAAATATTAGAATCTATTTGATGATATCTTTCCAACGAATCCGACAAATCGAAATTTCATAGCGGTAATCAAAAGATATGTCCAGTTGAAAATTCTGAATATTCGTTATGGAATTTAGGCCCTTAAAAATGGAGATTTTGCAAACGACCTCGGATTTCGACGAAACCACTTTTGTTGGGTCCGTGACGTAAAGTTATTGCTAGGTTTCAAATTTCATAATTTTTCGAATCAATATGTGAGCGTGGCAAAGGAAAACGCGTTTGACCAGTTTCAGTTGATTTTAATCGACTGGAAAATGGCCATTTTTCAAACGATCTCAGAATTTGACGAAACTAGTTTTGTTAGGACCGTATCGTCAATACGAAGCTAGAAATAATTTTTCGGGAATTTTTCGAGTCAGTATGTAGCCCCGGTAAATTGAAATGTACGTTTAAAATAGAATATATAGATTTATATTTTAAATTAAGCGAAAGTTGATTGTAACAGCCGAATTGGGTTACGAAACATATCCCATTGTGTTCGGAATGGGGGTATTTAGCTAGGGGCGACAGTTGTTCGGTTTGATTTGGAGTACAAGCGAAAACGAATCAATAAGAGAATTAAAATATTATTTAATAAAAATATAAATAATAGTCAAGGGGGTCAAAGCCCTATTCTCTTCAACCCGCGGTCAAAACTTCATGAACCCGCCTCCATCTCGTGAACGACGATTAGCGTTCGATCTTCCCCCCCCCCCTCAAAAATCATCCAATCCGCTCTATCATTTTCGAATCAACCAAAAGGAAATGGAAGCGCTTGGTGAGGGGGAGGAATCCAACGGTCATGATTGGAAAATATTGCCGGAGGTGCTGGGATTTAGAGCTCAAAAGGGCTCGCCTTCGAAGGCGATTCTGAGCCACCGGAGCTGTCGAGTTCATCAGAACTCTGGGGGGTGGCGCGGTCTTCGTAGGAGGTTAGGGTGGAAGCTTCAGATTAACGCCAAGCCAGATGTAGGCGTCGCGATTTCCAACCCTAGCAAAGGATGACGGGTTTAAGCAGCACGACAATGAACAGTGAGATTTTTAATTGTTTATTTATATAATCTTATTGTTTAAAAAAAATCTCTGAAAATGAAAACTGAAAATTAGTATATATTTTTGTTTTAAAAATTTGAAAACTGAATATACATAATATAGTTTTAAAATATGAAAGTTGTTTATAAGCATTGTGTAAAAATAAATAAATAAAAACTCTAATCTTTGGTGTAACGACCCGCATTTTTGGCTGTCAAATATTTAATTTAATTTATTTATTTTAAATATCATATTGGGAATATAATGAAATTTAATATTTAATTCGTTATTAAGAACGAAGTTGAACGTTATAATTTATATATAATATAAATCGAGCTCGAAAATGGCGTGCAGTTCGTAATAGTTGGTTTTGAACTTCAACTGAGAATACAGGATCCGATATAAATCGGATTTCTATGAAACAAGACACGTTGGGACCGTATTGACGATAATTTTCATATGAAAGAGAAAAATTCAGATTTCGTATTTTAGATGGTAAGTTATGGCCAAATCAAATTTTGAAATAGTCGCTATGGAAAATCGTTATTTAATTATAAGCCTTTAAAATAGCCGTTTTGCAAACGGACTCAGATTTCGACAAAATCAATTTCATTAGAACCGTATCGTTAAATTATTGCATGGTGTCAAATGGCGTGGCAAACCGATGTCGTATGTGACCACGGTAGCCATAAACGCCCGTTCAATTTCTATAGCGCGTATTTAAATAAATAAAAGGATATTTGAGTGTAACTTGAGCAGACGATCGAATTAGGCCACGAAACCAGTTCCGTTGAATTCGTATCGTCGATTAGAGACAGGATAGGTATATAGTTTGTTATTTTTAGAGATCGAGAAATTTGGCGTTAAAAAGGGTAGGGCGGTTAGGGGTAAAAATAGCCTACCGGGGCAACAGTCTCAGAATGCGACGAAATTAGTGTCGTTGGGTTCGTATCGAAAAGTTATTGTCTATGTTCGCAGTTTCAAGTTGATTCGATTTATCTGGTGACTGTGGAAAAATTTAACGCGTGTTCATTTCTTGTTTCATAAAGGAAATTTTTCCATATGACCTCGGATTCCGACGAAACTTGTCCCATTGGGTCCGGAATATCGTTTTACACCAAGATTAGTTTTTTTCTCAGTAAACAGAAGTTAATTGTGATTAGTCTTGTGTGTTACTTAGCATTGGAATTTTGTGATATTATTATATTGTTTTGTCCACATTTTAAATACCCTCTCCAAACCCTTTCGATTACTTCAGTGAAATTCTACCTAAATGCCGTATGCATATATATATATATATATATATATATATATATATATATATATATTTCCAATCCCATCAGCAACAATAAGCCTTTGTTTTTCGCAGACCTACCCTAGATTACTTGGCCACCACACAAAACAAACTCCTTGCACCCCACGTTCCCTCCTCTCCACGGTTCTGCACGTATAAAAGAGAGCTGTAGCTCGCACTAATTTCTTCATTTCACATAACCCAAACCTCTCTTCCATTATGATTGTGTCGCTTCCTCCTCCCCCTCGGCAAAAGTAAATCGAACCAATAAAAAGAATATAAAAGCGAAAAAGAAAAATAAATTATATGAAGGAGCAATGTGTTGAAGGAGGTGTTGAGAGAAGGAAAAGAAGGGGGAAAAGCAACAAATTGGAGCTGATGCGTGGATCCAATTCTTGGAAACAGGGAGGCAGTCGATGTCTGGTTTGTTTTCGGTTGTGGAGCAGTATGAGGAGTTGAAGGGAACAATCGAACCAGTGAACTGAGAAAACAAAAGGTAGGCGGCATCGAAATCGATGGGACTACGGGTGAACGGAGAAGCAGGGAGAGTCGGGACCAGGGGAGAACATCGAGGCAGACTTGGCGCGGGTTTCGGTGAGCACGGATGGAACTCCAGTGGGGTTTAAGGAGCGTCCGTGGTGGATTTTTTTTCTGGCGCAGCGTGGAGGATTCTCGAACGGACGTGGGTTCAGACAAATGAAGGAGCAGCAAATTCATGTTCGAATGGAAGTAACCAACCCGTTGTGTATTAACTACCTTAAACCATGATTAGGTTTGACTAATCCTAATTGATAATAAATCATTTTAAGTTCATATAGATTTATGTGTTAACAAAGCTCTCCTGTACATGAGCAGGATGGAGTGTTGAACGGATTCATTTTGAAGACTGGCGTTGGTATGAGTTGATGGAGGTGGCACGATGGTGTTTGGGATGGTGAATATATAAACGGTAAAACAGTAGTAAAGTTAACATATTTCAAGTGAAGAAGCGACCGGGCTATTCAAGTTTCAACTGAAGGAAGAGCAAGCAAAATCTATAAATCGTAATATGATTGAAGTGTTTAAATAATTTTACAATTTAAGAATATGATTTGTTCAACTTAAATCGTAACTAAAACGTTTATGACTTTTGTCAGGTTAACAGAATTTACGATGGAGCAAGTGTTATGGTAAGCAACAGAGCAGCGTGCAGGAAGCCGGAAATATTAAAGTAAAGTGATTAGTTATTAATCTAGTAATTATATTAATATTAAGCCTTGGGTTATATTAAATTAGTGATATTATAAATTGGTAAATGATGTATTTTTCTGGACAGGGTTCGAATGGGTTAAGCATCAAATAGGAGTACCGAAGAGCAGATCGACTTAATCTTCCTGAACAAAGTAATTATAAATAAATTATAATTAAAAAGTTAATTATAATTTAATTAATGAATTGATTTTTTAATTCAATTGTGGATGTTTAAAATTTGTATATCTCAAGTATGTTCACAGAATTTGTTGAAATAAGCTACATTGGGACCGTACTGTCAAGCCCCATATTCTGGAACTGACTTGGACAGAACGGAAAACTGCTGAAATTTATCGTTAAATTAGACGTTGTTTAATTTAATGGAACCGCTCAAACAACAAAGGAAACCAAGGTGAGTTAAACTCACTCAGTTACCCTTTTTATATTTTATATAAATTGGGTATTTTTATTTTGTGTGCTCTGCTTGCCAATGGTTGACTGTTTTGCTAGTTATCTGCTATCTGTTGATTTAACCGATGAAATTAATTTGTGTTTAATTTCAGTGAAATACCAAATCGTTATTTTTAACGATTAGTTCCAATAAAGGTGACTCACCTTGGTTGGTCATGTTTATTTATAAACATGTTTAAATGGTTGAATCGTTTGAATTGATTATGGTTGATGTTAAATGGTCGTTGTTTAATTTATCAGTTAAACAAAACTGAATAGCCTGATTTGAGAAAACCATTTGAATACAGGGAAGAACAGGTTGGAGGGATCCAACCGGATTCCTGAAATATATTGTTTGTTTCCATATTATCACATATGAATTGTCCTGTTTGGGGTGATTGATTTGATTGTGGATTTTTGACTGAACATTCAACCTGTGTTGTGTTTAAACCAATGGGTGATATTGGTTGGGTATTTGGCAGCGTATGGCCTATAAAATCAATCGTGTTATAAATATTGATTCACCGTCAGGTGAATCAATAAAGATGAAGTTATAAAATTTACTTTATAACTGGAGTTGGATTTTTAATATATTATTTTGAATAAAGGTTTATAAGAGAAAAATAAATAAATATTTTATTTATTTAAGACTTCGATTGGTTTTGATGTTAATCATATTTTCAAGTATGAGCATAAGAAATGAGATGAATGGTTAAACTTTGATAATTGTTTTGTAAAGAAACAATTAATGGAATTTATATAAATTAATTATATTTTTAATTAATTTAAAGTGAGGATTCATTGGAATTGGTTAATGGGATAGTCGAAGTTTGAGTGAATTAAATCGACCATTTTGAATTTGAATTGATTATCAAATTAATGTGTTTTTGGGTTAAATATCGTTTAAATTTAGATAAGGTTTTAAAAAGGGTTTAAGATAAACCAGAATATATAAATGAGTTTCAAGGTGTAAATCGTTAATATTGAATTAACGTTATTTGAAAATGAGATCAAGTAAAAGGGAAATTTGAAATAAGACTTCAAAAGTGGGGAATGGTCGAACAGATTTGAAAGAAGATTGGAAATAAATGAATCTGGTTAAAGAAGTGGGTTATAGGGTTGTATAACTAAACCCAAGTTATAATGGAATGTATTTCGAGATGGAAATAGGAATATTGATTTTGTGATTACAACTGATATTCATCTGAGGGTAAGAACGTTGTTTGATCAAGGTCTGAGAGGTAATTAAAATACCCCAACTTGAACAACATCGGGATTTTCTGAAGATGATATTAGTTGGCGATCGTAAAAGAGGTTCATGATAATACAACGAATGTTTTGAAAGGGGAATGGAGTGGAAATTGTATATGGTTATAAAGTATTTTGCTAAGTATTATAACGTAATGGTTCTGAGGACATTAGTATATAAAAATATAGTTATTTGAGATAGAGTAAATCAAACATAGTTATTCAGGATAAGTTGCCATTGCGTACGACTGCTAGCGTAATTCGCAGGGCTGCAGATAGCCTACGGCGGTCGGATGTTTCCTGAGGGAATCAGGCGTAACCATTGTGATCGCTGTGATCTAGAGTCAAGCGAATGGAGTTAAGTCGAATATTAGTTAATCGATAGAGTTAAATAAGTCGAGTTAGTCAGTTAGAATAACCCAGTTAGAGTAAATCAATTAGAGTTAATCGACTAGAGTTAAACCGAATTAGAGTTATTCAAATATCGTATTTTTGAATATTTAAAGAATTAGAAGTTTTAATTTAACAAAAGTAAATCAGTTGTTAAAGGCCAAGTGATGCTGAATACTGAACTAGTGAACTCATTGGAGTGTCATGATTGAAACACTGTATATATTTGATAGTTAAAACACCGACTATCAAACCCTCCCAATTCGATTGTTGGTATGGAAAGACCGGGATCGAATTTATATTCGAAAACCATTCCGTCCAACAAATACGTGAAGATCTCAGAAGATGATCGAGATGGAGCATTGAAGACCGTGGGTTTTCATAAACGGAAGAACCACTAATATTCTCTGCCTGGCAAGCAGAGGAAAGCTGTGATTCTGTCGTGGTTGGAATCAACGGGTTGCAAGGACTTCTCGCTATTGATCCATGGGGTGATTCCTATATTGGATGCAGTAGGGGAGTGCTTTCGGTTCATCCTGTTCCTGGATGACGTATGTGGACGAATGTCTGACAGAGTATTTCCAAAGGATCACGTACGTTGATTTCTTCAAACGTGCTATGGTTGTTGGCGGAGAATTGCCGCTCTCTTAGCTTCCAGCTAGAGTATTTTTGTGGATATCAATTAGTGATATCTGATGGATTTGACAATGTGGCATTCAAAGTGAATGATAACCAGGTGTTCAAAGGTAAATCTAAACCTCAAGCCTCATCAACCGGGAAATGACAAAAATCGGGCAGGCAGCATGGCTATGTGGGTCGCTCCCATTAGGGTGTAGAATCACGTATCTAGAGAAATTCCATTTGTTTCTTAAAGTCTATATTCGATGCTGTCCCTTTTCGGGAGACGGTTGCTGATCCCAACCGTCGGTGGTATACATTCGATACACTCAAGCGAAATGAGTGGTCGGTCATGTGAGGGCCGGGTTGCAAGAAGTTCTTGTTGAACCCAGTGTATTCGTCTCTAGAGATACACTATCGGCAGGTGGTCCCATACCTTGTCAAGTTGGAATCCAATCTCCAATAAGCGCCTGCGGTTTTTATTGTATACTGTATATGTGGAGCGTGAGATGCAAGCGTTCCACTAGATTGTTATTTACTTGTATTTAGACATTATTATAATATCAGAAAAGATATTGGTTTCAAAAATGTTTTGGGTTATCGTAAGGTAAAAACCGTCCATGTTTATGTGTGGATTTGGTCTTACGATTATCCTTTTCTTTTGAAAAGGTTTTGAACTTTAAAATCATGATTGGATGGTTCACCCTTATTACTGTGCGAGTTTATCTCAGTCTGGTTCACCAGACTGACCCGGTGTTTTGTAAATGCTCGGGTTAGACCGGGTTGTACAGGTTCAGTTTATCGACTGCTATGAAGAGACGAGCTGGAGTTGTTCGGACGTATGATATTACTACTATTCCGCTGTGTGTTGTATATGGGAACAGGCTATTATAACTGTCCCAGTGTATGATGTACTCTGATACTGTAAGTATTTTAAAGCTCTCAATAAAGATTTATTTCTGTATTATATTTTGTTCCGCTGCGATGTGAGACTCTGGGTTGTGTTGTTTCTTCTTCTTCTTCTATTCTAATATTTCTATCTTATCTATTCTCACCCTCTAACTTCTTTCTATTAATGATCTGGAATGTTCGATGTCTGAATGGTCAACACGGTAGTTTGACGTTGATTTTCGGAGTCGAAAATCCCGGTTCGTTACAGTGGTATCAGAGCTATTGGTTAAGTAATTACCTTGGCTCTGTGGCGTGACTCAGTAGAGATGGGGTTAGTAATACCCTAGATTGAGTTTGAGTATATATATATATGAGCGCGTATTTGTAAATTGATATAAAAACTGTTATATTGTGTTGATTGGTTTGTCGAGTGGTTTTTGAATTCTGGTCGATACAGTAATGCAAACTGTGTCGATAAGTGTTTCTAAACTCTTGAACAGAATAATTCGACACAGTATGTTTTTGAAAGAGGGTAAATGAAATAATTTTACCCAAATTATATTTTGATAGAAAAGAATGATTAATATTTGTAGTATTATAGTATATTGGATGTGTTATAATGGAATGGTTATGTAAGTAACCAATCAGAATTCCTATGAGTATAATATATGGAATCAGATGAATTAAATTTGAAGTTAAACCAGAATTTAGATTGAAATTGTGAAAAATTAGAAGAGTATGAAAAGTAATTTTGGATTAAATGTATGGGAATTTTAAGATCCTGGGTGAATTTGAAAATATTTTCCAAGCATTTATATTTTGAGATATTTCAAAATGAAAGTGTTTAAAATTGGAATTTTGAAATGATATAGCATTGAACTCACTTCGATCGCTGGAAAATAATTCTGATGATGACGACCGCATCATCAGTGTTCATTTTCGAGTTCTAAGTGACGGATTACTACCAAAGATTTTGTTTTGAATTGCTTTGAGAAAGACAAGTTGTTTGAATCCTGAAAAAGATTATTTGATTTTTTTGAAAGAGCTGAACTGTTTAAAAACTCCCAGGGAAATTGTTTGAACAAAAACAAAATTTAATAGAAATTGGGAAAGCAAATATGGATTGAATTGAAACCAATTAACTGGAAATTTAATCGGGAGATAATATATCAAGTAGAATTAGATTTTGAATTGTGAAACAGGAATCTGAAATGGTGTTGGACTGGTAAGGTAAGAGTTGAAATGGATAATGGATGGAAACTGAGTTAAGAATGAGATTTGGCTTGGACGTGTGAAGGATTTGGTTATGAGGATAAAGTTGGAATTTCGTTGGAAATGAAATTGTATATGCTGACAGGGCAGCAGATGGAAAGGATATAATGATATGCCCGACAAAAAGGTACACGTTTATTTCTATATGGGTTTGGTGATTTATGAGCCTATTTGGCAAGCCACTTGGCTATTTTATTTTCTTTTGAAGTGGAGAAGGCCTAGAGAGGCGAGTTGTGGTTGTACCAATTGAGCCGTACAGAGGAGGTGCTGGCAAAATTTTTCGAAAATTTAAAGTGTTAGAAATTTTTCGATATTTTTGAAAATATTTATTTACAGTATTGAATTGGTTTCTAATTTAATATAAAATTGGATTTGAAATTCAATGAGTTTATAACGTTCTTTCTTACCTTAGCAATTTCGAGGATGAAATTATTTTAAGGGGGGAAGAATGTAACGACCCGCATTTTTGGCCGTCAAATATTTAATTTAATTTATTTATTTTAAATATCATATTGGGAATATAATGAAATTTAATATTTAATTCGTTATTAAGAACGAAGTTGAACGTTATAATTTATATATAATATAAATCGAGCTCGAAAATGGCGTGCAGTTCGTAATAGTTGGTTTTGAACTTCAACTGAGAATACAGGATCCGATATAAATCGGATTTCTATGAAACAAGACACGTTGGGACCGTATTGACGATAATTTTCATATGAAAGAGAAAAATTCAGATTTCGTATTTTAGATGGTAAGTTATGGCCAAATCAAATTTTGAAATAGTCGCTATGGAAAATCGTTATTTAATTATAAGCCTTTAAAATAGCCGTTTTGCAAACGGACTCAGATTTCGAGAAAATCAATTTCATTAGAACCGTATCGTTAAATTATTGCACGGTGTCAAATGGCGTGGCAAACCGATGTCGTATGTGACCACGGTAGCCATAAACGCCCGTTCAATTTCTATAGCGCGTATTTAAATATATAAAAGGATATTTGAGTGTAACTTGAGCAGACGATCGAATTAGGCCACGAAACCAGTTCCGTTGAATTCGTATCGTCGATTAGAGTCAGGATAGGTATATAGTTTGTTATTTTTAGAGATTGAGAAATTTGGCGTTAAAAAGGGTAGGGCGGTTAGGGGTAAAAATAGCCTACCGGGGCAACAGTCTCAGAATGCGACGAAATTAGTGTCGTTGGGTTCGTATCGAAAAGTTATTGTCGATGTTCGCAGTTTCAAGTTGATTCGATTTATCTGGTGACTGTGGAAAAATTTAACGCGTGTTCATTTCTGGTTTCATAAAGGAAATTTTTCCATATGACCTCGGATTCCGACGAAACTTGTCCCATTGGGTCCGGAATATCGTTTTACACCAAGATTAGTTTTTTTATCAATAAACAGAAGTTAATTGTGATTAGTCTTGTGTGTTACTTAGCATTGGAATTTTGTGATATTATTATATTGTTTTGTCCACATTTTAAATACCCTCTCCAAACCCTTTCGATTACTTCAGTGAAATTCTACCTAAATGCCGTATGCATATATATATATATATATATATATATATATATATTTCCAATCCCATCAGCAACAGTAAGCCTTTGTTTTTCGCAGACCTACCCTAGATTACTTGGCCACCACACAAAACAAACTCCTTGCACCCCACGTTCCCTCCTCTCCACGGTTCTGCACGTATAAAAGAGAGCTGTAGCTCGCACTAATTTCTTCATTTCACATAACCCAAACCTCTCTTCCATTATGATTGTGTCGCTTTCTCCTCCCCCTCGGCAAAAGTAAATCGAACCAATAAAAAGAATATAAAAGCGAAAAAGAAAAATAAATTATATGAAGGAGCAATGTGTTGAAGGAGGTGTTGAGAGAAGGAAAAGAAGGGGGAAAAGCAACGAATTGGTGCTGATGCGTGGATCCAATTCTTGGAAACAGGGAGGCAGTCGATGTCTGGTTTGTTTTCGGTTGTGGAGCAGTATGAGGAGTTGAAGGGAACAATCGAACCAGTGAACTAAGAAAACAAAAGGTAGGCGGCATCGAAATCGATGGGACTACGGGTGAACGGAGAAGCAGGGAGAGTCGGGACCAGGGGAGAACATCGAGGCAGACTTGGCGCGGGTTTCGGTGAGCACGGATGGAACTGCAGTGGGGTTTAAGGAGCGTCCGCAGTGGATTTTTTTTCTGGCGCAGCGTGGAGGATTCTCGAACGGACGTGGGTTCATACAAATGAAGGAGCAGCAAATCCATGTTCGAATGGAAGTAACCAACCCGCTGTGTATTAACTACCTTAAACCATGATTAGGTTTGACTAATCCTAATTGATAATAAATCATTTTAAGTTCATATAGATTTATGTGTTAACAAAGCTCTCCTGTACATGAGCAGGATGGAGTGTTGAACGGATTCATTTTGAAGACTGGCGTTGGTATGAGTTGATGGAGGTGGCATGATGGTGTTTGGGATGGTGAATATATAAACGGTAAAACAGTAGTAAAGTTAACATATTTCAAGTGAAGAAGCGACCGGGCTATTCAAGTTTCAACTGAAGGAAGAGCAAGCAAAATCTATAAATCATAATATGATTGAAGTGTTTAAATAATTTTACAATTTAAGAATATGATTAGTTCAACTTAAAACGTAACTAAAACGTTTATGACTTTTGTCAGGTTAACAGAATTTACGAAGGAGCATGTGTTATGGTAAGCAACAGAGCAGCGTGCAGGAAGCCGGAAATATTAAAGTAAAGTGATTAGTTATTAATCTAGTAATTAAATTAATATTAAGCCTTGGGTTATATTAAATTAGTGATATTATAAATTGGTAAATGATGTATTTTTCTGGACAGGGTTCGAATGGGTTAAGCATCAAATAGGAGTACCGAAGAGCAGATCGACTTAATCTTCCTGAACAAAGTAATTATAAATAAACTATAATTAAAAAGTTAATTATAATTTAATTAATGAATTGATTTTTTAATTCAATTGTGGATGTTTAAAATTTGTATATCTCATGTATATTCACAGAATTTGTTGAAATAAGCTACACTGGGACCGTACTGTCAAGCCCCATATTCTGGAACTGACTTGGACAGAACGGAAAACTGCTGAAATTTATCGTTAAATTAGACGTTGTTTAATTTAATGGAACCGCTCAAACAACAAAGGAAACCAAGGTGAGTTAAACTCACTCAGTTACCCTTTTTATATTTTATATAAATTGGGTATTTTTATTTTGTGTGCTCTGCTTGCCAATGGTTGACTGTTTTGCTAGTTATCTGCTATCTGTTGATTTAACCGATGAAATTAAACTGTGTTTAATTTCAGTGAAATACCAAATCGTTATTTTTAACGATTAGTTCCAATAAAGGCGACTCACCTTGGTTGGTCATGTTTATTTATAAACAAGTTTAAATGGTTGAATCGTTTGAATTGATTATGGTTGATGTTAAATGGTCGTTGTTTAATTTATCAGTTAAACAAAACTGAATAGCCTGATTTGATAAAACCATTTGAATATAGGGAAGAACAGGTTGGAGGGATCCAACCGGATTCCTCAAATATATTGTTTGTTTCCATATTATCACATATGAATTGTCCTGTTTGGGGTGATTGATTTGATTGTGGATTTTTGACTGAACATTCAACCTGTGTTGTGTTTAAACCAATGGGTGATATTGGTTGGGTATTTGGCAGCGTATGGCCTATAAAATCAATCGTGTTATAAATATTGATTCACCGTCAGGTGAATCAATAAAGATGAAGTTATAAAATTTACTTTATAACTGGAGTTGGATTTTTAATATATTATTTTGAATAAAGGTTTATAAGAGAAAAATAAATAAATATTTTATTTATTTAAGACTTCGATTGGTTCTGATGTTAATCATATTTTCAAGTATGAGCATAAGAAATGAGATGAATGGTTAAACTTTGATAATTGTTTTGTAAAGAAACAATTAATGGAATTTATATAAATTAATTATATTTTTAATTAATTTAAAGTGAGGATTCATTGGAATTGGTTAATGGGATAGTCGAAGTTTGAGTGAATTAAATCGACCATTTTGAATTTGAATTGATTATCAAATTAATGTGTTTTTGGGTTAAATATCGTTTAAATTTAGATAAGTTTTTAAAAAGGGTTTAAGATAAACCAGAATATATAAATGAGTTTCAAGGTGTAAATCGTTAATATTGAATTAACGTTATTTGAAAATGAGATCAAGTAAAAGGGAAATTTGAAATAAGACTTCAAAAGTGGGGAATGGTCGAACAGATTTGAAAGAAGATTGGAAATAAATGAATCTGGTTAAAGAAGTGGGTTATAGGGTTGTATAACTAAACCCAAGTTATAATGGAATGTATTTCGAGATGGAAATAGGAATATTGATTTTGTGATTACAACTGATATTCATCTGAGGGTAAGAACGTTGTTTGATCAAGGTCTGAGAGGTAATTAAAATACCCCAACTTGAACAAAATCGGGATTTTCTGAAGATGATATTAGTTGGCGATCGTAAAAGAGGTTCATGATAATACAACGAATGTTTTGAAAGGGGAATGGAGTGGAAATTGTATATGGTTATAAAGTATTTTGATAAGTATTATAACGTAATGGTTCTGAGGACATTAGTATATAAAAATATAGTTATTCGAGATAGAGTAAATCAAACATAGTTATTCAGGATAAGTTGCCATTGCGTACGACTGCTAGCGTAATTCGCAGGGCTGCAGATAGCCTACGGCGGTCGGATGTTTCCTGAGGGAATCAGGCGTAACCATTGTGATCGATGTGATCTAGAGTCAAGCAAATGGAGTTAAGTCGAATATTAGTTAATCGATAGAGTTAAATAAGTCGAGTTAGTCAGTTAGAATAACCCAGTTAGAGTAAATCAATTAGAGTTAATCGACTAGAGTTAAACCGAATTAGAGTTAATCTAATATCGTATTTTTGAATATCTAAAGAATTAGAAGTTTTAATTTAACAAAAGTAAATCAGTTGTTAAAGGCCAAGTGATGCTGAATACTGAACTAGTGAACTCATTGGAGTGTCATGATTGAAACACTGTATATATTTGATAGTTAAAACACCGACTATCAAACCCTCCCAATTTGATTGTTGGTATGGAAAGACCGGGATCGAATTTATATTCGAAAACCATTCCGTCCAACAAATACGTGAAGATCTCAGAAGATGATCGAGATGGAGCATTGAAGACCGTGGGTTTTCATAAACGGAAGAACCACTAATATTCTCTGCCTGGCAAGCAGAGGAAAGCTGTGATTCTGTCGTGGTTGGAATTAACGGGTTGCAAGGACTTCTCGCTATTGATCCATGGGGTGATTCCTATATTGGATGCAGTATGGGAGTGCTTTCGGTTCATCCTGTTCCTGGATGACGTATGTGGACGAATGTCTGACAGAGTATTTCCAAAGGATCACGTACGTTGATTTCTTCAAACGTGCTATGGTTGTTGGCGGAGAATTGCCGCTCTCTTCGCTTCCAGCTAGAGTATTTTTGTGGATATCAATTAGTGATATCTGATGGATTTGACGATGTGGCATTCAAAGTGAATGATAACCAGGTGTTCAAAGGTAAATCTAAACCTCAAGCCTCATCAACCGGGAAATGACAAAAATCGGGCAGGCAGCATGGCTATGTGGGTCGCTCCCATTAGGGTGTAGAATCACCTATCTAGAGAAATTCCATTTGTTTCTTAAAGTCTATATTCGATGCTGTCCCTTTTCGGGAGACGGTTTCTGATCCCAACCGTCGGTGGTATACATTCGATACACTCAAGCGAAATGAGTGGTCGGTCATGTGAGGGCCGGGTTGCAAGAAGTTCTTGTTGAACCCAGTGTATTCGTCTCTAGAGATACACTATCGGCAGGTGGTCCCATACCTTGTCAAGTTGGAATCCAATCTCCAATAAGCGCCTGCGGTTTTGATTGTATACTGTATATGTGGAGCGTGAGATGCAAGCGTTCCACTAGATTGTTATTTACTTGTATTTAGACATTATTATAATACCAGAAAAGATATTGGTTTCAAAAATGTTTTGGGTTATCGTAAGGTAAAAACCGTCCGTGTTTATGTGTGGATTTGGTCTTACGATTATCCTTTTCTTTTGAAAAGGTTTTGAACTTTAAAATCATGATTGGATGGTTCACCCTTATTACAGTGCGAGTTTATCTCACTCTGGTTCACCAGACTGACCCGGTGTTTTGTAAATGCTCGGGTTAGACCGGGTTGTACAGGTTCAGGTTATCGACTGGTATGAAGAGACGAGCTGGAGTTGTTCGGACGTATGATATTACTACTATTCCGCTGTGTGTTGTATATGGGAACAGGCTATTATAACTGTCCCAGTGTATGATGTACTCTGATACTGTAAGTATTTTAAAGCTCTCAATAAAGATTTATTTCTGTATTATATTTTGTTCCGCTGCGATGTGAGACTCTGGGTTGTGTTGTTTCTTCTTCTTCTTCTATTCTAATATTTCTATCTTATCTATTCTCACCCTCTAACTTCTTTCTATTAATGATCTGGAATGTTCGATGTCTGAATGGTCAACACGGTAGTTTGACGTTGATTTTCGGAGTCGAAAATCCCGGTTCGTTACATTTGGTATGTAAAAAGAATTGTTTTGAATATAAAATTCCTTGTTTTTAAAATGTAAAAAGAATTGTTTTGAATATAAAAATCCTTGTTTTTAAAATGTAAAAAGAATTGTTTTGAATATAAAAATCCTTGTTTTTAAAATGTAAAAAGAATTGTTTTGAATATAGAAATATGTTAAAAAAAAAGGAAAATATACATATGCTTTGAAAAGGAAAATATACATATGCTTTGAAAAGAAAAAATTCGATTTTTATATATTGAATAGCAAAGAAAAAAATTCGATTTTTATATATTGAATAGCAAAGTAAAAATTCGATTTTTATATATTGAATAGCGAAGTAAAAAATTCGATTTTTATATATTGAATAGCGAAGTAAAATTTTGATTTTTTATATGTAGTGAATACGGATGACGAAAGTGACGAAAGAAGAAACGGCGGAGATTTTCTACAAATGAAGAGTCGAGACGTTTGGTTTAGCTTATCGGTGAGAACTTCTCACCTTTTAATTTTGTTTTCTAGTTAATAATATATACTAGGATGCAGACGGTGTTTAGTAGCACCCGACACCCGTCGTCCACAGACCATGGACGGCTTGTATACTTGTTTGTATGATTTTGATGTGTAGTTGATTGTGTGATGTGATGTGAAATGAAATAAAATATTTATATAGTTAAAAATATTTTATAGTTAAAAAATAGAATTTTTAACGCGTATATGAAAGGAAATAAAAATAAACAAATCAGACGATTTGTTTATATACACACATTTGACTGATATTGATTGGGACGATAAATTTTACACATCGCCCAACTACACAAATAAAATCTGTGTTTGATGGTTTGAAATCCCCACACGGGTATTGGGATGATATATGACATACACTAATCCCAATAGTTAGTTGTATGTCGATCGATTGATTGACAGACTGTTATAAGCGTTAAATAGTTATATTCGATACTTATACAGTGTAGAATGCACTTTGGATGATGGTTGATTATTCATCGTTGTTATTGTATACATGTGTTGTAGAAAATCCATATAATTAACATTATATGGTAATTGATTGGGCTTCATTCAGTATTTTAAATAGAATATTTGAAAATAGAAATATATGAAGCCGTGTTGATTAGATTGACGCCATTTTGACGTGAACGATATTTATATCGATTTTATAATGAATATCGAAAGTGATTTCAAAATCTGATATTTTGTAAAGAATTGGAATTCAAACGAATTCGAATTGAATTGAATAGAAAACGAATTCGAATTGAATTTAATAGAAAATGAATTCGAATTGAATTGAATAGAAAACGAATTCGAATTGAATTGAATAGAAACGAATTCGAATTGAATTGAATAGAAAACGAATTCGAATTGAATTGAATAGAAAACGAATTTGAATTGAATTTAATAGAAAATGAATTCTAATTGAATTTAATAGAAAACAAATTTGAATTGAATAGAAAACGAATTTGAATTGAATAGAAAACGAATTCGAATTGAATTGAATAGAAAACGAATTCGAATTGAATTGAATAGAAAACGAATTCGAATTGAATTGAATAGAAAACGAATTCGAATTGAATTGAATAGAAAACGAATTTGAATTGAATAGAAAACGAATTTGAATTGAATAGAAAACGAATTCGAATTGGATTGAATAGAAAACAAATCTGAATTGAATTCAATTCAATTGAAAACGAATTGAAATAGAATTGAAATCGATTTGAATTGAAATCAAATAGAAGTGAATGTAAAAAGAATTTATAAGGGAAAATTCAATTTTGATTTGAATTTGAAATAAAGGTTGAAATTGTTTTTGAAACAAATTTGAAATGATTTATAAAATTCGTTTTAAAAAGGAAATCGACGAAATATATATAATATATATATATATATTATTTATATATAATGGCCTGAATAGAACGCGCCGCGCCGCGGCAGTTCGTGAATTTCGACCATTGACTTCGAACGGACATTGCGGGAGATCCAACCGTCGGATTCTCCTAAAACTGGAACCGTTGGGTTCGTATCGAAAAGAGTTTTCTAACGAATATTAGAAATTTGAAATCTAACGGTTGGATTTGGAATTATGTCCAAATCAAATTTGGAAAAGGTCGCTATAAGTGCAGTTCGATGGCCGTTGATGGAAATTGACTGTACAGGCCTTGATAAAATTATTAAAAATAATTATAATTTGTGTAAAATCATAAGAAATGATTTGTGAAGAATTGGGATGAAAAACTCCATATTTGAAAAGATAAAAATAGATTTTTATCGAAATGAACTAGTTTTGAACTAGAATAATAATTTATTTTTTTTAAAATAAATAAAGTGGATTTGAAATGGTTTTGAAAATAACCAGGATTTCCAATATATTGATTGGAAATGGATTTGAATCGAAATTGTCTTCGGAATATTTCGATGTGGGATTTTGTGATTATACAGGTATTGTTATGGGAAATTTGAAAGATATTTTTATATCGTTATTTCCAATACGATATTTGTTGGTTGTAGAATTCGATATTGAATATAGGCCGATATATTTTCTATTCAGAGCCTTGTATTTAATATCAAATGTGATTTGGGTTTTTCGTGAATGGTGTCTTCATTAACACTGTTCTTGAACCCAGTTGAGAAAAGATTAAATCTTTTTATTTGGATTTAATGAAGTGTACCAATTAAATAATATTTGATTGGAATTGAATTGATATTATTTTTGGGTTTATCGTGAACAGTGTTTTAAATAACACTTGTTCTTTAACCCGATAATTAATAGAATGTGATTTTGGGTTATCGTGAACGGTATCTTCAATAATATTGTTCTTAGATCCAAAGGAGTTATGAAAATCAGAAACTAACTGGAGATTAGTTGAGTTGAATGGTTTCTGGGGTATTGATCTGATGTTGGTTTCGGCCTTCGGGGTTAATACTTAGGGAATTGCTCACTTGCTAATTAATGGTTAGGGTTTGATTGAAATGTAATGTGATTTTGGGTTTATAGTGAACCGTGTTTTGAAATGACACTGATTCTTTAACCCAGTTAAAGATTAAAACTAAGTGGAGTTTTAATGAATCTTTAATTAGATTGAAAAGATCGAGAATGGAGTATCACCAGTTTTTCTCCAAAGCGATAGTTAAATCTTTAATTAGATTTGAACGTGAAACGGTAATTGAATTTACCGATAACACCGTGGTGTTAGATATGAAGTATTACCTGTTTTGCTTCATGGGATGAATAGATTGGGATTGGGAAATAAAATAAATAATTACTTCGGTGTGGTTCGCTAATCCCGACTAGTTTGGAAAACCATAATTTGGTTTGAAATGACATCCAAAGGAAGATCAAAGAATAAATTTTAAAGAATTTTTTTTGATAAAATTAATGGGAACCTTTCCCTAAGAACGTGAAATTTAGAAACTAACTGTAGGTTAGCTAAGAAGGATGGTTTCCTGGGTATTGATCTGATGTTGGTTTCGACCTTCGGGGTTAATATTTGGGGAATTGTTCTCTTGCTAATTTACGGTTAGTGACTGCTGAATTGGAATGAAGCGTATGTTGTGTTTGTGTAACAATTGTTTATAATATACGCAGGTTGTTCGGAAAGGCCGAGTTTATACCCATTCTGAATAACCGATTCGACGAAAAGTCGAAGATGATGACGGTGGTCGAAGACCGAAAATCTTCACATCGTTTGGGTGATTACTGATGATCTTGATTGGGCTGTACACCCAAGATGAGGGAATCAGTTGGTGGTCGTCCAGACGTACTTGGAGATCGACGGATATGCGAGGAAAGTGCCTCCGGTTTCGTTCAGACCTAGAACAGACTTGTAAATGGATGGTGTGTCTGACATTGTATTCCTTTATATTATATTCGTTGATCTCTGCTAAATATATATCTGTTTGGCGACGGAGAATTTATTCTCTTGGTTAACGCCTTTCTCTGAGACATACGAGCTTAGAGGTTATATATTGGCAAAAATCAGTGGTACGATATGGATTGATAGTGTGGCATGCTGAGATGCAGTGATCCAGACTTTTGTTGAAAAGCAAAGTTTGGTGGATGATGGTCAAAGCGCAGCTTTAATATAGCATGGCTTTGTGTATAGCGTTGATTCGCGAGCCTCACACCTAGGTATGGTGGTAAACTGATGGTTTGATCAATATGCTTTTAGTGGATGGGCACCTTAGTGGTGTCGTGGATTCGGTCGACTGAGATGAGCTTAGTGCTCAGGGATATATAGAGTAAGTGGTGTTTTCTCTCGCTGGGACGTAAGCTGCGGTGATACTCTGGTCCCAAATGTGCGGATGTGCAGACGGTGTTTTCTCTTGCTGGGACGTAAGCCGTGGGGAATTGCACTACACGATCGATCTTTCGAATCAGGAGCCACCATGATGGAAATCCAATTTCCAATACGTGCATTGCGGTTTTAATTGTAGAACTAATATGGCGACATGATATATGGTACCCATGCCGTCTATGATTGATATTCATGATTGAAATTGTTTTGACACTATACACTTATTATAGTATCAAATGATTTGATTTTTAAAACGTACCAAGCATGTTTGGCTATTATAAGGGAAAACCCTATCCTCCGGCTGCGTTGTATTGTTTGATGGGACCTAGGTCTTATAATAGCTTCATTTTTAGAAAAGCATTGCGCTGTTTACTTATATGCACTGGTATTCTTGGGAGGAAACCCGTTCCATGTTATACGGCGTGGTCCCTTGATTTACCTAATTTTAAAATAAAGATTTACAACTGTTTTAGTTCTCACACCAGTCCCATGACTGACCTGGAGTTTATTGTTTTAACCTAAACTCTGGGTGCCCTTATTTTCGACACGGGCAGCTAGTAGTTTTGGTTTTGCTGATTTATATTCACAGGATCCTGGTTTACAGCTGGAATGATATGCGGAAAGCTTTGTATCCGTATATCTCTTCTAGTTGTGTATTGTATTACTTTCTGCTGCTATGTATTTAAATATAATTTAAATCTCTGATATTTCTGTGTAATATTTATTCATTTATACTATGTATATTCTTGTAATCTGATGCATTGTTGTAATATACAATGAAATGTTCTCCCATCTGCGTTAATCTGTGGCTTGTTCTCGAACTATCCGCGCTTTCCTCACCGGGGAAGTTACGGGTTTTTACACTAGGTCTTATAACAGCTTCATTGTTCTTTATTTAGCATTGCGCTGTTGTTTTATGCACTGGTACTCTTGGGAGGAAACTCGTTCCGTATTATACGGCGTGGTCCCTTGATTTACCTAACTTTAAAATAAAGATTAATAACTCTTTTAGTTCTCACACCAGTCACATGACTGACCTGGAGTTTATTGTTTTAACCTAAACTCTGGGTGCCCTTATTTTGACATGGGCAGCTAGTAGTTTTGGTTTTGCATATTTATATTTACAGGATCCCGGTTTACAGCTGGAACGATACTCGGAAAGCTCTGAATCCGTGTATTACTTCTAGTCGTGTTTTGTATTATTTTCCGCTGAAGTAATGTATTTAAATCTCTGATATTTTCTGTGTAATATTTATTCATACCCTGTATATTCTTGTATTCTGATGGAATTGTTGTAATAAACTATGAAATGTTCTTCTGTTTGCGTTCTGATTTGTCATGTTCTCAAAACAATCAGGGGTTTCGAACGGTCTGGGTCGGTTTAGCGATCGATTAGGATCGAGCGAAATTCCTGAACATTACATTTACTCCAATTTTTACGATTTGAAAAAAAAGAGGAAGAAGTTTGACTTTTTTCTTATGAGATGTCCTTTTTATGGTTTAGAAAAAATAAGTTTTAATAAAGAAAAATAAAGTTTTGAAGCTTTTAGCTTTCGGAAGGAAAATGAATGATGAAGCCAAACCACATTTTTAAATCATAGAGTAGGTATAGACTAGTACCTAGGAAAGATAGGAAATTTTTTTGAGGCTATAAAGTGGATAACAAGAATTGTTTTGAAATAATAGTAAATTCCTATAGAGTGCAAGCACTATAGAGCCTAGGTTGTTGCTTGGAAAAGACTATAAGTACACAGTAAGGACCTAGCTGTGACAAGTGGACGGTAGAGGGCAAGCGAGTTGTTTAGATCCTGTGGTTTGGACTTTTTTGTCGGGGGGGGGGGGGGGGAACATGGTCCTAGGATTCTTAGTCCTTGGTAGAAGCTGTGTAGTGTGTTTGTTTTCCTATTTTAGTTTTGAAAGAATCAGAAGGATTATTTGAAATTAAGCTTAGATCTGTGGATTAAGTTAAATATGCTAAGGAATAAGGTGATGACATAACTAAAAGAAAACAACAAATCCAATAAAGCAACAAGTATGACAATTGGGAAAAACGGAAAATTTCGAGAAATAGAAAAGGATGAATTTTTCCAAAGTAAGTTGGAAAAAAGAATTTTTTAACAAAGAAAAATTTCTTATGTAAGTTGTTCTTGGATAAGAAGTTAGGAAATCTTTATATAATAGTTGGATAAAATTTAAGTGCAGATAGAAAAGGTACATAAAAGAAAAACAAAAGATGTGAAGTTTCTGTTTTCCACCTTTTTGTAACATAAAAAATCGAATAAAAAAAGTTAGAATTTTCTGAAATTCACATATTTAAAGTTGGTTGGTAGGGTTTGGATGCAAAAATTGGATGAATTACACTCTTACTTCATAAGGGTATAGGAAAAATTGGATGAAAAACTGTTGCTGATTTTAAAATATTGCATTTATATTGAAATTGCGAGTATATTTAGGATGTATGCATCATGTTTTCTCTTATGCATTTATAACATTCATGTATTATTATGTTGTGTTACACTTTTCACAAGTGCACAGAAAATTGAAAATTTGGATGTACACAAAATGGTTGCAATTTATACATGGGAGAACATCACTCCAACCTTATAAAATTTCGAGGATGAAATTTCCTAAGAGGGGGATAATGTAAGACCTCGTATTTTATTTAAATATTAAACCAAAATATTGATAATTTATTATTGTAGAATTTAGCCCCGAAACATAT
This sequence comes from Allium sativum, assembly GCA_030737875.1. Classification (NCBI taxonomy): domain Eukaryota; kingdom Viridiplantae; phylum Streptophyta; class Magnoliopsida; order Asparagales; family Amaryllidaceae; genus Allium; species Allium sativum. Next base: position 897,323,582 of record CM060912.1, read on the forward strand.
ATCACTGTGTTTGTGGCAATATTTTGATTCGTTTTGATATATGATTTGTCCCAAATTGAGTTCGTATGGGAAAGTTATTAGCGAATAAAGATTTAAAAGGTTGTATGCGAATATATGCGCACAAATTTGAAATTTGAAATTAGATATGTGTTAAAAAGGGAAAATAATAATTCACATAAGAAATATTAAGAAATAAAACGAACGTTACTATTAATGTAACAACCCGGATTTTTACAACATGCTAAGACAAGAATCAAGGCAGAATTTATGTGCCATTGCGTTCGTCTCGGAAAAATACGCGAAATAGAGTCCGAGTTTTCGAAAATCGGAGTCCGTATGACCAAGTTATGACCCGTCAAATTTTTCAGAAAATTTCAAGTTCAAAAACAGTTCAAATTTGAATTCAGAATTCAAATTTAGCCAAGCAGAACAGGCGGGAAAAAATCCCGCCACCCCCAAGTCGACTGGGGTGTCGACTTGGGAGTCGACACACCCCAGGTGGTGTCGACTGCCCAGTCGACATCCCTGTCGACTTGGGTGGTCGGTCAGCTTGGCCTGGGTGCACCTGACTTGTTCCTTAAGACATGTTTGGAGGCTTGTGACGGATTTTAAAGGCTCAGATCTATCCTAGGGTTAATCTAAAGACCTAAACTACTCCTAATCTCTATAAAAAGACCCCTAAGCCTACCCTAAACCCTCACAAATCACTCATGCCACGAAGTGCCGCCCAAATGCCAAGTGATCATGGCCTCCATCTCTAATTCCTAGAGACTATGCATTCAAATCAGATTCAAATCAAAAGGTGCAAGCTTTCTACACCAAATCGAGGAGAGATCAACGTTGCTACGCAAATTTCATGACGATTCTTCAACAAAGGAGCCACCTTTCTTGGTCAAGACGATTCATGATCTTTCCCTAAGCCTCGCTATGTAAGTTCTAGCTACTTGTAGATTCTAACGGTGGTTCTAATGTGACATGGAATAAAATGCGATGAAACATAAGTATGCTAGCCTATGTGAACCTAATTTTCCCCCTTTTCTATGATCTATGACCTTGGGCTAAGTCTTAGCGACTTAATCATGCCGCTCATGTTATGTTTAACCTAGTTTATCTTGCAAGTTTGAATCTTTATCTATGGAATGTTAGCATGAACCTTTGGGAACCATTTGACTTGTGAAACATTGGCAAAGACTTGACTTTGGGGCTTATGCATGTAAATGAACCCAAACCCCTTATGTTATCATGCATGTTTGTGGCCAAATTCCCTTATGATACTATGCATGTTTGTGGCCAAAAACCCCTTATGATGCTATGCATGTTTGTGGCCGAAAACCCCTTATGATGCTATGCATGTTTGTGGCCAAATTCCCTTATGATACTATGCATGTTTGTGGCCAAATTCCCTTATGATACTATGCATGTTTGAGGCCAAAAACCCCTTATGATGCTATGCATATTTTGAGGCCAAACCCCATATGATACCATGCATGTTTGTGGCCAATCCCTTTTGGCATCGTGCATGTTTTGAGGCCAATATGTAGCATAGTATCCTTACTATGTTGACTCGCTTTTACTTGGGTTGGAAACACGATTTGGGGTAGGATAGACGAGCGTGATTATGACATGATAATTTGACATGGGATTTCATGACACCCATGATACACCTAAATGTGGACATGACATGTGGGGTAAACATGGTACTTGAAACTAGACACGTATGGGTTGTAAGTGTAATATGACACTAGACCAAACATGAAAGTGGCCAACTCGAGGTTGGGTTGAGTTTGTAGCATAAATCTACCCGGACCCGCCCGGCTTAACTAGTGGCTACAAACAATAGGACCCAATGTGAGTAGTTGGTCATATAGCACTTAAAACCCGAGATTAGACTAGGTTGTGGTGTAAAACTACCCGGACCCGCCCGGCTTAACTAGTAACCACAACAAGGTCTAATGTGAGAGGTTGAGAGTGCATTAATTTAATTAATGCCACATGATAAGGTTAAGAAAACTTGATTGATGACACTGAACCGATATGACATGAATGGGTAGGTTAAGTGAAACCAAACTTGATTTCTTAATGACACTTAACCGTAAAATACAGTTAGGGGATGGGGTTAAGTTAATTTACACTTAACTAATCCAACTTGGTTTAGATAGGGTTAAGTAATCTATACTTAACTAATCTAAACACGGTAATTATATGAGGTTAAGTAACTTACACTTAACCAATCTAAACACGGTAATTCGATGGGGTTAAGTTAAATACTTAACCAATCTAAACTTGGTAATTCAATGAGGTTAAGTAACTTATACTTAATCAATTATACATGATGATTTGATGGGGTTAAGCAACCATACTTAACCAATCTAAAATGAGAACTTGATAGGGTTAAGTCACAAGACCGTTTAAATATACTTAACCATTAAAATACGATTAGTGGACGGGGTTAAGTTAACCTATACTTAACCAATCCGACTCGATAATCCGATGAGGTTAAGATAATCTATGCTTAACCAATCTAACAGGATAATCTGATAGGGTTAAGATAAACAAATACTTAACCAATTTGACTTGACGATTGAATAGGGTTAAGTCTTGAGCTTCTTGGTATACTGAACCAACTTGTAGGGCTAGGTCTTGGTCTTGTATACTTAGCCAAATCTTGACATGATTCGTAGGCAGGTTAAGTCATGAACTTAAACGACAATACTTAACCCATTAGACAAAACCCTAGTTCAGGGGACTAGGTGGAAAGCCGGGATTAACAAGGATAACGGGAAAAGAAGCTAAGTGGTAAACCATAGTTAAGAATAACTAAGTAATAATTCTTAGCCAAGGACATGGGACTAGTTCATAAATAGATGAGTAACCTGATACGGTAGGTCATCGCTTAGTATACGAGGAGGAGCAACTTATCTGACTTGGATAAAAAGCTCCATCGAGCTGGGTAACGAAGCGGTAGCTTCGGTGGACGTGAGGGTACTCTTGGTATCCCTCTGTGGGGTGGCAGATGGTCCATGAAACCTGGCCTCACAGAGGTTAAGGTCTGCGGTAGAAAAGTCAAGAGTATGCCTTGGTTGCTGTGCGAGCAACCTAAAGACGGGGATGGATTAGCGTGGAGACGACGATACTTGATTTTTGCCCTGGATAGCGCGTCGCCGACTACCTACCATCTTTAGTCAATCGTGTATGTACGGAAAGGCAAAGAACTCCCAACAGGAAATTGGGCTATAGTGGGGCCGGGATGTAGTTCTCATACATGATTTTTTTTGGATTGCCTTTCAGTCGTTGAGGGAGGGGTCACGTGAGACCATAGCCACGGATACAAAAACAGACCTTGATATCTGCATCGGCAGATGACTTAAAGCTCCCGACCGAGTTCCGTATTTCTTGATTTGCCCTGGCACAGAACTCGGATGGCACATTGAGATACTTGTGCGTCTAGACGTGGAAAACGATTCACGATACATACGTGGGATAAAGGGCATGGTTGACGGGTGGCATAATCCCTAGTGGCCCTAGGTGGCTTGAACCCAAACTGAGACACGGAAACGTTCATTAGGTAGCATAATCCCTAGTGGTCCTAGGTGGCATAAATCCTAAGTGAACACGCGATAGTTCATGGTAAGAAAACATAACCAGATCAAGGGTAGCAGTCCAAAACAACTTCAAGGATAAAATGGTACTACGTTGAGGTGGTATTGGTTTACATGGGAAAGCCCGTACGGCCTACGGCAAAGGACTGAACTTATACATGGAAAGAAACATACAAGTTGGGAAAACCTGTATATGCTATATATTAGGTTGACATGGACCATTACATGACCTTGGGCAAGGGACATTCATAGTTAACACATGGCGCGGGTTGGGATACTAGTACGAGAAGGTGCAGAGCAAATATACATGATAAATACCGTGGGATGTTAGGCATGATAGATACCTTAGAGTGGTATACTTGATAGAAACCTGACGATGTGATACCTTGATTTATCTTGACACCGTAGTTTATCATGATACCTTAGTTTATCTTGCTACAGTAGTTCATCCGGTTATCTTGGTTTAGCTTATCTATCTTGTCGTCATCCTTATGTTTACTTTCAGTTTATGCATGTCATGTTACCTTTACCTGTTTTTATGCTGGAAGTAGATAGGACTTACCAGTCTTTATGACTGACCCCGTTTTCTCTCGCCTCTTTGTCTTCCGTTTCCCCCCTGGTTTTCAGGGAGGAAATACTGTTATTTAGCTTGGACCTCTTATGCTTGAAGGTCATCATGTATAGCTTGGTCTTCTCTTGGCTATGGCTGCTTCACCGCTTTATTTTGGGGAATAATTTATGAAAAGGTTTTATGCTTCTTTACTATTGCAAGACAGGTTTTGATGTATTCTGATGTAAAAGGCTTTAGACCTTATTTATTAAAGAAATGAAAGTTGGTTTTACTTCCGCTGTTTTATATATGTTCTGTGTTGTAATATTTCTGTGCATATTTACCTCGATAATACTTCACCAAACCTAGTGCATTCCCTTTGTGATTGACCCTAGCGGAGGTGGGGTGTTACATTTGGTATCAGAGCAGAAGGTTACCAGACTGGGCAAAAGTTTTTAAAACCTTCTGAAAACTATTTGAGAAACCGTTTACAAAGAAGCATTTTTCAAGAAAAGTTTTTAAGGGCTATTCCCCAAAAGCCATTAGCACTATCCTTTGTTTCCTTGATTGAACCTCTTTTCCTTTCTTTCCTCCATCTGTAGTCACAGTAGTTTTAACTGCGACTAATCCTTGTCTAGCTACGTAAGTGTTTTCCCGTGCAATGGAGGAAGTTCTCGAGAGGCCTGTTACCGTGTTACAAGGAAGGATAATAAGAGCAAGGATAAAGGACACGGACGTAAGGATAAACAACTTGTTGGTATGGATTAGTCCACGAAGGAAGGTAAGGACAAGATCAGCAAGAGGGCAATTATATGCTCTCATTTCTAGCGTACCTAAGAGGAATGGTACCGTTTCTGTTAAAGGCATAGCCTTTCTTTTCTATCGTCCCGTCTAGACTTTGTTTTGATCATCGCATCATTTAAGTCTGCCTCGATAGTTAAGTCTCTGCACCTTAGTACTAGCATAGTAGAAGATCCCACTTTAGTCCCAAAATCTGGTTGGAGAGCCGGTCCATTTATTCATGACTTGTTTGGAATTGAGAGTGTAAATGCCAAGTGTTGAGATTAGAAGCAATGCTTCTATTGTTGAGCTATGGATGGATTCTAGGGATGAAGTGGTTATCCAGTAAGGGATGCCATTCTCGGTTTTGAAAGGAGGGTAGTTAAACTCTTAACTTGCCTTGGTAATACCCTCGAAGTCTCGTGTAACCTTATGAGTTCTGTCATGGTTAGTTACCTAGAATCTCTTGATGCATTTATCGGAAATCTCTGATCTGATCAAGTAACGTTCGCCAATAAGGTGGATGGTTCATTCCGCGTAAGCATGGCTTATAGGAATCACCCTAGTAAGTGCACGTGGTAACATGGATTGGCATCGGTAAACGAGATCCAGAATTCACTAGTGAATTTTGGAGAGCTTGCATGAGTACGCAGATATGTTTGAGCCGAGCATACTAGGGAAAGAATGAGTGAAGTGAAACGAGAGGCGACAGTGAAATGAGTTCCGACTCATACCTTGGAAATAGGAATGAAGGGGCTACGAAATCATGAAGTCAATGGCGGTCAAGGCACAATGGAATTAAGCTCATGGAAATGCGGCTTAGACGCGTGCATCATGCCTCTTTTTAAGAGTATATCGTTGATCCCTGGTTCTCCTGTAGAACTTGCTTGCATGCTATCGCTTGGTGGATATCCTCTCGATCCTGTTTCCGTTGCAAACCCCGTAAGGAGTTTATCTTGTTTATCTCCTCGATCCTATCTTGGGAACCTTAGGTAGAACTCTATGGATGTAAACATGTATTTGAAACATGTTATGATTGATATGGTTGCAAATGGTTGCAAGTGGTTGCTCGTGGACGCGCGAATACACGTTAGATACTAGATCGACGCACTCACATTTTGCATTGCATATGCACGCGTATTTATACTTGTTTGAAAGTTAATGTGTTGTCATGCGGATGTTGCATATGAATGAATGGTTGTGCACACATATAGTGTTTATATGACTAGGACTATTTGCATACATGTTGGACTCATGGCACTAAACATATTTTGCATTAGAAAGATCATTCAGGCCTGATCATTAGCATTAGCTAAGGAACCTATACACACACTTTCTGCATGAGTTCATAAAGCATTAGGAGTCTTTTAAGGACCATGGCTGCCTGTGGATGATGTTTTGAGTAGATGGATGATGCATGGTAGGATACGTTCTTCCTAACTTGGAGATTTCGGGGACGAAATCCTTTAAGTTGGGGAGAATATAACAACCCGGATTTTTACAACATGCTAAGACAAGAATCAAGGCAGAATTTAATGATAAAATCTGAATCAAGGGAAACGGACTGTGCCATTGCGTTCGTCTCAGAAAAATACGCGAAATAGAGTCCGAGTTTTCGAAAATCGGAGTCCGTATGACCAAGTTATGACCCGTCAAAGTTTTCAGAAAATTTCAAGTTCAAAAACAGTTCAAATTTGAATTAAGAATTAAAATTCAGCCAAGCAGAACAGGCGGGAAAAAATCCCGCCACCCCCAAGTCGACTGGGGAGTCGACACACCCCAGGTGGTGTCGACTGCCCAGTCGACACCCCTGTCGACTTGGGTGGTCGGCCAGCTTGGCCTGGGTGCACCTGACTTGTTCCTCAAGACATGTTTGGAGGCTTGTGACAGATTTTAAAGGCTCAGATCTATCCTAGGGTTAATCTAAGGGCCTAAACTACTCCTAATCTCTATAAAAAGACCCCTAAGCCTACCCTAAACCCTCACAAATCACTCATGCCACGAAGTGCCACCAAAATGCCAAGTGATCATGGCCTCCATCTCTAATTCCTAGAGACTAGGCATTCAAATCGGATTCAAATCAAAAGGTGCAAGCTTTCTACACCAAATCGAGGAGATATAAACGTTGCTACGCAAATTTCATGACGATTCTTCAACAAAGGATCCGCCTTTCTTGGTCAAGACGATTCATGATCTTTCCCTAAGCCTCGCTATGTAAGTTCTAGCTACTTGTAGATTCTAACGGTGGTTCTAATGTGACATGGAATAAAATGCGATGAAACATAAGTATGCTAGCCTATGTGAACCTAATTTTCCCCCTTTTCTATGATCTATGACCTTGGGCTAAGTCTTAGCGACTTAATCATGCCACTCATGTTATGTTTAACCTAGTTTATCTTGCAAGTTTGAATCTTTATCTATGGAATGTTAGCATGAACCTTTGGGAACCATTTGACTTGTGAAACATTGGCAAAGACTTGACTTTGGGGCTTATGCATGTAAATGAACCCAAACCCCTTATGTTATCATGCATGTTTGTGGCCAAATTCCCTTATGATACTATGCATGTTTGTGGCCAAAAACACCTTATGATGCTATGCATGTTTGTGGCCAAATTCCCTTATGATACTATGCATGTTTGTGGCCAAATTCCCTTATGATACTATGCATGTTTGAGGCCAAAAACCCCTTATGATGCTATGCATATTTTGAGGCCAAACCCCTTATGATACCATGCATGTTTGTGGCCAATCGCTTTTGGCATCGTGCATGTTTTGAGGCCAATATGCAGCATAGTATCCTTACTATGTTGACTCGCTTTTACTTGGGTTGGAAACACGATTTGGGGTAGGATAGACGAGCGTGATTATGACATGATAATTTGACATGGGATTTCATGACACCCATGATACACCTAAATGTGGACATGACATGTGGGGTAAACATGGTACTTGAAACTAGACACGTATGGGTTGTAAGTGTAATATGACACTAGACCAAACATGAAAGTGGCCAACTCGAGGTTGGGTTGAGTTTGTAGAATAAATCTACCCGGACCCGCCCGGCTTAACTAGTGGCTACAAACAATAGGACCCAATGTGAGTAGTTGGTCATATAGCACTTAAAACCCGAGGTTAGACTAGGTTGTGGTGTAAAACTACCCGGACCCGCCCGGCTTAACTAGTAACCACAACAAGGTCTAATGTGAGAGGTTGAGAGTGCATTAATTTAATTAATGCCACATGATAAGGTTAAGAAAACTTGATTGATGACACTTAACCGATATGACATGAATGGGTAGGTTAAGTGAAACCAAACTTGATTTCTTAATGACACTTAACCGTAAAATACAGTTAGGGGATGGGGTTAAGTTAATTTACACTTAACTAATCCAACTTGGTAATTAGATAGGGTTAAGTAATCTATACTTAACTAATCTAAACACGGTAATTAGATGAAGTTAAGTAACTTACACTTAACCAATTTAAACACGGTAATTCGATGGGGTTAAGTTAAATACTTAACCAATCTAAACTTGGTAATTCAATGAGGTTAAGTAACTTATACTTAATCAATTATACATGATGATTTGATGGGGTTAAGCAACCATACTTAACCAATCTAATATGAGAACTTGATAGGGTTAAGTCACAAGACCGTTTAAATATACTTAACCATTAAAATACGATTAGTGGACGGGGTTAAGTTAACCTATACTTAACCAATCCGACTCGATAATCCGATGAGGTTAAGATAATCTATGCTTAACCAATCTAACACGATAATCTGATAGGGTTAAGATAAACAAATACTTAACCAATTTGACTTGATGATTTAATAGGGTTAAGTCTTGAGCTTCTTGGTATACTTAACCAACTTGTAGGGATAGGTCTTGGACTTGTATACTTAGCCAAATCTTGACATGATTCGTAGGCAGGTTAAGTCATGAACTTAAACGACAATACTTAACCCATTAGACAAAACCCTAGTTCAGGGGACTAGGTGGAAAGCTGGGATTAACAAGGATAACGGGAAAAGAAGCTAAGTGGTAAACCTTAGTTAAGAATAACTAAGTAATAATTCTTAGCCAAGGACATGGGACTAGTTCATAAATAGATGAGTAACCTAATACGGTAGGTCATCGCTTAGTATACGAGGAGGAGCAACTTATCTGACTTGGATAAAAAGCTCCAGCGAGGTGGGTAACGAAGCGGTAGCTTCGGGGGACGTGAGGGTACTCTTGGTATCCCTCTGTGGGGTGGCAGATGGTCCATGAAACCTGGCCTCACAGAGGTTAAGGTCTGCGGTAGAAGAGCCAAGAGTATGCCTTGGTTGCTGTGCGAGCAACCTAAAGACGGGGATGGATTAGCGTGGAGTCGACGATACTTGATTTTTGCCCTGGATAGCGCGTCGCCGACTACCTACCATCTTTAGTCAATCGTGTACGTATGGAAAGGCAAAGAACTCCCAACAGACCATATACTTGCTATCGAGTTTTGGGTGAGGGTGGCCCATAGGAAAGTGGGGCTATAGTAGGGCCGGGATGTAGTTCTCATACATGATTTTTCTTGGATTGCCTTTCAGTAGTTAAGGGAGGGGTCACTTGGGACCATAGCCACGGATACAAAAACAGACCTTGATATCTGCATCGGTAGATGACTTAAAGCTCCCGACCGAGTTCCGTATTTCTTGATTTGCCCTGGCACGGAACTCGGATGGCACATTGAGATACTTGTGCGTCTAGACATGAAAAACGATTCACAATACATATGTGGGATAAAGGGCGTGGTTGACGGGTGGCATAATCCCTAGTGGCCCTAGGTGGCTTGAACCCAAACCGAGATACGGAAACGTTCATTAGAAAGCATAATCCTTAGTGGTCCTAGGTGGCATAAATCTTAAGTGAACATGCGATAGTTCATGTTAAGAAAACATAACCAGATCAAGGGTAGCAGTCCAAAACAACTTCAAGGATAAAATGGTACTACGTTGAGGTGGTATAGATTTACATGGGAAAGCCCGTACGGCCTACAACAAAGGACGGAACTTATACATGGAAAGAAACATACGAGTTGGGAAAACCTGTATATGCTATATATTAGGTTGACATGGACCATTACATGACCTTGGGCAAGGGACATTCATAGTTAACACATGGCGCGGTTTGGGATACTAGTACGAGAAGGTGTAGAGCAAATATACATGATAAATACCGTGGGATGTTAGGCATGATAGATACCTTAAGGTGGTATACTTGATAGAAACCATACAATGTGATACCTTGATTTATATTGACACCGTAGTTTATCATGATACCTTAGTTTATCTTGCTACAGTAGTTCATCCGGTTATCTTGGTTTAGCTTATCTATCTTGTCGTCATCCTTATGTTTACTTTCAGTTTATGCATGTCATGTTACCTTTACCTGTTTTTATGCTGGAAGTAGATAGGACTTACCAGTCTTTATGACTGACCCCGTTTTCTCTTGCCTCTTTGTCTTCCGTTTTCCCCCCTAGGTTTTCAGGGAGGAAATACTGTTATTTAGCTTGGACCTCTTATGCTTGAAGGTCATCATGTATAGCTTGGTCTTCTCTTTGCTATGGCTGCTTCACCGCTTTATTTTGGGGAATAATTTATGAAAAGGTTTTATGCTTCTTTACTATTGCAAGACAGGTTTTGATGTATTCTGATGTAAAAGGCTTTAGACCTTATTTATTAAAGAAATGAAAGTTGGTTTTACTTCCGTTGTTTTATATATGTTCTGTCTTGTAATATTTCTGTCCATGTTTACCTCGATAATACTTCACCAAACCTAGTGCATTCCCTTTGTGAGTGACCCTAGCGGAGGTGGGGTGTTACAATTAACGTTAATCCAGAACTAATATAGGTAGAAATCACGTTCAGACCTAGGTTCTAGGTCGACCCAGAGCATACATGGGTCGACCATAGGGTCGATACACCTATATGGTAGGTCGACATATGGGTCGACCCACTAGGGGACAGATCTTCTTTTGTGATTGACATGTTTTTCTGATTCAAACGGTTTAGATTTTATATTATTGTATCCGATAGACCAGAATCTCCTGTGCACCTATAAATAAACTACCAGGGCCTAGCCTTCAACTTGTATTTTCTCACACGATACCAAGGCTCTGCCTGTTTCTTTCTTCTCCAAATCTTTCAGAAATTAGAATATTAACTTTTAGGAGTTTTGATTTAAGATTTAAAGACAAAGAATGTAAATCTACAATATCGGTGTTCAGATTTCTTATCAACGGAAGGTAAGTTCTGTGGATTTGAATTATTTAGTTTTCGTTCTTTTTTTCCCTCTTCTTTTAGCATCAGATTTGTAAATCCGTGGTTATCTTAATACTAGATTCAAATAGGAAGACCACAGAATCACAGATATTAATCAAATTCAAGGATTGGAAAGCAGTCGGGTGAGTGGATTTAAATTATACCATTTGGTAAAAGTTTACTTATCGTTTACATTCCCCATAATTTTTAACATGATAAATATTTGGAATTAGTGGTAATTGAGATTTAATCTATTGTGAGTACGTTAATAATATTGCTGTTGTACAAAAACTTATTCCATTAATTTTCTGTTTGAATTGATAATTATTGTACTGCAATTGTGGAATTTACAATAAACATGCATATGTTCTTAAGATTATTATTAAATGCCGAAATGTTGTAAATAGAGTTACAGTGAAATTTAGGAATAATGGAAAAGAATTGATATACCTAATTGGCTAAGGAAAAAATTACAGTAATTATCAATAGTATATGAAAATAGGAATTCAATGTCTAATTCAAAAATTAAAAAGGGGAAATGTGTAGTGGATTGATTTAGTTGGATATGGGGAAAATGATATATTTCGAAATGACAAAATTTCTGAGAACGTAGTTGCAAGAAAAGAAAGAAAAAAGGGATTAGTGTGGAGTAAATATTCTTTTATCGTATTGCACACTAATCAAATAAAATGTGTATGTGTGTCCACATTAAAAATAAAAGAAGTAGCTTGCAACTACGGATCTTAGTCGGTATGCATTGTGTAAATAGATCATCGTATCTTTCTGTTAACCAGACTAGTGAGATGCACGAAATGTTTTCCTGAAATAATGAAAATGTACATGACGGTAATTAAAGAAAGACTACAACAGAAAAAGGTTGGTTCATATTAAGGAACCAAAAAAGGATCATGATGAATGAGGAATATAACTGATTATATGAATGAGAATGTAGTATAATAGGTAGGCTTGTCCTAGGGACAAGTGGAAATTATAACATGGGCTATAATAAATAAAAAGGGAACTTATTAATAAACCTTAGTTAAGAGAACTAAGTTAATAAGTAAACAACAACACAATAAGTTGTGATAACAGTGTAAGGCGAGGTAATGATTAATAAAAAAGAGTAAAGTAGGTTTATTATTGGTAGACTTATGAAATGAAATAAGTTGTACCTAATTATGTATTAAGTAGACATGCCATAAGAAAACATGAGAATTAGGGAAGGATATACTTAATTATACATTAATTAAAGCATGTTATTGTAACTTGGAAACATGTAATTGGACAATAAATGAATTGGTGATAAAAAAGGGTTGTAGATTACTTTCATTAATTACAATCTGAGGGTAAAAAGTTGTAGATTACTTTATTAATTACAATCTAAGAAATAACATGTTATATCACTGGGCTAATTAATGACCTTAAAAGGGGTTAAGATAAATTAGTGGATTAATAAGCGAGAGGGTCCATTCCTTTGGGATATATGGGGCTCATAGAAAACCTGGTAACTTGAGTAAAAACTAATATGTAGATAATCAAGTTAATTGGCAATCTAATAAGATAAGACAAGCATGTGATTAAAAGGATAGATATAGAATCTAATAATACGTTAATGTGATTTTGTTAGACCATTTTGCATGTACGAAGGTGAAGAGCCTAACGGGGTAGATCATCATGGTGTCAGGAGACACGAGAGGGGCATGCCTATCTGATTATTCTATCCGTTTTCTCTGCGGGACTGGAGGGAAGCATGCGGATTCCGAGGGATATGGTAGGGTACTCCATGGTTATTTTCATTGCGGAGCATGCTCACGATGTACTCGCAGAGGTTTGGTCAGTGCGGTAACACCCAGTTAGTATGCCTTGACTGCAACTGTAGTTTAGTAGTCAAAAGGTTATGGCAGATAGCATTGGATGATTCAACATTTTACCTCAGAAGAGGTGGGTCAAGAACAATACAAGATAGTTAATATCAAGTACCTGTCATCGGCAGTCAGTGGGATGTGGAATGACTAGAATTAAACCTAGAGACCATCGATCCTTCACTATCGAGACGTTGATTGCGAGACACGCCAAATTGGTTGTAAGATTGTTTTCTAGGGGAACGCCACTTAGCTCTTGATGTAGTCTTTGACTAGTTGAGGGGGCCAGGGTGGGGACATAACCATCATGAAAATCCAGACCATACTCTGGATATCTATATTTAGGCCCAGCGAGACGGACCTTGACAGATATGGAAAGCTCCCGACCGAGTTTCATGCATTGGATGCAGTGCTATTACGGGAATCGAGGTACAGTAAATAGTACGTTCATGTGAGGGTCTAGATACACACACTAGATGGTGCATTGTAGACAGTATGGCATTACTCTGTGTTGATACTTGATTCGACTGAGGAGTTAGGATACGATGATCCATATGCTTACGTGGCAGAGCGGTGATGATTCTATACGATTACGTGGCATAATGATTCATACGATGTTCAGTGCAGGATACGCTTCCATGACATGACGGTGGAGACCGTACAAGAATGGTACTATGGGGAGTACTTTGATATGTGGGGTATAGCTACATATACACTATATTATGTTAATCTACCGGGAAGCCGATGGATACGACGTGAATGTAGAGCCTTGAGTGTTGTAAACCCAAGTAACCTAATAAGTAAGAAAACATAACTGAACGGCATATGTAGAGTTATTTCAGAATGTATAATTTGTCCAATCACCAAAACTTTGTGTTCTGACCCCCTCCTTATAACACAATCGCTAGTTAGGTTTATGGCAGAGATATGATAGCTTTTGATATTGGTTAGACAGTATAATTACATCAGTAAGGGTATATTTGATTATATTATATTTTATCTATTCCGTTGTGAGATGTTTACTAAGATCTAATATATTTATTATCTATGCTTTTTCTATAGGATACCAGACGAGCCGACTCAAGGTTCGATAGCTTAGGATTTTTGAAAAAAAAATCGGTCTGTCAAAATTCGGATTGTTACAAGGATACTTCGGGATGATCCTCTATGGTAGGCCTAATGAAGCTATACCCACAGAGGCATGGTCTGTACGATTCCATTCGGTGAGTATGCCTTGGATGCATCTTGGATAATGGAAAACCTAAAGATTGATAATAGGACAATCTTAGGATGATTCAGCGGCTGCCTCGAGGAGGGAGGCTTCGTGGCCAGGACTCAAATAAGGATAGTAGGTCACATGACACCTGTCATCGTCAGTTGAACCATGTGTGGGAAAGACTGGAACTAAGCCAATATGCCAATGATCTTTTACTATAGGGACATTGGATGAGAGACCACATGTTTGTTTAGATTGGATGGTAGGGTGGTTATTTAGCTCTTTTGAATAGTCCTTCGTTAGATTGGGGGTAGGCTAAAGTGGGGCCTTGGAGTACTACCCAAGATACATGCCTAAATCTGGATATTTTAATGTAGGCCTAATGAGGTTATCCTTCACATGTATATGTAAAGCCGCAGACTGAGTCCTATGGAGAATCTCAGGGATTAGGACGCCCATATGGCACTGTGGTAGAGGCTCATTCGCTTTCGCAGTATAGCCTAATAAGCTTTCGTGGAATAGCATTGGGGGTCTAGAAAGTTTTCGTAGTATGACAATAGAGACCACTCGAGGAGGGTACTATGAGGAGTACCTTGATATATTGGGTATATAGCTACATATATATTATTTATTAGGTTAATGTACTGCGGAGTAGATGAGTATGATTTATGTGGAGAAATCAAAAGTGTATTGTGAAATAAATCTGAATAACTTAATAATATGAATTATTGATACAACGTAATATGTAGTTTTTTTTGTAGAAAGTATAAATCCATTCAACTAAACTTTTGTCGTGATCCCCTCCTCATAACAAACCCGCAAGTTAAACAGGTGGTGGATATTCTGCAACTTAGAGACACTTGTTAGATATTGTCGTTATATTGGTGAGTATTTACTTACTATTATATTTTATTCCCTTCCACTGTGAGAATTCTATTACGAACTCTGATATATTTGTCTTTGGCTTTCTACAGGATACCAGATAAACTAGCTCGGGTGTTGATAGATTTGGATTTTTTGAAAAAAGATCCAGTCTATCGAAATTCGGGTTGTTACACAATACATCCATATTCTATAATAATTTTAGAAAATTATTCCTTTTATATTAAAATATAATTTTAGGGTAAAATTATTTCATTTACCCACTTTAAATCAATATTCTATCAAATTTCTTTGTTCAAGTGTTTAGAAACTCTTACCGACATTATGTCTTCCCATGATTTAACCATAATTCATAAATCACTCAACAAACAAACCAGCATAATATAAAACCGTTTTTATATCAATTAACAAATACGCGCTCATATATATAAGTCAAACTCATTCTAGGGTACTACTAACCCTATCCCTAACGAGTGAACCCCACCAAAGCCTAGATGTTCTTTCAACTTAAACTCCAATACCAAATGTAAAGGCCCACAAATCTGTACCCTTTAAGGCGACTAAATATAACACACGCCCCGCCCAAATTGCATGAAAATACGAATATTTAGGGGTAAAGAAGAAACAAATAGAAGAAAACAGAAAACAATACACAAAATCTTGCAATCTCAAAGGAATAAAATATAATATATAATAGCTTTTAAGATAAAAAACTGTAACTCTTTCATCAGAGTACGACATTTTTTACACAGTGAAAAATAATAATAGATAAATGACAGTGAAGCCTCGTACTCCAAGCTCCTTTAAATGCATCCGTAAGAACCTGAACTACTTGACTGCTCGTATAACTTTGGGCATCCAAGAGTTTTAGAGAAAACAAAACAAAATAAACTCTGGATCAGTCATGGGACTGGTGTGAGCAAACTTCAAATGTCTTCTTTAAATTTGAAAATCTTTTAAAAGAATGGGACTCTCGTAAGACATGACCACATATAAACATGCACGTGCTTTTTCCTTACGATAACCAAATCACTTCTATTATAAAATCCAGGGATATTATAACAATGTTTATCAATCTGCAATTAAAATAGAAATATAGTCGAAAAGCTTACATCTCACTTTTCAACATAATTGGTTTACATGTAAAATCACATGGCTCGTATTGGAGTTTGGATTTTCAACATGACTAGGTAAGGAATCACCTTCCGATCTGTGTCTTCTAGAGATCGAAACACTGGAGTTCAACAAGAATATCTTGCACCCCGACAACAACCACTCATTCAACTTGAGTGCATCGAATATTCATCACCATGGTAGTAAGCCATCTAACCGTATTCATTCCAAAGTATACAAAAAGGGACAATCAATTTCTCTGTATCTGTAACAACCCAGAAATTACAAACTAATTTAAAACTTTTATTTATGCTATTTTAAGGAATATGCAAATATAAATTGGTTATTTTTGCTAAATAAAATTTGAGAATAATTTTAAAATTAGTTTTTATATTTTATTTGAATTAAAACAAACTCAGTAAAATTATTAAATTGATTCAAAAGCCTTGTTTTGAAAATTCTGAAAATTCGATTTTGAAAATCAACACATAGCCCTTAAAAAGTGAAATTTTGCATATGAGCTCAGAATTCGACGAAATAAATTTTTCTGGATTCGCAATGATAAATTATTGTTGAGTTCCAAAAGGCGCATTGAACGGAGTCAGTATGTGACCGTTAGAGGCAAATTCAGTTGTTCAAAAGTAAGCAGTCATTTTACAAAGGAACATTATTGTGACGATCTCAGAATTCGATTTCGTTTTTTTTCTGGATTCGTATCGTCTAAAAATGGTTAAATCCAAAAGGGAATGATTGTTTGGGTTAGTGTGTAAGCGTGCAAGAAGAAATGCTGCGCTAAAATCGTATTTTTGAACAATATTTGAGCATCTTTGACAATTTTAACGGATGGTCAAACGAACTCGGAATTCTACGAAACTTGTTTCGTTGGTCTCGTCTTCACATCTATTATCTAATGTCCGAAATCCGTTGCTAATGGGGATCATTTGCAGTCGGACGATCGGATGGAAAAGGAGATAAATTCTCTTTTGCTCACTTCCTTTCTTCATTTCTCCTTTCTCTTTCTTCAATTTTCTTCATAAATGGCCACCACCCCCCTTTTGCTGACGTCTACCTTCCCCCTCCCATGATACGTCGCCGGCCACCCCCTCCCCCACCTCCTCCTTCTCTTCCTTCTTCTCTCTCTCTCCATATCTTGAACCCTAGCCATAAACCCTTCACCACCACCTCCATGGGCCCCTCCACAGCCACCTCCATCTGGCTTCACCCCCCTCAGCCACCTGTGCCGCCATCCTGCCGCTCCTTAGTCCGTCAGTCCAACCATGGTCCCCCATCTCTCCAAAATCACATTTTTACAAAAAATCCCGTATTTGCAAATAACCCCCTGACCTTCCGGAGCCAATAACTCTCCAACCGTGCGCTTTTGGCCAAAACTCCAAAGTGCTAAAGTCGAAGAGCACGATTTTCTCTTCGATTTGACCATATGGAAGTCATATTTTGGATTGAGGAGTTGTTCAGAAAAATCGTTCAAAGTCTGTTGTCCAAATATTGTCTTTTCGCGATTTCCGGTGAATTGGAGCACTTTCTGAAGGAAGGCAACTAGGCGAAAGTTGTCCGGAATGACGCGCTTAAGTTAGAAAAAAAGATCGTGTAAAGATTGGAGCTCGTTTCCAAATTCTAGAACCATAACAACAAATTAGAGCATTAGAAAATAATGGCGGAGTGGATCCCAATGTGATAACTCCTTCTCACTCAAATTATTTTACAGTCATTATATCATAGGTTGCAAGCGGGGCTTAGTAGCTCCTGACACTATTTTATTGCACAAACCATGGATGTTTGTTTGAATTGAATTGTGTTGAATTTGACTATATTGTGGTGTATTAAATGTGATTGATGATTGTGTATGGCGCGAGCCAGTATCAGGAGAGGGATAATGCCAAACATTATTCCGGTTCTAATATCGTGTCGTTATAATGCCGAAATTTTCTGAAATAAACGTGTATCCATTAAAAATATTATTTTTATTGTGTAAACGAACTATATAAAATAGTCATGTGTTGAAATAAATATTTAAACGTTAAAAATATAATTTTTAATGTATATATGAACGACATAAAATTCTCCCGAAATAAATATTCAT
Organism: Allium sativum; assembly: GCA_030737875.1. NCBI lineage: Eukaryota > Viridiplantae > Streptophyta > Magnoliopsida > Asparagales > Amaryllidaceae > Allium > Allium sativum. The sequence goes on from CM060912.1 coordinate 897,341,979, forward strand.
TAACAAATCGGACGATTTGTTTATGTACACCATTTTAACTGACATCGATTGGGATGATAAATTTTATTCATCGCCCAACTGCACAAATAATAATTAGTATTTGTTGATTGAAACCCCACACGGGTATTGGAATGATATTTGTCATACACTAATCCCAATTGTTTAGTTGTATGTCAATCGATTGGTTGACAGACTGTTGTAAGCGTTAATTATTTATATTTAATGCTTATGCAGTTGTGTAATGCACTCTAGACAATGGATGATTGTTTATCATTGTTGTTGTATACATGTGATGTATGAAATCCATATAAATAACATTATATGGTAATGGACTATGTCTGATTCCAATTCAGGAATAACGAAAGTTTTAAAATAACGAATATTTTAAAATAATATTTAGTAAAGGATCAGAATGTGAATTTGATGTACGATTTTGGATGGACACGAAAATATTGAAATGTGTGAAGCCATGTTGATTAGTTATGCGCCATTTTAACGCGAATGATTTTTATATTGATTTTATTCATTTTTATAATGAATATCGAAAGGGAAATGATTTCAAAATCTGATATTTTGAAAATATTATCATTTATATATTAATGATATGGAATATTCAATTTTGATTTGAAATTGAAAAGGAAGTGGGAATCATTTTTCAAAACAAATTTATAAAATACATTTTGAACGAAATATATTATATATATATATATTATATATGTATTAATGGCTTGAATAGAACGCGCCGCGCCGCGATCATTCGCAAACTTCAAACATTGATTCGAATGGATATTACGAGTGATCTGACCATCGGATTCTCCTAAAAAAGAAACCACTAGGTTCGTATCGGAAAGAACTTTCCAATGAATATTGGAGACTTGAAATCTAACGGTTGGATTTGGAATGTTGTCCAAATTAAATTTGGAAAAGGTCGTTATGGATGCAGTTCGGTGACCGTTAGTGGAAACCTATTGTACGAGCCTTGATAAAATTATTAAAAATATTAATAATTGGTATAAAATCATAATAGATGATTTGGAAAGAATTCGGATGAAAAATTCCACATTTGTAAAGAAAAAAGATATTTTTATCATAATGAACTAGTTATTAACTAGAAAGATAATCCAACGTTTTTAAATAAATAAATTGGATTTGAGAATGGTTTTAATCTAACCAGAATTTTTCAATGTATAAATTGGAATGGATTTGAATAGAAATCATCTTCGAGATATTTTGATATTGAATTCCATTGCTATACAGATATTGTGGAGGAATTTGAATGATAGATATATATCATTATTCCCCATACGATATGTGTTGATTTCAGAATTTGATATTGAATGTAAGTCGATATAATTTTTGTTTAGAGCCTTATATTTAATATCAAAGTGGATTTTGGGTTTGTCGTGAATGGTGTCTTCAGCAACACTGTTCCTAAAACCCGTGTGAAAAGAATAAATCTTTTAATTAAGATTATTAGAGTTTCCAATTATATTTAGTAATTGGAATAAAATGGAATGTGAATTGGGTTTATTGTGACTGTATTTTAACGACATTCGTTCTTTAACACGATTAACAGTGAAATGTGATTTGGAATATATAAATCTTTTATTAAGATTTAATGGAAATTTTCCAAAGTAAAGTTTTCCTGTTTAATAAAATAAATTGGAATGGAATTCGATTTGATAATAATCGAAGTGAGCTTCTGTGGAGGAAGACTGTTACTATTTATGGAATTTAAAAGGCTTTGCCGTTATTCCATTTATATTACTGGTCAGATACTGAAATTGATATCGAATATATATATTGATTTGTTTTCCGTGAAGATCCCATAATTAATGGAATTTGATTTTGGGTTTATCGTGAACTATGTTTTAAATGACATTAGTTCTTTAACTCAGTTGAAGTCAGGATTACATGTCTAACATTGTATTTCGAACTGTATTGTTGATGTCTGCTTAATATATATCTTTTTGGTGGTGGAGAATTTGATCTCTTGCTTAACACCCTTCTCTGAGACGTATGAGCTTAGAGGTTATATATTGGCAGAAATCAGTGGTACGGTGTATATTGTCGATGTGGAATGTTTGTGTTTTCAAAGTTAAATAATAATTAAATAATGATTGTCGAAAGTTTAAAACTAAGTGGAGTTTTAATAAATCTTTAATTAAATTGAAATGTGAATGTAATAATTTAAATTATCAAATTTGTGAAATGATCGAGAATGGAGTATCACCAGCTTTGCTCCGAGCGATAGTTAAATCTTTAGTTATATTTGAATGTGAAATGGTAATTAAATTTTACCGATATCACCGTGGTGTTAGATATGGAGTGTTACCGGTTTTGCTCCATCGGATGAATAGCTTGGGATTGGTAAATAAAACAAGTGATTGCTTCGGTAAGGTGCGCTAATCCCGACTAGTTTGGAAAACCTTAATTTGGTTAAATTGAGAAAAGAATATTCTGGATTGGAATGAGGCGTATGTTGTGTTTGTGTGGCACTTATTTATGAGATACGCGAGTTATTCGGAAAGACCGGGTTTATGCCCATTCTGAATAACTGATTCGACGATAAGTCGACGACGAAGATGGTGGTTGAAGACCAGAGATCTTCACATCGTTTGGATGATTACTGATGCCTTGATTGGGCTGTACACCCAAAACGGGATAATAAGTGGTGGTCGTCTAGATGTACTTGGAGATCGACCGGATAAGCGATGAGCTCTCTCCTGTATTGGACAAATGGGGCGAGGAATAAGGTGACTCCGGTTTTAGTTCAGAGCCAGAATGGACTTTTGAATGGATGTGTGTCTGACATTGGATTCCATTCTATGTTGATTGATTTCTATTAAATATATATATATATATATATATATATATATATATATATATATATATGTGTGTGTGTGTGTGTGTGTGTGTGTGTTTGGCGGCGGAGAATTTATTCTTTTTCATAACAGCCTTCTCTGAGACATATGAGCTTAGAGGTTATATATTGATGGACATCAGTCGCATGGCATGAATTGTCAGTGTGGCATGCAGAGATGAAGTGATTAAGGCTTCTGTTGAAAAGAAAAGTCTTATGGTTTATGATCAAACATGGCTTTAAATAGCATAGCTTTGTGTATATCGTTAATTTGCAAGCCTCCCACCTCGGTATGAGTCTAAAACAAGATCAGGGACGTAGGGAGAACACGATGTTTCTTTCTAGCTAGAGGCGGTGTCATGGTATGGAGCCCAGAAATTTATATTTTTACCTATATGGATGATGGACAACGAGGCGCCTCAAATATATTGGTCACTATGGGGCCGATGGATGGGTCCGATAGGACCGGGGAACGTGTGTTCAGAAGTAACTAGTCCACTAATGTAAGTGTGGACCGGCCCTGCAGGAACCAAGGGTCCACTGCGGGAGATCCTGAGGCATTTGGTAGAGTGCCTCGAATCGGAGGGAGCCATCCTTAGCCTTGACTCATGATGGAAATCCAATTTCCAATACGTGACACTTCCGTTTTAATTGCAGAAGTAGTATGGCAACATAGTAGCATGAGATATTATGCCGTCTATGATTGATACGTTTATATTTGAAGTGATTTGGACACTATACACTTATAATAATATCAAAATGATTTGTTTTAAACGTACCAAGCATGTTTGGCTATTATAAGGGAAAACTCTATCCTTCAGCTTGCGTTGCATTGTGTGATGGGACCTGAGTCTTCTAATAGCTTCATTTTTCAAAAAAATTGCGGTGTCTATAAACTGTTTTATGCGCAGGTACTCATGGAGGTAAACCCATTCCGTGTTATACGGCGTGGTTCCTTGATTTACTTTATTTTTAAAGTAAAGTGTTAAATAACTATTTTAGTTCTCACACCAGTCCCATGACTGACCTGGAGTTTATTGTTTTAACCTAAAATCTGGGTGTCCCTATTTTCCATACGGACAGCTATTAATTTTGGTTTTGCAGATTTCTGTTTTAAAGGATCCTGGTTTACAGTTGGAGCTATATTCGGAAAACTTTGTATCTGTGTATCTCTTTCAGTTGTGTTATGTGTTATTTTTCCACTGCTATGTAATGTATTTTAATCTCTGATATTTTTCTTATGTATATTATTTATCCATACTCTGTTATATTCTTGTATTCTGATGTAATTGTTGTAATAGCAATGAAATGTTCTTCTATTTGCATTTTGAGTTGTTGTGTTCTCAACTCAATCCGAGTTTTCCCTTATAGGGAGGTTCGGGTCATTTCATCGTGTTATTAGAGCTCTGGTTTACAGAGTTTAGAACAAGACACATTAGAACCGAACAAAAGAATTCATCGAAGATAGGATTAGTAACATCCTATGAGAATAACTCGTTAGAGATAGGATCAGTAGTATCCTAGAATGAGTTTGAAGAGTGCTATTTTTAAAGAAGAAAAAAAGTTAAAAAAAAAGTAAAAACCCAATCAGATTTGAAAATTTACATCTTATTATATGTATTTGAGTATTTTATTTTGTATTGAATTTGGACAATCGAGTATATAAAGATTTTGCATATATGCGTCATGAACGTATAATCGTAGTCTCAAATATAATGTATAGATATAGAATCAAACTTTAGTCGCCCGAGGATAATTCTGGTGATTGATCAATCATCATCAGTATTTATGCTCCAGTTTCAAAAGTGGGATATCTATATATTTCCAATTGACTGGTGTGAGAACCAAAACTTAGCTAGAATTTATTACTTGTGGTTTGACACCAAAAATATGATTCTTAAATATATATATATATATATATATATACCTTTGAAAATTGAATCAACTAATTTATTGCTGGTTATGGTCTTTGATTATTAACATAACTAATAAAAATACTGGAATGATAAAACCAATAAGAGAATGAAAGGTAAAATTTAGCCAAATCGAAATTAATATTGAATTAAATTGAAAATTGATTAGAATTTCCTATATGTACATGTGTATCTAATAAACTGGTCATAGCATGGAAGCTAAGAAGAGGAATAGAATTGTATGCCCGACAAATAGGTACATGTTTACTATATTCATTGGGTTTGATGATCTAATGAGCCGGTTGACTTTTTCTTTTTCTTTCTGGATGATGAGGGCCCTGTGAGGCAAGTTGTGGTTTTACCCATAGGGCTGTACAAAGGAGGCTATGGAAAAAAATTCAAAAATTAAGGGTGCTAGCCAAATTTTTGAGAAATCAGAAAATTCTTAGAAACTGAAAAGTTGAAGAATGAAAGCTAGAATGAAAGTTGAGTTGGTTATTTAAACAACTTTCAGCTTCATTCCTTTTCGAGGACGAAAAATTTTTAAGTGGGGGGAGATTGTAACAAACCGGAAATTCTGAACCAATTTAAAACTTTTATTTAAGCTATTTTAAGGAATATACGAATATAAATTGGTTATTTTTGCTAAATAAAATTTGAAAATGATTTGAAAATTAGTTTTTATATTTTATTTGACTTAAAACAAACTCAATAAAATTATTAAATTGATTTAAAATCTTTGTTATGAAAATTTTGAAAATTCGATTTTGAAAATCAACACATAGCCCTAAAAAAGTGGAATTTTGCATATGAGCTCAGAATTCGATGAAATAAACTTTTCTGGATTCGCAAAGATAAATTATTATTGAGTTCCAAAAGGCGCGTCAAACGGAGTTAGTATGTGGTCGTGAGAGGCAAAACATTTATTCAAAAACAGGCAGTCATTTTACAAAGGAACATTATTGTGACGATCTCAGAATTTGATTCCGTTTCTTTTTTGGATTCGTGTAGTCAAATAATAGTTAAATCCAAAACAACATGATTTTTGGGGTCAGCGTGTGAGCGTGCAAGAAGAAAAGGTGCACTAAAATCACATTTTTGAACAATATCTGAGCATCTTTGACAATTTTAACGAATGGTCAAACTAACTTGGAATTTGACGAAACTTGTTTCGTTGGACTCGTTTTCATGTCTACTGTCTCGTGTCCGAAATATGTAGCAAATGGGGATCGTTTGCAGTCGGGCGATCAGATGGAAAAGGAGATAAATTCTCTTTTGCTCACTTCATTTCCTCCTTCCTCTTTCTTCAATTTTCTTCATAAATGGCAACCACCCCCCTTTTGCTGCTGTCCACCTTCCATGCTGCCCCGCCGGCCACCCCCTCCCCTAACTCCTCCTCCTCCTTCTCCTTCTCTCTCTCCATCTCTTGAATTCTAGCCCTAAACCCCTCACCACCGCCTCCGTAGGCCCCTCCACCTGGCCGCACCCCCCTCGGCCACTTGTGCCGCCATTTCACCGCCCGCTAGGCCGTCAGTTCGACCGTGGGCACCATCTCTCCAAAATAACATTTTTCCAAAAATTCCCGTATTTGCAAATAACCCCCTGACATTTCAGAGCCAGTAACTCTCCAACCATGCGCTTCTGGCTAAAACTCCAAAGTGCCTAAGTCGAAGAGCACGATTTTCTCTTCGATTGAGTACATGGAAGTCATATTTTGGATAGTGGAGTTGTTCAGAAAACTCATCCAAAGTCCGCAGTAGTCCGGAATGGCGCGCTTAAGCTAGAAAAAAAGATCGTGTACAGATTGGAGCTCATTTGCAAATTGTGGAACCAGGATAGCAAATCAGAGCATTAGAAAATAGTGGCGAAGTGGATCCCAATGTTAGAACTCCTTCTCACTCAAATTATTTTACAGTCATTATATCATAGGTTGCAGACATGGCTTATGTAACGTCCCGTATTTTTACAGCATAATAATTAATTTGTTTAATTATTTAAATAGTGATTTAGAGATTTAAATGATTTTTTAATTAAATATTAATGAATATTTAATTAATATAAATAACGGAATAATATATTTATTTCCGAAATAATCGAAAATAACAGAATTCACAATATTGTGTGAATTGGACAATTTATAATATATAATTCAGTTTAGAATTGAATTATATTAATGAATTTATTTATAAATGTCAGTTGAATCTATAATTTATATTATACTTATAATTGAGCTTGAAATGGCGTGGTAGTTCGTAATTTGGCTATTCGAATTTTAAATGAATATACAGAACCCATTTTAAGTCGGATTTCCGTAAAACAAGAAACGTTCGAATCTGTTGAACGATATTTTTCTAATGAAAGAGAAAAATCGAGATTTCGTCGTGTAGATTGTGAGTTGTGTCCAAATCAATTTTTCGAAAAGTCGCTATGGAATTCCTTTATACTTTATAATGTTTTATTTATATTATAAATGGATTTTCAATATAAATTAAATACTGATTTAATCTGGATTTGAAATTTCGAGTTATAATTCCAGATATAAATATTTTAGAGCTGTATTATATTCTATGTGAATATATACGATAATATTAATTTACTAATATTAAATTTAATTATTATTAAATATATTAATATTTAATTGGTTTATTTAGAGCTTTAAAAATAGTCATTTTTGCAAATGAACTCCGTTTTCGATGAAACTAATTTTCTTGGATTGGGAATATTAAATTATTGTTAGATTTCAATTTTTGTGATTTTGGAGTCAGTATCTGGCCGTATGGGATTTTAATGTGAAAGACAGTGACTTCAAACGTACGCTGTGAGAGCAAATGGGCTCGGAATACGAAAACAAGTTTCGTTAGGTCCGTAATGTCAAACTGTAGCTACATGTTAATTTTCATCGAATCTGGATATTTTATGTGATCATAGGGATTTTTAATGATAAATACAAATAGCGTAGGAGTAAAAAAATAAATATAATAATTGAATATTAAAATATTAAATATACACTATAGATAATTTTCCTAAAACCTAAAATTCATTCTCCAGTCAAAGGAAATTCCCGCCGTTTGTATTCCTCTCCTCAAACCAAAACATGAAAAAAATGAAGTCTTTATAAATCAAAAGAAAATTAGATAAAAATATATAAATTTTTATACGAAAATATTTACATTTCTGGAATCATTATCTTCGTTTCTATATGATTTTTATGTGGTTCGAACATCAGCCAGTTCGCTATTTTTTCTAGTCGTGCCTAGGGTTTGGGTTTATAGGGGTTTAGCTATCCGATTGAAGAGATGATCATTGTAGTTGAGATCAGTGTGGAAAGTAGCATCGTTTGGGAAATTTTTGTATAATTTGGTGGTAAAAATGTATGGTCGTTTGCTGAGTATAGTGGGTTAGGCCGACGAACGGAATTGGTATGGGTGGTGCAAGCTGGGGGTTGATAGGAGGAGGTGATAGAGAATTTCAAGAGGAGTACATCAGTGGAGGTTTGATTCGATTCAATGAAGAAATGGGGAAGTAAGAGGAGCATGAGAATACGGTAATGGAGTTCGAAATATCCTGGAGCTCGCGTTCAATTATTGAGGAAGACAGAGAACTATTCGTACCGGTCTTAAAATGTTCGTGGGCCAAAAAGGAAGCGTGAGGCCCAATTAGACTATAAATAATTATAATTTGCATATATAAAATGCATACAAACTTGTGTAATGAATATATTTTCCATACGATACCAGAGTTCAGCGAAACAAGATCCGCTGGGATCGTATGGACGGTGGCTACATAATGGAACTGACTGAGAGTGAATTGGAGCTTGTTACAATATATAGAGAAATAAATTGTCTATCTGAATCAACCGACAGTTATCGTTATTTAACGATGATCATCCAATGCGAGTAAAACTCACTAACTCTGCCTAGTTATATTTTTATAACATATTTTTAGAACTGATAAATGTTGGTTGATTTCTGTGTGTTGACTGTTTGGATGAACTACTAATTGATTGGTTGAAATTGGTTCACTTTTATTAATAACTAGAAAAGTACATACTACGGTTAGCATACTAACCTAACTACAAACTGAAAAGCATGAAATAAAATACATATGAAGTACTAAATTAAAACCTAAAGAGAGTTTTGAACCCATGACGAGGTTACCAACTCCATAGCAAGTGCGATCCAGCTGCACTTCTAATCCTCTATTACTATCCTTCGAGTCATTTCTTCGAGTTACAGAGATTAAAACAGTTTGCCACAAATCCGTTATGAATTTAATAGACCCATGGTAAGGTCATCTTCTAAGCCTGGAGAGAGCATCCACCTGACACAGCTAAATGTCTTTTAGGAGAAACCCACTAATAGCATGCATATCATTGCTGCAATATTGACGCCACTACTTTGCTCCACATCTTTCAGCTGATTTTGAATGTTTCTTCCCCTGTGTTGACGTGCAAGTATCCATTGTCTTGACAGTAACCAAGGTAATAGTTACTGATGTTGTCAAAATAAAAAACAGTGTCGGCTAACAGTAACAAATTACTGAATTTTCCTTATACTACTGCTCCCTTACTTTAATTCAACATAGTAGCAACCCAAGATTAAATATAATCATTCGAATAATCCCTTCGATTTCCCAGAGGACTCGCTATCAACTACTATGGACCTTTATTTATCACCAACTTCCCAAAATCATAAAAAGGGTCCACATGATCTTGAGAACCAATGCTAGTAAAAAACCAAGAACGGTGGTTGATGAGTCTCTGAAATACCAGATCATGTAGGGACTATAGTCTTCATATAATCACATATTGCTTATTCTCACCAATTTCAATCGAAAAATTATTACAGAAACAATTAGGAACTAGCAGTTTCATACTTGTGTCATTAGTTTCCAATATACCCAGATACCATTTCTTTGTTGATCGAAAATGCTTCAAAAACAACGAGTTTCAACAACAATTGTAGATATGCGGAATGAGAGAAGTTATTTAAATGCAAGTAAACAATCCTGAATATGAGATCTTAAAATCGATGACTGTCCATAATTATTTTCAAAGAAAAAGCCAGTTAAATCCCATACCGAACTCAATAGTTGGTAAACAATTATACAAAAGCAAGCCCAAAACGAATCATGTTAACTCTATGGCTTTCAGATCAGAAAGAATAACCCTAATATAGAAATCAAGAACACAACAAAGAAATTACCCCATAGACATCAAATCTGACATTGCGGTTAAAATAGTTCAGAAGATCGGTTTATTTGAAGTCGAGATCTGCAGCATAATGTAACAAACAATAAATCTGGTGTCACCGCACGACCCACTCCTGGTGGCTTGAACTTATGAAATCATAGAACATCGAATGTCGAATAATGCAGAGAATAACTTCATGCAGACCCATATAAGCACGGATGAATGATGAATACACAATCAATATACAGATCCGTTGAAAACATAAGAAATCCTATCACCGTCTCTAAACAATGTCCTAAACCTGCTTCTGAAAGCCATAGTACACATGTTTTTGATCTGTAGTTGTGGACCTTGCTTGAGACGGTAACTATGATTCTACGGGTAGAGATATAAGTTCTATCCTTAAGAAAAAACAATTCAGTTTTCCCAGGGGAAATTATAAAACATTATCACGATCTCTTCCTTTAGTTGAACATTAGTTCATCTCCCTTGTTCGGCATGGATATTGACGGCGAAAAATAGTTTAGCCGTTGAAGTCAAACGAACCCCAAAAAATAGAAATTTGAAGCTTTATGGGTTAACCAATGAAATAATCGCCTAGATCGAATAAACTGAAGTCGATAACTTACTCTTTTAAATAAAAAAAGCAGTTCTACCAGATCCGAACACATAAAGGATCGGTTTGGAGAATTGGATGAGATCCACCTAAGCTCTTGTATATTCGATCGCCAAATCTTCCGATCTCTGATGTCTTGACCCTTTTAGAAAGCAAATTGAAGAGGATAAAACTAGATCATAGTGAACTCTGTAGATTGGTCGATTAATAGAATAAATTCAACATAAAGAAATTAGATGTGTTGTTTTAGGGTGATGTCGAAACGGTTTCAGGCAGTCTAAAAGAAGAATGAGATTTGAAAAAGGAGATCGCCATTTCCTCCCTCTATGGAGGGAAGACAAACCGTTTTCTTATTTATATATATATATTGTTAATCAAATATTGATTATGTTTATCAGAATATTTCATATTGAAATGAAATTTGATGTTAATTATATTGGTTAACATCTATGGATGCAGGGAAACAGGTTGGAGGGATCCAACTGGATTCCTCAACATTTATGTTACTGTTTTTCATATATTGTAATATATGATGTGATATATAATCTATTAATGAATATGTGTGTTTGGATAATATTGATCCTTATTATTTGGTATTTTAAATACCATAGATAATACTGGAATTAAAAAAGGAATTTTTAAAGTGTATATTGAAAATAAAATATATTTATGAATTGAAAAGAATTTTGTAAAAGGAAATATATGTTAAACAAATAAAATTGAAAAGGGAAATATTTGTTAAACAAATAGAATTGAAAAAGGAAATATTTGTTAAACAAATAGAATTGAAATAGAAATATTTGTCGAACAAATAGAATTGAAAAAAAATATTTGTTAAACAAATAGTGTTGAAAAAGGAAATATTTGTTAAACAAATAGAATTGAAAAAGGAAATATTTGTAAAGTAATTATGAAATCAAAGGATTTTATAAAAGATAAAAAGAATATTAATTTAGAAAATAAATAGAATTATAAAAGAAAATATTTATAAAATGAATAGAATTTTATAAAAGGAAATATTTGGGAAATGAATAGAATTTTTTAAATGGAAATATGTGGAAAATAAATATTAAATGGAAATCGGTTTTAACAGATAAATGGAAAGGATTAATTTAAAGTAGATTTTAAATAGAATTTGTTTTAACAGACAAATTAAGAAGATTGGTTTATAAATAATGTTTTATAAATTAAAATAAATTATTTATCATGTAATAAATCGAATATATAAGTCTGAACTTATATAGAGAAGTAGAAAGCGGTTTTGACACAGATATTTTAGATAGAATGTGAACTCATCATTTATAAAGGGAATTATAAATGAGATTTAAGTTTTAGAAATAAAATTGAGATTTCGTATGAATAATTCTATATATAGAAGTACATATAGAATTTGGAAATGTGATATTGTTTTAAAATACGAAATCAAACTTAGTGGAGTGTATAAAAGAAATATTTTTCACATTAGATGTGAATAATGGATTAAAATGAATATTTTATAAATTAAAACATTTATAAGGAAAACTGGGTTTTGAAATAGGAATTCAAATGGGAATTTGAATAAGATAGGAAATAGGTTTAAAATAAAATTAGATACTCGAAAAGAGATTATCAAATATAAGTTATTCGAAGAGAGATTGTTGAATATAAGTTATTCGAAGAGAGTTATCGAATAGGGACTATTCGAAAGAGAGTTATACTTTGAAATTCGACTATATCGAATGTAGGAAAGTACTATTCACTTTCCATTTTTAATCAAGATTTATTTATTTATCAATAAATTAGTTGTTTGTTTATTTATCCAAATTTAATAAATAAAAGTTCTATTTAAGTTATTGTATTTCGGAAGCATGGGATTATAACACTATTTTTATAATCAAATGATTTCTGTAAAAGAAGTGGATTCGTAAATAGAATCCGAGAGTTACGTAAGGAAGTTTGTTAAAGATTTAAAAGGTGAACTTTGTCTATTTCGAGGTTAGAAATGTTGTTCAGTTAAGGTCTGATAGGTAGTTATACCCAACTTGATTGACTTCATTTCTAACTAAGGAATGGTTAAGGTTCGATAGTGAAGGTTGGTTAAGGGAATTTTGTAATGACCCGTAATTTGGCAGGAGAATAATTAACTAATTTAATTTTTAAAATATCGTTTTGACGATATCGATGACCTGAATTAAATAATATTGAATATTTAATTAATATTTATAATGAATAATAAATTATAAATATCGAAATAGTCAGAAATAGTAGAATTCACAATAGATTGTGAATTGAATAGTATACGAGATGTGGTTGAGTTTCGATTCGAAATATAATAACGAATATATTGAATCGACGACAGTTGAACGTATAGTTTATAATATAATTATAATCGAGCTCGAAATGGCGCTGCAGTTCGCTATTTGGCGTTTTGAACTTCAACTGAATATAACGGGTTCGTTTTAAGCCGGATTTCCGTGAAACAAGAAACATTCAGAGCTGGTGGAGCATATCTTTCTATTGGAAGAGAAAAATTGGGATTTCGTCGTGTCGATTATGATTTATGTCCAAATCAAATATTCAGAAAAACAGCGGTATATTCGTTCGTGGCCATAACGGTTATTTAAAAATATTTGAATATCGGGTTTGAATTTAGACGAGGTTCTTTTGAGACATAACGATAATTTAATTTTTAGAGTTTTACTGTAATTTTTAATTAATTAAATAAGCAACTTTTTTATTTGGAGTATTTTGCACCCTTAATCAGCGATTCTGGGGTTCCACAATATGAGTTAAACTACCGGTATTATTATATTTTTGGGATCATGGCACACTGTTGTTTTCAACAGTATCTTTAGTTTTGTCCGTAACAGAACACGTATGGATTCGTTAAGGGGGTAATTCATCATTTAGGAAATAGAATAAAATAAGAAAATATCCTATGTATTTCTAAGGTATAGGAAGAGGCCACGTCTCTTATGCTCAGCAACAAGTTGGATCAACGAAAAAGCTTCGCTATAAATAACCCTCCCCAAAACCCTTATAAACCTAATCTCCTCGTTCAGAACTTTCCGCCGCTTTTCAGCAACAAGTTGGATCAACTTAAAAATTCCTAGAAAAATCTTTAAATTGCAGAACCCATATCATTGAAATCCTTATTCCTTTCTCTTCAATTCTGTAGTTGTTTGGTTGGATGCGATGTCGATTCTTGTTCACTAGTTTTGTATACAGCAGAAGTCAGCAGCTAGGGTTAAGAAGCTCGGCGAATACTTACTTCAATTTGCTAATCTGAGGTCAAACTCAGGACTCTTGCGAAATTTAGCACTTGCGAAATGATTGCAAGTGGAGTCCGACGTTGAAGAGTTCGCACCCTTCCTCTGGAGTTGCGGTGAGATCTGAGACACGACAGGAGGACGAGAGCCAAGTTTCAGCTCGCTCAGAGGAGATGAGGTCATGGTTATCATAGAGGATGGAAGCTGGATGTTTTGGTGAGAATTAGAGTCGGCAAGGGGGTGAGCGTTTTGGTGATGTTGGTTTTGTGCAATTGCACGGTGTGTGGTCTGGCAAGTAGAGGATGGAGATATGCGTTCAGCTGGGTAGTTGAGGAATAAGGGTATTGACGGGTAGAAGGAGTCACGACGTTGGAATTTCTTTTGGGTACAAGGAAGAGGACGAGCGGATGGTTAAAGTGAAATGAGGAGAAACAGGGGGCGGTTGAGTCAGTTGAGGGTTTATATGTGGTTTTGCCTAGAGCAGGAGTAAATTTGTCGAGGAAGAAGGAGTTAAAGACAGTGGAAATGGGGTTAAGGGATTTTGGTGTTCAGTTAATCAAGGTGAGAGAGGTCTTGGAGCTTTGTTGTGTACAATTAAGGGGTGTTGGACAGAATTTGACCTGGAAATAAATACACAGAAGTTTAGAATGATTTTCCCAAGGGAGGAGCCTTGGTTAAGAATTGATAAAGGTTAATTAATCACCTATTTTAATCGTTAATGATCTATATATCATATAATATTGTAAAATGGATAACTCTCTCATACAATATCAGAACTAGACGAAAACAGGATCCGTTGGGATCATATGGGCGAGAGCTTCATAATGGAACTGACTGGAAGTGAGTTGGAGCCCATTACAATTTATAGCAAAATAAATTGTCTGTCTGAATCGAGCGATGATTATCGTTATTAACGATGATTATCCAATGTGAGTAAAACTTACCAACTCTGAATAGTTATATTTTTATAATGTATTTTTAGAACTGTTAATCATCTGTTGATTGCTGTGTGTTGGTTGATTGATTGAATTGCTAGTCAGTTAGTTGAAATTATATATATATATATATATATATATATATATATTGATTCTGTTTATCAGAATAATCCGTACTGAACTGATATTGATGTTAATCGTGTTGTCTAACATCTGTGATGCAGGGAAACAGGTTAGAGGGACCCAACCGGGTTCCTCAATATTTATAATACTGTTTTGTTCATATATTCTGTTATATGATATGATATATAATCTGTTGTTGATTATATGGGGTTGAACGTTATTTATCATCGTGATTTGATATGATTGAATACCATAACATACGGGATGTTGGTAAGGGAATTTTCAAAGTTATAGTGAAAATAAAATATTTATAAATGAAATATTTATAAATAAGTGATATTTATAAATTTGAATATTTATAAATAAGGAATATTTATAAATAGGAATATTTATAAATAGGAGATATTTTAAAAAGGAAATAAATTCAAAACATTTCTTTTTGAATGGAAAGGCCTGTGTGGCGGGTTTGGGGATTTTCCCAATGCTCCCGATACAAAGGAGGTTATGGAGAATTTTTCCGGGAAATTAAGGAGTTAGAATATTTTTAAGAATAAACTTGAAAAGGGAATATTTGCAAACCTTTTGCAAATAGAATAAAATAGAAAAAGAAATATTTGTAAACCATTTACAAATAGAATTGAAAAGGGAATATTTAGAAAATAAATAGAGTTAATAAAAAGGAAATTTGTTTATAACGAAATAAGAGGTTATAAAAAGGAAACCTTTATTAAATGAACATTTATAAAGTGAAGAACCGTTACTAAAAAGTGAATATTTATAAATGAATAAACGTTGTTAAAAGGGGATCTTTTCAAATGGATAAACGTTATCAAAAAGGAGAAATCGAATATGGTATTCGAAGTTAGTAAATCGAATATGGTATTCGAAGTTAGTTAATCGAATATGGTATTCGAAGTTAGTTAATCGAATATGGTATTCGAAGTTAGTTAATCGAATATGGTATTCGAAGTTAGTTAATCGAATATGGTATTTGAAGTTAGTTAATCGAATATGGTATTCGAAGTTAGTTAATCGAATATGGTATTCGAAGTTAGTTAATCGAATATGGTATTCGAAGTTAGTTAATCGAATATGGTATTCGAAAGTTAGTTAATCGAATATGTTATTCGAAAGGGGTTAGTCGAGTCGAGTTAGTTGAATAGAGTTAACCGATAGAGTTAATCAGTTAGGGTTAACCAGTTAGAGTTAAAAAACAGTAGAGTTAATCAGTAGAGTTAATCAGTTAGGGTTAACCAGTTAGAGTTAAACAGTAGAGTTAATCAGTAAAGTTAATCCGTTAGAGTTAACCCGTTAGAGTTAAACAGTTAGAATTGAACAATTAGAGTTAATCCAAATGAGATGCCATTTAGTACGACTGCCAGCGTAATTCACAGGGCTGTAAATAGCCTACGGCGGTCGGATGTTTCCTGAGGGAATCAGGCGTAACCATTGTGATCGCTGCGATCTAGAGTCAAACGAATGGAGTTAAATAGAGTTATCGAATATTAGTTATTCGAATGGAGTTAAATAGAGTTATCGAATATTAGTTATACGAATGGAGTTAAATAGAGTTATCGAATATTAGTTATTCGAATGGAGTTAAATAGAGTTATCGAATATTAGTTATTCGAATGGAGTTAAATAGAGTTATCGAATATTAGTTATTCGAATGGAGTTAAATAGAGTTATCGAATATTAGTTATTCAAATAGAGTTAAACGGAGTTAAATAGAGTTAGTCGAATATAATTTATTCGAATAGAGTTAAAGGAAAGGAGTTATCGATTATAATTTAATCGAAAGGAGTTATCGATTTTAGTTTAATCGAAAGGAGTTATCGATTTTAGTTTAATCGAAAGGAGTTATCGATTAGTTTAATCGAAAGGAGATTATCGAATATAAGTTATTCGAAGAGAGATAATCGAATATAAGTTATTCGAAGAGTGATAATCGAATATAAGTTATTCGAAGAGAGATAATCGAATATAGGTTATTCGAAGAAGAGTTAATCAAATAGAGATTTACTCGAAAGAGAATTATACGTCGAATTCAATTATATCGAATTCGGGGAAGTAATATTTACTTTCCGGTTTTTAAATCAAGAGTATACACTAATAAAGTAGGGCTAGGTTTAATTAGCCGAATTATAGAATAAAGGTTATAATTGAAGTTAGATATTGCGAAGGTAGGGATTATAACGTTATCGTTATAATCAATGTTTCAATAAAGAAGTGGATTCGTAAATTGAATCTGAGAGTTACGTAAAGAAGTTGTTAAAGGTTTAAAAGATAAACTGTTACTATTTCGAAATTATAACGTTGTTCAGTTAAGGTCTGAGAGGTAATTATACCCCAACTTGATTGACTTCCTTCTTAACTAAGGAATGGTAAGGTTTGATAGTGAATGATGGTTAAGTGAATTCAGTAAGCGGTTTGAGTTGGCATAGCGATGTTTATTTAAACATCAGTTTAAATCCAATAAAGGAACTTTGGAAATGTTTTCCAAATAAGAAATCAGAAATGTTTTCTAATATAGAAAACAATGAAATGGAAATGTTTTCCATTGTTAATAAAGTATATTTTCTAAAATTAGAAAATAAGAAATTTAGAATATAGGGAAACAAGAGATATGTAACGACCCAGAAAATCTGAACCAATTTAAAATATTTAAATTGGCTAAAATAATGGATTTTAAATTTTTAAAATAAATATTTTAAATAATAGCGATGAAAACTGAGTTGAATCGACAATTGAAAATGAATTTAATCAATTATAATTATAAACAAGGCTTGAAAAGGCGCTGCAGTTTCAAAAATTGAATTCAAACTTTGTCGGACTGTACCGGGTGCAAAACAAAACGGATTTTAGTGAAACCAAAAATATTTAAATCTGTTAATGAATACCTTTCTAACGAATCTGAAAAATCGATTTTTCATAACGGAAAGCAAAAGTTATGGCCGAATGAATTTTCAGAACGGTTGCTATGGAATTTATATAGCCCGTGAAAATGACCATTTTGCATACGACCTCGGAATTCGACGAAACCACTTTTGTTGGATCCAGGATGTGAAGTTATTGCTAGGTTTCAAATCTCGTAATTTTTGAAGCTAGTATGTGAGCATGGCAAAGGAAAACGTGTTTTGGTCAATTACAGTTAAATTGGATCGACCAGAAATGGGCCTTTTTGCAAACGGTTTCAGAATTCGACGAAACTAGTTTTGTTGGGACCGTATCGCCAAAACATAGCTAGATTTATTTTTCTGGAATTTTTCGAATCGGTTTGTGGCCCTGGCAAATTGAAATGTACGTTCAAATTAAATATTGAATGTTTTATATTTTAATTTGAAGGAAAACTGACTGAAACATTCGAATGGGCCTTCGAAACATATCCCATTGTGTTCGGAATGGGGGTAAAACGCTAGGGACGACAGTCGTTGGGTTTGGATTGGTGGTCATGTCAGAAAACCCCTTTAAAGACCCACCGACCAATCAGAAATTTTTTTTTAAAAAAATAGAAAATCCTTTTTTTTCTCTCTCCCCGCTCAGCGATTTCGACGATCCCCGTCGCTCCCTCCTTCCCCTTCACATCGCCGCCGCTACAGGCCACCAGAGCCGCCGCCACCACTCAAACCCGATCCGCCTCCTCCCCCTCTACAAATCCGACCCACCTTTGCCCCGCCTCGCCTCGCCAGTCGCCTAGGTCGAGCCCCCGAAGTTCGTCAGCGCCGACCCGGTTTTCTCCCTCCTCCGACGATCGCAGGGGACCACCCCACCGTCGATTTGAAGCCCTCTCCAGCCTCTCCGACGTGGTGCTGGCTGATCTGAACATCGCTGCACGGATAGGAAGAAAATTCAAAACCTAGTTTTGAATCAAAAGGAAGGTATACGACTGTTAATTATTTAACTAATTTCGACAGTTTAAAACCGTTGCAAACTTTGAAAAATCATATCTTTTTCGTTTCTTATCGAAATCCAGTGAAACAGGAAACATCGTGACCGTGTGGACGCCTTCTACATTTTAGAAGAGACCGCATATTTTTCTGAGCCTTCTGCTATTTTTGGTGGAGTGGAACCCAATGTGAGATTTCTAATTTATAAACAATATGAAAAACGACGATGTATAAATTATATAGTCGATGTATGAGTTATGTAAGCGTTGTACACCTCTTGTATAAGCGTTGTATAAGTTGTATGTTCGATGTATAAGTTATATATGCGTTGTAAAAATTACATATGTGTTGAAATAAAAGTAAATTGCTATATATAAATAAATAAATACATATATATATACATATATATATATATATATATATACGCCCCTCGTCTGCAAACCATGGACGATATTTATTGATTATGATTGGTATGAAATTGATTGATAGCGAATGATTGTTTGGGATTGTTTGCGGTTGATATTGATTGATTGTGGTTGAAAAATACCCATTTGTGGTTGAGAAATATTTGGTTGAAACCACATAGGATTAGTTTGTGGAAATGAAATAAATATATGGATGCCGCCTGCGTGCGAACTAGATGCATGATCCCCATTGTCAAAAACCGCAAGGTTTTAAGGTAGAGCGAGGAGCCGTACTAGGGACGGTCCCGGTTTTAACTACCCTGCCGTTATGCTGCCGAAATTTTGAATAATATTCATGTGTTTGAATTATTTTCATTTGCTGAAACTATATTTATTCATTGAATAGAAAACCTTCATGTGTTGAATCGATATTCATTCGTTGATTAGAAATTCATGTGTTGAATGGTATTCACGTTTTAAATATAAAAATCACATTTTTATCTATATATAGAAACTATAGAAAACCTTCATGTGTTGAATCGATATTCATTCGTTGATTAGAAATTCATGTGTTGAATGGTATTCGCGTTTTAAATATAAAAATCACATTTTTATCTATATATAGAAACTATAGAAAACCTTCATGTGTTGAATCGATATTCATTCGTTGATTAGAAATTCATGTGTTGAATGGTATTCATATTTTGAAATAAATTGTTTCATAATAAAAATCACATTTTTATCATCTATATGAGCTATGTAAAATGACCTCGTTTTAAAAGAAATTGTTTTATAAGAAAAATCCTATTTTTATCACCTATATAAACTATATAAAATAATAGTGTTTTGAAATGAATTGTTTTACAATAAAAATCACATTTTTATTATATACATGAATTGTTGAAATGTGAAGTGTTAAAAATAGCAACTCGTTCAAATAAATATGCATGAGTCGAAATATTCACTAATTAGCTAATGATATGATTTTCGCCTATGCATGCAACATTAGAATGAATGGTGTTTTTAAACCAAATGGAATCAAATATGAAGTTGAATGGAAAATGATAAGTGATAAGAACTGTATATATGTACATGCATATTTATTGAACAGGTTATGGCAAAGGGGCTAGAGAAGAGGAATAAAATTTTGTGACCGACAAATAGGTAGACATTTACTGTTTTGTTTGGGTGATGATTTTATGAGCATGTTGGCTAGCCGCTTGGCTTTTTCTTTTTCTTTTCGACATGAGACGCCCATGTGGCTATTTGGGAATTTTCCAGCCCCTCCCGTACAAAGGAGGTTATGGCGAAATTTTCCAAAATTTAAAGGCGTTAATGAAATATTTGAAGTGAAAACGATATTGAAATTGTTGAATGAACTATATTTATATAAATATATAAATATAAATAAAATTAAAACAAAACGTGGCCGTGCAGTTCGTGTTTTGAAACCGTGATTTCAAACAACTGGTGCGGGAAATACGACCATTGGATTTTCCCGAAACCGCAACCGTTGGGTTCGCCTTAGAAATATCTTTCCAACGGCACCAACTTTGTAAAAATCCAATGGTTGGATTGTCTGGAATGTTTAATTCAAATCTGAAGAAAAACAACGCTAGAAAACGATTATATATATATATATAAATAAATATAAATATATTTAATCGAATAACGACGCTGCAGTTCGTATTTTGAAATCGAAACTTCAAACGATTGTACCGGGAGATCCGACCGTCGGATTTTCCCGAAACTGGAACCGTTGGATTCGTTTTGAAAAGACCTTTCTAATGATGTAAATTTTGTGAAGATCCAACAGTTAGATTTTCAGGTATGTGTAAATCAAATCTGAAGAAAAACAGCGCCACGGCCGCGTTATGGCCCGAAGCGTCGTTTTGAATAAATTGGCTATTTTAAAATAAATAAAAATAGCGATAAATCGTTATAAAATATCATAAATGATATGGAATGGAAATAAACTAAATTTGCTCGATTTATGTGGTATTTGATGGTTGAATGTGTTTGGTGTGAAAATTACATTAAAGAACAAAATTGGTGTTGTCGAATGATTTAACCATTGAAATAAATTGATTTGAAATTCTAAATATACGTGAATTATTTGAAAAGGCCGAGTTAATTCTCATTTCAAATAATTGACCAACGATTGAAAGTCAAAGATGAAGACGGTGGTCGAAGACCGGAGATCTTCACCTCGTTTGTATGGTAACCGAGGTCCTGATTGGGAGGCATCCCGAAATACGGATAACGAGTGGTGATCGTCCAGACGTACGTGGTGATCGATGGGCTTGGGAGGTATTTAGTGCCTCCGGTTTCGTTCAGACCCAGAATGGACTTGTAAATGGACTGTGTCTGACATTGGATTTTATTCTGTGTCGATTGATCTCTGTTAAATATACATCTGTTTGGCGGCGGAGAATTTATTCTTTTGCTTAACGCCCTTCTCTGAAACGCACGAGCTCAGAGGTTGTATATCGGTGGACATCAGTCGCATGGCGTGAATTGCCGGTGGCATGCTATGATGCAGTGATCAGGGCTTCTGTTGAAAAGCAAAGTCTTGTGGTGATGATCAAAGCACCGCCTGTGTGGCGTAGCTTTGTGTATAATGTGAATTCGCGAGCCTCACACCCCGGTATGAACCAGAAACGGGAGAAGGACCTCAGGGAGGGCATACGTTTCTTTCTAGCTAGGGTGGTGTCAGTGACCTACCAGCCCTGACATTTATATACTTTTCACCTATGTGGTTGTTGCTGTTGCGAGGCGCCTCGGTTAGATCGGACGATCCGGGTCCGATGGAGCTATTCGTTGGCTCATTTACACCCCAAAGGGTGGGGAAACACAGTGTTCAGGAATTTTAATCCACAGCGGTGGACCGGCCCTGACGATCCAAGGGTCACTCGAGCTCTGATCCTGAGGGGCGGGCTAGAGCGTCTCGAATTCGGTAAGGACTATCTTTTGCCTTGGTTCATGACAGAAATCCAATTTCCAAATACGTGACTGTGCGGTTTTGATTGTATATATATATGGCGACATGATATATGGTACCCATGCCGTCTATGATTGATAGTTATGATTTGAAATTGTTTTCAAAACATATAAACACTAGCAATAATATCAAAATGCCTTGGTTTTATTCGTATCAAGCATATTTTGGCCATTATAAGGTAAAAACTCTATCCTACGGTTTGAGTTGCATTGTGTGATGGGAACTGAGTCTTATAACGGCTTCATTTTTATAAAAAGCATTGCGATGGTTAAAAGAATGATTTGTTTTAAAGCACTGGCAATCCAATGGAGTAAACCCGTTCCACGAAAGTGGCGTGGTCCTGTGATTAGCCACATTATATATGTGTTGAGTAGATTTCTCATACCAGTCCCATGACTGACTCGTAGTTTGTTTCACTTTCAAACTCGGGTGCCCCTTTTTCTACACGGGCAGCCTTGTATTCAGGTTTAGATGGTTCTTTCTGGATAGCTGAAGCTGAAGATGGATTCTATCATTTATCTCTTTTTATGCTGTTCAGCTCCTATTGTACATATTTTGTTTGTTTTCCGCTGTAGACATTTATGTATTGCTGAACTGTATTTGTTCTAAGTAAGATCCTGTATACTGTGTAACTATGATGATTACTTTTATCCAGTATATTCTATTGTTCATTATCTGGTGTATTTATTTAATTTTGTTCTGCTATTATCTATTTCTGTGTTATATTCCACGGATTACCCTTGCCGCCGCCAGTACGGGGTTTGGGGTCGTCTCAAGATAAGTAAATTAATGAACTAAAGAGATAAATGTTAAATGATGATTGGTTGATATAATTTCCATTTGGAAATAATATCGTTGTTTGCACATGAGTTTTTCTTTGATAGTTAAATCACAGACTATCAATGTTTTGACCATTTTAAAGTTGTTAATATGGAGAGACCGGTTGGATTATTATCCAAAGAACCACTCTGTATTGGCATAAGCGTTGCGAATCATATATGCTGAATATATTGAAGACGGAGTAAAGTGCAAGGGCTGTTGTATAAATCTTACATAACAATGGACTAAGATGGATGTACTGAATAGTGCCTTCGGTTTCGTTCAGTCCCAGAACGAACGTAAATGGACGAATGTCTGACAAAGTATTTCCAATGATCGAATGGGTTGGTCTGTATAAATATATATGGTTGCAACGGATTTATCCCTTAGCATAACATCCAGGATATTTGTATAAACCAACTAATGATTTACGGATCTGATAATGTGGCATTCAAAGTGATCGTGTTATAAATGAATGGAAAGTAAGCGTAGCTTCTAGCCTCACATCCGGTAAATGACAGAAATCGGGCAGGCAGCATGGCTAAGTCGGTCGCACCGAAGTAGGGTGTATAATCACCTATCTAGAGAATATCCATTTGCTTCTTTTAATCTATCAATGTTGTCCCATATATATACGGGAAACGATTGCTGATCCCAACCGTTGGTGATGTACATTCGATACACTCAAGCGAAATGAGTGGTCGGTCATGTGTGGCTGAGTTGCAAGATGTTCTTGTTGAACTCTAGTGTATCGTTCCTAGAGTACACTGATCAGAAGGTGGTTCCATACCTTGTCATAGTTGGAAATCCATTACCCAATACGTGCTTGCGGTTTTGATTGTATACTATATTTGTAGAACGTGAGATGAAAGCGTTTCTGCTAGATTGTTATCCAATTGTATTTAGACATTATTATAATATCAGAATGATATTGTTTACAAAGTTGTTGGATTCTCATAAGGGAAAAACCCGTTCCGTTATGCGGCGTGGTCTTATGAGATATCGTTTACTTGTTCAAACTGTCTTAAACTGTTTTACTCATACCAGTCCCATGACTGACCCGGAGTTTATTTGTTTGTTTCCTTAAACTCTTGGGTGCCTAAATTTGTACGGGTAGTCAAGTAGTCGGGATTTTACAGATACACTTGGTGAGCTTGGAGCAGGAGGCTTAAGGATTCTATAGCTATTATTATTTCCGCTTTTGTTGTAAGTGTTGTATTCTGAAATGTTATTGTATACATATACTGTTTGTAATTTCAAAAGTTATGTTATATTTTATTCATTCCGTTGTGAGATTTGTGTTTACTCTGATGATGATGTTCTTCTTCTTCTTCTATTATATTAGTTCTACCTTATCTATCCTCACCCTCTATCTTCTTTCTATTAGTTTCTTGAATTTCAAGTGCAATTTGGGGTTGGACTTGTGTTTTTGGTCAGCTCAAATTGGACCGGATTTTCGGGTCACTACAAATTTAGTTAATGAGTGTAACGGTTTGAGTTGGCATATCGATGTTTTATTTAAGCATCTGTTTAAATCCAATGAAGTAGTTTTGGAAATGTTTTCCAAATAAGAATCAGAAATGTTTTCTAACACAGAAAATAATAAATGAGAGTAAATATGGAAATGATTTCCAATGATTAATAACGTATATTTTCTAAATTTAGAAAATAAGGATTTACGAATATATGGAAATGGGAATTGAATAACTGAAATGACAAATTAAATTAAAGTGGATTAGTGTTGATTGATGATTTTCTCGGTAAGATTTCCATTTGGAAATACGACCGTTGTTTCTACACATATTTTCCTTCGAAGTTAAATAACCAACTATCAAAGTTTTTGACCATTTCCTTTGTCAATACGGAGAGACCGAGATCAGATTTATTATCTGAAAACCATTCTGTATGGGCATTAGCGTTGCGAATCTAATATAATGAAGATAATTGAAGACAGAGTTTGTGCAAGGGTTGTTCTGGCAAATCCTAGGTAGAAATTGCCTAAGATGGGTTTACAGAATAATGCCTTCGATTTCTCCAGTCCCAAGACAACCCGTATGGAAAATGTCTGACAAAGTATATTTAATAGATCGCATAAGTTGATCTCTTCAAACATATTACGTTTGGTGTCGGAGGAATTCGTTTCTCTTAGCTGTATACCCATGGTATTTTTGGGGAAATCAATTTGTGATTTGGAGGGTATGAAGATTTAACATTCAAATTAAATAAAGGTGTGATCTGTACGTTTTGGCCTCAAGCATCACAACCAGGAAATGGTACAAAATCGGGTAGGTTGCAGGGTTAAGTGGTTAGCTGCCAATTAGGGTGTATTATCACCTAATCTAGAGAAATTCCATTTACTTCTATAATCTATTTTGATGCTATCCCTTTCGGGAAACGGTTGCTGATCCCAACCGTTAGTTATAATACATTCGGTACACTCAAGCAAAATGAGTGACCGGTCATGTTTAGCCTGGGTTAAAAGATGTTCTTGTTGAACCCGGTGCATTCCTCTCTAGAGATACACTGTTAGAAGGTGGTCCCATACCTTGCTAGTTGGAATTCATTAACCAATAAGCGCCCATGGTTTTTGATTATATATTTTGTATGTGGAACGTGCGATGAAAGCATTCTTCTAGATGATTATTATATTGTGGTTGATAGACACTATCATAATATCAAAGGAGTTTTGATATAAAAGATCATTGTTTCTTGCAAAAGGATTATTGATGTTAAATGAAAAGTTTTGGACTCTCATAAGGGAAAAACCCGTTCCATATTATACGGCATGGTCTTATGAGATATCGTTTATTTTCTCAACTGTTTTAAATTGTTACTCACACTGGTCCCATGACTGACCCGGAGTTTATTTTGTTTTGTTTTCCCTAAACTCTTGGGTGCCAAATTTGTACGGGCAGTCAAGTAGTCAGGATTTTACAGATATACTGAGAGCTTGGAGCAGGAGGCTTCAAGATTTTATAGCAATTGTTTATTTCCGCTGTGTTGTAAGTGTTGTACTCTGATAAATGTTATTGTATACATATACTGGTTTTTTTTCAAAGTTATATATATTTTATTCGTTCTGCTGTGAGATTCGTGTTACTCTGATTCTGTTGTTGTGATCTTCTTTTTCTTCTATTCTAATTTTCTATCTTATCTATTCTTACCCTCTAACTTCTTTCTATTAACTATCTGGTATTTCTAATGCTTGGATAGTCGACATTGGGTTTTTGTCAATAACCAAGGTCGCAAATTCCCCGGGTCGTTACAATGGTATCAGAGCTGAAGGTTAAGTGATTACCTTGGCTCTGTGGCGTGATTTAGTAGAGATAGGGTTAGCAATATCCTATTTTGAGTTTGAGTGTATATATATGAGCGCGTTTTTGTTATTTGATATAAAAATTGTTTTATATTGTGGAGATTCATTGGTTGAGTAGTTTATGAATTTTGGTCAATCTGTTTGATCCACTGTATCGTTAGGAGTTTCTAAACACTTGAATACAATGAACTGACATAACATGTTTTGAAAGGAGGGTAAATGGAATAATTTTACCCAAATTATATTTTGATATAAAGGATTTATACTAGAATTATTATAATATATTTGATATATTGATATTTATTATAATCGAGTAAGATTATAAAAAGTCAAATGGTTATGTAAATAACCAATCAAAATTCGTATAAGTGTAATATATGAAATCAGGTGAACTAATCTGAATTTAAAATCAGAATTGGAATTAAAATCTGGACATTTGAAAAAGTGTTTGCAAACGGATTTGGATTTAATTTATGAGAATTTTAAAATCCTGAGAGATTTTAAATTTTTTACAAGCAGTGTGAAGGATATTTTGAAATAAATTTCAAAATGGAAATGTTTAAATATGAGTTTTGAAAAAGTGATATAGTATTGAACTCACTTTGATTGCTGGTTCCCTGATGATGCTGGCCACATCATCAGTGTTCATTTTCAAGTTTTAAGTGACGGATTACTACCAAAGATACTATTTTGAATTGTTTTGAGAAAAACAAGTTGTTTTAAATCCTAAAAAGGAAAGTTTGATTTTTGTGAAAAAGAAAGTTATTTAAAACTCCCAGGAAAAGATTGTTTGAATTAAAACAAATTTAAATAGAAATTTGTGAAAGCGAGCTGAAGTTGAATTAAAATCAGTTAAATGGAAATTGAATTATAATAGAATGATTTCGAGAAAAATGGGATTTTGAAATAGAATTGGACTCAAGTGAGTAATGGATTGAATTTTATAATAAAAGAAGATTTGAGTTGTGAAATAAAGATACTGATTAGAGGAATTAATTAGTTAATGAAATTGGTGGATGGAAGTTAACATGGTTAAGTATAATTGAATTGAAAAGTTAAGAGTTGAGGATTGAATTTGACTTGGATATAAGCAAATGATTGGGTTTGAGGATAAAAACTGATTGGAGTTTGATTGGGGTGACATTGTAATCGGCAAAATTGGTAGCAGATGGAAAATGAGATAATGATATGCCCGATAAAAAGGTACAATTTATTTATAAATGAGTTTGGTGAATTATGAGCCGATTTGGCAAGCCGCTTTGCTGTTTGATTTTCTTTTGGGTTGGAGAAGGCCTAGAAAGGCGAGTTGTAGTTGTACCGATGGAGTCGTACAAAGGAGGTGCTGGTGATTTTTTTCGAAAATTTAGGGTGTTAGAAAATTTTCAGGATTTTTGAAAATTTTCATTAATAAGAATAAATTAATAATTAATTGAAATTAATTACTTTAGTGAAACTGGAGTTAAGAAGTAAACAAATAAATTTTAACCCAGTTAATAGGTTTTGTTTTCTACCTTAGCAATGTCGAGGATGAAATTATTTTAACGGGGGAAGAATGTAACGTCCCGTATTTTTATGGTATAATAATTAATTAATTTAATTATTTAAATACTGATTTGGAGATTTAAATGATTGTTTAATTAAATAATATTGAATAAATAATTAATATAAATAATGGAATAACATATTTATTTCCGAAATAATCGGAAATAACAAAATTCACAATATTGTGTGAGTCGGACAATTTAAAATATATAATTCAATTTAGAATTGAATTATATTAATGAATTTATTTATAAATGTCATTTGAATGTATAATTTATATTATAATTATAATCGAGCTTGAAATGGTGCAGTAGTTCGTAATTTGGCGATTCGAACTTTAAACGAATATACAGAATCCGTTTTAAGTCGGAATTCTATGAAACAAGAAACATCCGAATCTGTTGAACGTTATTTTGCTAATAAAAGAGAAAATTTGAGATTTTGTCATGTAAATTGTGAGTTGTGTCCAAATCAAATTTTCGAAAAGTCGCTATGGAATTCCTTTATAATTTATAACGTTTTATTTATATTATAAATGGATTTTCAGTAGAAATTGAATACCGATTTAATCTAGATTTGAAATGTCGAGTTATAAATCTAGATATATATATTTTGGAGATGTATTACATTCTATGTGAATATATATGGTAATATTAGTTTATTAATATTAAATTTAATTATTATTAAATATATTAATATTTAATTGGTTTATTTAGAGCTTTAAAAATAGCCATTTTTGCAAATGATCTTTGTTTTCGACGAAACTAATTTTGTTGGATCCGGAATATTAAATTATTGTTATAGTTCAATTTTTGTAATTTTTGGAGTCAGTATGTAGCCGTACGGGATTTTAATGTGAAAAACAATCAATAATCTGACTTTAAAAATACGCTGTGTGAGCAAACGGACTCGGAATTCGACGAAACAAGTTTTTGTTGGGCCCGTAATGTCAAACTGTAGCTGTATGTCAATTTTCATCGAATTTGGATATATTATGTGATCATAGGGATTTTTAATGATAAATACAAATAGCATAGGAGTAAAAATAAATATAATAATCGAATATTAAAATATTAAATATACCTTATAAATACCATCCTTAACTTTCCTAAAACCTAAAATTCATTCCCTGTCAAAGGAAATTCCCACCATCAGTATTCCTCTCCTTAAACCAAAACATGATAAAATGAAGTCTTCATAAATCCAAAGAAAATAAGTTAAAAATCTGTAAATTTTTATACGAACATATTTACATTTATGGAATCATTATCTTCATTTCTATATGAGTTTTATGTGGTTTGAACATCAGCTAGTTCGTTGTTTTTTTCTAGCCATGCCTAGGGTATGGATTTATAAGGGCTTAGTAATTCGATTGAAGAGATGATCATTGTAGATGAGACCAGTGTGGAAAGTAGCATCATTTGGGAAATTTTTGTATAATTTGGTGATAAAAATGTACGGTCGTTTGCTGAGTACAATGGGTTAGGCCGACGAACGGAATTGGTATGGGTGGTGCGAGTTGGGGGTTGATAGGAGGAGTGATGGAGATTTTCAAGAGGAGTACATTGGTGGAGGTTTGATTCGATTCGGTGAAGAAATGGGGAAGTAAGAGGAGCACGAGAATACGGTTATGGAGTTCGAAATATCCAGGAACTCGTGTTCAATTGTTGAGGAAGACAGAGAACTATTCATACATATTTCAAAATATTCGTGGGCCAAGTGGGAAGGGTGAGACCTAATTAGATTATAAATAATTATAATTTGCATATATAAAATGTGTACAAACTTGTGTAATGAATATCTTTTCCATACAGTACCATAATTTAGCGAAACAAGATCCGTTGGGATCGTATGGACGGTGGCTACACAATGGAACTGACTGGGAGTGAATTGGAGCTCATTATAATTTATAGCGAAATAAATTGTCTATCTGAATCAACCGACAATTATCGTTATTTAACAATGATTGTCCAATGTGAGTAAAACTCACTAACTCTGCCCAGTTATATTTTTATAACGTATTTTTAGAACTGATAAATGTTGGTAGATTTCTATGTGTTGACTATTTGGATGAACTGCTAATTGATTGGTTGAAATTATAGATAACGATATATGTATATATTGTTAATAAAATATTGATTCTGTTTATCAGAATATTTCATATTGAAATGAAATTTAATGTTAAATATATTGTTTAACGTCTATGGATGTAGGGAAGCAGGTTGGAGGGATCCAACTGGATTCCTTAACATTTATGTTACTGTTTTTCATATATTGTGATATATGATCTGTTAATGATTATGTGTGTTTTGATAATATTGATCCTTGTTATTTGGTATTTTAAATACCATAGATAATACTGGAATTAAAATGGGATTTTTCAAAGTGTATATTGAAAATAAAATATAATTGTAAAATGAAAAGAATTTTATAAAAGGAAATATTTGTTAAACAAATAGAATTGAAAAAGGAAATATTTGTTAAACAAATAGAATTGAAAAAGGAAACATTTTTTAAACAAACATAATTGAAATAGAAATATTTATTAAACAAATAGAATTGAAAAAGGAAATTTTTGTTAAACAAATAGAATTGAAAAAGGAAATATTTGTTAAACTAATAGAATTGAAAAAGGAAATATTTGTAAAATAATTATGAAATCAAAGGATTTTATAAAAGATAAAAGGAATATTTATTTATAAAGTAAATAGAATTATAAAAGGAATATATATTTGGAGAATAAAAAGAATTATAAAAGGAATATTTATTTAGAAAATAAATAGAATTATAAATGGAAATATTTATAAAATGAATAGAATTTTATAAAAGGAAATATTTGGGAAATGAATAGAATTTTATAAAAGGGAATATTTGGGAAATGAATAGAATTTTTTAAAATGAAATATATGAAAATAAATATTAAACCGAAATCGGTTTTAACAGATAAATGGTAAAGATTAATTTAAAGTAGATATTAAATAGAATCCGTTTTAACAGATAAATTAAGAAGATTGATTTATAAATAATGTTTTATAAATTAAAATAAATTATTTATCATGTGATAAATGGAATATATAAGTCTGAACTTATATAGAGAAGTAGAAATCGGTTTTGACACTGATATTTTAATTAGAATGTGAACTCAGCATTTATAAAGTGAATTATAAATGAGATTTAAGTGTAAGAAATAAAAAGCGGATTTCATATGAATAATTCTATATATAGAAGTATAAATAGAATTTGGAAATGGGATATTATTTTAATAACGAAATCAAACTTAATGGATTGTATAAAAGAAATATTTTTCACATTCGATGTGAATAATGGATTAAAATGAATATTTTATAAATTAAAACATTTATAAGGAAAATTAGGTTTTGAAATAGGAATTCAAATGGGAATTTGAATAAGATAGGAAATAGGGTTAAAATAAAATTAGTTATTCGAAAAAAGATTATTGACTTTCGAAGAGAGATTATCGAATATAAGTTATTCGAAGAGAGTTATCGAATAGGGAACATTCGAAAGAGAGTTATACTTTGGAATTCGACTATATCGAATGTAGAAAAGTACTATTCACTTTCCGTTTTTAATCAAAATTTATTTATTTATTAATAAATTAGTTGTTTGTTTATTTACCTAAACTTAATAAATAAAAGTTTTATTTAAGTTATTATATTTCGGAAGAATGGGATTATAACACTTTTGTTATAATCAAATGATTTATGTAAAAGAAGTGGATTCGTAAATAGAACCCGAGAGTTACATAAGGAAGTTTGTTAAAGATTTAAAAGGTGAACTTTTTCTATTTCGAGGTTAGAAATGTTGTTCAGTTAAGGTCTGAGAGGTAGTTATACCCAAACTTGATTGACTTCATTTTTAACTAAGGAATGGTTAAGGTTCGATAGTGAAGGTTGGTTAAGGGAATTTAGTTAATGAGTGTAATGGTTCGAGTTGGCATAGCGATGTTTTATTTAAACATCTGTTTAAATCCATTGAAGGAGTTTGGGAAATGTTTTCCGAAAAAGAATCAGAAATGTTTTCTAACATAGAAAATAAGAAATGAGAGTAAATATGGAAATGTTTTCCAATGATTAATAACGTATATTTTCTAAATTTAGAATATAAGGATTTACGAATATATTGAAACAGGAATAGGGAAATGAATAATTAAATTAAAGGGTATTAGTGTTGATTGATGATTCGCTCGGTAAGATTTCCATTTGGAAATACGACTGTTGTTTGTATAAATGTTTTCATTTGATAGTTAAATAACCGACTATCAAAGTTTTTGAAAGTGTCCATTGTCAATACGGAGAGACTGGGGTCGGATTTATTATCTGAATACCACTCTGTATGGGCATTATCATTGCGAATCAAATATGATGAAGATAATTGAAGACGGATTTTGTGCAAGGACTGTTCTGGCAAATCCAAGGTAGAAATTGCCTAAGATGGGTTTACATAATAGTTCCTTCGGTTTGTCCAGTCCCAGAACAACCTGCATGGAAGAATATCAAACAGAGTATATTTAATAGATCGCATAAGTTGATCTCTTCAAACGTATATACGTTTGGTGGCGGAGGAATTCGTTTCTCTTAGCTGTATACCCGTGGTATATTTGGGGAAATCAATTTGTGATTTGGCAGGTATGAAGATGTGACATTCAAAGTAAATAAATGTGTGATCTGTACGTTTTGGCCTCCAGCCTCACAACCAGGAAATGGTATAAAATCGGATAAGTCGCATGGTTAAGTGGTTAGCTGCCAATTAGGGTGTATTGGCACCTGATCTAGAGAAAGTTCATTTACTTCTATAATCTATTTCGATGTTATCCCTTTCGGGAAACGGTTGATGATCCCAACGGTTGGTGATAATACATTCGGTACACTTAAGCGAAATGAGTGACCGATCATGTTTAGGTTGGGTTATAAGATGTTCTTGTTGAACCAGGTGTATTCCTCTCTAGAGATACACTGTCGGAAGTTGGTCCCACACCTTACTATTAGAAATCATTAACCAATAAGCGCCTGCATTTTTTGATTATATATTTTTTATGTGGAATGTGAGATGAAAGCGTTCTGCTAGATGATTATTATATTGTGGTTGATAGAAACTATCATAATATCAAGGGAGTTTTGATATAAAAGATCACTGTTTCGTGCAAAAGGATTTTTGGTGTTAAATGAAATGTTTTGGATTCTCATAAGGGAAAAACTCGTTTCGTATTATATGGCGTGGTCTTATGAGATATCATTTATTTTCTCAACTATTTTAAATTGTTTACTCACACCAGTCCCATGACTGACCTGGAGTTTATTTTGTTTTGTTTTCCCTAAACTCTTGGGTGCCCAAATTTGTACGGGCAGTCAAGTAGTCAGGATTTTACAGATATACTGAGAGCTTGGAGCAGGAGGCTTCGGGATTTTGTAGCAATTGTTTATTTCCGCTGTGTTGTAAGTGTCGTACTCTGATAAATGTTATTATATACATATACTGGTTTTATTTCAAAGTTATATATATTTTATTCATTCCGCTGTGAGATTCATGTTACTATAATTCTGTTTTTGTGATCTTTTTCATTTTCTATTCCATTTTTCTATCTTATCTATTATTACCCTCTAACTTCTTTCTATGAACTATCCGGTATTTCTGATGCTTGGATAGTTGGCATTGAGTTTATGTCGATCACCAAGGTCGCAAATTCTCCGGGTCGTTACAGCTTAGTAGCACCTGACACTATTTTATTGTACAAACCATGGATGTTTGAATTG
This sequence comes from Allium sativum, assembly GCA_030737875.1. NCBI lineage: Eukaryota > Viridiplantae > Streptophyta > Magnoliopsida > Asparagales > Amaryllidaceae > Allium > Allium sativum. The sequence goes on from CM060912.1 coordinate 897,375,611, forward strand.
AATTATGGTGAAATTGACTGTATTGTGGTTATTGATTATATTGTGGTGTATTGAATGTGATTGATGATTGTGTATGGCGCGAGCCGGTATCAGGAGAGGGAAAATGCTAGACATTATTCCGGTTTTAATATCGCGCCGTTATAATGCCGAAATTTTCTGAAATAAACGTGTATTCGTTGAAAATACCATTTTTAATGTACAAACGAAGTATATAAAATAGTCATGTGCTGAAATAAATATTTAAACGTTAAAAATATAATTTTTAACGTATATATAAACGACATAAAATTCTCCTGAAATAAATATTCATTTACAAATCGGACAATTTGTTTATGTACACCCATTTAACTGACATATATTGAGACGGTAAATTTTTCACATCACCCAACTGGACAAATAATAATCGATGTTTGTTTATTGAAACCCCACAAGTACTGGGATGATATTTGACATACACTACTCCCAATTGTTTAGTTATATGTCAATCGATTAGTTGACAGACTGTTGTAAGCGTTAATTATTTATATTTAATGCTTATGCAGTTGTGTAATGCACCCTGAATGATGGAAGATTGTTTATCATTATTGTTGTATACATGTGATGTATGAAATCCAATATAAATACCATTATACGGTAATGGACGGTGTTTGATTCCAATTCAGGAATAATGAATATTTTAAAATAACGAATATTTTAAAATAATATTCAGTAAAGGATCAAAATGTGAATTTGATGTCCGATTTTAGATGGACACGAAAATATTGAAATGTGTGAAGCCACGTTGATTAGTTATGCTCCATTTTAACGCGAACGATTATTATGTGGATTTTATTCATTTTTATAATGAATATCGAAAGGGAAATGATTTCAAAATCTGATATTTTAAAAATACTATCATTTATATATTAATGATACGAAATATTCAATTTTTATTTAAAATTGAAATGGAAGTGGGAATCATTTTTAAAATCGAATTTATAAAATACAATTTGAACAAAATATATATTATATATATTATATATGTATTAGTGGCTTGAATAGAACGCGTCACGCCGCTATCGTTCGGGAATTTCAACCATTGACTTCAAATGAACATTACAGGAGATCCGACCGTCCGATTCTCCTAAAACGAAACCGTCGGGTTCGTAAACAACGAATATAAGAGATTTTAAATCTAACGATTGGATTTGGAATTATGTCCAAATCAAATTTGGAAAAGGTCGCTATGGATGCAGTTCGGCAGCCATTAGTTGAAACCGACTGTACGGGCCTTGATAAAATTATTAAAAATATTAATAATTTGTGTAAAATCATAATAGATGATTTGGAAAGAATTTGGATGAAAAATTCCACATTTGTAAAGATAAAAGATATTTTTATCAAAATGAACTAGTTATTAACTAGAAAGATAATCCAATGTTTTTAAATAAATATATTGGATTTGAGAATGGTTTTAATCTAACCAGAATTTTCCAATGTACAAATTGGTATGGATTTGAATAGAAATCATCTTCGGGATATTTCGATATTGAATTCCGTGATTATATGGATATTGTGGAGGAATTAGGAAGATAGATATATATCGTTATTCCCCATATGATATTTGTTGGTTTCAGAATTTTGTATTGAATGTAAGCCGATATAATTTCTGTTTAGAGCCTTATATTTTATATCAAAGTAGATTTTGGGTTTGTGATGAATGATGTCTTCAGTAACACTGTTCTTAAACCCCGTGTGAAAAGAATAACTCTTTTAATTAAGATTATTAGAGCTTCCAGTTATATTTAGTAATTGGAATAAAATGGAATCTGAATTGGGTTTATTGTGAGTTGTGTTTTTAATGACATTCGTTCGTTAACCCGATTAATAGTGAAATGTGATTTGAAATAGATATATCTTTTATTAAGATTTAATGGAAATTTTCCAAAGTAAAGTTTTCCAATTTAATAAAATAAATTGGAATGGAATGGAATTTGGTTTGGTAATAATCGAAGTGAGCTTCTGTGGAAGAAGACTTATGGAATTTAAAAGGCTTTGCCATTATTCCATTTATATTACTGGTCAGATACAGAAATTGATATCGAATATATATTGATCTATTTTCTATGAAGATTCCATAATTAATGGAATGTGATTTTGGGTTTATCGTGGACTGTGTTTTAAATGACATTAATTTTTTTGATCTCTGCTAAATATATATCTGTTTGGTGGCGGAGAATTTATTCTCTTGCCTAACACCCTTCTCTAAGACGTATGAGCTTAGAGATTGTATATTGGCAGAAATCAGTGGTACCGTGTAGATTGTCGATGTGGCATGTTCGTGTTTCCAAAGTTATATAATCATTAAATAATGGTTGTTGGAAGATTAAAACTAAGTGGAGTTTTAATGAATCTTTAATTAGATTGAAATGCAAATGTGATAATTTAAATTATCAAATTTGTGAAATGATCCAGAATGGAGTTTCATCAGTTTTGCTCCAAGAGATAGTTAAATCTTTAATTAGATTTGAATGTGAAATGGTAATTAAATTTTACCGATAACACCATAGTGTTAGATATGGAGTGCTACCAATTTTACTCCATGGGATGAATAGGTTGGGATTGGGAAATAAAACAAATGATTACTTCGGTAAGGTGTGCTAATCCTGACTAGTTTGGAAATGCTTAATTTGGTTTAAATTGAGAAAAGAATATTTGAATAAAAGAATATTCAGGATTGGAATGAGGCGTATGTTGTGTTTGTATGGCACTTATTAATGAGAAACGCGAGTTATTTGGAAAGACCGGGTTTATACCCAATCTGAATAACTGATTCGACGATAAGTCGACGATGAAGACGGTGGTTGAAGACCAGAGATCTTCATATCGTTTGGATGATTACTGATGCCTTGATTGGGCTATACACCCAAGACGAGGTAATAAGTGGTGGTCGTCCAAAGGTACTTGGAGATCGACTGGATATGCGAGGACCTCTCTCCTATATTAGACATATGGGACGAGGAATAAGGTGCCACCGGTTTCGTTTAGACCTAAAACGGATTTGTGAATGGATGTGTGTCTGACATTGGATTTCATGATTTCTATTAAATATATATCTATTTAGCGGTGGAGAATTTATTCCCTTGCTTAATGCCAGAAACGACCCGCAAATCCGTACCCTTTGAGTTGACTAATAACACCATACGTCCAACCCAGATGGCACAGAAATACGAATCATTATAAGAAAGAAGTTAGAGGATGAGAAATAGAAAGAAAGAAATATTAGAATAGAAGAAAACGAAGATCACAAACTCACAGCGGAACGAATAAAATATATTAAATAACATAACCTTTGAAATGCAAATTAGTAACTGTATATATACATACCATTATCAGAGCACAACAATTATTCCTGGAACAGTTATCAACACCTGTTTCCAGATACAACAAAATACACAGCGGAAAGTATGATAGTCTATAGCTGACAGGTGAAGCCTCCTGCTTCAATCTCCTCCAGGTAAATCTGTAAAATCCTAACTACTTGACTGCCCGTACAAATTTGGGCACCCGAGAGTTTAGGGAAAACAAACAAAATAAACTCTGGGTCAGTCATGGGACTGGTGTGAGTAAACTCCAACCATTGGTTTAACTTTCAAAATCTTTTCGAAAGAAATGATAATCGTAAGACCGATCCACACATAAACATGGATGGTTTTTACCTTACGATAACCCAAAACACTTTGGAAATCATATATTATCTGATATTATAATAATGTCTAATCACAAGTAATTAGCAATCTAGCAGAACGCTTGCATCTCACGCTCTACATATATAATATACAATCAAACTCGTAGGCGCTTATTGGAGATTGGATTCCAAATTGACAAGGTATGGGACCACCTTCCGAACGTGTATCTCTAGAGACGAATACACTGGGTTCAACAAGAACGTCTTGCAACCCGGCCCACACATGACCGACCACTCATTTCGCTTGAGTATATCGAATGTATACCACCGACGGTTGGGATCAGCAACCGCCTCCCGATAAGGGACAGCATCGATAGATTTAAGAACAAAAGGAATTTCTCTAGATAGGTGATCATACATCCTAATGGGTGCGACCCACATAGCCATGCTGCCTGCCCGATTTTTGTCCAATTCCGGGTTGATGAGGCTTGAGGTTTGAATTATCTTCCAGAACATCTGGCCACCATTCACTTTGAATGCCACATCATCAGATCCATCGGAAATCACTAATTGATTCCCACAAAAATACTCTGATTGTTAGGCTAAAGAAGTTTCCCTTCCATGCCACCAACTTCGTACGTTTGAAGGAATCAACGTACGTAACCCCCTTTGGAAATACTCTGTCAGACACTCGTCCATACAAATTGTCCTGCGTCTGGACAAACCGAAGGCACTATCCCATAAACAGGATAGCACTTGCATAACTCCGTCTTCAATTTTCTTCAGCATAAGTTGCTTCATAATGCTTACGCCAATACGGAGTGGTTTTCAAATATCAAATCTTATCCCGGTCTCTCCATATTAACCACGTAAAATGGTCAAAACTTGATAGTCGGTGAGTTAACTATCAAACGAAAACATGTCGGTGTACAAACAACGATATTACTTCCCGAAGGAAATTCTATCGAACAATCATCAGTTCATTCATTCGTTCATTCCCTATTCCTGTTGTTTAATGTTTCTTATTCACTATATTTAGAAAATATATATCATTATCACCGGAAAACTTTTCCAGCTCTTGTTTCTATATTCAGAAAACAATTCTGCTTCTCATTTGGAAAACATTTCCAAATCTCTTTCATTGGGTTTAAACAGATGTTTGAATAAACATCACTATGCCAAATCTCCTTCATTTGGTTTCCACTTAACCACTTCTCACCATCGAATCTTAACCATTTCTTAGTTAAAAATGAAGTCAATCAAGTTGGGGTATATTTACCTCTCAGACCTTAACTGAACAACATTTCTAACTTCGAAATAGGCAAAGTCCATCTTTCTAAATCTTTAACACTTCTTTACGACATTCTCGGATTTTATTTACAAATTCGCTTCTCGTACTGAAAAACACTTGATTATAACAATGGTGTTAGAATCCCCTGCATCCGAATTATAATGACTTTAATATGGCTTTTATTTTCTAACTCGAATAAATAAATGAATACATAATTTTATTAACTCCTATTCAGTTAACTCTAATCTGTAACCCTTATTCTATTAACTCTTACTGGATTAACTCTTATTCGGATAACTCGGTTTTAATTAACTCCTCTTGATTTAACTCAACCTGACCAACTTACTTGATCCGCTCGACTTGACTAACCTAACTTAATCAACTCGACTTATTTAACTCAACATGACGGACTGGACTCAATTACTTCTATTAATTAACTAATATTTGATTTAACACCATTCGCTCGACTCTAGATCGCAGCGATCACAATGGTTACGCCTGATTCCCTCAGGAAACATCCATCCGCCTTAGGCTATCTATAGCCCTGCGAATTACGCTAGCAGTCGTGCTAACTGGTAACTTATCTTTAATGACTACTTCGGTTTAACTCTATCTCGAATAACTAAATTCGAGCAAATCTAGTTGAATAACTAATATTCAATCATCCCTTATCCGATTACTATATTTGGATAACTCTAGTTCGATTAGACTCTAATCGATTAACTCCAACTGATTAACTCTAATTGGTTAACTCTAACTAACTAACTCTAAATGTTTATCCCAACGGTTTAACTCTACGGTTTAACCTTAACGGTTTAACACTAACAGTTCAACTCTAACAGTTTAACTCTAACGGTTGATCTCAAACAATTTGTTCTATTGAATTAACTCTCTTGGATCAACCCATTTCGAATAACTAATATTCATTAAACTTCCTTTCAAATAAACTGATATTCGATAACTTTACTTCGAATAACTCTTATTCGACAAATTCTCCTTCGTCCTTATTCAGTTTCAAACATCGATGTGGAAATCGATTTTTACTCCTCTATATAAGTCTTGACTTATATACTCTATTTATCCAAAGATAAATAACTAAATTAATTTATAAAACTTTTATTTATAAATTAACCTACTCACTTTATCTGTTAAAACATATCTCTCTTAAATTCTCACTTTGAATTCATATTCTGTTTATCCGTGTGCGAAGCACGGGCCTAAATTCTTTCTAGTGTAAAATTCTCCTTTATTACATTTTTATCCCCTTTTCAAGAATTCCATTATTCTATTTAATTTCTAAATAAATAACTCCTTTCCATAACTCAGTTCATTTTCTTGATAAATATTCCTTTTAATCCATTTATAATTGTTTTACAAATATCCCTTTCTATTTCCATTTTGTAGATGTTACATATATTTTCCTTTCAATGTTTGTTTTCACAAATACTTTCTTTTTATATAATTCCTTTGATTTTATAATTATTTTCTTCTATGAAAACATTTCCCTTTTATATAAAATCCATGATTTTATATAAATAAATTATATTTCAAAGTAAACTTTGAAAATCCTTTTTCACTATCCAGTATCATTTATGGTATAAAAATACCGAATCAAAATGATCGACCACCATCCAAGCATACAGCATCAATAACAGATGATATAACACTTCATATATCAGGATATATGAAAAACAATAGAATAAATGTTGAGGAACCCAGTTGGGCCCCTCCAACCTGTTTCCCTGCATCCACCGATGTTAGTAACATCAAAAATATCGCATTAATGAAAAAATCAATCAACGATGTGATTATATCAACCAATTTATCCACTATTCAACCAAGCAACCATTTCACGTTATAAAATAATTTTAAACGAGTGAGTTTACTCACCTAGTCTTTGCAGTCGATGGCTCTGCTTTTGTTTCGGTTTAAAATCAAACACGCACTTGATTTCCATGAAATTCCTCTAGCTCAGTTTCCGGCCATATTAGTCCCATAATGTATATTCCATTGTTACGGGTCCAACAGATCCAGTCGCGTTCGATTCTGTTCACTTATGAAATATAAATGCTAGTAACAAGTTTATAAAAAAAAATAACAAGTTATTAAACAATTTAATAGTCACTTAATTATAATTTATCACTTACTTAACCTCTTAATGCCGCTTAAATCTTGATTAGCGTCAACCCATCTTCCATAATTATTTCCCAAACTCAAATAATCTGATTCCTCCCTGGTTATCACAAACTTGAACTCAACCATTTGGACCATCGTCGGCGACGTTGTCCTTCACCGGAGGCCACCGCCAATGATTTATCTAGCCTTACTGACCGATGCGAACCACTCCGGTGTATCCATTTCACTAAGCCAACCCAAACAAAACTTGTTTTAGCATCATTGTATTCACGCTCATATTTATTTCCTGCCATCAGTAATGAATGCTGTCCCTTATCCATGACTGTCAATGCTTCCTCCTCCTTCCAAAATTTCATAAACCGTAACTCCTCCTGTCCAAGACACCCTTATATCCTTTCGTTTCTAATTTGCATACTATTTTCAAACTCATTTCCTCTCACACGCTTCACCAAAGACCTCCGTTCATCCTCCAATACCACCCAACTACAACTCCAACATAACCCAGGCTGAACTTACATCTACAAACACCACACAGACCTTCCAGTTTCCCCATAAATCAAACATTGCTGAAAAGAACAGCACAACCAAAGTCCCTCCCTTTCAACTCCTCGTCAATGCCACACTCATCCAACCTCCGCTCATCATCTCCAGCTCTCCGAACTACCTCACCCCCACGCTGTCAGACACCACACGCGCCCCCTTAACATCGTGACATCCTCCCAAAGAAACGTCCGCCACCTCCTGCTAAAAGTCACCGAACTTTTCTATCCCAAACAACATCAAACTCCGACAATCAGGTCGCCTCATCGAACACCCTCACCACCCATCTTTGTTGACCTGCGCCTGACCCCCACTCCAAACTCGAACACGGAAATCTTAATTGGTCATGGTGGAGCTTGAGAGAACCAACCGACGTAGTTATTTTTATATTTATTTCTAAAAGGATGTGAGTTTTTTTAATTTCCTGAAGAATAATTTTGTCTCGTTTGATTTTCGTTTGTCTGAGAAGAAGAAGGATTTGGGGATTAGAAGAGGACGGTGTAATTTGAGGAAGGAGTTTTTTTTTTTTTCCTGTGTTATTTTCTTTTTATATAGGGGAAGACAGCTTGACCTCCACGGAAATGAAACAGCGTGACTGCCACGGTTTTCAATTTACTTCGCACGCACGGTATGCCTTGCCTTGGTATACACGGAACTGAAGAAAACGTGGGGAGCAGGCAAGCTAATAGAGTGTACATCATAAAGATAGTATTATATTATATTATTTATGTTATAGTGAAACTTCGCGGTGAAGTATCAAATAAAAATAACCACAGTCGACTTCTGTTTACTGATGTAAAAGCTGATCTTGGTGTAAAAAGTTATTCTGAATCCAATGGGACAAGTTTCGTCGAATTCTGACATCGTTTGAAAAAAATTCCCTTATAAAACCAGAAATGAATTCACATTTTAATTTATCACGATCACCAGATAAATCGAAACAACTCGAAACTGCGAACATCGACAATAACTTTTCGATACGAACCCAATGGCACTAGTTTCGTCACATTCTGAGACTGTTGCCCCGGTAGACTGTTTTTGGCGCGTACCGCACTGCCCTTCTGAACACCAAATTTTCCGATCTCTAAAAATAACAAACTATATACCTACCCTGACTATATCCGACGCTACGAACTCACCAGAACTGGTTTCGTGGCCTGATTTGATCGTCTGTTCAAGTTACACTCTAATATCCCTTTATTCAGTTGAATTAATTTAATTGCACTGAACGAGCGTTTACGGCAACCGTGGTCACATACGACATCGGTTTGCCACGCAATTCAACACCGTATAATAATTTAACGATACGGTCCCAATGAAACTGATTTCGTCGAAATCTGAGTCCGTTTACAAAACGGCTATTTTAACGCGTATATTTTAAATAACGATTTCCACAGCGACTATTTCAAAATTTGATTTGACCATAACTAACAAATTATAACACGAAATCTAGATTTTTCTCTTTCATATGAAAATTATAATCAATACGGTCCCAACGTGTCTTGTTTCACAGAAATCCAACTTATATCGGATCCTGTATCCTCAGTTGAAGTTTAAATCGTAAATTACGAACTGCCGCGACTATTTCGAACTCGATTTATAATTATATTCTAAATTAACGTTCAAACTTCGTTTTTAATTAATAAATTCCAATATGTAATTCAATTAGAATTTTTAAAACAAATTTAAATATTCAGAATTCAACGGCCAAAAATCCGGGTCGTTACATTCCTTTCCCCTTAAAATAATTTCGTCCTCGAAATTGCTAAGGTAGGAAAAGACACCACATACCCTATTAACTCGATCCACAAATCCCTTTTTGTTCACTCCTTAACTTTAGTTTAACTGGGCCAATTTATTTCAATTAAAAATATTTATTTATTCTTACTAACGAACATTTTCAAGAATTCTGAAAATTTTCTAACACTTTAAATTCTGAAAAATTTCGGCAGCATCTCCTCTGCACGGCTCAATCGGCACAATCACAACTCGCCTTTCTAGGTCTTCTTCAGTCCAAAGAAAATCAAAAAGCCAAGTGGCTTGCCCCCATAGGCTCATAAAATGATCAACCCACACAATATTGTAAACGTGTACCTTTTTGTCGGGCATAATTCTATCTCCTGCATTTGCTTCCATTCAATATCTGCTCAGCATACATATATCCATCTCCCACCAGTTTCAAATCAATACAACTTCTAGTTGTCAGATCTCTAATTAACTTCTGATTAGTCACTTCCATTCTATCAATCCAAATCTGATTTTTATTTAAATCAATCCACTTATTATCCTTGAATCCAATTCAATCCCATTCAACAACATCCAATATATTCAACTTTCTTATTCATAAGTCGAGTTCACTTTATTAATTCCAATTTCAAGCCTTTCTCTTTGTCTAATTCATTCTGGACTATCTCTAATTTAATCCAATTTTATTTATCTTAAGTTAAATTTCAATTCATTGATTTACTTCCACCATTTCAATTTCTTCAACTTACACAAGTTAAACTTTAATTCAGGACTCAAATTCCCGGGTTTTATTTCAAATTTGAAAATCATATATATGTACATATATTTCTAATCAAATCAATTCAAACATTTGAATTTCTAAATCATCTTGTCCTTTTCAAACAGATTTTCATTTTCAAATTACTATGGTAGCAATCCGTCACTCAGAAACTTGAAAATGGATACTGATAATGTCGCGACCCATTATCAGTACTATTTTCTCGCCACTGAAGTGATTTCAGTGCTTAATCACTTTTAAAATCCATTTAAAATCATTCTAATTCAAAAATATCTTCAAACCAATGACATATTACTTTTAAAATACTTCCAGGAATATTTTCAAAACTTCCGGGATTTAAATTCAAATTATGGTTTGAATTAAATTTCAGTTCAGCTTATTTGTATATCCTATTCTTATACAAATTCAATTTTGGTTTTATACAACCATTTCAATATTTTATAATTTCCTTTTGATTGTAATAACAATCAACACGTTTGATAATTTCAGAAAATTATCCCTTTATATCAAAATAACTTGTGGGCAAATTATATCACTTACCCACTTTAAAACAATACTGAGTCGATTTGTTCTGTTCGAGAGTTTAGAAATACCTATCGATACGGTTGTACTTCCTGTATCGACCAGAATTCATAAACCACTCAACAAACCAGTCAACATAATATAAAACAAATTTTATATCGAATTTACAAATACGCGCTCATATATATACATTCAAACTCAACCTAGGGTGTTACTAACCCCATCTCTATTGAGTCACGCCACAGAGCCAAGGTAATCATTTAACCTCGCACTGATACCAACTGAAACGACCCGCAAATCCGTACCCTTTGAGTTGACTAATAACACCATACGTCCAACCCAGATGGCACAGAAATACGAATCATTATAAGAAAGAAGTTAGAGGATGAGAAATAGAAAGAAAGAAATATTAGAATAGAAGAAAACGAAGATCACAAACTCACAGCGGAACGAATAAAATATATTAAATAACATAACCTTTGAAATGCAAATTAGTAACTGTATATATACATACCATTATCAGAGCACAAGAATTATTCCTGGAACAGTTATCAACACCTGTTTCCAGATACAACAAAATACACAGCGGAAAGTATGATAGTCTATAGCTGACAGGTGAAGCCTCCTGCTTCAATCTCCTCCAGTTAAATCTGTAAAATCCTAACTACTTGACTGCCCGTACAAATTTGGGCACCCGAGAGTTTAGGGAAAACAAACAAAATAAACTCTGGGTCAGTCATGGGACTGGTGTGAGTAAACTCCAACCATTGGTTTAACTTTCAAAATCTTTTCGAAAGAAATGATAATCGTAAGACCGATCCACACATAAACATGGATGGTTTTTACCTTACGATAACCCAAAACACTTTGGAAATCATATATTATCTGATATTATAATAATGTCTAATCACAAGTAATTAGCAATCTAGCAGAACGCTTGCATCTCACGCTCTACATATATAATATAAAATCAAACTCGCAGGCGCTTATTGGAGATTGGATTCCAACTTGACAAGGTATGGGACCACCTTCCGAACGTGTATCTCTAGAGACGAATACACTGGGTTCAACAAGAACGTCTTGCAACCCGGCCCACACATGACCGACCACTCATTTCGCTTGAGTGTATCGAGTGTATACCACCGACAGTTGGGATCAGCAATCACCTCCCGATAAGGGACAACATCGATAGATTTAAGAACAAAAGGAATTTCTCTAGATAGGTGATCATACATCCTAATGGGTGCGACCCACATAGCCATGCTGCCTGCCCGATTTTTGTCCAATTCCGGGTTGATGAGGCTTGAGGTTTGAATTATCTTCCAGAACATCTGGCCACCATTCACTTTGAATGCCACATCATCAGATCCATCGGAAATCACTAATTGATTCCCACAAAAATACTCAGATTGTTAGGCTAACGAAGTTTCCATTCCATGCCACCAACTTCGTACGTTTGAAGGAATCAACGTACGTAACCCCCTTTGGAAATACTCTGTCAGACACTCGTCCATACAAGTTGTCCTGGGTCTGGACAAACCGAAGGCACTATCCCGTAAACAGGATAGCCCTTGCATAACTCCGTCTTCAATTTTCTTCAGCATAAGTTGCTTCATAATGCTTACGCCAATACGGAGTGGTTTTCAGATATCAAATCTTATCCCGGTCTCTCCATATTAACCACGTAAAATGGCCAAAACTTGATAGTCGGTGAGTTAACTATCAAACGAAAACATGTCGGTGTACAAACAACGATATTACTTCCCGAAGGAAATTCTATCGAACAATCATCAGTTCATTCATTCGTTCATTCCCTATTCCTGTTGTTTAATGTTTCTTATTCACTATATTTAGAAAATATATATCATTATCACCGGAAAACTTTTCCAGCTCTTGTTTCTATATTCAGAAAACAATTCTGCTTCTCATTTGGAAAACATTTCCAAATCTCTTTCATTGGGTTTAAACAGATGTTTGAATAAACATCACTATGCCAAATCTCCTTCATTTGGTTTCCACTTAACCACTTCTCACCATCGAATCTTAACCATTTCTTAGTTAAAAACGAAGTCAATCAAGTTGGGGTATATTTACCTCTCAGACCTTAACTGAACAACATTTCTAACTTCGAAATAGGCAAAGTTCATCTTTCTAAATCTTTAACACTTCTTTACGACATTCTCGGATTTTATTTACAAATTCGCTTCTCGTACGGAAAAACACTTGATTATAACAATGGTGTTATAATCCCTTGCATCCGAATTATAATGACTTTAATATGGCTTTTATTTTCTAACTCGAATAAATAAACGAATACATAATTTTATTAACTCCTATTCAGTTAACTCTAATCTGTAACCCTTATTCTATTAACTCTTACTGGATTAACTCTTATTCGGATAACTCGGTTTTAATTAACTCCTCTTGATTTAACTCAACCTGACCAACTTACTTGATCCGCTCGACTTGACTAACCTAACTTAATCAACTCGACTTATTTAACTCAACATGACGGACTGGACTCAATTACTTCTATTAATTAACTAATATTTGATTTAACACCATTCGCTCGACTCTAGATCGCAGCGATCACAATGGTTACGCCTGATTCCCTCAGGAAACAACCATCCGCCTTAGGCTATCTATAGCCCTGCGAATTACGCTAGCAGTCGTGCTAACTGGTAACTTATCTTTAATGACTACTTCGGTTTAACTCTATCTCGAATAACTAAATTCGAGCAAATCTAATTGAATAACTAATATTCAATCATCCCTTATCCGATTACTATATTTGGATAACTCTAGTTCGATTAGACTCTAATCGATTAACTCCAACTGATTAACTCTAATTGGTTAACTCTAACTAACTAACTCTAAATGTTTATCCCAACGGTTTAACTCTACGGTTTAACACTAACAGTTCAACTCTAACAGTTTAACTCTAACGGTTGATCTCAAACAATTTGTTCTATTGAATTAACTCTCTTGGATCAACCCATTTCGAATAACTAATATTCATTAAACTTCCTTTCAAATAAACTGATATTCGATAACTTTACTTCGAATAACTCTTATTCGACAAATTCTCCTTCGTCCTTATTCAGTTTCAAACATCGATGTGGAAATCGATTTTTACTCCTCTATATAAGTCTTGACTTATATACTCTATTTATCCAAAGATAAATAACTAAATTAATTTATAAAACTTTTATTTATAAATTAACCTACTCACTTTATCTGTTAAAACATATCTCTCTTAAATTCTCACTTTGAATTCATATTCTGTTTACCCGTGTGCGAAGCACGGGCCTAAATTCTTTCTAGTGTAAAGTTCTCCTTTATTACATTTTTATCCCCTTTTCAAGAGTTCCATTATTCTATTTAATTTCTAAATAAATAACTCCTTTCCATAACTCAGTTCATTTTCTTGATAAATATTCCTTTTAATCCATTTATAATTGTTTTACAAATATCCCTTTCTATTTCCATTTTGTAGATGTTACATATATTTTCCTTTCAATGTTTGTTTTCACAAATACTTTCTTTTTATATAATTCCTTTGATTTTATAATTATTTTCTTCTATGAAAACATTTCCCTTTTATATAAAATCCATGATTTTATATAAATAAATTATATTTCAAAGTAAACTTTGAAAATCCTTTTTCACTATCCAGTATCATTTATGGTATAAAAATACCGAATCAAAATGATCGACCACCATCCAAGCATACAGCATCAATAACAGATGATATAACACTTCATATATCAGGATATATGAAAAACAATAGAATAAATGTTGAGGAACCCAGTTGGGCCCCTCCAACCTGTTTCCCTGCATCCACCGATGTTAGTAACATCAAAAATATCGCATTAATGAAAAAATCAATCAACGATGTGATTATATCAACCAATTTATCCACTATTCAACCAAGCAACCATTTCACGTTATAAAATAATTTTAAACGAGTGAGTTTACTCACCTAGTCTTTGCAGTCGATGGCTCTGCTTTTGTTTCGGTTTAAAATCAAACACGCACTTGATTTCCATGAAATTCATCTAGCTCAGTTTCCGGCCATATTAGTCCCATAACGTATATTCCATTGTTACGGGTCCAACAGATCCGGTGGCGTTCGATTCTGTTCACTTATGAAATATATATGCTAGTAACAAGTTTATAAAAAAAACAAGTTATTAAACAATTTAATAGTCACTTAATTATAATTTATCACTTACTTAACCTCTTAATGCCGCTTAAATCTTGATTAGCGTCAACACATCTTCCATAATTATTTCCCAAACTCAAATTATCTGATTCCTCCCTGGTTATCACAAACTTGAACTCAACCATTTGGACCATCGTCGGCGACGTTGTCCTTCACCGGAGGCCACCGCCAATGATTTATCTAGCCTTACTAACCGATGCGAACCACTCCGGTGTGTCCATTTCACTAAGCCAACCCAAACAAAACTTGTTTTAGCATCATTGTATTCACGCTCATATTTATTTCCTGCCATCAGTAATGAATGTTGTCCCTTATCCATGACTGTCAATGCTTCCTCCTCCTTCCAAAATTTCATAAACCGTAACTCCTCCTGTCCAAGACACCCTTATATCCTTTCGTTTCTAATTTGCATACTATTTTCAAACTCATTTCCTCTCACACGCTTCACCAAAGACCTCCGTTCATCCTCCAATACCACCCAACTACAACTCCAACATAACCCAGGCTGAACTTACATCTACAAACACCACACAGACCTTCCAGTTTCCCCATAAATCAAACATTGCTGAAAAGAACAGCACAACCAAAGTCCCTCCCTTTCAACTCCTCGTCAATGCCACACTCATCCAACCTCCGCTCATCATCTCCAGCTCTCCGAACTACCTCACCCCCACGCTGTCAGACACCACACGCGCCCCCTTAACATCGTGACATCCTCCCAAAGAAACGTCCGCCACCTCCTGCTAAAAGTCACCGAACTTTTCTATCCCAAACAACATCAAACTCCGACAATCAGGTCGCCTCATCGAACACCCTCACCACCCATCTTTGTTGACCTGCGCCTGACCCCCACTCCAAACTCGAACACGGAAATCTTAATTGGTCATGGTGGAGCTTGAGAGAACCAACTGACGTAGTTATTTTTATATTTATTTCTAAAAGGATGTGAGTTGTTTTAATTTCCTGAAGAATACTTTTGTCTCGTTTGATTTTCGTTTGTCTGAGAAGAAGAAGGATTTGGGGATTAGAAGAGGACGGTGTAAATTGAGGAAGGAGTTTTTTTTTTTTTTTTTTTGCTGTGTTATTTTCTTTTTATATAGGGGAAGACAGCTTGACCTCCACGGAAATGAAACAGCGTGACTGCCACGGTTTTCAATTTACTTCGCACGCACGGTATGCCTTGCCTTGGTATACACGGAACTGAAGAAAACGTGGGGAGCAGGCAAGCTAATAGAGTGTACATCATAAAGATAGTATTATATTATATTATTTATATTATAGTGAAACTTCGCGGTGAAGTATCAAATAAAAATAACCACAGTCGACTTCTGTTTACTGATGTAAAAGCTGATCTTGGTGTAAAAAGTTATTCTGAATCCAATGGGACAAGTTTCATCGAATTCTGACATCGTTTGAAAAAAATTCCCTTATAAAACCAGAAATGAATTCGCATTTTAATTTATCACGATCACCAGATAAATCGAAACAACTCGAAACTGCGAACATCGACAATAACTTTTCGATACGAACCCAATGGCACTAGTTTCGTCACATTCTGAGACTGTTGCCCCGGTAGACTGTTTTTGGCGCGTACCGCACTGCCCTTCTGAACACCAAATTTGCCGATCTCTAAAAATAACAAACTATATACCTACCCTGACTATATCCGACGCTACGAACTCACCGGAACTGGTCTCGTGGCCTGATTTGATCGTCTGTTCAAGTTACACTCTAATATCCCTTTATTCAGTTGAATTAATTTAATTGCACTGAACGAGCGTTTACGACTACCGTGGTCACATACGACATCGGTTTGCCACGCAATTCAACACCGTATAATAATTTAACGATACGGTCCCAATGAAACTGATTTCGTCGAAATCTGAGTCCGTTTACAAAACGGCTATTTTAACGCGTATATTTTAAATAACGATTTCCACAGCGACTATTTCAAAATTTGATTTGACCATAACTAACAAATTATAACACGAAATCTAGATTTTTCTCTTTCATATGAAAATTATAATCAATACGGTCCCAACGTGTCTTGTTTCACAGAAATCCGACTTATATCGGATCCTGTATCCTCAGTTGAAGTTTAAATCGTAAATTACGAACTGCCGCGACTATTTCGAACTCGATTTATAATTATATTCTAAATTAACGTTCAAACTTCGTTTTTAATTAATAAATTCCAACATGTAATTCAATTAGAATTTTTAAAACAAATTTAAATATTCAGAATTCAACGGCCAAAAATCCGGGTCGTTACAATGCCCTTCTCTGAGATGTATGCTCTTAGAGGTTATATATTGATGGATATCAGTCGCATAACATGAATTGTTAGTGTGGCATGCATAGATGCAGTGATCAAGGCTTCTGTTGAAAAGAAGAGTCTTGAGGTTGATGATCAAAGCACGGCTTTAAATAGCAAAGCTTTGTGTATAGCGTTAATTCGCGAGCCTCACACACCGGTATGAGTCTAAAACTGGTTCAGGGACGCAAGGAGAACACGACGTTTCTTTCTAGCTAGAGGTGGTGTCATGGTATGGAGCCTAGACATTTATATTTTTACATATGCGGATGATGGATAGCGAGGCGCCTCAGATATATTGGTCACTACGGGGCTGATGGATAGGTCCGATAGGACCGAGGAACGTGTGTTCAGGAGTAACTAATCCACTAACGTAAGTATGGACCGACCTTGTAGGAACCAAGGGTCCACTACGGGAGATCCTAAGGCATTTGCTAAGTGCCTCGAATCGGAGGGAGCCATCCCTAGCCTTGACTCGTGATGGAAATCCAATTTCCAATACGTGACATTTCGGTTTTAATTGCAGAACTAGTATGGCGACGTAGTAACATGGGACACTATGCCATCTACGATTGATACATTTATATTTGAAGTGATTTGGACACTATACACTTATAGTAATATCGAAATGATTTATTTTAAACGTACCAAGCATGTTTGGATATTATAAGGGAAAAATCTGTCCTTCAGCATGCGTTGCACCGTGTGATGGTACCTGATTCTTATAATAGCTTTATTTTTCAAAAAGCATTGTGTTGTCTATAAACTGTTTTATGCACAGGTATTCATGGGGGTAAACCCGTTCCGTGTTTTATGGCATGGTCCATTGATTTACTTTATTTTTAAAGTAAAGTTTTAAATAACTGTTTTAGTTCTCACACCAGTCCCATGACTGACCTGGAGTTTATTGTTTTAACCTAAACTCTGGGTGTCCCTATTTTCCATACGGGCAGCAAGTAGTTTTGGTTTTGCAGATTTCTATTTTATAGGATCCTGGTTTACAGCTGCAGCTATATTCGGAAAACTTTGTATCCGTGTATCTCTTTCAGTTGTATTATGTATTATTTTTCTGCTGTTATGTAATGTATTTTAATCTCTGATATTTTTATGTTGTATATTATTTATTCATACTCTGTTATATTCTTATATGCTGATGTAATTTTTGTAATAGCAATGAAATGTTCTTCTATTTGCGTTCTGATTTTTCGTGTTCTCAACTCAATCCGAGCTTTCCCTTACATGGAGATTTGGGTAGTTTCAATATTAGATGATGACATACCCTAATGGGTATTACCCAAGCCCAGTTGCCTGGCCAATTTCGGTCATTTCTCGATTGATGCAGCTTGTGACTACGATTACCTTTTAGAAATATCACATTCACTCTGAATGCTACATTCTTATATCCATTAAATACTAATTGATTTGCACAAATATTGTCTATATGTTAAGCTAAATAAGTTGCCTCCTTCGTAGCCATACTCAGTGATTATTGGAAATATACAGTCAGACATTCGTTCATATAATTTCGTTCTGGGACTGAACGAAACCGAAGGCACTATTACCTATTAATCTATCTTAGGCAATTTCTACTTTGGATTAACAGAAGTAGCCCTTGCAATTTAATCCATCTTCGACTATCTTCAACATAATCTAATTTGCAATGCTTATGCCTATACGGATTCAGATAATAAATCTGGTCCCGATCTCTCCGTACTGACAACGATAATATTAAATTGGATAATACTTTAGTAGTCGGCTATTTAACTATCAAAAAAGCAAACATTCAACCAAACTTCCATTCAACATCTGACCAAGCAACATTGACCCCCTTTTCAATTAATATTTAATTAAATAAATTCCTTCCCATATATTTTCCACAAAATATCTCTCCAGGGATATTTTGTAAAATCGTTTTTTCCTTCATGATACTTAGAAAACATTTCCATGTTTCACAAATTCTTTATTTTCTATGCTAGAAAATTACTCTTATTATAGTTGGGAAACATTTCCAATTGCTTATCTCCTACACTTAGGAAATATTCATTATTACATTTCAAACCCACACTTGTTTGGGTTAAAACAAATATGTATAAAACATCGTAACAACAACCCAAAATATGGCACATTTAAATAACTATTTTTAACATTGGTTTCCAATATTGAATATTTTTTATTTATTAGTTAATAATGAAATCAATCGAGTTGGGGTATAATTATCTCTTAAACCTTGACTGGATATCATTCTTAAGATCAAATGGACAAGGATTACCCATCTCCAATAACTATATCAAATATAGCATATTTCTTTCAAAATCGTATTTTCAACTTAAACCAAATCCTTTTTGGAATCATTTACTATAACCTTAGAGTTGTAGTTAACGTTATTCTACTATTTGGAAATGTCTATTATATATATATATATATATATATATATATATTCAAAACTACGTTTCTGATCCTTAATCCATTTCAAAAACACCATACAAAAATCTTTTTCAACTTCATTTTAAATGTCATTCCAAAACACCAATTATCCAATTTCTAATATCCCAAGACTAATTTGTCAACATAACTTTGATTTCACCTTTATAAATCCTTGTTTATGACCCACTTATATTTTATAAATTTCCATTCTAAAATTCTTTAAATAATCAAATTTCCGGTTTTTGGGTCGTTTGCTTAATTTAAATGTTACCTTCCTTTTATATTCCCTTTTACTCATGAAATCCATACCTTGATTAACAAAACAAACCATTATATCATTTCTAAAATTATGACCAATTCTCATTTCATTTTATAAACTTTTACTTACAAAATTCTTTTACTTATAAAATTACATTATAAGTTCACCTTTTATCGAATCCCTATAAGGCCCAAACTCATCTAAAATTTGGTTTATAACTCTATATTGATCTCAAATCCTTTCATTAAATATTGATTCAAAATACAATATAAATCCGCTTGTCCACTTCCCATTGTGTATTTATTTATACAAACAAATTATAAACCTTGTTTATAAAACATTTTGCTTTCTTACCTTTCCATTCGGCTTGAATATTCAACGTCACACTTTAAAACTATTCCAAATTCCAAACTTTTATAATATTTAAAAGCATTTTTAATTTGATTTCTACAAAACCTTCCTCATTTTAATAAATTCCAATTTTAGATAATATTTTAATATTACAAAATTATATATATATATATATATGTATGTATATATACATAAACATCAGATTTATTTCTATACCTTTAAATACTGAAATAATAACTTCTTACAATATTTAATTTTAAATTATAGTTATACTAAACAAAATTCAAATATCCTTTCTAAAATAAATCATTTTCTATAAAATTTGGCACTGTATATTTTCAGTTATAAATCCTTCTGGATTGTAACGGCCCGACCAATCCTTGATTTTGGTTATCGACACTAATACCATGTCAACTGACCAAGCATTAGAAATTATTGGATCATTAGGAGAAGAAGTTAGAGGGCGAGAAATAGAAAGAAAAATTAGAATAGAAGAAGAGAAGATCATAATATCACAAAAACATATCAGCCACGATCTCACAGCGGATTGAATAAAATAAATTATATGACATAACCTTTGAATTACAAATTGGTAATTGTATACACATACCATCATCAGAGTATAATACCTAAAACACAATGGAAATAAATAGTAGCTATCTAATGTGAAAGCCTCTTGCTCCAAGCTCATCCAAGTATATCTGTGAAATCCCAAATACTTGACTGCCCATACAAATTTGGGCATCCAAGAGTTTAACAAAAAAATAAACTCTGGATCAGACATGGGACTGGTATGAGTAAACTTCAACCACTTGATTTTGACTTTTTAAAAATTCTTTTAAAAGAAAGGATAATCATAAGACCGATTCACACATAAACACGGATGGTTTTTACCTTACGATAATCCAAAATATTCATTGTATCAACTCTATTATGATATTATAATAGTGTCTAATCAAATCAATAGAAATCTAATGGAATGTTTGCATCTCATGCTCCACTACATAGAATACAATCAAAACCATGGGCGCTTGTTGGGTAATGGATTTCCAACTATGACAAGGTATGGAACTACCTTCCGGTAACGTATCTCTAGAGAGGAATACACAGGGTTCAACAAGAACATCTTGTAACGCAGGCCACATGTGACCGACCACTCATTTCATTTGAGTGTACCGAATGTATTATCACCAATGGTTGGGATCAACAACCATTACCGAAGCATACAACAGTGAAAGAATAAAGAAGCAAATATAGTTTTCCCTAGATTAGTGATAATACACCCTAATGAGAGCGACCTACATAGCCACGTTGCATGCCCGATTTTTGTCATTTCCCAGTTGTAAGGCTAGAGGACATACTTACCTTTTTAATACCACAACATCATTTGCTATGAATGTCGCATCGTCAAACACGCCAAAATCATTTATTGATTTCCCTAAAACTATAACGGGCATAAAGCTATGAGAAATGAATTCCTCTGCCACCAAACATAAATACGCTTGAAGAGATCAATGTTTATGATTTGTTAGACATACTCTGTCAAACATTCGTCCATACAAGTTGTCCTGGGATTGGACGAACCGAAGTTATCATCCCATCAATCCATCTTAGGCAATTTCTACCAAGGATTAACAGAATATCCCTTACACTTCACTCCATCTTCAGTTATCTTCAGCATATTTGATTCGCAATGAATATGCCTATACAAAGTGGTTTTCTGATAATAAATCTTATCCAGGTCTCTTCGTATTGATAATGGAAATATAAAATAGGCCAAAACTTTGATAGCCGGTTATTTACTTATCAAAGGAAGGATCCATACAACCAACGATCCTATTTCTAAATTGAAATTCTATTGATCAACCATCAAGCAACACTGAGCCCTTTTAAATTAATTTATCATTTCCTAATTTCCCTTTTTTCGTTTCTTTATCTTTCTCCAGATATTTCTCAAAATTTGTTTGACCTCTTGCGAGTCTCAGAAATTATTTCCTTCTATCATAAACTATTTATTTTTTATATTCCAGAAAATATCACTTATTGGTACGTGAGTTGGGTTTAGAACGTCGTGGGACAGTTCGGTTCCTGTCTACTGTTGGTGTTAAAGGGAGAACTGCGAGGAGCCAACCCTAGTACGAGAGGACTGGGTTGGGTGAACCTATAGTGTACCGGTTGTTATGCCAATAGCAGCGCCGGGCAGCTATGTTGGTATAGAAGAACTACTGCGCCACTGGAAATCCTTCTTTATACAGGTTCTCATCAGAAAACATTTCCATATATTAAAAAATTATTATTTTCTATATTTGGAAAATATATGTCATTAACATCGGAAAATATTTACATATCTTATTCACATTCCTTATTTTCTTCAATCGAATCATTTCATTTTCTATGTTTAGAAAACATCTCTGATAATATTTGGAAAACGTTTCCAAAACTTATTTACTTGGATTTAAATAAACATTATCTAAATCATTGTTACGATAACTCAACCCGTTAATCACCCATTAAGTAACTGTATCTCAAATTAATCTTCGCCATCGAACCTTAATCATTTCTTAGTTAAAAATGAAATCAATCCAATTTGGGTATAATTAGCATTCAGACCTTAAATGAACAACATTCTCAACTTCAAAATAAGCAAAGCTCACAACTTCATTTTTTAACAAACATTGCTTACGAAACTCTCAGATTTAATTTAAGAATCCACCTCTTTTATGGAAAGCATTGATTATCACGATAGCATTATAATCCCTACTTCTGAAGTATTTAACTTTAAAATTTAACTTTTATTCATTAATTTGAGTGAATAAATAATTAATTAGCTAAACAAATGATTAATTCTTAATTAGAAAGGAAAGTAAATAGTAATTTCGTAAATCCGACATTGTCGAACTTTAATGTATAATTCTTTTCCAAATAATCTCAATTCGATTAACGTTCCGAACTTTGGAATAATTTACCATTTCAAGTTCACTCAATTTCCATTTATCATTCTAAATTCACTTTTGAATTTATCATTTTCAAATCTTTAACAATTTCTCTTTATAACCATTTCAATCTGCAAAATGTTTGCCTTTAAACCAATATCCACTTTAAAATATGAATATTATTCCTTTATAGAAATCTTGATTCGTTTTCTCAAATCAAATCTTGAATTTTCATTTGTAAATACTATTATTAGTTCCAATCCCATTTATTGAGTCATTTTATAACTTCTCATTCCCATTAAATTCATCATGAAATCTCATTTACACATCAACCATCTAGTCAATTTTATAATTCTGCATTGATTTTACATTCGATTATAAATTATCAGTTTTAAACCGAATATTAATTATCTTGTCAGGTTCGAATTATATAATATATAATTTCTGAAAACAAATTAGTTCTATAACATTCGGCATAGTTGAATACCAATTGTAAATTCTTATGGATTTATTTTAGTTATATTCACATTCTGAATATTAGAATTAATTTCATCCTTTCCTTTTTAAAACAATTTCTAATTTCCCTTTAAGTTCATTCTTGAATTTACATTCCTAAATTATTATATGATAATTATTTCGCTTCATTTATAAACATCGTTTATAAATTAAACAACTTGTTTTTATTATTAAAAACAAGTTATTATATTCTACCACCTTCGAAATTCAATTTCTATTTTAAAAATAGATTTTTCCTTTCAAAACCCAAATTCATTTTCTTTTCATTCAAATATATTTTTGCGTTATTTAAATACTAGTTATTCTAGGGCCACTACTATTCAAACATCCCACATATCACCAAATACTTAACACATCATATGTCACACTATATATGAAAATAAGCCGTAATAATTTTGAGAAATCCAACGGGAGCCCTCCAACCTATTTATCTTGCATCCATAGATGTTAGACAACATAAATAATACCAATTCCGCTTCAAGACGGAATGTCGTGGCGTAGAAAGTCATCGTTATTATGTAGGGCACATAGGGTATCATCCGCTAATAGTGTTGCAGGAAATATACAACTACCTACCTTAAATATAACTATATGTATAATAGCAACAATTGATAATAATATACCAATTCATCCAAAGAACCATACAACATTCAATCATCATTTATCAACATTAAAATAAATTTATACAGTGGACAAATTTTGTGAGTTTACACACTTTGGTTATTAATCGTTGAATATCGATTAATTTCCAATAGATCCGATCAGGCGTTTTATTTCACTATAATTTGTAATGAGCTCCAAATTGCTCCAAACCAGTTTCATTGCGTAGTCATTGTCCATACACTCCCAATGGATCTTGTTTCATCATATTCAGATCAAATAGCACAAGTTATTAAATTTGTACACTTGTATACGATTGGTGGTCATTCACAATATAATTAATAAAATAATTAACCTTAAATATCCTATTTAAAACTGTAACCCGCTATCCTCATTCTTCTTCTTCCCAAACTAGATATCGAACCCTATATTATCATTTCTTTTGAACCCACACTCTCCCTCAACTCTCCACCATTTGACAAACCAACCCCACCGTCGAACTCCCTTACTCTTCCTCTCCACCCCGACATCAAAGAAACGAACTCGAAACCCCCACAGAGAAGCGCGAAAACAGCTCACAAAACTCACTGCCACATGAAAACCCTTGACACTTCTTACCATCAAATACCTCCATGTTTTATCCACACATGCTCCTCTTCCTCACGATCATCATGCTACCACCTGTTCGCCTCATCACTTCCTCCATCGCCGGCTATCCTTGGCTCTAGACTGTACTTGATGAAAACCATCAAATAAAAAGTGGTTCAAACTATTCAAAATCTATACCAAAGTGAGATAAACATTAAAGTGATTCATATATATATATATATATATATATATATATATGTGTGTGTGTGTGTGTGTGTGTGTTTAGAAATTTATATATTTTTCTTTGATTTTATTTTGATTTTTAAACTTCACGTTTTGCTTGGTTTGTGAAGATCGTGTTTACGCAAATCTCACTGACCAGAGAAAGTGAAAGTTAGGATAGGGTAAGGATAGTAGTATATTTTAGAGGGAGGAAATAATATTCTACTGATTATTATATTTATTTTTATTCAATCGTCGGTTACGTTCGTCCTTTAAAAATTCATAACATCACATATCAATTTCGATGAAAATGAACATACAACTATAGTTTGTCATTATGGACCCAATGAAACATGTTCTTCAAAATCCGAGTTTGTTTGCTAACACAGAGTTGTTTTAAATTCAATCGATCGTTTCACATTTTAATTACACATGGTCACAAAACAACTCCGGTTGGTGCAAAATTTGAAATCTAGCAATGATTAGTCATTATGGATTTAATAAAATTCGTTTTGTTGAAAACGGAGGTCATTTGCAAAATAGCTATTTTCTAGGCTTAAACAAAACCAATAAAATATAACTAAATTCAAAAACAATTCAATTTAATAATAATGAATCAATATTATCATATATATCCAAATTGAGTATCACATAGCTTCAAAATAAACATACTTGGATTTATGACTCGATATTTCAAAATCCAAGTTAAATCGATATTCAATTTATATTAAATTCTTTTTATTTTTTAAATAAATTGTTATGGTTTATAAACGATCCATAGCGACTTTCAGGGAATTTAATTTGGACATATCTCACAATCTACAATATGAAATCTCCATTTTCACTTCCATTAAAAATTACAATTTAATAGATTCGAACGTTTCTTGTTTCAAAGAAATCCGACGGCCTGCATATTCATTTAAAGTTCAAAATGCAAAACTACGAAATACCACGATGTTACAAGCTCGTTTTTAATTATATTAAAACTAATATGTTCAAATGTCATTTATAAATAAATTCGTCATTATAGCCCGAATCTAAACTCAATTAAATCTCTTAAATTATCCAATTCATAATTGAAAATTCAACTCATTTTCGACTATTCCGAAAATAAATATATTCCACTATTTATTTAATTAAATATTCAAAATTATTTAATTCTAGTTATCTATCGCCAAATCGATTTTTAAATAATGAAATAAATTAATTATTCAATCATTAAAAATTCAGGACGTTACATGCATTATCTCTATTCCATCACTACTGCAACAGTAGGCATATTTGACACTAGTTTTCCGTGGCCGCAGATCAAAAAAGCATTGTAGTGGGCCATTTGTTCAAATAGACAACAATAGAGGGGCATGACATTCGCGGTCGTTGCGTTAGCCCTCTAAGGCAGAGCTTTTGCCCATCTACGGCCATAGAAAGAAAGTGTTGCATTATTACCCTATTGCAACGGTATATGCAAGTAATTCAACAACATACACCGTTGCCTTAAGCAGAAGCCAGAGCATAGCTTCTAGGTCATGGTAGTGGGACCACATGAGCTATGCACGTCAGCTGCCAACGTGTCAAATGCCACGTCAGCTGCATATGTGCCACTTGCCACGTCAGATTTTCACGTGGCACCACGTCAGCTATGGGCCCCACATGTCATACCATTGTGGAGTTAATACTATTGCACTTATACGACACCACAACACCATCTAGTGTAACACCACAACACTGTAATGCAACACCACAACACCATCTAATGCAACACCACAGCACTGTAATGCAACACCAGAAAAAATCAACTGCATTAGTAAAACAATAAAATGCAACACCAAAAAAAAATTAATTGCAATAGTAAAAAATCAAATGCAACACCAGAAAAAAATCAACTGCAACTGTAATATAGCCCTGTAATTACAAATTCTGTAGTATATATATACAATCCAAAAAATTGAACCACATTCATACATATATACCAAAATATTCATAAAATAAATCCTCCCAAAACATTCATCACCACAGTTAGGCCAACCAATTATACATACCAACTTACAAGTGTCATCACCAAAACATACCACAAGTGCCATCATCAAAACATAACACAAGTTCCATCACGAACACATACCACAAGTTCCATAATTTAAAAGAAAAATTCGAATATATCACAAGTGCTAATACATACCATCCAAACACTTCATTCAGCTGTCGGGGTTGCAATAGTACCAATGTCATCTCCATCACTTGTTGTGGTGACACAAAAGTCTCCGACATCTAAATTAAGATATGGATTAGCTTCACCTAGCTTTTTATCACCCATGACACGTTCTCTTTAAACTTTCTGTGCACCTTTTCTTCCAAATCCGCCTCAAGCTCCTGGCTTATTTTTTTGTTAGCTCTTACACAAAACTGTCTGAAGAACCAGGAGTTGTTGGAGACTTTTCAGCCATTTTTCCTCGCCTTTCTACAAGCTAGTTTCGTGTGTGGCTCTTCCCACCAGAGACCAGTGCATCTTCCTCAGCAATCTTTCCTGCATCCACCATTGCTTGAATCTTTGCCTAAAAAAATAAAAAACAGGCAAGCATATATATAAACAGGCAGTTGGCAGGAAATGAATTCATTAACAGAACTGGTTTTCTTTCAAACTAATTATGTGTTCGATTTAATAAGCAGCTCCAACAAAAGTCCAATATGCCAATTATACTGACACAAGTATTGCTATTTCAATATCTAATGTACTTACGTATTTGGCCTTTACTTCATCCGTGTTAGCCTTGTAAATTCTCCCCGGTTCTCGTTTATACGTTTCCAAATAGACCAAAGCAACGGATGGGGTGGCTTTTTCTGGGTCCTTCTTTCTCTGTCAGGTATTAGGATTACCAAAAATTAAATTAAATTTTTAACATTCAATGTTAAGAATTTACAAATCTAGCTGCTGCCTATGAACTTTGTGACAATGATATCGTAACGACCCGTATTTTTAACGGATAATAAACAACAGATATTAAATAATTTATTTAATTATTTAAATAATGGTTTGGTAATTTAAAGTGACCAAAATTGAATAATATTGAATATTTAATTAATATTAATAATTAAATAATATATTTAATTCTAAATCAGAAATAGTCGAAATGGCATTATTATGTGAATAAGACAATTTAAAATATTTAATTTAGTTTAGAATTGATATATTAATGAATTTATTTATAAATGTCAGTTGAACGTATAATTTATATTATAATTATAATCAAGCTCGGAATGGCGCGGCAGTTCGTAATTTGGCGATTCAAACTTTAAATGAATATACATAATGCTTTTTAAGCCGAATTTCTATGAAATAAGAAACGTTCAGAGCTGGTGAAGTATATTTTTCAAATGGAAGAGAAAAATCGAGATTCTGTTGTGTAGATTGTGAGTTATGTCCAAATCAAATTTTCAAAAAGTCACTATGAATTCCTTTTTATTTTATAACAAATTATTTATACAATAAAAGGATTTTTAATATAAACTGAATATCGATTTAACTCTGGATTTGAAATATGGAGTTATAAATCCAGGTATGTATATTCTGGAGCTGCAAATATCGTACGTTAATTATATGGGAAGAAAATAAATAAGGGTTGCGTCCATAAAATCTTATTAAAATCTTATCTTTGGTCATTCAGATCTTGGCGCATGGGAAGTGTTCTATTTAAATCATTGAATAGATTTGCAAACTAAGAACATTATTTTAAATGTACGCACATGGTGTGTCCGTCCTTCCCGCAATAATTCATTGATAGATTGACCTGATATGTTGAATAATTAAATAATAAAAACAGTGCATTTTCTTCCACTCGAAGGAACATATTAGATCTTATAATACCAACTCCTATTTCCGAATTCGTTTTCCACATTCACGTTTCTTACCCCCAAGAAAAACCGATCCCTTCAGCAAATAAAGTAAATAATCCCACTTCAGAAAATCGTGTAAATTAATCCACTTAATAGAAAAATCGGATCTTTGATCAGTTATGATCGCTGGAACAAGGTCTTTCCACTGATATACGCAGGGATGGGTTCGATGATCCTATCATTCGCTGCAAACTCGTACAGCGACACCTAGAGTTATTGAATTTGGGGATTTGAAATCTTAATGCAAAAATTGAATGTCATGTTGAGTTTGTAGTAGGGTTTTAGATTGTTTTGTGTGACTTTGGGAGGGTCGGTGATTTAGAAGTTCGGTGATCTCCTGTATTAGAAGGGAGCGGCTCGAGGTCCGAAACCAACCTGGAGTTGCGAGCTTAATGATATTGGGAGGGATAGAGAGAGGAAGTGTTGAGGAATAGCATAGTAATTTTAGATTTTTTTGAATTATGAAGAGGACGTGAAGATGTTGGGGAAGTTGCAGCGGCCATGTCAAGGTTTTGAAGGAGAAGGTTTCGAAAAGAGAAAGAACGTATTTGGCATGGGAATTTAGGATTAGAAAAATAATAACATGGTAAATGGAAATAATGATGGTGCAAGGCTCTGTAATGGGCAGTGTGATGTTGAAGAAGGAGAGGCCATTTTCTGAAAACAAACAGGAGCGGCATATGATGTTTTCAATTTTAGGGAAGAGGAGTCAAGCGGGTCTACGGTATCCAGTAATGGGCCAAAATTTAAGAAAATGGGGTGACCCCAAATATATTTCAATAAATAAAAGTTTAATTTAAAGTAAATAATATAAGAACTTGTATAGATCATAACTTCATCATACATTATCAGAATTTAAAGTAACAAGATCCATTGGGATCGTATGGACGAGGGCTACAACATGGAACTGACTGGGAGTGAATTTGAGCACGTTACAATTTATAGAGAAATAAATTGCCTGATCTGAATAAACATCAGTACTTGTTGTTTAAAGATAAACTGTCCAATTTGAGTAAATCTCACTAAGTCTGTACAGTTTATATTTTTATAAATATAATCTAGCATTGATAAATGATGATTGATTGTTGTGTGTTGATTGTTTGGTTGAATTGCTGATTTATTGGTTGAAATTATAGATAACAATATATATATATATATATATCGTTAATCAAATGTTGATTCTGATTAATAGAATATTTCATATTGAAATGAAATCGATGTTATTTATATTGTTTAACATCTGTAGATGCAGGGAGCAGGCTGAATGGATCCAAATGGATTCCTTAATATTTATAATACTGTTTGTTTTCATATATTATGATATATGATGTGATATAAAACATGTGATTGATTATGATGACACTGGTCTGTTTAATTGGTATTTTAAATACCATAATAAATACTGGAATGTAAAAAGGGAATTTTCAAAGTGTATTTTGAAAATGAAATATTTATAGGAATAAACATGATATTATAAATGCAATATTTATAGGAAATAAATAGGATATTATACATGGAATATATATTTCGAAAATAAATATAATTATAAAAGGAAATATTTGGAAAATGTATAGAATTTTATAAAAAGATAATTTTTCATTAGGAAGGTTTAGACCCGTGCTTAGCATACGGGTGTAACATGATATTGATTTAAAGTAAATATTTAATAGAAATCTGTTTTAACAGATAAATTGAGGAGAATAATATATAAAGGATGTTTATAAATTAAGGAAATATTTATCATTTGATAAATTGAATATATAAATTTGAATTTATATAGAGAAGTAAAATCGGTTTTAACACCGATAATTGAAATGGAATGTGAACGTACTAGTTATAAAGGAAATTTGCAATGAGATTATAAATGCTGGAAATGAAACAAGATTTGTATGAATAATTCTGCAAATAAAAATATAAATAGAATTAAGGTTCGAGATATTGTTTTTAAATACGAAATCAAACTGTTTTGATTATATAGAGAAATATGATTCACATTCTATGTGAAAAAATAGATTAAAGTATATATTGTAAATAAAATATCTTAAAGGAATTTGGGGTTAGAATTAGGAATTTAAATGGAATTATTGAAATTAGAAACTGACTAGAAATTAGTTGAGTTGAATGGCTTTCTGGGTATCGATTTGATATTGGTTTCGGCCTTCGGGGTTTATACTTGGGAAGTTGTTCTTTTACTAGTTTACAATTAGAGACTGATAGAGGTGGGAAGATATTGATGTGTGAATCAGAAATGGAAACATTTTTCCAAAGTTAATAGCGTATATTTTCTAATTTTAGAAAATAAGGAATTTATGAATATATGGAAATGATAAATGGGAAATTGGTAAATGAAATGATGATTGATCGGTAAGATTTCCATTTGGGAATACGACCATTGTATGTACACATGTTTTCCTTTGATAGTTAAATCATCGACTATTAAAGATTTTGACCATTTACGTTGTCAATACGGAAAGACTCGGACCAGATATATTATCTGAAAACCACTCCATATGGCATTAGTGTTGCGAATCAAATATGATGAAGATAATGGAAGACGGAGTTATGCAAGGGCTGTTCAGTAAATCCTAGGTAGAAATTACCTAAGATGGATTTACAAAATAGTGCCTTTGGGTTGTCTAGTCTTAGGAAAACTTGAATGGATGAATGTCTGATAGAGTATATCTGGTGGATCGCGTAAGTTGATCGTTTCAAACGTATTTACGTTGGTGACAGAGGAATTCATTTATCTTGCTTATACCTATGGTATTTTTGGGAAAATCAATTTTCGATTTGACGGGTATGATGATGTGGCATTCAAAATAAATGAAATATGATCTGTTAAAGATACGTTATGGCCTTAAGCCTCATTAATCGAGAAATGACAAAAATCGGGCAGATAGCATGGATAAGTGGGTCGCACCGAATTAGAGTATATTGTCACCATCTAGAGAATATTCATATTTGTTACTTCTCTCAATTTTTTATCTCCTGAGAATGGTTATTTGGTATACCAACCGTAAGGTGACAATATATTCGGAACATTCCAACGAAATGAGTGGTCGGTTATGTGTGGCTGAGTTACAAGTTGTTCTTGTTGAAATCCAGTGTATCGCTTCTAGAGTACACTGATCGGAAGGTGGTTCCATACCTTGTCATAAATGGGAATTCATTATCCCATAAGAGCCCGTGATTTTTGATTGTATATTATATATGTAGAGCGTAAGATGAAAGCGTTCTACTAGATTGCTATTTATTTGATTTAGACATTATTATAATATCAGAATAGTACGGATTATAAAAGAATGTTTTGGGTTATCGTAAGGTAAAAACCATCCGTGTTTATGTGTGGGTAGGTCTTACGATTATTCTTTCTTTTAAAAGAATTTTTAAAGTTAAACAAATGGTTGGAGTTTACTCACACCAGTCACATGAATGACCCAGAGTTTATTTTGTTTTGTTTTCCCTAAACTCTTGGATGCCCAAATTTGTACGGGTAGTCAAGTAGTCAGGATTTTGCAGATATACTGAGACCTTAAAGCAAGAGGCTTCAGGATTTTATAGTAATTGTTTATTTCCGCGGTGTTGTAAGTGTTGTACTCTGATAAATGTTATTGTATACATATATTGGTTTTTATTTCAAAGTTATGTTATATTTTATTCATTTCGCTATGAGATTCGTGTTACTCTATTTCTGTTGTTGTGATCTCCTTCTTCTTCTATTATAATTTTCTATCTTATCTATTCTCACCCTCTAACTTCTTTATATTAACTATCCGGTTTTCGATGCTTTGATAGTGGACATTGAGTTTGTGTCGATTACCAAGGTCGCAAATCCCCTGGGTCGTTACAGTGGTACCAGAGCTGAAGGTTAAGTAATTATCTTGGCTCTGTGGCGTGTCTCAGTAGAGATGGGGTTAGCAATACCTTTTATTGAGTTTGAATGTATATATATGAGCGCGTATTTGTTATTTGATATAAAAATGGTTTTATATTGTGGAGATTTATTGGTTGAGTTGTTTATGAGTTCTGGTCAATCAGTTTGATCCACTGTATCGGTAGGAATTTCTAAACACTCGAATACGATGAAACGACACGGTATATATTGAAAGAGGGTAAACGAAATAATTTTGCTCAAATTATATTTTGATATAAAAAATTGATATTGAAATGATTATAATATATTGGATATATTGGTTGTTGTTATAATCGAACAAGATTATGAAAAATGAAATGGTTATGTAAATCAATCAGAATTCAGATATGTGTTATGAAATGAATTAAATCTGAATTTAAATCAGAATTGAAATTACAACTCTGGAAATTTGAGAAGTGTTTATAAATGGATTTGGATTAAATAAATGAGAAATTGAAATCCTAGGCGATTTTAAATTTGTTTTACAAGCATTGTGAATGGTATTTTGAAACTGATTTCAAAATGGAAGTGTTTAGAAATGGTTTTGAAAGTGATATAGTATTGAACGCACTTTGGTTGCTGGAAAATAATTCCGATGATGATCCGGACATCATCGGTGTTCATTTTCGAGTTTCTAAGTGACAGATTATTACCAAAGATTTTGTGTTGAATTTTTTTCGAGGAAAACAAGTTGTTTTGAATCCTGAAAAGGAAAGATTGTTTTTTGATATGGTAATCTGTTTAAAACTCCCTGGAAGAGACTGTTTGAATTAAGAACAAATTAATAAGGAATTTGTGGAAACAAATAGGAATTGAATTGAAATAGAATGACATCAAGTAAGTTGGATTGATAAGAGTTTGGAATCGAGAATGGAACTCAAGTTTGAAATGAAATTCGACTTAGGTATAAGCGAATGATTAGGTTTAAGGATAAAAACTGATTAAAGTTAGATTGGGATGACATTGGTATATGCTGAATTGGTAGCAGATGGAAAATGATATAATGATATGCTCGACAAAATGGTACAAGTTTATACTTTATATGAATATGAGATTTATGAGGTGAATTGGCAAGCTGCTTGGCTATTTGATTTTCTTTGGGATTGGAGAAGGCCCAGAGAGGCGAGTTGTATTTGTACCGACTGATCAATACAAAGGAGGTGCTGGCGAAATTTTTCGAAAATTTAAGGTGTTAGAAAAGTTTCAAGATTTTTAAGAATTTTAGTTGGTAAGAGTAAATTAATAATTTAATTGAAATTAAATTGGTTTAGTTAAAAATGAAGTTAAGAAGTAAGCAAATAATTTTTAACCTAGTTAATAGGGTTTGTTTTCTACCTTAGCAATTTCGAGGAAAAAATCATTTTAAGGGGGAAAGAATGTAATGACCCATATTTTTAACGGATAATAAATAATTTATTTAATTATTTAATTATTGGTTTGGTAATTTAAAGCGACCAAAATTGAATAATATTTAATATTTAATTAATACTAATGATTAAATAATATATTTAATTCTGAAATAATCAGAAATAGATGAAATGGAAATATTGTGTGAATTAGACAATTTAAAATATTTAATTCAATTTAGAATTGAATTATATTAACGAATTTGTTTATAAACGTCAGTCGAACGTATAATTTATATTATAATTATAATCGAGCTCGGAATGTCGTGGCAGTTCGTAATTTGGCGATTCAAACTTTAAACGAATATACAGAATCCATTTTAAGCTAGATTTCTGTGAAACAAGAAACCTTCGGAGCTGGTGAAGTTTATTTTTCTAATGGAAGAGAAAATTCGAGATTCCTTGTGTAGATTGTGAGTTATGTCCAAATCAAATTTTCGAAAAGTCATTATGAATTCCTTTATAATTTATAACAATTTATTTATATTATAATTTTTAATACAAATTGAATATCATTTAACTCTGGATTTAAAATATGGAGTTATAAATCCAAATATGTATATTCTGGAGCTATAAATATCGTACATTAATTATATGGGAAGAAATTTAATCAAGGTTGCTTCTATAAAATCTTATTAAAATGTAATCTCTGGTGGTTCAGATCATAGCACATGGGAAGCATTTTATTTAAATCGTTGAACAGATCTGCAAACTAAGAAAATTATTTTAAATGTAGGCACATGGTATGTCCGTCCTTCCCGCAACAATTCATTGACAGATTGACCTGATATATTGACTAAATTAAATAACAAAAGCAGTGTGTTTCCTTCCACTCGAAGGAACGGATTAGACCTTATAATACCAACTCCTATTTCCCAATTCGTTTTCCACATTCACGTTTCTTACCCCAAGCAAAACCGATCCCTTCAATAAATAAAGTAAATAATCCCACTTCAGAAAATCATGTAAATTAATAATAGAAAAATCGGATCTTTGATCAGTTATGATCACTGGAACAAGAGCTTTCCACTGATATACGCAGGGATGGGTTCGATGGTCCTGTCATTCGCTGCAAACTCGTATAGCGGCCCCTAGGGTTATTGAATTTGGGGATTTGAAATGTTAATGCGAAAATCGGATGTCGTGTTGAGTTTGTAGTTGGGTTTTAGCTTGGTTTGTGTTATTTTGGGAGGGTCGGTGATTTAGAAGTTCGGTGAGCTCCTGTACTGGAAGGGAGTGGCTCAAAGTCTGAAACCAACCTGGAGTTGCGAGCTTAATAATATTGGGAGGGATAGAGAGAGAGGAGGTGTTGAGGAATAGCGTAGAGATTTTAGATTTGTAGAATTACGATGAGGACGTGAAGATGTGGGGGACGTTGCAGCGGCCATGTCATGGGTTTTAAGGAGAAGTTTCGAACAGAGAAAGAAGAACGTATTTGGCATGGGAAGTTGGGATTAGAAGAATAATAACATGGTAAATGGAAATAATGATGGTGCAAGGCTCTGTAATGGGCAGTGTGATGTTGAAGAGCGGCCATTTTCTAAAAACAAACAGGAGCGGCATATGATGTTTTCAATTTTAGAGAAGAGGAGTTAAGCGGGTCTACCGTATCTAGTGATGGGCCAAAATGTAAGAAAATGGGGTGAGCCCAAATATATTTCAATAAATAAAAGTTTAATTTAAAGTAAATAATATAAGAACTTGTATAGATCATAACTTCGTCATACATTATCAAAATTTGACAAAACATGATCCATTGGCATCATATGGGTGAGTGTTACAACATGGAACTGACTGGGAGTGAATTGGAGCTCGTTACAATTTATAGAGAAATAAATTGCCTGATCTGAATCAACAATGGTTATCGTTATTTAATGATAAACTGTCCAATGTGAGTAAATCTCACTGACTCTGTACAGTTTATATTTTTATAAATATAATCTAGTATTGATAAATGATGATTGATTGTTGTGTGATGATTGTTTGGTTGAATTGCTGATTTATTCGTTGAAATTATAGATAACGATATATAAATAAATCGTCAATCAAATATAGATTCTGTTTAATAGAATATTTCATATTGAAATGAAATCGATGTCATTTATATTGTTTAACATCTGTGGATGCAGGGAACAGGTTGGAGGGATCCAAATGGATTCCTCAATATTTATAATACTGTTTGTTTTCATATATTATGAAATATGATGTGATATAAAACATGTGACTGATTATGATGACACTAGTCTGTTTAATTGGTATTTTAAATACCATAAGAAATATTTATAGGAATGTAAAAAGGGAATTTTCAAAGTGTATTTTGAAAATGAAATATTTATAGGAATAAATATGATATTATAAATGAAATATTTATAGGAAATAAATAGGATATTATACATGGAATATTTATTTTTAAAATAAATATAATTATAAAAGGAGATATTTGGAAAATGAATAGAATTTTATAAAAAGATAATTTTTCATTAGGATGGTTTAGACCCATGCTTAGCATACGGGTTAAACATGATATTGATTTAAAGTAAATATTTAATAGAAATTGTTTTAATAGATAAATTGAGGAGAATAATTTATAAAGGATGTTTATAAATTAAGGAAATATTTATCATTTGATAAATTGAATATATAAATTTGAATTTATACTGAGAAGTAAAATCGGTTTTAACACCAATAATTGAAATGGAATGTGAACGTAGTAGTTATAAAGGAAATTTGCAATGAGATTATAAATGTTGGAAATGAAACAAGATTTTTATGAATAATTCTGCAAATAAAAATATAAATAGAATTAAGGTTCGAGATATTGTTTTTAAATACGAAATCAAACTGTTTTGATTATATACAGAAATATGATTCACATTCTATGTGAAAAATTAGATTAAAGTAAATATTTTGCAAATAAAATATCTTAAAGGAATTTGGGGTTTGAATTAGGAATTTAAATGGAATTACTGAAATTAGAAACTGACTGGAAATTAGTCGAGTTGAATGGCTTTCTGGGTATCGATCTGATATTGGTTTCGGCCTTCGGGGTTTATACTTGGGAAGTTGTTCTCTTACTAGTTTACAGTTAGAGACTGATGGAGGTGGGAAGATTTTGATGTGTGAATCAGAAATGGAAACATTTTTCCAAAGTTAATAGTGTATATTTTCTAATTTTAGAAAATAAGGAATTTATGAATATATGGAAATGATAAATGGGAAATTGGTAAATGAAATGATGATTGATCGGTAAGATTTCCATTTGGGAATACGACCGTTGTATGTACACATGTTTTCCTTTGATAGTTAAATCACCGACTATTAAAGATTTTGACCATTTACGTTGTCAATACGGAAAGATCGGGATCAGATATATTATCTGAAAACCACTCCCTATGGCATCAGCGTTGCGAATCAAATATGATGAAGATAATTGAAGACGGAGTTATGCAAGGGCTATTCAGCAAATCTGTAACACCCCACACCCGCTATGGTCACTCACTCAGGGAATGCCATAACATCGGTGGAGTATTTTAAGTGAATATAGAACAGAAAAATTACAACAAGACAGATATAAGTAATACTTGAGAATTTAAAACATCATTTCATTTCAGCGGGAAGCAAAACATGTTTGGTTACATCACAAAACCATAATAAGAGTCAAGTACAAAATATCCATCCTGATAAATAAAAATACATAATCCCAATACATGAACTGATAGCCATAAAAGAAAAGGATAAGCTGAGCTTTACTCCTACGGTCCAAGCTCCAACAGAGAATAAAGCAGCCTGATCAAAGCCCACTCGTACTGGGCCCACTCTGAGAACCTGAGGGTTGGGAAAAAGATAAAAACAACGGTGTCAGACATAAGTCTGAGCGAGTCCTATAACTTTAACAATGTAATCATTAAAGTAAGAAGGATATGATATAACTTGGTACGTTGTGACTGGGGATAAATGACTACACTCGGTAGCAAATCAGACTTAGAGTGAACTAAGACAACGAAAAAGACGCATTTACCCACCCAAGGATAATTACTACACTGCACCACACCAGTCATTCCTACTTAAAGTTTGATCCCACCCAAGGACTTAGAAAATTTACCCAGTAGTTTCGTGTACCCCTAGCTGACTACCTAGTTGCCATCTGCCCCTATCTTCACTAGGTGTACCCACTACTCCCAAGCGATCGGCTCCCTACTGTAGATATCCGTGCTGGCCCCACAATGGGGTGTATCACTCCCCAAAGTGGCAACCCGATACAACAAATGGTGCACGGGTTATATCTACACGATGCAACAACGTCTTACCTACCATCCCGGGTTCACACACGCGGATGAAACCCGTTGGACTCGCGTTGCCACCGCTACCCCGTTTTGGCCTCTTATAGTCAAGCCCAATATGCGTGTCCCGTCACTCGACTAGAGTCGAGCCCACTAAGATACGTTTGGGATATTGGTTGAAATGGGCCCCCACAAGCTACCACCTAAGCTTGTTATTTCTAGTGTATACCACTTAACCCTTTAATCATGTTTTAATTACATGTTCCACTTTGGTTAAGTATTCTAATCGTATTTTCTATTGCCACCCAAGGCAACCACTAGATTTCCACATGCCACCCAAGGCACCCACTTAACCCCTCATGTCCCTCTACATGCTAATGTGGTTAAGTGTTTCTTAATTAATTAATTAAGATCATGACCTCATAAAGACCCCTCACATTAGACCATCTTTTATGACTGCTGGATATGCCGGTTGGGTCCGGGCAGACTTCCATCATAAAAAGGGTCTAACCTCGTGTCTTTACTTTAATTACGTATTTAATTTATGACTAAGACCTCTCACATTGGGCCAATCATTTGTAGCTGCTGGATGGCCGGTCGTTTCCGGGCAGACTTCCGCTACAAAAGGGTCCAACCTCGTGTCTTAGTTGATTAATTACACCTAATTAATCACCCTTATAATTTGTATTAATTATCCCTAATTAATTACACATTTTTAAGAATATGGGTAGACCTAACTCAATAGGTAGATTCCCAATTCCATAGTATGGGTAGACCTAACTTAATAGGTAAATTCCCAACTCCATAATATGGGTAGACCTAACTTAATAGGTAAATTCCCAATTATGTCCATTCATTTTATGTTATGCTTAATCATAACAACTTTATACATTTCTATTAACATGCATATCAACCCCATCGTTTCCCACGTAATTCATTTACATAACATGTCATACATAGGGGCAACCTTGCATATGTTATGCACGTCATAAAAAGAGACAAACTTGCATATGAACTTGCATATAAACTTGCATAGAACTTGCATATGAACTTGCATAAAACTTGCATATGAACTTGCATAAAACTTGCATATGAACTTGCATATAAACTTGCATATGAACTTGCATATGAACTTGCATATGAACTTGCATATAAACTTGCATAAAACTTGCATATGAACTTGCATATATCATGTCATATCACAAAGGCAAACTTGCATATGTTATGCATATCATAAAAAGAGACTAACTTGCACATGAACTTGCATATATCATGTCATATCACAAAGGCAAACTTGCATATGTTATGCATATCATAAAAAGAGACTAACTTGCACATGAACTTGCATATATCATGTCATATCACAAAGGCAAACTTGCATATGTTCTTACATAACACATCATATCATAAAAAGAGGCAAGTTTACATATGAACTTATAACATATGACAACCACAACTTGCATAATCCACATTTACATCCATAGCCTCCTAATATCCTATCCTAATTAGTTTAGCAATTACTTGCTAAAGGCATAGGAACTCACCAAAACCAAGATTAGCAAACTTATGAAGTAGAACTAGTTGCAATATTTGAAGGAGACGATGATTAGAGGTTGATTAGTTTGCAACTTCCTTCATAAACTAGTGGAGGCTCCTCTTAGGTTTGATTTTGGCGGCATGATGGCATCATTTCTATTTTTAGTATGGATTAGGCTTGCATTAGGGTGTATTTATAGGATTAGGGTGTGTTTTAGACCATAGGATTAACCCTAGGTTAGATTAGGTCCGTCAGATTTAGGAAGTCTCTAGAACACATCCCAGCCCTGGCCAGAAAACCAGACCTGGTGCACCCAGGCCAAATGGCTCGACACCCTGTGTCGACAGGCAAGTCGACAGGGCAGTCGACTTCCTAGTCGACAGGCCTGTCGACAGCCCTGTCGACATGGCTAGGGCGGGAACTTTCCCGCCTGGCCCAGCTGGTTGAATTTAAAAATCTGAATTTGAATTTTTAAATCTGTTTTTAACTTTGAATTTTCTGCAAACTTCATCGGGCCATAACTGGGCCATACGGACTCCGATTTACAAAATTTCGGACTCTATTTCGCGTATTTTTCCGAGACAAACGCAATGACGCAGCCCGTTTCCCCCAGTTCTCACATTTGAGATTATTTATTCTGCAATTATTGAATTTTAGCATTAACTGAAATACGGGGTGTTACATTCTCCCCTCCTTAAAGGATTTCGTCCCCGAAATCTCTAAGCTAAGGAGAATGCATATCCTACCAGCCAAACAACCATCTACTCAATCCATCAAACACGGGCATCCATTGTCCTTAACACAATTTCTAATGATGTATGAGCATATGCAAAGAGTGTGTGTATATGTTCCCTATCTAATGTATGAACATATGCAAACCATGATAGTGCCATGCATCCATTATGTATGCGAGAGAACCCTATCGACACATACAATATCTATATGAGTGCACAATCATTCACCAAAATGCATCATCCATATGATAACACAATCATTATACATCCATAAATATAGCTTCCTACACACAATTTTATGCAATATGCAATATGAAGTGATTGAGCCGATCTAGTGCCTAGAGTGTGTATATATGCATCCACGGGCAACCACTAGCAACCACTTGCATCCACATGCATCCATCAAACATAACATGTCTCAAACACATGTTTCAACCATAGGTTTACCCTATCTAAAGGTCAAAGGTACTAATGAGAGGACATATTAAAGATAAGATAAGTACTAGACAAACGATAAAGGAGAACTTAAAAGACATACCCTCAAAAAGGAATGGGTACAATGAACGCATTTTTGCTTCCGTTTCCCAAGTAGCGTTGCCCTCGTCTTCTCCCCATTGTACTTTGACTAGTTGAACCTCTCGATTCCTCAATTTCCTAGTCTCTGACCCAAGGACGCGAGTAGGAGCTCGTCGAATAGTCGCATCACGCTCTACTTCCACTTCCCTAAGCAAGCTCGGCTCTACAACCTCTGCGGTCTCATGTAAGCACTTCCTCAAATGTGACACATGGAATACATCATGTACACCACTAAGTCTGTCGGGCAACTCCACTCTATATGCCATCCGTCCGATCCTTTCCTTAATAGGAAACGGCCCTACGAACCTTGGTGCTAACTTCCCAACAGATCCAAAGCGAACCACATTTCGTAACGGCGACACTTTGACAAAGACCATGTCCCCAACTTCAAACTCAAGGTCCGTCCTCCTCTTGTCCGCATAAGATTTTTGCCTATCCTGCGCTGCTTTCATCCTTCTTCGAATCAAGTCAATCTTCTCA
Organism: Allium sativum; assembly: GCA_030737875.1. NCBI lineage: Eukaryota > Viridiplantae > Streptophyta > Magnoliopsida > Asparagales > Amaryllidaceae > Allium > Allium sativum. Next base: position 897,417,537 of record CM060912.1, read on the forward strand.
GTAGTCTCCCTAACCATATCAGGCCCAAGCAAGATCTTATCCGTAGATTCCCACCAACATGTAGGTGATCGACAAGGCCTTCCATAAAGAGCTTCGAAAGGAGCCATACCAATACTGGACTGAAAGTTGTTATTATATGCGAACTCCACTAATGGAAGATGCTCTTCCCATGTACCTCCAAAATCTAAGATACAAAGCCTCAAAAGGTCTTCTAGGACACGATTCACCCTCTCAGTCTGGCCGTCCGTCTGAGGGTGGTAGGCGGTGCTCAGACATAATTGAGTCCCCATTGCTTCTTGCAAACTTTTCCAGAACTCGCTAGTGAAGATAGGGTCTCGATCACTCACTATGCTAGAGGGTACCCCATGCAATCGAACTATCTCTCGAAGATATACTGAAGCTAGCCATGGAGCCGTCCCCTTGCTCTTTACAGGTATGAAATGGGCGCTTTTAGTAAGTCTGTCTACTACAACCCAAATTCCCGTATTACCCTTTCTTGATCTGGGTAACCCATCAATAAAATCCATCGAGACGCTATCCCACTTCCATTGCGGAACTTCCAATGGGTGAAGCAACCCACCAGGTTTCTTTTGCTCCGCCTTCACTTGTTGGCACACCAAGCATCGAGCGACATACTCGGCCACATCTTTCTTCATACCGGCCCAGAAGAAAACCCGCTTCATGTCCTGGTACATTTTGTCCCCACCGGGATGAATGGTCATCCTAGAACGGTGTGCATCATCAAGAATAACCTTCCTCAAACCCTCATCTTGCGGTACACAAAGTCTACCGTCTCTACGCAAGCACCCCCTATCGTCTAGGGTGTACCTACTCAAATGGCTGGACGACTCCCCCCTTATGAGCTTCTCTACCAACTCAACCAACTGTGGGTCGTCCCTTTGTGCTTCTCCAATCCACCCCAAAAGAGTAGGTCTAACCTCCAAGGAAGCTAGCAAACCGGGTACATAATCAATGGAAGGTCTGAAATCAAACATCGAGATAAATTCCAAGCTTCGTTGTTCCACGAACAATGGACTCAAGGACAACCTTTTTCTGCTCAAGGCGTCCGCCACCACGTTACCCTTGCCAGGGGTATACGCTATCTCGAAATCGTAGGATGCTAAGAACTCCATCCACCTTTGCTGTCTCAAATTCAAATCCTTCTGAGAAAACAAGTACTTCAATGATTTGTGGTCAGTGAACAATTCGAACCTCTCACCAAGAAGATAATGGCGCCAAATCTTAAGTGCAAAAACAATAGCGGCCAACTCTAAATCATGGGTAGGGTAATTTTTCTCATGCACTCTCAACTGCCTTCCACCATAGGCTATTACCCTTCCCTCTTGCATTAAGACTGCGCCCAGTCCTGTCCCACAAGCATCGGTATAGACAACAAATGGCTTGCTCCCATTTGGCAACACTAAAACTGGAGCAGTGGTTAAAGCTCTCTTTAACCGTCGGAACGCATCATCACAATCTACGTCCCATGTGAAAACAAGATTCTTCTTCGTTAAGCGGGTTAATGGGGCTGATATCTTCGCGAAGTCTTTGATAAACTTCCTATAGTAACCCGCCAACCCTAAGAAACTTCTTACTTCGGTAGCATTCTTCGGAACCTTCCAATCCTGAATTGATACTACCTTCGCGGGATCCACAGCTATCCCTTCCTTGGAGACCACGTGCCCCAAGAACCGCACTTCCTTCCTCCAGAAGTGACATTTAGAGAATTTAGCCTTAAGGCTATCTGCTCGAAGAGTCTTCAACACCTCCCCAAGATGTAGGGCATGCTCTTCTTCACTCTTAGAAAATACTAAGATATCATCCACAAAGACCACCACGAATTTATTAAGGAACTCCCTGAACACCCTGCTCATCAAATCAACAAAGTATGCAGGGGCGTTTGTCAACCCAAATGGCATCACCAGCCACTCATAGAAACCATCCGGAGTCCTAAAGGCAGTCTTGTCTATGCTATCCTCAGCCACCCTCAACTGATGAAACCCCGTGGCTAAGTCCAACTGAGAAAATACTGAAGCGCCAACCAAATGATCAAAAAGATCATCAATCCTCGGCAATGGGTGTCTATTCTTCTTTGTGAGCTTGTTGAGTTCTCTATAATCTACACAAAGTCTGAGGGACCCATCCGCCTTCGTAGCAAAAACTACTGGAGCACCCCACTCTGATATACTTCGTCTTATGAACCCCTTCTCAAGCAACTCCCCTACTTGCTTATGGAGTTCCCTCCTCTCACGAGGAGCCATGTGGCGCACTGGTAAGGACACAGGTTTAGCATTATCCTCCAGATATATTCGGAAGTCAATCTCCCGCTTCGGAGGTAAGCCCTTCACCTCCTCAAACACATCCGAGTATTCCCGGACCACTCTAACAGATTGCAAACTCTCGGCCGAAGCGTCCAACGACTCAAGATAACTTAGCATAACAGAATCCATGGGATTACAAGAGATCTCGAGAGTGTTACCCAAGCGGGTCATGAGCCTAACAACTCTCCTTTCGCAATCAAGAACGGCACCATTACTGGATAACCAGTCCATGCCCAAAATCAACCCATAGCCCGTGAAGCCTAAAACAAAAGCATCACATCTAAACTCAATGCTAAGTATAGAAATCTTCAAACCCAAACATATCATGGACAAATAAGTGGAGCCTCCAATTGGGTTTGAAACAACCAAGGGATCATCTACAAGACTGGTGTCTAAGTGTAGTGACTCAACTAATGATGATGAGATAAACGAATGCGATGCGCCTGAATCAAACAATGTACGGACAGAATGATCAAATAGAAAAACCAGACTTTCAACGGAAATAGTTCTACCTCTTTCCTGAATCGGTGGAACCGCGAGAGCCTGTACTTGCCCCCTAGTCTGACCCGGTGCCATAAGAGCTTGCACCTGTCCTCCTGAGGTAGATCCCGTCCTTTGCCCCTTCTTAGGGCAAATCTTCTCTATATGCCCTGCTTCGCCACAGTGAAAGCAACCAATCTTCTTCTTCTTCCTACAATCTTTACTTATGTGGCCTGGTATCCCACAATTGAAACACTTCTTCTTGCTCTTGCTACCGTTGCCTTTCCCACCTTTGTTTTGTTGTTGTTGCTGAGGTCTCTTTTGATCTCCCTTCTTCTCAGGTGCCTTATTAGTATTGGGACCCTTCTCTTCTTCATGCTTGAGTGCTATGTCAACTAGCTTCTCGAAGGTGGCCCCTGTAACACCCCGCGAAATTCTATAACTGTGAAATTAACAAATTAAAGTAAAATTAATTTGAAATCAAAGAACTAAGGGAAACGGGATACGCCATTGCGTTCGACTCGGAAAATTACGCGAAATAGAGTCCGAGTTTTCGAAAAACGGAGTCCGTATGAAGAAGATATGGCCTTCGGAAGTTTGAGAATTAAATTTAAAATTCAAACAGAATAAATCAAGTTTAAATTCGAAAATGGGGCCCATTGGGCCAGGGCGGAAAAACGCCGCCTGACACACCCAGGTCGACTGGGCTGTCGACCTGGTCTAGCCAGGTCGACAGGGCTGTCGACAGGCATGTCGACCTGGTCCAGACCCAGGTCGAGCCCAGTCTAACCCGGCTGTCCTATTCTCTATGTGGTCGATTTTCTGTGGTCTGCTTTGTCATTAGGGCTAGGTGGCAGGCTCTAATTGGTCTCTCCTTAGAATGAATGGCTACGATCAATCCAGGCAACATCAATGGTCCTAATCAGTTCCTAACCTCTATATAAACAACCCTAGACTAAACCCTAATCTATTCATTCAAAAATAAGAACATAGCCGCCATGTTGCTGAGGAACGACTAGGAGTAGCCACCAAATTGGAGAGAGGATTAGGAGGAAGATTCTAAAGCTTAAAGCAACCTAAACAAATCAATTCAACAAAGGAATTTGCGTCTTCAATCCCTAAATTAGAGAATTCATCACACCATTGTAAGTAGAGTATTACTTTGGTATGAACAAATAATTGTGTTGGTTTGTATGCTAGAATTGTGGCAATAAAGTAATTCATATTTGTGCGTTCTTATCAATTTGAAATATTATATACGTTTGGATATTCTTGAATTATGTTATTCATGTTATAAAGAACTACATGCGGTAGTTCTATGCAAGTATGCGTTTGGAATATTTTGCAAATTATGTAATCTATGTTGAAGCTACATGTATGTAGTTGATTTAAATTCATGCAAGTTTGGGGTTTTGCTACTATGCCATCATGATGTATATTTTTGTGCATAAATCATTTTGTAAGTAATTGGAATAAGTTTGGGTTATTATGAAATTATGTTAAAAATTGGGCATCATGTATTAAGCCATGCTTTTGTACTAGAAAACCTATTTGCAAACTTACGAATATGGCTAGGCTATGATTGATATTTGGCATAATTGAAATTCATGTTAAGTCTATATTGTTTACTAGAATTATATGATGACATATGTGGTACATGGCTAGGTTAGGTTCAAAAAGTCCCTTTTAGTAAGTTTACATGACTAAAGTAAGAATCATGATTTCATGTTAGAAATATTTATGCCATGGTTATGTGAACAAATTTAACTATACTTACGCCATGCTTATGATATTATGCCATGCTTATGTTTGACATTATGCCATGTTTATGCTAGAAGTATTTATGCCATGCTTATGTTTGACATTATGCCATGCTTATGCTAGAAATATTTATGCCATGCTTATGTTTGACATTATGCCTAAATAAAAATATAGGTTCATGTGTCAATAATGATATCTCAATTACAAGTTCACATGCTTTGATTCATGTCACCTATGTTACTACTATGCAAGTACACCCGTTTCTAGTTTGTATTTCCAACGTCATTTTGCAAGTTCATACGCTCACCTTCCCCTTTTTGTGTATGTAATTACGCTTTAAGCCTCCCCTTTTCGCATGGCTAATTTGGGCTTTAAAAGGCTAAGCCCAAAATATATAAACGGACGTGTAAAACGGGGGAAAATAACGTTGGGTTAAAATTAATTAATGAATGAAAATATAAAATAGAAGGGCCCAAATTCAAGTATGGGTTGGGCCCATGATTGGTGTAACCTTTACACCATTAACTTAATAATGGGCCGCAAATATTTACATATAAGAAATAAAGAAGAATGACAAAATATGTAAATGTAGAAAATACGATGTGTTTAACCCGAGGTTGGATTGAGTTGTGATGTAAACCTGCCCGGAACCGCCCGGCTGTCCAGTAGTCACAACAATACCTATCCAATGTGGGAGGTTAAACATGGAGCCCAATAAGGACCCGAGGTTAGACTGAGTTGTGGCGTAAGACTGCCCGGAACCAACCGGCAACAGGCAGCCACAACAATACCTGTCTAATGTGAGAGGTCAGGGCCTTAATAAGACAATTAAGGCTGAGTCAGGATTGTTAGGATTAAGTGAACTAAAGACTTAATCAAAATGGAACATGCTAAACAAAACGGACTGGTGGGGGTTAGGTTAGAAAACACTTAACCAACTTAGCATGTTGGCTAGAGATAGAAAACCTAGTAACGAGGGACCCTTTTCAGCAGTAACCCCAGAAGGTGTATCAGGATACCCTGAAACTAGGCAGGGTGGGGCACGGTTACTGGGCTGATTGTAAGAGGTCAAATCGACGGCGGTGGTGTAGCAGTGTAGGTTCTAACGGAGTGCGGGCGTGCACACACTCCGGCGCAGAAAAATAAGGCACTGGACACCAGTAGCATACCTGTGCACTCTAAGGTTGTGTCGGGCCACCACTATGGGACTTGATACACCCCATGGTGGGACCAGCATAGGTAACTACAACATCAGGGGCCGTAAGACACATGTAACTATGCGAGTAGGAGCCGATCATCATAGAATGGATCACATCACCCTGATTATGGGGTGCCAGTTGGAAACCAGTTTATATGGGTTCAGAGATTAACATAAGGTACGATAGTATATTCGACCCTAGACAACTTAACCAAGTTTATAGTGCTTGCCCACTTCTTGTTTATACTTATCATACCCAATTCTTTATTCATAGACAAAATATTACTAGACTTACTCAGGCTCTATGTCTGACTCTACTTTTCTTTCGTCTTCTTTTCTTCCGTTCCCCCCCAGGTCCACAGGGAGGGAACACAGCAGCTTGACCAATCTTAGCATCCAGCTTGAAGAAGAGAAATGTATTGCTTGGACTTTCCTGTTTTGAACTATGGCTTTGGACAATCCACTATGGGGGCTTTTGCAGTTTATCTATGTTTTATTCATGCTTCTTTAAATAATGTACTCAAGACAGATTATGAAGGTGTTATGTTATGTTTTGGAAAAAGATGTAAGACAATCATGGTGATGTTTTGTAACACGTATTTGACTTTATGAAATAAAAGTTTGTTGTTCTTCCGCTGTTTACAAATATGTGTTCCTATATCTGTCTTGTATATCTGTGACTTATACTTATAAACCTCCACCAAAATTAGGGCATTCCCTTTGAGAGTGACCCTAACGGAGGTGGGGTGTTTCACTTGGTATCAGAGTCACAGGTTTACCAGATAAGATAAAAAGTTTTGAAAAATTATTTTCAAAAAGGAAATTTAAAGAAGCATTTTTAAAAGAAAAATATTATTTTATTTTAAAAAGGCAAAGTCCACTCCCCAAAGCCATAGGTACTATCTCTTATCCTTCGTTTTGAATCTATCCTTTTTGTTTCAGCATGTCCGAAGATCTTAACTTGCCAGAAGGGGTGCCAATACCTGGTTGGTTTAGACGGTTCTTAGAAGCAAGAGCCACTCAGCCAGGTCCTACCGTTCCTCCTCCCCCAGCTGCAGGAAATCATCCAGCTGCAGCGGCACCTTTTCCTCCACCACCTCCTCGGGGAAACACTTTCGCTAAGATATGTAAAGATTTTAAAGCTATGGGAGGAAGAGATTTCCATGGAACTGAGTCCTTCGTGGCAGCTAGAAATTGGCTGAAGGAAACGGAGGACCTATTCATCATCTTTGAGGTAGAAGATAGACAAAAAGTACAATTGGCAGTGTGGCTATTGAAGGGTGAGGCTTCCTACTGGTGGGAAGTCACTAATGCTGAAAGACCAGTGGAGACATGGGAGGACTTTAGGGCAAGGTTTGAGACTAAATTTCTCTCAGATGCCGGAAAAAGAAGGCCAAGGAGAATGGTGGGTGCTTTTCTTGCGGTGAGACAGGCCATAGGGCTAAGGACTGCCCAAAGAAACGAGGACAGGGGCAGAGGGCTGGATCCACCCCAGGGGCACAGGTTCATGTGCTGGAAGCGCCACCTCTGCAACAACGAGGTATAAATACTTCTGTAGAAAGTGTAGTTTATCTTTATGATCACCCCGTTCGCACTTTATTTGATTCTGGCGCATCACACTCTTTTATCTCGTCTGCTTTAGTAGAATCTCTGCACCTAAAAACTAGTATGGTAGAGGACCCCTTAATTGTTACAAACACAATTGGGGGCCCAGCTCATTTGTCTATGATCTGTTTGGGATTGAAAATTTCCATTCTAAGCGTAGAATTTCAATGTAGTGCCTTTGTTTTGGGCTTTTCGGGGTATGGTTTGATTTTGGGTATGGATTGGCTATCCAGTAATGGGGCCATCCTTGATTGTGAGAAAAGGGTTGTTAGGCTCCTAACCCAGCTCGGTAATACTTTGGAAATTTCTTGTAATCCCTCGCATGCGGTTATGCTTAGTTATCTTGAGTCGCTAGATGCCTCTGTTGAAAATTTGCAATCAGTTAAAGTGGTCCGGGAATATCCGGATGTCTTTGAAGAGGTGAAGGGCTTGCCTCCGAAGCGGGAAATAGACTTCCGCATATATCTTGTAGATAATACAAAGCCCGTTGCGTTGCCCGTTAGACATATGGCTCCACGAGAAAGGAAAGAGCTCAGTAAACAGATTAAAGAGCTTCTAGAAAAGGGGTTCATTAGGAGGAGCATTTCAGAATGGGGCGCTCCAGTGTTGTTCGCTACAAAGGCGGATGGTTCACTCCGTCTATGTGTTGATTATAGGGAGCTCAACAAGCTAACGAAAAAGAATAGGCACCCTCTCCCTAGAATTGACGATTTGTTTGACCAGCTCGTAGGAGCGTCTGTTTTCTCCCAACTCGATTTAGCAACTGGTTTTCATCAGCTAAGGGTGGCTGAAGATAGCATCGATAAAACGGCGTTCAGAACCCCAGACGGCTTCTTTGAATGGCTTGTCATGCCTTTCGGCTTGACAAATGCACCTGCTTACTTCGTGGACCTGATGAGTAGGGTATTTAGTGATTTCCTCAACAAATTCGTAGTGGTCTTCGTAGATGATATCCTTATCTTCTCAAAGAGTGAAGAGGAACATGCTCAGCACTTAAGGGCAATCATGGAAACTTTGCGAGTCCATCAACTAAAAGCCAAGTTCTCCAAATGCCACTTTTGGAGAGAAGAGGTGAGGTTCCTTGGGCACATAGTATCCAAACAAGGGTTAGCTGTGGACCCTGCTAAGGTAGTGGCGGTACAGGATTGGAAGACACCAAGGAATGCAACTGAGGTCCGAAGCTTCCTAGGACTAGCAGGTTTCTATCGAAAGTTTATAAGGGATTTTGCGAAAATCTCAGCTCCGCTCACGAAATTGACTAAGAAGAATCTAGTGTTCAATTGGGATTTGGATTGCGAGTTTGCTTTCCAACGACTGAAAAGGGCTCTCACAACAGCCCCAGTTTTGACGCTGCCAGATGGGAGCAAGATGTTCACTGTTTATACGGATGCATGTGGGACAGGGCTAGGCGCCGTCTTAATGCAAGAAGGAAGGGTAGTAGATTATGGCGGGAGGCAGTTGAAGGTGCACGAAAAGAACTACCCAACCCACGATCTTGAGTTAGCCGCCATCGTCTTTGCACTCAAGTCTTGGCGACACTATCTCCTAGGTGAGAAGTTCGAACTTTACACTGACCATAAATCGTTGAAATATCTTTTCTCGCAGAAAGATCTTAACTTGAGGCAACAAAGGTGGATGGAGTTTCTTGCCTCATACGATTTCGTAATCTCCTACACTCCGGGCAAAGGCAACGTAGTGGCAGACGCGTTGAGCCGAAAGAAATTGACCCTAAGCCCGTTGTTTGTTGAAAGACAAAGACTAGAGTTTATAGCCAGCTTCGACTTTAGGCCTTCCTCCGATTTCGTACCAGGCTTGCTAGCATCTCTCGAAGTGCGCCCAACTTTAGTGGATTCAGTAGGGGCAGCACAACGCGAAGACCCTCAGCTTATAGAAATAATTGATAGGCTAATTAGGGGTGAGACTTCAAGTCACCTCAACAGATACTCCATCGACGATAAAGGTTTACTAAGGCGAGACGGAAGACTATGCGTCCCACAGACAAAAGATTTAGTAAGGAAGGTTCTCGAGGAAGCGCATCATTCCAAGATGACGATACACCCAGGCGGAGATAAAATGTACAAAGATATAAAAAAGGACTTTCTTCTGGAACGGCATGAAAAAGGACGTGGCAGAGTTCGTTTCTAAGTGCATGGTGTGCCAACAGGTTAAAGCGGAACAGAAAAAGCCTGGCGGACTACTACATCCTCTGGAGGTCCCGCAGTGGAAGTGGGATAGCATCTCAATGGACTTCATCGATGGGCTGCCTAGGTCTAGGAGAGGCAACACTAGCATTTGGGTAATAGTGGATAGGCTTACTAAAAGCGCCCACTTTTTACCTGTCAAAAGTAAGAGGACTGCCTCATCCCTAGCATCACTTTACCTCAAGGAAATCGTTCGACTCCATGGAATACCATCTAGCATTGTTAGTGACCGAGACCCCATCTCCACCAGTGAGTTTTGGCGGAGTCTGCAAGAAGCAGTAGAAACGCAATTATGCTTGAGCACAGCCTATCATCCCCAAACCGACGGCCAAACAGAGAGAGTGAACAGAGTTTTGGAAGACCTCTTAAGACTATGCGTCCTTGACTTCGGAGGGACATGGGAAGACCACCTTCCTTTGGTGGAATTTGCCTACAACAACAGCTATCAAGCAACCATCGGAATGGCGCCCTTCGAAGCTTTATATGGAAGACCGTGCCGATCGCCCACTTGTTGGTGGGAGTCCATGGATAAGCTCATACTTGGACCAGATATGATCCGAGAGACCTCAAAGAAAGTAGACTTAATACGAAGAAGGATGAAGACGGCCCAAGACAGACAAAAGTCCTATGCCGACAAGAGAAGGACCGACCTTGAATTTGAGGTTGGAGACAGAGTTTTTCTCAAGGTATCACCGCTAAGAAACGTTGTTCGTTTTGGAACCACAGGAAAACTAGCACCAAGGTTCGTAGGGCCATTCCCTATCATTGAGAAAATTGGGAAAATGGCCTATAGATTAGAGCTACCCGAGAAGTTGGCTGGAGTCCACAATGTTTTTCACGTTTCACATCTCCGAAAATGTCTACATGAGTCAGCCGAGGTGGTAGAGCCAAATATCCTCGAAGAGGTCGAAGTGGAACGCGAAGCAACCATAAGAAGAGTTCCAACCCGCATCTTAGGAACGGAAGTGAAGAAGCTACGCAACCGTGAAGTCAAGCTCGTTAAAGTTCAGTGGAGCGACGCCGAGGGAGACGCGACTTGGGAAACTGAAGCTAGAATACGTACTGCCTACCCTTTTCTGTTCGAGGGTACATCCTTGATCTTTCATTTTCCTTAAGTTGCGCTTTTATCTATCTTTTTAGGTATATTTCCTCGACCTTATCTTTTAGGTAGAAACCCTTTGGATGGAAACATGTAGTTGAAACATGTTATGGATGATGGTTGCAAGTGGTTGCAAGTGATTGCTAGTGGTTGCTCGTGGTTGCATATACACACACAATCTAGGTTTTAGATCGGCTCAGTCACTTCATATTGCATATGCATATATGTTTGCATTCGTATATGGTTGAACTTTAATGTGTTGTCATGTGGATGTTGCATTTGTATTGAATGGTTGTGCACTCATGTAGAATCAAGAATAGGAAAATTTGCATACATAATGGATTCATGGCACCTACATAATTCGCATTAAGGAGGTCAACTGAATCAGTAGACCGCCTGATTTTGCATTAGATAAGTACATGTACACACACACTTCGCATATGATCATGAAGCATTAGAAATCTTTTAAGGACAATGGATGCTCGTGTTTGATGGATGAGTAGATGGATGATTGGATGTTAGGATATACATTTTCCTACACTTGAAGATTTCGGGGACGAAATCCTTTTAAGTGGGGGAGAATGTAACACCCCGCGAAATTCTATAACTGTGAAATTAACAAATTAAAGTATAATTAATTTGAAATCAAAGAACTAAGGGAAACGGGATACGCCATTGCGTTTGTCTCGGAAAAATACGCGAAATAGAGTCCGAGTTTTCGAAAAACGGAGTCCGTATGAAGAAGATATGGCCTTCGGAAGTTTGAGAATTAAATTTAAAATTCAAACAGAATAAATCAAGTTTAAATTCGAAAATGGGGCCCATTGGGCCAGGGCGGAAAAACGCCGCCTGACACACCCAGGTCGACTGGGCTGTCGACCTGGTCTAGCCAGGTCGACAGGGCTGTCGACAGGCATGTCGACCTGGTCCAGACCCAGGTCGAGCCCAGTCTAACCCGGCTGGCCTATTCTCTATGTGGTCGATTTTCTGTGGTCTGCTTTGTCATTAGGGCTAGGTGGCAGGCTCTAATTGGTCTCTCCTTAGAATGAATGGCTACGATCAATCCAGGCAACATCAATGGTCCTAATCAGTTCCTAACCTCTATATAAACAACCCTAGACTAAACCCTAATCTATTCATTCAAAAATAAGAACATAGCCGCCATGTTGCTGAGGAACGACTAGGAGTAGCCACCAAATTGGAGAGAGGATTAGGAGGAAGATTCTAAAGCTTAAAGCAACCTAAACAAATCAATTCAACAAAGGAATTTGCGTCTTCAATCCCTAAATTAGAGAATTCATCACACCATTGTAAGTAGAGTATTACTTTGGTATGAACAAATAATTGTGTTGGTTTGTATGCTTGAATTGTGGCAATAAAGTAATTCATATTTGTGCGTTCTTATCAATTTGAAATATTATATACGTTTGGATATTCTTGAATTATGTTATTCATGTTATAAAGAACTACATGCGGTAGTTCTATGCAAGTATGCGTTTGGAATATTTTGCAAATTATGTAATCTATGTTGAAGCTACATGTATGTAGTTGATTTAAATTCATGCAAGTTTGGGGTTTTGCTACTATGCCATCATGATGTATATTTTTGTGCATAAATCATTTTGTAAGTAATTGGAATAAGTTTGGGTTATTATGAAATTATGTTAAAAATTGGGCATCATGTATTAAGCCATGCTTTTGTACTAGAAAACCTATTTGCAAACTTACGAATATGGCTAGGCTATTATTGATATTTGGCATAATTGAAATTCATGTTAAGTCTATATTGTTTACTAGAATTATATGATGACATATGTGGTACATGGCTAGGTTAGGTTCAAAAAGTCCCTTTTTGTAAGTTTACATGACTAAAGTAAGAATCATGATTTCATGTTAGAAATATTTATGCCATGGTTATGTGAACAAATTTAACTATACTTACGCCATGCTTATGATATTATGCCATGCTTATGTTTGACATTATGCCATGTTTATGCTAGAAGTATTTATGCCATGCTTATGTTTGACATTATGCCATGCTTATGCTAGAAATATTTATGCCATGCTTATGTTTGACATTATGCCTAAATAAAAATATAGGTTCATGTGTCAATAATGATATCTCAATTACAAGTTCACATGCTTTGATTCATGTCACCTATGTTACCACTATGTAAGTACACCCGTTTCTAGTTTGTATTTCCAACGTCATTTTGCAAGTTCATACGCTCACCTTCCCCTTTTTATGTATGTAATTACGCTTTAAGCCTCCCCTTTCCGCATGGCTAATTTGGGCTTTAAAAGGCTAAGCCCAAAATATATAAACGGACGTGTAAAACGGGGGAAAATAACATTGGGTTAAAATTAATTAATGAATGAAAATATAAAATAGAAGGGCCCAAATTCAAGTATGGGTTGGGCCCATGATTGGTGTAACCTTTACACCATTAACTTAATAATGGGCCGCAAATATTTACATATAAGAAATAAAGAAGAATGACAAAATATGTAAATGTAGAAAATACGATGTGTTTAACCCGAGGTTGGATTGAGTTGTGATGTAAACCTGCCCGGAACCGCCCGGCTGTCCAGTAGTCACAACAATACCTATCCAATGTGGGAGGTTAAACATGGAGCCCAATAAGGACCTGAGGTTAGACTGAGTTGTGGCGTAAGACTGCCCGGAACCAACCGGCAACAGGCAGCCACAACAATACCTGTCTAATGTGAGAGGTCAGGGCCTTAATAAGACAATTAAGGCTGAGTCAGGATTGTTAGGATTAAGTGAACTAAAGACTTAATCAAAATGGAACATGCTAAACAAAACGGACTGGTGGGGGTTAGGTTAGAAAACACTTAACCAACTTAGCATGTTGGCTAGAGATAGAAAACCTAGTAACGGGGGACCCTTTTCAGCAGTAACCCTAGAAGGTGTACCAGGATACCCTGAAACTAGGCAGGGTGGGGCACGATTACTGGGCTGATTGTAAGAGGTCAAATCGACGGCGGTGGTGTAGCAGTGTAGGTTCTAACGGAGTGCGGGCGTGCACACACTCCGGCGCAGAAAAATAAGGCACTGGACACCAGTAGCATACCTGTGCACTCTAAGGTTGTGTCGGGCCGCCACTATGGGACTTGATACACCCCATGGTGGGACCAGCATAGGTAACTACAACATCGGGGGCCGTAAGACACATGTAACTATGCGAGTAGGAGCCGATCATCATAGAATGGATCACATCACCCTGATTATGGGGTGCCAGTTGGAAACCAGTTTATATGGGTTCATAGATTAACATGGGGTACGATAGTATATTCGACCCTAGACAACTTAACCAAGTTTATAGTGCTTGCCCACTTCTTGTTTATACTTATCATACCCAATTCTTTATTCATAGACAAAATAGTACTAGACTTACTCAGACTCTATGTCTGACTCTACTTTTCTTTCGTCTTCTTTTCTTCCGTTTCCCCCACCCCCCCCCCCCCCCCAGGTCCACAGGGAGGGAACGCAGCAGCTTGACCAATCTTAGCATCCAGCTTGAAGAAGAGAAATGTATTGCTTGGACTTTCCTGTTTTGAACTATGGCTTTGGACAATCCACTATGGGGGCTTTTGCAGTTTATCTATGTTTTATTCATGCTTCTTTAAATAATGTACTCAAGACAGATTATGAAGGTGTTATGTTATGTTTTGGAAAAAGATGTAAGACAATCATGGTGATGTTTTGTAACACGTATTTGACTTTATGAAATAAAAGTTTGTTGTTCTTCCGCTGTTTACAAATATGTGTTCCTATATCTGTCTTGTATATCTGTGACTTATACTTATAAACCTCCACCAAAATTAGGGCATTCCCTTTGAGAGTGACCCTAACGGAGGTGGGGTGTTTCAGCCCCCATAGGGATATGAGTCATAGCCAACCCATGCATCGGTTCATTCAAGCCTTTTACGAACCTCAAAGCCTTCTTCTCCGGTGTATTCACCATGTCTAGGCCAAACCTTGCCAATTGATTAAACTTGTTGACATATTCCTTCACTAAGAGATTTCCTTGCTTTAGAGTCAATAATCTTTCCATATACAAGTTTTCCTCCGCCCTTGAGAGAAACTTTGCCACAAATCTTTCCCTAAAATCCGCCCAAGAGTCAACGGGGCGTTCTCCATTAGTGACCTCCCACCAGAATGAGGCCTCTCCCTTCATTAACCAAGCAGCCAACTTGACTTTCTTTCCTTCTTCCATCTCAAAGATATCTATCAATTCTTCCACCTCTTTAAGCCAATCTCTAGCCTCCACAAAAGTTTCAGATCCTTGAAAAGGTTTTCCTCCCATAGCTTTGAATTCCTTGCAAGTCTTAGCAAAAGTATCCGTGCGAGGAGGAGGGGGAGGAGGAAGATCGGGTGCTACGGTTGGTGGAGGAACATTTGCTGGACCCGCAGTGGTGGCCCTAGCCTCCATCAATCTCCTATACCATACTGGTATCGTCACACCCTCCGGAAAGTTAAGATCCTCGGCCATGCTGAAACGAAAAAGGGAAGATTCAAAACGGAGAATTCGAAGGATAAAGATATGGCTATTGGGGATTATGCTTTTCTTTCAAAAACTTTTCTCTTTAAAGACATGTTTTTGAAAATATCTCTTCTAAAAATGTTTTTAGAAAAATAGTTTTCTAAAAATTTTATCTGTTCCGGTAACCTTTGCTCTGATACCACGTGTAACACCCCACACCCGCTATGGTCACTCACTCAGGGAATGCCATAACATCGGTGGAGTATTTTAAGTGAATTGTGAAGACCCGTAACTTCCCCGTAAAGGAAAGCGACGGATAGTTCGAGAACAAGCCACAGCAGAACGCATATAAGAGAACATTTCATTGTATATTACAACAATGCATCAGATTACAAGAATATACAGAGTATAAATGAATATTACACAGAAATATCAGAGATTTAAATTACATTTAAATACATAGCAGCGGAAAATAATACAATACACAACTAGAAGAGATATACGGATACAAAGCTTTCCGGATATCATTCCAGCTGTAAACCAGGATCCTGTGAATATAAATCTGCAAAACCAAAACTACTAGCTGCCCGTGTCAAAATAAGGGCACCCAGAGTTTAGGTTAAACCAATAAACCCCAGGTCAGTCATGGGACTGGTGTGAGAACTAAAACAGTTAATAATCTTTATTTCAAAGCTAGGTAAATCAAGGGACCACGCCGTATAACACGGAACGGGTTTCCTCCCAAGAATACCAGTGCATAAAACAAACAGCGCAATGCTAAATAAAGAAAAATGAAGCTGTTATAAGACCCAGGTCCCATCACACAATGCAACGCAGCCGAGGATAGGGTTTTCCCTTATAACAGCCAAAGAATGCTTGATACGTTTAAACCAAATCATTTGATACTACTATAAGTGCATAGTGTATAAAACAACTTCAAATCATAAGTATCAATCATAGGCGGCATGAGCGCCCCATCCCACTATGTCACCATACTAGGTTCTACAAATAAAACTGCAAATGTCACGTATTTGGAAATTGGATTTCCGTCTATGAACCGAGGCAAAAGATAGTCCTCCACCGATTCGTGACTCTCTAGCCCGAGCCACAGGATCAGAACGCATCAACCCTTTAGATCGTCAGGGCCGGTCCACCGATGTGGATTATTATGCCTGAACACTACGTCTCCCCACCCTATGGGGTGTAAGTCTGGTCCGTCAGCCGACCAGAATGCATCGGCCAAAACCGATATAACCGAGGCGCCTCGCAACAGCAACAACCACATAAGTCAAACTCGTCAGGGTGTGTAAAACCACTGACGCCACTTCTAGCTAGAAAGAAACGCAAGTCCTCCCTGATGTCCTCTCCCGTTTTTGGTTCACAACCGGGGTGCGAGGCTCGCGAATTCACGTTACACAAAGCTGTGCCACACAGGCTGTGCTTTGATCATCACCACAAGACTTTGCTTTTCAACAGAAGCCTCGATCTATTGCCACTTAGGCATGCCACACAGGCAATTCACTCCATGCGTTTGATATCCATCAATATATAACCCCTGAGCTCGTACGTCTCAGAGAAGGGCGTTAAGCAAGAGAATAAATTCTCCGCCGCCAAACAGATATATATTTAATAGAGATCAATCACACGGACTAAAATCCAATGTCAGACACACAGTCCATTTACAAGTTCGTTCTGGGACTGAACGAAACCGGAGACACCTAGTACCCCGCATATCCATCGATCTCCAAGTACGTCTGGACGATCACTAACTGTTTCCATCTTCTTGGGTGTACAGCCCAATCAAGATCATCAGTTATCACCCAAACGACGTGAAGACCTCCGGTCTTCGACCATCGTCTTCATCTTCGACTTATCGTCGTATCAGTTATTCAGAATGGGATAAACCCGGCCTTTCCGAATAACTCGCGTATATTTTAAATAAGTGTTACACAAACATAACATACGCCTCATTCCAATTCATCAGTCACTAACCGTAAATTAATCAAGAGAATAATTTCCCAAATATTAACCCCGAAGGCCGAAACCAACATCAGATCAATATCCAGAAAACCATTCTGCTTGGCCAACCGACAGTTAGTTTCTAAATTTCACATTCATAGGGAAATGTTCCCATTAATTTTATCCAAGATAAATTCCTTGAATTTATTCTTTATTCTCTTTTTGAATCTCAATTCAAACTAGTCGGGATTAGCGAACCTTACCGAAGTAATCATTTATTTTAATTTCCCAATCCCAACCTATTCATCCCATGAAGTAAAACTGGTAATACTTCATATCTAACACCACGGTGTTATCGGTAAATTCAATTACCACTTCACGTTCAAATCTAATTAAAGATTTAACTATCGCCTGGAGCAAAACTGGTGATACTCCATTTTCGATCATTTCAATCTAATTAAAGATTCATTAAAACTCCACTTAGTTTTAATCTTCGACTGGGTTAAAGAATCAGTGTCATTTAAAACACGGTTCACGATAAACCCAAAATCACATTCCATTAATTATCGGGTTAAAGAACGAGTGTTATTTAAAACACTGTTCACGATAAACCCAAAAATCAATTCAATTCCAATTAAATATCATTTAATTGGTACACTTCATTAAATCTAAATAAAAAGATTTAACCTTTCCTCAACTGGTTCAAGAACAGTGTTAATGAAGACACCATTCACGACAAACCCAAATCACATTTGATATTAAATACAAGGCTCTGAATAGAAAATATCCCGGCTTATATTCAATATCAAATTCTACGATTAAAAAATGTCGTATTGGAAATAACGATATAAATATCTATATCTTTCAAATTTCCATAACAACACCTGTATAATCACGAATTTCAACATCGAAATATTCCGAAGACAATTTCGATTCAAATCCATTCCAATGCAATCATTGGAAATTTTGGTTATTTTTAAAACCCTTTTCGAATTCAATTTATTTATTTAAAAATAAATAGAATTATAATTCTAGTTCAAAACTAGTTCAATTCGATAAAAATCTATTTTTATCTTTTCAAATATGGAGTTTTTCATCCCAATTCTTCCCAAATCATTTCTTATGATTTTACACAAATTATTACTATTTTTAATAATTTTATCAAGGCCCGTACAGTCGATTTCCATCAATGGCCATCGAACTGCACTTACAGCGACCTTTTTCGAATTTGATTTGGACGTATCTCCAAATCCAACCGTTAGATTTCAAATTTCTAATATTCGTTAGAAAGCTCTTTTCGATACGAACCCAACGGTTCCGGTATTAGGAGAATCCGACGGTCGGATCTCCCGTAATGTCCGTTTGAAATAAATGGTCGAAATACGCGAACTGCCGCGGCGCGGCGCGTTCTATTCAGGCCATTATATTATATATATAATATATATTTCGTCGATTTCTATTCAAAACGAATTATATAAATAGTTTTAAAATCGTTTCAAAACCTATTTCAACTTCCATTTCAATTCAAAGCAAAATTGAATTCTTCTTTATAAATTCGTTTCAAAATTCATTTCTATTCAATTCAAATTTCAATTCAATTTGAATTCATTTCAATTCGCTTTCAATTCAACTTGAATTCGTTTCAATTCAATTCGTTTCGAAATCGTTTTCAATTCAATTCATTTCGAAATCGTTTTCAATTCAATTCATTTCGAAATCGTTTTCAATTCAATTCATTTCGAAATCGTTTTCAATTCAATTCATTTCGAAATCGTTTTCAATTCAATTCATTTCGAAATCGTTTTCAATTCAATTCATTTCGAAATCGTTTTCAATTCAATTCATTTCGAAATCGTTTTCAATTCAATTTATTTCGAAATCGTTTTCAATTCATTTCGAAATCGTTTTCAATTCAATTCATTTCGAAATCGTTTTCAATTCAATTTATTTCGAAATTGTTTTCAATTCAATTCATTTCGAAATCGTTTTCAATTCAATTCATTTCGAAATCGTTTTCAATTCAATTCATTTCGAAATCGTTTTCAATTCAATTCATTTCGAAATCGTTTTCAATTCAATTCATTTCGAAATCGTTTTCAATTCAATTCATTTCAAAATCGTTTTCAATTCAATTCATTTCGAAATCGTTTTCAATTCAATTCAATTCAAAATATTCGATTTCGAGATTACTTTTCAATATTCATTTTAAAATGAATAAAATCGATATAAATATCGTTTACGTCAAAATGGCGTCAATCTAATCAACACGGCTTCATAAATTTCTATTTTCAAATATTCTATTTCAAATATTTCCTATTATCAAAATATTTGTTATTATCAAAATATTCTTTATTTTCACGATTGGAATGAGGCCCAATCAATTACCATATAAAATTAATTATATGGATTTTCATACAACACATGTATATAATAACATTGAAAATAATCAACCATCAACCAAAGTGCACTACACTGTATAAGCATCAAATATAGATATTCAACGCTTATAACAGCCTGTCAATCAATCGATCGACATATTTAATCAATCAGGATGAGTGAAATTCATATTTCATCCCAACACCCGTGTGGGGTTTCAAACAATCAAACACAGATTTTAGTTGTGCAGTTGGGCGATGTGTAAAATTTATCGTCCCAATCAATGTCATTCAAATAAGTGTACATAAACAAACCATCTGGTTTGTAAATGAATATTTATTTATTCACTTCACTATTTTCTTATTCACGTTAAAAATTATATTTTTAACGATAAAACATTTTATTTCAACCTATGAATTTCTATTCAATTCATTTATTCAATAAAATGATATTTTTATTTTTCTAACATATTTTAGAAAATTTCGGCGGCATAACGGCACGATACTAGAAACGGGACAAGGCCTAGCCTTATCCCCGGTCTAGTGAAGGCCCACGCCATTCACATATCAATTTTAATCAATTTCCAATTCAACCAATCAATCAAATCCCAATCAAATAATCTAACCAACTACACAACCAAACAAACAAGTCCATGGTATGTGGACGGGTGTCGGGTGCTTCTAATAAGCACCGTCTGCATCCTAGTATATATATATAACTAGAAAAATAGAATTTGAGTGAGAAGTTCTCACATATAGCTATCCTAGCTCCACGACACTTCATTGATAGAAATCTTCGTCATCATCGCCTTTTTATCGCCTTTGTTGCTGCTTTCACTACATACGTAAAAATCACATTTTTACTTCGCTATTCAATATATAAAAATCGAATTTTTATTTCGCTATTCAATATATAAAAATCGAATTTTTAGTTCGCTATTCAATATATAAAAATCGAATTTTTAGTTCGCTATTCAATATATAAAAATCGAATTTTTACTTCGCTATTCAACATAGATAAAATTCCATTTCAAAAATATAGATTTCGCATTTTTACATCTAAAAATTTCGCCTTTTCACATTTAAAAATATCGCCTTCTCATATTTAAAAATATAATCTTTTTGCATTGTAAAAATCTAACCTTTTTGCACTGTAAAAATCTAACCTTTTGCACTGTAAAAATCTGTTCGAAAATTAAATAAAAACAGTTTGAAAATTAAATATAATCAGTTTTCAAACCCTTTAAAATCTGTTTTAAAATTCAGTTATAAAAATCTAAAAAAACTCAGTTTTAATCTTTTAATAGAAAATCAGTTTTAAATAAAAAAACAGTTTTTAAATCATTATAAAATTAGTTTTTTTTTTACCTAATAAAACAACAGTTTTTAAATTATTATAAACAAATTACAAAATACTTACCGAGGGGGGGAACTGCCACACCATCGTGAAGGGGGGGGGGGTTCTTCACGCTGTCTGCGTCGACTGGGGGGGGGGGGGGTTCAGGCGGAGGTTGGTGGCGCTCGACGTGGAGGAGGGCGGCATCGGGTTTTTGGGGTCAGGGGATTCGAGACAATCGAGCTCGAATTAGAGAGGGGGGGCAAAGGAGAGGCGGCGGGGGTGGCTGGACGTCGGGGTTGGGTGGTGGGCGCCTCCGGTGGTGGCTTGACGTCGGCGAAGCATTGGAGGGTGGCGTCGGCTGAGCGATTTTAAATTTTAGGGTTTTTTTTTTTTTTTTTTGAATCTGAACGTAAATGAAAAATAAGTGGGGGTCCAGAAGATAAAGGGAATTTATTTTATTTTATTTATTTTAATTATTTAATTATTTAATTATTTTATTTGGCAAAAAAGTTGACTTTCACATACGACCTCGAAACGAGGCCCACCGCCTATCGTCCATAGCGTATTGCCCCCATTCCGAACTCAATGGGATATGTATCGCAAGCTGAATCGACCGTTTCGATCAGTTTCCGTTGCATTTACATTTAAATCATTATATTGAATTTTAAACGTACATTTCAAACTACCTGGGTCACATACTAACCAGAAAAATTCCAGAAAAATATTTTCTAGCTTCGTATTGACGATACGGTCCTAACAAAACTAGTTTCGTCGAATTCTGAGACCGTTAGAAAAATGGCCAATTTCCAGTCGATTAAAATCAACTGAAACTCGTCAAACGCGTTTTCCTTTGCCACGCTCACATATCGATTCGAAAAATTATGAAATTTGGAATCTAGCAATAACCTAACATCACGGACCCAACAAAACTGGTTTCGTCGAAATCCGAGGTCGTTTGCAAAATTGCTATTTTTAAGGGCCTTATATATATAAAAATATATATAAATTCCACAGCGACTATTTCTAATTTTAAACTGGACATATCTTATCATTTCTAAAATGAAATCTCAGTTTGTTAACTTCGTTACAAAGATATAGTTATACAGATTCAAATATTTCTTGTTTCGTTCAATTCTGACTTATATTGAATTCTGTATATCCATTTGAAATTAGAAATCGAATTTTCGAACTACCGCGCCATTTTCTATTCCTTTTATAATTATATATAATTATTATATATTCTAACGACGACGTATATAATATATACGTTCAAATTATATTCAAATTAAATTTCTCGTCGATATTATTTAAAATAATTCATTTTAAATAATCAAAATTCGCTAAAATTGCCAAAATAAAAATTTTAAACTGGCCCAGATTTTCGGGTTATTACAATCTCCCCCACTTAAAACTTTTCGTCCCCGAAAAGGAACAAAGTCGAAAGTGGTTTGATTAATCAACTCTACGTTCGATTTGGCTTCTATTCTCCAACTCTTTAGTTTCTGAGAATTTTCAAAATTTCAAAAATTTGGCTAACACCATAAATTTTTGAAAAATTTCGCCATAACCTCCCCTGCACCGGGAGCATCGGGGAATTTCAAATAGCTTCCCCGGTCCTTCAGATCTCAAAAAGAGAAAGAAAAAGCCAAGCGGCTAGCCAATAGGCTCATAAAATCATCATCACCCAAAGAAAACAGTAAATTATGTAGTAAACATGTACCTATTTGTCGGGCAAACAAATTTTATTCTTCGGCTTTAGCCTCCTTGCTATGACCTGTTCCATATAAGCATATGTATATGCAAGCAAATGCAACCAATTTTCAATATTTGATTCAATTAGGCATAATGGTTCAAAATTATCAAACAAATGAACAAACAACACAAACATCAATCAATTAGTGAATTAGAGTTTCAAATTCATAATTTTGGTACATATACAAAAATCAAATTTTTGATGCCAAATCACAACAATAGGCCCTATCTAATTTTGGTTCTCACACCAGTCAATAGGAAATATATAGATATCACACCTTCGAAACACGAATACCAATTCTGATGATGTTCGAACTATCATCAGAATCATCTTCGGGCGACTAGAGTGTGATTCTATATCTGTCCAGTATATCAAAATTTCAAATACACGTGGATCAGACGTATACGCAAAATCTTTATATACTGGACTGTCCAACTCAATATAAATAGATAATCAAATACGAATAATTGATTTAAATTTCCAAAACAAAAATTTGTTTTCACTTTCAAAAATATACTCTTCACACTCGTTCTAGGATACTATTGATCCCATCTCTAACGAGTCATTCTAATTGGATATTACTAATCCAATATCTGATGAATTCTTTCGTATGGTTCTAATGTGCCTTATTCTCTGAGCTTTGTAAACCAAAGCTCTGATACCAACTGTGAAGACCCGTAACTTCCCCGTAAAGGAAAGCGACGGATAGTTCGAGAACAAGCCACAACAGAACGCATATAAGAGAACATTTCATTGTATATTACAACAATGCATCAGATTACAAGAATATACAGAGTATAAATGAATATTACACAGAAATATCAGAGATTTAAATTACATTTAAATACATAGCAGCGGAAAATAATACAATACACAACTAGAAGAGATATACGGATACAAAGCTTTCCGGATATCATTCCAGCTGTAAACCAGGATCCTGTGAATATAAATCTGCAAAACCAAAACTACTAGCTGCCCGTGTCAAAATAAGGGCACCCAGAGTTTAGGTTAAAACAATAAACCCCAGGTCAGTCATGGGACTGGTGTGAGAACTAAAACAGTTAATAATCTTTATTTCAAAGCTAGGTAAATCAAGGGACCACGCCGTATAACACGGAACGGGTTTCCTCCCAAGAATACCAGTGCATAAAACAAACAGCGCAATGCTAAATAAAGAAAAATGAAGCTGTTATAAGACCCAGGTCCCATCACACAATGCAACGCAGCCGAGGATAGGGTTTTCCCTTATAACAGCCAAAGAATGCTTGATACGTTTAAACCAAATCATTTGATACTACTATAAGTGCATAGTGTATAAAACAACTTCAAATCATAAGTATCAATCATAGGCGGCATGAGCGCCCCATCCCACTATGTCACCATACTAGGTTCTACAAATAAAACCGCAAATGTCACGTATTTGGAAATTGGATTTCCGTCTATGAACCGAGGCAAAAGATAGTCCTCCACCGATTCGTGACTCTCTAGCCCGAGCCACAGGATCAGAACGCATCAACCCTTTAGATCGTCAGGGCCGGTCCACCGATGTGGATTATTATGCCCGAACACTACGTCTCCCCACCCTATGGGGTGTAAGTCTGGTCCGTCAGCCGACCAGAATGCATCGGCCGAAACCGATATAACCGAGGCGCCTCGCAACAGCAACAACCACATAAGTCAAACTCGTCAGGGCGTGTAAAACCACTGACGCCACTTCTAGCTAGAAAGAAACGCAAGTCCTCCCTGATGTCCTCTCCCGTTTTTGGTTCACAACCGGGGTGCGAGGCTCGCGAATTCACGTTACACAAAGCTGTGCCACACAGGCTGTGCTTTGATCATCACCACAAGACTTTGCTTTTCAACAGAAGCCTCGATCTATTGCCACTTAGGCATGCCACACAGGCAATTCACTCCATGCGTTTGATATCCATCAATATATAACCCCTGAGCTCGTACGTTTCAGAGAAGGGCGTTAAGCAAGAGAATAAATTCTCCGCCGCCAAACAGATATATATTTAATAGAGATCAATCACACGGACTAAAATCCAATGTCAGACACACAGTCCATTTACAAGTTCGTTCTGGGAATGAACGAAACCGGAGGCACCTAGTACCCCGCATATCCATCGATCTCCAAGTACGTCTGGACGATCACTAACTGTTTCCATCTTCTTGGGTGTACAGCCCAATCAAGATCATCAGTTATCACCCAAACGACGTGAAGACCTCCGGTCTTCGACCATCGTCTTCATCTTAGACTTATCGTCGTATCAGTTATTCAGAATGGGATAAACCCGGCCTTTCCGAATAACTCGCGTATATTTTAAATAAGTGTTACACAAACACAACATACGCCTCATTCCAATTCATCAGTCACTAACCGTAAATTAATCAAGAGAATAATTTCCCAAATATTAACCCCGAAGGCCGAAACCAACATCAGATCAATATCCAGAAAACCATTCTGCTTGGCCAACCGACAGTTAGTTTCTAAATTTCACATTCATAGGGAAATGTTCCCATTAATTTTATCCAAGATAAATTCCTTGAATTTATTCTTTATTCTCTTTTTGAATCTCAATTCAAACTAGTCGGGATTAGCGAACCTTACCGAAGTAATCATTTATTTTAATTTCCCAATCCCAACCTATTCATCCCATGAAGTAAAACTGGTAATACTTCATATCTAACACCACGGTGTTATCGGTAAATTCAATTACCACTTCACGTTCAAATCTAATTAAAGATTTAACTATCGCCTGGAGCAAAACTGGTGATACTCCATTTTCGATCATTTCAATCTAATTAAAGATTCATTAAAACTCCACTTAGTTTTAATCTTCGACTGGGTTAAAGAATCAGTGTCATTTAAAACACGGTTCACGATAAACCCAAAATCACATTCCATTAATTATCGGGTTAAAGAACGAGTGTTATTTAAAACACTGTTCACGATAAACCCAAAAATCAATTCAATTCCAATTAAATATCATTTAATTGGTACACTTCATTAAATCTAAATAAAAAGATTTAACCTTTCCTCAACTGGTTCAAGAACAGTGTTAATGAAGACACCATTCACGACAAACCCAAATCACATTTGATATTAAATACAAGGCTCTGAATAGAAAATATCCCGGCTTATATTCAATATCAAATTCTACGATTAAAAAATGTCGTATTGGAAATAACGATATAAATATCTATATCTTTCAAATTTCCATAACAACACCTGTATAATCACGAATTTCAACATCGAAATATTCCGAAGACAATTTCGATTCAAATCCATTCCAATGCAATCATTGGAAATTTTGGTTATTTTTAAAACCCTTTTCGAATTCAATTTATTTATTTAAAAATAAATAGAATTATAATTCTAGTTCAAAACTAGTTCAATTCGATAAAAATCTATTTTTATCTTTTCAAATATGGAGTTTTTCATCCCAATTCTTCCCAAATCATTTCTTATGATTTTACACAAATTATTACTATTTTTAATAATTTTATCAAGGCCCGTACAGTCGATTTCCATCAATGGCCATCGAACTGCACTTACAGCGACCTTTTTCGAATTTGATTTGGACGTATCTCCAAATCCAACCGTTAGATTTCAAATTTCTAATATTCTTAGAAAGCTCTTTTCGATACGAACCAAACGGTTCCGGTTTTAGGAGAATCCGACGGTCGGATCTCCCGTAATGTCCGTTTGAAATAAATGGTCGAAATTCGCGAACTGCCGCGGCGCGGCGCGTTCTATTCAGGCCATTATATTATATATATAATATATATAATATATATTTCGTCGATTTCTATTCAAAACGAATTATATAAATAGTTTTAAAATCGTTTCAAAACCTATTTCAACTTCCATTTCAATTCAAAGCAAAATTGAATTCTTCTTTATAAATTCGTTTCAAAATTCATTTCTATTCAATTCAAATTTCAATTCAATTTGAATTCATTTCAATTCGCTTTCAATTCAACTTGAATTCGTTTCAATTCAATTCAAATTTCAATTCAATTTGAATTCATTTCAATTCGCTTTCAATTCAACTTGAATTCGTTTCAATTCAATTCGTTTCGAAATCGTTTTCAATTCAATTCATTTCGAAATCGTTTTCAATTCAATTCATTTCGAAATCGTTTTCAATTCAATTCATTTCGAAATCGTTTTCAATTCAATTCATTTCGAAATCGTTTTCAATTCAATTCATTTCGAAATCGTTTTCAATTCAATTCATTTCGAAATCGTTTTCAATTCAATTCATTTCGAAATCGTTTTCAATTCAATTCATTTCGAAATCGTTTTCAATTCAATTCATTTCGAAATCGTTTTCAATTCAATTCATTTCGAAATTGTTTTCAATTCAATTCATTTCGAAATCGTTTTCAATTCAATTCATTTCGAAATCGTTTTCAATTCAATTCATTTCGAAATCGTTTTCAATTCAATTCATTTCGAAATCGTTTCCAATTCAATTCATTTCGAAATCGTTTTCAATTCAATTCATTTCGAAATCGTTTTCAATTCAATTCAATTCAAAATATTCGATTTCGAGATTACTTTTCAATATTCATTTTAAAATGAATAAAATCGATATAAATATCGTTTACGTCAAAATGGCGTCAATCTAATCAACACGGCTTCATAAATTTCTATTTTCAAATATTCTATTTCAAATATTTCCTATTATCAAAATATTTGTTATTATCAAAATATTCTTTATTTTCACGATTGGAATGAGGCCCAATCAATTACCATATAAAATTAATTATATGGATTTTCATACAACACATGTATATAATAACATTGAAAATAATCAACCATCAACCAAAGTGCACTACACTGTATAAGCATCAAATATAGATATTCAACGCTTATAACAGCCTGTCAATCAATCGATCGACATATTTAATCAATCAGGATGAGTGAAATTCATATTTCATCCCAACACCCGTGTGGGGTTTCAAACAATCAAACACAGATTTTAGTTGTGCAGTTGGGCGATGTGTAAAATTTATCGTCCCAATCAATGTCATTCAAATAAGTGTACATAAACAAACCATCTGGTTTGTAAATGAATATTTATTTATTCACTTCACTATTTTCTTATTCACGTTAAAAATTATATTTTTAACGATAAAACATTTTATTTCAACCTATGAATTTCTATTCAATTCATTTATTCAATAAAATGATATTTTTATTTTTCTAACATATTTTAGAAAATTTCGGCGGCATAACGGCACGATACTAGAAACGGGACAAGGCCTAGCCTTATCCCCGGTCTAGTGAAGGCCCACGCCATTCACATATCAATTTTAATCAATTTCCAATTCAACCAATCAATCAAATCCCAATCAAATAATCTAACCAACTACACAACCAAACAAACAATTCCATGGTATGTGGACGGGAGTATATATATATATAACTAGAAAAATAGAATTTGAGTGAGAAGTTCTCACATATAGCTATCCTAGCTCCACGACACTTCATTGATAGAAATCTTCGTCATCATCGCCTTTTTATCGCCTTTGTTGCTGCTTTCACTACATACGTAAAAATCACATTTTTACTTCGCTATTCAATATATAAAAATCGAATTTTTATTTCGCTATTCAATATATAAAAATCGAATTTTTAGTTCGCTATTCAATATATAAAAATCGAATTTTTAGTTCGCTATTCAATATATAAAAATCGAATTTTTACTTCGCTATTCAACATAGATAAAATTCCATTTCAAAAATATATATTTCGCATTTTTACATCTAAAAATTTCGCCTTTTCACATTTAAAAATATCGCCTTCTCATATTTAAAAATATAATCTTTTTGCATTGTAAAAATCTAACCTTTTTGCACTGTAAAAATCTAACCTTTTGCACTGTAAAAATCTGTTCGAAAATTAAATAAAAACAGTTTGAAAATTAAATATAATCAGTTTTCAAACCCTTTAAAATCTGTTTTAAAATTCAGTTTTAAAAATCTAAAAAAACTCAGTTTTAATCTTTTAATAGAAAATCAGTTTTAAATAAAAAAAACAGTTTTTAAATCATTATAAAATTAGTTTTTTTTTTAACCTAATAAAACAACAGTTTTTAAATTATTATAAACAAATTACAAAATACTTACCGAGGGGGGGAACTGCCACACCATCGTGAGGGGGGGGGGGTTCTTCACGCTGTCTGCGTCGACTGGGGGGGGTTTCAGGCGGAGGTTGGTGGCGCTCGACGTGGAGGAGGGCGGCATCGGGTTTTTGGGGTCAGGGGATTCGAGACAATCGAGCTCGAATTAGAGAGGGGGGGGGGCAAAGGAGAGGCGGCGGGGGTGGCTGGACGTCGGGGTTGGGTGGTGGGCGCCTCTGGTGGTGGCTTGACGTCGGCGAAGCATTGGAGGGTGGCGTCGGCTGAGCGATTTTAAATTTTAGGGTTTTTTTTTTTTGTTTTGAATCTGAACGTAAATGAAAAATAAGTGGGGGTCCAGAAGATAAAGGGAATTTATTTTATTTTATTTATTTTAATTATTTAATTATTTAATTATTTTATTTGGCAAAAAAGTTGACTTTCACATACGACCTCGAAACGAGGCCCACCGCCTATCGTCCATAGCGTATTGCCCCCATTCCGAACTCAATGGGATATGTATCGCAAGCTGAATCGACCGTTTCGATCAGTTTCCGTTGCATTTACATTTAAATCATTATATTGAATTTTAAACGTACATTTCAAACTACCTGGGTCACATACTAACCAGAAAAATTCCAGAAAAATATTTTCTAGCTTCGTATTGACGATACGGTCCTAACAAAACTAGTTTCGTCGAATTCTGAGACCGTTAGAAAAATGGCCAATTTCCAGTCGATTAAAATCAACTGAAACTGGTCAAACGCGTTTTCCTTTGCCACGCTCACATATCGATTCGAAAAATTATGAAATTTGGAATCTAGCAATAACCTAACATCACGGACCCAACAAAACTGGTTTCGTCGAAATCCGAGGTCGTTTGCAAAATTGCTATTTTTAAGGGCCTTATATATATAAAAATATATATAAATTCCACAGCGACTATTTCTAATTTTAAACTGGACATATCTTATCATTTCTAAAATGAAATCTCAGTTTGTTAACTTCGTTACAAAGATATAGTTATACAGATTCAAATATTTCTTGTTTCGTTCAATTCTGACTTATATTGAATTCTGTATATCCATTTGAAATTAGAAATCGAATTTTCGAACTACCGCGCCATTTTCTATTCCTTTTATAATTATATATAATTATTATATATTCTAACGACGACGTATATAATATATACGTTCAAATTATATTCAAATTAAATTTCTCGTCGATATTATTTAAAATAATTCATTTTAAATAATCAAAATTCGCTAAAATTGCCAAAATAAAAATTTTAAACTGGCCCAGATTTTCGGGTTATTACAATCTCCCCCACTTAAAACTTTTCGTCCCCGAAAAGGAACAAAGTCGAAAGTGGTTTGATTAATCAACTCTACGTTCGATTTGGCTTCTATTCTCCAACTCTTTAGTTTCTGAGAATTTTCAAAATTTCAAAAATTTGGCTAACACCCTAAATTTTTGAAAAATTTCGCCATAACCTCCCCTGCACCGGGAGCATCGGGGAATTTCAAATAGCTTCCCCGGTCCTTCAGATCTCAAAAAGAGAAAGAAAAAGCCAAGCGGCTAGCCAATAGGCTCATAAAATCATCATCACCCAAAGAAAACAGTAAATTATGTAGTAAACATGTACCTATTTGTCGGGCAAACAAATTTTATTCTTCGGCTTTAGCCTCCTTGCTATGACCTGTTCCATATAAGCATATGTATATGCAAGCAAATGCAACCAATTTTCAATATTTGATTCAATTAGGCATAATGGTTCAAAATTATCAAACAAATGAACAAACAACACAAACATCAATCAATTAGTGAATTAGAGTTTCAAATTCATAATTTTGGTACATATACAAAAATCAAATTTTTGATGCCAAATCACAACAATAGGCCCTATCTAATTTTGGTTCTCACACCAGTCAATAGGAAATATATAGATATCACACCTTCGAAACACGAATACCAATTCTGATGATGTTCGAACTATCATCAGAATCATCTTCGGGCGACTAGAGTGTGATTCTATATCTGTCCAGTATATCAAAATTTCAAATACACGTGGATCAGACGTATACGCAAAATCTTTATATACTGGACTGTCCAACTCAATATAAATAGATAATCAAATACGAATAATTGATTTAAATTTCCAAAACAAAAATTTGTTTTCACTTTCAAAAATATACTCTTCACACTCGTTCTAGGATACTATTGATCCCATCTCTAACGAGTCATTCTAATTGGATATTACTAATCCAATATCTGATGAATTCTTTCGTATGGTTCTAATGTGCCTTATTCTCTGAGCTTTGTAAACCAAAGCTCTGATACCAACTGTGAAGACCCGTAACTTCCCCGTAAAGGAAAGCGACGGATAGTTCGAGAACAAGCCACAACAGAACGCATATAAGAGAACATTTCATTGTATATTACAACAATGCATCAGATTACAAGAATATACAGAGTATAAATGAATATTACACAGAAATATCAGAGATTTAAATTACATTTAAATACATAGCAGCGGAAAATAATACAATACACAACTAGAAGAGATATACGGATACAAAGCTTTCCGGATATCATTCCAGCTGTAAACCAGGATCCTGTGAATATAAATCTGCAAAACCAAAACTACTAGCTGCCCGTGTCAAAATAAGGGCACCCAGAGTTTAGGTTAAAACAATAAACCCCAGGTCAGTCATGGGACTGGTGTGAGAACTAAAACAGTTAATAATCTTTATTTCAAAGCTAGGTAAATCAAGGGACCAGCCGTATAACACGGAACGGGTTTCCTCCCAAGAATACCAGTGCATAAAACAAACAGCGCAATGCTAAATAAAGAAAAATGAAGCTGTTATAAGACCCAGGTCCCATCACACAATGCAACGCAGCCGAGGATAGGGTTTTCCCTTATAACAGCCAAAGAATGCTTGATACGTTTAAACCAAATCATTTGATACTACTATAAGTGCATAGTGTATAAAACAACTTCAAATCATAAGTATCAATCATAGGCGGCATGAGCGCCCCATCCCACTATGTCACCATACTAGGTTCTACAAATAAAACCGCAAATGTCACGTATTTGGAAATTGGATTTCCGTCTATGAACCGAGGCAAAAGATAGTCC
This sequence comes from Allium sativum, assembly GCA_030737875.1. Lineage (NCBI taxonomy): Eukaryota > Viridiplantae > Streptophyta > Magnoliopsida > Asparagales > Amaryllidaceae > Allium > Allium sativum. The sequence continues at coordinate 897,449,409 of CM060912.1, forward strand.
TCCACCGATTCGTGACTCTCTAGCCCGAGCCACAGGATCAGAACGCATCAACCCTTTAGATCGTCAGGGCCGGTCCACCGATGTGGATTATTATGCCCGAACACTACGTCTCCCCACCCTATGGGGTGTAAGTCTGGTCCGTCAGCCGACCAGAATGCATCGGCCGAAACCGATATAACTGAGGCGCCTCGCAACAGCAACAACCACATAAGTCAAACTCGTCAGGGCGTGTAAAACCACTGACGCCACTTCTAGCTAGAAAGAAACGCAAGTCCTCCCTGATGTCCTCTCCCGTTTTTGGTTCACAACCGGGGTGCGAGGCTCGCGAATTCACGTTACACAAAGCTGTGCCACACAGGCTGTGCTTTGATCATCACCACAAGACTTTGCTTTTCAACAGAAGCCTCGATCTATTGCCACTTAGGCATGCCACACAGGCAATTCACTCCATGCGTTTGATATCCATCAATATATAACCCCTGAGCTCGTACGTTTCAGAGAAGGGCGTTAAGCAAGAGAATAAATTCTCCGCCGCCAAACAGATATATATTTAATAGAGATCAATCACACGGACTAAAATCCAATGTCAGACACACAGTCCATTTACAAGTTCGTTCTGGGAATGAACGAAACCGGAGGCACCTAGTACCCCGCATATCCATCGATCTCCAAGTACGTCTGGACGATCACTAACTGTTTCCATCTTCTTGGGTGTACAGCCCAATCAAGATCATCAGTTATCACCCAAACGACGTGAAGACCTCCGGTCTTCGACCATCGTCTTCATCTTCGACTTATCGTCGTATCAGTTATTCAGAATGGGATAAACCCGGCCTTTCCGAATAACTCGCGTATATTTTAAATAAGTGTTACACAAACACAACATACGCCTCATTCCAATTCATCAGTCACTAACCGTAAATTAATCAAGAGAATAATTTCCCAAATATTAACCCCGAAGGCCGAAACCAACATCAGATCAATATCCAGAAAACCATTCTACTTGGCCAACCGACAGTTAGTTTCTAAATTTCACATTCATAGGGAAATGTTCCCATTAATTTTATCCAAGATAAATTCCTTGAATTTATTCTTTATTCTCTTTTTGAATCTCAATTCAAACTAGTCGGGATTAGCGAACCTTACCGAAGTAATCATTTATTTTAATTTCCCAATCCCAACCTATTCATCCCATGAAGTAAAACTGGTAATACTTCATATCTTACACCACGGTGTTATCGGTAAATTCAATTACCACTTCACGTTCAAATCTAATTAAAGATTTAACTATCGCCTGGAGCAAAACTGGTGATACTCCATTTTCGATCATTTCAATCTAATTAAAGATTCATTAAAACTCCACTTAGTTTTAATCTTCGACTGGGTTAAAGAATCAGTGTCATTTAAAACACGGTTCACGATAAACCCAAAATCACATTCCATTAATTATCGGGTTAAAGAACGAGTGTTATTTAAAACACTGTTCACGATAAACCCAAAAATCAATTCAATTCCAATTAAATATCATTTAATTGGTACACTTCATTAAATCTAAATAAAAAGATTTAACCTTTCCTCAACTGGTTCAAGAACAGTGTTAATGAAGACACCATTCACGACAAACCCAAATCACATTTGATATTAAATACAAGGCTCTGAATAGAAAATATCCCGGCTTATATTCAATATCAAATTCTACGATTAAAAAATGTCGTATTGGAAATAACGATATAAATATCTATATCTTTCAAATTTCCATAACAACACCTGTATAATCACGAATTTCAACATCGAAATATTCCGAAGACAATTTCGATTCAAATCCATTCCAATGCAATCATTGGAAATTTTGGTTATTTTTAAAACCCTTTTCGAATTCAATTTATTTATTTAAAAATAAATAGAATTATAATTCTAGTTCAAAACTAGTTCAATTCGATAAAAATCTATTTTTATCTTTTCAAATATGGAGTTTTTCATCCCAATTCTTCCCAAATCATTTCTTATGATTTTACACAAATTATTACTATTTTTAATAATTTTATCAAGGCCCGTACAGTCGATTTCCATCAATGGCCATCGAACTGCACTTACAACGACCTTTTTCGAATTTGATTTGGACGTATCTCCAAATCCAACCGTTAGATTTCAAATTTCTAATATTCTTAGAAAGCTCTTTTCGATACGAACCAAACGGTTCCGGTTTTAGGAGAATCCGACGGTCGGATCTCCCGTAATGTCCGTTTGAAATAAATGGTCGAAATTCGCGAACTGCCGCGGCGCGGCGCGTTCTATTCAGGCCATTATATTATATATATAATATATATTTCGTCGATTTCTATTCAAAACGAATTATATAAATAGTTTTAAAATCGTTTCAAAACCTATTTCAACTTCCATTTCAATTCAAAGCAAAATTGAATTCTTCTTTATAAATTCGTTTCAAAATTCATTTCTATTCAATTCAAATTTCAATTCAATTTGAATTCATTTCAATTCGCTTTCAATTCAACTTGAATTCGTTTCAATTCAATTCAAATTTCAATTCAATTTGAATTCATTTCAATTCGCTTTCAATTCAACTTGAATTCGTTTCAATTCAATTCGTTTCGAAATCGTTTTCAATTCAATTCATTTCGAAATCGTTTTCAATTCAATTCATTTCGAAATCGTTTTCAATTCAATTCATTTCGAAATCGTTTTCAATTCAATTCATTTCGAAATCGTTTTCAATTCAATTCATTTCGAAATCGTTTTCAATTCAATTCATTTCGAAATCGTTTTCAATTCAATTCATTTCGAAATCGTTTTCAATTCAATTGATTTCGAAATCGTTTTCAATTCAATTCATTTCGAAATCGTTTTCAATTCAATTCATTTCGAAATCGTTTTCAATTCAATTTATTTCGAAATTGTTTTCAATTCAATTCATTTCGAAATCGTTTTCAATTCAATTCATTTCGAAATCGTTTTCAATTCAATTCATTTCGAAATCGTTTTCAATTCAATTCATTTCGAAATCGTTTCCAATTCAATTCATTTCGAAATCGTTTTCAATTCAATTCATTTCGAAATCGTTTTCAATTCAATTCATTTCGAAATCGTTTTCAATTCAATTCAATTCAAAATATTCGATTTCGAGATTACTTTTCAATATTCATTTTAAAATGAATAAAATCGATATAAATATCGTTTACGTCAAAATGGCGTCAATCTAATCAACACGGCTTCATAAATTTCTATTTTCAAATATTCTATTTCAAATATTTCCTATTATCAAAATATTTGTTATTATCAAAATATTCTTTATTTTCACGATTGGAATGAGGCCCAATCAATTACCATATAAAATTAATTATATGGATTTTCATACAACACATGTATATAATAACATTGAAAATAATCAACCATCAACCAAAGTGCACTACACTGTATAAGCATCAAATATAGATATTCAACGCTTATAACAGCCTGTCAATCAATCGATCGACATATTTAATCAATCAGGATGAGTGAAATTCATATTTCATCCCAACACCCATGTGGGGTTTCAAACAATCAAACACAGATTTTAGTTGTGCAGTTGGGCGATGTGTAAAATTTATCGTCCCAATCAATGTCATTCAAATAAGTGTACATAAACAAACCATCTGGTTTGTAAATGAATATTTATTTATTCACTTCACTATTTTCTTATTCACGTTAAAAATTATATTTTTAACGATAAAACATTTTATTTCAACCTATGAATTTCTATTCAATTCATTTATTCAATAAAATGATATTTTTATTTTTCTAACATATTTTAGAAAATTTCGGCGGCATAACGGCACGATACTAGAAACGGGACAAGGCCTAGCCTTATCCCCGGTCTAGTGAAGGCCCACGCCATTCACATATCAATTTTAATCAATTTCCAATTCAACCAATCAATCAAATCCCAATCAAATAATCTAACCAACTACACAACCAAACAAACAAGTCCATGGTATGTGGACGGGAGTATATATATATATAACTAGAAAAATAGAATTTGAGTGAGAAGTTCTCACATATAGCTATCCTAGCTCCACGACACTTCATTGATAGAAATCTTCGTCATCATCGCCTTTTTATCGCCTTTGTTGCTGCTTTCACTACATACGTAAAAATCACATTTTTACTTCGCTATTCAATATATAAAAATCGAATTTTTATTTCGCTATTCAATATATAAAAATTGAATTTTTAGTTCGCTATTCAATATATAAAAATCGAATTTTTAGTTCGCTATTCAATATATAAAAATCGAATTTTTACTTCGCTATTCAACATAGATAAAATTCCATTTCAAAAATATATATTTCGCATTTTTACATCTAAAAATTTCGCCTTTTCACATTTAAAAATATCGCCTTCTCATATTTAAAAATATAATCTTTTTGCATTGTAAAAATCTAACCTTTTTGCACTGTAAAAATCTAACCTTTTGCACTGTAAAAATCTGTTCGAAAATTAAATAAAAACAGTTTGAAAATTAAATATAATCAGTTTTCAAACCCTTTAAAATCTGTTTTAAAATTCAGTTTTAAAAATCTAAAAAAACTCAGTTTTAATCTTTTAATAGAAAATCAATTTTAAATAAAAAAAACAGTTTTTAAATCATTATAAAATTAGTTTTTTTTTTAACCTAATAAAACAACAGTTTTTAAATTATTATAAACAAATTACAAAATACTTACCGAGGGGGGGAACTGCCACACCATCGTGAGGGGGGGGGGGGGGTTCTTCACGCTGTCTGCGTCGACTGGGGGGGGTTTCAGGCGGAGGTTGGTGGCGCTCGACGTTGAGGAGGGCGGCATCGGGTTTTTGGGGTCAGGGGATTCGAGACAATCGAGCTCGAATTAGAGAGGGGGGGGAAGGAGAGGCGGCGGGGGTGGCTGGACGTCGGGGTTGGGTGGTGGGCGCCTCCGGTGGTGGCTTGACGTCGGCGAAGCATTGGAGGGTGGCGTCGGCTGAGCGATTTTAAATTTTAGGGTTTTTTTTTTTTTTTTGAATCTGAACATAAATGAAAAATAAGGGGGGGGGGGGTCCAGAAGATAAAGGGAATTTATTTTATTTTATTTATTTTAATTATTTAATTATTTAATTATTTTATTTGGCAAAAAAGTTGACTTTCACATACGACCTCGAAACGAGGCCCACCGCCTATCGTCCATAGCGTATTGCCCCCATTCCGAACTCAATGGGATATGTATCGCAAGCTGAATCGACCGTTTCGATCAGTTTCCGTTGCATTTACATTTAAATTATTATATTGAATTTTAAACGTACATTTCAAACTACCTGGGTCACATACTAACCAGAAAAATTCCAGAAAAATATTTTCTAGCTTCGTATTGACGATACGGTCCTAACAAAACTAGTTTCGTCGAATTCTGAGACCGTTAGAAAAATGGCCAATTTCCAGTCGATTAAAATCAACTGAAACTGGTCAAACGCGTTTTCCTTTGCCACGCTCACATATCGATTCGAAAAATTATGAAATTTGGAATCTAGCAATAACCTAACATCACGGACCCAACAAAACTGGTTTCGTCGAAATCCGAGGTCGTTTGCAAAATTGCTATTTTTAAGGGCCTTATATATATAAAAATATATATAAATTCCACAGCGACTATTTCTAATTTTAAACTGGACATATCTTATCATTTCTAAAATGAAATCTCAGTTTGTTAACTTCGTTACAAAGATATAGTTATACAGATTCAAATATTTCTTGTTTCGTTCAATTCTGACTTATATTGAATTCTGTATATCCATTTGAAATTAGAAATCGAATTTTCGAACTACCACGCCATTTTCAATTCCTTTTATAATTATATATAATTATTATATATTCTAACGACGACGTATATAATATATACGTTCAAATTATATTCAAATTAAATTTCTCGTCGATATTATTTAAAATAATTCATTTTAAATAATCAAAATTCGCTAAAATTGCCAAAATAAAAATTTTAAACTGGCCCAGATTTTCGGGTTATTACATGAATATAGAACAGAAAAATTACAACAAGACAGATATAAGTAATACTTGAGAATTTAAAACATCATTTCATTTCAGCGGGAAGCAAAACATGTTTGGTTACATCACAAAACCATAATAAGAGTCAAGTACAAAATATCCATCCTGATAAATAAAAATACATAATCCCAATACATGAACTGATAGCCATAAAAGAAAAGGATAAGCTGAGCTTTACTCCTACGGTCCAAGCTCCAACAGAGAATAAAGCAGCCTGATCAAAGCCTACTCGTACTGGGCCCACTCTGAGAACCTGAGGGTTGGGAAAAAGATAAAAACAACGGGGTCAGACATAAGTCTGAGCGAGTCCTATAACTTTAACAATGTAATCATTAAAGTAATAAGGATATGATATAACTTGGTACGGTGTGACTGGGGATAAATGAATACACTCAGTAGCAAATCAGACTTAGAGTGAACTAAGACAACGAAAAAGACGCATTTACCCACCCAAGGATAATTACTACACTGCACCACACCAGTCATTCCTACTTAAAGGTTGATCCCTCCCAAGGACTTAGAAAATTTACCCAGTAGTTTCGTGTACCCCTAGCTGACTACCTAGGTGCCGTCTGCCCCTATCTTCACTAGGTGTACCCACTACTCCCAAGCGATCGGCTCCTTACTGTAGATATCCGTGCTGGCCCCACAATGGGTTGTATCACTCCCCAAAGTGGCAACCCGATACAACAAATGGTGCACGGGTTATATCTACACGATGCAACAACGTCTTACCTACCATCCCGGGTTCACACACGCGGATGAAACCCGTTGGACTCGCGTTGCCACCGCTACCCCGTTTTGGCCTCTTATAGTCAAGCCCAATATGCGTGTCCCGTCACTCGACTAGAGTCGAGCCCACTAAGATACGTTTGGGATATTGGTTGAAATGGGCCCCCACAAGCTACCACCTAAGCTTGTTATTTCTAGTGTATACCACTTAACCCTTTAATCATGTTTTAATTACATGTTCCACTTTGGTTAAGTATTATAATCGTATTTTCTATTGCCACCCAAGGTAACCACTAGATTTCCACATGCCACCCAAGGCACCCACTTAACCCCTCATGTCCCTCTACATACTAATGTGGTTAAGTGTTTCTTAATTAATTAATTAAGATCATGACCTCATAAAGACCCCTCACATTAGACCATTTTTTATGACTGCTGGATATGCCGGTTGGGTCCGGGAAGACTTCCATCATAAAAAGGGTCTAACCTCGTGTCTTTACTTTAATTACGTATTTAATTTATGACTAAGACCTCTCACATTGGGCCAATCATTTGTAGCTGCTGGATGGCCGGTCGGTTCCGGGCAGACTTCCGCTACAAAAGGGTCCAACCTCGTGTCTTAGTTGATTAATTACACCTAATTAATCACCCTTATAATTTGTATTAATTATCCCTAATTAATTACACATTTTTAAGAATATGGGTAGACCTAACTCAATAGGTAGATTCCCAATTCCATAGTATGGGTAGACCTAACTTAATAGGTAAATTCCCAACTCCATAATATGGGTAGACCTAACTTAATAGGTAAATTCCCAATTATGTCCATTCATTTTATGTTATGCTTAATCATAACAACTTTATACATTTCTATTAACATGCATATCAACCCCATCGTTTCCCACGTAATTCGTTTACATAACATGTCATACATAGAGGCAACCTTGCATATGTTATGCACGTCATAAAAAAAGACAAACTTGCATATGAACTTGCATATAAACTTGCATAGAACTTGCATATGAACTTGCATAAAACTTGCATATGAACTTGCATAAAACTTTCATATGAACTTGCATATAAACTTGCATATGAACTTGCATATAAACTTGCATATGAACTTGCATATAAACTTGCATAAAACTTGCATATGAACTTGCATATATCATGTCATATCACAAAGGCAAACTTGCATATGTTATGCATATCATAAAAAGAGACTAACTTGCACATGAACTTGCATATACCATGTCATATCACAAAGGCAAACTTGCATATGTTATGCATATCATAAAAAGAGACTAACTTGCACATGAACTTGCATATATCATGTCATATCACAAAGGCAAACTTACATATGTTCTTACATAACAAATCATATCATAAAAAGAGGCAAGTTTACATATGAACTTATAACATATGACAACCACAACTTGCATAATCCACATTTACATCCATAGCCTCCTAATATCCTATCCTAATTAGTTTAGCAATTACTTGCTAAAGGCATAGGAACTCACCAAAACCAAGATTAGCAAACTTATGGAGTAGAACTAGTTGCAATATTTGAAGGAGATGATGATTAGAGGTTGATTAGCTTGCAACTTCCTTCATAAACTAGTGGAGGCTCCTCTTAGGTTTGATTTTGGCGGCATGATGGAATCATTTCTATTTTTAGTATGGATTAGGCTTGCATTAGGGTGTATTTATAGGATTAGGGTGTGTTTTAGACCACAGGATTAACCCTAGGTTAGATTAGGTCCGTCAGATTTAGGAAGTCTCTAGAACACATCCCAGCCCTGGCCAGAAAACCAGACCTGGTGCACCCAGGCCAAATGGCTCGACACCCTGTGTCAACAGGCAAGTCGACAGGGCAGTCGACTTCCCAGTCGACAGGCCTGTCGACAGCCCTATCGACATGGCTAGGGCGGGAACTTTCCCGCCTGGCCCCGCTGGTTGAATTTAAAAATCTGAATTTGAATTTTTAAATCTGTTTTTAACTTTGAATTTTCTGCAAACTTCATCGGGCCATAACTGGGCCATACGGACTCCAATTTACAAAATTTCGGACTCTATTTCGCGTATTTTTCCGAGACGAACGCAATGACGCAGCCCGTTTCCCCCAGTTCTCACATTTGAGATTATTTATTCTGCAATTAGTGAATTTTAGCATTAACTGAAATACGGGGTGTTACAAAATCCTAGGTAGAAATCGTCTAAGATGGATTTACATAGTAGTGCCTTCGGGTTATCCTGTCCTAGGACAACTTGAACGTACGAATGTCTGACAAAGTATATCTGGTGGATCGCGTAAGCTGATCGTTTCAAACGTATTTACGTTGGTGGTGGAGGAATTCATTTCTCGTAGCTTATACCCGTGGTATTTTTGGGAAAATCAATTTGTGATTTGACGGGTATGCGATGTGGCATTCAAAGTAAATGAAATATCATCTGTTAAAGATATGTTATTGCCTCAAGCCTCATCAACCGGGAAATGACAAAATCGGGCAGGCAGCATGGCTACGTGGGTCGCACCCAATTAGGGTATATTGTCACCATCTAGAGAATATTCATATTTGTTACTTCTTTCAATTCTGTATCTCCCAGGAATGGATATGTTGGTATACCAACCGTAAGGTGACAATATATCTGGAACATTCAAGCGAAATGAATTGTCGGTTATGCATGGCTAAGTTACAAGATGTTCTTGTTGAACTCCAGTGTATCACTTCTAGAGTACACTGTTCAAAAGGTGGTTCCATACCTTGTCATAGTTGGGAATTCATTATCCAATAAGTGCCCGCGATTTTTGATTGTATATTATATATGTAGAGCATGAGACGAAAGCGTTCTACTAGATTGCTATTTATTTGATTTAGACATTATCATAATATCAGAAGAGTATGGATTATAAAAGAATGTTTTGGGTTATCGTAAGGTAAAAACCATCCGTGTTTATGTGTGGGTCGGTCTTACGATTATTCTTTCTTTTAAAAGGATTTTTAAAGTTAAACAAATGGTTGGAGTTTACTCACACCACTCACATGACTGACCCAGAGTTTATTTTGTTTTGTTTTCCCTAAACTCTTGGGTGCCCAAATTTGTATGGGCAGTCAAGTAGTCTGGATTTTGCAGATAAACAGAGAGCTTGGAGCAGGAGGCTTCAGGATTTCATAGCAATTGTTTATTTCTGCTGTGTTAAAAGTGTTGTACTCTGATAAATGTTACTGTATACATATACTGGTTTTTATTTCAAAGTTATGTTATATTTATTCGTTCCACTGTGAAATTCGTGTTACTATGATTCTATTGTTGTGATCTCCTTCTTCTTCTATTCTAATTTTCTATCTTATCTATTCTCACCCTATAACTTCTTTCTATTAACTATCTGGTATTTCCAATGCTTGGATAGTCGATATTGAGTTTATGTTGATTACCAAGGTCGCAAATCCCCCATGCCATTACAGATATAAAATATATTTCAATGATATAACAAATTAGAATTATCAGGTGGCCAATTCAACTCAATCAAAAAAAATTAACTTAAGTTCAAGAAAACACATACTATTTGTTCTTTGGCTACTGCACGAGTTTGTGGACCCATGGTATGTGTCTCATTTATTGAAGAATTAGTCTCAGCTAGGGCCTGGAAATCCAAAAAAAATTAGCATTAAACAAGGATAATGCGAAGATTAGCACTAAAAAAGATAATGCGAACTACTAAAGAAAAGATTAGCACTAAAAAAGATAATGTGAATATCATTAATTATTTTTATTTATTCCATTTGTGGTCATATTAAAGTCGTACCTGAACTGCTTCACCCCCCACTATTCCAAGAGCATTTTAAAATCCTCCAATGGAATTGTAATAGGTCTATTTGCAAGCCTTTCCTCATCAGTTAATATTTTTTAAATACCTTGCTTTGATGCAAGACTTGTACTGCATCCAAGAGTCGTTAAGTGTGTTCAAGACCCACTTGCGTCCTTCCGAAATGACATACCTAGCCTACAATATATCAAACATAAAATTCAGTAAACAAACTAATTAACAAAAACCAAACATTTAGGAAGTTAGTTGAACTATGGTTTAGGGTGATAGATTGTACCAAAGCATATTCAACATTTGTAGCCTTAATTGATTAGGAACAACATGCCAATTGATGTAAGTAAGAGACATATTATCCTTTGCTAGTGTCCCAAGAAAATTGCTTAACACCGTAATATTATCAGATACAGGCTAACCATCATCATTCAACTCAATGGTCACTTTATCATCAGGGGTTCTAGCATGCAGCTTGGTCAATTTTGACTTCCCTCTGGGTTTTTTTGGACCTTGTACTTTATATACTAGGTTCAAAAAAATTAATAGAAAATTAATGTATGGCATTACAGAAACATAATATGCATGCAAAACTTAGAATAGATACACTCAACAGTGCAATGCAGTGCACAGATAAAGAAACATTGTACATGTACTTGCTTAATCTTCCTATGCAATCCATTCCTGCTCTAATCGATCAGCAAGATTTTCTATTGTTGGAGGCACTTCAACATTCTGCTTTTTATGTTTTTACATCTCTAAGTAAGAAGCAAATGAACAAGCAGCTTCACATGAATTGGTTGATTGTTTGAACATTTTACTACATGTAGGTTTTAAAATGGGTGGACGAGACATTGTAGGTTATAAAACTCCTGAATAAGATGGTGTAGGTTTCGTCAATTTCTTTAATGTTTCTGCTAATTTATCCTCGTTATTGAGTTTCTTTGGAGTGGGAGTATATGTCTTCAACTCCTTATTGTACCCATCTTTCTTTGGAGGGGGTGCAGGTCATCGCTTCCTTCTCAATTTCAATGGCTGCATTGGTTTGCGAACGAGTTCTCGGTCCAGGTAAAGGATCCTTTGACTTAACAACTTAGATTCTCTACAATAAAGTTGAAGTTCAAGATTTTTTTTACTTTTATAAAGGCAAAGACAATAAGTAATAAACCAATAACTTTTTTATAGCACCTCCGAATCTGATGAGTTATCACTGACATCTTCACCAGCATTTTCTGGGATGTACTCATCACCTCCAGCAATATCTTTACCTTTATTTTTCCTATTTCATGCGGCAGCCTCTTGCATATAACTAACCAATGAAGGCACCCCAAGTGATCTACTAACTGGATCATTTTCTTGCATTCGCGCGATTCGCGCTTGTTCATACTTCGTCAAAACTGATGGTTGTGAGAACTGCAAGTAGATTAGCACTATTACTCACCATCGATGATGAATTTAAGCTAGTTAACCAAATAGAATCGATGCATAAATAGTTCTTGCTATTCTGACAGAATACATGCACAAAGAACTAATAGTTACTTGAATTAGCTGTAGCCTTCATGGTTGGAATAGGACATCAACGCAGTAATAGAAAAGATTAAATGCAGCTCTTGCTTTTACATGCAGAATTTTAATAAAGAGTAGTTTGGAATACAAGATTTCATCCTGATTAATAAAACTGAAATGAAAACTGAAAATACCTGAACATCAGCTTCATTCTCTCGGGTATCACCATCATTATCTGTTTCATTTTATACATTTAATTTCCTCCTGGTTCCTTTGTCCGTCACAATAACATCTTCTTCATCATTATTCATATCAGGCTCCGGCGATAGTTTCTTTATACCCACTTGAGTTGGGTTGTTTTTCATCATTTTGTGTTGCTGCTGAAGTTTATGTGCGGTAATATACTTGTGCTTTTCAACCGACTTCTTAGCAGAACCTGTAACAATAAAAATAATAACGATGGCCTCCTCCATAGTTCTTTACACACATACACACACACACACATATATATATACACACACACAAGAATGGATCTATATTACATATACATATATACCTTGAATTATGTTTTTCCTTTGTCGTATGATTACATGTGGTTGTAGTTGAATCAAAGGCTCACTATCTTTGTCAACGGTGTTGTCAATGTAATAAACCACTTCTTCTTTCTTATTGCAGCCCTGTATGTATTTGTTTATGTCCTTGTCATTCAATATCAGCTACCAGCTACCCTTCGTTCCTTTGCTGACATGGACTCCTCATATTTCAGTGTAATGGATGCAATCTTTAATAAAGTCCTAAGAACATTGTACGAAAAGCAATCTACATCGTATTTTGTTACTGTGAAGGATTCTCCACCGACGTAACATTTCCATCGAAACTGTCTGCCATGGTGCAGTCGGATATTTATAAGTTAATCCATCCTGTACAAAAATGAATACATTAGAACAAGGTACATGCATGTTAAAGTAGACAAAAAACAACAACTAACATTTTGGTCTATAATCAATTTAGATGATAGTATAGACATAAATTAAATCAAAAAACATGTGAACAGTGTAGATTGCATTATGAGAAAAGAATGCCAAATACATTTATCATAGATAATAATTTACAGCTAAAACAAAAAGTGCCAAATACATCATAAATTAGACAATAGATTAGACCAAATTAAAGCAATAAGAAAGAGGAATTTTTTGTCCTAACGGAACAGGATCAGGAACTTCTGCTTCAAGTTCTACTTCTAGTGATGTTTCTAGCTGTATTATGGGGACATCATCCCTAATCCAACCCCAATCAACAACTTCTGGTTCTAGTTCAGCACCTATGCCCATATCATGTTAATGTGTATTGCTCATGTCTTCTTCCATTGCATTCTAATTTTCAGTATCACACCAATCTCTCGGCAATTTTTAATAACATAATGATCATTCTTATCAACTGCATCTTCAACATATAATACTTGCTGCACTTGCGAAGACAGGACATAAGGATCAGTATTATGGTACTTGCTAAAATTTACTCGAGTAAGACCATATGAATCTTTTTCCACTTGGTACCAGCAACACTTAAAAAGTACCACCGTGAAAGCTCCCCAATAATCAAGCTCAAAAATTTCTTCGCTTGATCTGTAGTAATTGACATCACCGACTATTGGTTTTTGGTCTTTCAAACTTGCAAAGCTGGTGGTTTTAGCAATCAAAAAATACACCACTATTTTGTGTGGTACATCGAGAATCTCTAAATTTTATGTGGAATCTATATCTATTTACTATATAACCGGTAAACTTCCTAGCTACTCGATTAGGACCTAATGCAAACACCTCTAAATATCTTGAAATGTTGTCCTTTTTCATAACCTCTTCTTTTAGCCAATTCCAAAACTCTTCAAAATGTTCTCGTTCTCTCTTGTATCTTCTTGGATTTGCAAGACCATCCACAAAAGCTCGATGAACCCTAAATAATAATTGAGGTAAAAAACTACAAAATGCAGATATTAATTTATAGTTAAGGAAAATAATGTAGGAACTTAAGAACTTACTCGATCAAACTCTCAATTTCTTTATTACCGGAATTAAACAGAATATAGTGATGCATTTCCTTCCAGTCTGCATCTTTCAAATTGAACATTTTTCCATCTTTATTCTTCTTTGTTCCAATATGACATTCCAAATATGCTGAATATCTTCCAAAATCAATTGACATGTTTTCTATTCCTCCACCAACAGCTAGAAATATTGAACAGAAGGTCACACATTCTTCTTCCAAGTAACCTTCTACAATCGAACCTTCCAATCTGTTTCTATTTCATACATAAGATTTCAACATTCCTAGATATCGCTCAATTGGATACATGCATCTAAGGTGTTCAAGCCCGCCGTATTCGATTTGTCTACATAAATGAACAGGCAAGTGTACCATTATATCGAAAAAAGCCTGTGGAAAAATCATTTCAAAATGACAAAGTATCTCGACAATTTCTTTTTGTAGCCTCTTGATATCATCCACTTCGATAACCTTGCTCCATCCTCTAAGGAATGCACTAAATCTGGTAATTGATAATGTAACCTTGGGTTTTGACGCTTTCTTCACGGCAAATTGTAACAAATAATGAAGTATGAAATGAGCATCATGGCTCTTATATCCCACAACCGTTCTCTCTTTTATTTGCATGTACCGACTAACATTCATGGCATAACCATGGGGAAGTTTGGCGTTCTTCAATACAGAGCAAAAGATTTCTTTTTCCTTATTTGTCATATCAAATATTGTAGCTCTAATTTCAACATGCTTTACATCACCACCTTCAACAGGATGAAGGACCTTCCTTATGCCCAATTCTTGTAAATCCAAACAAGCGTTTAGGTGGTCCTTCGACATGCGACCTATATTAAGTAAAGTACCTAATATTTTGTCGCATAAGTTCTTCTCTATGTGCATGGCATCCAGGTTATGTCGAAGGATTTATGACACCAATATGGGAAGTCAAACAGTATTGACCTTTTTTTTAAAGGGCCATCACTTTTACCTAGTTTCTTGGTCTTTTCCCCAAACTAATTTTTGAACCCCCGCAATAACTCTTCAATATCCGTTCTTGCTAATATTTCTGGAATGCTCCCTATTTCAGTTTCGCCATTAAATCTCCTCTTATCCAGCCTCCACTTATGTGTTGGATCAAGACACTTTCTATAGTGCATATAACACATTTTTTTGTTATGCTTCAAATAATTTGAAGAAGTTTCATAATGGCATACTAGACACGCTAGTTTCCCCTTCGTGATCCAACCAGACAACATGGCATATCCCGAAAAATCACTATTGGTTCATAAGATGCTTGCACGTAATTAAAATTCTCATCAGTCAAGGAATCATAAGTTTCGATGCCAACATTCCATAATGCTTTCAATTCCACAATTAAAGGCTGCATATTTACATCAATACTGTTCTTTGGAGAATTTGGACCAGATATTAATGTTGAAAGAATCAAATTCTCTTATTTCATACATAACCAAGGAGGAAGATTGTAGTTTACTAACACAATTAGCCATGTGTTATAACTTGAATTCATTGAACAATATGGATCAAATCCATAAGATGCTAGACGCAATCAACATTACAATTTTTTGATGAAAAATTAGGATAGTGAGCATCCATCATCTTCCATGCCACACCATCAGTCGAATGTCTTAGTATTCCATCATCTTTTCATTCCACTTGGTGCCATCTCATAAGTTTGGAAAATTCTTCGCACATAATCATCCTTTGTAACCTTGGTCTTAGTGGAAAGTACCTCATAACATTTTTCGGCACAATGGGAATCGACTTTGGTGGATCATTATTATCAACGATGTTTTCTTTTTCTTTTAAAGCCCACCTCAAAAAACCACAAATGTCACAAGCCTCTTTATCTTTATTCTTTGCCCAATACAACATGCAATGGTTTAGACAGGCATGTATATTATGGTAATCAAGACCTAAATCCTTAATGACATTCTTCGCAGCGTAGGAAGACAAAGGAAGTTGGGCATCAGGAAAGCTTCATGTATAAGCTTTAGTAATTCCCCAAATGCAGACTCGTTAATTCCATAAGCACATTTTAAATGATAAAGCCTGATCAAGAAACTTAGTCAAGAAAATTTAGTGCATCTAGGTTATAACGGTTTTTTTCCTTCTTTAACATGCCAATAAAATTTCTCATCCTTTGGATTTGGTTCTACTTCAAAGTCCCTAGGATTTTGACCAAATTTTTAACCCGCACATTTGAACATCACATCTAAATTATCTTCAAAATCCATCTCTGTTGCACAATCCAAATGGTCATCAACACCTATTAATTTTTTCTATGAAACTTCACAAATCCACCCGATATGTAATGGAGAAGGGTCGTTAAAAACAAGATGATCGTGTATGACATTTTCATAATACCAATTACGTTTTGTACATTTTTTGTAGGGGCACTTCATCTCATCACCTACTTTATAAATGGGAAATGCATTTCTTAGAAAAGCTTTTACCCTCTTACATATTCTGCACTCGATCTCGAAAGTCCTATCCATATGTAATACTCACTATCCATTGGCACAATCTAACCATGGTCGTGTAAAACTAAATTTGATACCACTAACAGTTTCAAGACACGAAAAAGGGAAATCCTGTAAGGTTTGATTAAATTAGAAATAAAATCAAAACAAGATAATAATTTACAAATATACATAATCAGTGTGGTGATACAAAGACGATTGTTTTGATATGAATTATCACTAACTTTTGGAACTGAATTATTTGGAGAATACATAAAACAAGCAACTAAGGATATAAAAAAAATTCATAACATTACATGGCTGCACCAAAACAAAACAGTACAGATACAAAGACTATACAGGTGATACAAAGATGGTACAGTTGTACCTAATACAAAAAAAGATGTAATAATTTTACTTTGTCTTCTAATGTTTAGCCCACAAAGCTAGTCGTTAAGTCTATTGATGTAAGTTCGAAAACCAATAACTCGATTTTGCAACATGTAAGTTGATGTTGTAATTCATTTGCATACTTAGCGGCCCGACTTAGATACTGATGCTGAATCCACTGCCAAAAGGTACACCCAGTGGGATAAACACGACATCTAAAATAACAACGACCAATGTTGAATCCAATCGAAATAACATCTTCTACAGTGGCATACGCACAATCACACATTATGATTGGTGAGTCAGCTTGTTGTTCATTAACCACTTCGTTGTTTTGATGCTGACGACATAAGGTAGCACGACTGTGCCGTTGCATTGCCTTTCTTCACTTCGTTTATCTTCTCCCAGTGTCTTCGGAGTTCTTCTTGCTCTAATTCATACTCATGCAAATCATCGTAGTGTCTTTCTTGCATCTCTATATAAAAATCAATAGGAGTTTCTAGTGATGATGGGCTTGACAGTCGTAGATCACCCATGCCCAGAGTATCTTCGTAGTCATACGATATAGGAAGAGAAATAGACATTATTTAACTACAAACAGAGAAAGACATTTGTTTCCACTTTTCGGCATAGGCATTATTTACATCATTGGTTTGGAAAATATAAAAATACAGAACTTGCACAATTTCAACACATGCAAACACATAAATATAACACTTCAAGTATAAAAAACCCTAACATAAGGCAATTGGTATACCGAAATCACCCAGAGACTTTGAACGTAGACCAAAATAAGTTAGAGATCATGAAATCATCTAAATAAAACCATAATGATGTAGCCCGAACTACCTGTAATTGTCCTAAATAATCCAAATCAGAGATGTAAAGTTTGTAAAATAGAGCAATCAAAGGTTTATAGTTTGTAATCGGAGGTAGAGTAGCAATCGGAGGTGTTCATGGACGGATTTCATGGAGAGAGAAACATACAGAAGGAAGAGTATGGGAGAAATTTGTTTTGAGGGGAAGTATTTCATGAGTGGGGAAAACATCACGCCAAATTTTCATTAAACTGTAGAAGTGATCGGCTTGAACCATTGGATTAATTAACATCTACAGTTATTTATTTGTTTAAACTGATAACGCAGATCGCTGACTTGGCATGTATTTATGTAAAGCAACACTCTGAACTGGTGTTGCACGTCACAACACAAGAATTCCAACTGCAACACTGCATTCACATCTAATGCAACAACAAATGAATGTTATTGCAGAAGACCAAAGAAAGCATAGCTTTCGCCACACTTTTCATGCAACACACAAATTAGTGTCGATTATGCCCACTTTTGTAGTAGTGCATTTACATTCCAAATCACGGAATAAAATTCATTGTTTCCTTTCGAATTGGTTTCCAATTTCATTTAAAATTCACACTTGAACTTATAACCCTAAATTATAAAATGATAATTATTCCACTTCCTTATAAATATTTTTTATAAATTAACCTTTCCTTATTTTAAAAACAAGTTTTTTTATTTCCAAGTCCATTCGAAATTCAACTTCTATTTTGGAAAAATAAATTCCTTTTTATAAATCTCAAATTCCCTTTTTGTTTCATTCGAATATATTTTATGGTATTTAGATACCAAAATTTAGGGATAATGTTATTTAACATCCAAACACACAATAAACTATCATAGATATTCAACGAATTATATATAAAATCAAACAATATGAACTTTAAGGAATTCTGTTGGATCCTTCCTACCTGTTTTT
This sequence comes from Allium sativum, assembly GCA_030737875.1. Taxonomy (NCBI): domain Eukaryota; kingdom Viridiplantae; phylum Streptophyta; class Magnoliopsida; order Asparagales; family Amaryllidaceae; genus Allium; species Allium sativum. Next base: position 897,468,217 of record CM060912.1, read on the forward strand.
CCTGTATCCACAGATGTTAATCAACATAAATAATACCAATCCCACTTCAAGGCAGGATATCGCGGTATAATGGGCCATTGTGACGACCCCAAACCCCATACGACGGTGGCAAGGGTAATCTTTGGAATATAACACATAAACAGATAACAGCAGAACAGAAATAATTAAATACACCAAATAATGTACAATAGAATATACTGAATAAACATAATTATCAGAGTTACACAGTATACAGGATCATACTGTAATGGCCCCGGATTTCGCCCGACCCGATCGATCGTTAAATCGACCAAGGCCGTACAAAACCCGAACATGTTAACTTTGGGAATACAACAACATCAGAACAATAACAGCAGACTTTTATGAACATTACAATAATATTACATCAGAGTACAGAAAATATCAGAGTATATTGAAATAAAATTACAGCGGAAGATAAATTACAATAAATTAAATACAATACACAGCGGAAGACTTCGATGCTCTGGACACAGCTTTAGGCTTCAATCCAGAATCCTGCTTGAGATAAGAACCTGTAGACAAACTACTCGAGTGCCCGTGTGGAGAAGAGGGCACCCGAGTTTGTAAAGGTGGAAACAAACAACGGGTCAGTCATAGGACTGGTATGAGAACTCTAAACCTATTTAACTAATAGTAATAAGGCAAATCCAAGGACCACGCCGCTAACGCGGAACGGGTTTACTCCAATGGATTGTTGGTGCATAAATTAAAGTAAATCGTTAAACCACGCAATGCTTTTTAGAAAAATGAAACCATTATAAGACTCAAATCCCATCACACAATGCAACACAAACCGGAGGATAGAGTTTTACCTTATAATGGTCAAAAATGCTTGATACGATAAAAACGAATTTGATATTATTATTAGTGTATTTATGTTTCAAAAACATTTCAAAGTAAATGTATCAATCCTAGGAAGCATAGCTACCATATACTATGCTTCCATACTAGTAATACAATCAAAACCGTATGAGATCATATTGGAAATTGGTTTTCCCTCATGAGTCAAGGCTATGGAGAAGCTCCTTACCGATTCGAGACACTCTAGCTAATGTCTCAGGATCCCCCCCAGTGAACCCTTGGAAAGCTGCAGGGCCGGTCCATACATACAGCTTCGTGGATTAGTTATTCCTGAACACACATTTCCCGATCCTATAGGACCTATCATCCGAGGCGCGCCACATTCCATAATCCACATAAGTAAATATCAGCCAGTTTAAGCACTGACACCACCTCTAGCTAGAAAGACACGCGCTGCTCTCCCTACGTTCCCTTCTCCCATTTTAGACTCAACTGGGTTGTGAGGTTCGCGAAGTAACGTTATAACCACAAGGCCTGCTTTTCAACAAAGCCTTGATCATCTTCAACTTAGCGTGCCATGTTGACAATTCACGCCATGTGATTGATAACTACTAATACACAACCTCTAAGGGTGTTAACCAAGAGAATAAATTCTCCGCCACCAACGGTCATATGCTAATAGAAATCAATTTACGTAGAACAAAATTCAACGTCAGACACACGTCCATTTGTAAGCTTATGCTCTAGGTCTGAGCGAAAGCCAAATCCGTACAAATCGACACTACGTCCGGATAACTACCGTCTTAGCCCTGTCTTAGGAGCAAATCAATCAAGGGCCTCAACACTAGTTACCCATTCGATGTGAAGATCGTCGGTCTTCAATCGCCGTCTTCAATTCTTCCATTTAAAACGTCGTATGATTATTTGAAATGAGTATAACTCGGTCTTTTCAAATAATCTTCACATAATTATCATTTAAATTATTTCATAACGTTATTACTTATCACTATTTTTATTTTGATAAAAGTAGTTCATTTGCATTTCAACGACATTACAGGTCATTAACATATAAGGGTAACAAATCAACCAAACCAACAGCGCACAATCATGTTCCCATCATACAATGATGTAATGTGACATGTTTATATCAAGATATCATGTTATATAAACAGTTCAATTCCCTTCCCTCATTTTATTTTTTAATAAAAAACAACTAAAATGTAACTTTCAATTCATTTAATGCATAGAAAATGTCATTTAAAAACATTTCTTTTTCTTATTTATTTACACCATATGTGAATAAGTTTACTTTTCCCTATTCTTATTTATTTACCTAAATGTAAATAAATGTTATCTTTTACTTCTACATATCCTATATACATGAAAATGTAAATGAAAGTGTCATCTAAAATAATTCTTTTTATTTACATAAGAAAATGTAAATTCCTATTTCATATTTTATTTACATTCTTTAATTACATTGAAAATGTAATATTTTATTTCTTTCTCTCATTTTATTGAAAATGTAATATTTTCTTCTTCTTCTTTACACTATAGAAGAATGTGAATTCTCCTTTATAAAAATGAACACTTTCCTAGTTTCCTATTTTTCAAAAAAAAATTGGGATTTTAATGTCAACATATTTTATTTCAAAAATATGGTCATTTTTCTATATTCTAACTTTACATTATAAATGAGATTCTTAATGTTAACATATTTTTAAAAATATTATCATTTTCCTATACATTAAAAATGAGATTTTTAATGTCGACATATTTTTATTTTAAATGTATGATCCTTTCCCTTCATTTAAGACTTGCATTAAAAATATATTCTTTTCTACCTAAAATGAAGGTGTTCTTTACTTCATTCTCTTTTATTACATTATAAAAAATGTAATTTTTCTTATTTTGATCACATTGAGGAAAAGGTGATTTTTCTTTCCTTTACAAATTCCTTTTTTTATTTATTACATTAAAATGTAACCTTCATTACGACGGTAAATTCTTATCTTATAATTACATTAAAAAAATGTAACTTCCCTTTTATAACAAACATGGAGGTGAAAATATTCATTTCATTATTAACACATAACGATGTGAAAATAATGTCAATTTCTAATTTAACTCATGACGGTGTAAATAATGTCACTTCTAATTCAACTAAATGAAGTCTCTTTTTATTCACTAACCAAAATGATGTCTTGTAATTATTTCAACTAAAATCAATGAAAAATGTAATTTTTGTTATTTCAACTAAAATCAATGTTAATGTCATTCTTTCCTTTTAACAAAAAATGTTCATTTTTATTTTTAGCTTCTTTATTTAAAAAGAAATGTAAATTTTTCCACGATTCTTCCTAATGACAAAATATACGTTCTCATCTCATTCTTACTATTTAGACAAAAGTGTTAGTTTCCTTCCAATGGACAAAAATGAATATTTTTTTCCAATCTATTTTAGTGACCAAAATTGCTTATCCTTTTCAAATGAACAAAAATGAATATTTTTGTTCAATCTATTTTAATGAGTTAAAATTGTTTATTCTTTTCCTATATTACATTAAAAGTGTTTTCAACGTAAATCATATTTCCAAATGAAATATGAACCTTTTTCTACTCTTTCATTAAAAGTGTTTTCAACGTGAATCATATTTCATAATGAAATATGAACTTTTTTCCTACTCTTTTTCCAATGAACCAAAAATGAATATTTTGAAAAAAATGTATATTTCTCATTCGATGTTGATTTGCTTCTAGATTTTCAAGTAAAAATATAACTTATAATTTCTAGTTTTATTTGCAACAAGGAATGCAAATAAAAAGAATACCTTTTATATCTAATTTATTTACATCAAGAAATATGAAAAAAAATGTGACCTTTAATTCTAATTTTATTTACATTAAGGAGTGTAAATAAAAGATTAACTTTCTAATTTCAGTTTTATTTACATCAAGGGTGTAAATAAAAGATCAACTTTTTATTTTCAAGTTATATTTTGCATGGTGGAATGCAAATAAAAAGTGTACTCTTTATTTTCATGATATATTTGTATTGTGGGATGCAAAATAAAAAGTGAATTTATTTCTCTTTGTAGTATTTGCATTGTAAAATGCACATAAAAATGAAAATGTCAACTCTTAATTTCATGTTGATTTGTGTTAAGGAACACAAATAAAAAGACATGTATTCTCTTTTAAAATCATATTTTATTTGTATTAGGGAATACAAATAAAAATGTAGTTTCCTTCTTGTTTTGCCAGTGAAAACAAAAAGTGAGGTATTTTATATTGAATGGAACATTTTAACTCAACACAATAACATATAACACACATTGAAGCGACCCGAACTTTCCCGGTCTCCGAAGAGATGAGAAAGAACGAATTACTGTGAGGACAAGACAAATCAGAACGCAAACAGAAGAACATTTCATTGCTATTACAACAATTCCATCAGATACAAGAATATACAGAGTATATATGAATAAATTACATTCGATAGATATCATAGATTACATTAAATTACATAGCAGCGGAAAATAATACAAAGCACAACTGAAGGTGATATACGGATACAGAGCTTTCCGGATATCATTCCAGCTGTAAACCAGGATCCTGTGAATATAAATCTGCAAAACCAAAACTACAAGCTGCCCGTGCGGAAAATAGGGGCACCCAGAGTTTAGGTTAAAACAATAAACTCCAGGTCAGTCATGTGACTGGTGTGAGAACTAAAACAGTTATTTAAAACTTTACTTTAAAAGAGAGTAATTCAAGGGACCAGGCCGTATAACATGGAATGGGTTTCCTCCCAAGAATACCAGTGCATAACAATAAACAACGCAATGCTTTTTCGAAAAATGAAGCTATTATAAGACCCAGGTCCCATCACACAATGCAACGCAAGCCGGAGGATAGGGTTTTCCCTTATAATAGCCAAACATGCTTGGTACGTTTAAAACAAATCATTTGATACTATAATAAGTGTATAGTGTCAAAACAATTTCAATCATAAATATAAATCATAGGCGGCATGGGTACCATATATCATGTCGCCATACTAGTTCTACAATTAAAACCGCAATATCACGTATTGGAAATTGGATTTCCGTCATAAGTCGAGGCAAGGGGCAAGCTCCTCTCCGCTTCGAGACACTCTAGCAAATGCCTCAGGACTACACACTCTTGGTAACCCTGGGATCCTCCAAGACCGGTCCTCACTTACGTTAGAGGATTAATTATTCCTGAACACACGTTTCCCGGCCCTATAGGACCTATAATCGAGGCGCCTCGCATCCAAACCACAAGGTGAAAAGTATATAAATGTCAGGGCTAGTAGGTCACTGACACCACCCATAGCTAGAAAGAAACGTCATGCACTCCTTGGGTCCTCATCCCGTTTTTGACTCATACCGAGGTGTGAGGCTCGCGAATCCACGCTATACACAAAGCTGCCACGTAAGCCGTGCTTTGATCATCAGCCACAAGACTTTGCAATAGAAGCCTTGATCTATGCAACTTAGCGTGCCATACAGGCAATCATGCCATGCGATTGATATCTATCGATATATAACCTCTAAGCTCGTACGTCTCAGAGAAGGGCGTTAAGCAAGAGAATAAATTCTCCGCCGCCAAACAGATATATATTTAACAGAAATCAGTCTACACAGAATAAAATCCAATGTCAGACACACAATCCATTTACTAGTTCGTTCTGGGTCTGAACGAAACCGGAGGCACTTTCCTCGCATATCCATCCATCTCCAAGTACGTCTGGACGACCACCAACTATTTCCATCCTCTTGGGTGTACAGCCCAATCAGGATCGTTAGTAATTACCCAAACGATGTGAAGACTTCCGGTCTTCAACCACCGTCTTCATCTTCGACATATCGTCGAATCGGTTATTCAGAATGGGTATAAACCCGGACTTTCCGAACAACCCGCGTATATTAAAAACGAAAGTTACACAAACACAGCATACGCCTCATTCCAATATATATTCTCAGGGAAAGGTTCCCATTAATTTTATCCAAGATAAATTCTTTGAAATTTATCCTTTAATCTTCCTTTGGATGTCATTTCAAACCAAATTATGGTTTTCCAAATTAGTCGGGATTAGCGAACCACACCGAAGTAATTATTTATTTTATTTCCCAATCCCAACCCATTCATCCCATGAAGCAAAACTGGTAATACTCCATATCTAACACCGTGGTGTTATTGGTAAAATTAATTAACATTTCACGTTCAAATCTAATTAAAGATTTAACTATCGCTTTGGAGCAAAACTGGTGATACTCCATCCACGCTCATTTGCCAAATTTGATAATTTAGATTATCAATTCACATTTCAATCTAATTGCAGATTCATTAAAACTCCCTTTACTGGGTTAAAGAACTAATGTCTTTTCAAAACACAGTTCACGACAAACCCAAATCACTTTCTATTTAAAACCCATTTCAAATCCAGTTTATTTATTTAAAAATAGATGGGTTTTAATTTTAGTTCAAAACTAGTTCATTTCGATAAAAATCTATTTTTATCTTTTCAAATATGGAGTTTTTCATCCTAATTTTTCCCAAATCATTTCTTATGATTTTACACAAATTATTACTATTTTTAATAATTTTATCAAGGCCCGTACAGTCGATTTCCATCAACGGCCATCGAACTGCACTTACACCGACCTTTTTCGAATTTGATTTGGACGTATCTCCAAATCCAACCGTTAGATTTCAAATTTCTAATATTCGTTAGAAAGCTCTTTTCGATACAACCCAACGGTTCCGGTTTTAGGAGAATCCGACGGTCGGATCTCCCGTAATGTCCGTTTGAAATAAATGGTCGAAATTCACGAACTGCCGCGGCGCGGCGCGTTCTATTCAGGCCATTATATTATATATATAATATATATAATATATATTTCGTCGATTTCTATTTAAAACGAATTTTATAAATAGGTTTAAATTCTTTTCAAAAACAATTTCAACTTCCATTTCAATTCAAATCAAAATTGAATTCTTCCTTATAAATTCGTTTTAAAATTCATTTCTATTCAATTCAAATTTCAATTCAATTTGAATTCATTTCAGTTCGGCTTCAATTCAATTCGAATTCGTTTTCCATTCGATTTGAATTCGTTTTCAATTCAAATTGGTTTTCTTTTCGATTCAATTCAAATTGGTTTTCTATTCGATTCAATTCAAATGGTTTTCTATTCGATTCAATTCAAATTGGTTTTCTATTCGATTCAATTCGAATTGGTTTTCTATTCGATTCAATTCAAATTGGTTTTCTATTCGATTCAATTCAAATTGGTTTTCTAGTCGATTTAATTCAAATTTCATTTCAAAATATTCGATTTCGAAATCACTTTTCAATATGCATTTTAAAATGAATAAAATCGATATAAATATCGTTCACGTCAAAATGGCGTCAATCTAATCAACCCGGCTTCGTATATTTCTATTTACAAATATTCTATTTCAAATATTTCTATTTCAAAATATTTCTATTTTAAATATTTCTATTTCAAATATTTCTATTTCAAATATTTCTATTTCAAATATTTCGTTCAACACATGACTAATCTCAACGGATGAGTACTGTCAACACATGAACCTTTATTTTATATTGATAAAGAAGTAAATTTTATTATTAAAATATTTCGTTCAACACATGACTAATCTCAACGGATGAGTACGGTCAACACATGAACCTTTATTTTATAATATTCTTTATTTTCTAAATTGGAATGAGGCCCAATCAATCACCATATAATATTAATTATATGGATTTTTGTACATCACACGTATATAATAGCATTGAAAAATAATCAACCATCAACCAAAGTGCACTACACTGTATAAGCATCAAATGTAGATATCTAAAGCTTATAACAGCCTGTCAATCAATCGATCGGCATATTTAATCAATCAGGATGAGTGAACTTCAAATTTCATCCCAACACCCATGTGGGGTTTCAAACAATCAAACATAGATTTTATTTGTGCAGTTGGGCGATGTGAAAAATTTATCGTCCCAATCAATGTCAGTCAAATCAGTGTACATAAACAAACCGTCCGGTTTGTAAATGAATATTTATTTATTCACATTCACTATATTCATATTCACGTTAAAAATTATATTTTTAACGATAAAACATTTTATTTTAACATATGAATTTCTATTCAGCACATTCTTTAAATAAAATGATATTCTTATTTTTCTAACTTATTTTAGAAAATTTCGGCGGCATAACGGCACGATACTAGAAACGGGACGAGGCCTAGCCTTATCCCCGGTCTAGTGAAGGCCCACCCCATTCACACATCAATCATATCAATTCAGACCAAATAAACTAACCAACTACACAACCAAACAATTTAGCAAACAAGCCATCCATGGTCTGTGGATGACGGGTGTCGGGTGCAACTACACACCGTCTGCATCCTAGTATATATATATAACTAGAAAAGAAATTGAAGAGTGAGAAATTCTCACCGATAGCTATCCCAATTCAACGACACTTCTTTAGTAGAAATCTTCATCGTCCTCGCCTTTTTATCCCCTTCGTTGCCTGTAGTCACTACATATATAAAAATCACATTTTTATATTCTTGTTATGTATATAAAAATTATATTTTTACTTCGCTATTCCATATATAAAAATCGAATTTTTACTTCGCTATTCAATACATAAAAATCGAATTTTTACTTTGCTATTCAATATATAAAAATCGATTTTTTTTTCTATGCTATTCAATATATAAAAATCTTCGCCTTTTCAAAAATAAAGATTTCGCCTTTTCTTTCACTATAAAAATCACCTCTTTATTTCAATGTATATACAATAAAAATCATATTTTTATTTCGCTACATATACAAAGATGATATTTTTACATTCTCTATCTTATAAAGATTACATTTTTATAGTTCCTACTATGTAAAAATCATATTTTTAACCCACTACATATGTAAAAATCACACCTTTACCATTTAAAAATATCGTCTTTCTTCCTTTAAAAATCTAATCTTTTCTATTTTAAAAGTCTCATCTTTTCTAATTTAAAAATCTAACCTTTTGTCAATTTTTTTTATAAACTGAAAAGTATAAATAAATATAAATAAATGAGTGAAAGCACTTACAACGTTCGAAAGGAGGAAAGAGGGGGCTAACGGGTTAGGGTTTGGGTCGGATTAGGTGGTGTGGTAGCCGTGGGGCTGCGCTCCAGCGAGGGAGGGGGTGGGAGTGTCTCGCCGGAGTTTATCGGCGCCGGAGCAGTCGGAAGCAGTGGCTCAACTTGGGGGTGTCTGCGTCGGAGCCTACAGGCGGCAGGGGAGGTGCGTCGGAGGTGGTCAGGTGGTCTGCGTGGGTCCAAGGGGTGTGTCGATGGTCGTTTGAGGAGATTTGGGGGTTTGTTGAAGTGGTCGCCGGAGCAGTCGGCGCTGGCAGGGAGAAGGCGTCGGCGATGGGGGAGGTCGGCTGGAGGTGTCGGAAGCGGTGGCGGCCTGGCTGGAGGGGCGGCGCGTGGTAGTGAATGGGGGCGACAGGTTGATTAGGTCACGACATTTTTTTTAATATTTTACTTTGACTGCGTTTGACTGTGAAGGGAGAGAGAGTGGTGGGTAATAAGGAATTTTATATTTAAATTTATTTTTAAATTCAAAAAGTTGCTTTTTCAACTCTAACTCAGAATCGAACCCAACGACTGTCGCCCCTAGCTAATTACCCCCATTCCGAACACAATGGGATATGTATCGTAGGCTGATTCTATCGTTTCGATCAGTTTTCATCAAATTTAACATACAACTCTATATATTGAATTTGAACACGCATTTCAATTTACCGGGGTCACATATTAACTCTATAAATCCCAGAAAAATATTTTCTAGCTTCGTATTGACGATACGGTCCTAACAAAGCTAGTTTCGTCGAATTCTGAGACCGTTGGAAAAATGGCCATTTTCCAGTCGATTAAAATCAACTGAAACTGGTCAAACACGTTTTCCTTTGCCACGCTCACATATTGATTCTAAAAATTCTGAAATTTGGAATCTAGCAATAACTTGACACTGCGGATCCAACAAAAGTGGTTTCGTCGAAATCCGAGGTCGTTTGCAAAATTCCCATTTTTAAGGGCCTGAATTCCATAGCGACTATTCAGAATTTTCAACTGGACATATTTTTTGATTCCCGTAATGAAATCTCTATTTCCCGGATTCGTTGGAAAGATATTCCCAATTAGATCCTAATGTTTTTGGTTTCACTAAAATCCGGATTGTTTTGCACCCGGTATGTTTAATTGAAGTTTGAAATCGAATTATCGAACTACCGCGCCATTTTCAATTCTATTTATAATTATATATAATTATTTATATTCTAACGACGACGCGTATAAATATATACATTCTACATATATTCAAAATAAATTTTCCGTCGATATTATTTAAAATAATCTATTTTAAATATTCAAAATTCGCTAAAATTGCCAAAATAAAAATTTTAAACTGGTTCAGAATTTCCGGGTTATTACAATCTCCCCCACTTAAAACTTTTCGTCCCCGAAAAGGAACGAAGTCGAAAGTGGTTTGATTAATCAACTCTACATTCGATTTCACTTTCATTCTCCAACTTTTCAGTTTCTGAGAATTTTCAAATTTTCAAAAATTTGGCTAACACCCTAAATTTTCGAAAAATTTCGCCATAACCTCCCCTGCACCGGGAGCCACGGGAAAATCCCGAAATTGCCATACAAGCCTTCTAATCTCAAAAAGAAAAAGAAAAAGCCAAGCGGCTAGCCAATAGGCTCATAAAATCATCATCATCCAAACAAAACAGTAAATTATATAGTAAACATGTACCTATTTGTCGGGCAAACAAATTTTATTTTCTGCTCTAGCCTCCTTGCTATGACCTGTTCAATGTAAGTATATGTATATGCAAGCAAATGCGACCAATTTTCAATACAGTTCAATATTTGTTTAAATTAGGCATAATGGTTCAAAATTATCAAACAAATAAACAAACAACACAAACATCAATCAATTAGTGGATTAGAGTTTCAAATTCATAAATTTGATACATATACTGAAAATCTTGTTTTTGATGCCAAATCACAACAATCAAATTTATCTATATAAGTTTTGGTTCTCACACCAGTCTGATGGAAATATATAGATATCACACCTTCGAAACACGAAAATAATTACTGATGATGACGCGTCAATCATCAGAATCAGGTCCGGGCGACTAGAGTGTGATTCTATATTTATCCAGTATATTAAAACTTCGAATATACGTTCATGACGCGTATATGCAAAATCTTTATATAGTGGATTGTCCATATTCAAAATAAATAAATATTCAGATACGTATAAAACGATTTAAATTTTCAAAACGAAATTATTTTCATTTGAAAAATATACTCTTCACACTCGTTCTAGGATACTACTGATCCTATCTCTAACGAGTCATTCTAATTGGATATTACTAATCCAATATCTGATGAATTCTTTCGTATGGTTCTAATGTGTCTTGTTCTCGAGCTCTGTAAACCAAAGCTCTGATACCAAATGAAGTGACCCGAACTTCCTCGGTCTCCGAAGAGATGAGAAAGAACGAATTACTGTGAGGACAAGACAAATCAGAACGCAAACAGAAGAACATTTCATTGCTATTACAACAATTCCATCAGATACAAGAATATACAGAGTATAGATGAATGAATTACATTCGATAGATATCAGAGATTACATTAAATTACATAGCAGCGGAAAATAATACAAAGCACAACTGAAGGTCATATACGGATACAGAGCTTTCCGGATATCATTCCAGCTGTAAACCAGGATCCTGTGAATATAAATCTGCAAAACCAAAACTACTAGCTGCCCGTGCGGAAAATAGGGGCACCCAGAGTTTAGGTTAAAACAATAAACTCCAGGTCAGTCATGTGACTGGTGTGAGAACTAAAACAGTTATTTAAAACTTTACTTTAAAAGAGAGTAATTCAAGGGACCACGCCATATAACACGGAACGGGTTTCCTCCCAAGAATACCAGTGCATAACAATAAACAACGCAATGCTTTTTCGAAAAATGAAGCTATTTTAAGACCCAGGTCCCATCACACAATGCAACGCAAGCCGGAGGATAGGGTTTTCCCTTATAATAGCCAAACATGCTTGGTACGTTTAAAACAAATCATTTGATACTATAATAAGTGTATAGTGTCAAAACAATTTCAATCATAAATATAAATCATAGGCGGCATGGGTACCATATATCATGTCGCCATACTAGTTCTACAATTAAAACCGCAATATCACGTATTGGAAATTGGATTTCCGTCATGTGTCGAGGCAAGGGGCAAGCTCCTCTCCGCTTCGAGACACTCCAGCAAATGCCTTAGGACTACACACTCTGGGTAACCCTGGGATCCTCCAAGACCGGTCCTCATTTACGTTAGAGGATTAATTATTCCTGAACACACGTTTCCCGGCCCTATAGGACCTATAATCGAGGCGCATCGCATCCAAACCACAAGGTGAAAAGTATATAAATGTCAGGGCTGGTAGGTCACTGACACCACCCATAGCTAGAAAGAAACGTCGTGCACTCCTTGGGCCCTCATCCCGTTTTTGACTCATACCGAGGTGTGAGGCTCGCGAATCCACGCTATACACAAAGCTGCCACGTAGGCCGTGCTTTGATCATCAGCCACAAGACTTTGCTTTTCAACAGAAGCCTTGATCTATGCAACTTAGTGTGCCACACAAGCAATTCATGCCATGCGATTGATATCTATCGATATATAACCTCTAGGCTCGTACGTCTCAGAGAAGGGCGTTAAGCAAGAGAATAAATTCTCCGCCGCCCAACAGATATATATTTAACAGAAATCAATCTACACAGAATAAAATCCAATGTCAGACACACAATCCATTTACTAGTTCGTTCTGGGTCTGAACGAAACCGGAGGCACTTTCCTCGCATATCCATCCATCTCCAAGTACGTCTGGACGACCACCAACTATTTCCATCCTCTTGGGTGTACAACCCAATCAGGATCGTTAGTAATTACCCAAACGATGTGAAGACTTCCGGTCTTCAACTACCGTCTTCATCTTCGACATATCGTCGAATCGGTTATTCAGAATGGGTATAAACCCGTACTTTCCGAACAACCCGCGTATATTAAAAACGAATGTTACACAAACATAGCATATGCCTCATTCCAATTCATATTCTCAGGGAAAGGTTCCCATTAATTTTATCCAAGATAAATTCTGTTGGCTAGCTTTTTGACCAAGCCACCCAGATTCACTCACAAGAGGGAGGTATGAAACTATATTCCCCAAGTGCATGAAGGAACGGATCGCATCATCGACTCGCCCGTCGTCGGATCGCACACTATCGACTCGCCCCCATTGGATCGCATGTCGTCGGATCGCCCCCATTTTATCAGCGAAACGAAACCTCTATGCGACTCGATCCGAACTTATATTGTTGCCCAGCGTAGACCGATCTGATCCCCTGATGAATGGCGAAGCCTCTGACCCGTTCAAATATGAGCTAGTCTTCAGCGATCCGAGATGCACGGATCCAGCGACACGTGTCCCTAACCGTCATTTTGACTGATTCTCCCCATTTGCTCGATCCGATTTTCAAAGAGATCGCGACACCTGTCCACAACGGCTAATTTGACTATTTCTTCAACGGCAGCGATGTGATCCGATGTTCTCGGGATTCGTGCCACATGGTACCACGATCCGCCTGACAAAATCAGCTATAAATAGCCCGGAGCTTGGAATTTTTTGGGATCTTTTCGGCAATACTGAGTACTGAATCCGCCATTATTGTCAAACTACTTGATTACTGAGAGAAATAACAATTGTAAAAGTGAGCTAGAGAGAAATCCTTGATTGTACCGACATTCAAAGTATAATCAATAATATATAATGTGGACGTAGGCTCGTTAACGCCGAACCACTATAAATTCTGTGTGTTATTTTCTTTTTCCTCATTCTTCAGTTGAAACTCTATAAGATTCAGAACAATTTGGGTGTTAGGTCCAAATTTTGATCTAACAAATTCTTTAAAATTTATCCTTTAATCTTCCTTTGGATGTCATTTCAAACCAAATTATGGTTTTCCAAACTAGTCGGGATTAGCGAACCACACCGAAGTAATTATTTATTTTATTTCCCAATCCCAAGTTATTCATCCCATGAAGCAAAACTGGTAATACTCCATATCTAACACCGTGGTGTTATTGGTAAAATTAATTACCATTTCACGTTCAAATCTAATTAAAGATTTAACTATCACTTTGGAGCAAAACTGGTGATACTCCATCCACGCTAATTTTCCAAATTTGATAATTTAGATTATCAATTCACATTTCAATCTAATTGCAGATTCATTAAAACTCCCTTTACTGGGTTAAAGAACTAATGTCTTTTCAAAACACAGCTCACGACAAACCCAAAGAACATTGTTATCAATACCGTAATCGGAGGACTTTATCTTGTCGGGCATAGTTCCAAGGTATTGAATCAATATGTCAATGCATCCAAGCAACACCTCGAGGTAGGGGAGTGTAGCAACCCTGAGGACAATATCCTGGTAAAGCAGCAAAAGATGATGATCGACGATGTCGTTTTCCGGGAATGAGAAAGCATTGGAGTCCATGCTCCGACTGAAGATCCATTTGTAATTACAGTACCTATTGGACCAGCCACTGTTCATAAGGTTTTAGTAGATAACGGGAGTTCCGTCAACATTCTTTTCAAAAGGACATTTGACCAGATGAACCTCGAAATAAAAGACTTGAAGCCCTGTCAAGGATGGATCCGTGGATTCAACGGAGCATCCACCGCTCCAATGGGTTATGTAGAGTTACCGGTTACGCTTGGGGAAAGAGAACGCCAGAGAGTGAGAATCCTTCACTTCGTGGTTTTGGACGTTGAATCGCCCTACAATGCCTTCTTGGGCCAACCGACCCTCGCAAAGTTTAGAGCCTGTATAGCCCCCTGGTGCTTGTTATTTAAATTCCCCACAGAAACTGGCATTGGTATCGTCAGAGGAGATCAGGTTGCTGCGCGAGCATGTTATGTTGCCGAGCTAAAGTTACTTCGCAATGGAGGGGACATAGAGACCAAGGGTGCTTCTCCCCCTACAGGGGCGGAGACCTTATAGCAACTAAAGAGGATAACCGTTGGAAAGTCGCCCAGAGAGTTGCCCGAGGATATAGATCCCAGAGAGGATCAAGAACCTGGGGGCAGAATGGCGACTCCCAACGAGACAACTGTGGATATACCGATCGATGATAGTGACCCGGAGAAGGTCCTTAAGATTGGATCCCAGTAAAATCCGAATCTCGCTAAAGAATTGACGGATTTCTTAAAAAACAACTAGGATGTATTTGCTTGGACCCACGCGGACATGTGCGGGATATCCTCATCAATCATGAGCCATTCATTAAGCATTAACCCTAAACACCCTCCAGTAAAGCAAAAAAGGCGAATGCTGGGCCCGGAGAGGTCCGCTGCCTTGAAAGAAGAAGTTGGAAAGCTAAAGAGTAATGGATTTATCAGAAACTCGACCTATCCGGACTGGATTTCAAATCCAGTCCTGGTAAAGAAGGCCAACGGGAAGTGGCGAACGTGTATCGACTTCTCGGATTTGAACAAAGCCTGCCCAAAAGATAGTTTCCCGTTGCCCCGGATTGACCAGTTGGTGGACTCGATGGCGGGTCATGAACTTCTCTCATTTATGGATGCTTACTCAGGATATAACCAGATTCCGATGCATGTTCCGGATCAAGAACACACTAGTTTTATCATGGATCTGGGATTATATTGCTATGTAGTGATGCCTTTTGGCTTGAAGAATGCAGGCGCTACATATCAACGTTTAGTCAACAGGATGTTTTATAACCAAATCGGGAAATCAATGGAAGTATACGTCGACGATATGTTGGTTAAGTCCAAGCAATCTTCCCAACACACTACTGACTTGGCAGAGATGTTTGGCATTCTTCGAAATTACGGAATGAAACTCAACCCAACTAAATGCTCATTCGGTGTTGCCTCTGGAAAATTCTTGGGGTTCATTGTCAGTTCCCGTGGGATTGAGATTAATCCAGACCAGATCGCGGCAATCAGAGACATTCAGGAACCTAGGCAAATTAAGGATGTGCAAAGCCTTGCAGGAAAAGTAGCCGCGCTAAGCAGATTTATTTCCAGGGCTACGGACAAATGCATCCCATTCTTCGAATTAATAAAGCGGGGAAAACGTCACTTCAAATGGACGCCTGACTGCATAGAAGCATTTCAGAACTTACTAAGGCACTTGGAGAAACCTCCGATATTATCTAAGCCAATGGATCACGAGGACTTATTCATGTACTTGGCAGTGTCATCCCATGCGATCAACTTAGCATTGGTAAGAGAAGAAGATAAGGTCCAAAGACCTGTGTATTACATGAGCAAAAAATTGACGGCAGCAGAGCGCAATTATCCAAGGATAGAAAAGTTGGCGTATAGTTTGCTGATCGCCTCTAGAAAGCTTCGACATTATTTTCAGGCGCATTCCATTATCGTATACACCGATCATCCGCTTAAGCAAGTCCTACAGAGACCAGAGGCATCTGGAAGATTACTCAAATGGAATATTGAGTTAAGTCAATTTGATTTGAACTTTCAGCCCAGACGGTCAATTCGGGGGCAAGTGATAGCCGACTTCATAGCAGAGTTCACCGTCCCGGAGGAAGACATAGCTAACGAAGAACTCGATCCTTCAAAATTACTTTTCGATCCCAATACCTGGAGATTGTATACTGATGGCGCTAGGAACAATGAAAGATCCGGCGCTGGAATAGTGCTTGAAACTCCCGAGAAACGATTGATATCCTATGCTATCCGGATGGAGTTTCACGCCACTAACAACGATTCTGAATATGAAGCCCTGATAGAAGGATTAAGGATCGCAAAGGGATTAGAGGTCACAAAGCTGAACATATTCTGTGACTCCAAGTTAGTTGTGAACCAAGTTACTGGAAAATTCCAAGCTAAAAGTGCAAGATTGATTTTATACTTAAAGAAAGTGAAAGAGTTGCTGAACGATTTTGATCACTACAGCATATCTCATATTCCGCGGTCAGGGAATCAGCAGGCTAATAAGTTGGCAAAGATGGCTAGTTTCGACGATCCTGAAGCGACCGGGCTAGCCCCCGTTGAAGTACTTCGGTCCCCTAGCATAGATCAAATGGAAACCGATCTAATACTAGAGACGGAACCAGAAAGGGAGTCCTGGATGACCCCTCTGAAGAATTTCCTGATGAATGGAGCGCTTCCAACCAAGAAAAGCGAGAGGCGTAAAGTAATTCGTAAAGCCGCCTGATACGTTCTGCAAGGCGGAGTTCTTTACAGACAAGGATTTTCGATGCCCCTCCTCCGGTGTATAGCTCACGATGACATTAAGCGTGTGCTGCAAGAGGTTCACGAAGGCGAATGCGGCGACCACACTGGAGGGCAAACTTTGGCAAAAAAGGTGTTGCGGCATGGTTATTTCTGGCCTACCATAAACAAGGATGCGGCAAGATACGCACGACGTTGTGATGCGTGCCAGAGATTTTCAAAAATACCTAGAGCACCTTCTAACCAGTTAAAAACAATGATGAGCCCATGGCCTTTCGCTATGTGGGGAATTGATATCATTGGAAGTCTCCCCATAGCAAGGGGTGGAGCAAAGTTCGCTATTGTGGCCATGGATTATTTCACTAAGTGGGTCGAGGCTGAACCACTAACTACAATCACAACCAAACGAGTGATCAACTTTATCGTTAGAAACATCATCTGTCGATTTGGGATTCCGAAGATTGTGATAACGGATAATGGAACTCAATTCGATAGCACTGAATTCAGAAATTTCTGCCAAAAATACCACATTGAGAATCGATACACCTCTGTGGCGCACCCGCAATCGAACGGACAAGTCGAAGCGGCAAATAAAGTGATTAAGTCCATTCTGAAAAGAAGACTGAAGCGGGCCAAAGCCATGTGGGCTGATGAATTGCCCCTGGCACTATGGGCCTACAGGACAACATATAAATCGGCAACAGGACATACCCCCTTCTCCCTAGCTTTTGGAACAGAAGCGGTCATCCCAGTTGAGATAAAGGTACCTTCTCACCGGGTGACTTATTATGATCCGATGACCAATAATGAATTGCTCCTTGAGTCCCTGGATATGATCGAAGAAAAGAGGGATGAAGCAGACCTGCGTGCCTTGAGATGCAAACAACAGATCGCCCGATATTACAACAAAAAGGTTCGAGCCCGAACCTGGGAACCCGGAGACTTGGTTCTGAAACGTGTCTTTCCACCCCCAACTCATATGGGAACGAAGTGGGGAGGATTGTACTCCATTCTGAGCAAGCTTGATAATGGAACCTTCAAGTTGGCAACCGTAGATGGAAAGGAAATCCCCAGAGTGTGGAATGCCCAACATTTACGGCCATATTTAACATGAAAGTTTCAAATTTATTCTTTTGCTTTGTTAAAAACCGTGTACAAGGTATGACTTGCCTAAAATAGTTTGATTCCTTAAAGAAAAAGATTATAAAGTGGACGTAGGTCATGATTCGACCGAACCACTATAAAAATATTGTGTGTCATTTATCTTTATTGCACCTTTATTTATCAGCCTGTTTATTTTTATGGAAATCGCTGTGAATAATCCAACGATCCCAGAAGCATATAATCATAAATGCCTTCCATCATAATGGAATGTAATCACAAGTCAAAATTCTGAGGATGCAATAAAGTAAATTATATCGTTGATAGCGCTTTAACTCTCCAGAGCCGAGAGAGAGCATAACGGACATGAAGCTGATATCCATAAGTCATGGTGGCGTACCATGATCGGGACCGCCCTGGCGGAACTCTAACTCTCCAAAGAGAGAGAGTATAAAAGCGTCTCCGATTGAGCGCTGAGAAAGAGCTCCTTCCCCGCTGAAGGATCGGGGAGTGGTTGAATTACTGTGTTCGAACTCTAACTCTCCAGAGAGAGAGTGAGTATAAAAGCGTCTCCGATTGAGCGCTGAGAAAAAGCTCCTTCCCCGCTGAAGGATCGGGGAGCGAATGAATCGCTGAGCTCAAACTCTAACTCTCCAGAGAGAGAGAGAGTATAAAAGCGTCTCCGATTGAGTGTTGAGGAAGAACTCTTACCCCGCTGAAGGATCGGGGAGCGACAGAACAGTTGAGTTCGTACTCTAACCTTGGCAACCGCCAGGAGAGTGTAAAAGCGTCTACGATTAAGCACTGAGAAAGGTGTTGGAGACTCAGCACCCCCATTATTCCTGCTCCGTTGAAGGATCGTTGAGCATATCATGAAACAAGCTAGAACTCCTTCCCTGCTAAAGGAACGGGAACCGACTGAACTATTGAATTTGAACAAAGGGTCTGAAACAAGCGGCTACCCTAGCTGAGTGTAGCTTTCAGCCCTATCTCAACTAGGCAAACAGCCTTCAATTTGCCAACACAAGAGATTCAGTACCATAAGAACAGTTATCTTATGAAATTTTCTAAGTCCCCCATATTCAGACATAGGGGGCAACATGCGAATAATGCTAATCAATCTTTAATAAGCCCTAGTTAAGCGCCACATTAATGATTGATTGGGGGCCATATGCATATACACACGAACTTTAATGCCGCAATGCAGCACGAAAATTTTCTTTCTGTTGTTTGATTGATTTGTAGATATAACTAGATGGTCTGTTACTAAATATGGAAAGTTTATTTGAATACAGGTACACAATGATGCAAAAAGAGATAAACTTTCATTTATATACTGCAAACCAACAAAGTGAAAAACGACCTAGAGAGGAAAGTGAGGGCCAGTCTCACAATTACACTTCCTGGCCAGTGGAAAACCTAAAGACAAAATATCAACAAGCAACAATATCCTATTTACGCTTTGGCCTCTTATCCTGCTTCTGTTTCTCCAGCTTCGCCTTGTCGGCATCGGACTTATCCCCTTTCTTCCTTTTCCTTTTGTCTATGAGAGGAACATC
This sequence comes from Allium sativum, assembly GCA_030737875.1. Lineage (NCBI taxonomy): Eukaryota > Viridiplantae > Streptophyta > Magnoliopsida > Asparagales > Amaryllidaceae > Allium > Allium sativum. The sequence continues at coordinate 897,488,127 of CM060912.1, forward strand.
CGACTCTTCTGAAGATTCCTCTTCCACCTCTTTTCTCTTCCTTCTGTCGGAAAGGGAAGCTGGGAAGTCATCGGGATTTGCAAAATGAAGCTGTCTGCTGATGGATTTGGGCTGGATTTTCAAAATCATCCCGGTTTTGGGATCAAATTCTGCAAGAGGGACTACGTCCAAAGCCTCATCAGCCACCTTCTTCGAAGCCATCTCTTTTTCCTGCCTAGCCTTTCGGCTGGCCAAGGTTTCATCGTCGTCGGCTTTTTTGGCGCCGATAATATCTTCCTCATCTTCTACATGGTGCCCATCCATGTCTTTCAAGGCCTCAATGGTCTCAGCATCCTTGGGAACATTAGTACTAGGTGTCGGGATGCTTCTTTCTGCTATTGTGACCTCATCCTGCTTTGATATATCAATACCGGCACCTGGCGAGATAGCCTCCTTCTCCGCTTCTTTTTCTTTTTCAACACCCTTGTCGACGGGCTCGCCACCTGTATTATAAGGAACACACGATACTAATTCAATTGGTTGTTCTACCAGACGACGACAATTTACAATTGCTTTGACGAATTGTGGAGAAAAAAGGGAGATACCTTCCGCAGATCCTCCTTCTTGAGTAGCTGCAGGAGCTCCAACAACCACGGGAGTTAGGCCCAAAGGGATTAGTGGATCATCGGGATGGTATTCCTCAACTCCGGAGGTCTTGGGCTCCACGGCTGAACTCGAGCCCTCGTCAGCTTTGCCTTTACCCTTAGCCAAGGCCCTCTCCTTTTCCATCTCCGCTAGAATCAGGCGACGACCCTCTGCCAGGTCCTCAGGCTTGTTATCCCTCAAGATGTTCTTCATCAACTCATCTTCGTCGATTTCTTCGACCTCCAATCTCTGCTTTTCACCCTCAACAATGGCATCCCATAAATTGGCTAAAGTAATGTGGTAATCCGGGATCCACGAAATGTTGCGGGTTTTGAGGACTTGGCCAAGAAAGTCAAAAATCATCTCTTCAAACCCCTCGATACCCTTCTCTCTTGCGAGGAGCTTGTTGTTAGAAGCGGTAGCCATTTCAATGGCGCTTTCAACATTCTTTTCGGCGAGAGCTGCCCGTCTCTCCGCATACGCGACCTGACCATTCAAAATTGCTTTTTCGGCTTTAGCCAAAGCCAAACTTTCTTTCAAACTTGCTTTTTATGCCTCCCAAACAGCTCTCTCAGCTTCAAAATGGCCTTGTGTTGTTTTCAACTCAATATTGGCCATTTTGAGATCTTCAACCTCCTTCTTTAAGGCCATTTTCTCTTGGCTGTTGGAGTCAAGTTCCGAATGAAAGCGCTGCTTAGCATTCTCTAATTCAATCTTATAATTTTCGGCATCCCTCCGCGCTAAGGCGAGTTGGGAGTGAGCATCTTCCAGGTCCTTCTCCATCTTTGTCCTGGCCCTCTCGTTGTTTTCAAGTTTCGCCTTAGATCTATGTGCTTCTATTTCGAGCATTCGGATGACTTCCGAAAGGTTAACTGCATGTTTTTTCATCATCTCATATTGCCTGGCTACGTGGCGGATGTGCCCGACAACTTCATTATCCCAGTTTTTGGGGACCGGTTCCAAGGCTGGAACAAACATCATCATGTCGAAGAATATGTCTGGGAATTGTTCCCGCAGCTTTTCCAGCCTACCTTCGATCTCGGGACCATGGACGTAATCCCGTGACCCGGGGGCAGCCAACTCTGGCTGGCTGGAAGGGACGATGTCACTCCTCTCCTTTTCAGATTCTCTGACTGGATCCTTGCCTTTATCTTTAGATTCGTGATGCCTTTTTGATGACCTGCTATGAGAGGGAGCACTTTTCGGAGGAGTTAACTCTTTAGGAAGTTTCTTTCCCCCTGCAGGAACTACCGGATAGCTGGGGAGCTTGGCAGATGTTGATTTCGGTGGAGACCGGGGTTGCGAGGAAGTCGGCTTGTGAGAAGGGCCGCGGGAGCGCTCAGTACCCGGATGAAGGTTGGGTGTGCCCTCACGAAGAGAACGATAAGAGTAAGATCTCCTGTGGGACATCGTTCCTGCAAAAAAGAGAAGAGCATATTAAAACTTTGAATACTTACGATATAAGAGTGCAGGGTCAGATAGTGTGTGTGATTTGTGCATCCCATATAATTCCCCCCAACAGACCCGGGCTTGAAGACAGGCTCATCTGACCAGTTTCTTGTTCTCTAGTTGGAGCGATGGCCTCCTCGGAAGTAGGGAAGAATGGCTCCCCTTCAAAGTCCCTCTCTGTATATACATCATCGGGCAGAGGAATTTTGCTCAGCTCGGCGAATAACTGCTCTTCTGTCAAATCATCAGGAGCAGCGAGTTCAATTGGAGTAGAAACTGGGAGTTCCCTAGACTTGTCACCGCGGGCCTCATCCCCTTTGTATATGTTCAAGTCCTCATCGTCTTGGATAATTATCGGGGAAGGACTTTTGCGAAACTTGGATGTTTCTACTGCTTGTGATGTTCCCTCTCCCTCCGTTGGGGGCACATACCTATAGGGTTTGCCGCCAGCGCCAAGTCCAAATCTTATATCCAGAAGATGATGCTTATGAAGATTCTCATCAGTAATGCATTTTTTGATCCTTAGAAAGTCGGATCTACTTTGTAAAAGAATAGACAATCGATGGTTGTATAACGGACCCTCTGTTTTCGGGAAGACGTGATCTATTTAAGACAAAGAAAAAGGGGGAAGAATGTTAATGCTTCGACTTCTTGAACAAGATATTCAGTTAAAAGCTTGAGTTTACTTGATTTAAGCCATCTTCTTGAGCATCCGGCCTGTTTCTTTATGTAGAACCAATCAGACTTAGGGTCCCCTATATTGCTATATCCATCGTACAAAACCTTCCTATTCGCCACCGATTCAAAGAAAGAGAAATTTGGGGTAGCCGAGGAGCGATGCTTGAAAAGAAAGAAGAATGTCAAATCTCTGAATGTAAGTTCGGTGTGTAGGATCTCCGCGTATGCAACATATAGGGTGTATAGAGATGCGTAAGCATTAGGATGGAGCTGCATCGGAGCGATACCCAGTCGCTTTAAAGTTTCGATGGCGATTGAAGGAAACGGAGGAATAGATCCTACCAAGCACATGGTTCGACTAATTGCCATATATCCTTCCGGAGCTAGGTGGGGTCTATCTTCGCTACGGGGTGTCATGACGTCATCCCAAGGAATCCCGTGTCTCAGGCAGATTCTTTTAAGCTTTATATCATCGAGTTTAGATGCTAAAGAATCGGAAAATTTCTCTATCCCGAGCGCGCCAGGAATCTCATCGGGAGCTCGCCTGTCTATCTCAGACTCTTCACTAGATGAAGTGTTTTCGGACGGATCTGATTCCGTTGCCTCGTATTCAGATCCGGAATCTTCACCTCCTGGATTAATTGGAGGAATCTCGGGATTGTATTGCTCAGAAACCTCGGATTCCGCTTCTGTTGCGGATCTTGAAGGAGATTGATTATTCGACATTACTGCTAGGACGAGAAAACATGAACAGTGAGATTAAAACTACCCGTCCCCCGTGTGTGCAAGTGCCGGTGTGTGTGCTTGTGTGTGCATTAAAGATAAAGCGTGAAAGCTATCAAGATCATCAAAATATTAGTTGTCATATGCAGTCAAATTATGTGGTCATTCAGTCCAGAAAATCCGACATCAAGGCCCTAGCCTAACTGTTCAGAATTTTATGGTGACAAGGCATCGTTTAAAGTTCGAAATTTGTTTGGATCGTGAACTACGAGTCGGATCGCAAGGTAGAGGGATCGCCCTCCTTCGGATCGCAGGGTAGAGGGATCGCCCTCCTTCGGATCGCAGGGTAGAGGGATCGCCCTCCTTCGGATCGCAGGGCAGAGGGATCGCCACCCTCACGAATCATGAAGTTGAGTGTTCGGGATCTTTGCTGGATCGTTGCAGTCCCCCACGAGGCGCGCCACTGCTGCCACCACGACCCTCCGACTCGCCACTGGCCTTCATCTTCTTCCTTTCCTCTCCTTGCCCACGATTCGAACCGGTCTTCTCACTTCTCCTTCCTCCTCCGTTTTTTTCCCCTCTCTTTCTCATTTCCGAACTCCAACCTCTGAGCCCATCAGCCATGGCGCCTTGCTGGTTACCTCAAAAAATCACAAAATTCCATCGTTTCTCCCTCAAACCAGTCGAAAAAAACTCATAAATTTGAGAGTGATATCGAATAAGGATGCTTTCGATAGATTACCTTTATAAAAGTTGGGAGAACAGTCAGATTTTTAAAGGTTCGAAGAACTAGGGTGTTTCCTCAATGATGCAGGCGATACGATACGAAAGAAGAAAGAAGGAAGAAAGTGAAGAGGAGGATCGACTTATATAGGCAAAAGGGCGACCGTTTGTCTCCCCTTTTTTTGTCTTATTCGATCCGCGAAAATAGACGGGCCGCGAACCAAAAGCCCATCACGTCTCGAAGAGAAGCCCATTTCGTTCCGTTCCGTGAAGAGGCCCAAGTGCTCACCAAAGAACGAGACGAATGGCTTGCTAACGAATCGCGACTCGAGTATGCGATCCGAATTGATAAATGGCCGACAGATCCAGTGATGAAGACTCTGAAAAATCCCAGAAAAGGAATCGTTCACTGATTTGCGAGTCGTTATGAAAAGACGATTCTGTAGCTTCGAAGCATGTTCCATCATCGATAAAACATACTTCGAGGGGGCAAAATGTTGGCTAGCTTTTTGACCAAGCCACCCAGGTTCACTCACAAGAGGGAGGTATGAAACTATATTCCCCAAGTGCATGAAGGAACGGATCGCATCATCGACTTGCCCGTCGTCGGATCGCACACTATCGACTCGCCCCCATTGGATCGCATGTCGTCGGATCGCCCCCATTTTATCAGCGAAACGAAACCTCTATGCGACTCGATCCGAACTAATATTGTTGCCCAGCGTAGACCGATCCGATCCCCTGATGAATGGCGAAGCCTCTGACCCGTTCAAATATGAGCTAGTCTTCAGCGATCCGAGACGCACAGATCCAGCGACACGTGTCCCTAACCGTCATTTTGACTGATTCTCCCCATTTGCTCGATCCGATTTTCAAAGAGATCGCGACACCTGTCCACAACGGCTAATTTGACTATTTCTTCAACGGCAGCGATGCGATCCGATGTTCTCGGGATTCGTGCCACGTGGTACCACGATCCGCCTGACAAAATCAGCTATAAATAGCCCGGAGCTTGGCTTTTTTTGGGATCTTTTCGGCAATACTGAGTACTGAATCCGCCATTATTGTCAAACTACTTGATTACTGAGAGAAATAACAATTGTAAAAGTGAGCTAGAGAGAAATCCTTGATTGTACCGACATTCAAAGTATAATCAATAATATATAAAGTGGACGTAGGCTCGTTAACGCCGAACCACTATAAATTCTGTGTGTTATTTTCTTTTTCCTCATTCTTCAGTTGAAACTCTATAAGATTCAGAACAATTTGGGTGTTAGGTCCAAATTTTGATCTAACAAATTCTTTAAAATTTATCCTTTAATCTTCCTTTGGATGTCATTTCAAACCAAATTATGGTTTTCCAAACTAGTCGGGATTAGCGAACCACACCGAAGTAATTATTTATTTTATTTCCCAATCCCAACCTATTCATCCCATGAAGCAAAACTGGTAATACTCCATATCTAACACCGTGGTGTTATTGGTAAAATTAATTACCATTTCACGTTCAAATCTAATTAAAGATTTAACTATCGCTTTGGAGCAAAACTGGTGATACTCCATCCACGCTCATTTTCCAAATTTGTTAATTTAGATTATCAATTCACATTTCAATCTAATTGCAGATTCATTAAAACTCCCTTTACTGGGTTAAAGAACTAATGTCTTTTCAAAACACAGTTCACGACAAACCCAAATCACTTTCTATTTAAAACCCATTTCAAATCCAGTTTATTTATTTAAAAATAGATGGGTTTTAATTTTAGTTCAAAACTAGTACATTTCGATAAAAATCTATTTTTATCTTTTCAAATATGGAGTTTTTCATCCTAATTTTTCCCAAATCATTTCTTATGATTTTACACAAATTATTACTATTTTTAATAATGTTATCAAGGCCCGTACAGTCGATTTCCATCAACGGCCATCGAACTGCACTTACACCAACCTTTTTCGAATTTGATTTGGACATATCTCCAAATTCAACCATTAGATTTCAAATTTCTAATATTCGTTAGAAAGCTCTTTTCGATATGAACCCAACGGTTCCAGTTTTAGGAGAATCCGACGGTCGGATCTCCCGTAATGTCCGTTTGAAATAAATGGTCGAAATTCACGAACTGCCGCGGCGCGTTCTATTTAGGCCATTATATTATATATATAATATGTATAATATATATTTCATCGATTTCAATTTAAAACGAATTTTATAAATAGGTTTAAATTCTTTTCAAAAACAATTTCAACTTCCATTTCAATTCAAATCAAAATTGAATTCTTCCTTATAAATTCGTTTTAAAATTCATTTCTATTCAATTCAAATTTCAATTCAATTTGAATTCATTTCAATTCGGTTTCAATTCGATTCGAATTCATTTTTCATTCGATTCGAATTCGTTTTCAATTCAAATTGGTTTTCTATTTGATTCAATTCAAATTGGTTTTCTATTCGATTCAATTCAAATTGGTTTTCTATTCGATTCAATTCAAATTGGTTTTCTATTCGATTCAATTCAAATTGGTTTTCTATTTGATTCAATTCAAATTGTTTTTCTATTCGATTCAATTCAAATTGGTTTTCTGTTCGATTCAATTCAAATTGGTTTTCTATTCGATTTAATTCAAATTTCATTTCAAAATATTCGATTTCGAAATCACTTTTCAATATTCATTTTAAAATGCATAAAATCGATATAAATATCGTTCACGTCAAAATGGCGTCAATCTAATCAACCCGGCTTCATATATTTCTATTTTCAAATATTCTATTTCAAATATTTCTATTTCAAATATTTCTATTTCAAATATTTCGTTCAACACATGACTAATCTCAACGGATGAGTACTGTCAACACATGAACCTTTATTTTATATTGATAAAGAAGTAAATTTTATTATTAAAATATTTCGTTCAACACATGACTAATCTCAACGGATGAGTACGGTCAACACATGAACCTTTATTTTATAATATTCTTTATTTTCTAAATTGGAATGAGGCCCAATCAATCACCATATAATATTAATTATATGGATTTTCATACATCACACGTATATAATAGCATTGAAAAATAATCAACCATCAACCAAAGTGCACTACACTGTATAAGCATCAAATGTAGATATCTAAAGCTTATAACAGCCTGTCAATCAATCGATCGACATATTTAATCAATCAGGATGAGTGAACTTCAAATTTCATCCCAACACCCGTGTGGGGTTTCAAACAATCAAACATAGATTTTATTTGTGCAGTTGGGCGATGTGTAAAATTTATCGTCCCAATCAATGTCAGTCAAATCAGTGTACATAAACAAACCGTCCGGTTTGTAAATGAATATTTATTTATTCACATTCACTATATTCATATTCACGTTAAAAATTATATTTTTAACGATAAAACATTTTATTTTAACATATGAATTTCTATTCAGTTCATTCTTTAAATAAAATGATATTCTTATTTTTCTAACTTATTTTAGAAAATTTCGGCGGCATAACGGCACGATACTAGAAACAGGACGAGGCCTAGCCTTATCCCCGGTCTAGTGAAGGCCCACGCCATTCACACATCAATCATATCAATTCAGACCAAATAAACTAACCAACTACACAACCAAACAATTTAGCAAACAAGCCATCCATGGTCTGTGGATGACGGGTGTCGGGTGCTACTAAACTCCGTCTGCATCCTAGTATATATATATATAACTAGAAAAGAAATTGAAGAGTGAGAAATTCTCACCGATAGCTATCCCAATTCAACGACACTTCTTTAGTAGAAATCTTCATCGTCCTCGCCTTTTTATCCCCTACGTTGCCCGTAGTCACTACATATATAAAAATCACATTTTTATATTCTTGCTATGTATATAAAAATTATATTTTTACTTCGCTATTCCATATATAAAAATCGAATTTTTTACTTCGCTATTCAATACATAAAAATCGAATTTTTACTTTGCTATTCAATATATAAAAATCGAATTTTTTTTTCTATGCTATTCAATATATAAAAATCTTCGCCTTTTCAAAAATAAAGATTTCGCCTTTTCTTTCACTATAAAAATCACCTCTTTATTTCAATGTATATACAATGAAAATCAGATTTTCATTTCGCTACATATACAAAGATGATATTTTTACATTCTCTATCTTATAAAGATTACATTTTTATAGTTCCTACTATGTAAAAATCATATTTTTAACCCACTACATATGTAAAAATCACACCTTTCCCCATTTAAAAATATCGTCTTTCTTCCTTTAAAAATCTAATCTTTTCTATTTTAAAAATCTCGTCTTTTCTATTTTAAAAATCTAACCTTTTCTCTATATTTATATTTTTTTTATAAACTAAAAAGTATAAATAAATGCGTGAAAGCACTTACAAAGTTCGAAAGGAGGAAAGAGGGGGCTAACGGGTTAGGGTTTGGGTCGGATTGGGTGGTGCGGTGGCCGTGGGGCTGCGCTCCAGCGAGGGAGGGGGTGGGAGTGTCTCGCCGGAGTTTATCGGCGCCGGAGCAGTCGGAAGCAGTGGCTCAACTTGGGGGTGTCTGCGTCGGAGCCTACAGGCAGCAGGGGAGGTGCATCGGAGGTGGTCAGGTGGTCTGCGTGGGTCCAAAAGGTGTGTCGATGGTCGTTTGAGGGGATTTGGGGGTTTGTTGAAGGGGTCGCCGGAGCAGTCGGCGCTGGCAGGGAGAAGGCGTCGGCGATGGGGGAGGTCGGCTGGAGGTGTCGGAAGCGGTGGCGGCCTAGCTGGAGGGGCGGCGCGTGGTAGTGAATGGGGGCGACGGGTTGATTAGGTCACGACATTTTTTTTTTACTTTGACTGCGTTTGACTGTGAAGGGAGAGAGAGTGGTGGGTAATAAGGAATTTTATATTTAAATTTATTTTTAAATTCAAAAAGTTGCTTTTTCAATTCTAACTCAGAATCGAACCCAACGACTGTCGCCTCTAGCTAATTACCCCCATTTCGAACACAATGGAATATGTATCATAGGCTGATTCTATCGTTTCGATCAGTTTTCGTCAAATTTAACATATAACTCTATATATTGAATTTGAACACGCATTTCAATTTACCGGGGTCACATATTAACTCTATAAATCCCAGAAAAATATTTTCTAGCTTCGTATTTACGATACAGTCCTAACAAAACTAGTTTCGTCGAATTCTGAGACCGTTGGAAAAATGGCCATTTTCCAGTCGATTAAAATCAACTGAAACTGGTCAAACACGTTTTCCTTTGCCACGCTCACATATTGATTCTAAAAATTCTGAAATTTGGAATCTAGCAATAACTTGACACTACGGATCCAACAAAAGTGGTTTCGTCGAAATCCGAGGTCATTTGCAAAATTCCCATTTTTAAGGGCCTGAATTCCATAGCGACTATTCAGAATTTTCAACTGGACATGTCTTTTGATTCCCGCTATGAAATCTCTATTTCCCGGATTCGTTGGAAAGATATTCCCAATTAGATCCTAATGTTTTTGGTTTCACTAAAATCTGGATTGTTTTGCACTCGGTATGTTCAATTGAAGTTTGAAATCGAATTATCGAACTACCGCGCCATTTTCAATTCTATTTATAATTATATATAATTATTTATATTCTAACGACGACGCGTATAAATATATACATTCTAAATATATTCAAAATAAATTTTCCGTCGATATTATTTAAAATAATCTATTTTAAATATTCAAAATTCGCTAAAATTGCCAAAATAAAAAATTTAAACTGGTTCAGAATTTCCGGGTTATTACACACATGATGATTCTTTATTGAATCAGCAAGTTTATTATAATCCAATCATATCAATAAAGGTGATAATATTGAATTGATAATCCTATTCAATCCAATAAGGTGACAAAATAATACTATATATTGGATTTACAAAATAATGTTTAACATTTGAATTGACCATTTAATTCAATTCAACACAAATGATTAAAATGATGTTTTATATAAATTGAAAATTAAATTCAATTCAACAAAAAGTGAAAATTTTTAATTTTTTAATTTTATATTGAATTGATAAACTAAATCAATTCAATAAAAGTGACAAATTCTATATTTTGATATTGCATTGAATAATCTACATCAATTCAATAAAATAAAAAGAATGAATAATAGTATTTGCCTAACACATATGGATCTATAATTATACATCACGACCAACAGAACAATCATCATACAAATCTCAGCACAACCAGATCTAAATTATATAACTACAATCATCATATAGCAATAATAAAAAAAATGATTAAATTGATTAATTATTTTTAAACAAAATAAATCTCACCGTGCTATTTAAATTAGAATAATTCAGATATGAAATTTCCAAAGTGGTCGGTTTCATCTGTAGTCAGTTTCATAGCGTAGATCTGATCCATACGAGTCCAACGCTTTCAGTTTCGTCAATTTCTGATTTGATACGAAGAAGTTATGGCATTTTATAACTTTGATTACCTTAATTAATTCATTAATTAACAATTAAAATTACTAATTACATCATTAGGCCGATTAATTCTTTCCTCCTTCTTCCTTCATCGTTGAATACTCTGTACGTTGCCAAACCCATCGTCGATAACAAGAATCCACCGTCACCTCCTCCCTGGCGCCACCTTTCTCCGACCCGAGACCACCACGGCCACCGCCTTCGCACACCCTCTCCACGGCCTGAGCAACGCCCAGCTCGCACCCCCCTATCGACCTCGGTCTGCGTGCGAATGGAGCACGTTGGTGCTCTGATTCCGAGCCCATTCCTCCATGGTTTCAGATCACAACCGTATGATTTCAAAGAGGAGGAAGGCCTCTTGGATTTGCCTTTAGGAGTTTAGAATTCCATTGAAAATATTGGGAGATTTTATTGATTGAATTTGGGAGCTTCTCAGCCCTGCACTCGAACGGAGGCGGCTGCGTACAAATAGGACCAGGGTTCTACTGTATTTACACCGTATACTTATATTAAAATATTATTTAATTGAACCCTTAAGGCCCGTTTGGCCACTAATTCTAATTCAGGCCCAACGACTATCATTCTTACCCATTAACCCCTGTTCCGGACTCATCTGGCTATGTCCCTCAGGCCCAAATGATCATCTTGACCCTCGTTTCTCAGTTTTAAAATGTAATTCATTTATTTAAAATTCAAACGTATATAAAAATTCACTGGTCCCACAAATTAACTTTAAAAATTCCCAAAAAAATATTTAGCTATGTTTTGATGCTGCGGACCTAGGAAAATTAATTTCATTCAATTCTGAGCCCATTTGAAAAATGGCTATTTTCAAGTCGATTAAAATTGACCGAAATTGACAAAACTGAAATCTTTTTGCCACGGCCACAAATTAATTCTAAAAATTATGAAAAATTAAACTTAGCCATATTTTGACATTCCGGATCCAAGAAAAGTGGTTTCGTCGAAAACAGAGGTCGTTTGAAAAATGGCTATTTTAAGGCGTATATATTAAATATTACAAATACATTTTTAAACAAATAATTTTTGAAACTCGAAATATATAAGTGTTTATACTTTTTTGAATGCAAAAACATCATTCTGAACTCAATGGAAGTGGTTTCGTGTCCAAATTCCTTCGTATGCAAAATCTGGCATTTTTGACCTTTATAAATTTCATAGCGACCTTTCTAAATTTTAATTTGGGCATAACATTTGATTCCTACTATGAAATTTCAATTTTTTGGATTCGTTAGAAAGATATTTTTAAATAGATTCCAATATTTTCGGTTTCATTAAAATCCGTTAAATTTTGCATTTTGTATGGTCAGTCAAAGTTCAAGTTTGACTTTTCAAACTACCGCTCTATTTCTACCTCCTATTATAATTAAAATTAAATTATTCATTCTAACTTCGATTTAAATCAATTTTTAATCATTATTATTTTAAATAAATTATTTTAAATATCATAAAATCATTAAAATTACTTAAAATAAATTTTTAAATTTACCTCAAAATTCAGGGTTGTTACACATACTTAGTACAAAATACAGTTCAGCTATACATAAATGTCTGCAGCGGAAAACAAAACATAATATGTACAATAGGAGTTGAACATCATAAAAAGAGATAAATGATAGAATCCATCTTCAGCACCAACTATCCAGAAAGAGTGTGCTAAAACTTGAATATAAGGCTGCCCGTGTAGAAATAGGGGCACCCGAGTTTGCAAGTGAAACAAACTACGAGTCAGTCATAGGATTGGTATGAGAAATCTACTTAACACACTTTAAAATATGGCTAATCACAGGACCACACCACTTTCGCGGAACGGGTTTACTCCATTGGATTGCCAGTGCTTTAAAACAAGTAAATCTTTTAAACACCGCAATGCTTTTTATAAAAATGAAGCCATTATAAGGCTCAGTTCCCATCACACAATGCAACACAAACCGGAGGATAGAGTTTTACCTTATAATGGCCAAAATATGCTCGATACGAATAAAACAAAAGCATTTGATATTATTACTAGTGTTTATATGTTTCAAAAACAAATTTCAATCATAACTATCAATTGTAGATGGCACAGATACTATATATCATGTCGCCATATATATATATATATATATATATACAATCAAAACCGCACGATGTCTTATTTGGAAATTGGATTTCCATCATGAACCAGGGCCAGGGATCGTCCTCACCGTTTCGAGACAATCTAGCCTACCATGTCTCAGGAACAGCCGCAATTGCACCTTGGATCATCAGGGCCTGTCCACCGATGTGGATTAAAATGCCTGAACACTGTGTTTCCCCATCCTATGTGGCGTAACTGGTCATCCACCGACCAAACCATCGGCTCCGAAGAGACCGATCTAACCGAGGCGCCTCGCTATCCATCATCCGCATACGTAAAATGCCCGGGCGTGTCAAACCCAAAACACCACTCCTAGCTAGAAAGAAATGCAGGTCCTCCCTGAGGTCCTCTCCCGTTTCAGGCTCATACCAGGGTGTGAGGCTCGCGAATCAACATTATACACAAACTATGCCACACGGGCCTTGCTTTGATCATTAACCACAAGACATTGCTTTTCAACAGAAGCCTTGATCATCTGCCACTTAGGCATGCCACACAGGCAATTCACTCCATGCGACTAATTTCTATCGATATATAACCTCTGAGCTCGTACGTCTCAGAGAAGGGCGTTAAGCAAGAGAATTAATTCTCCGCCGCCAAATAGATTTATATTTAATAGAGATCAATCATCACAGAACAAAATCTAATGTCAGACACACAGTCCATTTACAAGTTCGTTCTAGGTCTGAACGAAACCGGAGGCGCTCAATACCTCGCATATCCGTACAATCAACAAGTACGTCCGGACGGCTACTACTTCTGCCCCTTCATGGTAGCTACTCCTATCATGAGCATCAGTAGCACCCCTCCATTCAACGTGAAGATCATCGGTCTTGCACCATCTTCATATCTTCGACTTTCACTCGTCGATCAATTATTTGAAATTAGAATCAACTCGGCCTTTTCAAATAACTGACGTATATTTAGAATTTTAAATCAATTCATTTCAATGGTTAAATTATTCGATATCACTAATTCTGTTCTTTAATGTAATTTTCATGCCAAACACATTCAACCATCAAATATCACATAAACCGAGCAAATTCTGTTTATTTCCATTCCATATCGTTTTTAATATTTTATCACGATTTATCGCTATTTTTATTTATTCAAAAAAAATAGCCAATTCATTCAAACGACGCTTTAGGCCAAAAGGCGGCCGTGGCGCTATTTTTCTTCAGATTTGATTTACACATATCTGAAAATCTAACCATTGGATCTTCACAAATTTTATATCATTAGAAAGATCTTTTCAAAACGAACCCAACGGTTTCAGTTTTGGGAAAATTCGACGGTCGGAACTCCCACACTAATCGTTTGAAGTTACGATTTCTAAATACGAACTGCCGCGTCGTTATTCGATTTAATTTAATTATATTTATATATATATAAATATAATCGATTCTGGCGCTGTTTTTCTTCAGATTTGAATTAAACATTCTAGACAATCTAACCGTTGGATTTTCACAAAGTGGGTGTCGTTGGAAAGATATTTCCAAAGCGAACCCAACAGTTTCGGTTTCGGGAAAATCTGACGGTCGGATCTCCCGCACTAATTGTTTGAAATCACGGTTTCAAAACACAAACTGCAACTTTGTTATTCGATTTATTTTAATTATATTTATATAAATAAATAATTCTTTCTTCGATTTCAAAGCCATCTTCACTTTATATATTTGATAAAAATGATATTTTATAATCAAAATATTTATTTAACACATGAATATTTTTAGCACTTCATATTCACAATAAAAATGTAGATTTTATTGTTTAATCTATATATTCAACACATGAATTTTTTTGACTTCACACATACGATAAAAATATGAAATTTATCATTCTAGTCCTTTATTCAACACATGAATATTTTCGATAGTTGATATATATAATAAAAATGTTATTTTTCTCTTTCAAAGAATTCGTTCAACACATGAGCTTCATTCAACACATGAATATTTTCTATAGTTTATATATATAATAAAAATGTGATTTTTATTGTAAAACAATTTATTTCAAAACACGATTATTTTATATAGTTCATATATAAGGTAAAAATATTATATTTATATTTCAAAGATTTTATTCAACACATGAATTTCTATTCAACACATGAATATAGTTTCAACACATGAAAATTGTAATAACCCGGAAATTCTGAGCCAATTTGAAATTTTTATTTTGGCAAGTTTAGTCAATTTTGAATATTTAATACGAATTATTTTAAATAATAACGACAAGAAATTTATTTTGAATAGAATAGAACGTATACATTTATATAGATCGTCGTTGGAATATAAATATTTATTTTAAATTATAAAAGGAATTGAAAATGGCGCGGTAGTTCGATAATTCAATTTCAAAGTTCAAATGAATGTACCGGGTGCAAAATAAACTGGATTTTGGCAAAACCAAAAATATTAGAATCCAATTGAGAATATCTTTCCAACGAATCCGAAAAATCGAAATTTCATAGCGTGGACAAAAAGTTATGTCCAGTTGAAAATTCAGAATAGTCGCTATGGAATTCTGGCCCTTAAAAATGGAAATTTTGCAAACGACCTCGGTTTTCGACGAAACCACTTTTGTTGGATCCGTGATGTCGAGTTATTGCTAGGTTTCAAAATTCGTAATTTTGAAAATCAATATATGAGCGTGGCAAAGGAAAACGTGTTTTGACAGTTTCAGTTGATTTTAATCGACTGGAAAATGGCCAATTTTCAAACTGTCTCAGAATTCGACGAAATTAGTTTTGTTATGACCGTATCATCAATACGAAGCTAGAAATTATTTTTCAGGAATTTTTCTAGTTAGTATGTGGCCCCGGTAAATTGAAATGCACATTCAAATTCAATATATATAGTTATATGTTGATTTCGACGAGAACTGATCGAAAAGGCCGAACTGGCTTACGATATATATCCCATTGTGTTCAGAATGGGGGTAATTAGCAATGGACGACAGGTGGTGGGTTCGATTTTGAGTTCGAAAATAAAAAGTTGCTTTTTGAAAATAAATAATTAAATAATATATAAAATAAAACCTCACCCTCACTTATATCCTCTCAGTCCCCCCCCCCCCCCCGTTATTTGGTAGAAAAAGTAAAATAAATATAAAAAAAGAAGTGGGGGGGATAGCGATTCACGCCCCCCACCCACCCCCCCTCCCCCCGATCCGCCGCCACCTTAAGGCGGGCGCCTCCGCCTCCCCCACCTTCTTCTCCGACGCATGGATCCCCTCCCACTTGCCCTAGACGTCGACGCTCAGCACAACCCCCCCATCGCGAGCCAAACCGCACCCCTCCTACCCGCACCCCCCTCTTTCAAACACCGATGCCCCATCCACTCCTCAGACACGCCCTCTCTCTCCTCCTCCGCTTAAAGACCCCCTCCAAGCCATAGCCTCCTCAGCCTCCATCAAAGCAGTAAGTGTTTTTATTTTTCTTTGTTTAAATCTGATTTTCCCTTATCGTAGAAAGTTAGGATTTTTAAATATAGGAAGATATGATTTTTATGATGCCAATAGCGTTATAAAAATCCAATTTTTAATATGTAGATAGCAAGAAAAAAACCCAATTTATATATATATATATATAATATCGAGTTAAAATGTGATTTTTATAGTGTATTCATCGATTTAAAAATACAATTTTAGTTCTATAAAGATTTGATTTTTATATTGAAGGTAGCGTTATAAACATTCGATTTTTATTCGTATGAAAAACATATAAAGATGTGATTTTTATAAGAACGATACAATAATAAAAATGAGATTTTTATGTGAATGGTAGGAGGATAAAAATATGATTTTTATATCATAGAAAAAATAAAATTATGATTTTATTTATTTATGTAGAGTAATAAAAATAGAATTTTTATTATATAGTAGCAATGTAAAAGTGGAATTTTTATCTATACAGTAGCGGTGTAAAAATGTGATTTTTATACATATAGCGTTGTTATAAAAATATGATTTTTATATAGTAGCGATAATAAAAATATGATTTTTAAAAGACAGAGAATATAAAAATTCAATTTTTATTTGAGTAGCGAAATAAAAATTCGATTTTTATAAATGAAGTAGTAATGTAAGAATATATAATTTTTATATATATATATGAAGTGAAGATAAAAATTCGATTTTTATACATATGTAGTGAAGATAAAGATGTGATCTTTATAAAAATAGCAATAAAAAAATATAATTTTTATATTATAGAAAGGTTAGAAATATGATTCTTATATTATATAGATAGAAACAATTCGATCTTTATATAAGGAATAGAAATATAAAAATATAATTTTTATATTTGAACAGCGTAAAAAGGACTGCATTGGAATTTCAAACCAATCCATATGGTTCAGAAGTTAAGAAGCAAAGCACAACGGAGTGGAACCCTCTGTGAGAACTTCTCACCTTTAATTTAATTTTCTAGTTAAAAATATATACTAGGATGCAGACGGTGTTTAGTAGCACCCGACACCCGTCGTCCACAGACCATGGATGGCTTGTATATTTGATTGTTGGTTGTGATGAAAATTGATTGTGTGATGTGAAATAAAATAAAATATTTATATAGTTAAAAATAGTTTATCATTAAAAATATAATTTTTAACATGAATGTGAACAAATAAATATTCATTTACAAACCGGACGGTTTGTTTATGTACACCTATTTAAAGGATATTGATTGGGACGATAAATTTTACACATCGCCCAACTGCACAAATAATATTCAGTGTTTGTGGATTGAAATTCCACACAGGTGTTGGGATGATATTTGGCGTACACTAATCCCAATTATTTAGTTGTTTGTCGATCGATTGGTCGACAGACTGTGTGAGCGTTAATTATTTATATTTGATGCTTATGCAGTTGTGCTGTGCACTTTGGATGATGATTGATTATTTATCGTTGCTATTATATACATGTGTTGTATGGAATCCATATAATTAACATTATATGGTAATTGATTGGGCCTCATTCCAATTGGGAAAATAAAGAATATTATAAAATAAAGATTCATGTGTTGACAGTACTCATTTGTTGAGATTAGTCATGTGTTGTAAGAAATATAGATTCATGTGTTGAACGAAATATTTTAACAATAAAATTTACATCTTTATCATATATATAAAATTAGAAACTAACTGGAAAATAGATAAGATGAGTGGTCTCCTGGGTATTGATCTGATGTTGGTTTCGGTCTTCCGGGTTAATGCTTAGGGAATCGTTCTCTTACTAATTTACGGTTGGGGTTTGATTAAAATTTAAATGATAGAAATCATAATTTTATAAAATATATTAAATAAAAAAATAGTCATGTGTTGACAGTGCTCATTTGTTGAGATTAGTCATGTGTTGAAAGAAATATAGATTCATGTGTTGAATAGAATAAATATTCATTTGTTGAATAGAATAACGAAATTATTGAAAAATATAATGCCGTGATGATTGGAGAAGCGCTATATTGACGCAAACGATATTTATATCGATTATATTCATTTTTATAATGAATATTGAAAAGAGATTTAAAAATTGAATTGAATATAAAATGAATTCGAATTGAATTGAATATAAAATGAATTCGAATTGAATTGAATATAAAATGAATTCGAATTGAATTGAATATAAAATGAATTCGAATTGAAATGAATTCAAATCAAATTGTGATTGAATTGAAATCGATTTGAATTGAAATCAAATAGAAGTGAATGTAAAAAGAATTTAAAATGGAAAATTCTGTGACGATCCCAAAACCCCGTGACACGGTGTTAAGGATAATCATTGGAATATAACACATTAATCATCATTAGCAGATTACAGATATTAGCATAAACGAGAAATAGAATAATTTACACACATATGACAGCGGAATCATATAGATATCACCACATCAGAGAGCACAGTGCAGGATACAACTTAGTGCATAATAATACATAATCAGTCATCATCGCCAGAGGCGGAATCATACATAAAGAGTACACAAAATAAATATCAGTCTACATCGCCAATGGCGGAATCATAATACATATACAATAATGGCGGAAAGAGTCAAAGTCAGCACGGTGCAGTCAAGCCTCGCCATGAGCCAAAAGTGCACCAGATACCTGTAACTAGGCTGCCCATGTGAAAATGAGGGCACCCGAGTTTGCAAGGTGAAACAAACTACGAGTCAGTCATGGGACTGGTATGAGAAATCCACTTAACTTATTAACAACAATAATAAGGCAAATCAAAGGACCACGCCACTTTCGCGGAACGGGTTTACTCCAATGAGTGCTAGTGCATGAAATAAGTTAAATGATTAAATCATCGCAATGCTTTTTATAAAATGAAGCCATTATAAGACTCAGGTCCCATCACACAATGCAACGCAAGCCGGAGGATAGATTTTTACCTTATAATGGCCAAAAATGCTTCATACGAATAAAACAAAAGTGTTTGATATTATTACTAGTGCATATATGTTTCAAAAGCAATTTCAATCATAAATATCAATCATAGGCGGCATAAATGTCCCATACCACTATGTCGTCGTACTAGTAATACAATCACATCCGAAATTTTGTATTGGAAATTGGATTCCTTCATGAGTCGAGGCAAGGGGCAAGCTCCTCTCCGATTCGAGACACTCTAGCAAATGTCTCAGGACCCCACTATGATCCTTGGATTTTCAGGGTCGGTCCTCTCTTACTTTTGAGGATTAGTTATTCCTGAACACACGTTTCCCGGTCCTTACAGACCTATATCGAGGCGCCTCGCATTCCAACAACCACACAGGTGAAAAGTATATATAATGTAAGGGCTGGTAGGTCACTGACACCACCTTAGCTAGAAAGAAACGTCGTGCTCTCCCTGCAGTCACTATCCCGTTTTTGACTCATACCGAGGTGTGAGGCTCGCGAATCCACGTTATACACAAAGCTACGTCACACAGACCATGCTTTGATCATCAACCACAAGACTTTGCTTTGCAACAGAAGCCTTGATCATATGCCACTTAGGCATGCCACACAGGCAATCCACTCCATGCGACTGATTTCTATCAATACATAACCTCTGAGCTCGTACGTCTCAGAGAAGGGCGTTAAGCAAGAGAATAAATTCTCCGCCGCCAAACAGATATATATTTAACAGAGATCAATCAGCACAGAACAAAATCCAATGTCAGACACACAGTCCATTTACAATTTCGTTCTGGGTTTGAACGAAACCGGAGGCACCAATTCCTCGCATATCCGCACAATCAACAATACGTCCGGACGGCTACTACTTCAGCTCCTTCAAGGTAGCTACTCCAATCACGAGCATCAGTAGCGCCCATCCGTCCAATGTGAAGATCGTCGGTCTTCAACCATCTTCGACTCTTCGACTTCTCAACGTCGATCGATTATTTGAAATGAGATGAACTCGGCCTTTTCAAATAACCCACGTATATTTAGATTTTCAAATCAATTTATCACATGGTTAGACTATTCAACATTCACATTTCAGTTCTTTAGTTATAATTTTCATGTTAAATACATTCAACCATCACATATCAAGCAAACACAACAAAATTGGTTTATTTCCACTCTATATCGTCTATAGTATTTTATAACGATATATCGCCATTTTTATTTATTTAAAACGGCCATATTTAATTAAATGACGTTTCAGGTCATGCCGAGGCACTGGCGCTGTTTTTCACTAAATTTGTTTTACACATATCTGAAAATCTAACCGTTGGATCTTCACAAATTTTATATCATTAGAAAGATCATTTCAAAACGAATCCAACGGTTTCAGTTTCGGGAAAATCCGACGGTCGGATCTTCCACGCTAGTCGTTTGAAGTTACGATTTCAAATTACGAACTGCAGCGTCGTTATTCGATTTAATTTAATTATATATATATATATATAAATATAATCGTTTCTGGCGCTGTTTTTCTTCAGATTTGAATTAAACATTCCAGACAATCCAACCGTCGGATCTTTACAAAGTTGGTGCCGTTGGAAAGATATTTCCAAGACGAACCCAACGGTTGCGGTTTCGAGAAAATCCAATGGTCGGATTTCCCGCACTAGACGTTTGAAATCACGGTTTCAAAACACGAACTGCACGGCCACGTTTCGTTTTAATTTTATTTATATTTATATAAATATAGTTCATTCAAAAATCCTATATCGTTTTCACTTCAAATATTTCACTAACGCCTTTAAATTTTGGAAAATTTCGCCATAACCTCCTTTATACGGGAGGGGCTGGGAAAATTTCCAAATAGCCGCACGGGCGTCTCGTCGCAAAAAGAAAAAGAAAAAGCCAAGCGGCTAGCCAACAGGCTCATAAAATCATCACCCAAACAAAACAGTAAACGTGTACCTATTTGTCGGGCACAAAATTTTATTCCTCTTCTCTAGCCTCTTTGCTATAACCTGTTCAATAAATATGCATGTACATATATGCAATTCTTATCACTTGTCATTTTCCATTCAACTTCATATTTAATTCACTTTGGTTTGAAAACACCATTCATTCTAATGTTGCATGCATAGGCAAAAATCATATCATTAGCTAATTAATGAATATTTCAACTCATGCATATTTATTTGAACAAGTGGTTATTTTTAACACTTCACATTTCAAAAATGATAATTTTGGCGAACTAAAATATATTTCAACACATGACTATTTTATTTAGTTCCTATGCATGTTAAAAATAAAATCTCTTTCACAAATATTTATTTCAACGCTCGCATATCTTTAGCATATCACATACATGATAAAAATGGTATTTTTATCACTTAAAATATTTATTCAACACATGAATTTTTCCAATACACACACTTCTCAACACATGAGCATCTCCACACATGGATATTTTATATATGTTGTTCATATAAGAAAGATGAAATTTTTATTGTTGAAACTATTTATATATAAGGCGAATATTTTACATACTTCATATATATTATAAAAATGTGATTTTTATTGTTTAAACACTTTATTCATTCACACATGAATTTAATTTTCACATATCACTTCTCAACACATGAGCATTTCCACACATGGATATAGTTTCAACACATGACTTTAATTTCAACGCATGAAGATAATTTCAACATATGAAAATAATTCTAACACATGAATATTATTCAAAATTTCGGCAGCATAACGGCAGGGTAGTTAAAACCGACACCGTCCCTAGTACGGCTCCTCGCTCTACCTTAAAACCTCGCGGTTTTTGACAATGGGGATTCATGCATCTAATTCGCACGCAGGCGGCATGTTTTATTTTCATTTCCACAATTATTTTCAATTTATTTCAATCACCAATGGGTATTTTTCAACCACAACCAATCAATATCAACCACAAACAATTATTCAACCATTTGCATTTTTCATCCAATATTTCACACCAATTCACAACAATAAATGTCGTCCATGGTTTGTGGACGAGGGGAGTGTGTGTGTGTATATATATATATATATTATTTCTATATTTCACTTGCATTTCAACACATATATCAATTATTCGATGCATGTATAATCCTTACTTAGCTCATATAGCTTACACAACGCATGTACATGAGGTATACAACACGTGTGTAATTTATATTTCGCTTATATAATTTATACATGACATTTTCCATTCAAATTCTTTTAATTTAGATTTGTCACATTGGTTTTCGGAGTGCTAAAAATCGTAGATGACTCAGAAAAATCCGCGGTCTCTTCTATGTGGTATAGAGCCTCCTTGCGGTCCCGATGTTTCCTGTTTCATCGAATTTCGTCAACACACCATAAAGATATGATTTTTCAAAGTTCAAACATCTAAAGGACTCAACTTTCACGATGGTTCAAAACTAGGGTTGCAGTTTTCGCGAGAACCGAGGCACGATACTACGATCAGAAGGTACAGCGTGGAAGAGGGAGGAAAGGGGAGTCGATCGGTGGTGGTTGGAGGTGGTTCGGTGGTCTCTGGCGATCGTGGCGGCGCTGGGAAGTCGCCTACTTTGGGTCGACGATTCAGGCGATAGGGGCGACGAGGGGGGTCGACGCAGTGTCGGATTTGAATAGGGGAGGGAGGCGCGTCGAGGTAGGGTGGTGGCGATGGCTGGAGATGGCCGAGGCGGCGGCGATTGGCCTGTGAAGCGGCGAAGTTGTGGATCGTCGGGGGCGAACAAGGAAAAGGGTTTTCTGAGGTTTTTTTATTTTTAAAATAATGAAAGAAAAATTCTGATTGGCCAAAGGTTTTATTAAATTTTTAAATAGTGTTTCTCCATACGGACACCAATTCAAACCCAACGACTGTCGTCCCTAGTTAAATACCCCCATCCCGGACACAATGCGATATGTTTCGTTGGCCAATTCGACTATTACAGTCAGTTATTCTTCAAATTAAAGTATAAAACATTTAATTTTAACTTTGAACGTACATTTCAATTTTCCAGGGCCACAAACTGATTCGAAAAATTCCAGAAAAATAAATCTAGCTATGTTTTGACGCTACAGTCCCAACAAAACTAGTTTCGTCGAATTCTGAGATCATTTGAAAAATGGCCTTTTTCTGGTCGATCCAATTTAACAGAAATTGACCAAACACATTTTCTTTTGCCATGCTCACATACTAGCTTCAAAAATTATGAAATTTGAAACCTAGCAATAGTTTGACATCCCGGACCCAACAAAAGTGGTTTCGTTGAATTCCGAGGTCGTTTGCAAAATATCTATTTTCAAGGGCTATATATTCTATATAGCGACCTTTCTAAAAATTCATTCGGCCATAACTTTTGATTCCCGCTATGAAACTTCGATTTTTCAGATTCGTTAGAAAGGTATTGATAAACAGATTTAAATATTTTTGGTTTCACTAAAATCCGTTATATTTTCCACCCTGCACAGTCAGTCAAAGTTTGAATTCAAATTTTCAAACTAACTCACTATTTCTAATTCACTATTTTATTGAAATATTCTATTTCAATTGTTCAAATTCCTTTGAAATAACCAATTTAAAAATTTTAAATTGGCTCGTATTTTCCGGGTTGTTACAATCTCCCCCACTTAAAACTTTTCATCCCCGAAAAGGAAACAACAGTAAAGTAGGAAACAAAATGTAAATGAAAAGTATTGTAAAGGTACCTTGCACCGGAGTTAGTCAGAGCTGTCCACTCTGCATTTGGGGTAAGCTTGCTTAATTCTTTCCTCAGTCTCCCAAGTACAGTCTCTAGGATCACTACTCCACTGCACTTTAACTAAATGAACCTTTTTGATTCTTAGCTCTCTAGTTTCTTTGCCAACAATCTTTAATGGCTCTCTTCTGACTGCTAATTCTGGAGTTATTTCCTAGTCCTGTTGCGCTGCTTCTTCTATAACAAGATCCGGATCATGCACATGTCTTCTAAGTTGAGATACGTGAAATACATCATGCACTCCAGGCAACCAATCTGGTAATTGAACCCTATAAGCAAGAGTTCCAATTCGTTCAAGTATAGGAAAGGGACCAATAAATCTCGGTGCCAACTTCCCAGTTTTGCCAAATCTGATTACTCCTCTCATCGGAGAAACTTTCAAATAAACATGGTCACCAACAGCAAATGTCAAATCTCTTCTTCTAGAATCTGCATAACTTTTCTGTCGGCTTTGTGCGGTTCTCAATCGCTTTTTGATGAAGTCGACTTTATCAGATGCTTCTCCAATCATATCGGGTCCTAACACAAGTCCGTTGCCACGTTCTACCCAACATGCTGGAGATCTGCACGGTCTGCCATATAGTGCTTCAAATGGCGACATTACCAAACTTGCTTGATAGCTATCGTTATATGAGAATTCTGCCAAATGCAAGTGATTTCCCATGACCCACCAAAATCAATTATACAAGCCTGCAATAAATCTTCTAGAATTCTATTCACCCGCTCAGTTTGGCCATCTGTTTGAGGGTGATAAGCGGTGCTCATATTCAGTTTCGTTCCCAACTCTGTCTAGAATGCCTCCCAGAATTTGCTAGCAAATATTGGGTATCTATCACTGACTATGCTGATGGGAATTCCATGCATCTTAACGATCTTTGAAATATATCTGTGCTAGGCTTTGAGCGGTTCTATTGGATCTGACAGGTATGAAATGGGCAGTCTTCGTGAAGCGATCTACGATTACCCAAATGCTGTCATTACCTTTCCTGGTTCGCGGCAAACCATCTATGAAATCCATGGAAATCTGTTCCCATTTCCAACCTGGGACTTCCAACGGTTGCAACAATCCAGCTAGCTTCTGTTGGTCGCTCTTGACTAATTGACAAGTAGGGCATCTACTAACATACAAAGAAATATCCCTCTTTATTGCCTTCCACCAGAAAGTGCATTTGATATCATTGTACATTTTACTTACCCCAGGATGAATGCAAAGTTTAGATTTATGGCATTCATCCAACACCTCTCTTTTGAGCTCAGGGATGTCGGGAATACATATTCTTCTATTCAATCTCAGAACTCCCTCACTATCCACTTGGAAACTGGAGCCTTCACCCCTTTGAATCCTTCTTATCATCTCTTTCACAAAATTGTCACTTTTCTGAAGAACAGATATTTTATCAATCAATCCTGGCGTAATTATAAGATTGGCAATGATTGCAGTTTTTCTACTAAGCGCATCCGCTACAACGTTAGCCTTTCCCGGCGTATACAGAATATCAAGATCATACGCTGCAAGAAATTCTAGCCGACGCTGCTGTCTCAAATTCAGATCTTTCTGGGTGTATAAATACTTCAATGATTGATGATCTATGTACAGTACAAATTTCTCGCCTAATAAATAATGCCTCCAGATTTTAAAAGCAAAAACGATGGCTAGCAACTCAAGATCATGAGTTACATAATTCTTCTCATGCGGTTTCAGTTGGCGGCTTGCATAAGCGACTACTTGGCCTATTTGCATTAACACTGCACCAAGACCTCTAATAGAAGCATCTGTCCAAACCGTCAAATCTTGATTGCCATCGATAATGGTTAACACTGGAGTAGTTGTCAGTTTCGATTTCAGTTCCTGGAAAGCTTCTTCATAGTCGGAAGTCCACTTAAATTTCTTATGCTTCTTTGTGAGCTTCGTTAACGGACCGGATATTTTCGAGAAATCATTAACGAACTTTCGATAATAACTAGCCAACCCCATAAAACTTCTAACCTCTGTGGGTGTAGTGGGTTGTTTCCAGTCTTGAATCGCTGTTATTTTGCTTGGATCTACAGAAATCCCTTTCTTTGACACGACATGGCCAAGAAACTTCACCTCTTCTTGCCAGAAGACACATTTAGAGAATTTGGCTTTGAAGACGTTCTTTCTTAGAATCTCCAATACTTGTTCTAAGTGTTTTTCATGCTCGGGTTTTGATTTGGAGTAGATTAAAATATCATCGATGAATACGAGGAAAAATTTATTCAGAACTCCCCTGAACACTCTATTCATTAGATCGACAAAGTATGCTGGAGCATTGCACAGGCCGAACGACATTACTAACCATTCATAAAATATGTCTGGACCTCTGAAAGCTGTCAAAGGAACACACTCCTATGCTATTCTCAATTGATGAAAACCTGTAGCTAGATCCATTTGGGAAAATACTCTCGCCCCATTCAATTGGTCTAGCAGATCATCGATGCGGGGTAATGGGTATTTGTTTTTGAGCGTCTGTTTGTTGAGGTCTCGGTAATCAACGCATAATCGAAGAGTACCGTCTGACTTTGGGACAAACACTACAGCTGCACCCCAATTAGAAAAGCTAGGTCTAATTAGACCCTTCCACAATAGTTGACGAGTTTGATCGCCTAATTCTTCTTTTTCCTTTGGAGTAATTCTGCGAATTGGATGTACCACTGGTCTGGCATTGGGAATTAGATCGATTCTGAATTCTATTTCTCTTTGCGGAGGTAAGTTTTCGACTTCTTCAAACATATCCGCATAGTTTCTAACAATAGGAATCTTTTATAAGGAAGTGGGGATAACTTCTCAATGCAGACCAAAATTCCTCTCTATCTGGATTGGAACCATGGCATGGTACAGTAATATATCCAAGCTTCGTTCGAATTTTTACTATTCTTTCTGCACACTTTACCTCAGCTTCATATTTCATTAACCAATCAAGCCCGAGAATGATATCGAATTCAGGAAAATCCATGGTGATTAAATTAAAAGAAAATTTGTAGGAAGAATAAGAGATTGGCACTCTACAACATGCACTGAGAATGAGAGATCCTCCTATCGGGTTATGTACTTCAACCGATTCTTTCAGCTTTCTCTGTTTTAACTTTAATTTGTGCACGGTGTTACTAGCAATAAAACTACGCGACGCACCCGTGTCAAACAATACAGAAACAGGAATATTTTTAATTGTAAGGGTACCTCCCAAAACATCGGGTTTACCTGCTCCTTCGGAAGCAGCTGGCGGGTTCGTCCCGTCATACACGTGAGCTACTGCGGCCTTTTTAAGCAAAGGGCAGTCTTTGACAAGATGATCCGTCTTGCGGCAATTAAAGTAGGAGCGAGGGTTCTGAGAGCCCTGGCTTGAACCCTGAGAATTTGTCTTCTGCCTCTTCGAGGCTGTGCAAACATTAGAGTAGTGCCCCATCTTGCCATAATTATAGCAGCTTCCTTTTGGCGGTCTGCCAGTCTGTGGTTTCGAGGATGCTGCTTGGCTTGACTCAGCTTGATTCACAGCAGGCTTGCGTTTGTTTCCGGCTTGGCTTTTAGCGCGATCCTGCTCCAAGTGCCTTTGGTCCAGGTCTTCGTTGTTGCATGCCATTTCCACCAATTCATTAAATCCCAACTTGATGTGGGCCATTGCTCTATCATGGTACTGTCGCTTCAGCCCGAGGATGAACCTCTTATTCTTGGACTTTGCAGTGGCGACGAGCTCTGGAGCATAGCGGGACAATTGTGTAAATTTATTCAGATAATCCTGCACCGAGAGATCCCCCTGCTGGAGGTTGGCGAAGTCATCGTGCATGCGCTCTAGGGCTTGTTCTGGAACATATTTCTCTTTGAATAGTTCTTTGAATCCATCACAGGTTTTACCAGCTTCTCTATTCCCGGCGGTGAGAGCTTCCCACCATAGTTCAGCTTCTTCTTGTAGGAGCCAAGCGCCCATAAAAGCTTTATCTTGATCACCGAGCCTTAGGCCTTCTAGTATTTTCTCGCACGTTTTCAGCCATGCAAGGGCCTCTATTACTATGCCAGTTCCCGAGAAGGTTTTTCCTCCTAGGTTCTTGTATCTCTTAGCTATGCAGTCCAGCTCGAATTGTTGAGCGGCCGTGGGTTGTACCAAGGGTCCTTCTTCAACTGGGACTTCTCCTCGTCCTCTGCCACGGCCAGCTCGGCCTCCTCTAGCAGCGGCTGCTCGGGTAGCCATTGTTCAAATTTTGTATAAGCAAGAAAAGAGTCAGCCTACATAAATGATAATTTTATTGCATGGTTAAGCAGAAAACTTAAGGAAAGATAACGATGGACTGATCAAATTGTTTTTGCTATTCTGCTTGGCTCATTCTAGGACATTACTAGTCCTATCTCTAATGAGCTACTCGCCTTAGAATACTACTGATTCTATTTTGACGAAGTGTTTAATGTGTTAGACTCCAGAACTAAGGTTAACCAAAGCTCTGATACCAGCTGTGACGATCCCAAAACCCCGTGACACGGTGTTAAGGATAATCATTGGAATATAACACATTAATCATCATTAGCAGATCACAGATATTAGCATAAACGAGAAATAGAATAATTTACACACATATGACAGCGGAATCATATAGATATCACCACATCAGAGAGCACAGTGCAAGATACAACTTAGTGCATAATAATACATAATCAGTCATCATCGCTAGAGGCGGAATCATACATAAAGAGTACACAAAATAAATATCAGTCTACATCGCCAATGGCGGAATCATAATACATATACAATAATGGCGGAAAGAGTCAAAGTCAGCATGGTGTAGTCAAGCCTCGCCATGAGCCAAAAGTACACGAGATACATGTAACTAGGCTACCCGTGTGAAAATGAGGGCACCCGAGTTTGCAAGGTGAAACAAACTACGAGTCAGTCATGGGACTGGTATGAGAAATCCACTTAACTTATTAACAACAATAATAAGGCAAATCAAAGGACCACGCCACTTTCGCGGAACGGGTTTACTCCAATGAGTGTTAGTGCATGAAATAAGGTAAATGATTAAATCATCGCAATGCTTTTTATAAAATGAAGCCATTATAAGACTCAGGTCCCATCACACAATGCAACGCAAGCCGGAGGATAGAGTTTTACCTTATAATGGCCAAAAATGCTTCATACGAATAAAATGAAAGTGTTTGATATAATTACTAGTGCATATATGTTTCAAAAGCGATTTCAATCATAAATATCAATCAAAGGCGGCATAAATGACCCATACCACTATGTCGCTGTACTAGTAATACAATCACATCCGAAATTTCGTATTGGAAATTAGATTCCTTCATGAGTCGAGGCAAGGGGCAAGCTCATCTCCAATTCGAGACACTCTAGCAAATGTCTCAGGACCCCACTATGATCCTTGGATCTTCAGGGCCGGTCCTCTCTTACTTTTAAGGATTAGTTATTCCTGAACACACGTTTCCCGGTCCTTACAGACCTATATCGAGGCGCCTCGCATTCCAACAACCACACAGGTGAAAAGTATATATAATGTCAGGGCTGGTAGGTCACTGACACCACCTTAGCTAGAAAGAAACGTCGTGCTCTCCCTGCAATCACTATCCCGTTTATGACTCATACGAGGTGTGAGGCTCGCGAATCCACGTTATACACAAAGCTACGTCACACAGACCATGCTTTGATCATCAACCACAAGACTTTGCTTTGCAACAGAAGCCTTGATCATATGCCACTTAGGCGTGTCACACAGGCAATCCACTCCATGCGACTGATTTCTATCAATACATAACCTCTGAGCTCGTACGTCTCAGAGAAGGGCGTTAAGCAAGAGAATAAATTCTCCGCCGCCAAATAGATATATATTTAACAGAGATCAATCAGCACAGAACAAAATCCAATGTCAGACACACAGTCCATTTACAAGTTCGTTCTGGGTTTGAACGAAACCGGAGGCACTAATTCCTCGCATATCCGCACAATCAACAATACGTCCGGACGGCTACTACTTCAGCTCCTTCAAGGTAGCTACTCCAATCACGAGCATCAGTAGCGCACATCCATCCAATGTGAAGATCGTCGGTCTTCAACCATCTTCGACTCTTCGACTTCTCAACGTCGATCGATTATTTGAAATGAGATGAACTCGGCCTTTTCAAATAACCCACGTATATTTAGATTTTCAAATCAATTTATCACATGGTTAGACTATTCAACATTCACATTTCAGTTCTTTAGTTATACTTTTCATGTTAAATACATTCAACAATCACATATCAAGCAAACACAACAAAATTGGTTTATTTCCACTCTATATCGTCTGTAGTATTTTATAATGATATATCGCCATATTTATTTATTTAAAACAGCCATATTTAATTAAATGACGTTTCAGGTCGTGCCGAGGCACTGGCGTTGTTTTTCACTAAATTTGTTTTACACATATCTGAAAATCTAACCGTTGGATCTTCACAAATTTTATATCATTAGAAAGATCATTTCAAAACGAATCCAACGGTTTCAGTTTCGGGAAAATCCGAGGGTCGGATCTTCCACACTAGTCGTTTGAAGTTACGATTTCAAATTACGAACTACAGCATCGTTATTCGATTTAATTTAATTATATTTTTATATATATAAATATAATCGTTTCTGGCGTATTTTTTCTTCAGGTTTGAATTAAACATTCCAGACAATCCAACCGTCGGATCTTTACAAAGTTGGTGTCGTTGGAAAGATATTTCCAAGGCGAACCCAACGGTTGTGGTTTCGGGAAAATCCAATGGTCGGATTTCCCGCACTAGTCGTTTGAAATCACGGTTTCAAAACACGAACTGCACGGCCACGTTTCATTTTAATTTTATTTATATTTATATATTTATATAAATATAGTTCATTCAAAAATTCCTATATCGTTTTTACTTCAAATATTTCACTAACGCCTTTAAATTTTGGAAAATTTCGCCATAACCTCCTTTGTACGGGAGGGGCTAGGAAAATTCCCAAACAGCCACACGGGCGTCTCATCTCAAAAAGAAAAAGAAAAAGCCAAGTAGCTAGCCAACAGGCTCATAAAATCATCACCCAAAGAAAACAGTAAACGTGTACCCATTTGTCGGGCACAAAATTTTATTCCTCTTCTCTAGCCTCTTTACTATAACCTGTTCAATAAATATGCATGTACATATATGCAATTCTTATCACTTGTCATTTTCCATTCAACTTCATATTTAATTCATTTTGGTTTGAAAACACCATTCGTTCTAATGTTGCATGCATAGGCAAAAATCATATCATTAGCTAATTAATGAATATTTCAACTCATGAATATTTATTTGAACTAGTGGTTATTTTAACACTTCATATTTCAAAAATGATAATTTTGGCGAACTAAAATATATTTCAACACATGACTATTTTATTTAGTTCCTATGCATGTTAAAAATAATATCTCTTTCACAAATATTTATTTCAACGCTCGCATATCTTTAGCATATCACATACATGATAAAAATGGTATTTTTATCACTTAAAATATTTATTCAACACATGAATTTTTCCAATACACACACTTCTCAACTCATGAGCATCTCCACACATGGATATTTTATATATGTTGTTCATATAAAAAGATGAAATTTTTATTGTTGAAAATATTTATATATAAGGCGAATATTTTACATACTTCATATATATTATAAAAATGTGATTTTTATTGTTTAAACACTTTATTCATTCACACATGAATTTAATTTTCACACATCACTTCTCAACACATGAGCATTTCCACACATGGATATAGTTTCAACACATGACTTTAATTTCAACGCATGAAGATAATTTCAACATACGAAAATAATTTCAACATATGAAAATAATTCTAACACATGAATATTATTCAAAATTTCGGCAGCATAACGGCAGGGTAGTTAAAACCGGCACCGTCCCTAGTACAGCTCCTCGCTCTACCTTAAAACCTCGCGGTTTTTGACAATGGGGATTCATGCATCTAATTCGCACGCAGGCGGCATGTTTTATTTTCATTTCCATAATTATTTCCAATTTATTTCAATCACCAATGGGTATTTTTCAACCACAACCAATCAATATCAACCACAAACAATTATTCAACCATTCGCATTTTTCGTCCAATATTTCACACCAATTCACAACAATAAATATTGTCCATGTTTTGTGGACAAGGGGAGTATATATATATATATATATATATATATATATATATATGTATATATGTATATATGTATATATTATTTCTATATTTCACTTGCATTTCAACACATATATCAATTATTCTATGCATGTATAATCCATACTTCACTCATATAGCTTACACAACGCATGTACATGAGGTATACAACACGAGTGTAATTTATATTTCGCTTATATAATTTATACACGACATTTTCCATTCAAATTCATTTAATTTAGATTTCTCACATTGGTTTTCGGAGTGCTAAAAATCGTAGATGACTCAGAAAAATCCGCGGTCTCTTCTATGTGGTAGAGAGCCTCCTTGCGGTCCCGATGTTTCCTGTTTCATCGAATTTCGTCAACACACCATAAAGATATGATTTTTCAAAGTTCAAACATCAAAAAGGACTCACCTTTCATGATGGTTCAAAACTAGGGTTGCAGTTTTCGCGAGAACTGAGGCACGATACTACGATCGGAAGGTACAACGTGGAAGAGGGAGGAAAGGGGAGTCGATCGGTGGTGGTTGGAGGTGGTTCGGTGGTCTCTGGCGATCGTGGCGGCGCTAGGAAGTCATCGACTTTGGGTCGACGATTAAGGCGATAGCGGCGACGAGGGGGGGGTCGAGGCAGGGTCGGATTTGAAGAGGGGAGGGAGGCGCGTCGAGGTAGGGTGTTGGCGATGGCTGGAGATGGCCGAGGCGGCGGCGATTGGCTTGGGAAGCGGCGAAGTCGTGGATCGTCGGGGGCGATAAAGGAAAAGGGTTTTTTGAGGTTTTTTTATTTTTAAAATAATGAAAGAAAAATTCTGATTGGCCAAAGGTTTTATTAAATTTTTAAATAGTGTTTCTCCACACGGACACCAATTCAAACCCAACGACTGTCGTCCCTAGCTAAATACCCCCATCCCGGACACAATGGGATATGTTTCGTTGGCCAATTCGACTGTTACAGTCAGTTATTCTTCAAATTAAAGTATAAAACATTTAATTTTAACTTTGAACGTACATTTCAATTTTCCAGGGCCTCAAACTGATTCCAAAAATTCCAGAAAAATAAATCTAGCTATGTTTTGATGCTACGGTCCCAACAAAACTAGTTTCGTCGAATTCTGAGATCGTTTGAAAAATGACCTTTTTCTGGTCGATCCAATTTAACAGAAATTGACCAAACACATTTTCTTTTGCCACGCTCACATACTAGCTTCAAAAATTATGAAATTTGAAACCTAGCAATATTTTGACATCCCGGACCCAACAAAAGTGGTTTCGTCGAATTCCGAGGTCGTTTGCAAAATATCTATTTTCAAGGGCTATATATTCAATATAGCGACCTTTCTGAAAATTCATTCGGCCATAACTTTTGATTCCCGCTATGAAACTTCGATTTTTCAAATTCGTTAGAAAGGTTTTGATAAATAGACTTAAATATTTTTGGTTTCACTAAAATCCGTTATATTTTCCACCCTGCACAGTCAGTCAAATTTTGAATTCAAATTTTCAAACTGACTCACTATTTCTAATTCACTATTTTATTAAAATATTCTATTTCAATTGTTCAAATTCCTTTGAAATAACCAATTTAAAATTTTTAAATTGGCTCGTATTTTCCGGGTTGTTACAAATTCAATTTTGATTTGAATTTGAAATGAAGGTTGAAATAGTTTTTGAAACAAATTTGAAATGATTTATAAAATTCGTTTTAAAAGGAAATCGACGAAATATTATATATATATATATATATATATATATTATATGTATAATGGCCTGAATAGAACGCGCCGCGCCGCGGTAGTTCGTGAATTTCGACCATTAACTTCGAATGGACATTACGGGAGATCCGACCGTCGGATTCTCCTGAAACTGGAACCGTTGGGTTTTTATCGAAAAGAGCTTTCTAACAAATACAAGAGATTTGAACTCTGACGGTTGGATTTGGAATTATGTCCAAATCAAATTTGGAAAAGGTCGTTGTAAGTGCAGTTCGGTGGCCGTTATTGGAAATCGACTGTACGAGCCTTGATAAAATTATAAAAAATATCAATAATTTGTGTAAAATCATAAGAAATGATTTGTGAAGAATTGGGATGAAAAACTCCATATTTGATAAGATAAAAATAGATTTTTATCGAAATGAACTAGTTTTGAACTAGAATTAAAATCCAATTATTTTTAAATAAATAAATTGGATTTGAAATGGGTTTTAAATAACCAGAATTTCCAATATATGAATTGGAATGGATTTGAATCGAAATTTTCTTTGGAATATTTCGATATTAGATTCCGCGATTATACATATTTTGAAGGAAATTTGGAAGAAATATTTTATATCGTTATTTCCAAAGCGATATTTGTGGGTTTCAGAATTTAATATTGAATATAAGCCGATATATTTTCTATTCAGAGCCTTGTATTTAATATCAACTGGGATTTGGGTT
The DNA here is from genome assembly GCA_030737875.1 of Allium sativum. Lineage (NCBI taxonomy): Eukaryota > Viridiplantae > Streptophyta > Magnoliopsida > Asparagales > Amaryllidaceae > Allium > Allium sativum. The sequence goes on from CM060912.1 coordinate 897,522,738, forward strand.
TGTCGTGAATGGTGTCTTCAACAACAATGTTCTTAAACCCCGTTGAGAAAAGATTAAATCTTTTTATTTAGATTTAATGAAGTATACCAATTAATTAATATATTTAATTGGAATTGAATTAGAATTGAATTGTGGGTTTATCGTGAGCTGTGTTTTAAATGACATTAGTTCTTTAACCCAGTAAAAGGAGTTTTAATGAATCTATAATTATATTGAAATGTGAATTTATAATTTAAATTATCAAATTTGGAAAGTGAGCAAGAATGGGTATCACCAGTTTTGCTCCAAAGCGATAGTTAAATCTTTAATTAGATTTGAACGTGAAATGGTAATTAATTTTACCGATAACACCGTGGTGTTAGATATGGAGTATTACCAGTTTTGCTTCATGGGATGAATAGGTTGGGATTGGGAAATAAAATAAATAATTACTTTGGTGTGGTTCGCTAATCCCGACTAGTTTGGAAAGCCTTAACATGGTTTGAAATGACATCCAAAGGAAGATTAAAGAATAAATTTAAAAGAATTTATCTTTGATAAAATTAATGGGAACCTTTCCCTGAGAATGTGAAATTTAGAAACTAACTGTAGGTTAGCTAAGAAGAATGGTTTCCTGGGCATTGATCTGATGTTGGTTTCGGCCTTTGGGGTTAATATTTGGGGAAGTTCGGGTCGTCTCATTTTGGTATCAGAGCTTTGGTTTACAGAGCTCGAGGACAAGACACATTAGAACCATACAAAAGAATTCATCAGATATTGGATTAGTAATATCCAATTAGAATGACTCGTTAGAGATAGGATCAATAGTATCCTAGAACGAGTGTGAAGAGTATATTTTTAAAATGAAAAATTTTGCTTTGAAATTTAAATCGTTTTATACGTATTTGAAAATTTATTTATTTTGAACCTGGACAATCGAGTATATAAAGATTTCGCGTATACGCGTCATGAACGTATATTCAAAGTTTTAATATACTGGATAGATATAGAACCGCACTCTACTAGCCCGGAAATGTTCTGATGGTGGTTCGAAACATCATCAGCATTTATTTTCGAGTGACGAAGGTGTGATATCTATATATTTCCATCATGCTGGTGTGAGAACCGAAACTAGATAGGTTTATTGTTGTGATTTGGCATCAAAAACATGATTTTCTGTATATATATCAAAATTATGAATTTGAAACGTTAATCCAGTAATTGATTGATGGTTGTGTTGTTTGTTTATTTGTTTGATAATTTTGAACTGTTATGCCAAATTGAACCGAATATTGAACTGTATTGAAAAATGATTGCAAATGCATGCATATACATGTACTTAAATTGAACAGGTCATAGCAAGGAGGCTAGAGCAGAAGAATAAAATTGTTTGCCCGACAAATAGGTACATATTTATTGTATTTGTTTGGGTTTGGGTGATTTTATGAGCCGATTGGCTAGCCGCTTGGCTTTTTCTTTTTCTTTTGGATTGAAGAAGGCCATGGGAGGCTATATGAAATATCCCGAAGTCCCCGGTGCAGGGGAGGTTATGGCGAAATTTTTCGAAAATTTAGGGTGTTAGCCAAATTTTTGAAAAATTTGAAAAGTTCTTAGAAACTGAAAATTTAAAGAACTTAAGCCGTAAAGAAAAAAATGGAAGTTGAGTTGATTTGTAAAACAACTTTCAGCTTCGTTCCTTTTCAGGGACGAAAAGTTTTAAGTGGGGGAGATTGTAATAACCCGGAAATTCTGAGCTAATTTAAAATTTTTATTTTGGCAATTTTAGTGAATTTTGAATATTTAAAATGAATTATTTTAAATAATAACGACGAGAAATTTATTTTGAATAGAATAGAACGTATATACTTATATAGATCGTCGTTGGAATATAAATATTTATTTTAAATTATAAAAGGAATTGAAAATGGCGCGGTAGTTCGATAATTCGATTTCAAAGTTCAAATGAATGTACCAGGTGCAAAATAAACCGGATTTTGGCAAAACCAAAAATATTAGAATCCAATTGAGAATATCTTCCCAACGAATCCGAAAAATCAAAATTTCATAGCGGGGACAAAAAGTTATGTCCAGTTGAAAATTCAGAATAGTCACTATGGAATTCTGGCCCTTAAAAATGGAAATCTTGCAAACGACCTCGGTTTTCGACGAAACCACTTTTGTTGGATCTGTGATGTCAAGTTATTATTAGGTTTCAAAATTTGTAAATTTTCAACTCAATATGTGAACGTGGCAAAGGAAAACGTGTTTTGACAGTTTTAGTTGATTTTAATCGACTGGAAAATGGCCATTTTTCAAACGCTCTCAGAATTCGACGAAATTAGTTTTGTTAGGACCGTATCGTCAATACGAAGCTAGAAAATATTTTTCGGGAATTTTTCTAGTTAGTATGTGGCCCCGGTAAATTTAAATGCGCGTTCAAATTCAATATATAGAGTTATATGTTGATTTTGACGAGAATTGATCGAAAAGGCCGATCTGGCTGACGATATATATCCCATTGTGTTCGGAATGGGGGTAATTAGCTATGGACGACAGGCGGTGGGTTCGATTTCGAGTTCGAAAATAAAAAGTTGCTTTTTGAAAATAAATAATTAAATAATATATAAAATAAAACCTCGCTGTGACGGCCAGGAATTTCGCTCGATCCGAATCAGTCGTTAAACCGATCTATACCGTTCGAAACCCCTGATCGTTTGAGAGCAGGACAAATCAGAACGCAGACGGAAGAACATTTCATTGTTATTACAACAATTCCATCAGATACAAGAATATACAGAGTATAAATGAATAAATTACATTCGAAAAATATCAGAGATTACAATAAATTACATAGCAGCGGAAAATAATACAAAGCATAACTGAAGGTGATATACGGATACAGAGCTTTCCGGATATCATTCCAGCTGTAAACCAGGATCCTGTGAATATAAATCTGCAAAACCAAAACTACTAGCTGTCCGTGTCGAAAATAGGGGCACCCAGAGTTTATGTTAAAACAATAAACTCCAGGTCAGTCATGTGACTGGTGTGAGAACTAAAACAGTTATTTAAAACTTTATTTAAAGAGGGTAATTCAAGGGACCACGCCGTATAACACGGAACGGGTTTCCTCCCAAGAATACCAGTGCATAGAATAAACAGCGCAATGCTTTTTCGAAAAATGAAGCTATTATAAGACCCAGGTCCCATCACACAATGCAACGCAAGCCAGAGGATAGGGTTTTACCTTATAACAGCCAAACATGCTTGGTACGTTTAAAACAAATCATTTGATACTATAATAAGTGTATAGCGTCAAAACAGTTTCAATCATAAATATCAGTCATAGGCGGCATAGCTACCATCTACTATGTCGCCATACTAGTTCTACAATTAAAACCGCAATACACGTATTGGAAATTGGATTTCCGTCATGAGTCGAGGCAAGGGGCAAGCTCCTCTCCGCTTCGAGACACTCTAGCAAATGCTCAGGACTACACACTCTGGGCAGCCACTGGATCGGTTGGGCCGGTCCTCTGTTACGTTTGAGGATTAGTTATTCCTGAACACACGTTTCCCGGTCCTTACAGACCTATAATCGAGGCACCTCATTCCAACAACCACAAAGGTGAAAAGTATATAAATGTCAGGGCTGGTAAGTCACTGACACCACCAAAGCTAGAAAGAAACGTCGTGTTCTCCCAACGGTCCGTATCCCGTTTTTAACTCATACCGAGGTGTGAGGCTCGCGAATCCACGCTATACACAAACTGCCACGTAGGTCGTGCTTTGATCATCAACCACAAGACTTTGCTTTTCAACAGAAGCCTTGATCCATGCAACTCAGCGTGCCACACAGGCAATTCATGCCATGCGATTGATATCTATCGATATATAACCTCTAAGCTCGTACGTCTCAGAGAAGGGCGTTAAGCAAGAGAATAAATTCTCCGCCGCCAAACAGATATATATTTAACAGAAATCAATCAACACAGAATAAAATCCAATGTCAGACACACAATCCACTTATAAGTTCGTTCTAGGTCTGAACGAAACCGGAGGCACTTTCCTCGCATATCCATCGATCTCCAAGTACGTCTGGACGACCACCAACTGATTCCCTCATCTTGGGTGTACAGCCCAATCAAGATCATCAGTAATCACCCAAACGATGTGAAGACTTCCGGTCTTCGACCACCGTCTTCATCTTCGACATATCGTCGAATCGGTTATTCCGAATGGGTATAAACCCGGACTTTCCGAACAACCCGCGTATATTAAAAATATTACACAAACACAACATACGCCTCATTCCAATTCCACATTCTTAGGGAAAGGTTCCCATTAATTTTATCGAAGATAAATTCTTTAAAATTTATCCTTTAATCTTCCTTTGGATGTCGTATTAAACCAAATTATGGTTTTCCAAACTAGTCGGGATTAGCGACCCACACCGAAGTAATTATTTATTTTATCTCCCAATCCCAACCTATTCATCCCATGAAGCAAAACTGATAATACTCCATATCTAACACCACGGTGTTATCGGTAAAATTAATTACCATTTCACGTTCAAATCTAATTAAAGATTTAACTATCGCTTTGGAGCAAAACTGGTAATACTCCATTCTCGCTCATTTTCTAAATTTGATCATTTAGATTATCAAATCACATTTCAATCTAATTGCAGATTCATTACAACTCCTTTTACTGGGTTAAAGAACTAGTGTTATTTAAAACACAGTTCTCGATAAACCCAAATCACGTTCTATTTATTTATCGGGTTAAAGAACAAGTGTCATGTAAAACACCCTTCACGATAAACCCACAAATCAATTCTATTTAAAACCCATTTCAAATCCAATTTATTTATTTAAAAATAAATGGGTTTTAATTTTAGTTCAAAACTAGTTCATTTTGATAAAAATCTATTTTTATCTTTTCAAATATGGGGTTTTTCATCCTAATTTTTCCCAAATCATTTTTTTATGATTTTACACAAATTACTACTATTTTTAATAATTTTATCAAGGCCCGTACAGTCGATTTCCATCAACGGCCATCGAACTGCACTTACAACGACCTTTTCCAAATTTGATTTGGACGTATCTCCAAATCCAACCATTAGGTTTCAAATTTCTAATATTCGTTAGAAAGCTCTTTTCGATACGAACCCAATGGTTCCGGTTTTAGGAGGATCCGACGGTCGGATCTCCCGTAATGTCCGTTTGAAATAAATGGTCGAAATTCGCGAACTGCCGCGGCGCGGCGCATTCTATTCAGGCCATTATATTATATATATAATATATATTTCATCGATTTCTATTTAAAACGAATTATATAAATAGTTTTAAATTCGTTTCAAAAACAATTTCAACTTCCATTTCAATTCAAATCAAAATTGAATTTTTCTTTATAAATTCGTTTTAAAATTCATTCCTATTCAATTCAAATTTCAATTCAATTTGAATTCATCTCAATTCGTTTTAAATTCAATTCGAATTCGTTTTCAATTCAACTCGAATTGGTTTTCAATTCAATTCGAATTGGTTTTATATTCAATTCTATTCAATTCAATTTGAATTCATTTTCAATTCAATTCGAATTGGTTTTCAATTCAATTAGAATTGGTTTTCTATTCAGTTCAATTCAAATTCGTTTTCTATTCGATTCAATTCAAATTGGTTTTTCTATTCGATTCAATTCAAATTGGTTTCCTAATCAAATCAAATTCGTTTTCTATTCAATTCAAATTCAATTCGAATGTAATCGATATAAATATCGTTCGCGTCAAAATAGCGCATCTCTAATCAACACGGCTTTATATTCAACAAATGGATCTATATTTCTTTCAATACACGACTCTATATCTTTGTCAACACACGACTAATCTCAATGAATGAGTACTGTCCACGTGTGACTATTTTTATTATTTAATATATTTTATAAAAATTATGGTATCTATCGTTTGATTTCAAATCAGACTCCAACCGTAAACTAGTAAGAGAACGATTCCCTGAATATTAACCCCGAAGGCCGAAACCAACATCAGATTAATATCCAGGAGACCACTCATCTTATCTATTTTGCGGTTAGTTTCTAATTTTATATCTAATAAAGATGTAGTTTTTATTGTTAAAATACTTCGTTCAACACATGACTAATCTCAACGGATGAGTACTGTCAACACATGAACCTTTATTTTATAATGATAAAGATGTAAATTTTATTATTAAAATATTTCGTTCAACACATGACTAATCTCAACGGATGAGTACAGTCAACACATGAACCTTTATTTTATAATGATAAAGATGTAAATTTTATTATTAAAATATTTCGTTCAACACATGACTAATCTCAACGGATGAGTACAGTCAACACATGAACCTTTATTTTATAATATTCTTTATTTTCTAAATTGGAATGAGGCCCAATCAATTACCATATAGTGTTAACTATATGGATTCCATACAACACATGTATATAATAGCAACGATAAATAATCAACCATCATCCAAAGTGCACTACACTGTATAAGCATTAAATATAGATATCTAACGCTTATAACAGCCTGTCAATCAATCGATCGACATACAACTAATTATTGGGATTAATGTACGCCGTATTTTATCCCAATACCCGTGTGGGGTTTCAAACAATCAAACACAGATTTTATTTGTGCAGTTGGGCGATGTGTAAAATTTATCGTCCCAATCAATGTCCTTCAAATAGGTGTACATAAACAAACCGTCCGGTTTGTAAATGAATATTTATTTATTCACATTCACGTTAAAAATCATATTTTTAACGACCAAATTACTTTATTCAACCTATGAATGTTCTATTCGGTTCATTTACTAAATAAAATGATATCATTTTTTGCTAACTTATTTTAGAAAATTTCGGCGGCATAACGGCGCGATACTAGAAACGGGACGAGGCCTAGCCTTATCCCCGGTCTAGTGAAGGCCCACGCCATTCACACAACAATCAAATCAATTTCATTTCACCAAACAATCAAGTTCAAATCAAGTAATCTAACCAACTACACAACCAAACAAACAAGTCCATGGTCTATGGACAATGGTGTCAGGTGCTACTAAACACCGTCTGCATCCTAGTATATATATATAACTAGAAAAAGAAATTTTGAGTGAGAAGTTCTCGCCAACTAGCTAATCCAATCATCTCGACTCTTCTTATGTAGAAAATCTTGTCGTTCTCGCCTTTTGTCACTTTCGTTGCCCGTAGCCACTACATGTATAAAAATCACATTTTTATTATCTACATTATATAAAAATCTTATCTTTATATCTTCTATAAGTTAAAAATCGGATTTTTATCCTCTCTATAATATAAAGATCATATTTTTATTTATTCATATGTCAAAAACTGTAGAAGCTTTAAAATGGAGAAAACTCACTTTTTTCCAACGTCCGGATTCGCTGTTTGGGTCCTAGACTTTGCAAACGAGTTTCAATCTTCACACCATCTTTTTCTAGCTTAAACGCGCCATTCCGGACAACTTTCGCCTAAGGGTCTTTTTGCCGAAAATGCTCCAATTCGCCAGAATTCGCGAAAGTACACGAATTTAACCGCTTTTGAACAGCAGACTTCAAATGCGTTTTCCGAGCAGCTCCGAGCTCCAAAACATGACTTCCATATAGCCAAATCGAAGAGAATTTCGTTCTCTACAACTTTGGTCTAGAGGGACTTTGGCCAAAAGCGCACCGTTTGAGAGTTATTTGCGAAATAAGGACAGGGTGTTATTTGCAAAACGGGCGATTAGTGTAAAATGGGTTTTTGGTGAACGGGGGGCCCACGGCCGGAGGGATGGCCTGAGGGGGGGCGCCGGACCTGATTGAGGTGGGGGAGTCCGCTGGTGGGTGATGGCGGGGGTGGTGGGGCCCGGAGTGGTGGTGGTTGGTGTTGAAGGCCTAGGGTTCATGAGAAGAGGAGAGAGAAGGAGGAGGAGGAAGAGGAGGAGGAGGAGATGGCGCCGGAGGGGAGGAGGAGCGGCGGCGGTGGGTGGTGGCAGCGGAGGAGGGGCGACAGCGGCGGTGGTGAGTGGAGGCCATTTTTAAGTTTTTTGAAGAGAAAGAGAGAAGTGAAATTATGAAGAGAGAAATGGAGTAAAAGTGATTATATATTAGTTTCTCGCGTATCGCCTGAACGCTAGCGATCTTCGATGGCCGCGGATTTTGGACACGAGATAGTAGACGTGAAGTCGAGTCCAACGAAACAAGTTTCGTCGAATTCCGAGTTCGTTTGACCATTCAAAAAAAATCACAAAAATGCTCAGATAAGCTCTAAAAATGCGATTTTGGCGCACCTTTTCTTCTCGCACGCTCACATGCTAATTCAAAAAATCAAGCCCTCTTGGATTTAACCATTATTAGACGATACGAATCCATAAAAAAAACGAAATCGAATTCTGAGGTCGTATCAATAATGTTCCTTTGTAAAATGACTGCTCGCTTTACCCGGAACTGTTTCAGCTCGCACGGCCACATACTAACTCCGTTCGACGCGCCATTTGGAACTCAATAATGATTTGTCATTGTGAATTCATAAAAATTTATCTCATCGAATTCTGAGCTCGTATGCAAAATTTCACTTTTTAAGGGCTATGTTTTGTTAACCGAAAAGCTCCTGTCAATTGCCACTATTCCGGATATCGGAATATATCGAAGCTTATACTTTTCGGAGTTCTAAACGATAGTTTGAACTCAATGGAAGTGGTTTCGAGTCCAAATTCATCCGTATGCAAAATTTGACTTTTTGGGCCATGTATAATTTACATAGCGACTATTCTGAATTTTCAACTGGGCATAACTTTTGATTCCCATTATGAAATTTCGATTTTTTAGATTCGTTGGAAAGATATTTACGAATAGATTCTAATATTTTTGGTTTCACTAAAATCCGGATTGTTTTGCACCCGGTACATTCAATTGAAGTTTGAAATCGAATTATCGAACGACCACGCCATTTTCATTTCCTTTTATAATTATATATAATTATTTATATTCTAACAACGGCGTATATATATATACGTTCTAATTATATTCAAAATAAATTTCTCGTCGATATTATTTAAAATAATTCATTTTAAATATTCAAAATTCACTAAAATTGCCAAAATAAAAAATTTAAACTGGCTCAGATTTTCCGGGTTATTACAATCTCCCGCACTTAAAACTTTTCGTCCCCGAAAAGGAACAAAGTCGAAAGTGGTTTGATTAATCAGCTCTACGTTCGATCTGGCTCCCATTCTCCAACTTTTCAGTTTCTGAGAATTTTCAAGTTTTCAAAAATGTGGCTAACACCCGGAATTTTCGAAAAATTTCGCCATAACCTCCTTTGTACGAAGAGCACGGGAAAATCCCGAAATTGCCATATAGGCCTTCTGATCTCAAAAAGAAAAAGAAAAAGCCAAGCGGCTAGCCAATCGGCTCATAAAATCATCATCACCCAAACGAAATAGGAAATTATGATAAATATGTACCTATTTGTCGGGCAAACAAATTTTATTCTCTGCTCTAGCCTCCTTGCTATGACCTGTTCAATGTACGTACATGTATATGCAAGCAAATGCGACCAATTTTCAATACAGTCCAATATTTGATTCTATTAGGCATAATGGTTCAAAATTATCAACCAAATAAACAAACAACACAAACATCAATCAATTAGTGAATTTAACGTTTCAAATTCATAATTTTGATACATATACTGAAAATCATGTTTTTGATGCCAATTCACAACAAATAAATCTATCTATATAAGTTTTGGTTCTCACACCAGTCTGATGGAAATATATAGATATCACACCTTCGTCACTCGAAAATAAATGCTGGTGATGGTATACTTCATCATCAGGACCATGTCCGGGCGACTAGAGTGTGACTATATCTATCTAATATATTAAAACTTCGAATATACGTTCATGACGCATATATGCAAAACCTTTATATACTAGATTGTCCAAATTCAAAATAAATAAAATATTCAAATACGTATAAAACGATTTAAATTTTCAAAACAAAATTGTTTTTATTTGAAAAATATACTCTTCACACTCGTTCTAGGATACTACTGATCCTATCTCTAACGAGTCATTCTAATTGGATATTACTAATCTAATATCTGATGAATTCTTTCGTATGGTTCAAATGTGTCTTGTTCTCGAGCTCTGTAAACCAAGGCTCTGATACCAAATGTGACGGCCGGGAATTTCGCTCGATCCGAATCAGTCGTTAAACCGATCTAGACCGTTCGAAACCCCTGATCGTTTGAGAACATGACAAATCAGAACGTAGACGGAAGAACAATTCATTGTTATTACAACAATTCCACCAGATACAAGAATATACAGAGTATAAATGAATAAATTACATTCGACAAATATCAGAGATTACAATAAATTACATAGCAGCGGAAAATAATACAAAGCACAACTGAAGGTGATATACGGATACAGAGCTTTCCGGATATCATTCCAGCTGTAAACCAGGATCCTGTGAATATAAATCTGCAAAACCAAAACTACTATCTTCCCGTGTCGAAAATAGGGGCACCCAGAGTTTATGTTAAAACAATAAACTCCAGGTCAGTCATGTAACTGGTGTGAGAACTAAAACAGTTATTTAAAACTTTATTTAAAGATGGTAATTCAAGGGACCACGCCGTATAACACGGAACGGGTTTCCTCCCAAGAATACCAGTGCATAGAATAAATAGCGCAATGCTTTTTCGAAAAATGAAGCTATTATAAGACCCAGGTCCCATCACACAATGCAACGCAAGCCAGAGGATAGGGTTTTACCTTATAACAGCCAAACATGCTTGGTACGTTTAAAACAAATCATTTGATACTATAATAAGTGTATAGCGTCAAAACAGTTTCAATCATAAATATCAATCATAGGCGGCATAGCTACCATCTACTATGTCGCCATACTAGTTCTACAATTAAAACCGCAATACACGTATTGGAAATTGGATTTCCGTCATGAGTCGAGGCAAGGGGCAAGCTCCTCTCCGCTTCGAGACACTCTAGCAAATGCTCAGGACTACACACTCTGGGCAGCCACTGGATCGGTTGGGCCGGTCCTCTCTTACGTTTGAGGATTAGTTATTCCTGAACACACGTTTCCCGGTCCTTACAGACCTATAATCGAGGCGCCTCATTCCAACAACCACAAAGGTGAAAAGTATATAAATGTCAGGGCTGGTAAGTCACTGACACCACCAAAGCTAGAAAGAAACATCGTGTTCTCCTAACGGTCTGTATCCCGTTTTTAACTCATACCGAGGTGTGAGGCTCGCGAATCCACGCTATACACAAACTGCCACGTAGGTCGTGCTTTGATCATCAACCACAAGACTTTACTTTTCAACAGAAGCCTTGATCCATGCAACTCAGCGTGCCACACAGGCAATTCATGCCATGCGATTGATATCTATCGATATATAACCTCTAAGCTCATACGCCTCAGAGAAGGGCGTTAAGCAAGAGAATAAATTCTCCGCCGCCAAACAGATATATATTTAACAGAAATCAATCAACACAGAATAAAATCCAATGTCAGACACACAATCCACTTACAAGTTCATTCTGGGTCTGAACGAAACCGGAGGCACTTTCCTCGCATATCCATCGATCTCCAAGTACGTCTGGACGACCACCAACTGATTCCCTCATCTTGGGTGTACAGCCCAATCAAGATCATCAGTAATCACCCAAACGATGTGAAGACTTCCGGTCTTCGACCACCGTCTTCATCTTCGACATATCGTCGAATCGGTTATTCCGAATGGGTATAAACCCGGACTTTCCGAACAACCCGCGTATATTAAAAATATTACACAAACACAACATACGCCTCATTCCAATTCCACATTCTTAGGGAAAGGTTCCCATTAATTTTATCGAAGATAAATTCTTTAAAATTTATCCTTTAATCTTCCTTTGGATGTCGTATTAAACCAAATTATGGTTTTCCAAACTAGTCGGGATTAGCGACCCACACCGAAGTAATTATTTATTTTATCTCCCAATCCCAACCTATTCATCCCATGAAGCAAAACTGATAATACTCCATATCTAACACCACGGTGTTATCGGTAAAATTAATTACCATTTCACGTTCAAATCTAATTAAAGATTTAACTATCGCTTTGGAGCAAAACTGGTAATACTCCATTCTCGCTCATTTTCTAAATTTGATCATTTAGATTATCAAATCACATTTCAATCTAATTGCAGATTCATTACAACTCCTTTTACTGGGTTAAAGAACTAGTGTTATTTAAAACACAGTTCACGATAAACCCAAATCACGTTCTATTTATTTATCGGGTTAAAGAACAAGTGTCATGTAAAACACCCTTCACGATAAACCCACAAATCAATTCTATTTAAAACCCATTTCAAATCCAATTTATTTATTTAAAAATAAATGGGTTTTAATTTTAGTTCAAAACTAGTTCATTTTGATAAAAATCTATTTTTATCTTTTCAAATATGGGGTTTTTCATCCTAATTTTTCCCAAATCATTTTTTTATGATTTTACACAAATTACTACTATTTTTAATAATTTTATCAAGGCCCGTACAGTCGATTTCCATCAACGGCCATCGAACTGCACTTACAACGACCTTTTCCAAATTTGATTTGGACGTATCTCCAAATCCAACCATTAGGTTTCAAATTTCTAATATTCGTTAGAAAGCTCTTTTCGATACGAACCCAACGGTTCCGGTTTTAGGAGGATCCGACGGTCGGATCTCCCGTAATGTCCGTTTGAAATAAATGGTCGAAATTCGCGAACTGCCATGGCGCGGCGCATTCTATTCAGGCCATTTTATTATATATATAATATATATTTCGTCGATTTCTATTTAAAACGAATTATATAAATAGTTTTAAATTCGTTTCAAAAACAATTTCAACTTCCATTTCAATTCAAATCAAAATTGAATTTTTCTTTATAAATTCGTTTTAAAATTCATTCCTATTCAATTCAAATTTCAATTCAATTTGAATTCATCTCAATTCGTTTTAAATTCAATTCGAATTTGTTTTCAATTCAACTCGAATTGGTTTTCAATTCAATTCGAATTGGTTTTATATTCAATTCTATTCAATTCAATTTGAATTCATTTTCAATTCAATTCGAATTGGTTTTCAATTCAATTCGAATTGGTTTTCTATTCAGTTCAATTCAAATTCATTTTCTATTCGATTCAAGTGAAATTGGTTTTCTATTCGAATCAATTCAAATTGGTTTTCTAATCAAATCAAATTCGTTTTCTATTCAATTCAAATTCAATTCGAATGTAATCGATATAAATATCGTTTGCGTCAAAATAGCGCATCTCTAATCAACACGGCTTTATATTCAACAAATGGATCTATATTTCTTTCAATACACGACTCTATATCTTTGTCAACACACGACTAATCTCAACGAATGAGTATTGTCCACGTGTGACTATTTTTGTTATTTAATATATTTTATAAAAATTATGGTATCTATCGTTTGATTTCAACTCAGACTCCAACCGTAAACTAGTAAGAGAAGGATTCCCTGAATATTAACCCCGAAGGCCGAAACCAACATCAGATTAATATCCAGGAGACCACTCATCTTATCTATTTTCCAGTTAGTTTCTAATTTTATATCTAATAAAGATGTAGTTTTTATTTTTAAAATACTTCGTTCAACACATGACTAATCTCAACGAATGAGTACTGTCAACACATGAACCTTTATTTTATAATGATAAAGATGTAAATTTTATTATTAAAATATTTCGTTCAACACATGACTAATCTCAACGGATGAGTACAGTCAACACATGAACCTTTATTTTATAATGATAAAGATGTAAATTTTATTATTAAAATATTTCGTTCAACACATGACTAATCTCAACGGATGAGTACAATCAACACATGAACCTTTATTTTATAATATTCTTTATTTTCTAAATTGGAATGAGGCCCAATCAATTACCATATAGCGTTAACTATATGGATTCCATACAACACATGTATATAATAGCAACGATAAATAATCAACCATCATCCAAAGTGCACTACACTGTATAAGCATTAAATATAGATATCTAACGCTTATAACAGCCTGTCAATCAATCGATCGACGTACAACTAATTATTGGGATTAATGTACACCATATTTTATCCCAATACCCGTGTGGGGTTTCAAACAATCAAACACAGATTTTATTTGTGCAGTTGGGCGATGTGTAAAATTTATCGTCCCAATCAATGTCCTTCAAATAGGTGTACATAAACAAACCGTCCGATTTGTAAATGAATATTTATTTATTCACATTCACGTTAAAAATCATATTTTTAACGACCAAATTATTTTATTCAACCTATGAATGTTCTATTCGGTTCATTCACTAAATAAAATGATATCTTTTTTTTCTAACTTATTTTAGAAAATTTCGGCGGCATAACGGCGCGATACTAGAAACGGGACGATGCCTAGCCTTATCCCCGGTCTAGTGAAGGCCCACGAGATTCACACATCAATCAAATCAATTTCATTTCACCAAACAATCAAGTTCAAATCAAGTAATCTAACCAACAACACAACCAAACAAACAAGTCCATGGTCTGTGGACAATGGTGTCAGGTGCTACTAAACACCGTCTGCATCATAGTATATATATATATATATATATATATATATATATATATATAACTAGAAAAAGAAATTTTGAGTGAGAAGTTCTCGCCAACTAGCTAATCCAATCATCTCGACTCTTCTTATGTAGAAAATCTTGTCGTTCTCGCCTTTTGTCACTTTCGTTGCCCGTAGCCACTACATGTATAAAAATCACATTTTTATTATCTACATTATATAAAAATCTTATCTTTATATCTTCTATAAGGTAAAAATCGGATTTTTATCCTCTCTATAATATAAAGATCATATTTTTATTTACTTCATATGTCAAAAACTGTAGAAGCTTTAAAATGGAGAAAACTCACTTTTTTCCAACGTCCGGATTCGATGTTCGGGTCCTAGACTTTGCAAACGAGTTTCAATCTTCACACCATCTTTTTTCTAGCTTAAACGCGCCATTTCGGACAACTTTCGCCTAAGGGTCTTTTTGCCGAAAATGCTCCAATTCGCCAGAATTTGCGAAAGTACACGAATTTTACCGCTTTTGAACAGCAGACTTCGAATGCGTTTTCCGAGCAGCTCCGAGCTCCAAAACATGACTTCCATATAGCCAAATCGAAGAGAATTTCATGCTCTACAACTTTGGTCTAGAGGGACTTTGGCCAAAAGCGCACCGTTTGAGAGTTATATGCGAAATAAGGATAGGGTGTTATTTGCAAAACGGGCGATTAGTGTAAAATGGGTTTTTGGTGACCGGGGGGCCCACGACCGGAGGGATGGCCTGAGGGGGGGCGCCGGACCTGATTGAGGTGGGGGAGTCCGCTGGTGGGTGGTGGCGGGGGTGGTGGGGCCCGGAGTGGTGGTGGTTGGTGTTGAAGGCCTAGGGTTCATGAGAAGAGGAGAGAGAAGGAGGAGGAGGAAGAGGAGGAGGAGGAGATGGCGCCGGAGGGGAGGAGGAGCGGCGGCGGATTATATGCTAGTTTCTCGCGTATCGCCTGAACGCTAGCGATCTTCGATGGCCGCGGATTTCGGACACGAGATAGTAGACGTGAAGACGAGTCCAACGAAACAAGTTTCGTCGAATTCCGAGTTCGTTTGACCATTCAAAAAAAATCACAAAAATGCTCAGATAAGCTCTAAAAATGTGATTTTGGCGCACCTTTTCATCTCGCACGCTCACATGCTAATTCAAAAAATCAAGCCCTCTTGTATTTAACCATTATTAGACGATACGAATCCATAAAAAAAAACGAAATCGAATTCTGAGGTCGTATCAATAATGTTCCTTTGTAAAATGACTGCTCGCTTTACCCGGAACTGTTTCAGCTCGCACGGCCACATACTAACTCCGTTCGACGCGCCATTTGGAACTCAATAATGATTTGTCATTGTGAATCCATAAAAATTTATCTCGTCGAATTCTGAGCTCGTATGCAAAATTTCACTTTTTAAGGGCTATGTTTTGTTAACCGAAAAGCTCCTGTCAATTGCCACTATTCCGGATATCGAAATATATCGAAGCTTATACTTTTCGGAGTTCTAAACGGCGTTTTGAACTCAATGGAAGTGGTTTCGAGTCCAAATTCATCCGTATGCAAAATTTGACTTTTTGGGCCATGTATAATTTACATAGCGACTATTCTGAATTTTCAACTGGGCATGACTTTTGATTCCCATTATGAAATTTCGATTTTTAAGATTCGTTGGAAAGATATTTACGAATAGAATCTAATATTTTTGGTTTCACTAAAATCCGGATTGTTTTGCACCCGGTGCATTCAATTGAAGTTCGAAATCGAATTATCGAACTACCGCGCCATTTTCAATTCCTTTTATAATTATATATAATTATTTATATTCTAACGACAGCGTATATATATATATATATACATATACGTTCTAAATATATTCAAAATAAATTTCTCGTCGATATTATTTAAAATAATTCATTTTAAATATTCAAAATTCACTAAAATTGCCAAAATAAAAATTTTAAACTGGCTCAGATTTTCCGGGTTATTACACTCGCCCTCTCTTATATCCTCTCAGCACCCCCCCTCCCCATTATTTTGCAGAAAAAGTAAAATAAATATAAAAAAAGAATTGGGGGGATCGCGATTCACACCCCCCCCCCCCCCTCGATCATCCACCGCCGCCTTAAGTCGGGCGCCTCCGCCTCTCCCACCTTCTTCTCCGACGCATGGATCCCCTCCCCCTTGCCCTAGACGTCGACGCTCAACACAACCCCCCCATCGCGAGCCAAACCACACCACACTCCTCCTACCCGCACCCCCCCTCTTTCAAACACCGACGCCCCATCCTCTCCTCAAACCCGCCCTCTCTCTCCTCCTCCGCTTAAAGACCCCCTCCAAATCGTAGCCTCCATCAAAGCAGTAAGTGTTTTTATTTTTCTTTGTTTAAATCTGATTTTCCCTTATCGTATAAAGTTAGGATTTTTAAATATAGGAAGATATGATTTTTATGATGCCAATAGCGTTATAAAAATCCAATTTTTGATATGTAGATAGCAAGAAAAAACCCAATTTATATATATATAATATCGAGTTAAAAAGCGATTTTTATAGTGTATTCATCGATTTAAAAATACGGTTTTAGTTATATAAAGATTTGATTTTTATATAGAAGGTAGTGTTATAAAGATTCGATTTTTATTCGTATGAAAAACATATAAAGATGTGATTTTTATACGAGCGATACAATAATAAAAATGAGATTTTTATGTGAATGGTAGGAGGATAAAAATATGATTTTTATATCATAGAAAAAAATTATGATTTTTTTTATTTATGTAGAGTAATAAAAATAGTATTTTTATTATATAGTAGCAATGTAAAAGTGGAATTTTTATCTATAAAGTAACGGTGTAAAAATGTGATTTTTATTCATATAGCGTAGTTATAAAAATATGATTTTTATATAATGGCGATAGTAAAAATATGATTTTTAAAAGACAGAGAAGATAAAAATTCTATTTTTATTTGAGTAGCGAAATAAAAATTCGATTTTTATAAATGAAGTAGTAATGTAAGAATATATAATTTTCATATATATATGAAGTGAAGATAAAAATTTGATTTTTTATACATATGTAGTGAAGATAAAGATGTGATCTTTATAAAAATAGTAATAGAAAAATATAATTTTTTATATTATAGAAAGGTTAGAAATATGATTTTTATATTATATAGATAGAAAAAATTCGATCTTTATATAAGGAATAGAAATATAAAAATATAATTTTTATATTTGAACAGCGTAAAAAGGACTGCATTGGAATTTCAAACCAATCCAGACGGTTCAGAAATTAAGAAGCAAAGCACGGCGGAGTGGAACCCTCTGTGGGAACTTCTCGCCTTTAATTTAATTTTCTAGTTAAAAATATATACTAGGATGCAGCCGGTGTTTAGTAGCACCCGACACACGTTGTCCACAGACCATGGATGGCTTGTATGTTTGATTGTTGGTTGTTGTAACAACCTGTATTTTCAATAACCTGTTATGACATAAATGGAGGCAGAATTAAACTGTAAAATCTAAATCAAGAGAAACGGGCTATGCCATTGCGTTTATCTCGGAAAAATACGCGAAATAGAGTCCGAGTTTTCGAAAATCGGAGTCCGTATGACCAAGATATGGCCTCGCGAAGTTTCACGAAAAATTCCCAAATTAAAGTATACTTAATTAAGTGAAATGGGTTGCGCAGAGAAATATATATATATATATATATATTGATATATATATATAATTGAAAATTAAATAAATAAATATGCAAAAATGTTCAAAACAGTGAATTGGGAGAGGGGAATAACCGAACCGGCCGATTTTTGAGGTCGACCCAAGCCCGCTGGGTCGACTAGGGGTTAATCCAGGGTGTTTGGCTGTCAACCCGTGGGCCGATTCGCTCAAATGCAGATTTTGCATTTGGATGGTTCTCATGGTTCATCTTTAATCTAAAGGCCCTAGATGGTTCCTACACTTGACTTCTTCCCCAAGACATGCTTTGATGGCTTGGATTGAATCTAGGTTTAATCCTATGGCCTAAAACACTTGCCTAATCTATAAATAAGACCCCTAACCTATCCTAAATCCTCATTATTCATTCATGCAACTAAACTATGGCAAAATTTTACCTCTCATGGCCTCCACTCTCTTCATAAAATTTCTAAATGGTTTCTATGAGAGATTTTCCATGCATACAAGTGTTTTCAAGCTTGTATGAGTGTCATTAGCTTGCATTCAAGTCAAGTTTCTATCTTTGCATCATAAAGTAAGGGTTTTGATCATTTTGGCTCAAGGGTTTTTATGTTAGAGCTTGCATTTTGGGTCTATTTAATTGCATAAGGGCTTTGTCATATCTTTTGTGCCTTCATAGCAATGTAAGCCCTTTCCCTACTCTTAGATATTAACTATGAAGTTAAATGTTCATGTTGCAAGTTTGGGTTTGATCATTGAGTATGATACATGCTATCATGTCATGCAAGTTTATGAAGTCATTATCTTGATCTTGTGAGCTAAAAGCTACAACCTTTATGTTGAAATGTTGCATTAGGCAACATGAGAACCCTCATAACCTTTATGTCAACTTGCATATGAAGTCATAACCCTTATATGATGATATATGCGAGTTACCAGTCATCATTCCATATCTTTTGTCACCATGATTCGCTTATGTATCAAGTTTGGGTTTATGCATGTTTTGAGGCTTAAGAATGTAACATGCAAGTTAATGAACACATTTGTGCCTCATTTGCCACCATGATTAATTTGTGGCTTAATATCCATTTTTGTCATGCCTTTGCCAAGTCTCTTCTTTTAATCCATTACGTTGTCGCGAACGTATATGCGAGTTTAAAAGCGTTGGGTTATGTTATGGGTAATTTCTAATGACATGAAAATACAACTTGAAAACATGACTTGAAATATAACATGGAAGTTGACATGTAAGTATGCATAAAAACATAAGCTTGGGAATTTACCTATTAAGTTAGGTCTACCCTTTGGGAATTTACCTATTAAGTTAGGTCTACCCAAATGCTTGAAAACTTGTAACATGTTTTGGGAAACATGATGGACATGACACTTAGATAATATAAGTGTGGCCAACTCGAGGTTGGGTTGAGTTTGCAACGTAAAACTACCCGGAACCGACTGGCCTAACTAGTAGTTGCAAACAATAGGACCCAATGTGAGAAGTTGGTCATGTTGTGCTTGAACCCAAGGTTAGACCAAGTTGTGGTGTAAAGCTACCCGGAACCGACCGGCTTAACTAGTAACCACAGCAAAGTCTAATGTGAGAGGTGAAGGTGCATTAAGTAATTAATGCCACATGATAGGGTTAAGTTAATTTGATTAATGACTCTTAACCAAATATGACATGGACAAATGGGTTAAGTAATTTGATTAGGCTAATGATACTTAACAAAACATGACAAGGTTGGGTAGGTTAAGTAACTTGATTTGCCTAATGACACTTAACCATTTTTATATGACTAGTGGATGGGGTTAAGTTAACCAACACTTAATCAATCCAACGCGATAACTTGGTAAGGTTAAGTAAGTTTTCTTAATGACGCTTAACCGAAAAATACGGTTAACGAATGGGGTTAAGATTAGACTCAACTAGTCTAAACATGGAAATCGGATGGGGTTAAGTTAGCCTAGACTTAATTAATCCCACTTGGTAGTTTAATGGAGTTAAGTTAAACACTTAACTAATCTAACATGATGATTTGAGGTGGTTAAGTGACCTATACTTAACCAATCTATCTCGTGAATTTATTGAGGTTAAGTTAACCTATACTTAACCAATATAACGTGAAAACATGATAAGGCTAAGTCACGAATCGCTTGAATACACTTGACCGATTTGACTAAGTAAATTGATAGGGTCAAGTTAATATATACTTAACCAATCTAGAATGATAATTGGACGAGGTTAAGTCGTGAATTGCTTAATATACTAAACCAACTTGAGCACGGTTTGTAGGGTTAAGCCTTGAACTTGGATACTTAGCCAATTTTGACAGGATTTGTAGACGGGTTAAGTCATGAACTTAAGTGACACTTAATCCATTATGTAAACCCTAATTCTGAGGATTAGGTGGATAACCGTAGTTAACAAGGATAACGGGAACAATGCTAAGTGGTAAACCTTAGTTGAAGAATAACTAAGTAATGATTCTTAGTCAAGGAAATTTAGACCAGTTCATAGATAGATGAGTAACCTGATACGGTAGGTCATCGTTTATGTATACGAGTAGGAGCAAGTATCTTATTTAGATAAAGGCTCCAGCGAACTGGGTAACGAAGCAGCGGCTTCGGGGAACGTGAGGATATTCTTGGTATCCCTCTATGAGCTGCCAGGTGATTATACTAGGCTCATGAGAGGTTAAGGTCTGCGTTAGAAGAACCAAGAGTATGCCTTGGTTGCTATACGAGCGACCTAAAGACGGGGATGGATAGGGGATAGTCGACGATACACGGTCGTACCCTAGATAGCATTTCGTCAGGCTACCTACCATCTTTGGTCAAGCATGTACGTACGGAAAGGCAGAGAACACCTAAAAGACCATAATTGCTATCTAATTATGGTTGCGGTAAGGCTTGGATGTGGGTTGGCCAGTGTTCTGTTCTCATACAGGATTTATCCTGTCTTTTCTTTCACTAGTTGAGGGAGTGGTCTCGTGGGACCATAGCCACGTATAAGAAAAACAGACCTTAGCATCTGCATCGGCAGATAAATCGAAAGCTCCCGACCGAGTCCTGTATTTCTTGATTTGCCTTGTGATAGGACTCGGATGGCACGATGTGATACATGTGCATACAGTCATGGAAAAGCGATTCACGATGAATGCGTGGAAAAAAGGGCGCGGTTGGCGGTTAGCGTAATCCCTAGTGGCCCTAGGTGGTTGAACCCAAACTGAGATACGAAAACGTGCAATAGGTAAACATAATCCCTAGCAGCCCTAGGTAGCATAAGTCCTAGTTGTACAAACAATAATTCATGTTGGAAGACCCTAGCTAGGTTTAGGGTAACAGTCCAAACCGATCTTAAGGATCATGGAACTATGTTAAAGTAATATAGAATCTCATGGGAAAGCCCGTATGGTCTACGGCAAGGGACTGAACATTTACATGGAATAAAACATACAAGTTGAATAACCTATATATGCGATATATTAGGTTGACATGGACCATTACACGACTTTTGAGTGAGGGTCATTCTTGGTTAACACATGACACGGTGGGGATACTAGTACGGTAAGTGCAGAGCTAAAATACAGGATATATATCACGGGGCGTTATACGTGACAGATATCTTGGGGATATTATACTTGATAGAAACCTGACGATGTGATACCTTGTTTTATCTTGACATCGTAATTTATCAAGACACCTTAGTTTATCTGAGTTCAGTAGTTCATCCTGTTATTTTGATTTAGCTTATCTATCTTGTTATCATGCTTATGTTCATCTCAGTTTCTCATGTTAGTTAACTTTACTAGTTTTTATGCTAATAGTAGATAGGGCTTACTCAGTCTTTTTGACTTACCCTCTTTGTTTCGCCTCTTTTCTTCCGTTTCCCCCCCAGGTTACAGGGAGGAAATACTGTTGTTTAGTTCGGACTTCTTCTGCTTGAAGGTCATCATGGATGGTTTGGACTTTTCTTGGCTAATGGCTACTTTACTGTTTTTACTTGGGGAATAATTTATGAAAATGTCTTTATGCTTCTTTACTATTGCAAGACAGGTTTTGATGTACTCTGATGTAAAAGGCTTTACACCTTATTTATTCATGTTATGAAAGTTTGATTTTACTTCCGCTATTTTATATGTTCTATCTTGTGATATTTCTGTGCATGTTTACCAATAATGCCCCTCTAAAGCTAGTGCATTCCTTTGCGAGTGACCCTAGCGGAGGCGGGGTGTTACACGTGGTATCAGAGCAGAAGGTTACCAGACTGGGCAAAAGTTTTTAAAGACCTTCTGAAAACTATTTGAAATAAACCGTTTACAAAGAAGCATTTTTCAAGAAAATTTTCTTTTAAAAGAAAAAGGCTATTCCCCAAAGGCCATTAGCACTATCCTTGTTTCCTTAATTGAGTCTCTTTTCCTTTCTTTCCTCCATCTGTAGTCACAGTAGTTTTAACTGCGACTAGTCTTTTCTACCTACGAAAGTGCTTTCCATACGATGGAGGTGGTTCTCGAGAGACCAGTGGCCGCGTTATAAGAAAGGATCGTGAGAAAGAAGCATAAAGGATACGAGCTTAAGGATGAGCAACTTGTTGGTATGGCTTAGTCCTCAAAGGAGGGAGAAAGATGAACAATGAAACCCATAACGAGAGAGTACCTTTGGCATGGTAAAACGGGGCGGATAGTTAAGTATTATGGGACAAGGACAAGATCATCGGGAGGGCAGTAGTATGCTCTCATTTCTAGAGTACCTCGGAAGGAGGGTAACGATCTTGTTAAAGGTTTAGCTTTTCTTCTCTATCATCCCGTTAGGACTTCGTTGTTCGTATCATTTAAGTCTGCTTCGATAGTTGAGTCTCTGCACCTTAAGTACTAGCGTAATAGAGAATCCCATTTTTGTCTCAAAGTCCTATTGGAGAATCAGTCCATTTATACATGACTTGTTTGGATTTGGGAATGTCTATGCCAAGTGTTGAGTTTGGAAATAATGCTTATGTTTATAAGCTATGGATGGATTCTAGGGATGAAGTGGTTATCCAGTAGGGGGTGCCACTCTCGGTTTTGATAGGAGGGTAGTTAGACCTTTTGACTAGCCTTGGTAATGCCCTTGAAGTATCGGGTAACCTTTTTGAGGTTCTGTCATGACTAGTTACTTAGAATCCCTTGATGCCTTTATTGGAAATTTGAAGCCCGATCGAGTGGTGTTCGCCAATTAGACGGATGGTTTAATTCATTTATGCATGGGTTATAGAGATCACCCTAGTAAGTGCGCATGATAACCTGATTGACATCTGTTTACTTTCAAGAGAAAGTTCTTCTACATGGAATGCCTTATAGTATATAAACGAGATCCAAGATTCACTAGTGAATTTTGGAAAGATTGCATGAGATCATGAGTACGCAGTCATGTTTGCGTCAAGTATTCTAGGAAAAGGATAAGTGCAAGTGGAACGAGAGGCGACGAAGAAATGAGTTCCAGCTCATGTTATGGAAACAGGAATAAGAAGCTACAAAATCGCGAAGTTAGAAGACGACTTTGATGGTCAAAGACTAGATACGCGCATGATATCTCTTTTTGGGAGTATATCCTTGATCCCTGTTTTCTGTAGAGCTTACTTGTAGGCTATCTTTTGTGGACATCCTCTCGGTCCTATTCTCCGTTACAAACCCTGTAAGGAGTTTGTCCTGTTTATCTTCTCGACCCTGTTTCAGGGAATTCTAGGTAGAACCCTATGGATGTAAACATGTATTTGAAACATGTTATGATTGATATGGTTGCAAGTGGTTGCTCGTGGATGCGCGAATACACATTAGATACTAGCTCGACTCGATCACATTTTATATTGCATATGCACGAGTATTTATACTTGTTTATGGATGAAATCGAATGTATTATCATGCGGTTGTTGCATATGAATGAATGATTGTGCACGCATATAGTATCTATATGACTAGGACTATTTGCATACATGTTGGATTCATGGCACTATACATATTTTGCATTAGAAAGATTATTCAGGCCTGATCATTAGCATTAGCTAAGGAACATGTACACACACGTTTTGCATATATTCATACAGCATTAGAAATCATCTAAGGACAATGGTTGCTTGTGGATGATGTTTTGAGTAGATGGATGATGGATGGTAGGATATGTTCTTCCTAACTTGGAGATTTCGGGGATGAAATCCTAAAAGGTGGGGAGAATGTAACAACCCGTATTTTCAATAACCTGTTATAACATAAATGGAGGCAGAATTAAACTGTAAAATCTGAATCAAGGGAAACGGGCTATGCCATTGCGTTCGTCTCGGAAAAATACGCGAAATAGAGTCCGAGTTTTCGAAAATCGGAGTCCGTATGACCAAGATATGGCCTCGCGAAGTTTCACGAAAAATTCCCAAATTAAAGTATACTTAATTAAGTGAAATGGGTTGCGCAGAGAAATATATATATATATATTGATATATATATATATATATATATAATTGAAAATTAAATAAATAAATATGCAAAAATGTTCAAAAAAACGAATTGGGAGAGGGGAATAACCGAACCGGCCGATTTTTGAGGTCGACCCGAGCTCGCTGGGTCGACTAGGGGTTAATCCAGGGTGTTTGGCTGTCAACCCGTGGGCCGATTCGCTCAAATGCAGATTTTGCATTTGGATGGTTCTCATGGTTCATCTTTAATCTAAAGGCCCTAAATGGTTCCTACACTTGACTTCTTCCCCAAGACATGCTTTGATGGCTTGGATTGAATCTAGGTTTAATCCTATGGCCTAAAACACTTGCCTAATCTATAAATAAGACCCTAACCTATCCTAAATCCTCATTATTCATTCATGCAACTAAACTATGGCAAAATTTTACCTCTCATGGCCTCCACTCTCTTCATAAAATTTCTAAATGGTTTCTATGAGAGATTTTCCATGCATACAAGTGTTTTCAAGCTTGTATGAGTGTCATTAGCTTGCATTCAAGTCAATTTTCTATCTTTGCATCATAAAGCAAGGGTTTTGATCATTTTGGCTCAAGGGTTTTTATGTTAGAGCTTGCATTTTGGGTCTATTTGATTGCATAAGGGCTTTGTCATATCTTTTGTGCCATCATAGCAATGTAAGCTCTTTCCCTACTCTTAGATATTAACTATGAAGTTAAATGTTCATGTTGCAAGTTTGGGTTTGATCATTGAGTATGATACATGCTATCATGTCATGCAAGTTTATGAAGTCATTATCTTGATCTTGTGAGCTAAAAGCTACAACCTTTATGTTGAAATGTTGCATTAGGCAACATGAGAACCCTCATAACCTTTATGTCAACTTGCATATGAAGTCATAACCCTTATATGATGATATATGCGAGTTACTAGTCATCATTCCATATCTTTTGTCACCATGATTCGCTTATGTGCCAAGTTTGGGTTCATGCATGTTTTGAGGCTTAAGAATGTAACATGCAAGTTAATGAACACATTTGTGCCTCATTTGCCACCATGATTAACTTGTGGCTTAATATCCATTTTTGTCATGCCTTTGCCAAGTCTCTTCTTTTAATCCATTACGTTGTCGCGAACGTATATGCGAGTTTAAAAGCGTTGGGTTATGTTATGGGTAATTTCTAATGACATGAAAATACAACTTGAAAACATGACTTGAAATATAACATGGAAGTTGACATGTAAGTATGCATAAAAACATAAGCTTGGGAATTTACCTATTAAGTTAGGTCTACCCTTTGGGAATTTACCTATTAAGTTAGGTCTACCCAAATGCTTGAAAACTTGTAACATGTTTTGGGAAACATGATGGACATGACACTTAGATAATATAAGTGTGGCCAACTCGAGGTTGGGTTGAGTTTGCAACGTAAAACTACCCGGAACCGACCGGCCTAACTAGTAGTTGCAAACAATAGGACCCAATGTGAGAAGTTGGTCATGTTGTGCTTGAACCCGAGGTTAGACCAAGTTGTGGTGTAAAGCTACCCGGAACCGACCGGCTTAACTAGTAACCACAACAAAGTCTAATGTGAAAGGTGAAGGTGCATTAAGTAATTAATGCCACATGATAGGGTTAAGTTAATTTGATTAATGACTCTTAACCAAATATGACATGGACAAATGGGTTAAGTAATTTGATTAGGCTAATGATACTTAACAAAACATGACAAGGTTGGGTAGGTTAAGTAACTTGATTTTCCTAATGACACTTAACCATTTTTATATGACTAGTGGATGGGGTTAAGTTAACCAACACTTAATCAATCCAACGCGATAACTTGGTAAGGTTAAGTAAGTTTTCTTAATGACGGTTAACCGAAAAATACGGTTAACGAATGGGGTTAAGATTAGACTCAACTAGTCTAAACATGGAAATCGGATGGGGTTAAGTTAGCCTAGACTTAATTAATCCCACTTGGTAGTTTAATGGAGTTAAGTTAAACACTTAACTAATCTAACATGATGATTTGAGGTGGTTAAGTGACCTATACTTAACCAATCTAACTCGTGAATTTATTGAGGTTAAGTTAACCTATACTTAACCAATATAACGTGAAAACATGATAAGGCTAAGTCACGAATCGCTTGAATACACTTGACCGATTTGACTAAGTAAATTGATAGGGTCAAGTTAATATATACTTAACCAATCTAGAATGATAATTGGACGAGGTTAAGTCATGAATTGCTTAATATAATTAACCAACTTGAGCATGGTTTGTAGGGTTAAGCCTTGAACTTGGATACTTGGCCAATTTTGACAGGGTTTGTAGACGGGTTAAGTCATGAACTTAAGTGACACTTAATCCATTATGTAAACCCTAGTTCTGAGGATTAGGTGGATAACCGTAGTTAACAAGCATAACGGGAACAATGCTAAGTGGTAAACCTTAGTTGAAGAATAACTAAGTAATGATTCTTAGTCAAGGAAATTTTGACCAGTTCATAGATAGATGAGTAACCTGATACGGTAGGTCATCGTTTAAGTATACGAGTAGGAGCAAGTATCTGATTTAGATAAAGGCTCCAGCGAACTGGGTAACGAAGCAGCGGCTTCGGGGAACGTGAGGATATTCTTGGTATCCCTCTATGAGCTGCCAGGTGATTATACTAGGCTCATGAGAGGTTAAGGTCTGCGTTAGAAGAACTAAGAGTATGCCTTGGTTGCTATACGAGCGACCTAAAGACGGGGATGGATAGGGGATAGTCGACGATACACGGTCGTACCCTAGATAGCATTTCGTCAGGCTACCTACCATATTTGGTCAAGCGTATACGTACGGAAAGGCAGAGAACACCCAAAAGACCATAATTGCTATCTAATTATGGTTGCGGTAAGGCTTGGATGTGGGTTGGCCAGTGTTGTGTTCCCATACAGGATTTATCCTGTCTTGTCTTTCACTAGTTGAGGGAGTGGTCTCGTGGGACCATAGCCACGTATAAGAAAAACAGACCTTAGCATCTGCATCAACAGATAAATCGAAAGCTCCCGACCGAGTCCTGTATTTCTTGATTTGCCCTGTGACAGGACTCGGATGGCACGATGTGATACATGTGCATACAGTCATGGAAAAGCGATTCACGATGAATGCGTGGGAAAAAGGGCGCGGTTGGCGGTTAGCGTAATCCCTAGTGGCCCTAGGTGGTTGAACCCAAACCGAGATACGAAAACGTGCAATAGGTAAGCATAATCCCTAGCAGCCCTAGGTAGCATAAGTCCTAGTTGTACAAACAATAATTCATGTTGGAAGACCCTAGCTAGGTTTAGGGTAACAGTCCAAACCGATCTTAAGGATCATGGAACTATGTTAAAGTAATATAGAATCTCATGGGAAAGCCCGTATGGTCTATGGCAAGGGACTGAACATTTACATGGAATAAAACATACAAGTAGAGTAACCTATATATGCGATATATTAGGTTGACATGGACCATTACACGACTTTTGAGTGAGGGTCATTCTTGGTTAACACATGACACGGTGGGGATACTAGTACGGTAGGTGCAGAGCTAAAATACAGGATAGATATCACGGGGCGTTATACGTGACAGATATCTTGGGGATATTATACTTGATAGTAACCTGACGATGTGATACCTTGTTTTATCTTGACATCGTAATTTATCAAGACACCTTAGTTTATCTGAGTTCAGTAGTTCATCCTGTTATTTTGATTTAGCTTATCTATCTTGTTATCATGCTTATGTTCATCTCAGTTTCTCATGTCAGTTAACTTTACTAGTTTTTATGCTAATAGTAGATAGGGCTTACTCAGTCTTTTTGACTGACCCGTTTTGTTTCGCCTCTTTTCTTCCGTTTCCCCCCAGGTTACAAGGAGGAAATACTGTTGTTTAGTTCGGACTTCTTCTGCTTGAAGGTCATCATGGATGGTTTGGACTTTTCTTGGCTAATGGCTACTTTACTGTTTTTACTTGGGGAATAATTTATGAAAATGTCTTTATGCTTCTTTACTATTGCAAGACAGGTTTTGATGTACTCTGATGTAGAAGGCTTTAGACCTTATTTATTCATGTTATGAAAGTTTGATTTTACTTCCGCTATTTTATATGTTCTGTCTTGTGATATTTCTGTGCATGTTTACCAATAATGCCCCTCTAAAGCTAGTGCAATCCTTTGCGAGTGACCCTAGCGGAGGCGGGGTGTTACAGTTGTGATGAAAATTGATTGTGTGATGTGAAATAAAATAAAATATTTATATAGTTAAAAATATTTTATCGTTAAAAGTATAATTTTTAACGTGAATGTGAACAAATAAATATTCATTTACAAACCGGACGGTTTGTTTATGTACACCTATTTGAAGGATATTGATTGGGACAATAAATTTTACACATCGCCCAACTGCACAAATAATATTCAGTGTTTGTGGATTGAAATTCCACACGGGTGTTGGGATGATATTTGGTGTACACTAATCCCAATTATTTAGTTGTATGTCGATTGATTGGTCGACAGACTGTGTGAGCGTTAAATATTTATATTTGATGCTTATGCAGTTGTGTGGTGCACTTTGGATGATGGTTTATAATTTATCGTTGCTATTATATACATGTGTTATATGGAATCCATATAATTAACATTATATGATAATTGATTGGGCCTCATTCCAATTGGGAAAATAAATAATATTATAAAATAAAGATTCATGTGTTGACAGTACTCATTTGTTGAGATTAGTCATGTGTTGTAAGAAATATAGATTCATGTGTTGAATGAAATATTTAAACAATAAAATTTACATCTTTCTTATATATATAAAATTAGAAACTAACTGGAAAATAGATAAGATGAGTGGTCTCCTGGGTATTGATCTGATGTTGGTTTCGGCCTTCGGGGTTAATGCTTATGGAATCGTTCTCTTACTAATTTACGGTTGGGGTTTGATTAAAATTTAAACGATAGAAATCATAATTTTTGTAAAATATATTAAATAACAAAATAGTCACGTGTTGACAGTACTCATTTGTTGAGATTAGTCATGTGTTGAAAGAAATATAGATTCATGTGTTGAATAGAATAAATATTCATTTGTTGAATAGAATAACGAAGTTATTGAAAAATATAAAGCCGTGTTGATTGGAGATGCGCTATTTTGACGCGAACGATATTTGTATCGATTATATTCATTTTTATAATGAATATTGAAAAGAGATTTAAAAATTGAATTGAATATAAAATGAATTCGAATTGAATTGAATATAAAATGAATTCGAATTGAATTCAGTATAAAATGAATTCGAATTGAATTGAATATAAAATGAATTCGAATTGAATTGAATATAAAATGAATTCGTATTGAATCGAATATAAAATGAATTCGAATTGAATTGGATATAAAATGAATTCCAATTGAATAGAATATAAAATGAATTCGAATTGAAATGAATTCAAATCAAATTGTGATTGAATTGAAATCGATTTGAATTGAAATCAAATAGAAGTGAATGTAAAAAGAATTTAAAATGGAAAATTCAATTTTGATTTGAATTTGAAATGAAGGTTGAAATTGTTTTTGAAACAAATTTGAAACGATTTATAAAATTCGTTTTAAAAGGAAATCGACAAAATATATATAATATATATATATATTATATAATGGCCTGAATAGAACGCGCCGTGCCGTGGTAGTTCGCGAATTTCGACCACTAACTTCGAACGGACATTACAGGAGATCCGACCGTCGAATTCTCCTAAACCGGAACCATTGGGTTCGTATCGAAAAAAGATTTCTAACGAATACAAGAGATTTGAAATCTGACGGTAGGATTTGGAATTATGTCCAAATCAAATTTGGAAAAGGTCGCTGTAAGTGCAGTTCGATGGCCGTTATTGGAAATCGACTGTACGGGCCTTGATAAAATTATCAAAAATATCAATAATTTGTGTAAAATCATAAGAAATGATTTATGAATAATTGGGATGAAAAACTCCATATTTGAAAAGATAAGAATAGATTTTTATCGAAATGAACTAGTTTTGAACTAGAATTAAAATCCAATTATTTTTAAATAAATAGATTGGATTTGAAATGGGTTTTAAATAACCAGAATTTCCAATATATGAATTGGAATGGATTTGAATCGAAATTGTCTTTGGAATATTTCGATATTAGATTCCGCGATTATACAGATATTTTGGAGGAAATTTGGAAGATATATTTTATATCGTTATTTCCAAGCGATATTTGTGGGTTTCAGAATTTGATATTGAATATAAGCCGACATATTTACTATTCAGAGCCTTTTATTTAATATCAAATAGGATTTGGGTTTGTCGTGAATGGTGTCTTCATCAACACTGTTCTTAAACCCCGTTGAGAAAAGATTAAATCTTTTTATTTAGATTTAATGAAGTATACCAATTAATTAATATATTTAATTGGAATTGAATTAGAATTGATTTGTGGGCTTATCGTGAACTGTGTTTTAAATGACATTAGTTCTTTAACCCAGTAGAAGGAGTTTTAATGAATCTGTAATTAGATTGAAATGTGAATTGATAATTTAAATTATCGTGAGCGAGAATGGAGTATCACCAGTTTTGCTCCAAAGCGATAGTTAAATCCTTAATTAGATTTGAACATGAAATGGTAATTAATTTTACCAATAACACCGTGGTGTTAGATATGGAGTATTACCAGTTTTGCTTCATGGGATGAATAGGTTGGGATTGGGAAATAAAACAAATAATTACTTCGGTGTTGTTCGCTAATCCCGACTAGTTTGGAAAACCTTAATATGGTTTGAAATGACATCCAAAGGAAGATTAAAGAATAAATTTAAAAGAATTTTTCTTTGATAAAATTAATGGGAACCTTTCCCTAAGAATGTGAAATTTAGAAACTAACTGTAGGTTAGCTAAGAAGAATGGTTTCCTGGGCAATGATCTGATGTTGGTTTCGGCCTTCGGGGTTACTATTTGGGGAAGTTCGGGTCGTCTCAAAAATAATTCTAACACATGAACATTATTGAAAATTTCGGCAGCATAACGGCAGGGTAGTTAAAACCGGCACCGTCCCTAGTACGACTCCTCGCTCTACCTTAAAACCTCGCGGTTTTTTACAATGGGGATTTTCAATATCTAGTTCGTACGCAGACGAATTTTCCCGTATACTAATCCTATTGGGATTTCAACCACAATAAATCATTTCCAATCAACCATTCATGATATTGAAGCGACCCGAACTTCCCCGGTCTCCGAAGAGAAGAGAAAGAACGAATTGCTTTGAGGACAAGACGAATCGGAACGCAAACAGAAGAACATTTCATTGTTAATTACAACAATTCCATCAGAATACAAGAATATACAGAGTATTAACAAATAATATACATTATAAAATACTAGAGATTATAATACATTACATAACAGCGGAAAATAATACAAAATACAACCGAAGGAGATATACGGATAAAAAGCTTTCCAGATATCGTTCCAGCTGTAAACCAGGTTCCTATGAATATAAATCTGCAAAACCAAAACTACTAGCTGCCCGTGCGGAAAATAGGGGCAATCAGAGTTTAGGTTAAAACAATAAACTCCAGGTGAGTCATGTGACTGGTGTGAGAACTAAAACAGTTATAAATCTTTATTTTAAAGTTCGGTAAATCAAGGGCCCACGCCGTATAACACGGAACGGGTTTCCTCCCAAGAATACCAGTGCATAAAACAACAGCGCAATGCTAAATAAAGAACAATGAAGCTATTATAAGACCCAGGTCCCATCACACAATGGAACGCAAGCCGGAGGATAGGGTTTTTACCTTATAATAGCCAAGAATGGTTGAGACGTTTAAAACAAATAATTTGATACTGTTATAAGTGTATAACGTATAAAACAACTTCAAATCATAAGTATCAATCATAGACGGCATAAGTGCCCCATCCCACTATGTCGCCATACTAGGCTCTACAAATAAAACCGCAAAATCACGTATTGGAAGTTGGATTTCCATCTGTGAACCGAGGCAAAAGATAGTCCTCTATCGATTCGAGACTGTCTAGCCCGAGTCTCAGGATCAGAGCTCGAGTGACCCTTGGATCGTCAAGGCCGGTCCACCGATGTGGATTATAATCCTTGAACACTGCATTTCCCCACCCTTTAGGGCGTAAATGAGCCAACGAATGACTCCATCGGCTTCACATAGTCACCGATATATCTGAGGCGCCTCGCAACAACAACAACCACATAAGTCAAACTCGTCAGGGCGTGTAAAACCACTGACGCCACTTCTGGCTAGAAGGAAACGCATGTCCTCCCTGAGGTCCCCTCCCGTTTCTGGTTCACAACCGAGTGTGAGGCTCACGAATCAACGTTACACAAAGCTATGCCACACAGGCCGTGCTTTGATCATCAACCACAAGACTTTGCTTTTTAGCAGAAGCCTTGATCAATTGCCACTTAGGCATGCCACACAGGCAATTCACTCCATGCATTTGATATCCATTAATATATAACCTCTGAGCTCGTACGTCTCAGAGAAGGGTGTTAAACAAGAGAATAAATCCTCCGCCACCAAACAGATATATATTCAATAGAAATCAATCACACCGAATAAAATCCAATGTCAGACACACAGTCCATTTACAAGTCCGTTCTGGATCTGAACGAAACCGGAGGCACCTTGTACCTCGCATATCCATCGATCCACAAGTACGTCTGAATGACCATTAACCGATTCCCTCCTCTTGGGTGTACGGCCCAATCAAGATCATCAGTAATCACCCAAACGACGTGAAGACCTCCGCTCTTCGACCACCGTCTTCATCATCGACTTATCGTCGTATCAGTTATTTAGAATGGGATAAACCCAGTCTTTTCGAATAACTCGCGTATATAATAAACAAGTGTTACACAAACACAACATACGCCTCATTCCAATTCATCAGTCACTAACCGTAAATTAGTAAGGGAACAATCCCCCAAATATAAACCCCGAAGGTCGAAACCAACATCAGATCAATACCCAGGAAACCATTCATCTTAACTAATCTTCAGTTAGTTGCTAAACTTCACATTCTTAGGGATCGGTTCCCATTAATTTTATCAAAGATAAATTCCTCAAATTTATTCTTTAATCTTCTTTTGAATATCAATTCAACTAGTCGGGATTAGCGAACCACACCAAAGTAATCATTTATTTTATTTCCCAATCCCAACCTATTCATCCCATGAAGTAAAACTGGTCATACTTCATATCTAACACCACGGTGCAATCGGTAAATTCAATTACCTTTTCACGTTCAAATCTAATTAAAGATTTAACTATCACCTAGAGCAAAACTGGTGATACTCCATTCTCGATCTTTTCAATCTAATTAAAGATTCATTAAAACTCCACTTAGTTTTAATCTTTAACTGGGTTAAAGAATCAATGTCATTTAAAACACGGTTCACGATAAACCCAAAATCACATTCCATTCTATCAGCCTTTAATTGTAAAATAGCAAGTGAGCAATTCCCTAAGTATTAACCCCGAAGGCCGAAACCAACATCAGATCAATACCCAAGAAACCATTCAACTTAACTAATATCCAGTTAGTTTCTGATTTTCTTAACTCAGTTGGGTCTAAGAACAATATCATTGAAGATACCGTTCACGACAACCCAAAATCACATTCCATTAATTATCGGGTTAAAGAACAAGTGTTATTTAAAACACCATTCACGATAAACCCAAAAATCAATTCAAATTCAATTCCAATTAAATACCATTTAATTGGTACACTTCATTAAATCTAAATAAAAAGATTTAATCTTTTTCCTAACTGGGCTTAAGAACAATGTTAATGAAGACACCATTCATGACAAACCCAAATCACATTTGATATTAAATACAAGGCTCTGAATAGAAAATATATCGGCTTATATTAAATATCAAATTCTACGACCAACAAATATCGTATTGGAAATAACGATATAAATATATCTTTCAAATTTCCATAACAATATCTGTATAATCACGAAATCCAACATCGAACTATTCCGAAGATGATTTCGATTTAAATCCATTCCAATTCAATTATTGGAAATTCTGGTTATTTTCAAAACCATTTCAAATCCAATTTATTTATTTTTAAAAATAAATAAATTATTATTCTAGTTCAAAAGTAGTTCATTTCGATAAAAATCTACTTTTATCTTTTCAAATATGGAGTTTTTCGTCCCAATTCTTCCCAAATCATTTCTTATGATTCTACACAAATTATTACTATTTTTAATAATTTTATCAAGGCCCGTACAGTCGATTTCCATCAACGGCCATCGAACTGCACTTACAGCGACTTTTTCCAAATTTGATTTGGACATAATTCCTAATCCAACCGTTATATTTCTAATTTCCAATATTCGTTATAAACCTCTTTTCGATACGAACCCAACAGTACGGTTTTAGGAGAATCCGACTGTCGGATCTCCTGTAATATCCATTCGAAGTCAATGGTCGAAATTCATGAACTGCCGCATCGCGGCGCGTTCTATTCAGGCCAATCTATATATATAATATATATATTATATATATTTCATCGATTTCCTTTCAAAACGTATTTTATAAATCGTTTTAAATTCATTTTCAAAACAGTTTCAACTTCATATTCAATTTTAAATCAAAATTGAATTTTTCCTTATAAATTCGTTTTAAATTCATTTCGGTTCAATTCAAGTTTCAAATTCATTTCAATTCGAATTCATTTTCTATTCAATTTAGTTCGAATTAAATTTCTATTCAATTTGAATTCTTTTCCTATTCAATTTCAATTTGAATTCATTTTATATTCAATTTCAATTCGAATTCATTTTCTATTCAATTTCAATTCGAATTCATTTTATATTCCATTTCAATTTGAATTCATTTTCTATTCAATTTCAATTCGAATTCATTTTATATTCCATTTCAATTTGAATTCATTTTATATTCAATTTCAATTCAATTTCAATTCAATTTCAATTCAAATTCATTTCCTATTCAATTTCAATTCGAATTCATTTTATTTTCAATTCAATTTCATTTCAAAATATTCGATTTAATTCGAATTTGTTTCAAAATATTCGATTTTGAAATCACTTCTCGATATTCATTATAAAATCGACAAAATTCACGTTCGTGTTGAAATGGCGTTTAACTACTTAACACGGCTTCCCAATTCAATTTTCATTGAATATTATTTTAAATTATTCGATAATTTTGAACTGGAATCAGACACAGTCAATTACCATATAATTCAGTTATATGGATTTCATTCAATTCATATATACAACAATGACGATAAACAATCAACCATCATCCAAAGTGCGTTCTACACTGTATAAGCATTAATTATAAATATTCAACGCTTATAACAGTCTGTCAATCAATCGATCGACATACAGCTAATTACTGGGAAAAGTGTATGTCATATATCATCCCAATACCCGTGTGGGGTTTCAAACAATCAAACACGGATTTTATTTGTGCAGTTGGGCGATGTGTAAAATTTATCGTCCTAATCAATATCAGTCAAATCAGTGTATATAAACAAATCTTCGATTTGTTTATTACTATTTATTTTATATACACGTTAAAAACTATATTTTTAACTATAAAATATTTTCCACTATAAAATATTTTATTTCATTTCACATCACACAATCAAATTTCACAACACAGCAATCAAACAAACAAGTCAACCATGGTCTGTAGACGACGGGTGTCGGCTGCTACTAAACACCGTCTGCATCCTAGTATATATTTCAAACTAGAAATAAATTAAAGGTGAGGAGTTCTCACCGAAAAGCTAAACCCAACGCCTCGACTCTTCGTATGTAGAAAGTCTTCATCGTGTCTCCAACGAGATCTGTTTCACATCGTTCATATTGAAAATCTTATTTTTAATTCGCTATGCATTTTTAATTCGCTATGCATATAAAAATATAAACTTTTCTTACATGAACATTTTTTTGTTTCAAAGCCATATTATAAAAAATTCAATTTTTATATCGCTACTTCCTATATATAAAAATCGAATTTTTATATTCTTCATATATATAAAAATCGAATTTTTATATTCTCTACCTTATAAAAATCATATTTTTATAATCTCTACTAAGTAAAAATCATATTCCTATTATACTAAAACTATAAAATCATATTTTTATAATTGCTATACTTACATAAAAATTATAATTTATATATAACTAAAAATCTTATCTTTTTCTAATTTTAAACATCAATTCTTTTCTAGTTTAAAAATCCCATCTTTTGTATTAACAAAAATCTCAACTTTTGATTAACAAAAATTTCAACTTTATATGATTAAAAATCATATCGTTTTCGATATGAAATAAAATACTAACTTCATTCAATAAAGATCATAACTTTATTTATCAAAGAAAATCAGTTTTTACTTTGCTAATGAATAAATAAAAAGAACTAAAACGAAAAAGAAAGGAAAAAGAAAACTCACATTCGAATTCAGACCGGGGGGGAGGAGAAGCTGTCAGGCGGCGGAGGAGGGGAGGTTTCGGCACAGGCGTCGACGGAATTGGGTAGGGGGAGTTGTCGGCAGTTAGCGTTCGAGGTGGCTCATGGCATCAGACTGGAGAAGGGAGGAGGGGAGAAAGAGAAGGGTGGTCCCTGGAGCGGGGGCACGGCGCGATCAGCGATGGCGGAGGGGGGGTGAGCACGCCAGTGGTGGCACGTGGGGACTGCGATGGTGGCGACGGCTAGGGTTCCGTTGCCCCTCTTTCGTTCTCTTTTTTTTTATTCAAAACTGATGGCTAAAAACGGGGAGGGGGTTTGACCACGGTGAAGAGATGAGGAAGGGTTTGACCCGGCTCCTTTATAGATAATTTTATTAATATTTTATTCACCCTAAAAGTTGCTTTTTATTTTGATCTCCAAATGAGACCCACCGCCTGTCGTCCATAGCTAATTACCACCATTCTGAACCCAATGGGATAGGTATCGCAGACTAATTCGATCGTTTCGATCAGTTTTCGTCAACTTCAAAATATAACTCTATATATTGAATTTGAATGCATATTTCAATTTACCGGGGTCACATACGAACTCTAAAAATTCCTGAAAAATATTTTCTAGCTTCGTATTGATGATACAGTCCTAACAAAACTAGTTTCGTCAAATTCTGAGACCGTTTGAAAAATGGTCATTTTCCAGTCGATTAAAATCAACTGGAACTGGTCAAACGCGTTTTTCTTTTCCACGCTCACATATTGATTCGAAAAATTATGAATTTTGAAACCTAGCAATAATTTGACATCGCGGATCCAACAAAAGTGGTTTCATCGAAAACCGAGGCCGTTTGCAAAATTTCCATTTTTTAAGGGCTAGAATTCCATAGCGGCTATTCTGAATTTTCAATTGGACATAACTTTTGATTCCCGCTATGAAATTTCAATTTCTCGAATTCGTTGGAAATATATTCTCAAATAGATTCAAATATTTTTGGTTTCGCTAAAATCCGGTTTATTTTGAATCCTGTACATTCATTTGAACTTTGAAATCGAAATTTCAAACTACCGCGCTATTTTCAATTCCTTTTATAATTATAAATAATTATTTATATTCTAACGAAGATCTATATAAATATATACATTCTAATTCTATTCAAAATAAATTTCTCGTCGTTATTATTTAAAACAATTCATTTTAATTATTCAAAATTCGCTAAAATTATCAAAAAAAAAAAAAAAAAAAAAATGGCCCGGATTTCCGGGTTATTACAATCTCCCTCACTTAAAACTTTTTGTCCCCGAAAAGGAACGTAGCTGAAAGTTGTTTAACTAATCAACTCAACTTTCACTATTTCCATTACGGCTTAAGTTCTTCAACTTTTCAGTTTCCAAGAAATTTTCAAATTTTTCAAAAATTTGGCTAACACCCTAAATTTTCGAAAATTTTCGCCATAACCTCCCCTGCACCGGGGACTTGGGATATTTCATATAGCCTCCCATGGCCTTCTTCAGTCCAAAAGAAAAAGAAAAAGCCAAGCGGCTAGCCAATCGGCTCATAAAATCATCCAAAACCAAAGAAATACAATAAACATGTACCTATTTGTCGGGCAAACAATTTTATTCCTCTGCTCTAGCCTCCTTGCTATGACCTGTTCAATGTAAGTACATGTATATGCATGCAAATGCGACAATTTTTCAATACAATTCACTATTTGGTTCAATTTGGCTAAAGGTTCAACATTTAATTAATTAAACAATAATCAAACAACACAATCAACAATCAATTAGTTGATTAATGTTTCAAATTCATAATCTTGATATATAGTCAAAAATCACGTTTTTGATGCCAAGTCACAACAATAAGCCCTATCTAATTTTGATTCTCACACCAGTCAATTGGAAATATATAAAAATCCCACCTTCGAAACTCGAAAATAAATTCTGATGATGACGCGTCAATCATTAGAATCATGTCCGAGCGACTAGAGTGTGATTCTATATTTATCCAGTATATTAAAATTTCGAATACACGTTTGCAAGGCGTATATGCAAAATCTTTATATATTGGATTGCTCAAATCAATATAAATAAATATTCAAATACGAATAATTGAATTAAATTTTTGAAACAAAAATTGTTTTCATTTTTAAAAATATACTCTTCACACTCGTTCTAGGATACTACCGATCCCATTTTTAACGAGTCATTCTCATTGGATATTACTAATCCAATTTCTGATGAATTCTTTCGTTCGGTTCAAATGTGTCTTGTTCTCCGAGCTCTGTAAAACAAGGCTCTGATACCAACTGAAGCGACCCGAACTTCCCCGGTCTCCGAAGAGAAGAGAAGGAACGAATTACTCTGAGGACAAGACGAATCGGAACGCAAACAGAAGAACATTTCATTGTTAATTACAACAATTCCATCAGAATATACAAAGTATTAACAAATAATATACATTATTAAATATCAGAGATTACAATACATTACATAATAGTGGAAAATAATACAAAAATACAACTGCAGGAGATATACGGATACAAAGCTTTCTGGATATCGTTCCAGTTGTAAACCAGGTTCCTGTGAATATAAATCTACAAAACCAAAACTACTAGCTGCCCGTGCGGAAAATAGGGGCACCCAGAATTTAGGTTAAAACAATAAACTCCAGGTCAGTCATGTGACTGGTGTGAGAACTAAAACAGTTATTAACCTTTATTTTAAAGTTCGGTAAATCAAGGGACCACGCCGTATAACACGGAACGAGTTTCCTCCTAAGAATTCCAGTGCATAAAACAACAGCGCAATGCTAAATAAAGAACAATGAAGCTATTATAAGACCCAGGTCACATCACACAATGCAACGCAAGCCGAAGGATAGGGTTTTTACCTTATAATAGCCAAGAATGCTTGATACGTTTAAAACAAATCATTTGATACTATTATAAGTGTATAGTGTATAAAACTACTTCAAATCATAAGTATCAATCATAAACGGCATAAGCGCCCCATCCCACTATGTCGCAATACTAGGCTCTACAAATAAAACCGCAAAGTCATTGGAAGTTGGATTTCCATCTGTGAACCGAGGCAAAAGATAGTCCTCTACCGATTCGAGACTGTCTAGCCCGAGTCTCAGGATCAGAGCTCGAGTGACCCTTGGATCGTCAGGGCCGGTCCACCGATGTGGATTAAAATGCATGAACACTGCGTTTCCCCGCCCTTTGGGGCGTAAATAAGCCAACGAATGATTCCATCGGCTTCACATAGTCACCGATATATCCGAGGCGCCTCACAACAGTAACAACCACATAAGTCAAACTCGTCAGGGCATGTAAAACCACTGACGCCACTTCTAGCTAGAAGGAAACGCATGTCCTTCTTGAGGTCCCCTCCCGTTTCTGGTTCACAACCGGGGTGTGAGGCTCGCGAATCAACGTTACACAAAGCTATGCCACACAGGCTGTGCTTTGATCATCAACCACAAGACTTTGCTTTTCAGTAGAAGCCTTGATCAATTGCCACTTAGGCATGCCACACAGGCAATTCACTCCATGCGTTTGATAACCATCAATATATAACCTCTGAGCTCGTACGTCTCAATATATAACCTCTGAGCTCGTACGTCTCAGAGAAGGGCGTTAAGCAAGGGAATAAATCCTCCGCCACCAAACAGATATATATTCAACAGAAATAAATCACACCGAATAAAATCCAATGTCGGATACACAGTCCATTTACAAGTCCGTTCTGGGTCTGAACGAAACCGGAGGCACCTTGTACCTCACATATCCATCGATCTCCAAGTACGTCTGGACGACCACTAACTGATTCCCTCCTCTCGGGTGTACGGCCCAATCAAGATCATCAGTAATCACCCAAACGACGTGAAGACCTCCGGTCTTCGACCACCGTCTTCATCTTCGACTTATCGTCGTATCAGTTATTCAGAATGGGATAAACCCGGTCTTTTCGAATAACTCCCGTATATAATGAACAAGTGTTACACAAACACAACATACGCCTCATTCCAATTCATCAGTCACTAACCGTAAATTAGTAAGGGAACAAT
Organism: Allium sativum; assembly: GCA_030737875.1. Taxonomy (NCBI): domain Eukaryota; kingdom Viridiplantae; phylum Streptophyta; class Magnoliopsida; order Asparagales; family Amaryllidaceae; genus Allium; species Allium sativum. The sequence goes on from CM060912.1 coordinate 897,564,149, forward strand.
CCCCCAAATATTAACCCTGAAGGCCGAAACCAACATCAGATCAATACCCAGGAAACCATTCATCTTAACTAATCTCCAGTTAGTTACTAAACTTCACATTCTTAGGGATAGGTTCCCATTAATTTTATCAAAGATAAATTCCTCAAATTTATTCTTTAATCTTCTTTTGAATATCAATTCAACTAGTCGGGATTAGCGAACCACACCAAAGTAATCATTTATTTTATTTCCCAATCCCAACCTATTCATCCCATGAAGTAAAACTGGTCATACTTCATATATAACACCACGGTGTTATCGGTAAATTCAATTACCTTTTCACGTTCAAATCCAATTAAAGATTTAACTATCGCCTGGAGCAAAACTGGTGATACTCCATTCTCGATCTTTTCAATCTAATTAAAGATTCATTAAAACTCCACTTAGTTTTAATCTTTAACTGGGTTAAAGAATCAATGTCATTTAAAACACGGTTCACGATAAACGCAAAATCACATTCCATTCTATCAGCCTTTAACTATAAAATAGCAAGTGAGCAATTCCCTAAGTATTAACCCCGAAGGCCGAAACCAACATCAGATCAATACCCAAGAAACCATTCAACTTAACTAATCTCCAGTTAGTTTCTAATTTTCTTAACTCAGTTGGTTCTAAGAACAGTATCATTGAAGATACCGTTCATGACAACCCAAAATCACATTCCATTAATTATCGGGTTAAAGAACAAGTGGTATCTAAAACACCGTTCACGATAAACCCAAAAATCAATTCAAATTCAATTCCAATTAAATAACATTTAATTGGTACACTTCATTAAATCTAAATAAAAACATTTAATCTTTTTCCCAACTGGGCTTAAGAACAGTGTTAATGAAGACACCATTCACGACAAACCCAAATCACATTTGATATTAAATACAAGGATCTGAATAGAAAATATATCGGCTTATATTCAATATCAAATTCTACGACCAACAAATATCATATTGGAAATAACGATATAAATATATCTTTCAAATTTCCATAACAATATCTGTATAATCACGAAATCAGACATCGAACTATTCCGAAGATGATTTCGATTCAAATCCATTCCAATTCAATTATTGGAAATTCTGGTTATTTTCAAAACCATTTCAAATCCAATTTATTTATTTTTAAAAATAAATAAATTATTATTCTAGTTCAAAAGTAGTTCATTTCGATAAAAATCTACTTTTATCTTTTCAAATATGGAGTTTTTCATCCCAATTCTTCCCAAATCATTTCTTATCATTTTACACAAATTACTACTATTTTTAATAATTTTATCAAGGCCCGTACAGTCGATTTCCATCAACGGCCATCGAACTACACTTACAGCGACCTTTTCCCAATTTGATTTGGACATAATTCCAAATCCAACCGTTAGATTTCTAATTTCCAATATTCATTAGAAAGCTCCTTTCGATACGAACCCAATGGTTCCGGTATTAGGAGAATCCGACGGTCGGATCTCCCGTAATATCCATTCGAAGTCAATGGTCGAAATTCACGAACCGCCGCAGCGTGGCGCTTTCAATTCAGGCCATTATATATATATATATATATATATATATATATATATATATATATATATATATATAGTATATATATTATATATATTTCATCGATTTCCTTTCAAAACATATTTTATAAATCGTTTTAAATTCGTTTTAAAAATAGTTTCAACTCCATATTCAATTTTAAATCAAAATTGAATTTTTCCTTATAAATTCGTTTTAAATTCATTTCGTTTCAATTCAAATTCCAAATTCATTTCAATTCGAATTCATTTTCTATTCAATTTAATTCGAATTCATTTTCTATTCAATTTCAATTCGAATTCATTTTCTATTCAATTTCAATTTGAATTCATTTTATATTCAATTTCAGTTCGAATTCATTTTCTATTCAATTTCAATTCGAATTTATTTTATATTCCATTTCAATTTGAATTCATTTTCTATTCAATTTCAATTCGAATTCATTTTATATTCCATTTTAATTTGAATTCATTTTATATTTAATTTCAATTCGAATTCATTTTCTATTCATTTTCAATTCGAATTCATTTTATTTTCAATTCAATTTCATTTCAAAATATTCGATTTAATTCGAATTCATTTCAAAATATTCGATTTTAAAATCACTTCTCGGTATTCATTATAAAATCGACAAAATTCACATTCGCGTTGAAATGGTGTTTAACTACTTAACACGGCTTCCTAATTCAATTTTCATTGAATATTATTTTAAATTATTCGATAATTTTGAACTAGAATCAAACACAGTCAATTACCGTATAATTTCAGTTATATGGATTTCATCCAATTCATATATACAAAAATGACGATAAACAATCAACCATTATCCAAAGTGCGTTCTACACTGTATAAGCATCAATTATAAATATTCAATGCTTATAACAGTCTGTCAATCAATCGATCGACATACAGTTAATTATTGGGATTAGTGTATGTCATATATCATCCCAATACCCGTGTGGGGTTTCAAACAATCAAACACAGATTTTATTTTTGCAGTTGGGCAATGTGTAAAATTTATCATCCCAATCAATATTAGTCAAATCAGTGTATATAAACAAATCTCCGATTTGTTTATTACTATTTATTTTATATACACGTTAAAAACTATATTTTTAACTATAAAATATTTTCCACTATAAAATATTTTATTTCATTTCACATCACATAATCAAATTTCACAACACAGCAATCAAACAAACAAGTAATCCATGGTATGTGGACGACGAGTGTCGGGTGCTACTAAACACCGTCTGCATCCTAGTATATATTTCAAACTAGAAATAAATTAAAGGTAAGGAGTTCTCACCGAAAAGCTAAACCCAACGCCACAACTCTTCGTATGTAGAAAGTCTTCATCGTGTCTCCAACGAGATATGTTTCGCATCGTTCATATTAAAAATCTTATTTTTAATTTGCTATGTATATAAAAATCTAAACTTCTCTTACATGAACATTTTTTTGTTTCAAAGCCATATTATAAAAAATTCAATTTTTATATCGCTACTTCCTATATATAAAAATCGAATTTTTATATTCTTCATATATATAAAAATCGAATTTTTATATTCTCTACCTTATAAAAATCATATTTTTATTATCTCTACTAAGTAAAAATCATATTCCTATTATACTAAAACTATAAAAAAACATATTTTTATAATCGCTATACTTACATAAAAATTATAATTTTTATATAATTAAAAATCTTACCTTTTTCTAATTTTAAACATCAATTCTTTTCTAGTTTAAAAATCCCATCTTTTATATTAACAAAAATCTCAACTTTTGATTAACAAAAATCTCAACTTTATATGACTAAAAATCATATCTTTTTCGTTATGAAATAAAATACTAACTTCATAAAATAAAGATCATAACTTTATTTATCAAAGAAAATCAGTTTTTACTTTGCTAACGAATAAATAAATAAAAAGAAATAAAACGAAAAAGAAAGGAAAAAAGAAAACTCACATTCGAATTCAGACGTGGGGGGGGGGGGGGGAGGAGAAGCTGTCAGGCGGCAGAGGAGGGGAGGTTTCGGCACAGGCGTCGACGGAATTGGGTAGGGGGAGCTGTCAGCGGTTAGGGTTCGAGGTGGCTCATGGGATCAGACTAGAGAAGGGGGAGGGGAGAAAGTGAAGGGGTGTCGCTGGAGCAGGGGGGGCCTGGCGCGATCAGCGATGGCGGAGGGGGGGGGGGGGGGTAAGTGCGCCAGTGGCGGCGTGTGGGGACTGCGATGGTGGCGGCGGCTTGGGTTCCGTCGCCCCTCTTTCGTTCTCTTCTTTTTTTTATTTGATTCAAAACTGACGGCTAAAAAAGGGGATGGGGGTTTGACCACGGTGAAGAGATGAGGAAGGGTATGACCCGGCTCCTTTATAGATAATTTTATTAATATTTTATTCACCCTAAAAGTTGCTTTTTATTTTAATCTCAAAACGAGAACCACTGCCTGTCTTCCATAGCTAATTACCCCCATTCTGAACCCAATGGGATAGTTATCGCAGGCTGATTCGATCGTTTCGATCAGTTTTCGTCAACTTCAAAATATAACTCTATATATTGAATTTGAACGCACAATTCAATTTACCGGGGTCACATACGAACTCTAAAAATTCTCGAAAAATATTTTCTAGCTCCGTATTGACTATACGGTCCTAACAAAACTAGTTTCGTCAAATTCTAAGACCGTTTGAAAAATGGCCATTTTCCAGTCGATTAAAATCAACTGGAACCGGTCAAACGCGTTTTCCTTTGCCACACTCACATATTGATTCGAAAAATTATGAATTTTGAAACCTAGCAATAATTTGACATCGCAGATCCAACAAAAGTGGTTTCGTCGAAAACCGAGACCGTTTGCAAAATTTCCATTTTTTAAGGGCCAGAATTCCATAGCGACTATTCTGAATTTTCAATTTGACATAACTTTTGATTCCCGCTATGAAATTTCAATTTCTCGGATTCGTTGGAAAGATATTCTCAAATAGATTCAAGTATTTTTGGTTTTGCTAAAATCCGGTTTATTTTGAATCCTGTACATTCATTTGAACTTTGAAATCGAAATTTCAAACTACCGCGCCATTTTCAATTCCTTTTATAATTATATATATAACGACGATCTATATAAATATATACATTCTAATTCTATTCAAAATAAATTTCTCATCATTATTATTTAAAATAATTCATTTTAAATATTCAGAATTCGCTAAAATTGCTAAAATAATTTTTTTTAAAATTGGCCCATATTTCCGGGTTATTACAGATATTCACCAAATTTCACATCAACCAATAATTCAAACAATATCACAACCAATATATATCGTCCATGGTCTATGGACGAGGGGAGTATATAAATAGATATACGTATATAACTATATTTCAATTTCATTTCAATATCATTTCAATTTATTTCAATGCATATATCACTTTTACAATGCATATATAGCTTATACATCGAATATACAACTTATACAACGCTTATACATGAGGTGTACAATGCTTATATAACTCATACTTCGACTATGTAATTTATACATTGTTGTTTTCCATATCGTTTATAAATTAGAAATCTCACATTGGGTTCCACTCCACCAAAAATAGCAGAATGCTCAGAAAAATATTCGGTCTATCCTAAAATGTAGAAGACATCCACACGGCCTCGGCGTCTCCTGTTTCACTGGATTTCGACCACATAGCAAAAAGATATGATTTTTATAAGTTTGCTACGCTTTTAAATGTGAAAATCAGTTCAAAATAATCAATGTCGTACCTTTCAGCACAGGGTTCCAAATAGGTTTGGATTTTTCGTGCAAACGGTGAAGCGGATCGACGATCGGCCTTCGCAGCGACGAAGTAGGGGGAGAGGCGCGCTGGCGCCTGAAGCCGGGCACACTTCGGTGGACTATAGGCTGCGCGACAGCGCTGGAAAGGGCTCGACTTTCGATAGCCTAAACTCCAGAACGAAGCAACGATTAATTTCAAATCTTATATGGATTTGAAGAGAATTGGAAGGACTACAAAAAACTCAACTAGGCCACGGCGTAATTTTTCTTGTAGGAGAAGGAATCGAGCTTGGAAGAGAGGAGGCGGTTTCGGCCACTGATCGATATCGGGGAGAGAGAAAAAGCGGGTTTTTCCAATTTTCATAAATTTTCTGATTGGCCCATGGTTTTATAATTTCAAAAATATATCCCTTCCACACACGGACACCAATCTGAACCCAACGACTGTCGCCTCTAGCTAAATACCCCCATTTCGAACACAATGGGATATGTTTCGTAGGCCCAGTCGACTGTTTAAGTCAGTTTTCCTTCAAATTAAAATATAAAACATTCAATATTCGATTTGAACGTACATTTCAATTTGTCGGGGCCAAATACTAATTCTAAAAATTCCAGAAAAATAAATCCAGCTATGTTTTGACGATACGGTCCCAACAAAACTAGTTTCATTGAATTTTGATACCGTTTGAAAAATGACCATTTTCTGGTCGATTCAATTTAACAAAAATTCACCAAACACATTTTCCTTTGCCACGCTCACATATTAACTTCAAAAATTATGAAATTTGAAACCTAGCAATAATTTGATATCTCGGATCCAACAAAAGTGGTTTCTTCAAATTCCGAGGTCGTTCGCAAAATGTCTATTTTCAAGGGCGATATATTCTCTATAGCGACCTTTCTGAAAATTCATTTGGCCATAACTTTTGACTCCCGCTATGAAACTTCAATTTTTCAAATTCATTAGAAAGATATTCATAAACAGATTTAAATATTTTTGGTTTCACTAAAATCCATTTTATTTTGCACCCGGTGCAGTCAGTCAAAGTTTGAATTGAAATTTTGAAACTGTCGCGCTATTTCAGGCCATGTTTATAATTTAAAATAATTATATTTATTTTCAAACATCGATTCAAACTACTTTTCATCGTTATTATTTAAAATAATTTATTTTAAACATCTAAAATCCACTAAATTAGCCAAATTAAAAAAATTTAAACTGGCTCAGATTTTCCGGGTTGTTACAACCATCCACTAAAATATGTGGGATTGTCTAACTATCAAGCCTATATAATATATATATAAATATATAATAGCAACAAATTATAATAATTTTATCAATCTGTCCAAGCAATCAACAAACAACATATAAACCTTATATACTATATAAAATTCGTTTATAAAAATCATGAACGAGAAAGATAGTGACTTTACTCACATTGATTTTAATTGTCGAATAACGACTAGTTTTCAATTAAATTAAACAGGCATTTGATTTAACTGAAAATTCCAGTTGACTCCAATCTAGTTCAAATCAACTACATTGCGAAGATAACATTGTCATGATTGTAACGCAATTGACAATGTTCGATTCAAACGTCAAATGAATATGATACAACGTTAACAAGTTATAAACAAATTAATCATAATTAACATCTTAATTAACTATTATAATAATCATTACCCATAATCGTCCTCCTCCAAATTGAAATATGCAGGAACCTGTTTCCTTCTTCACAAAAACGACCGTACTTTTGTCCCCTCTTCCCAAGCTCATCAGCTCACGAAAACAACATCCGAACACATCATTCTCCTCCACTTTGCAAGCTAACCCATCCACACCCTTCAACATCCACTAGCATATCCCCTCAAAAACTGCTCCGCATCCAGTCGCTATAGGTGCGACAGTTTTAGGTTTGAAAACCCCCCAAAATTCCACCACCCATATTGCTTTGCTGTGAGAAACCCCACCGTCACCCCCGCTTAACCCAACTCCCTTTATCTCGACTGGCATTATTGCCCTAACGTCGCTTCCCTAAATTCGAGCGACGCAGAGATGCATCTCACCAAATTTGAAGGCTATTGAGTGAAGCTCTCGAGCCTAGGAAGCTAACGAATCTGAAATCAAATGATTTCGTTGAGTGCATGATTTTATAAAATTTGTTGAAGGTATTATAGAGGAGTCAGCTTCGAATTTTTCACAATGAGTGAGAATGGGAATGAGAAGAAAAGGAGATGGAAGGAGGTTTAAGTATAAGTTAAGGATAGCTTATAGTGTAAGCTTTATAATATAATATTTATTCGTAAATTTCGTTCAACGTTTTTAATTCATACAATAACATACATAATCCGATCACGATGAAAATTGGCAAGCTGCTATTGTTTAATGTCCCAGACTCAATGAAACTTGTTTCGTCGAATTCTGATATCGTTCGAAAATAAAATGCTACTTTAAATTATAAATCGTTAATCGATATGCATTTATGTGGTGCACACTCACATAATTACTCCAATTGACACGAAACTTGAAATCTAGCAATAATTAACCATTATGGATTTAATAAAATTGGTTTCGTTGAAATCTGAGGTCGTTTGAAAATTGGCTATTTCAACATGCTGATTAAATCTATGATTTCAACAATAAATGAAATCATTTAAATTTCCATTTTAAAACTTAACTAACGTAATTGTAATTCAACTTGAATTTATATAAATCGTTAAAATCGTTTTGATTAATTTTTAACTTAGAATTCCATTATTTCTCATTTTCGTATTACGATAATTTAATATATTTGAAATTAAATGTTATTTCACTTATTAAATTGATATACTCGTTATTAAACTCCATTCATATTACCAGTTCAACATTTAAATAGCTTTTAAATATTCAAATTAAACGACTAAGAATCTAGGTCATTACAGAAATGAAGGGTAGAATATTAAAATGCCTAAGTCAACAACAAAATATCATGCTATAGTCAGCAAAAAATGTCATATCAAAGTCAGCCCATACTAGAGCACAGAATGCACTTGTGGTATAAGTCATATGCATGATCATGTCCTACCAACCTTAGCACGTACTACATACTTGAGGTGGTCTGTATACAACAACAAAAAGTACACTGTCAGAAATGTGCTAGCCCCAAAAAGTTATCCATGCCCAAAATATCCTAGTGCTAACTAGGCACTTAAGGTAATCATATATGTAATGTCTAGAATATCTCTTAAACCCTAAAACAATGACCTTCCATAACTATTCATCCGACTCATCATTAGATGGGCCTGATAAATCTATCTCCATTGGTTCCTCATCGGCAAAATCCAGGTCTGCATCCTTTATGGGATCATCGTCGGCAAGATACCTATGCTCATCAATAACCTTACCCTCATCGTTGTCATCGGACTCAAGTGCCAAACCCCACTACGGAAGCTCTCCCTCTGGAAAAGGTTCAATATGATCATTTATCGGTCCATCAAACTCTCTTACTCCATCAAACTCCCCTGTAGGCTCAGAGAAATCGTTTTCTGGATCCAGCATCTCCTCATCATCAGATATGTCCTCACCCAACTCAACAAGGACCCCCTACCAAATCTCCTCATCGTCTCTCATGGGGTTGGGACCACCCAAATCCCAAACAATATACTCATCAACCTTTGTATCGATGTCTGTCAGCTACCATTATATCATCATGTCACCCGAAATCCTCATCTGCAGGTACAGGATCGTCTAGCTTTGTTGGCTCAAGCTTTCTAAGAGAAGAAGCCACAGTCTCAATATCATCATGCTCCTCATCACTATCACTCGGGGGTTGAACATCCATCCATCTGAATCACCAGATCCCCAACTTCTGCTAGAAATGAACTGGACCAAATGCTGCCTAACAGTATATGGTTTACCTCCCTATAATTTACAAGGAAATTTTTAGAGTTAGAATATTGTATTTCTAGGATTTGATCTTAACTTGCTAATTATTCTGAGTCCAAAAGTTATGAAACTTATTTCCTTTCAAATTTAAAGGTACCCAAAACCATTAATTAACCTTTAAATGGAGAAGTTATACTGTCTTACATCTTAACTTATCTATATACCAGTTTAGATAACTTCTTACTTCTGATTGTTCTTGTTTGCCAAATACCTTTTAGTAAAATTATGAAACTTAATTCACATGGTATTTGTTTTAAGAATTTTTTTCTTACTTAAATATATTCTAGAATTCGTTGACTGTCAAAATTGTCTAGAATTCCAATCTCTAACCAAAATTCTTATAAGGATCATTAATAGTTTAAGTTCTTTTTGGCTTAATTTACCTTTTTGTTTGAATCATTTTATCTTCTCAGACTATTTACTAATGAGAAGAAATTTGAAAAGTAAGCATACTTTTAATACCTATAGCATATCATTGCTTCATATTCAAAACTACTTAACTTTAAATTTATTAATTTACCAAAACTTATTACATAATTTATCGACTGTCCAAAACCATCAATAGTTTCGACCTTTTCTATTCCAGTCCAAAGTGCTTAGGTTTTAACATTTATAAATTGTCATAACAATTTTCCTAACTACGAACTTCTTTTAACCAAATCCTTAGCCTTTACAAAGATTTCCTACTTGAATTATTTTACTCTAGTTACAACTATAAATGAACATCCTTTGTCAAATTGTGAAATTATAATCATAAGATGTTCATATTCATATTTAGCCATCTTAATATTTAATTAGTCATCCAAGTTAACCATATATTTTTCAAAAAATATCCTTTCAAAACCAATTTCATTATTTTCCAAAATATTGTTTTCAAAACCAAACCATTTTTGTATGAAATGCATTCCCTTACATATATAATATTCTTAAACTCATTCTAGGGAATTACTAACCCTATATGTAATGAGTTACTCATCCCAGGATATTACTAATCCTATCTCTGATGAGTCTTTTCCTTCCTCTCTAATGGATCATACCCCATATCTTTGTATAAATCAAAGCTCTGATACCACTTTGTAATGACCTTCCTTTTTGATCGCTTCAAGTCATTAATTAAACCAACCCAAACTGTTCACAAAGATGGGTTGTTATTGGGGTAGTAACACACTAGAATTGAAACAACAGAAGTTTATTGCTATAACAACATTTTTACATCAGAGTTTACAAAGATATATCAGAGTATATAAATTACACAGCTGAAAAATACTAAGTTCAGCGGAAGAAAAACAAATGCTCCAAAATGCAGCTTAAGCCTTAATCTAGCACCTGCTATATAAAACTGACTCCAAAATTATCTATAAACCTTAACTACTAGGCTTCCCATGTGAAAAATATGGGCACCCATAATTTAGGTTAAATAACAATAAACTCTAGGTCAATCATGGGACTGGTGTGAGAAACTTCAGCTATACTTATAAAGAGAGGTAACTTATAAGACTCTACCATATAAACACGGTACGGGTTTCACTCCTATGAATAATAGTACAGAAATTTGCAATGCTTTTAAGAAAATGAAGCTACCACAAGGTCTCATGGCACACACAATCCAAATGTAAACTTGGATGAGGTTTCTCCATATAATAACCAAAAATGTTTGATATGTGAAAAGCATTTGATATTATTATTAGTGCATAGTGTGGAAAATAATTTCGCAAGTAAATGTATCAATCTTAGCTAGCGTAATACCCTATCCTATTATGTTGACATAGGTACATAACTAAAACCATATGGGTTCGTAGTGGAGAATGGATTTTCAGCAAATGACTAGGCTAAGGAACGTTCTTGTCCAATAGTGACACCTCTAGTGGGATGTTCCGATATCCGAATAGGTTCTCTGCTAACACAAGGCACGGTTAACTCTATAACTAGGTAACTAACTGTCAAAAGTATGCCTCTTGACCAGCCTTTAATCAAGTCCCCGAATACCAACACCACATAAGTAACATACCTGGTCTCTATACCTTGGCATTACTTTAAAATGCCAAGATTGAAATGGACATACTCATAACCTTGCTGCATTATTCCTGTTTCGTCCATTTTCGGAATGTGAGGCTTGACGAAGCCTCATTACACAAAGCTATTCTTTACCCTAAAGTCATTCTTTGATCATCGACAACTCAATCACTTGGCATGCCACATTGTCATTTTATAATATATAATTGATAATCACTAACTATATCACCTTTGAGCTCGTGCATCTCGAGGAAGGTGTTAAGCTAAGAAAATGAATTTTGTGCTACTAAACAGAAATATATTTGTAAGATGAATTGATACATTTCAAAATACAATGTCAGACACACGTCTATACAAGTTCGTTCTATAACTGAACGAAACCGAAGGCGCTTTCTTCCTCATCCAATATAAAGGTGGGAAGCCCATGCAAATCCGAACAATCTCCAAATACGTCCGGACTACTATATAATATAATCTCATAATGGGTGTACAGCCCGAGACATCAACAAAAATTCCATTCGATGTGAAGATTCCCGGTCTTTAACAATCATCTTTAATATCGGGATTTTTCTCCATTTTGTTATATGATTATTTGAAATGGTTTTCGGATATAAATCTGATCCCGATCTTTTCGAATAATCGGCGTAATTTTAAAGAAATATGGATTATACATGATTTCAATTAAGTCTCCCTACACTTAAATTTAGTTTTTTTCGAAAGAACAATGTGTGATCCTCTAAAAAGAAGAGAGCACCCATATGTATAAAAACAAGAAACAATAACTGCCAACAAGCCTGGGAGGTAACCAATAGTAAACAACACACGAAAAACAAACTATCCCAAACAAAAAAAACAAAAATAAAGGAAATAGATGGATGATCTTAGGAAAAACCACCACCCATCATACTTAAAAACGAGCTCCGGAAAGGCCACCACCTGATTATGTAGTACATCTACTCCTAACTAATACAACAATCTCTCCAAAAAAGGGACAACAAACATAAAGAAAGAGATCTTCAAAACAAATTTCCCAAAAGCACATCAACGAATATCAACAGACCTATAACATGAAATAAAACTATCCGAAATGTAAGATAATAACACATATATATATACATATATATGTGTATATAAAAATATATATACATATACATGTGAATAAAGTAACAACATAAGATAAAGGGAGACAACAAAAAAGAATCATAAACACAACGATCAATTACGAATACAAATTCTATTGTAGCTAAAATGCTTAATAATCCTAATAAACGAATTCATATTATTCCTAACCTTAACAAGAAACCATTAAACAAAGGATTCCTAAAAGACTTATAATAAGGATTAGACATCCTATCTAAACAAAAAGAAACAATTATAATAATTAAATTATCTAAAGAACAAGAATTGAAGTAAAACATTCTCTGATTTCTATCAAACTAAATAAAACAACAAGTTATAGTTCATAAAGTACCAAGTACATACCTACATCTAAAATTAAAATCAAATCTAAAAAAATCCAGTAAAATCACAATCCATGAAATTAGAAGAAAAAATAAAATAAAATCTCAAATAAAATATAAAAAGGTTTAACACAAGGAAATACAAATGATCAAATTTTCATCAAATAAACTATAATAACAACAATTAGAATCAAAAAGAATATTTTCCTTCCTTAACTGCTCAGTAATATTTAACTTCTTATGGTTAATTAGCCACATATGAAATTTAGCTTTAAGAGGAGCATTAGCCTTCACTTAATTTTAGTTAATCAAAACCTTTTTAAAATAGTTCTATTTAACAAAGTCTTTATTTGAGAAAAACTTGTTAATCCAAAATCTATTTCTTAAAATCCTTTAAACCAAACTTAACCAAGTTCCTTTAAAACTCTTGTTCTAATTAAAAGTACAATTCATAGATCTACTATTTAAGCAATCCCTTTTAAACCAATGGTTATTAATCCTTGTACCTATTAATAATCGTTTTCCATGGCTTTACTTATGTTAAACCAGCGTATTGAAACCTTTATTAATTTCCTTGATTAAGAATTGTTAACGCCAAAAATGGCGCTAACACCATATTTTAGTGAAAGTACCATCCCTTTAGGGGGAAGACAATGCATAATATATAAAAGTAAATGCGAAATGTAAGAAAAAGAAAGTAAAGAGAGAGAGCAACAATTTTTATAGTGGTTCAGCCATTAATGAAGCCTATGCCCACTTTTATTATCTTTGCCATGTCAGAATACAATGGGTTTCAATTGATTATAATGCTCTCCATGGTAAAGATACATAAGAAAATACAATAATAGTTGATTATTAGAGTAAATCTCGATAATCAACTTAGAAGGCTTGATCTTATTATCTTTAGAGACGAACTATGGCTGCTGGAGATGGAGTATGACTGCTGGAGATGAAGTATGGCTGGAGATCTATTTTGGTAGTGTTACAGCACACCAAGGATCTCATCCCTTATTCAGTTGCAAGGGATGTTGAATTTATAGGAGTTCAAGGAGCTATTGGGCCAAGCTCGCTTGCATATAGGCTCGAGACATTGTAAGAAAGCCATGGCCGAAGTTTCACCATCACAGGACTTAACCCCATGGACCGGTACCGGTCCATGGTCTTAAGTTTTTTTCACTCTATCTTTACTTTTGGCTCTCTTAGGTCCTCTATATACCCTCTACCGAATTTGGTTTTCTTCCGATTAAACCCTATAAACTAGTACCAGTCCATAGCCCATGTCAGTCCATAATCCATGGACCGGTACCAATCTCTAGACTTAAATTATTTTTGAACATTGAGTTTACTAAGTGTTGTCTTATTCATGTATGGTCCTTTCTGCAAAGTTTGACTTGGTTTGGTCTTTGTTACCTTTGAATGGGGTGCACCTGTTGTGTTTACCACTAAGGCAGACAGATATCTAAAACTGTGTGGATTATAGGGAGCTTAATAATTTGATCAAGAAAAATAAATATCATTTACCTAGAATTGATGATTTGTTTGACCACTTGGGAGGAGCCCGAATATTTTCCAGATTAGACCTTGCCACCGGAGTTCACCAGTTGAGAAATATGGAGGACATTAAGGATAAAATCATTTTTAGGATGCCTGATGGATTGTTCCAATGGGAAGTTATGCCCTTCGGACTGAAGAATGCACCCGCCATCTTTGTCAACCTCATGAGTATAGTGTTTAGGGGCATTTTGAATAAGATTGTTGTAATCATCGTAGATGATATCCTTATATTTCAAAGGACCATAAAGACCATGAAAGTCACTTAAGACAAGTTCTAGGGATAATAAGAAAGAACCAATTGCAAGAAAATTCTCGAAGTGGCATTTCTGGAAGGAAAATTTTAGAATTTTGGGACATATTGTGTCAAGCAAAGGCTTGGCAGTAGATCTCGCGAAGATCGAGGCAACTAAGGAATGTAGGACACATCGAAATGCTGTAGAAGTGAAGTGCTTCCTTGATTAGTCGGGTATTATTGGAAATTCATTAAAGACTTCGCTAAGATTGCTACTCCTTTAACCTAACTAACAAAGAAGAATTTGGTATTTTCTTGGAGTAATAAATGTGACATGGCCTTCAAGAAATTAAAAGAAGTAGTAACTAGTGCGACAGTCCTTATTATACCCAATGGTTCGAAATTGTTTATAGTTTACACTGACGCATGCATAACTGGTTTAGGAGCAATTCTTATGCAAGAAGGAAGGTTTGTTGCTTACGCTAGTAGACAACTCAAGGACCCAGAGAAGAGGTACCCAGTTCATGACCTTGAGTTAGCCGCAGTAGTGTTCACCCTAAAAATGTGGAGGCATTATCTTTTAGGGGAGATACTTGAACTTTTTACCAACCATAAATCCCTAAAATATTTATTCTCTCAATGCGACATGAGTTTAAGGCAGCAATAGTGGATGGAATATATTGCGTCTTTTGATTTTATGATCCAGTATATCCAAGGAAAAGGGAATATCGTGGCGGATGCGTTAAGTAGAAAACATCCAAGCTTGAATGCAATCTTGGAATGGAAACAACTAAAGTTTCTCTAATTTTAATTTGCAACCCTCGCTAGTAACTTCTTATGGTTTTCTCGAAGCTATGATTTAGACCCATTCTAAAAGAGAGGGTTTGGAGCATGAAAGACCTTGACGAAGAAATAAGGAACTTGAAAGAGAAAGTGGGAAAGAAGGAGACATTTCCCCATTTGGTCAGATATTCATTAGGCGACGATGGAAGTTTACTTAGGGATGGACGACTTTACATCCCTAAAAATGAAGAACTAAGGAAATAAATTCTAGACGAGTGTCATAGGTCAAATATGACCATACACCGCGATGGGGATAAAATGTATAAAGATATGAAGAGGAATCTCCATTAGGAAGGAATGAAAAAGGATGTAGCCGAATTTGTAGCTAAATGTTTAACATGTCAGAAAGTAAATGCAGAGCATGGAAAGCCTGGAGGATTGCTACTACCTTTAGAGATCCCATGTGGAAGGGGGAACATATTTTCATGGATTTTTGATGGACTTCCAAAGAGCCAAAAGGGAAATGAGGCTATTTGGGTTGTGGTAGACCGTTTGACCAAGAGTACCCATTTTATAACAATCAAAAAGACTAGGACTGCAACCTCATTATCCTAATTGTATGTCAAAGAAATAGTCAGATTACATGGTATCTCATCCAGTATCATAAGTAAATTTTGCATAATTTTACAAACAACATTGGGAACAACCCTCGACTTGAGTACAACCTGACACCCGCAAACCGATGGCCAGACGGAAAGAGTTAATCAGATCTTGGGAGACTTGCTCAGAGCTTGCATTATCGACTTTAAAGGAGTATGGGAACAACACCTATCGATCGTAGAGTTTACATATAATAATAGTTTTCAAGCAACGATTGGTATAGCTCCTTTTGAAGCGCTTTACGGAAGGCCATGCAAATCGCCAACTTGTTGGTGCGAAACTGCCGAAAAGGCTCTGCTCGGACCAGACTTCATCCGTGATTCCACGGAGAAGATTTCTTTGATTAGGCAGAGGATGAAGGCAGCCCAAGACCATCATAAATCGTATGTCGATAAGCGAAGGAGGGAACTTGAGTTCAATATTGGAGACTTGGTATTCATAAAGGTATCCCCTCTCAAAAAGGCTGTTTGGTTTGGAAAGATTGGGAAGTTGGTTCCTAAATTTATTGGGCCTTTTCGCATCATCGAGAAGATAGGATCTTTGGCCTATCAAGTGGATCTCCCAAAATCTCTATTGGGGATCCATAATGTTTTTCATGTATCTCATTTGAGGAAATGCCTTCATGATTCTTCTATCGGACTCGAGCTAGATGAAATTGGGGACTTAGGAAAACTCGAGTTGGAATCCAGGGTTCCCCGTGTCACTGCTAAGATTGTAGAGAACAGAATCAAGAGACTCCATAATAAAATCGTTCTCCTCGTCTGAGTACAATAGGGAAACGATCATACGGAAAGCACATGGGAGATCGAGTATAAGATGGGACAGACTCACCCAGAGATTTTCTTAAGTAACTTTTCCTCTAAATTACATTTGTGGATGCATTATGGTTGCTAGATTGGATGTTAGTAAATGGATGCAACACAATTGCACAGCGCACTCATATAGAAATATATGCATATTAGGTTGTTTTGCATACATACTTCATCACTTATTACTCATACACGCTAGGATTGAGCTCACTTTAGTAAGTCTTCATTCCATAATGACTGCGAGTCATGGATGTTTATGGATGAACTAAAAATAACATGGATGTACAACATGGATGTGTAGAGCGAGTTGTGTCTTTCTGTAACAACCCGGAAAATCTGAGCCAGTTTAAAAATTTTAATTTGGCTATTTTAGATATTTAAAATAAAATATTTTAAATAATAACGACGAAAAGTATGTTTGAATCGATGTTTGAAAATAAATATAATTAATTTTAATTATAAACATGGCCTGAAATGGCGCGACAATTTCAAATTTGGAATTCAAACTTTGACTGACTATAGCGGGTGGAAAATAAAATGGATTTTAGTTAAACAAAAAATATTTAAATCTATTAGTAAATATCTTCCTAACGAATCTGAAATATTGAAGTTTCATAGCAGGAATCAAAAGTTATGGCCAAATGAATTTTCAGAAAGGTCGCTATAGAGAATATATGGCCCTTGAAAATAGACATTTTGCAAACAACCTCAGAATTCGAGGAAACCACTTTTATTGGATCCGGGATGTCAAATTATTGCTAGGTTTCAAATTCCATAATTTTTGAAGTTAATATGTGAGCATGGCAAAGGAAAATGTGTTTGGTAATTTCAATTAAATTGGATCGACCAGAAAATGGCCATTTTTCAAACGGTCTCAGAATTCGATGAAACTAGTTTTGTTGGGACCGTATCGTCAAAACATAGCTAGATTTATTTTTCTGGAATTTTTGGGATCGGTATGTGGCCCCGGAAAATTGAAATGTACGTTCAAATAAAATATTAAATGTTTTATATTTTAATCTGAAGAGAAACTGACTGAAACAGTCAAATGGGCCTACGAAACATATCCCATTGTGTTCGGAATGGGGGTATTTAGCTAGGGACGACAGTCGTTGGGTTTGGATTGGAGTTAATATGTGAAGAGGGGTATTTTTGAATTTTTAAAAACATATAAATATTAAAAAAATCCCTTAGCCAATCATAACTCGACAAATCGCTCTCTCTCTCCCCGACATACCTGCGATCGACGACAGAGGGGGTTCAGAACTTCCTGGCCATTTTCCGGCGAAACCGCTCACCCTTTCACCTCCCTCCAGTTGAACTTTTTGAAGAGCTCGATCTCCTCTCCACATCCATAGCCGGGTATCGGGAGATCCGACGCCCTGAAGGTCACGACTTCAAGCCACCGCCGAGGGTGCTAGCCGCCGTCGAGTTCAGCGAGGGGACCACCACCCGGAGCGCCTCTCCATCCTCTTTTACGTGGCATCTTCCGATCGTCCCGAAATCTAGCGGATTGCAAGAAAAATTCCGACCTAGTTTTGAACAAATCAAAAAGGTATACGGTTTATTTTATTTTAAATAGTTAATAGAACTTTAAAGCCCTACGGTTTATGATTTTACAATAAAAATCATATCTTTTTGCTATGTTGACGAAATCCAGTGAAACAAGAGACAATGGACTCTTGCGGACGTCTTCTACATTCTAGAAGAGACCAGATATTTTTCTGAGCCTTCTGCAATTTTTGGTGGAGTGGAACCCAATGTGAGATTTCTAATTTATAAACAATATGGAAAACAACGATGTATAAATTATATAGTCGAAGTATGAGTTATATAAGCACTGTACACCTCATGTATAAGCATTGTATAAGTTGTATGTTCGATGTATAAGTTATATATGTGTTGTAAAAATAATATATGCGTTGAAATAAATTGAAATGATATTGAAGTGAAATCGAAATATAGCTATATACGTATATATATATATATATATATATACACACTCCCCTCGTCCACAGACCATGGACGATATATATTGGTTGCGATATTGTTTGGATTATTGGTTGATGTGAAATTTGGTGAATTTCATGAATGGTTGATTTGAAATGTTTGATTGTGGTTGAAATCCCAATAGGATTAGTATATAGGAAAATTCGTCTACGTACGAACTAGATATTGAAAATCCCCATTATCAAAAGCTGCGAGGCTTTAAGGAAGAGCAAGGAGCCGTACTAGGGACAGTGCCGGTTTTAACTACCCTGCCATTATGCTACCGAAATTTTCAATAATATTCATGTGTTAGAATTATTTTCATGTGTTGAAATTATATTCATGTGTTGAATAGAAATTCATGTGTTGAATAGAAATTCATGTGTTGAATGAAGTTCATGTGTTGAATAGATTCTTCGAAAGATAAAAGTAACATTTTATTATATATATATATATAGACTATATAAAATATTAGTATTTTAAATAAATTGTTTTTAACACCAAAAATAACATTTTTACCTTATGTATGAACGATATAAAATAATCATGTTTTGAAATAAATTGTTTTACAATAAAAACAACATTTTTATTATATATATAAACTATAGAAAATATTCATGTGTTGAATAAAGGACTAGAATGATAAAAATCATATTTTTATCATATGTGTGAAGTCAAAAACATTCATGTGTTTAATATATAGATTGAACAATAAAATCTACATTTTTATTGTGAGTATGAAGTGCTAAAAATATTCATGTGTTGAATAAAAAATTTTGAGGATAAAAATATCATTTTTATCATGTAAACGACTCGCTAAAAATACACAAGTGTTGAAATAAATATTTATTTGCTATGAATGTTATTTTTAACATGTGTACGAACTAAATAAAATAGTCATGCGCTGAAAGATATTTTTGTTCACTAAAAATATCATTTTTATATGAAGTGTTAAAAATAGTGATGTGTTGAAATGAATATCTACTGGATAAAAATACCATTTTTATCAAATACATGAAGTGGATATGGTTTTGAAATCGAAGAATGAATTATATATATATACATATATAAATATAATTAAAATAAATCGAATAACAAAGCTGTAGTTCATGTTTTGGAACCGCGATTTCAAACGATTAGTGCGGGAGATCCGACCATCGGATTTTCCCGAAACTGAAACCGTTGGGTTCGCTTTGGAAATATCTTTCCAACGACACCCACTTTGTGAAGATCCAACAGTTGGATTGTCTGGAATGTTTAATTCAAATCTGAAGAAAAACAACGCCAGAATCGATTATATTTATAATTATATATAAATATAATTAAATTAAATCGAATAACGACGCTGCAGTTCATATTTTGAAATCGTAACTTCAAACGATTGTACCGGCAGATCCGACCATCGGATTTTCCCAAAACTAAAACCATTGGATTCATTTTGAAAAGATCTTTCTAATGATATAAAATTTGTGAAGATCCAATGGTTAAATTTTTAGATATGTGTAAATCAAATCTGAAGAAAAATTGCGCTATGGCCGTGTTATGGCCTGGAGCGTCGTTTGAGTGGATTGGCTATTTTTAAATAAATAAAAATAGCGATAAATCTTGATAAAATATTATAAACGATATAAAATGGAAATAAACTGAATTTTCTCGGTTTATTTGATATTTGATAGTTGAATATGTTTGGCGTGAAAATTACATTAAAGAACAGAACTATTGATGTCGAATAATTTAACCATTGAAGTGAATTAATTTCAAATTCTAAATATACGTGAATTATTTGAAAAGGCCGAGTTAATTCTCATTCAAATAATTGATCGACAATTAAAAGTCGAAGATATAAAGATGGTGCAAGACCGATGATCTTCACGTCGAATGGAGGGGCGCTACTGATGCTCATGATAGGAGTAGCTACCTTGAAGGGGCTGAAGTGGTAGCCGTCCGGATGTACTTGTTGATTGTACAGAGATGCGAGGTATTAAATGCCTCCGGTTTCGTTCAGAACCAGAACGAACTTGTAAATGGACTGTGTGTCTGACATTGGAGTTTATTCTGTGTTAATTGATCTCTATTAAATATATATCTGCTTGGCAGCGGAGAATTTATTCTCTTGCTTAACGCCCTTCTCTGAGACGTACGAGCTCAGAGTTTATATATCGATAGAAATCAGTCGCATGGAGTGAATTGCCTGTGTGGCATGCCTAAGTGGCAGATGATCAAAGCTTCTGTTGAAAAGTAAAGTCTTGTGGTTGATGATCAAAGCGCGGCCTGTGTGGCATAGCTTTGTGTATAACGTTGATTCGCGAGCTTCACACACCGGTATGGACCAGAAACGGGAGAAGGATCCAGGGAGGACATGCGTTTCTTTCTAGCTAGGGTGGTGTCAGTGGCCTACCAGCCCTGACATTTATATTATTTTCTCCTGTGTGGTTGTCGGATTGCAAGGCGCCTCGGATATATCGGTGACTATGTGGAGCCGATGGAGTCATAGGACTCATTTATGCCCCAAAGGGCGGGGAAACGCATTGTTCAGGCATTTTAATCCACATCGGTGGACCGACCCTGTGGCTCCTAAGGCTTGACTGAGTACTTGCCTAAGGCTCGGGCTATAGAGTCTCGAATTTGGTAAGGACTATCTTTTGCCTTGGTTCATGACGGAAATCCAATTTCCAAATACGACATCGTGCGGTTTTGATTGTATACCTATATATGGCGACATAGTGGTATGGGGCATTAATGCCGTCTATGATTGATACTTATGATTTGTAATTGTTTTTGAAACATATAAACACTAGTAATAATATCAAATGCTTTTGTTTTATTCGTATCAAGCATATTTTGGCCATTATAAGGTAAAACTCTATCCTCCGTGTGTTGCATTGTGTGATGGGAACTGAGTCTTATACTGGCTTCATTTTTATAAAAAGCATTGCGATGTTTAAAAGATTTACTTGTTTTGAAGCATTGGCAATCCAATGGAGTAAACCCGTTCCGCGAAAGTGGCGTGGACTTGTGATTAGCCATATTGAAAGAATATGTTTAAGTAGATTTCTCATACCAGTCCCATGACTCACTCGTAGTTTGTTTCACTTGCAAACTCGGGTGCCCCTATTTCTACACGGGCATCCTTGTATTCAGGTTTTAGCAGGCTCTTTCTGGATAGTTGGAGCTGAAGAAGGATTCTATCATTTATCTCTTTTTATGTTGTTCAGCTCCTATTGTACATATTATGTTATGTTTTCCGCTGTAGACATTTATGTACAGCTGAATTGTATTTGTACTAAGTATGATCCTATATACTGTGTAACTCTGATGATTATGTTTTTTCAATATATCCTATTGTACATTATTTGGTGTATTTAATTATTTTTGTTCTGCTGTTATCTGTTTATGTGTTATATTCCAAAGATTACCCTTGCCACCGTCGTACGGGGTTTGGGGTTGTCACACTTTCGCTCCTTCAAACATATTTTGGGATGAAATCTATTTCAAAGGGAGGAGAATGTAACACCCCAAAAAATATACCTAAAATTATAAATATTAATAATTAATGGAAATGAGCAATTAAATAATAAAATATAAACAGGATGAAAGGTGAAATTTGGTAGCATTAAGAATTTGGCTACGAAAATCTTTTATTTGGATTCATGGCGAAATTCTAATTCATTTTCATATATGATATGTTGAAGACGGTGCTCGTATAAATAAATTACAATGAAATGAAATCAAACGGTAAACGCATGTATATATATGTGGTATAATAAATAATATATATCCAAGAGATAAATCAATCTGATGAATTTGAATTTCAAATGAAGAAGACAAGGATAAGGGGACAAGAATAATCCTGATAAGGTAAGAAACAAGCCAAATAAATTAACGTTATATATACTAAAAATATCCAGCCCCACATACGTTTATTCGCCGATTCATAGATCAAGAGGTCGATCACCCCCCTAGAAGGGGTGTCGACCGTCGGTCGACCACCTTTATGCCCAATAAGGCTAGGTTTGATTAGATTTTTGGGTTAATTTATAAAGATGACCAACGAGGACTAAATTTTAATAATCCGACGTTCTTGTTTACACAAACAACTATAAATAACCCTTTAGATTCCATACCTAAACCCTAGTCTGTCTCTCTATTTGTGCCTCTACTCTGCCACCATTGATTCCCGAGAAACTTAAAAATAGGTTTTCTTCTTCTATAAACTTATTCTTATTTCTCTAATATTTTCTTATAAAATTTAGATTTGAATAGATCTGGAATCACATGATATATATATATATATATGTTTAAGAATTTTAATCATTTGATTCTTATGTATATAGATGTCTAGGGATTGGAGTTCATATCAAATAGGCACAACAACGTCAGATTCTATGACATTTCAAATCATTGTGAGTGGAATTAGTATTTTTTTAGCCATATTCTACATTTGTAGATTACTATATGGATTTGTACGCATAAGGAGATTTGGTATAACGACAATATCAGTATACAAAACCCCAAAATCTCATGTTTTTATGTGTTTCGCAATAATTGTCAATTTATATTTGGTTTGTGGCATTTGTTTTAGTAGCAGATGAAGAACAATTGGGAGATGTACTTTTATTTTATTTGATTTATCCCTTTTGCTAAATCTTTGATTGTAATGTAAAAAAGGTTTGGATTTGATTAGATTTATTATTTGAATAGGTTTGGGATTCTATTAAAATTAGATAATCTGAACGTATTCAGATTTGAAGCCAATCAAATATGAATGTTTTTATGAACAACATAAGAAGGGGTACATTAAATAAATGTTTATGCATATGTACTTATATATATATATTTATATGAATAATTATGATTTAAGAAATTTACACCCTATTCTTGATTCATTACTAGAATTATTCATATAAGCATAGGATGTAAGTTTATGTTGTATTTTTCCATTACTGTTATCTATGACTATGCAATTATTCCATTATACCATGAATGTAGTGGTTGAATGTGAAAATTAACTTATATGCCTTAAATTAGACCAAGTTAACAATTTTACCTCGTTCATACGAAAACTAGTGTTATTTATACGTACTACATATTACACTTATATAGCGTAATTAACGAAATTGGCTTAATAATGACATAGTAAATACGATTAGGATAAGATTTGAATTTTAAATGTCCCCATTTGTTGATTGCTTGTGTGTGTATAGAATGGCTTATATATATAATAATGATACATAGACACGAGGTTAGTTTCCATTTGTGGTAGAAGTCTGCCCGGAACCGACCAACAAATCCAGCAACCACAAGTGGGGTGTTGTGGGCCATTCAAAGTTCAGTACACTACGACATGAGGTTAAACCACTTGTAGTAGAAGTCTACCCAGCATACCCAGCATCTATAGGTAGACGGTTTAATGTGAGAGGTTAAATGTCTCTCTCTCTATACACATACACACATACACACACACACACACACACACATATATATATAAGGGGTTCAATGGCACACGTAATAGTGCAGCACCCCATCTTCCCCTTATTTCCACCACTCATTTCCCCTTCTCTCTCCTTCTACTCACTCTCTCACCTCTAACGCATTTAAATTAATATAAATGAGAGGCGGAAATCAGGGGACTATAATCCTCTCCGTAGGTTTATTTCTTGGATAAGTACCAAAGTCATGGGACCCACCCTTATTAGATTCTAAGTAAGTGTGTGGGCCTTTCTTCTCTGAAAGTGGTTAGGCATAGCAGTAACGGAGTAGGGTAATTCACGGTGGATGTCCACTTCCTTTAGAAGCTTGTAAGGGCTAAACTAGGGACATGGTTAGTTTATATATGATATGTGGTCGTAGCATGCTCACCAATTGCCTAAGGAAAGTCTTAAGCAACATAGGTGTTCTACCACAATATCAATTAAGTAGTAATGTTCGAAATATTACTTCTCATATTACTTGTGAGAGAATAGACTTAAGAACGTTGACATATTAGGACGGGGTCTTAAGGGGCTAGGGTCCACCTCAGGGTTATAAGAGATCATAAGAATCAACCTTCAATAAGGGCCTTAAATGACCGAGGATGCCCACCTCATTGGGTCTTTACCCTAAATTCACTAATGGAGGTCTTATGTAATTGATTAAGATATCCACCTCATTGGTTCGATACTTTATGTTCATGTGAATGTTTATGTGTTGCATAGACATACCTTGACATATATAATATGCTAAATCTAGGTTATGGTCTTTAAGTAAATACTATATTTCAGTCACACAAGACTTTATATTCTGACCCCTCTCCTTAACATATCTAACAGGTCAATAGGTGGGGTAGATTCAATGGACGAAACAATGATGGAGACTGAAGACGGAAATGGAGATATTATGTTATTATTAGTTATCATTGTTTTATTGCTTATCGAAACTTTTAATGACGAGTTTATTGATATACATATGCAATCACTATAACTTAACAATCTATATTTAAATTTTATGGTTTTTTTTAATAAAATGGTACATCATACTTTTGTATTATACTTTCTCGTTCCGCTGTGTGAGATTTCCTGTAACGAACAGGAATTTTCGACCTTGAAAATCGACATAAAACACAATCGACTATTCAAGCATCGGAAATACCGAATCATTAGTAGAAAGGAGTTAGAGGATGAGAAACAGAAAGAAACTCAGAATAGAAGAAGAAGGAGATCACAACAGAACAAAATCAGAGTAAACACGAATCTCACAACAGAACAAATAAAATATATTATATGATAACTTTTGAAATACAAAACTGTAACTGGCAATACATACCGTTATCAGGGTACAACATATGACATCACATCGAAAATAAGCTATAAATATCTAATGTTAAAGCCTCCTACTCTAGGCTCTTCCAGGTATATCTGTAAAATTCTGACTACTTGACTGCCCATACAAATTTGGGTACCCAAGAGTTTAGTGTAAAACAAAATAAACTTTGGGTCAGTCATGGGACAGGTGTGAGTAAACTCCAATTATTCGATTTAATTTTTCAAAATCCTTTCTGAAAGAAAAGCAAATCGTAAGACCGATCTACACATAAACACAGATGGTTTTTACCTTACGATAACCCAAAACCTTTCAAAATCAATAATATTCTTGTATCGTAATAGTGCCTAATACAAGTAAATATTAATCTAGCACAATGCTTGCATCTTACGCTCTACATACATAATATACAACAAAAAACCATGGGCTCTTATTGGGGAATGGATTTCCAACTATGACAAGGTATGGAACTATCTTCCAATCAGTGTACTCTAGAGTGGATACACTAGAGTTCAACAAGAACATCTTGCAACTCAGCCGCACATGACCGGCCATTCATTTCGCTTGAATGTTCCGAATATATTGTCACCTTACGGTTGGTATACCAACATAACTGTTCCTGGGAGATACAGAAATGAAAAGAAGTAACAAATATGAATATTCTCTAGGTGGTGATAATACACCTTAATTGGGTGCGACCCACTAAGCCATGCTGCCTCCCAATTTTTGTCATTTCCCAGTTGATGAGGCTTGAGGTCATAACATATCTTTGATAGATCACACCTTCATTTACTTTGAATGTCACATCGTTATACCCACCAAATCACAAATTGGTTTCCCTAAAAATATCACGGGTATAAAGTTAAGAGAAGAGAATTCCTTCACCACCAACGTAAATACGTTTGAAAAGATCAATTTACACAATCTGTTAGATATACTTTGTCATACATTCGTTCATATACGTTGTCCTGGGACTGGACAAACCAAAGGCACTATTATGTAAATCCATCTTAGGCAATTTCTACCTAGGATCGCCACAATAACTGTAATGAATGGGGATTTTCAACTCCGAAAATCAACACATAACTGCCGTGTTGACTATTCAGGCATCGAACATTCTAGATCATTAATAGAAAGAAGTTAGAGGGTGAGAATAGATAAGATAGAAAATTAGAATAGAAGAAGAAGAAGAACACAATCAAAGTCGACATGAATGTCACAACGGAACGAATAAAATATAATATTTAACATAACTTTGCAATAAAACAATAAGTATATACAATAACCTTTTCAGAGTACAACACTTACACATAGCGGAAATATCAATAGCTATATAATCCTGAAGCCTCCTGCTTCAAGCTCCTCCAAGTATATCTGTAAAGACCTGAACTACTTGACTGCCCGTACAAATTTGGGCACCCAAGAGTTTAGGGAAAACAAAACAAAATAAACTCTGGGTCAGTCATAGGACTAGTGTGAGTAAACTCAAATCATTTGGTTTAACTTTTCAAAATCCTTTTCAAAAGGAAAGGTAATCATAAGACTGATCCACACATAAACACGGACGGTTTTTACCTTACGATAACCCAAAACAGTTTTGGAAATCAATACTTCTCTGATATTATGATAATGTCTAATCACAAGTAAATAACAATCTAGCAGAACGCTTACATATCACGTTCCACATATACAGTATACAAGTAAAACCGCAGGCGCTTATTGGAGATTGGATTCCGACTATGACAAGGTATGGGACCACCTACCGATAATGTATCTCTAGACGCAAATACACTGGGTTCAACAAGAACATCTTGCAACCCCGCCCACACATGACCGACCACTCATTTCGCTTAAGTGTATCGAATGTATATCACCAACGGTTGGGAGCTACCCACCATTACCCGAAAAGGGACAGCATCGAAAATAGATAAAAGAATGAAATGGATTTTCTCTAGATAGGTGATATACACCCTAATGGGAGCGACCCACCTAGCCATGTTGCCTGTCCGATTTCTGTCATTTCCCAGTTGATGAGGCTTGAGGTCATAATGTATCTTTTAGAACACCTGATCACCATTCACTTTGAGTGTCTCATCGTCATACCCACCAAATCACAAATTGATTTCCCCAAAAATACCAGGGGTATAAAGCTAAGAGAAACGAATTCCTCCGCCACCAAACGTAAGTATATACGTTTGAAGAGACCAACTTACTTGATCTGTTAGATATACTCTGTCAGACATTCGTCCATTCACGTTGTCCTGGGACGGGACAAACCGAAGGCACTATTCTGTAAACAGGATAGCCCTTGCATAACCCCATCTTTAATTATTTTCATCATATTTGATCGCAACGCTAACGCCCATACAGAGTGGTTTTCAGATAATGAATCTGATCTCCATCTCTCCGTATTGACGACGTAAAAATGGTCAAATACTTCGATAGTCGGTGATTTAACTATCAAAGAAAAATAGGTGTACAACCAACGATCTTATTTCCAGATAGAAATTTGATCGATCAATCATCAATCAATATCTATCTCTTTTAATTTAATTTATTATTAATTTATTCATTTCCCATTTCTATATATTTGTAAATTCTTATTTTCTAAATTTAGAAAATGTACTTTATTAATCATTTGAAAACATCTCCATATTTACTCCCATTTCTTGTTTTCTATATTAGAAAACATTTCTGATTCTTATTTGGAAAAAAATTTCCAAAACTCTTTTATTTGATTCAAACATATGTTTAAATAAAACATCACTAAGCCAATCCAAACCAATATACTCATGAACTAAATTTACTTAACCAACCTTCACTATCGAACCTTACCCATCCCTTGGTTAAAAATGAAGTCAATCAAGTTGGGGTATAATTACCACTCAGACCTTAACTGAACTACATTTCTAACTTTGAAATATACAAGGTTCACCCTCTTAGATCTTTTGACCAACTTCCTTACGTAACTCGGATTCTATTTACGTATTCACTTCTTTTACCAAAATCATTTGATTACAACAATAGCGTTCTAATCCCTATTTCTGAAATATCTAACTTCAAAATATAACTTTTATTCCTTAATTTAACTAAATAACTAAATAGACAGTTTATGAAGAAATCATTAAATCTTGATTAAAAACGGGAAAGTGTACTTTCCCGAATTCGATATAATCGAATTCCAACGTATAACTCTCTTTCGAAAAATCTCTATTCGATAATTCCATTACGAATAAACTATATTCGATACTTCTTTCTTCGAATAACTATATTCGATAACTCTCTTTCTGATAAACTATATTCGATAATCTCTCTTCGAATGATTTACATTCGATTAACACTTTTTGAATGATTTACATTCGATTAATATCCTTTCGAATAAACTATATTTGATTAACTCCCTTAATTCTATTCGAATAAACTATTTCGAATAACTCCTTTAATTCTATTCGAATAAACTATTTTGAGTAATTCCTTTGGATTAACTCATTTGGATTAACTCAGTTTGATTAACTCATCTTGACTAACTCAACTCGATTAACCCAACTTGATTAACTTACTTGATTAACTCAACTTATATAACTCAACTTATTTAACTCCTATCGAATAACTAATATTCGATTAATTTATATTCGAATAACTATGTCTGTTTTAACTTTATTTCGAATGGCTAATATTCGATTAAACTCCATTCGCTTGACTGTAGATCGCAGCGATCACAAAGGTTACGCCTGATTCCCTCAGGAAACTTCCAACCGCCATAGGCTATCTATAGCCCTGCGAATTACGCTAGCAGTCGTACGAAATGGCAACTGATCCTGAATAACTATGTTTGACTAACTCTACCTCAAATAACTATATTCTATCAACTCTAATTGAATAACTAATATTCAGTTAAATCCTAATTCGATTAACTATGTTCAATTTACTCTATCTGGTTAACTCTTACTCTAATTAACTCTAACTGGATAACTCTAACTGATTAACTCTAATCAATTACTCTAATTTGACCAACTCCTATCAATTAACTCTAACTTGATTAACTCAAATTGATTAATTCTAATTCAATTAACTCTAATCGATTAACAAAACTTGATTAACTCTAATCAATTACTCTATTCGAATAACTAATAATCGATTAACTCTCTTTCATTTTGAATAACACATTTTGATTAACACATTTTGATTAACTTCTTTGATTAACTCTACGTCCATATTCAGTTTCAATTATTGATGTTGAAATCGATTCTTACTTCTCTATATAAATCCCGACTTATTTATATTCTATTTACCCAATGATAAACATTTCATTTAATTTATAAAATATTATTTATAAATTTATCTTCACAATCTATCGGTTATAAAATGTTATACCCGTGTGCGAAGCATGGGTCTAAACCTTTCAAATATAAAATTCTCTTTTATACTATTCTATTCTCTTTTCAAGTGTTTCCTTTTTATGATAACTTATTTATTTTCTTAACAAATATTCCTTTTATCTTTCTACTTATTTAACAAATAAATAATCCTTTTTAATCTATTTGTAAATGTTTTACAAATAGTTCCCTTTTCAATTCTATTTGTAAATGTTTTACAAATATTTCCTTTCAATTCTTTCTATTTGTTTAACAAATAAATATTCCATTTTGATCTATTAATTTTCTAAATAAGTATTTTTTCTTTTTATAAAATCTTTTGATTTTATACATATTTCTTTTTCAATATAAGACTGAAAATTTCCTTTTTAGCATTCTAGTATTCCTTATGGTATTTAATGTACCATATAAAAATGATCGGTATCATTCCAACATACAAAATCAACAACAGATTTCATATCACATCATATAACACAATATATGAAAAACAGTAAAATAAATGTTGAGGGACCCAGTTGGGTCCTTCCGATCTGTTTCCCTACAGCCACAGATGTTAATCAACATAAATAACACGGATGTGAAGTATTCTGATAAACAGAATTTATATTCGATTAACGATTTATATCTATATCGTTATCTATATTTTCAACCAATTAACTGGCAGTTCAACCAAATAGCCAACACACAGCAAACAACCATCATTTATAAATTCTAAAAATATTTTATAAAAATATAAATTGAGTAGAGTTAGTGAGATTTACTCACATTGGTCGGAAATTGTTAGATAGCGATAACCGTTCAATAGATTCGGTCATGCGTTTTATTCACCATAAATTTGGACGTGCTCCAAATCACTCCCAGTTAGTTTCATTACGAAGTCCTCGTCCCTACGGTCCCAACGGATCCGACCGTTCGAAATTCTGTTATCGTATGTGTCAGATACGATAATTCAAAGTTAGTATACACTAATTTATTTTAATTTAAATAAAACCTATATAAACCTTGGGCCTTACATTTTTATTTCATGGCCCATACCCCAAATTAAATACCCGACCGCAAATCCCAAGCTTCTTCCCCAATCAAGAATTTCTCCAGGAAATAAAAACTACCATTTTCGAATTGCTTCCATCCCCTTTACTCCATCGACAGACCACCGTTCAACAAACCAAATATATCATGATGCTCCTCATCAGTTTCTCCATCCCCCGATGCCAACCAACCTCAACTCGAGTTCACCCTCTCCGTCGCATCGACGGGTCCTGCGCTACAGACATCGACATCAAAAATCACCATCCACCACAAATCTTTGCTAATACACTCACTTCGATCCTCAGAACTCAAAACCGATACCTAAAATCACCATCGAGACTTCCATCTCAGGATTTTTGGAACCCTAGCTCACGTTGAAAAAGCATACATTGACGAACTGGAAATCGCACATAGCAAAAGGGGTACGAGGATAAAGAGAATCATACACAGAACTCATATATATGTATTTGAGGATTTATAGAATTTGATTTGAATTTATAGAAATTTATGAAGATGATGTTTTTACATTTTGGTTTTCTCTGGTGGCGGCGCATTTCGTATTGACTAAGAGGATATCTAACTTAGGGTTAGGAAGAGTATGGGTATTTATAGGATAGTATAATATATTTTTATTGATTAGTTTATTTAATTTTAAGTAGTCGTTGTTTGTATATGTCTTCTAAAAATTCACACGGTCACATACAATATTCAAAAATCATGGAATCAGACATACAGCTAGAGTTTGAAATTACGGACCCAACGAAACTGGTTTCGTCGAATTCCAACTCCGTTTTCTCACACAGCGTATTTTTAACCGTCAAAATATCAAGTGTTGTTCACATTAAAAATCCGTACGGCAACATACTGACTCTAAAAATCACGAAACTTGGAATCTAACAATAATTTAATATTGCGGATCCAACAAAATTAGTTTCTTCGAAAACGAATGTCGTTTGCAACACTGTCTATTTTTAAAGCTCTAAATAAACCCCTTTAAATATTAATATATTTAAAAACAATTAAATTAAATATTATCGTATATATTCACAGTGAAATACCATACAACTTCAATTGGATTTATAACTAGATATTTCAAAATTCCCATTTATATCGATATTCGATTTATATTAAAAATCCTTTTATAATATAAATATATATTTATAAATTTCAAAGGAATTCCATAGCGACTTTTCTAAAATTTGATTTGAACATAAATCAAAATCTACACAATGAAATCCCGATTTTTCTCTTTCATTAGAAAAATATAATTCACTAGCTGCGAACGTTTCTTGTTTCATAGAAATCCAGTTTAAAACGAATCCTGTACATTCAGTTGAAGTTCGAATCACCAAATAGCAAACTGCCGTGCCATTTCGAGCACGATTTTAATTATATTATAATTCTACGTTCAACTGTCGTTCAAATAATATATTCGTTATTATAGTTCAACTCTAAACTGAACTATATATTTTAAATGGTCCAATTCACATAATATTGTGAATTCTGTTATTTTCGATTATTTCAGAAATAATTATATTATTCTATTAATTATATTAATTAAATATTCAATATTATTTAATTCTGGTCATTTTAAATTTCCAAACCTTTATTTAAATAATTAAATAAATTATTTATTATCCATAAAAATACGGGTCGTTACATTCTTCCCCCCTTAAAATAATTTCGTCCTCGAAATTACTAAGGTGGAAAACAGACGCTATTAACAGGGTTAAAATTTATACGTTTACTTTTAACTTCAATTTCAACTGAACCATTTAATTACAATTAAAATATTAATTTATTTCTACTAATGAAAATTTCCAAAAATACTGAAAATTTTCTAATAATTTAAATTTCCGCAAAATTTCGCCAGCACCTCCTTTGTACCAGTCAATAGTTCAAACCCCAACTCGCCTCTCTAGGCCCTTTCCTTTTAAAAAGAAAATCAAAAAGCCAAGCGGCTTGCCGATTCGGCACATAAAATCTCGTATGGAAATTTAAACATGTACCTTTTTGCCAGGCATATCATTATATTTTTGCGTTCTGCTGCCAATTCAGTATATACCAAAGTCATCCCAACCAATCTCCAATCATCTATTCTCAAATCCAATCATCCTATTTCCAAACCAAATCTCATTCTCAATCTCAATTTCCATTACCAATTTCAACCTTTACTTACCCATCCAATATACTTAAACAAATTCATAACTCACAAATCCAACTTTATTCGATATCATTCTATTTCAATTCAATTTCCTCTTACTCATTTTTAATTCAATTCCAGTTTGCATTCACAAATTTCTATTTGATTTCCACTTCTGGTTTTAATTCAATTTTAATTTGCTTTCACCAATTTTCTTTAAATTTGTTTTAATTCAAACAGTCTCTTTTTGGGAGTTTCTTAAATAGCTTAGCTTGTCTAAAACCAAGTATTCCTTTTCGGATTTCAAACAACTTGTCTTTCTCACACAATCCAACACAAATCTTTGGTAGTAATCTGTCACTTAGAACTCGAAAATGAACACTAATAATGTGGCCATCATCATCATAGTTATTTCCCAGCGATCGAAGTGAGTTTAATACTATACCACTTTCCAAAACACATATTTAAACATTTCCATTTTGAAATTATTTCAAAATATCTTTATAATGTTTGGAAAATAATTTAAAATCTCTCAGGATTTTAAAATTCTCATATATTCAATTCAATCTCATTTACAAACACTTTTCATGTTTTCGGAATTTCAAATTATGATTTAAATTCAGACTTAATTCATTTGATTTCATATATTATACTTATATGAATTCTGATTGGTTATTTACATAACCATTTCTATTATAATCTTCCTCGATTATAATAATGAACAACACATCAAATATACTATAATATTTCCATTATATATATATATATATATATTTCCTTTATATCGAAATATACTTTGGGTAAAATTATCTCATTTACCCTCTTTTCAAAACATACTGTGTTGGTTTATCGTATTCGAGTGTTTAGAAACTCCTACCAATACAGTGGATCAAACTGATCGACCAGAACTCATTAACAACTCAACCAATGAATCTCCACAATATAAAATAATTTTATAATAAAATTTACAAATACGTTCTCTTGTATATATATACTAAAACTCAATCTAGGGTATTACTAACCCCATCTCTACTGAGTCATGCCACAGAGCCAAGGTAATCACTTAACCTTAAGCTCTGATACCACTGTAACGAACGGGGATTTTCGACTCCAAAAATCAACACACAACTGCCTTATTGACTATTCAGACATCGAACATTCCAGATCATTAATAGAAAGAAGTTAGAGGGTGAGAATAGATAAGATAGAAAATTAGAATATAAAAAGAAGAAGAACACAATCAGAGTAAACAAGAATCTCACAGCGGAACAAATAAAATATAATATATAACATAACTTTGTAATAAAACAGTATGTATATACAATAACCTTTTAAGAGTACAACACTTACACATAGAGGAAATATCAATAGCTATATAATCCGGAAGCCTCCTTCTTCAAGCTCCTCCAAGTATATCTATAAAGACCTGAACTACTTGACTGCCCATACAAATTTGGCCACCCAAGAGTTTAGGGAAAACAAAACAGAATAAACTCTGGGTCAGTCATGGGACTGGTTTGAGTAAACTCAAATCATTTGGTTTAACTTTTCAAAAGAAAAGGTAATCGTAAGACCGATCCAAACACAAACACGGACGGTTTTTACCTTATGATAACCCAAAACAGTTTTGGAAATCAACACTTCTCTGATATTATGATAATGTCTAATCACAAGTAAATAATAATCTAGCAGAACGCTTGCATCTCACGTTCCACATATATAGTATACAAGCAAAACCGTGGGCGCTTATTGGAGATTGGATTCCGACTATGACAAGGTATGAGACCACCTGCTGATAGTGTAGCTCTAGAGGCAAATACACTGGGTTTGAAACGACCCGAACTTCCCCGGTAAGGAAAGCACGGATTGAATTGAGGACAAGCCACATCGGGACGCAAACAGAAGAACTTTTCATTGTATATTTTAACAATTCCATCAGATTACAAGAATATACAGAGTATAAATAAATATTGCACAAAAAAATATCAGAGATTACAATACATTACATAGCAGCTGAAAATAATACAATACACAACTAGAAGTAATACACGGATACAGAGCTTTCCGAGTATTGTTCCAGCTGTAAATCAGGATCCTGTGAATATAAATCTACAAAACCAAAACTACTAGCTGCCCGTGTCAAAATAAGGGCACCCAGAGTTTAGGTTAAAACAATAAACTCCAGGTCAGTCATGGGACTGGTGTGAGAACTAAAACAGTTATTAATCTTTACTTTTAAAGTTAGGTAAATCAAGGGACCATGCCGCTAACGCAGAATGGGTTTCCTCCCAAGAATACCAGTGCATAAAACAACAGCGCAATGCTAAATAAAGAACAATGAAGCTATTATAACACCCAGGTCCCATCACACAATGCAACGCAAGCCGGAGGATAGGGTTTTTACCTTATAATAGCCAAAGAATGCTTGATAAGATAAATTTCATGTTTTAATTCTTAATCAGACTCCAACCGTAAATTAGTAAGAGAACGATTCCCTATGTATTAACCCCGAAGGCCGAAACCAACATCGGACTAATACCCAGGAAACCACCCATCTTAGCTCGTTTCCAGTTAGTTTCTGATTTTATATACAATCATTAATATCAATCATAGGCGGCATGAGCGCCTTATCCCACTATGTCGCCATATATAGGATTACAATCAAAACCGCAAAGTCACGTATTGGAAGTTGGATTTCCATCTGTGAACCGAGGAAAAAGATAGTCCTCACCGACTTCGAGACTCTCTAGCCTGAGCCTTAGGGTCAGAGCGCATCGACCCTTGGATCGTCAGGGCCGATCCACCAATGTGGATTAAAATGCCTGAACACTGCGTTTCCCCGCCTTTTGGGGCGTAAATGAGCCAACGAATGACTCCATCGGCTTCACATAGTCACCGATATATCCGAGGCACCTTGCAACAGCAATAACCACATAAGTCAAACTCGTCAGGGCGTGTAAAACCACTGACGCCACTTCTAACTAGAAAGAAACACATGCCCTCCCCGATGTCCTCTCCCGTTTCTGGTTCACAACCGGGGTGTGAGGCTCGCGAATCAACGCTACACAAAGCTATGCCACACAGGCCGTGCTTTGATCATCAACCACAAGACTCTGCTTTTCAACAGAAGCCTTGATCATTTGCATCTTAGCATGCCACACAGGCAAACCACTCCATGCAACCGATATCCATCAATCACACAGAATGATATCCAATGTCAGACACACAGTCCATTTACAAGTCCGTTTTGGGTCTGAACGAAACCGGAGGCACCTTGTACCTCGCATATCCATCGATCTCCAAGTTCGTCTGGATGATCACCAACTGATTCCCTCCTCTTGGGTGTACGGCCCAATCAAGATCATTAGTAATTATCCATACGACGTGAAGACCTCCGGTCTTCGACCCCCGTCTTCATCTTCGACTCATCGTCGAATCAGTTATTCAGAATGGGATAAACCCGGTCTTTCTGAATAACTCGCGTATATAATAAACAAGTGTTACACAAACACAACATACGCCTCATTCCAATTCATCAGTCACTAACCATAAATTAGTAAGGGAACAATTCCCCAAATATTAACCCCGAAGGCCAAAACCAACATCAGATCAATACCCAGGAAACCATTCATCTTAACTAATCTTCAGTTAGTTGCTAAATTTCACATTCTTAGGGAAAGGTTCCCATTAATTTTATAAAAGATAAATTTTTTTAAATTTATTCTTTAATCTTCCTTTGAATATCACTTCAAACTAGTCGGGATTAACGAACCTTACCGAAGTAATCATTTGTTTTAATTCCGAATCCCAACGTATTTATCCCATGAAGTAAAACTGGTCATACTTCATATCTAACACCACGGTGTTATCGGTAAATTTAATTACCATTTCACGTTCAAATCTAATTAAAGATTTAACTACCGCCTGGAGT
Source organism: Allium sativum (assembly GCA_030737875.1). NCBI lineage: Eukaryota > Viridiplantae > Streptophyta > Magnoliopsida > Asparagales > Amaryllidaceae > Allium > Allium sativum. Next base: position 897,601,204 of record CM060912.1, read on the forward strand.
AAAACTGGTGATACTCCATTCTCTATCTTTTCAATCTAATTAAAGATTCATTAAAACTCCACGTAGTTTTAATCTTTAACTGGGTTAAAGAACCGATGTCATTTAAAACACGGTTCACGATAAACCCCAAAATCACATCACATTTCAATCAGTCCCTAACCATAAATTAGCAAGTGAGCAATTCCCTAAGTATTAACCCCGAAGGCCGAAATCAACATCAGATCAATACCCAAGAAACCATTCAACTTAACTAATCTCCAGTTAGTTTCTGATTTTCTTAACTCCTTTAGGTCTAGGAACATTATTGAAGATATCATTCACGACAACCCAAAATCATATTCCATTAATTATCGGGTTAAAGAACAAGTGTTATTTAAAACACTGTTCACGGTAAACCCAAAAATCAATACCAATTCAATTCCAATTAAATATTATTTAATTGGTACACTTCATTAAATCTAAATAAAAAGATTTAATCTTTTTCTCAACTGGGCTTAAGAACAGTGTTAATGAAGACACCGTTCACGATAAACCCAAATCTACTTTGATATTAAATACAAGGCTGTAAAAACCCGTAACTTCCCTGTAAAGGAAAGAGCGGATAGTTGAGAACAACACACAGAATGACGCAGACGGGAGAACACTTCATTGTATATTACAACAATGCATCAGATTACAAGAATATACAGAGTATGAATAAATATTACACAGAAATATCAGAGATTTAAATTACATTTAAATACATCGCAGCGGAAAATAATACAATACACAACTAAAAGAGATATACGGATACTGTAACACCCCGTGAATTCTATAACCGTGAAATTCATAAATTAAAGCATAACTAATTTCAAATCAAAGAATTAAGGGAAACGGGATACGCCATTGTGTTCGTCTCGGAAAAATATGTAACACCCCACTCCCGCTATGATCACTCACTAAGGGAATGCCATAGCATCGGTGGAGTATTTTAGTGAATATAGAACAGAAAAATTACAACAAGACAGATATAAATAGTACTTGAAATTTTAAAACATCATCTCATAACAGCGGAAGTAAAACATGTCTGGTTACATCATAAAACCACAATAAAGGTCAAGTACAATATCCATCAAAATAAAGAAGTACATAATCCCACTCTCATACAATAGCCAAACAAAAGAAAAGATAACTGGATAACTGGAGCTTTACATCTATCCAAGCTCCTAAAGACTGGAACAGCAATCCGATCAAGCTCCACTACTGCTAGGATCCACCGTAGGACCTGAGGGTTGGGAAAAAGATAAAAACAACAGGGTCAGACATAAGTCTGAGCGAGTCCTATAACTTTAACAATACAATCGTTAAAGTAACCAGAGAAGACATAAACTGATATACGGTAACATATAGGGATGGATGGCTACCCTAAGCAGTCAACTAAACGAAGATAAAGGATAAAGACGCATCTACCCTCCCTAAGGTAAATTACTAAACTGCACCACACCAGTCGTTCCTAACTTAAAGGTTGATCCCACCCAAGGACTTATAAAATTTACTAATTAGTACCTGCGTACCCTTAGGTGACCAAGTAGGCGCCACGGGGCCCTACAATCCACTAGGTGTACACACTACTTCCCATTCGATCGGCTCCCTAACGTAGATACCCGTGCTGGCCCCACCGTGGGATGTATCATTCCCCAATGTGGCAACCTGATGAAACTAAAGGTGCACGGCTTATATCTACTCGATGCAACAACGGCTTACCTACCAGCCCGGGCCCACTCACGCATATGAAGCCCGTTGGACTTGCGTTGCCACCGCTAACCCGTTTGCCTCTTACAGTCAAGCCCAGTATGCGTGTCCCGTCCTCGACATGGGTCGAGCCCACAAAGATACGTATGGGTTACTGGTTGAAATGGGCCTCCACAAGCTACCCACCTAAGCTTGTCCCTTTTTCTAGTATATCCCACTTAACCCTTTAATCATGTTTTAATTACATGTTCTATTTTGGTTAGGTATTCTAATCGTATTTTCTATTGCCACCCAAGGCAACCACTAGATTTTCTCATGCCACCCGAGGCACCCACTTAACCCCTCATGTCCCTCTACATGCTAATGTGGTTAAGTGTTTCTTAATTAATTAATTAAGAACGTAACCTTTGTAAAGACCTCTCACATTAGACTGTCTTTTATGACCGTTGGTTAAGCCGGTTGGGTCCGGGCAGCCTTATGTCATAACAGAGTCTAACCTCGTGTCTTTACATTAATTACGTATTTAGTTTGTGCCTAAGACCTCTCACATTGGGCTAACATTTGTAGCAACTGGTTAAGCCGGTTGGGTCCGGGCAGTTTTACGCTACAACTGAGTCCAACCTCGTGTCTTAGTCAATTAATTACACCTAATTAATCACCCTCATAATTTTATATTAATTATCCCTAATTAATCAAGTTTTCTTAACATGGGTAGACCTAACTTAATAGGTAAATTCCCATGGGGTAGACCTAACTCAATAGGTAAATTCCCAACACATAGTATGGGTACACCTAACCAAATAGGCAAATTCCCATACTATGTTTATTTATTTTGTGTTATGCATAATTATATTAATTTCACACAATCTTATTAACTTATGCATTTAATTACCCCATCGTTCCCACGTAATTTCGTTCATGATATAACACATATAAAAGGTGTCAACTTGCATATGAATGAACATGTTTCAAAGGTGCCATCTTGCATATTAACAAACACATAACTTGCATATGAACTTGCATAACATGTCACATAACTTGCATATAATATGTCACATAACTTACATATTCATTTTGCATAACAAACTTGCATATTAGCTTATAGACTTGCATAATGTGTCATCATGAACTTGCATATTAATAAACATGTAACTTGCATATTTACATACATGTAACTCGCATATTAACAAACATGTAACTTGCATATAAAGAAACATGTAACTTGCATATTTACATACATGTAACTTGCATATTAACAAACATGTAACTTGCATATAAAGAAACATGTAACTTGCATATTTACATACATGTAACTTGCATATTAACAAACATGTAACTTGCATATTAACAAACATGTAACTTGCATAGCATATTACCATGAACTTGCATAACATGCATATGATTACATAGCCCACAACTTGCATATTTAGCATCATGCAAACATAACATACATCATATTAAACTTGCATAAGCTTACATACTCAACATGCATAAACATAAGATTAATGCTAACATCATATCATATGATTCAAAGCTCATTAACCCACATACAAAACCATAAATCTCATCACATCTCATCTAATTAGTTTACCAAAAGATCATCAAAGTGATAGAAACTCACAACTAGCAACTTTGAACACCAAATGAAGAAGATTAAGATGCTAAGAAGGGATTAGAAGTTGATTAGAGAGTGATTAGTATGCAACCCTCTTCATAAAATTAGTGGAGGCCATGAGAGCTAGCATTTTGCCATAGTTTAGTCACTAGGTTTAATTATGAATGAATTAGGGTAGGTTAGGGTCTTATTTATAGATTAGGCAAGTGTTTTAGGCCATAGGATTAACCCTAGATTCAATCCAAGCCATCAAAGCATGTCTTGGGGAAGAAGTCAAGTGTAGGAACCATCTAGGGCCTTTAGATTAAAGATGGACCATGAGAACCATTCAAATGCAAAATCTGCACTTGAGCGAATCGGCCCACGGGTTGACAGCCAAACACCCTGGATTAACCCCTAGTCGACCCAGCGAGCTCGGGTCGACTTCAAAAATCGGCCGGTTCGGTTATTCCCCTCTCCCAATTCGCTGTTTTGAGCATTTTTGCATATTTATTTATTAAATTTTCAATTATATATATATATATATATCAATATATATATATATATATATATATATCTACACAACCCATTTCACTTAATTAAGTATACTTTAATTTGGGAATTTTCGTGAAACTTCGCGAGGCCATATCTTGGTCATACGGACTCCGATTTTCGAAAACTCGGACTCTATTTCGCGTATTTTTCCGAGACGAACACAATGGCATAGCCCGTTTCCCTTGATTCCCATTTTAGAATTAAATTCTGCCTCGATTTATGTTATTACAGGTTATTGAAAATACGGGTTGTTACAAAATACGTGAAATGGAGTCCGAGTTTTTGAAAAACGGAGTCCGTATGAAGAAGATATGGCCTCCGGAAGTTTCAGAATTCAGGTTAAAATTCAAACAGACGAAAACAGCTCAGAAAAACAAGTTTAAAATTCAAAATCGGGCCCAATTGGCCAGGGCGGGAAAATTCCCACCTAAGGCACCCAGGTCGACTTGGCAGTCGACCTAGGCTAGCCAGGTCGACAGGGCAGTCGACCTGGGTAACCCGTGTCGACTGCCAAGTCGACACAGTGTCGACTGGGCTGTCGACCTGGCCCCAGAGCCAGGTCGAACCCAGCCCACCCTGGCTGGCCAGGTCTGTGTTTGGTCGATTTTCTGAACCTTGCTTTGTCACTAGGGCTAGGTGTCAGCTCCTGGTTGGCCTCTCCTTCAAACGAACGGCTATTATTGAACCAAGCTTCATCGACGGTCTAAATCAACTCACAAACTCTATAAAAAGGACCTAAGACTAACCCTAATTCACACAAACTAAAATGGAGCTGAGACCGTCATGTTGCTGAGGAGAGACTAAAGATAGCCGTCGGAAATTGAGAGGCAATTAGGAGAATAAACAAAAGCTTAAAGCAACGTCAAATCAATCAAAACAACGCCTACAACAAAGGATAGCATCTCCAAATTCAGAATTCAGATTTCTGAATTGAAGATTCGCCATACGTTGTAAGTAGAGTGCTATTCCGATGTGAATTAAATAATTGTGTTGATTTGTGTAATGTAAGAAATGGAATTGTGGCGATAATAATCTATATTTGTATGTTGCTTTGATGCAAAACGATTTGGGAATATTATGGAATACGATTGGATATTTGCAAGTACGCGATTTGCGTTGGAAATGAAATGGAATTGTGGCGGTAATGACTTATATTTGTATGTTATTTTGATTCTAAACGATTTGGCAATGCTATGGTTTGATTCATACAAGTATATGGTTTATGTTGACAACCACATGTTGTGGAATTTTGATTGGGACTCATGCAAACATATGATTCCTATTGAAAACTACATGTTTGTGGTAGTTATTTACAACACCCATTTGATAATTGCAAGCATATGATTCATGTTGAAAGTAACAACTTTATGTTGTAATAATTTATTTAAGATTCATGCAAGTATATGATTCATGTTAACAACTATATGTTGTAATAATTTGTTTAAGATTCATGCAAGTATATGATTCATGTTAACAACTATATGTTATGATATTTTAATTGGAATTCATGATTCGTTATTATGCTAATATGATGAACATACTATTATGACCACTTTTAGTGTGTAATTGAATCGACTAAGTATTATGATTCATATGAAGTTATGTTGGAATTGGCATCATAGTTCAAGTATAAAAAAAATCATATTTTTGTGATAGTGACAAAAGCACGCATCTTTGTAAATTTGTATTAATTTTATGAACATGACTAAACTATGTTCGTTATTATGCCCAATTGAAAAACATGTTTTTAGGCTCATGTTGTTATCATAAGTTACATTAGAATTACATTAGAATTACATTCCTCTTGCAAGTTTACATAGATAAAATAAAAACCATGATGTAAGTTTAGATATGTTTATGCTATAATTCTATGAATAGAATGAAAACCATGATTCATATAAGAATTAGGTTGGGATAATTCTAGTTGAACCATACTTTTGTATTAGTGACAAAAGTAAGTACCTTTTTGTTAACATGTAGTGATTTTATGAACACGATTAGTTTATATCATGCCTAAATAAAAATATAGGCTTATATTTCTAGTCAAAACCCTGTGCCAATAATAATGATATCTAATTTAGTTAGATTCTTAATTTCAAGTTTACATGGTTAGTTGAACCTATGATTCATGTTTAAGTTTATGCCATTATCATATGACTAAAATAATTCATGTTTAAGTATTGTCTATGCATTAACCATATGAATAAAATGATTCATGTATTATTTATGCCATGATTATATGAATAGAACGATGCATGTTTAAGTACTGCTTATGCCATAATCATATGAATAAAATAATTCATGTTTAAGTATTGTCTATGCATTAACCATATGAATAAAATGATTCATGTATTATTTATGCCATGATTATATGAATAGAACGATGCATGTTTAAGTACTGCTTATGCCATAATCATATGAATAAAATAATTCATGTTTAAGTATTGTCTATGCATTAACCATATGAATAAAATGATTCATGTATTATTTATGCCATGATTATATGAATAGAACAATGCATGTTTAAGTACTGCTTATGCCATAATCATATGAATAAAATAATTCATGTTTAAGTATTGTCTATGCATTAACCATATGAATAGAATGATTTATGTTTAAGTATTGTTTATGCTATGATTATATGGATAAAATGATTCATGTTATGCCATGATTATATGATGTTACAATTGCAAGTTCACATATGCCTATTTTATGTTAATTGAATCGTTCGTTGCAAGTTCATGCGTTCACACTCCCCTTTTTCATGATATCTTATAAACACCATGTTGTAAGCCTCCCCTTTTCATATGGCTAAATTGGGTTTAAGTATTAAACCCAACACACCTTACATTGGAACGAACGTATAAAACGGGGGTAATGACGTTTGGGCAAAATATAGAACATATGTGTTGGCTTGTTTGACGCACGCCAATAACTTTGAAAAACAATTAAGTGGCATAAATAAATCTTAACCAATAAAGATGAATTTGAATAATGGGCCGCAAATATTTACATATAAAAAGAAGAAAGACAAAATATGTAAATGTAGAGAAAATACGATGTGTTTAACCCAAGGTTGGATTGAGTTGTGATGTAAACCTGCCCGGAACCGCCCGGCTGTCCAGTAGTCACAACAATACCTATCCAATGTGGGTGGTTAAACACGGAGCCCAATAAGGACCCGAGGTTAGACTGAGTTGTGGCGTAAGACTGCCCGGACCCAACCGGCAACAGGCAACCACAACAATACCTGTCTAATGTGAGAGGTCAAGGCTTTAATAAGACAATTAAGGCTGAGTCAGGATTGATAGGATTAAGTAAATTATATTAATACTTAATCAAAATGGAACATGCTAAACTAAACAGACTGATTGGGGGGTTAGGTTTATAAAACACTTAACCAACTTAGCATGTTGGCTAGAAATAGAAAACCTAGTAGCGGAGGACCCTTTTCGCAGTAACCCTACAAGGTATCATGATACCCTGAAACTAGGCAGGGTGGGGCACGATTACTGGGCTGATTGTAAGAGGTCAAATCGACGGCGGTGGTGCAGCAGTGTAGGTTCTAACGGGGTGCGGGCGTGCACACACTCCGGTGCAGAAAAATAAGGCACAGGGCACCAGTAGCATACCTGTGCATTCTAGGATTGTTTCGGGCCGCCACCATGGGACTTGATACACCCCATGGTGGGACCAACATAGGTAACTACAACATCGGGGGCCGTAAGACACATGTAACTATGCGAGTAGGAGCCGATCATCATAAAATGGATCACTTTACCCTGATTATGGGGTGCCTGTTGGGAACTAGTTTATATGGGTACAGAGATTAATATGGGGTACGATAGTATATTCGACCCTAGACAACTTAACTAAGTTTATGGTGCTTTCCCATTTCTAGTTTATACTTATCATACCCAGTTCTTTATTCATAGACTGAATAGTCCTAGACTTACTCAGGCTTTATGTCTGACTCTACTTTTCTTTCGTCTTCTTTTCTTCCGTTTCCTCCCCCCAGGTCCACAGGGAGGGAATACCGCAGCTTGACCAGCCTTCATATCCAGCTTGAAGAGAAAGAATGTATTGCTTGGATCTTTTCGTTTTGGACTATGGCTTTGGACAGCAATTATGGGACTTTTGCAATTTATTTATGTTTTCTTTATGCTTCTTTAAATAATGTAATCAAGACAGTTATGAAGATGTTATGTTTTTTGGAAGTATTGTAAAACAAATTATGGCATGGATTGTGTAACACATATTTTAATGAAATAAAAGTTGTTGTTTTCCGCTGTTCAAAAATATGTGTTCTTATATCTGTCTTGTATATCTGTGACTTATACTTATAAACCTCCACCAAAATTAGGGCATTCCCTTTGAGAGTGACCCTAACGGAGGTGGGGTGTTTCACTTGGTATCAGAGCATAGGTTTACCAGATAAGATAAAAAGTTTTGAAATTTTATTTTCAAAAAGGAAATTTAAAGAAGCATTTTTAAAAGAAAAATATTATTTTATTTTAAAAAGGCAAAGTCCCCCCAAAGCCATAGGTACTATCTTCTATCCTTCGTTTTCAATCTATCCTTTCTGTTTCAGCATGTCTGGAGACCTTACTCCCCAGCTGCTGACGCTTTCACTCCTCCTCCACGTGAACCAGCAAGCGGAAGAGTCCCAGAGTAGGAAGGCGAATAATAGTCAAACAAGAAAGGATCGTAACAGTAATAATAGGAAACGAGAAAAAAGGAAATGCAATTTTTGTGGTACGGAGGGGCACATAGCCAAGGATTGTAGAAAGAGGAAAAGAAAGCAAGGAGAATGTTTTCATTGTGGGGAGACTGGACACATCAGCAAAGACTGCCCTGAGAAGACAGACTTTGAGAAGGGCGGGAAAGACAACAAGTCCCGAGAGAAGACGGAGTGTAAATTCTGTGGCAAAGTGGGGCACTTAGTGAAGGATTGCCGGAAAAAGAAGTCCAAGATGAGTGGTGGGTGCTTTTCTTGCGGTGAGACAGGCCACATGGCTAAGGACTGCCCAAAGAAACGAGGACAGGGGCAGAGGGCTGGATCCACCTCGGGGGCGCAGGTTCATGTGCTAGAAGCGCCACCTCTGCAACAACGAGGTATAAATACTTCTGTAGAAAGTGTAGTTTATCTTTATGATCACCCCGTTCGCACTTTATTTGATTCCGGCGCGTCACACTCCTTTATCTCGTCTGCTTTAGTAGAATCTCTGCACCTAAAAACTAGTATGGTAGAGGACCCCTTAATTGTTTCAAACCCAATTGGGGGCCCAGCTCATTTGTCTATGATCTGTATGGGATTGAAAATTTCTATTCTAAGCGTAGAATTTAAATGTAGTGCCTTGTTTTGGGTTTTTCGGGATATGGTTTGATTTTGGGCATGGATTGGCTATCCAGCAATGGGGCCATCCTTGATTGTGAGAAAAGGGTTGTTAGGCTCCTGACCCAGCTCGGTAACACTTTGGAAATTTCTTGTAATCCCTCGTATGCGGTAATGCTTAGTTATCTTGAATCGCTAGATGCCTCCATTGAAAAATTTGCAATCGATTAGAGTGGTCCAGGAATATCCGGATGTCTTCGAAGAGGTGAAGGGCTTGCCTCCGAAGCGGGAGATAGACTTCCGCATATACCTTGTAGATAATGCAAAGCCCGTTGCGTCGCCCGTTAGACACATGGCTCCACGGGAAAGGAAAGAGCTCAGTAAACAGATTAAAGAGCTTCTAGAGAAGGGGTTCATTAGAAGGAGCATTTCAGAATGGGGCGCTCCAGTAGTGTTTGCCACTAAGGCAGAAGGTTCATTTCGTTTATGCATGAGTTATGGAGAATCACCTTAGTAAGTACATTTGGCAACATGGTTGGCATTTATTTCCAAAAGATAGTTCCTTTACGTGGAATACCTGATAATGAGTGGACGAGATCCAAGATTCACTAGTGAATTTTGGAGAGCTTGCATGAAACCATGAGTACGTCGTTATGTTTGAGCCAAGTATACTAGAAGTAGAGTAAGTGAAAGAGGAACGAGAGGCAACAGTGAAATAGGTTCCAACTCATATTTTGGAAACAAGAATTAAGAAGCTACGAAATTGTGAAGTTAAAGACGGACAAAGCATAATGGAGTTAAGCTCAAGGAAATGCGACTTAGAAGATTGAAGACTAGATTCGTGCATCATATCTCTTCTTAAGAGTATATCCTTGATCCCTCTCTTCCTGTAGAGCTTACTTGCATGCTATCTTTTGTGTATATCCTCTCGGTCCCATTCTCAATCCAATTTCTATTGCAAACCCCATAGGGAGTATGACTCATCTGTTAGTAACACATGTTGGGGCTTGAGGGTGTTCGTTGGATTGACCAAACTTTTTGGGTTTAATAGGATACGGGTTGGTCTTAGGAAGGGACTCCCTTGTGACCTAAAAGGAGTCCATCATGCTTAGTTTCCTAGAATCATATATGGTGGTTGGGTTGAGTAATTCTTTAGGTGTCAGTCTGATGTTGATTTCGGTCTTCGGGGCTGATGCTTAGAGAGTTCTCCTCCTAATCAATATATATGTGGCATAGATTTCCAGTTTTGACATTGCCTAATAGGCACAAAGTTTTTACTTGCTTCTATCATTCGACTATACCTTTAGGTAGGACCATTTCCTATCATTGAGAAAATTGGGAAAATGGCCTATAGATTAGAGCTACCCGAAAAATTGGCCGGAGTTCACAACGTTTTTCATGTTTCACGTCTCCGAAAATGTCTTCATGAGTCTGCTGAAGTGGTAGAGCCAAATATCCTAGAAGAAGCTGAAGTGGAACGCGAAGCAACCATAAGGAAAGTTCCAACCCGCATATTAGGAACAGAAGTGAAGAAGCTACGCAACCGCGAAGTCAAGCTCGTCAAAGTTCGGTGGAGCGACGCCGAAGAAGATGCAACTTGGGAAACTGAAGCTAGAATACGCGCAGCCTACCCTTTTCTTTTCGAGGGTACTTCTTTGATCTTTCCTTTTTCCTTAAGTTGCGCTTTTATCTATCTTTTTAGGTATATCTCCTCGACCCTATCTTTTAGGTAGAAACTCTTTGGATGAAAACATGTAATTGAAACATGTTATGGATGATGGTTGCAAGTGGTTCCAAGTAATTGCTAGTGGTTGCTCGTGGTTGCATATACACACACAACCTAGGTTTTAGATCGGCTCAGTCACTTCATATTGCATATGCATATATGTTTGCATTCGTATATGGTTGAGCTTTAATGTGTTATCATATGGATGCTGCATGTGTATGAATGATTGTGCACTCATGTAGAATCATGAATAGGAGGATTTGCATACATAATCGATTCATGGCACTTACATAATTCGCATTAAGGAGGTCAACTGAATCAGTAGACCGCCTGATTTTGCATTAGATAAGTACATGTTCACACACACTTCGCATATGATCATGAAGCATTAGAAGTCTTTTAAGGACAATGGATGCTCGTGTTTGATGGATGAGTAGATGGATGATTGGATGTTAGGATGTACATTCTTCCGAAACTTGAAGATTTCGGGGACGAAATCCTTTTAAGTGGGGGAGAATGTAACACCCCGTGAATTCTATAACCCTGAAATTCATAAATTAAAGCATAACTAATTTCAAATCAAAGAATTAAGGGAAACGGGATACGTCATTGTGTTCGCCTCGGAAAAATACGCGAAATAGAGTCCGAGTTTTCGAAAAACGGAGTCCGTATGAAGAAGATATGGCCTCCGGAAGTTTCAGAATTCAGGTTAAAATTCAAACAGACGAAAACAGCTCAGAAAAACAAGTTTAAAATTCAAAATCGGGCCCAATTGGCCAGGGCGGGAAAATTCCCGCCTAAGGCACCCAGGTCGACTTGGCAGTCGACCTAGGCTAGCCAGGTCGACAGGGCAGTCGACCTGGGTAACCCGTGTCGACTGCCAAGTCGACACGGTGTCGAATGGGCTGTCGACCTGGCCCCAGAGCCAGGTCGAACCCAGCCCACCCTGGTTGGCCAGGTCTGTGTTTGGTCGATTTTCTGAACCTTGCTTTGTCACTAGGGCTAGGTGTCAGCTCCTGGTTGGCCTCTCCTTCAAACGAACGGCTATTATTGAACCAAGCTTCATCGACGGTCTAAATCAACTCACAAACTCTATAAAAAGGACCTAAGACTAACCCTAATTCACACAAACTAAAATGGAGCTGAGACCGTCATGTTGCTGAGGAGAGACTAAAGATAGCCGTCGGAAATTGAGAGGCAATTAGGAGAATAAACAAAAGCTTAAAGAAACGCCAAATCAATCAAAACAACGCCTACAACAAAGGATAGCGTCTCCAAATTCAGAATTCAGATTTCTGAATTGAAGATTCGCCATACGCTGTAAGTAGAGTGCTATTTCGATGTGAATTAAATAATTGTGTTGATTTGTGTAATGTAAGAAATGGAATTGTGGCGATAATAATCTATATTTGTATGTTGCTTTGATGCAAAACGATTTGGGAATATTATGGAATACGATTGGATATTTGCAAGTACGCGATTTGCGTTGGAAACGAAATGGAATTGTGGCGGTAATGACTTATATTTGTATGTTATTTTGATTCTAAACGATTTGGCAATGCTATGGTTTGATTCATACAAGTATATGGTTTATGTTGACAACCACATGTTGTGGAATTTTGATTGGGACTCATGCAAACATATGATTCATATTGAAAACTACATGTTTGTGGTAGTTATTTACAACACCCATTTGATAATTGCAAGCATATGATTCATGTTGAAAGTAACAACTATATGTTGTAATAATTTATTTAAGATTCATGCAAGTATATGATTCATGTTAACAACTATATGTTGTAATAATTTGTTTAAGATTCATGCAAGTATATGATTCATGTTAACAACTATATGTTATGATATTTTAATTGGAATTCATGATTCGTTATTATGCTAATATGATGAACATACTTTTATGACCACTTTTAGTGTGTAATTGAATCGACTAAGTATTATGATTCATATGAAGTTATGTTGGAATTGGCATCATAGTTCAAGTATAAAAAAAAAATCATATTTTTGTGATAGTGACAAAAGCACGCATCTTTGTAAATTTGTATTAATTTTATGAACATGACTAAACTATGTTCGTTATTATGCCCAATTGAAAAACATGTTTTTAGGCTCATGTTGTTATCATAAGTTACATTAGAATTATATTCCTCTTGAAAGTTTACATAGATAAAATAAAAACCATGATGTAAGTTTAGATATGTTTATGCTATAATTCTATGAATAGAATGAAAAACATGATTCATATAAGAATTAGGTTGGGATAATTCTAGTTGAACCATACTTTTGTATTAGTGACAAAAGTAAGTACCTTTTTGTTAACATGTAGTGATTTTATGAACACGATTAGTTTATATCATGCCTAAATAAAAATATAGGCTTATATTTCTAGTCAAGACCCTGTGCCAATAATAATGATATCTAATTTAGTTAGATTCTTAATTTCAAGTTTACATGGTTAGTTGAACCAATGATTCATGTTTAAGTTTATGCCCTTATCATATGACTAAAATAATTCATGTTTAAGTATTGTCTATGCATTAACCATATGAATAAAATGATTCATGTATTATTTATGCCATGATTATATGAATAGAACGATGCATGTTTAAGTACTGCTTATGCCATAATCATATGAATAAAATAATTCATGTTTAAGTATTGTCTATGCATTAACCATATGAATAAAATGATTCATGTATTATTTATGCCATGATTATATGAATAGAACGATGCATGTTTAAGTACTGCTTATGCCATAATCATATGAATAAAATAATTCATGTTTAAGTATTGTCTATGCATTAACCATATGAATAAAATGATTCATGTATTATTTATGCCATGATTATATGAATAGAACAATGCATGTTTAAGTACTGCTTATGCCATAATCATATGAATAAAATAATTCATGTTTAAGTATTGTCTATGCATTAACCATATGAATAGAATGATTTATGTTTAAGTATTGTTTATGCTATGATTATATGGATAAAATGATTCATGTTATGCCATGATTATATGATGTTACAATTGCAAGTTCACATGTGCCTATTTTATGTTAATTGAATCGTTCGTTGCAAGTTCATGCGTTCACACTCCCCTTTTTCATGATATCTTATAAACACCATGTTGTAAGCCTCCCCTTTTCATATGGCTAAATTGGGTTTAAGTATTAAACCCAACACACCTTACATTGGAACGAACGTATAAAACGGGGGTAATGACGTTTGGGCAAAATATAGAACATATGTGTTGGCTTGTTTGACGCACGCCAATAACTTTGAAAAACAATTAAGTGGCATAAATAAATCTTAACTAATAAAGATGAATTTGAATAATGGGCCGCAAATATTTACATATAAAAAGAAGAAAGACAAAATATGTAAATGTAGAGAAAATACGATGTGTTTAACCCAAGGTTGGATTGAGTTGTGATGTAAACCTGCCCGGAACCGCCCGGCTGTCCAGTAGTCACAACAATACCTATCCAATGTGGGTGGTTAAACACGGAGCCCAATAAGGACCCGAGGTTAGACTGAGTTGTGGCGTAAGACTGCCCGGACCCAACCGGCAACAGGCAGCCACAACAATAACTGTCGAATGTGAGAGGTCAATGATTTAATAAGACAATTAAGGCTGAGTCAGGATTGATAGGATTAAGTAAATTATATTAATACTTAATCAAAATGGAACATGCTAAACTTAACAGACTGATTGGGGGGTTAGGTTTATAAAACACTTAACTAACTTAGCATGTTGGCTAGAAATAGAAAACCTAGTAGCGGAGGACCCTTTTCGCAGTAACCCTACAAGGTATCATGATACCCTGAAACTAGGCAGGGCGGGGCACGATTACTGGGCTGATTGTAAGAGGTCAAATCGACGGCGGTGGTGCAGCAGTGTAGGTTCTAACGGGGTGCGGGCATGCACACACTCCGGCGCAGAAAAATAAGGCACTGGGCACCAGTAGCATACCTGTGCATTCTAGGATTGTGTCGGGCCGCCACCATGGGACTTGATACACCCCATGGTGGGACCAGCATAGGTAACTACAACATCGGGGGCCGTAAGACACATGTAACTATGCGAGTAGGAGCCGATCATCATAAAATGGATCACTTTACCCTGATTATGGGGTGCCTGTTGGGAACTAGTTTATATGGGTACAGAGATTAATATGGGGTACGATAGTATATTCGACCCTAGACAACTTAACTAAGTTTATGGTGCTTTCCCATTTCTAGTTTATACTTATCATACCCAGTTCTTTATTCATAGACTGAATAGTCCTAGACTTACTCAGGCTTTATGTCTGACTCTACTTTTCTTTCGTCTTCTTTTCTTCCGTTTCCTCCCCCCAGGTCCACAGGGAGGGAATACCGCAGCTTGACCAGCCTTCATATCCAGCTTGAAGAGAAAGAATGTATTGCTTGGATCTTTTCGTTTTGGACTATGGCTTTGGACAGCAATTATGGGACTTTTGCTATTTATTTATGTTTTCTTTATGCTTCTTGAAATAATGTAATCAAGACAGTTATGAAGATGTTATGTTTTTTGGAAGTATTGTAAAACAAATTATGGCATGGATTGTGTAACACATATTTTAATGAAATAAAAGTTGTTGTTTTCCGCTGTTCAAAAATATGTGTTCTTATATCTGTCTTGTATATCTGTGACTTATACTTATAAACCTCCACCAAAATTAGGGCATTCCCTTTGAGAGTGACCCTAACGGAGGTGGGGTGTTTCAGATACAAAGCTTTATGGATATTTCCAGCTGTAAACCAGGATCCTGTGAATATAAATCTGCAAAACCAAAACTACTAGCTGCCCGTGTCAAAATAAGGGCACCCAGAGTTTAGGTTAAAACAATAAACTCCAGGTCAGTCATGTGACTGGTGTGAGAACTAAAACAGTTATTAATCTTTGTTTTTAAAGTTAGGTAAATCAAGGGACCACGCCGTATAACACGGAATGGGTTTCCTCCCAAGAATACCAGTGCATAAAACCAACAGCGCAATGCTAAATAAAGGAAAATGAAGCTATTATAAGACCCAGTTCCCATCACACAATGCAATACAAGCCGGAGGATAGGGTTTTTACCTTATAATAGCCAAGAATGCTTGATACGTTGAAAAACAAATCATTTGATACTATAGTAAGTGCATAGTGTATAAAACAACTTCAAATCATAAATATCAATCATAGGCGGCATGAGCGTCACATGCCACTATGTCGCCATATATAGGTTTACAAATAAAACCGCAAAGTCACGTATTTGGAAATTGGATTTCCATCTATGAACCGAGGCTAGGGATCGTCCTCTACCGATTCGTGACTCTCTAGCCCGAGCAACAGGCAAGCGCGCAGGCAAGCCTTTAGATCGTCAGGGCCGGTCCACCGATGTGGATTATTATGCCTGAACACTACGTTTCTCCGCCCTTTGGGGCGTAAATGAGCCAATGAATGGCTCCATCGGACCCGGATCGTCCGATCTAACCGAGGCGCCTCGCAACAACAACAACCACACAGGTGAAAAGTATATAAATGTCAGGGCTGGTGGGTCACTGACACCACCCTAGCTAGAAAGAAACGCATGCCTTCCCTGAGGTCCTCTCCCGTTTTTGGTTCACAACCGAGGTGCGAGGCTCGCGAATTCACGTTACACAAAGCTGTGCCACACAGGCTGTGCTTTGATCATCACCACAAGACTTTGCTTTTCAATAGAAGCCTCGATCAATTGCATCTTAGCATGCCACACAGGCAAACCACTCTATGCAACCGATATCAGTCACACAGAATGAAATCCAATGTCAGACACACAGTCCATTTACAAGTCCGTTCTGGGTCTGAACGAAACCGGAGGCACCTAGTACCCCGCATATCCATCGATCTCCAAGTACGTCTGGACGATCACCAACTGTTTCCATCTTTTTGGGTGTACAGCCCAATCAAGATCATCAGTAATCACCAAAACGACGTGAAGACCTCCGGTCTTCGACCATCGTCTTCATCTTCGACTTATCGTCGTATCAGTTATTCAGAATGGGATAAACCCGGTCTTTCCGAATAACTCGCGTATATTTTAAATAAGTGTTACACAAACACAACATACGCCTCATTCCAATTCATCAGTCACTAACCGTAAATTAATCAAGAGAATAATTTCACAAATATTAACCCCGAAGGCCGAAACCAACATCAGATCAATATCCAGAAAACCATTCTGCTTGGCTAACCGACAGTTAGTTTCTAAATTTCACATTCATAGGGAAAGGTTCCCATTAATTTTATCCAAGATAAATTCCTTGAATTTATTCTCTAATCTTCTTCTGAATTTCGATTCAACTAGTCGGGATTAACGAACCTTACCGAAGTAATCATTTGTTTTAATTTCCCAATCCCAACCTATTCATCCCATGAAGTAAAACTGGTTATACTTCATATCTAACACCACGGTGTTATCGGTAAATTCAATTACCATTTCACGTTCAAATCTAATTAAAGATTTAACTATCGCCTGGAGCAAAACTGGTGATACTCCATTCTCGATCATTTCAATCTAATTAAAGATTCATTAAAACTCCACTTAGTTTTAATCTGTGACTGGGTTAAAGAATCAGTGTCATTTTAAAACACGGTTCACGATAAACCCAAAAATCAATGTCAATTCAATTAAATATTATTTAATTGGTACACTTCATTAAATCTAAATAAAAAGATTTAATCTTTTCTCAACTGGGTTCAAGAACAGCGTTAATGAAGACACCATTCACGACAAACCCAAATCACATTTGATATTAAACACAAGGCTCTGAATAGAAAATATACCGGCTTATATTCAATATCAAATTCTACGACTAACAAATATCGTATTGGAAATAACGATATAAATATATATATCTTTCAAATTTCCATAACAACATCTGTATAATCACGAAATGCAACATCGAAATATTCCGAAGACAATTTCGATTCACATCCATTCCAATGCAATCGTTGGAAATTCTGGTTATTTTCAAAACCATTTCAAATTCAATTTATTTATTTAAAAATAAATAGAGTAATAATTCTAGTTCAAAACTAGTTCGTTTCGATAAAAATCTATTTTTATCTTCTCACATATGGGATTTTTCATCCCAGTTCTTCACAAATCATTTCTTATGATTTTACACAAATTATTACTGTTTTTAATAATTTTATCAAGGACTGTACAGTCGATTTCCATCAACGGCCATCGAACTGCACTTACAGCGACCTTTTTCAAATTTGATTTGGACATAATTCCAAATCCAACTGTTAGATTTCAAATTTCTAATATTCGTTAGAAAGCTATTTTCGATACGAACCTAACGGTTCCGGTTTTAGGAGAATCCGACGGTCGGATCTCCCGTAATATCCGTTCGAAGTCAATGCTCGAAATTCGCGAACTGCCGCGGCGCGCCGCATTCTATTCAGGCCATTATATTATATATATATATATAATATATATAATATATACTTCGTCGATTTCAATTCAAAACGTGCTTTATAAATCGTTTTAAATTCATTTTCAAAACGGTTTCAACTTCATATTCAATTTCAAATCAAAATTGAATATTCCAATATAAATCGTTTTAAATTCTTTTTCAAAATGGTTTCAACTTCATATTCAATTTCAAATCAAAATTGAATATTCCAATTTACATTCATTTTAAATTCATTTCAAATTGATTTCAATTCAAATTGATTTCAATTCAAATTGATTTCTAATTCAATTTCAGTTCGTTTTCAATTCAATTCAATTTCAATTCGAATTCATTTCTATTCCATTTCAATTCGAATTCGTTTATATTCAATTCTCTTTTCGAATTCGTTTATATTCAATTTAAATTCGAATTTGTTTATATTCAATTCTTTTCAAAATATCAGATTTTGAAATCACTTTCGATATTCATTATAAAATGAATAAAATCGATATAAATATCGTTCACGTCAAAATGGCGTCAATCTAATCAATACGGATTCATATATTCCTATTTTCAAATATTCTATTTCAAATATTTTATTTCAAATATTTTATTTCAAATATTTCTCTTTTCAAATATTTCTATTTTAAAACTGGAATGAGGCCCAATCAATTACCATATAATGTTAATTATATGGATTTTCTACAACACATGTGTATATCAACAACGATGAATAATCAATCATCATCCAAAGTGCATTCTACACTGTATAAGCATCAAATATATATATACAACGCTTATAACAGCCTGTCAATCAATCGATCGACATACAACTAAACAATCGGGATTAGTGTACGTCAAATATCATCCCAATACCCGTGTGGGGTTTCAAGCAATCAAACACAGATTTTTATTTGTGCAGTTGGGCGATGTGTAAAATTTATCGTCCCAATCAATGTCCTTCAAATAGGTGTACATAAACAAACCGTCCGGTTTGTAAATGAATATTTATTTATTCACATTCACGTTAAAAATTATATTTTTAACGATCAAACTATTTTATTCAGCCTATGAATATTCTATTCGGTTCATTTATTAAATAAAATGTTATCTTTATTTTTTTAACTTATTTTTAGGAAATTTCGGCGGCATAACGGCACGATACTAGAAACGGGACAAGGCCTAGCCTTATCTCCGGTCTAGTGAAGGCCCACGCCATTCACACATCAATCAAATCAATTTCATTTCACCAAACAATTCAATTCCAAACCAAATAATCTAACCAACTACACAACCAAGCAATTAAACAAACAAGTCATCCATGGTCTGTGGATGACGGGTGTCGGGTGCTACTAAACACCGTCTGCATCCTAGTATATATATATATATATATATATATATATATATATATATATATATATATAACTAGAAAAATTAAATTGAAAGGTGAGAAGTTCTCACCAAAAGCTATCCAATACCACGACTCTTCATTTAGAGAAATCTTCATTGTTATCGCCTCTTGTCACTTTCTTTGCCCGTATTCTCTACATATATAAAAATCACATTTTTAATTCGCTATTCAATATATAAAAATCGAATTTTTACTTTGCTATTCAATATATAAAAATCGAATTTTTACTTTGCTATTCAATAGATAAAAATCGAATTTTTACTTTGCTATTCAATATAGAAAAATCGAATTTTTACTTTGCTATTCAATATATAAAAATCGAATTTTTACTTTGCTATTCAATATAGAAAAATCGAATTTTTACTTCGCTATTCAATATATAAAAATTGACTTTTTACTATGCTATTCAATATATAAAAATCGAATTTTTACTATGCTATTCAATATATAAAAATCGAATTTTTACATAGGCAAAACTGATAACTTCCTATATGTAAACATCTGATTTTCCTTTGCAATAAAAATCTAATTTTTATAAATGGATAAATAAAAGAAAACTTACATTCATTTAAAGAAGGAAGGAGACTGGAGCGGTGCTGGAGCAGAAGGGGGTTTCTGGTCGGAAGGGGGGGGGGTAATCGCGGTCGGCATAAGGTAAGGGGGGGGGTCGTTCACGATGCGGCAGGGTAGGGGGGTCGTTCGCGATGCGGCAGGGTAGGGGGGGTCGTTCGCGATGCAGCCGGGTAGGGGGGTCGTTCGCGATGCGGCATGGTAGGGGGGTTGTTCGCGATGCGGCAGGGGGGGTCGTCGGCGGTAGCTTAGGTTTTTTTTTCTGTTGAACGAGAGAGAAGTGAGGGAGAGAGAGAGATAGGGAATATATATTTAATTATATTATTATTTTAATCCAGAAAAGTTGACTTTTACATACGACCTCTAAACGAGGCCCACCGCCTGTCGTCCATAGTGTTTCACCCCCATTCCGAACACAATGGGATATGTATCGTAGGCTGATTCGATCGTTTCGATCAGTTTCCGTTAAAATCAACATATAACTCTATATATTGAATCTGAACGCGCATTTCAATTTACCGGGGTCACATACGAACTCTAAAAATTCCATAAAAATATTTTTTAGCTTCGTATTGACGATACGGTCCTAACAAAACTAGTTTCGTCGAATTCTGAGACCGTTTGAAAAATGCCATTTTCTAGTCGATTAAAATCAACTAAAACTGGTCAAACGCGTTTTCCTTTGCCACATCACATATTGATTCGAAAAATTATGAAATTTGAAACCTTGCAATAACTTTACATCCCGGATCCAACAAAAGTGGTTTTGTCGAAATCCGAGGTCGTTTGCAAAATTTCCATTTTTATGGGCCTGAATTCCATAGCGACTATTCAGAATTTTCAACTGGACATATCTTTTGATTCCCGCTATGAAATTTCAATTTTTCGGATTCGTTGGAAAGATATTCACAATTAGATTCCATTATTTTTGGTTTCACTAAAATCAGGATTGTTTTGCACCGGGTACATTCAAATGAAGTTTGAAATCGAATTATCGAACTACCGTGCCATTTCAATCCCTTTTATAATTATATATAATTATTTATATTCTAACGTCGATCTATATAACTATATACGATTGAATTTTATTCAAAAGAAATTTTCTCTTCGATATTATTTAAAATAATTCATTTTAAATAATTAAAATTCGCTAAAATTGCCAAAATAAAAATTTTAAACTAGCCCAGATTTTCGGGTTGTTACAATCTCCCCCACTTAAAACTTTTCGTCCCCGAAAAGGAACAAAGTCAAAAGTGGTTTGATTAACCAACTCTACGTTCGATCTGGCTTCCATTCTCCAACTTTTCAGTTTCTGAGAATTTTCAAATTCTTCAAAAATTTGGCTAACTCCCTAAATTTTCGAAAAATTTCGCCATAACCTCCCCTGCACCGGGAGCCACGGGAAAATCCTGAAATTGCCATATAGGCCTTCTGATCTCAAAAAGAAAAAGAAAAAGAAAAAGCCAAGCGGCTAGCCAATAGGCTCATAAAATCATCATCACCCAAACAAAATAGTAAATTATAGTAAACATGTACCTATTTGTTGGGCAAACAAATTTTATTCTCTGCTCTAGCCTCCTTGCTATGACCTGTTCAATGTAAGTACATGTATATGCAAGCAAATGCTACCAAATTTCAATACAATTCAATATTTGATTCAATTAGGCTATATGGTTAAAATTTCAACTAATCAAAACAGTAATCAAACAACACAACCATCAATCAATTAGTGGATTATCATTTCAAATGCATAACTTTGATATATAGTCAAAAATCAGATTTTTGATGCAAAATCATAGCAATAAGCCCTATCTAGTTTCGGTTCTCACACCAGTCAATAGGAAATATATAGAAATCTCACTTTCGTCACTCGGATATAAACACTGATGATGAGGCCTCATCATCAGAATCATCTCCGGACGACTAGAGTGTGATTCTATATATATCCAATATATTAAAATTTCGAACACACGTTTGCAAGACGTATATGCAAAAACTCTATATATCGGATTGTCCCGATCAATATAGAATAAATAATCAAATACGAATAGTTGATTTAAATTTTCAAAACAAAAATTTGTTTTCATTTTAAAAATATACTCTTCACACTCGTTCTAGGATACTACTGATCCCATCTCTAACGAGTCATTCTAATTGGATATTACTAATCCAATATCCGATGAATTCTTTCGTATGGTTCTAATGTGTCTTGTTCTTTGAGCTTTGTAAACCAAAGCTCTGATACCAACTGTAAAAACCCATAACTTCCCCGTAAAGGAAAGAGCGGATAGTTCGAGAACAACACACAGAATGACGCAGACGGGAGAACACTTCATTGTATATTACAACAATGCATCAGATTACAAGAATATATAGAGTACGAATAAATATTACACAGAAATATCAGAGATTTAAATTACATTTAAATACATCGCAGCGGAAAATAATACAATACACAACTAAAAGAGATATACGGATACAAAGCTTTTTGGATATCGTTCCAGCTGTAAACCAGGATCCTGTGAATATAAATCTGCAAAACCAAAACTACTAGCTGCCCGTGTCAAAATAAGGGCACCCAGAGTTTAGGTTAAAACAATAAACTCCAGGTCAGTCATGTGACTGGTGTGAGAACTAAAACAGTTATTAATCTTTGTTTTTAAAGTTAGGTAAATCAAGGGACCACGCCGTATAACACGGAATGGGTTTCCTCCCAAGAATACCAGTGCATAAAACCAACAGCGCAATGCTAAATAAAGGAAAATGAAGCTATTATAAGACCTAGTTCCCATCACACAATGCAACGCAAGCCGGAGGATAGGGTTTTTACCTTATAATAGCCAAGAATGCTTGATACGTTGAAAAACAAATCATCTGATACTATAGTAAGTGCATAGTGTATAAAACAACTTCAAATCATAAATATCAATCATAGGCGGCATGAGCGTCCCATGCCACTATGTCGCCATATATAGGTTTACAAATAAAACCGCAAAGTCACGTATTTGGAAATTGGATTTCCATCTATGAACCGAGGCTAGGGATCGTCCTCTACCGATTCGTGACTCTCTAGCCCGAGCCACAGGCAAGCGCGCAAGCAAGCCTTTAGATCGTCAGGGCCGGTCCACCGATGTGGATTATTATGCCTAAACACTACGTTTCCCCGCCCTTTGGGGCGTAAATGAGCCAATGAATGGCTCCATCGGACCCGGATCGTCCGATCTAACCGAGGCGCCTCGCAACAACAACAACCACACAGGTGAAAAGTATATAAATGTCAGGGCTGGTAGGTCACTGACACCACCCTAGCTAGAAAGAAACGCATGCCCTCCCTGAGGTCCTCTCCCGTTTTTGGTTCACAACCGAGGTGCGAGGCTCGCGAATTCACGTTACACAAAGCTGTGCCACACAGGCTGTGCTTTGATCATCACCACAAGACTTTTCTTTTCAATAGAAGCCTCGATCAATTGCATCTTAGCATGCCACACAGGCAAACCACTCTATGCAACCGATATCAGTCACACAGAATGAAATCCAATGTCAGACACACAGTCCATTTACAAGTCCGTTCTGGGTCTGAACGAAACCGGAGGCACCTAGTACCCCGCATATCCATCGATCTCCAAGTACGTCTGGACGATCACCAACTGTTTCCATCTTTTTGGGTGTACAGCCCAATCAAGATCATCAGTAATCACCAAAACGACGTGAAGACCTCTGGTCTTCGACCATCATCTTCATCTTCGACTTATCGTCGTATCAGTTATTCAGAATGGGATAAACCCGGTCTTTCCGAATAACTCGCGTATATTTTAAATAAGTGTTACACAAACACAACATACGCCTCATTCCAGTTCATCAGTCACTAACCGTAAATTAATCAAGAGAATAATTTCACAAATATTAACCCCGAAGGCCGAAACCAACATCAGATCAATATCCAGAAAACCATTCTGCTTGGCTAACCGACAGTTAGTTTCTAAATTTCACATTCATAGGGAAAGGTTCCCATTAATTTTATCCAAGATAAATTCCTTGAATTTATTCTCTAATCTTCTTTTGAATTTCGATTCAACTAGTCGGGATTAACGAACCTTACCGAAGTAATCATTTGTTTTAATTTCCCAATCCCAACCTATTCATCCCATGAAGTAAAACTGGTTATACTTCATATCTAACACCACGGTGTTATCCGTAAATTCAATTACCATTTCACGTTCAAATCTAATTAAAGATTTAACTATCGCCTGGAGCAAAACTGGTGATACTCCATTCTCGATCATTTCAATCTAATTAAAGATTCATTAAAACTCCACTTAGTTTTAATCTGTGACTGGGTTAAAGAATCAGTGTCATTTTAAAACACGGTTCACGATAAACCCAAAAATCAATGTCAATTCAATTAAATATTATTTAATTGGTACACTTCATTAAATCTAAATAAAAAGATTTAATCTTTTCTCAACTGGGTTCAAGAACAGCGTTAATGAAGACACCATTCACGACAAACCCAAATCACATTTGATATTAAACACAAGGCTCTGAATAGAAAATATACCGGCTTATATTCAATATCAAATTCTACGACTAACAAATATCGTATTGGAAATAACGATATAAATATATATATCTTTCAAATTTCCATAACAACATCTGTATAATCACGAAATCCAACATCGAAATATTCCGAAGACAATTTCGATTCAAATCCATTCCAATGCAATCATTGGAAATTCTGGTTATTTTCAAAACCATTTCAAATTCAATTTATTTATTTAAAAATAAATAGAGTTATAATTCTAGTTCAAAACTAGTTCATTTCGATAAAAATCTATTTTTATCTTTTCACATATGGGATTTTTCATCCCAGTTCTTCACAAATCATTTCTTATGATTTTACACAAATTATAACTATTTTTAATAATTTTATCAAGGCCTGTACAGTCAATTTCCATCAACGGCCATCGAACTGCACTTACAGCGACCTTTTTCAAATTTGATTTTGACATAATTCCAAATCCAACCGTTAGATTTCAAATTTCTAATATTCGTTAGAAAGCTCTTTTTGATACGAACCCAACGGTTCCGGTTTTAGGAGAATCCGACGGTCGGATCTCCCGTAATATCCGTTCGAAGTCAATGGTCGAAATTCGCGAACTGCCGCGGCGCGGCGCGTTCTATTCAGGCCAGTATATTATATATGTAATATATATAATATATACTTCGTCGATTTCAATTCAAAACGTGCTTTATAAATCGTTTTAAATTCATTTTCAAAACGGTTTCAACTTCATATTCAATTTCAAATCAAAATTGAATATTCCAATATAAATTCGTTTTAAATTCTTTTTCAAAATGGTTTCAACTTCATATTCAATTTCAAATCAAAATTGAATATTCCAATTTAAATTCATTTTAAATTCATTTCAAATTGATTTCTAATTCAATTTCAGTTCGTTTTCAATTCAATTCAATTTCAATTGGAATTCATTTCTATTCCATTTCAATTCGAATTCATTTATATTCAATTCTCTTTTCGAATTCGTTTATATTCAATTTAAATTCGAATTTGTTTATATTCAATTCTTTTCAAAATATCAGATTTTGAAATCACTTTCGATATTCATTATAAAATGAATAAAATCGATATAAATATCGTTCACGTCAAAATGGCGTCAATCTAATCAATACGACTTCATATATTCCTATTTTCAAATATTCTATTTCAAATATTTTATTTCAAATATTTCTCTTTTCAAATATTTCTATTTTAAAACTGGAATGAGGCCCAATCAATTACCATATAATGTTAATTATATGGATTTTCTACAACACATGTATATATCAACAACGATGAATAATCAACCATCATCCAAAGTGCATTCTACACTGTATAAGCATCAAATATAAATATTCAACGCTTATAACAGCCTGTCAATCAATCGATCGACATACAACTAAACAATCGGGATTAGTGTACATCAAATATCATCCCAATACCCGTGTGGGGTTTCAAGCAATCAAACACAGATTTTTATTTGTGCAGTTGGGCGATGTGTAAAATTTGTCGTCCCAATCAATGTCCTTCAAATAGGTGTACATAAACAAACCGTCCGGTTTGTAAATGAATATTTATTTATTCACATTCACGTTAAAATTTATATTTTTAACGATCAAACTATTTTATTCAACCTATGAATATTCTATTCGGTTCATTTATTAAATAAAATGTTATCTTTATTTTTCTAACTTATTTTTAGGAAATTTCGGCGGCATAACGGCACGATACTAGAAACGGGACAAGGCCTAGCCTTATCTCCGGTCTAGTGAAGGCCCACGCCATTCACACATCAATCAAATCAATTTCATTTCACCAAACAATTCAATTCCAAACCAAATAATCTAACCAACTACACAACCAAGCAATTAAACAAACAAGTCATCCACGGTCTGTGGATGACGGGTGTCGGGTGCTACTAAACACCGTTTGCATCCTAGTATATATATATATATATAACTAGAAAAATTAAATTGAAAGGTGAGAAGTTCTCACCGAAAGCTATCCAATACCACGACTCTTCATTTAGAGAAATCTTCATCGTTATCGCCTCTTGTCACTTTCTTTGCCCGTATTCTCTACATATATAAAAATCACATTTTTAATTCGCTATTCAATATATAAAAATCGAATTTTTACTTTGCTATTCAATATATAAAAACAAATTTTTACTTTGCTATTCAATATAGAAAAATCGAATTTTTACTTTGCTATTCAATATATAAAAATCGAATTTTTACTTTGCTATTCAATATAGAAAAATCGAATTTTTACTTCGCTATTCAATATATAAAAATTGACTTTTTATTATGCTATTCAATATATAAAAATCGAATTTTTAGTATGCTATTCAATATATAAAAATCGAATTTTTACATAGGCAAAAATGATAACTTCCTATTTGTAAACATCTGGTTTTCCTTTGCAATAAAAATCTAATTTTTATAAATGGATAAATAAAAGAAAACTTACATTCATTTAAAGAAGGAAGGAGACTGGAGCGGTGCTGGAGCAGAAGGGGGTTTCTGGTCGGAAGGGGGGGATAATCGCGGTCGGCATCAGGTAAGGGGGGGGGGGGGGTCGTTCGCGATGCGGCAGGGTAGGGGGGTCGTTCGCGATGCGGCAGGGTAGGGGGGGTCGTTCGTGATGCGGCAGGGTAGGGGGGGTCGTTCGCGATGTGGCTGGGGGGGGTCGTCGGCGGTAGCTTAGTGTTTTTTTTTCTGTTGAACGAGAGAGAAGTGAGGGAGAGAGAGAGAGATAGGGAATATATATTTAATTATATTATTATTTTAATCCAGAAAAGTTGATTTTTACATACGACCTCTAAACGAGGCCCATCGCCTGTCGTCCATAGCGTTTCACCCCCATTCCGAACACAATGGGATATGTATCGTAGGCTGATTCGATCGTTTCGATCAGTTTCCGTTAAAATCAACATATAACTCTATATATTGAATCTGAACGCGCATTTCAATTTACCGGGGTCACATACGAACTCTAAAAATTCCATAAAAATATTTTCTAGCTTCGTATTGACGATACGGTACTAACAAAACTAGTTTCGCCGAATTCTGAGACCGTTTGAAAAATGGCCATTTTCCAGTCGATTAAAATCAACTGAAACTGGTCAAACGCGTTTTCCTTTGCCACGCTCACATATTGATTCGAAAAAATATGAAATTTGAAACCTAGCAATAACTTTACATCCCGGATCCAACAAAAGTGGTTTCATCGAAATCCGAGGTCGTTTACAAAATTTCCTTTTAAGGGCCTGAATTCCATAGCGACTATTCAGAATTTTCAACTGGACATATCTTTTGATTCCCGCTATGAAATTTCAATTTTTCGGATTCGTTGGAAAGATATTCACAATTAGATTCCATTATTTTTGGTTTCACTAAAATCCGGATTGTTTTGCACTCGGTACATTCAAATGAAGTTTGAAATCGAATTATCGAACTACCGTGCCATTTTCAATCCCTTTTATAATTATATATAATTATTTATATTCTAACGTCGATCTATATAACTATATACGATTGAATTTTATTCAAAAGAAATTTTCTCGTCGATATTATTTAAAATAATTCATTTTAAATAATTAAAATTCGCTAAAATTGCCAAAATAAAATTTTTAAACTGGCCCAGATTTTCGGGTTGTTACAAAGGCTCTGAATAGAAAATATATCGGCTTATATTCAATATCAAATTCTACGACCAACAAATATCGTATTGGAAATAACGATACAAATATATCTTTCAAATTTCCATAACAATATCTGTATAATCACGAAACCCAACATCAAAATATTCCAAAGACAACTTCGATTCAAATCCATTCCAATTCAATGTTTGGAAATTCTGGTTATTTTCAAAACCATTTCAAATTCAATTTATTTATTTCAAAAATAAATTTATTTTAATTCTAGTTCAAAACTAGTTCATTTCGATAAAAATCTATTTTTATCTTTTCAAATATGGATTTTTTCATCCCAATTCTTCACAAATCATTTCTTATGATTATACACAAATTATTACTATTTTTAATAATTTTATCAAGGCCCGTACAGTCGATTTCCATCAACGGCCATCGAACTGCCCTTACAACGACCTTTTCCAAATTTGATTTGGACATAATTCTAAATCCAACCGTTAGATTTCTAATTTCTAATATTCGTTAGAAGGCTTTTTCCGATACAAACCGAACAGTTCCGGTTTTAGGAGAATTCGACGGTCGGATCTCCCGCAATTTCCATTCGAAGTCAATGGTCAAAATTCGCGAACTGCCGCAGCGCGGCGCGTTCTATTCAGGCCATTATATGTATATATATATATAACATATATATTTCGTCGATTTCCTTTTAAAACGTATTTTATAATTCGTTTTAAATTCGTTTTCAAAATGATTTCAACTTCATATTCAATTTCTAATCAAAATTGAATATTCCACATCATCGATATATAAATGATAATATTTTCAAAACGTTATATTTTGAAACCAATTCCTTTTCTATATTCATTATAAAAATGAATAAAATCGATATACATATCGTTCACGTCAAAATGGCATCAATCTAATCAACATGGCTTTTATTCAACATATGAATTTATTTTCTATTCAACACATAAATATATATTTTCAATTCAACACATGAATTTTCTTTACTATTCAACAAATGAATTTTCTTTACTATTCAACAAATGAATTTTCCTTACAGTTCAACAAATGAATTTTCTTTACAGTTCAACAAATGATTTTTCTTTGCAATTCAACAAATGAATTTTCTTTACAATTCAACAGATGAATTTTCTTTACAATTCAACAAATGAATTTTCTTTACTATTCAACAAATGAATTTTCTTTACAATTCAACAAATGAATTTTCTTTACTATTCAACAAATGAATTTTCTTTACAATTCAACAAATGAATTTTCTTTACAATTCAACAAATGAATTTTCTTTATATTTTCCAAATTGGAATGAGGCCTAATCAATTACCCTATAATGTTAATTATATGGATTTTCTACAACACATGTATATCATAACAACGGTAAATAATCAACCATCATCCAGAGTGCACCACACAACTGCATAAGCATTAAACATAAATAATTAATGCTTACACAGTCTGTCAACCCATCGATTGACATACAACTAAACAATCGGGATTAGTGTACGTCAAATATCATCCCAATACCCGTATGGGGTTTCAAATCAACAAACACAGATTTTTATTTGTGAAGTTGGGCGATGTGTAAAATTTATCGTCCCAATCCATATCAGTCAAATGTGTGTATATAAACAAATCGTCCAATTTGTTTATATTTATTTCATTTTAAATACACGTTAAAAATTCTATTTTCAACTATAAAATATTTTTAACTATATAAATATTTTATTTCATTTCACATCTCATCACACAATCATCTACACATCAAAATCAAACAAACAAGCATACAAGCCGTCCATGGTCTGGGACGACGGGTGTCGGGTGCTACTAAACACCGTCTGCATCCTAGTATATATTTCAACTAGAAATAAAAATAAAAGTGAGGATTTCTCACCGAGAAACTAAACCAAACGCCGCGAGTCTTCATAAGTAGAAAATCTTTGTTGTGCTCTCCTTTTGTCACTTTCGTCATCCGTGTTCACTACATATATAAAAATCACATTTTTATATTGTTGCTATGTATATAAAAATCACATTTTTATATTCTCTGTTATATAAAAATGCTGTTTTTATAATAACTCTATGGATAAAAATCACATTTTTATACCGCTATTATATAGATAAAAATTATATTTTTGCATCGCTACTATATAGATAAAAATTCCATTTTTCTCTTGCTATTCTCTATATAAAGATCACATCTTTATTATTTCTACTATATAAAAATCTCGCCTTTCTCCTATTAAAATCAATTTTCTACGCTAGCATCTTTGCTATGACCTGTTCAATGTAAGTACATGTATATGCATGCAAATGTGACAAATTTTCAATACAACTTACTATTTGGTTCAAATTGGCTAAAGGTTCAACATTTTAATTAATCAAACCATAATCAAACAACATAACCATCAATCAATTTGTTGATTATCATTTCAAATTCATAACTTTGAATTTTCAACTGGGCATATCTTTTGATTCCCGCTATGAAATTTCAATTTTTCGGATTCGTTGGAAAGATATTGTCAAATGGATTCATATATTTTTGGTTTCACTAAAATCCGGTTTATTTTGCACCCGGTACATTCATTTGAAATTTGAAATCGAATTATCGAACTACCGCGCCATTTTCAATTCCTTTTATAATTAAAATAAAATATTTATATTCTAACGTCGAGCTATATAAATATATACGTTCTAATTCTGTTCAAAAATAAATTCTCGTCGTTATTATTTAAAATAATTCATTTTATATATTCAAAATTCACCTAAATTGCCAAAATAAAATTTTAAATTGGCTCGGATTTTCGGGTTATTACAGGGTTCAACAAGAACGTCTTGCAACCTGGCCCACACATGACTGACCTCTCATTTCTCTTGAGTGTATCGAATGTATATCACCAACGGTTAGGAGCTACCCACCGTTTCCCAAAAAGGGACAGCATCGAAAATAGATAAAAGAATGAAATGGATTTTCTCTAGATAGGTTATATACACCCTAATGGGAGCGACCCACCTAGCCATGTTGCCTGCCTGATTTCTGTCATTTCCCGGTTGACGAGGCTTGAGGTCATAACGTATCTTTTAGAACACCTGATCACCATTCACTTTGAATGCCACATCGTCATACCCGCCAAATCAAAAATTGATTTCCCCAAAAATACCACGGGTATAAAGCTAAGAGAAATGAATTCCTCCGCCACCAAACGTAAGTACATTTGAAGAGACCAACTTACGCGATCCGTTATATATACTCTGTCAGACATTGGTCCATTCACGTTGTCCTGGGACTGGACAAACCGAAGGCACTATTCTGTAAATAGGATTGCCCTTGCATAACTCCGTCTTTAATTATTTTCATCATATTTGATCACAGCGCTAACATCCATACAGAGTGGTTTTCAGATAATGAATCTGATCTCGGTCACTCCGTATTGACGACGTAAAAATGGTCAAAAACTTCGATAGTCGGTGATTTAACTATCAAAGAAAAATAGGTGTACAACTAACAATCTTATTTCCAGATAGAAATTCGATCGATCAATCATCAATCAATATTTATCTCTTTTAATTTAATTTATTATTAATTTATTCTTTTCCCATTTCTATATATTTGTAAATTCTTATTTTCTAAATTTAGAAAATACACTTTATTAATCATTTGAAAACATCTCCATATTTACTCCCATTTCTTATTTTCTATATTAGAAAACATTTCTGATTCTTATTTGGAAAAGCATTTCCAAAACTGTTTTATTTGATTCAAACAGATGTTTAAATAAAACATAACTAAGCCAATCCAAACCAATATACTCATGAACTAAATTTACTTAACCAACCTTCACTATCGAACCTTACCCATACCTTGGTTAAAAACGAAGTCAATCAAGTTGGGGTATAATTACCTCTCATACCTTAACTGAACAACATTTCTAACTGCGAAATAGACAAGGTTCACCTTCTTAAATCTTTTAACCAACTTCCTTATGTAACTCAGATTCAATTTACGAATTCACTTCTTTTACCAAAATCATTTGATTATAATAATAGCTTTCCAAACCCTATTTCTGAAATATCTAACTTCAAAATATAACTTTTATTCCTTAATTTAACTAAATAACTAAATAGACAATTTACGAAGAAATCATTAAATCTTGATTAAAAACGGAAAGTGTACTTTCCTGAATTCGATATAATCGAATTCCAACGTATAACTCTCTTTCGAAAAATATCTATTCGATAACTCCATTACGAATAAACTATATTCGATAACTCTTTCTTCGAATAACTATACTTGATAACTCTCTTTCGAATAAACTATATTCGATAATCTCTCTTCGAATGATTTACATTCGATTAACTCTTTTTGAATGATTTACATTTGATTAATCTCCTTTCGAATAAACTATATTCGATTAACTCCCTTAATTCTATTCAAATAAACTATTTTGAATAACTCATTTAATTCTATTCGAATAAACTATTTCAAGTAACACCTTTAGATTAACTCATTTGGATTAACTTGGTTTGATTAACTCATCTTGACTAACTCACCTCAATTAACTCAAGTTGATTAACTTACTTGATTAACTCAACTTATTTAACTCATATCGAATAACTAATATTCGATTAACTATGTCTGTTTTAACTTTATTTCAAATGGATAATATTTGATTTAACTCCATTCGCTTGACTCTAGATCGCAGCGATCGCAATGGTTACGCCTGATTCCCTCAGGAAACATCTAACCGCCGTAGGCTATCTGCAGCCCTGCGAATTACGCTAGCAGTCGTATGAAATAGCAACTCATCCTGAATAACTATGTTTGACTAACTCTATCTCAAATAACTATATTCAATCAACTCTAATTGAATAACTAATATTCAATTAAATCCTAATTCGATTAACTATGTTCAATTTACTCTATTTGGTTAACTCTTACTCTAATTAACTCTAACTGGTTAACTCTAACTGATTAACTCTAATCAATTACTCTAATTTGATTAACTCCTATCAATTAACTCTAACTTGATTAACTCAAATTGATTAATTCTAATTCGATTAACTCTGATAGATTAACCTAACTTGATTTACTCTAATCAATTACTCTATTCGAATAACTAATATTCGATTAACTCTCTTTTATTTTGATTAACACATTTTGATTAACTCCTTTGATTAACTCTACGTCCATATTCAGTTTCAATTATCGATGTTGAAATCGATTCTTACTTCTCTATATAAATTCCGACTTATATATATTTATCCAATGATAAACATTTCATTTAATTTATAAAATATTATTTATAAGTTTATCTTCTCAATCTATTGGTTAGAATAGATTCTATTTAAAATCTTTGCTTTAAATCCATATCATGTTGTACCCGTGTGCGAAGCACGGGTCTAAACCTTTCAAATATAAAATTCTCTTTTATACTATTCTATTCACTTTTCAAGTATTTCCTTTTTATGATATCTTATTTATTTTCTAAATAAATATTCCTTTTATCTTTCTGTTTATTTATCAAATAAATATTCCTCTTTAATCTATTTGTAAATGTTTTACAAATAGTTCCCTTTTCAATTCTATTTGTAAATGTTTTACATATATTTCAATTCTTTCTATTTGTTTAACAAATAAATTTTCCTTTTTAATCTATTTTTTTTCTAAATAAATATTTTTCTTTTTATAAAATCTTTTGATTTTATGCATATTTCTTTTTCAATATAACATTGAAAATTTCCATTTTAAATTTCCAGTATTCCTTATGGTATTTATTGTACCATATAAAAATGATCGGTATCATTCCAACATACAAAATCAACAACAGATTTCATATCACATCATATAACGCAATATATTAAAATCAGTAAAATAAATGTTGAGGAACCCAATTGGGTCCCTCCGACCTGTTTCCCTGCAACTATAGATGTTAATCAACATAAATAACACGGATGTGAAGTATTCTGATAAACATAATTTATATTTGATTAACGATTTATATCTTTATCGTTATCTATATTTTCAACCAATTAACTAGCAGTTCAACCAAACAGCCAACACACATCAAACAACCATCATTTATAAATTCTAAAATTATTTTATAAAAATGTAAATTGAGCAGAGTTAGTGAGAATTACTCACATTGGTCGGAAATCGTTAGATAGTGATAACCGTTTAATAGATTCAGTCAGGCGTTTTATTTCACCATAAATTGGGACGAACTCTAAATCACTCCCAGTCGGTTTCATTGCGAAGTCCTCGTCCCTACGGTCCCGAAGGATCCGACCATTCGAAATTCTGTTGTCGTATGTGTTAGATACGATAATTCAAAGATAGTACACACTAATTCAATTTAATTTAAATAAAACCTATATAAACCTTGGGCCTTACATTTTCATTTCATGGCCCATACCCCAAATTAAATACCCGACCGCAAATCCTAAGCTTCTTCCCCAATCACGAATTTCTCTAGGAACCAAAAACTACCATTTTCAAATTGCTTCCATCCCATTTACTCCATCGACATACCACCGTTCAACAAACCAAATATACCATGATGCTTCTCATCAATTTCTCCATCCCCCAATGCCAACCAATCTCAACTCGAGTTCACCCTCTCCATCGCGTCGACAGGTCCTGCGCTACAGACATCGACATCAAAAACACCATCCACCACAAATCTTTGCCAATACACTCATTTCGGTCCTCAGAACTCAAATCTGATACCTGAAATTACCATCGAGGCTTCCATCTCAGGATTTTTGGAATGCTAGCTCGCGTTGAAAAAGCAGACAACGACGAAATGGTAATCGCACACAGCAAAAGGGGTACGAGGATGAAGAGAATTATACACAGAATTCATATATATGTATTTGAGGATTTATAGAATTTGATTTGAATTTATAGAAATTTATGAAGATGATGTTTTTACGTTTTGGTTTTCTCTGGTGCCGGCGCATTTCGTGTTGACTAAGAGGATATCGGACTTAGGGTTAGGAAGAGTATGGGTATTTATAGGATAGTATAATATTTTTTATTGATTAGTTTATTCAATTTTAAGTAGTCGTTGTTTGTAAATGTCTTCTAAAAATTCACACGGTCACATACAATATTCAAAAATCATGGAATTGGACATACAGCTAGAGTTTGACATTACGGACCAACCGAAACTGGTTTCGTCGAATTTCGACTCCGTTTGCTCACACAGCATATTTTTAACCGTCAAAATATCGACTGTTTTTCACATTAAAAATCCGTACGGCGACATACTGACTCTAAAAATCACATAACTTGGAATCTAACGATAATTTAATATTGTGGATCCAACAAAATTAGTTTCGTCGAAAACGGAGGTCGTTTGCAAAACTGGCTATTTTTAAAGCTCTAAATAAACCCTTTTAAATATTAATATATTTAAAAACAATTAAATTAAATATTTAAAAATAAATATTATCGTATATATTCACAGTGGAATACCATACAGCTACAATTGGATTTATAACAAGATATTTCAAAATTCCTATTTATATCGATATTCGATTTATATTAAAAATCCTTTTATAATATAAATATATATATATAATTTCAAAGGAATTCCATAGCGACTTTTCTAAATTTTGATTTGAACATAAATCAAAATCTACACAATGAAATCCCGATTTTTCTCTTTCATTAGAAAAATATACTTCACCAGCTCCGAACGTTTCTTGTTTCATAGAAATCCGGTTTAAAATGAACCCTGTACTCAGTTGAAGTTCGAATCGCCAAACAGCAAACTGCCACGCCATTTCGAGCTCGATCTTAATTATATTATAATTCTACGTTCAACTGTCGTTCAAATAATATATTCGTTATTATAATTCAACTCTAAACTGAATTATATATTTTAAATGGTCCAATTCACACAATATTGTGAATTCTATTATTTCCGATTATTTCATAAATAATTATATTATTCTATTCATTATATTAATTAAATATTCAATATTATTTAATTCTGGTTATTTTAAATTTCCAAACCTTTATTTAAATAATTAAATAAATTATTTATTATCCGTAAAAGTACGGGTCGTTACAATAACCCTTGCGTAAACTTCGTCTTTAATTAACTTCATCATATTTCATTTGCAACGCTAATGCCCATACGTAGTGGTTTTTAGATAATAAAATCTGATCCTGGTCTCTGTGTATTGACAATGGAAAAATGGTTAAAAACTTTGATAGTTGGTGATTTAACTATCAAAGGAAAACATTCCATACACAAAACTATCTTATCTCCAAATGTAAATCTATCGATCAACCGTCCATCAACATTGAGCCCCTTAAATTAATTTATCAATAATTTATTCATTCCCTAATTTCCTGTTTCCCATATTTTCCCAAATATTTCTCAAAGCCCGTTTTGTCTCACACAATCCTTGGAAAAACGTTTCCATCTATTTAAAACTATTTATTTTTTATATTTAGAAAATCTCTTTTTAACACCGGCAATTAATTCCATATATTCACAACTCTTATTTTCTATATTTAGAAAATATACGTAATTAACATCGGAAAACATTTCTATTACTTATTCAAGCATCACTTGTAACGAACAGGAATTTTCGGCCCCAGAAATCGACATAAATACCTTTACTGTAACTCATGCTGACCTTCCAAACACCGAAAACGCTGGACCTTACTAGAAAGAAATTAAGGGTGAGATAAGAAAGAAAGAAATATTAGAATAGAAGAAGAAGAAGAAGAACCACAACACATAGTCTCACATCGCAGCGGAACAAAATATAATACAGAAATAAATCTTTATTGAGAGCTTAAAAAATACTTACAATATCAGAGTACATCACACACTGGGACAGTTATAATAACCTGTTCCCATGTACAACACACAGTGGAATAGTAGCTATATAATATCATACGTCTGGACTCTTCCAGCTCGTCTCTTCATAGCATTCGATAACCTGAACCTGTACACCCCGGGCTAACCCGAGCATTTACAAAACACCGGGTCAGTTTGATGAACCAGAGTGAGATAAACTCGCACATTTTTTAGGGTATCACACAACCTGATTTAAAGTTAAAATCTTTCAAAGAAAAGGATATCGTAAGACCAAATCCACACAGAAACACGGACGGGTTTTACCTTACGATAACCCAAAACAGTTTTAAAATCAATATCTTGTCTGATATTATAATAATGTCTAAATACAAGTAAATAGAATCTAGTAGAACGCTTGCATCTCACGCTCTACATATATAGTATACAATCAAAACCGCGGGCGCTTATTGGAGATTGGATTCCGACTATGAT
Organism: Allium sativum; assembly: GCA_030737875.1. Taxonomy (NCBI): domain Eukaryota; kingdom Viridiplantae; phylum Streptophyta; class Magnoliopsida; order Asparagales; family Amaryllidaceae; genus Allium; species Allium sativum. Next base: position 897,639,134 of record CM060912.1, read on the forward strand.
AAGGTATGGGACCACCTGCCGATAGTGTATCTCTAGAGGCAAACACACTGGGTTCAACAAGAAAGTCTTGTAACCCGGCCCTCACATGGCCGACCACTAATTTCGCTTGAGTGTATCGAATGAATATCACCAACGGTTGGGAGCTACCCACCATCTTCCCGAAAAGGGATAGCATCGAAACAGATTAAAGAATGAAATGGATTTTCTCTAGATAGGTGATTATACACCCTAGTGGGAGCGACCCACATAGCCATGTTGCCTGCCCGATTTTTGTCATTTACCGGTTGTGAGGCTTGAGGCCAGAATTTACTTTGAAACATCTGATCGCCATTCACTTTGAATGCCACATCGTCAAATCCATCAGATATCACTAATTGACGTCCACAAAAATACTCTGCGGTTTAGCTAAGAGAAGGTGTATGGTCTTCTCCGCCATCACAGAAATACGTTTGAAGAAATCAACGTACGTAATTCCTTTGGAAATACTCTGTCAGACATCCGTCCATACAAGTCATCCAGGAACAGGATGAACCGAAGGTACCCTCCTACTGCATCCAATATAGGAATCACCCCATGGATCAGTAGCGAGAAGTCCTTGCAATCCGTAGATTCCAATCAAAATAGAACTACATTTTATCTCTGGCCGCTAAACCGGAGATTATTAGCAGTTCTTCCGTTTATGAAATTCCACGGTCTTCAATGCTCCATCTCGATTATCTTCTGATATCTTCGCGTATTTGTTGGTCGGAATGGTTTTCGAATATATATTCGATCCCAGTCTTTCCATACCAACAAGCGTATTGGACAACTTTGATAGTCGATGATTTAACTATCAAAATAGTCAGTGTTTTAATCATGACAACCTAATGAGTTCACTAATTCCATATTCCACATTATTTGGCCTTTTAATGTAAAACCATTGTAAGTTTAAACTCTTACATATTTCGATCTTATAAACATATTTCCGCTTCTTATTTATCTTAAGATTTCTCTTTAAACCAATTCAATTTACTACTAAAGAAAATTCTATACATATCCAGATTTCTATTTCACTTTCAAAAACATTATCCACATTATTGTCAAATATAGGGGAATCAAATCAACTTATTTATATACCTAAAACAAGGTTACGACACGTCTTTAATTCATTTACTTGAAAACGATAATTCCTGCTTATTCTTGTAGAATAAACTCATCTTTACATTTCCTTTTCAAACCTCGACAATATCGTTATAATTTACGCAATCCCCTTTTTAATTCCTTTTACTTTGGAAATCCTTATTATATATATAGTCCAAATCTTAATTGAAATGTTGCGTTATTATTTCTCGAATGAAATAATAAACCATCACTATTTCCTTTTACCATTACAACTAATATCACCTTCAGATACTCCCGCTGTTGTTCAAGTTGGGGTATTTTAATTACCTCTTACACCTTGATCAACAACGTTCATACCTAAAGATAAATATAAGTCGTAATCCTAAAAAACCAATATCTCGATCCATTATCAAATCAAATTCCATTTAACTATTTCTCACTCGAAATTTCATTTCAATTGCCCATCTTTACGCAGTCCCATTTTTAGCAACGTTAATTGAGAATTAACGTTATAACACCTCAAATCTCTTTTATGTAACTCTGGTTTATCATCAACTCTTTATCTTACTTTCCTTTTACTTAATTCATATAATTAAGTAATATTTATTTTACTCTAGCACATTTTGCTTAACCATTCCTTTCATAACTTTGTTATAAAACTCAAGTGTTAAACAAAACTTGTTCACACTCTACTTTCGTTATTCAATTGAATTCCCTTTTAACTTAGATTACTTTTTAAATATTTTCCATTAAAAAGTAATTTTCTAAATTATAATTAATTACAATAATAATTAATTTCAACCATTAACTACATAGGTAGTTAATTTCTTTATTAACCAAAATAACCAGTAAATCCCTTTTTAAAAACTAACAATATTCACTAAACTATTTCCTATTTAGAACAAACTAATTCAGAAATCAATGCAAATAAAGAGTCGATTTATTCACTTAAAACACGATTAACTTATTAACAAATTTCCATTTGTTCTTCCCTTTAAATTAATTTAGAACATAATTAATTTTAAATAATTCCACTAAATTGTTTCTCAACAACACAATTATCCAAACTTAACCCTTTGATTAATTTCCTTATCCTCATAATTTCAAATCTGATTAACATCTGTTTTGACTTTATAAGATCAATTTACAATTGATTATAGCCATAAATATTTATTTCCTTTGAATAAAGTTTTATTCAAAATCTATTACCAGTTATAAAATAAATTTCATAACTTCAATTCTATCGATTTACCTGATGGTAAATTGATATAAACAAACAATTTACTTTTAGGCCATTTACTGCCGATTACTCAACCATTTCTGCCCATTGGTTAACACAAAACACAGGTTGGTTTTCACATCAATGATTAATAATCAAATCCATCACACCAAACAGAACAGTTCATATACGATAATATGAAAATAAATAATCTATTTGAGGAATCCGGTAAGATTCCTCCAACATGTTCTTCCCTGTATTCAAAATGGTTATCACAACCCAGATCATTCAATTCAAACAGATCAAACAATTCAAACCATTAAACTCGTTTATTTTATAAACGTGACCAACAAGGTAAGTTACCTTTATTGGAACTAAACATAAAAATAACGACTTGGTATTTCACTGAAATTAAACAATGGTTTAATTTCATCAGTCGTATCAACAAATAAATATAATACTAGCAAACAGTCAACCATAGCAAACATAGCACACAAAATAAAAATCCATTTTATATAAAATATAAATGGGGAAAAAACTGAGTGAGTTTAACTCACCTTAATGATGATTTCGTTGAACGGGTTGTTTTAATTAAATTAAGCATGAGTTTAATTTAATTAAAATTTCCAGCAGTCTCCAGTCCTGTCCAGGTCAGTTCCACAATGTAGCGTCCAACCCTCCGATTCTGAAGTTGTTTATTTCATTCAATTATTGTAAAAATTGATCGATTTCCTTTGAACTGAAGTTTACGGGCCGACATCTTCTGCTAACTGCTTCGGTTTAAATTGTCGGTTAGAGGATGATAGTTTGCTCCGCATTGTTCTCTCAATTACCTTTAGTTCGGTCCTTCTTCTTGTGCCTCTTTTGTTTCAATTTCCAGGATCGATTACTTCCTCTTCCTTTGCATACTGAAACCATACGTTCCCCATTACTACACTATCTCGAACCCGCAAAACTCCTTCCCAGTTTTCTTCTTCCATCCACCTTTTTTTTCGTTTAAGGCCCGAAAGCCTGCTATCCAAATCTCGCCCCACTCCTTATTTCCTCTACCCCAGTTGTATTACGTTCCCCATCTTCTTCAATCTGTCGTATGTGAGCTGTTCTTTTTTTTCCTAATACCATTGTCCACCTTAAACCCAACAGTTTGATCCCATTTCCTCACACCCGCGCCGTCAACTCATGTCCACCACCACGCTGGATCCAACGTTCATGCACCCCTCTCGCTACTCTTCACTTCTCCTTGTTGCTTTACTCCAAACCCGTACTTCCATGTCCCCCTTCCACGCACACTGTCCTCCCACCGCATCCAATAACTGCAAGTCCTTCCACCCGCTACTACATGCTCCAGAAAATTTTCAAGTCCACTATACTTCCTCTACTGATTTTACCACACCCCATTAACGCACACTCCTCCACTTTCATGAATCCGCACTTCATCCCCTCCATTTTCCGAAACAGTCACGCACCGAAACAACCGTCTGTCCATGCTTTAACCCCTTCAATCTTCCTTTCTACTATACGCCAGTAGTCTTGCAAGCCTCGTTCCACACTTCACACGTCCGCTCATTTCTTTACTATTACGTTTCTGGTTGGATACTTCATACTTGAGAAGAGCTGTTGTATATATAGATGAGGGATACGTGGGATTCACGGTGTTGGAATATAATATTTTTATTGAGGTAACTTGGTCTCCACGGTTGAAGTGGTTTGCACAGCAAGGAAAGCAAATGTTTGGGACTCACGAAAGATACAGTGCACACGAGAGTTTTAATCTATTTAAATATAGGGCGTGGCTTACAAGGCATTAGATGTATAAGTCAGTGTAGGCATGTGCATATCTGAATTGATTGGGTGGCCGTGCTTTCAGTTCTCTTCAGGCTTTGCATGTGAAGTTTTAATACGAAAAGAAATTAGAGTTGCTGAGCAAACATGTCCATCAGTCCATGTGAAGAATTCAATTGAAAAAGAAATTTTATTATGGTTGAAACTTTAGTGTAAAGTAATTGATAAAAACCACCACAAACGATTTCTGTTTGCTGATAAAAAAGCTAATCTTGGTGTATAAAGGTATTCCGGACCCAATGGGACAAGTTTCGTCGAAATTCGAGGTCGCATGAAAAATTTTCCTTTATAAAACCAGAAATAAACACGCGTTTAATTTTTTCAAGATCACAAGGTAAATCAAATAAACTTGAAAATTCGAAATCCTATAATAATTCTTCAATATGAACCCAACGGCACCAGTTTCATCGCATTCTGAGACTGTTTCCCCGGTAGGCTAATTTTACGCGCACCGCAATGCCATTCTGAACATCAAATTTGTCGATCTTTAAAAATAACAAACTATATACCTATCCTGACTCTAGTCGAGGATACGAACTCAATGGAATTGGTTTCGTGGCTTAATTCAATCGTATGTTCAAGTTATGCCCAATTATCCCTTTATTAAATTAATTACGCGCTATAGAAATTGAACGGGCGTTTATGGCTACCGTGGTCACATACGACATCGGTTTACCACGCCATTCAACACCGTACAATAATTTAAAGCTACGGTCCCAAAGAAACTGATTTCGTCAAAATCTGAGTCCATTTGCAAAATGACCATTTTAAAGGTCGATATTTTAAAATAACGATTTTCACAGCGACTATTTCAAAATTTGATTTGGCCATAACTAACACTTTATAGCACGGAATCTGGATTTTTCTCTTTCATATGAAAATTATCATCAACATGGTTCCAACATTTCTCGTTTCACAGAAATCCGACTTATATCGGCTCCTGTGCTCTCAATTGAAATTCAAAACTCCATATTACGAACTACACGCCATTTTCAAGCTCGATTTATATTTAAATAAATTATAGCGTTTAAACTTCATTTAAATAACGAATTAAATATAAAAATCCATAAATATTCTAAATAAAATATTTAAAATAATAAATTAAATTAAATATTCGACTGCCAAAAATATGGGTCGTTACATCACAATTCCTTCCCCCTTAAAATAATTTCGTCCTCAAAATTGCTAAGGTAAAAGAAATGCTTCATCCAATTATCTTTACAAAAATATTTAATTCAAACGCGATTTTATTTTCAAAATTAATCCAATTGGTTTTAAAACCAATTAAAATCAAAATAAAGGAATTTTCCAAAAATCTTCAAAAATATTCTAACACTTTAAATTTTGGAAATTTTTTGGCAGAGTCTCCCCTGCACAGAGGGACATCTGCAATATTGCAGGTTCAAGAAATATGTATACCTCGACCAATACGGTCGGAAAAATCCAAAATCCAAACTCAAAAATCCAAATAGAACCCAAAATTTTATATTTGCGTAGGCGTACCTTTTTGCGAGCGCTATTACGTGATAAGCGATAAATTTATTTTTGTCCTTGCTCAATTAGCAGGCCAAACTGGATTTAAATTACTCTCGAATTCTCCTGGACAGGTTTTCAAAATTGAAATAACTTTCTGCACCTGTTCTCAACTCCAATGAACTCATTAGTTTCCTAATAATGCGAGTAAGCTTCAAACATCGATATCATCTAATTTCTACACACACACTTCAATCAATTCTAACAAACCATTAACTTTTATAAATGTTTCACTTGAATTCATGATGTTTGAATTCATTTCCCATAGGCTCGACTCATTCATACCAAATGGGATTCAATCAAGTTTATCCATTTTCAAATCTATATTTATGCAACCATCCATCCAAACAATTCAAACATTCCATTCAAAACAATATCGGAAAATATTTAATCCCAACTTAAGTCAAATACCCAATGGCTTAAGTTAAATTTTATTTCGATATCCCAATCCAAATCTTACCTTTAGCTCAACTTAGGCTAATGTTTTCATAATTTTACATTCCAAATATGAAATGACCTCTGGTTGGTTCAACCCAACCTCATAATCCATTCCAATCAACATTGGTGAATTCAATTTCCCATATTATGATAATTTAAGAAAATTATCACCTTTACTACTTTATAAAATATATTGGGCAAAATGATTTAAAATAATTTTAAAAAATAATTTATATAAAATTACAAATACGCGCACTCGTATATACACTCAACTCAATCTAGGGCATCACTGACCCCATCTCTATTGAGTTACATCACAGAGCCAAGGTTATCACTAAACCAATAGCTCTGATACCACCGTAACGAACAGGAATTTTCGGCCCCGGAAATTGACATAAATACCTTTACTGTAACTCATGCCGACCTTCCAAACACCGAAAACACTGGACGTTATTAGAAAGAAATTAAAGGGTGAGATAAGAAAGAAATATTAGAATAGAAGAAGAAGAAGAAGAACCACAACACAGAGTCTCACATCGCAGTGGAACAAAATATAATACATATATAAATCTTTATTGAGAGCTTTAAAAATACTTACAATATCAGAGTAAATCACACACTGGGACAGTTATAATAACATGTTCTCATATACAACACACAGCGGAATATTAGCTATATAATATCATATGTCTGGACTCTTCCAGCTCATCTCTTCACAGCATACGGTAACCTGAACCTGTACACCCAGGGCTAACCCGAGCATTTACAAAACACCGGGTCAGTCTGGTGAACCAGAGTGAGATAAACTCGCACATTTTTTAGGGTATAACACAACCTGATTTAAAGTTAAAATCTTTCAAAGAAAAGGATAATCGTAAGACCAAATCCACATAGAAACACAGACAGTTTTTACCTTACGATAACCCAAAACAGTTTTAAAATCAATATCTTATATGATATTATAATAATGTCTAAATACAAGTAAATAGAATCTAGTAGAACGCTTGCATCTCACGCTCTATATATATAGTATACAATCAAAACCGCGGGAGCTTATTGGAGATTGGATTCCGACTATGACAAGGTATAGGACCACCTTCCGATAGTGTATCACTAGAGGCGAACACACTGGGTTCAACAAGAGCGTCTCGTAACCTGGCCCTCACATGACCGACCACTCATTTCGCTTGAGTGTATCGAATGTATATCACCAACGGTTGGGAGCTACCCACCATCTTCCCGAAAAGGGACAACATCGAAATATATTAAAGAATGAAATGGATTTTCTCTTGATAGGTGATTATACACCCTAATGGGAGCGACCCACATAGCCATGCTACCTGCCCGATTTTTGTCATTTACCGATTGTGAGGCTTGAGGCCAGAATTTACTTTGAAACATCTGATCGCCATTCACTTTGAATGCCATATCGTCAAATCCATCAGATATCACTAATTGACGTCCACAAAAATACTCTGCGGTTTAGCTAAGAGAAGGTGTATGGTCTTCTCCGCCATCATAGAAATACGTTTGAAGAAATCAACGTACGTAATTCCTTTGGAAATACTCTGTCAGACATCCGTCCATACAAGTCATCCAGGAGCAGGATGAACCGAAGGTACCCTCCTACTGCATCCAATATAGGAATCACCCCATGGATCAGTAGCGAGAAGTCCTTGCAATCCGTAGATTCCAATCACAACAGAACTACAGTTTATCTCTGGCCGCTTAACCGGAGATTATTAACAGTTCTTCCATTTATGAAATTCCACGGTCTTCAATGCTCCATCTCGACTTTCTTTTGATATCTTCACGTATTTGTTGGTCGGAATGGTTTACGAATATATATTCGATCCCGGTCTTTCCATATCAACAAGCGTATTGGACAGCTTTGATAGTCGGTGATTTAACTATCAAAATAGTCAGTGTTTCAATCATGACAACCCAATGAGTTCACTAGTTCCATATTCAGCATTATTTGGCCTTTTAATGTAAAACAATTGTAAGTTTAAACTCTTATATATTTCGATCTTATAAACATATTTCCGCTTCTTATTTATCTTAAGATTTCTCTTTAAACCAATTCAATTTACTACTTAAGAAAGTTCTATACATATCCAGATTTCTATTTCACTTTCAAAAACATTATCCACATTATTGTCAAATATAGGGGAATCAAATCAACTTATTTATATACCTAAAACAAGGTTACGACACGTCTTTAATTCATTTACATGAAAACGATAATTCCTGCTTATTCTTGTAGAATAAACTCATCTTTACATTTCCTTTTCAAACCTCGACAATATCGTTATAATTTACGCAATCCCCTTTTTAATTCCTTTTACTTTGGAAATCCTTATTATATATATAGTCCAAATCTTAATTGAAATGTTGCGTTATTATTTCTCGAATGAAATAATAAACCATCACTATTTCCTTTTACCATTACAACTAATATCACCTTCAGATACTCCCGTTGTTGTTCAAGTTGGGGTATTTAAAATTACCTCTTACACCTTGATCAACAACGTTCATACCTAAAGATAAATATAAGTCGTAATCCTAAAAAACCAATATCTCGATCCATTATCAAATCAAATTCCATTTAACTATTTCTCACTCGAAATTTCATTTCAATTGCCCATCTTTACTCAGTCCCATTTTTAGCAACGTTAATTGAGAATTAACGTTATAACACCTCAAATCTCTTTTATGTAACTCTGGTTTATCATCAACTCTTTATCTTACTTTCCTTTTACTTAATTCAGATAATTAAGTAATATTTATTTTACTCTAACACATTTTGCTTAACCATTCCTTTCATAACTTTGTTATAAAACTCAAGTGTTAAACAAAACTTGTTCACACTCTACTTTCGTTATTCAATTGAATTCCCTTTTAACTTAGATTACTTTTTAAAGGATTTTCCATTAAAAAGTAATTTTCTAAATTATAATTAGTTACGATAATAATTTATTTCAACCATTAACTACAAAGGTAGTTAATTTCTTTATTAACCAAAATAACCAGTAAATCCTTTTTTAAAAACTAACAATATTCATTAAACTATTTCCTATTCAAAACGAACTAATTCAGAAATCAATGCAAATAAAGAGTCGATTTATTCACTTAAAACACGATTACCTTATTAACAAATTTCCATTTGTTCTTCCCTTTAAATTAATTTAGAATATAATTAATTTTAAATAATTCCATTAAATTGTTTCTCAACAACACAATTATCCAAACTTAACCCTTTGATTAATTTCCTTATCCTCACAATTTCAAATCTGATTAACATCAGTTTTGACTTTATAAGATCAATTTACAATTGATTATTGCCATAAATATTTATTTCGTTTGAATAAAGTTTTATTCAAAATATATATACATTTTTCAAAATCTATTAACAGTTATAAAATAAATTTCATAACTTTAGTTCTATTGATTTACCTGACGGTAAATCGATATAAACAAACAATTTACTTTTAGGCCATTTACTGCTGATTACTCAACCATTTCTGCCCATTGGTTAACACACAACATAGGTTGGTTTTCACATCAATGATCAATAATCAAATCCATCACACCAAACAGAACAGTTCATATATGATAATATGAAAATAAATAATCTATTTGAGGAATCTGGTTGGATTCCTCCAACCTGTCCTTCCCTGTATTCAAAACGGTTATCACAACCCAGATCATTCAATTCAAACAGATCAAACAATTCAAACCATTAAACACGTTTATTTTATATACGTGACCAACAAGGTAAGTTACCTTTATTGGAACCAAACGTAAAAATAACGATTTGGTATTTCACTAAAATTAAACAACAGTTTAATTTCATCAGTCGTATCAACAAATAAATATAATACTAGCAAACAGTCAACCATAGCAAACAAAGCACACAAAATAAAAATCCATTTTATATAAAATATAAATGGGGAAAAAACTGAGTGAGCTTAACTCACCTTAATGATGATTTCGTTGAACAGTTTGTTTTAATTAAATTAAACATGAGTTTAATTAATTAAAATTTCCATCAGTCTCCAGTCATGTCCAGGTCAGTTCCACATTGTAACGTCCAACCCTACGATTCTGAAGTAGTTTATTTCGTTTAATTATTGTAAAAACTGATCGATTTCCTTTGAACTGAAGTTTACGGGCTAGCATCTTCTGCTAACTGCTTCGGTTTAAATTGTTGGTTACAGGATGATAGTTTGCTCCGCATTGTTCTCCCAATTACCTTCAGTTCGGTCCTTCTTCTTGTGCCTCTTTTGTTTCTATTTCCAGGACCGATTACATCCTCTTCCTTTGCATACTGAAACCATACGTCCCCTTTTACTACACTGTCTCGAACCCACAAAACTCCTTCCCAGTTTCCTTCTTCCGTCCGCCCTTTTTTTCGTTTAAGGCCCGAAAGCCTGCTATCCAAATCTCGCCCCACTCCTTATTTCCTCTACCCCAGTTGTGTTACGTTCCCCTTCTTCTTCAATCTGTCCTATGCGAGATGTTCTTCTTTTTTTCTTTTTTTTACTAATACCATTTTCCACCTTAAACCCAACAGTTTGATCCCATTTCCTCACACCCGCGCCATCAACTCATGTCCACCACCACGCTGGATCCAACGTTCGTGCACCCCTCTCGCAACACTTCACTTCTCCTTACTGCTTTACTCGAAACCCGTACTTCCATGTCCCCCTTCCACGCACACTATCCTCCCACCGCATCCAATAACCGCAAGTCCTTCTACCTGCTACTACATGCTCCAAAAAAAATTCAAATCTACCATACTTCCTCTATTGATTTTACCACACCCCATTAACGCACACTCCTCCACTTTCATGAATCCGCACTTCATCCCCTCCCTTTTTCGAAACAGTCATGCACTGAAACAACCGCCTATCCATGCTTTAACCCCTTCCATCTTCCTTTCTACTATACGCCAGTAGTCTTGCAAGCCTCGCTCCACACTTCACACATCTGCTCATTTCTTTACTATTTCATTTTTGGTTGGATACTTCATACTTGAGAAGAGCTATTATATTTATAGATGAGAGATACGTAGGAGTCACGGTGTTGGAATATAATATTTTTATTGAGGTAACTTGGTCTCCAAGGTTGAAGTGGTTCGCACGGCAAGGAAAGCAAATGTTTGGGACTCACGAAAGATACAGTGCACATGCGAGTTTTAATCTATTTAAATATAGGGTGTGGCATACAAGGCATTAGCTGTATAAGTCAGTGTAGGCATGTGCATATCTGAATTGATAGGGTGGTCGTGCTTTCAGTTCTCTTCAGGCTTTGCATGTGAAGTTTTAATACGAAAAGAAATTAGAGTTGCTGAGAAAACATGTCCATCAGTCCATGTGAAGAATTCAATTGAAAAAGAAATTTTATTATGGTTGAAACTTTAGTGTGAAGTAATTGATCAAACCACCACAAACGATTTCTGTTTTCTGATAAAAAAGCTAATCTTGGTGTAAAAAGGTATTCTAGACCCAATGGGACAAGTTTCGTCGAAATCCGAGGTTGTGTGGAAAAAATTCCTTTATAAAACCAGAAATAAACACGCGTTTAATTTTTTCATGATCACCAAGTAAATCAAATAAACTTGAAACTTTGAAATCCTATAATAATTCTTCAATACGAACCCAAAGGCACCAGTTTCGTCGCATTCTGAAACTGTTTCCCCGGTAGGCTATTTTTACGCGCACCGCAATGCCATTCTGAACACCAAATTTGTCGATCTTTAAAAATAACAAACTATATATCTATCCTGACTCTAATCGACGATACAAACTCAACGGAATTGGTTTCGTGGCTTAATTCGATCGTCTGTTCAAGTTATGCCCAATTATCCCTTTATTAAATTAATTACGCGCTATAGAAATTGAATGGGCATTTATGGCTACCGTGGTCACATACGACCTCGGTTTGCCACGCCATTCAACACCGTACAATAATTTAATGCTACGGTCCCAATGAAACTGATTTCGTTGAAATTTGAGTGCATTTGCAAAATGACCATTTTAAAGGTCGATATTTTAAAATAACGATTTTCACAGCAACTATTTCAAAATTTGATTTGGCCATAACTAAAACTCTATAGCACGGAATTTGGATTTTTCTCTTTCATATGAAAATTATCATCAACACGGTTCCATCGTTTCTCGTTTCACAGAAATCCGACTTATTTCGACTCCTGTATTCTCAGTTGAAATTCAAAACTCCATATTACAAACTACACGCCATTTTCAAGCTCGATTTATATTTAAATAAATTATAGCATTTAAACTTCGTTTAAATAACGAATTAAATATAAAAATCCATAAATATTCTAAATAAAAATTTTAAAATAATAAATTAAATTAAATATTCGACTGTCAAAAATACGGGTTGTTACATCACTATTCCTCCCCATTAATCAGTCTCTGACTGTAAACTAGTAAGAGGACAATTCCCCAAGTATCAACCCCGAAGGCCAAAACCAACATCAGATCGACACCTTGACAGCCATTCATCTTAACTAATCTCCAGTCAGTTCCTAATTTCCTTAACTCCATTTCTAAACTCCAAAATAATTTCATTTTATAACCAATTTAAAACTGCAAAACGTTTTCTCTTAAACCGTTATTCACTTTAAAATGTGAATATCATTCCTTTACAGAAATCCCGACTCATTTTACCAAATCAAATCTTGATTTGTATTTATTAATATTATTACTGGTTCACACATTATTTATCGAGTTATTTTATAAATTCGTACACATATTCTATTTCATTTTTACAAGTCAACTTCTTGTAAATTTTATATCAAAATTACAATTCGATCTCGATTACATACTCATTTAGAAATTTTTGGTTTTAAACCAAATATTAACCATCTTGTCAAATTCTATATTATATAATTTCTAAAAATAACTCATTTTAATAGTATTCGACAACGTCGAATTATAATTACCAATCTTTATGGTTTTATTTAATTCTACTCACATTTTGTACATCGAAATAAATTTCATTGCTTTCTTTTGAAAACGATTTCCATTTCCTTTTCTAATATTCATTCTTGAGTTTATATTTCCAATTTATTTCATAATAATTATTATTCCATTTCATTTATAAATATCGTTTATAAACCACAATACTTGTTTTATTATAATTTAAACAAGTTATTATATCTAGTTCAGTCGAAATTCAAATTTCTATTCTAAAACAGAAATTCCCTTTTAAACCCCAATTTCTTTTCTAATATTTTAGAATATATTTTTTTAGTATTTATATACCAATTATTTCAGGTCAATGTTGTTCAAACATTCCAAAACACACAATAATCAACATCAAATTATTTATCACGTCATATAAATCAATATATGATAATAAACATTAAAATTGTTGAGGAATCCAGTTGGATCCCTCTAACATGTTTCCCTACATCCACAGATGTTAATCAACAGAAATAACATTTATTTCATATTAATATGAAATATTAGAATCAATGTTTAAGCAACGTTTTTAATATATAATTGTATCTATAATTTCAACCAATTAATTAGCAAATCATCCAAACAACCATCACATACAGCATTCAATCATTTTTATCAATAATATATACCATTTATAAAATTATAAAACTGGACAGAGTTAGTGAGTTTACTTACCTTGTTCGTTTATCATTAAATAACGAATAAACATTTGGCTGATCATGTTAGGCGTTTAATTCCACCATAAATTGAAATGATCTCCAAATCTCTCCAGACTGGTTCCAGTATGTAGCCTATGACTATACGATCCTAACGGATCCTATTCGTTAAATTTGGATAACGTATGACCAAGATATTACGATTATATGTTAATACATTATTTAAATAAACTAAAACTTTAATTTATTCTATGTTAAATAATTGGGCTTCACCTTTCATTCACGTTTGGCCCAAACTCGATATATCCATACCGCAATAAACAATGTCCTTCCTCAATACAAATGCCATCCCATTTCCAGCATTGTACTCCAGCATTCTACAACTTTTTTTCTTTTCATTTCAATTTTCTTTTCTTGGGATTTACACATAATTAAACTGGCCCAACCCTACATAATTACCACCGACCGATTTAAACAATATCCATCTTCCACTTGGACACAATCTTGCATTACCTGCTCTCTCTACAGATGGCAAATGGCCGTATATTTTTATTCATATGATTCTTCTTGTTTTTATTCCATACAGTTCTTCCATATGGGCCTCAACAAATTATTATTCATGGCCCAATATTCACATAAATTTCTGACCCGCTTTGTACAGTTATCTACCTCCCCGATGAAAACTTCTCGCAGCAGCTCCATTTCGGTCTGTTCCTCTACCATATTCTCCTTCCCCCCTCCATCAAAAATCACGCAAGTTTCTCCTTCTATGTAACAATCCATCTTTCGTCCACTTCAAATCGGTAATTAAACCAACTCAAACCGTTCGAAATAACCGAATGTTATTAGCTTCTGAGGTAAATAGAATAAATCACAGAATCAGAGATCACAGACTCATAGCAATATAATATCTCACAGTGGAAAATTCATAATACAATAGTAGTTCATGAATCTACTAAATAGAATTTTACGAAAAGTTTACAGAGATAACACAGCGGAAGTCTAATACAATGATTTCTAATAAATAAATGAAAACAATATGAAACAAAATGACAAGAATAGCTGAAACTGGATCAACTGAATAGGTAGATATAGGAGAGTGAAACCCAATATAAGCTCCAACTCCAAGAGCGAACCTTGAAAGTTTTAATACTCGATCTGACCCGAGCAATAATGCAAAAACAAAACAACTCGGATCAGGACTAACATTCTCATGGAAGTAAATCAACTCAAATGAAATGTTCAATGAAATGCATCAGTAACTTAAAGGATGTTTGGGATCACCATCCTCTAAGGATCCGTTAAACTAATATCATATAATATAATACTGTAACGACCCACATTTTTTGACCGTTCAAATCGACAATAAACAACACATGTCAACCCAAACAAATCTCAAATATAGGTAGTTATTAGGGAAAAGAAGAACAACAAGGGAAGAAGGGAAAATAATCACAGAATCTCACAGCGTAAGGATAACATATAATAAATAACTAACAGTTTAAAAGCAGTTGAAATATGTACATTTGGCTATAACATACAACGGTTATCAGAGTTACATACTTACAGATTTACATAACATGACAGCGGAACAAAGTGCAGCGGAAAATACATATGTACATACATGTAATAAATGTATACCAAGTCTTCGTCTTCGATCACCAAGGCAAAGGAACTTCGCTAACTGCAACATTGCTGACCCGAGCGTATTGCATAAAAAGAAAACACAACAAACACTTGGATCAGCACTAAATCATTCTCATATTAGACAAATTAAAAATATGAAACAACTTGAGTGTCATGGGTGCAGTAACTCAAGAGATGTTACGGGATTTTTCCATCTCTCGAGGATCGATTAAACTAATACATATATAGTATAATACACTATTATGATAGTGTCTATCCAGTAAAGTAAATACCACAAAAATAGCGTAAGCGAGATTACCATATTACCCTTATGCCGTTAACAAGCATCAACAGTCTATACGGTACCGTAAATTCACCGTACTGGTGCTATCAGAGGGCACTCCATAGAAGGCAATGCTAAATCAAAATCGTATGGGGCTCGATATGTATAAATATGACAAGGCACTCGAGGCAATGCCCAGGGTAGGATTCTACCAATTACACTCCCGGACCGGTGGTAACGCATAGCAGCCACTACCGCCCACCTCTAATTACACTCCCAATTCAAAAAGGGCCCAAATCATCATCATTCATAGTCATAGAAGTAGTATCGAAGATGGGTGTTCGACCAAAGGTGCTACCTCAACTAGTCACGGTATAGCTCCTGTTTTAGTCATTTCAATTTTGACCCGAAGGTCAGGGCTATTTCGTCATTGTTCAACTCCTTCGATTCAAAATCGCCTCCAAGTCATCATACTCATTCTGGATACGTCATAATGTTCACAGTTGTCAAAGTGGTATCAATACTGACAAAGAGTATGCCATTTGCCGACTCCAGTCTCTTTAACAACCAACACTTACATTTCTACATCGGTCGGTTCTTTTACATTTCACAAAGGTTCGCTTTATATCCAAAATATTATGTTTGTAAATATTATGTTTGTTTCGAACCCAATTTATATTCAAAAGAATATAAATTTCCATAGCAAGATATGGCAATCATTTCCAAAACAGATTATATTTTGAACTAGAATATATTTCATATCATTATATTGTACTCATATAATATTTCCAAATCGATTTATATTCCAAAATAATATACTTCACATCAGAGGTTTTAATTATTTCCAATCTATTTATGTTCGAAATTCATTCATATTCAATAGAATATATACTTTCGTAACTCATTTCAAATTCCTTAGGAGATAACTGTATATTCAAGTAGAATAAAATTCACACTCCCATATTATCATTGGTTTAGAAAATCGATTCTTATTCCAAGAGGATATAACTTTATCTCAACTCCACTAGAAACAACGATTTAGATTGAACACTTACCATTCGGAAGAAACGTAAAATTTAAAGGATATAAATATGAAAATAGACGTTTATAAAGAAAACATTTATATAATATATATATAATGTAATAGTTATAATAGGATAAGGTAACTTTAAAACACTATGTATATATATATATATATATAAATTAAAGTTACCAAATAGTTTTATGAAATAAAATATAAGGAAATCAGTTATAAAAAAATAGTTGATAGGTAAAGGTCTAAATAAATAAATCTCAAGGAAAGGAAAGAAAAATTTATTTGAAATCAAACAATATATACAATAATAAAATTCTTAATCTCGTAATTGTTGCTTCTTCCGAATTCCAAAAACTCGAACCTATACCCAGTCCAAATGGAGTTGCATAGTTCAAGATCTTGTTTCAATGCCATTCCAACTCAACATTTGATTTATAGGATTTAACCACAATTCATTTCAAATTTGAAGTAATTCCGAATATACTCAAATAACTTCCATTTCCAAAACTTGATTCGTGGAGAATTATACATTTTGCCATCTTGCCATAATTTCTTGAACCCAAAATCAACTAAAGATTCTCATTTAAAAATTTAAACTTGTTTGGAAAATTTCCTTGCCAAATTCATACTCGTTCAAAGCTCAGGTTAAAGGAAAAATATAAGTTATCGAAAATCAACCCTTTTCCCTTTAATAAAATTTCATTGAATAAATTACTCAAAAATCATTTAATCGACCGATGTCCATAGATAATTTTCTATCCTGTGGCCAAGTGATTTTTAATTCTTTGATATTTCAGGGGCGGATGTATATCATTTCAATCCAAATCAGGGTCACAGATATTTATCATTTCAACTTGTGTTCTTAATTTATTTTAATCGATAAATCCCGGGCTTATTCGATGCCCGCAACATCAAGGGTAAAAAGGATAAATCATCACAATAAACATGCAATACAGTACACTGAATATGGAGCATTAGCAGCGTCAATATTAATTCAGTTATAAATTCCAACCAAACATCCATCATCAATCACTTCATCCAATTGATCAATATTGAATTATTTCACGGGTTAAGAAAGATCAAAACTTCTAACTAGAAATTTAATTTAAATTAAATAACTAATTATCGATCAAATTTGCATGTTAACACGCTTGTATATCAATTTAAGCAATCAATTCAACAGCCAATCACAACCATGCAACCAACTTATTTCATAATTTAATTAAATAAATATGGGAATAATTCAGTATTTCGTAAGTGAGAAAATCACTCACCTGTGGGTCCTTAGTGGATCGAACCTCCAAGCAAAGCTCAAAAATTGACAGTCTCCAAACGCAACCAAACCAGCGTCAAAATGTCCGCAATTTCACCATGATTCCAATGCAACCAACCGCGTCCAAATCCGAGTTAATATGAAGGAGTTATCAGTGTTTTACCTTTTGAATTTTGAAATATATTAAATAATAAAATAATAACTCCTCACCAACCCTTCCTTGACAAGTCAGCCTCTCCAAAAGCCCTTCCCGCTCGTGCTTTCCTCCAGGCATGAGCAGTACTTCGAACGTAACCCATTTCCCTCCGATGTTTGACCGCCTCGTGCTCCCAACTCCGACCAAATCGAGACCCACAACCACCACCACTCTCTCCCTGCGGTCGAGGCGCACCACCCCGCCTCCACGAGACCACCTCCGGTGGCTTCTTTCGCTCGCGCCAAGTCAATCCAAAACGGGTTTCGAAACCCTAAATCACTAAATTTGACCACCACAACAACTTCCAGACCACTAGAACGCCATGGTTCGACTCACGACATCTACTTCTTCGATACCCGTATCTCAGAATCACCGATTAATTGCAGAATAAAAAAAACCCAATTCTGTACTTAGGGTTTCGAAACTGCGGCGTTTGACCGCAATGTCCCGCAGCACTAGGCCTTGCATGTGACGGCCCGCCCCACACCAGTCGGCATTTCCTTCGATAGTGCGCTGTACACTTGCCCGACTGGCCCGGAACGGTCGCCAAAGAAAGGAAAAAAGAGAATGAACTAATCAAGAACCTGTAGAATGTCTCACAGCATAAGGAATAAAATATAATAATAACATATTTGACATAAAACAGGTGAGACAGTGCATAAGCTGAAACTAAACATCATAGCAGCGAAAATCCAAATACAGCTTATGTTCCACATCATCATTATTACAACTTTAAAACCATCTCAAAAGCAAAAGAAAGGAAGGGTGCACTACTAATGCCCAAAGTAGTGACCAGCAGCGACACAGGGAAAATATCTATCTATATATCATATCTGGAAGCCCCCAGCTCGTCTCCTGTACAGCTACTCGTGCTTCACCAGTTAACCTGTCTCTAGTCTTCTCGTGAGAGCACCCAGAGTAATAAGAAGAGACATAAAACTCTGGGTCAGAGAAAAGTATGGTATGAGCGATAAGCAACAAAACAGAACAATAACAGGTATACTAAACCATACCTGAACCTACAACCAAAGAGTTAGCACTACATACTGTACTATACTCTAAGGTGCCACTAACATATGGTGTAAAGAATACGGGGGTGGGGGTGTGCATGTCATGTTATGGCAAACAAATCAAACATAACAACCATCCTCACATCTCTCACTCAGTAAGTTAAGCATACGATATCCACCACTTGGATCACTAGACCCACTGAGGTAATGACGGAGTTCGACTTGTACAACTACTGCTACCACCAAGCTTATCCCATGGGATCATGACCAAACCTTTTTAAATGACCCCACTTCATTGGTCTATACCCCACTAGTTGTACCTAGGCCACTGTGGCCCTGAATCCGTTCACATACCTTCCATACATAGTGATCCAAAGTCATAGACATCAACAACCCCTTAGCACATGTCCCGCAGCAAAGCCCAACTCATGAAGTTAACTCGTTGGTTCCCAACTGGATCC
The DNA here is from genome assembly GCA_030737875.1 of Allium sativum. Lineage (NCBI taxonomy): Eukaryota > Viridiplantae > Streptophyta > Magnoliopsida > Asparagales > Amaryllidaceae > Allium > Allium sativum. The sequence goes on from CM060912.1 coordinate 897,658,803, forward strand.
TAAGTTCTACTTCCCATTTGGGCTTCCTTTGCATCTCGAGTTTTGGTCGAATTGGAGTTGGTCTTCAGAAGAGTCATCGTGTAATTGCAGCTCCAATCCGGTTTGGTTCGGCTTACTTCAGTCAGTTCGATTCGAATACATCACTTCTAGGCTTCCCATTCGGTTCGGTGTTCCACTTCAGGTTGGTTCGGTTCGGTAGTTCCCATCATTCCACTTCAGTCGGTTCGGTGCTCCCCTTTTTCATTTAGTCGGTTCGGTTCGGTGCTCATGGGGCCCGATCCAGTTCGGTGCTTCACTCCAACTCCAGCTCCAAGCTTGGTCCTCCGATCTGATCCCGCTCCCTAGCTCTAGTACGATCCGATCTCCACGCCCTTGCTTCCGATCCGACCCCCTACTCAGCTCTGATCTGATTCCCAACCCAACTCTAACTCTTTGCAAATGGCCCTCCTTCTTGCCAAAGCTCAGCTAGTGCCAAGTTCTGATCCGGTTCGTATTCCCCTTGCCTAGTCCACCGATTCGATCCGAGCCCTATAGTCCGATCCGGTCCGAAACTCTGCACATTTCTTGCAACTTTTCCAGTGGCTGTTTTACGCCATACGACGCGTTTTCGACCAATCTAACAGTTCTAATCAATCACAAAGCACACCATACAGTCATAGCAACATGTATAATCAACCACAAACATCAAAACAACAATATGATGTATTAAATTGGATCAAACATAGCCAAAAATCCATATTTTCCCTTAATCATGTCTAGGCATAACTAACGATATGATTAGCAAAACTTAACCAAATTATCCAAACTATCTAACGAGGCTTAAAACACATTTTATAAATATTTTTCCAAATTTTTAACATGTATAAATTCGCTAATTATCTCTAATTACTCTTAATTAACCATAATTAGTGAGGAACTACGCAAATCACTCACCTTGGCCACAAATTAACTTTAGATCTGAAATAAATCTCTATTATGGCGTTGTTCCCAAGGCTATACAGTAGTTCTACCTCGATTCTTGTGCTAATCCTCTTTGATTTGATGTAGATTTTGCTTAATTAGCGATTAGAAGATGATTTGGGGTGTTTTAGATGTTGGAGGCCATTACTAGGGTTCCTGGAATGAAAGTGACGGCTGTGAAAGTGAGAGAAAGGGTATTCTCTAAACCCTAACAGCCCTCTTATACTCTTAATCCCGAAATTCCCCTTTGCGCCTAGCTATTAATCACCCGGTTATGCTCAATTAAGTTATTTTTCACCACCTAAAACTTGTTTCAGCCATATCTCCCAAACGGTGAGTCCGTTTGGCTAATGTGACCACTCTAACGATAAACCATCATCCGGATCTAATGGAAGTGGTTTCAGGTCAAAGCTCCTTTTCAATCAAAAGTTATAGCCGAAACAAGATTAGCTAGGGGCGAAATTGTCATTTAAAAATTGGCAAAAATCATGAATATGGGAAATCACCCGAATAGTCGTCTCCCAAAGTTACACGACTTCGCATGTGAAAGAAATAAATATTCTACGATCCTTCGATGCGTAGAATGCGGGTCGTTACATTCTCCCCTTTAAGAAATTTCGTCTCTGAAATTCCTTAACCCAAAACATACAAAGGATCCTGCATGCCTACCAATCATATACAACAATCAAACATGCAAAACAGATAAAACAAACCTATCCTAGCATGCGGAAAGACTAAATCGAAACTAAAATCATACCAGGCGAAGAGTTCTGGATACGTCTTCCTAATGCTCTCCTCTGTCTCCCAAGTACAGTCATTCTCAACCTCACCCCACTGAACTTTGACTAGATTCACCGCTTTCCTCGAAGTTGCTTCGTATCGTTCCCAACAATATGCATAGGCATGCGGCTCCCAACCGCCTCGGGTTCAACTTCGATATCATCCAACTGATCAGGTGAAATAGTCACATCTGGGTTGTATACGAACTTCCTTAACTGGGAAACATGAAACACGTTGTGAACTCCTGCCATCTTGTCTGGTAATTCAACTTTATATGCCAAATTCCCAATTTGATCAAGAACTGGGAATGGACCAACAAATCTTGGTGCTAACTTACCTCTCCTGTCATATCGTATCACGCTCTTCAAACGGAGAAATCTTGACAAACACCAAGTCGCCAATGGAGAACTTTAATTCTCTTCTCCTCTTATCAGCATAACTTTTCTGCCTATCTTGGGCAGCCTTCATTCGCTGTTGGATAACCTTAATCTTAGTTGAAGTTTCTCTTATCACATCTGGTCCAAGCACAAACTTTTCACGAGTTTCTAACCAACATGACGGTGAGTTGCACGGTCTTCAATATAAAGCTTCAAATGGAGCCATACCAATACTGGATTGATAACTATTATTATATGCAAACTCTACTAGATGCAAATGGCCATCCCATGATCCACCAAAGTCCAATATGCAAGCTCTCAAGAGATCTTCTAACACTAGATTCACCCTCTCTGTCTGACCGTCGGTTTGAGGATGATACGCGGTATCGAGATGTAATTCTGATCCTAACGCCTCTTGTAAGCTCTTCCAAAATCCACTAGTGAACAACGGATCACGGTCACTCACAATTCCTTTGGGTATTCCATGAAATCTCACTACCCACTTTACATATAGTTCAGCTAACTTAGCTGCCGTTTTATTCGACTTGATGGGTATAAATCTTGCACTCTTAGTCAATCGGTCCACAATCACCCAAATGCTATCATGACCTGATCCAGTCCTTGGTAACCCATCAATGAAATCCATCGTGACTTGTTCCCATTTCCATTATGGAATTTCTAATGGTTATAACAAACCACTAGGCTTCTTTTGCTCAGCTTTAACTAACTGGAAGTTCATACATTTGGATATAAACTTCCCAATGTTTCTTTTCATCCCTTCCCAGTAGTAGGTCTGCTTCATCTCTTGATACATCTTGTTACCACCGGGGTGTATAGTCAGTTATGAGTGATGACATTCTCCAAGCACTTCATCTCTCAATCCATTGACATTGGGTACAACTAGTCTTCCATTCTTCCTAAGCCATCCATCTCGATCAAGCCCATACTTGCTCATCTCTTCTTCGATTCTCGTCTCTAACTTTGAGACGATTTCCAATACGTTAGAATCGTTCCTCTGACTGGAACCAATCCGCTCCATCAAAGTGGGTCTGATCGTCAAACTTGCTAACATTTCTGGATCCAATTCGCACTTTGGTCTGAAATCATACCCAGCGATGTACTCCAATTGCTTCCATTCTAGAAACATAGCCCCTAAACTAGCATGTCTTATGCTCAACGCATCAGCCACCGCATTGCCCTTTTCTGGTGTATATGCGATGTCGAAATCATAGGAAGCTAAGAATTCTAACCATCTTTGATGTTGGAGATTTAGATCCTTCTGAGAGAAGAGATACTTTAACGATTTATGATCGGTAAACAACTCGAATCTTTCACCCAAGAGATAATGTCTCCACATCTTCAATGCAAATACGATCGGTGCTAATTCCAAATCATGGGTAGGGTATCTTCTCTCATGCAGTTTCAATTGCCGACTTGCATAAGCTACAACCCTACCTTCTTGCATCAATACAACACCTAGTCTGGTACCACATGCATCTGTGTATACCGTCATCTCTTCATTCCCCTTAGGAATGACTAACACTGGTGCACATGTCAACTTGTCCTTTAGACTCTTGAATGCATTCTCATACTTTTCGTCCCAGACGAAATCTTGATTCTTCTTGGTCAACTGAGTTAATGGTGCTGCTATCTTGGAGAAGTCTTGTATGAACTTACGATAATATCCAGCTAACCCCAAGAAACTTCTTGTGTCCGTTGCATTCTTGGGCGTAGACCAATCTTGTACCGTAGCCACCTTCCCAGGGTCCACGGCGATACCGTTTTCTAAAACAACATGGCCCAAGAATCTCACTTCGCTCCTCCAGAAGTGACACTTAGAAAACTTTGCTTTCAATTGGTGTTTTCTCAACACCTCCATCACTATCCTCAAATGTTCCTTGTGTTCATCCTCTGTCCTTGAATAAACAAGTATATTGTGCATGAACACAAGAACAAACTTATTCAACTGATCTCTGAATACCTTATTCATAAGATCCACAAAATATGCTGGCGCATTGGTCAACCCAAATGGCATGACCAACCACTTATAAAATCCAGACGGCGTCCGAAATGTCGTTTTAGCTATACTCTCAGCTTCCACTCTAAGCTGATGAAAACCTGTCGTGAGATCCAACTGAGAGAATACTCTCACGCCACTCAACTAATCAAACAAATCATCTATCCGCGGTAGAGGATGCTTATTCTTCCTCGTCACCTTATTCAACTCGCAGTAGTCCACACACAATTGAAGGGAACAATCTACCTTGGTAGCAAACACAACTGATGCTCCCCACTCAGAAACACTTCTTCTGATAAATCCCTTCTTCAAAAGATCGCTTACTTACATCCTGACCTCTCGCTGCTCCCTTGGTGCCATACGATGAAGTGGCATCACTATAGGTCTGGCATCTTTCACCAAATCAATACGGAACTCAATCTATCGGTGTGGTGGAAGTCCGATCACTTCCTCGAAGACATCCGGATACTGGCCAACCACGGTCAAACCTGACAACTCATCATGCGGGATGTCGAGGGAATTTAGAAAACTAGCCATTACCCCATCACTAGGTAGACCACCAAACACTACCCTCCGCCCATCATTCTCTCTAGTTGTCAACAAAAAGCCCTCACAGTCTACCACCACTCCGTATCTTTGGAGCCAATCGATCCCAAAATAATGCCAAACCCAGTAAAGCCCAAAACAAAGCAATCATAAACAAACATGCATCCATGACTCGATAAGACCACATTACGACAAATCATGCTAAGGCCAGTCGAACCACCAATCGGGTTCGTTACTACTAAAGGTCTATCCACGATCTCAGATTCCAATCCCAACCTATCTACCAGGTCACTAGATATGAAGGAACTGGAAGCTCCGGTATCAAACAAAACTCTAACAGGAACATCATAAACAGAAAGCATACCTTGAATAACAACATTCCTTCCTTTCTCCGCCGCAATTGGGGCATTTGACGAAGAAGGAACATCATTAAGGGCATATGCTTTCACCATCTGCTTTTCTTTAGGGGGTTGCGGACACTTGTCCTTGTGATGTCCCACTTGGCTACGTTTAAAGCACTTCCTATCCGCTGGCTTGACCCGACAATTACTAGCATAATGGCCCTTCTTACCACAGCTAAAGCACTCAACATCTTTCTTATTCATTTTCTTCTAGCCATCCTTGGTCAGATTCTACTTTCTCATATTCTGAGAACCATTCTTGCCTCCACCGCTTTCTTGAGGCTTTGGCTCCTCTGCAGATGCAACTACATTCTTCGACTTAGGGTAAAGACTCTCTGACCTCAATGCTTTCCCCACAATTGATTCAAATGTCTCATCAATGTGGTTAATAAGTCTTTCCCCCAAGTATCCATCCAACCCAGTTATAAACTTCTCATTCTTCTTTTCGAGAGTGTCAATGAGGGATAATCCATATTTCGACAAAGTGTCGAATTCGGCAATATACTCCGAGACAGCTCTGCCATTCTGCTTGAGTTTCAAGAATTTCTTAAACAGCACTGACTTCTGAGCAGCTGGAATGAACTTATTGCAAAAGCGAACCTTAAACTGGTTCCAAGTAATCTGATCATCGGGAGTAGCTCCCTTTATAACATTCCACAAATTCATTGCCCGTCCTTGCAGCTGATGGGAAGCTAGCCTTCTTTTCATCGCATCCTCAATACCCAAGTCTTCGAAGATACGCTCACAACTATCCAACCAATCCTGAACATCCGTAGCCGACTCCGTTCTATGGAACGACTTCCAACCGAGACTAGTATAATCCTTGTTCAGCTTAGCGAAATCGGCCCTAGGCGCCTGCATCGCTGGACCACAACCATTATCGGCATTAGGAGCTGCCCTCTGAACATCTCTAAGCATCTACCTCATGAGTTCAGTAAACATCGTCCTCATGTCAGCAACATTCCCATTATTGGCTCCTCTACCGGCACCCCTTGCATATCGGCTCATCGTTCAATCTGTAGAGAGAAAACGATTAACCATCTCCATAGTGGTGCCAGTGTAGTGCGACTTCATCCTTAGCTATACTAGTAGTATATATATATATAGCTTTTGAAAACCAAAATAATCACAAATACGTGCTCTTATATACGTATTATCTCTCCTTGGTGTCTTTCCATAAGTTAACTATGCAACCTAGAGCTCTGATACCAAGTGTGACAGCCCGCCTCGCACCAGCCGGCATTTCCTCCGAGAGTGCGCTGTACACATTCCTGACTGGCCTGGAACGGTCGCCAAAGAAAGGAAAGAAGAGAATGAACTAATCAAGAACCTATAGAATGTCTCACAGCGCAAGGAATAAAATATAATATTAACATACTTGACATAAAACAGGTGAGACAGTGCATAAGCTGAAACTAAACATCATAGCAGCGGAAATCCAAATATAGCGTATGTTCCACATCATCATTATTACAACTTTAAAACTGTCTCTATAGCAAAAGAAAGGAAGGGTGCACTGCTAATGCCTAAAGTAGTGACCAGCAGCGACACAGGGAGAATATCTATCTACATGTCGTACGTGGAAGCCCCATGCTCGTCTCCGGTACAGCTACTTGTGCTTCACCAGTTAACCTGTCTCTAGTCTGCTCGTGAGAGCACCCAGAGTAATAAGAAGAGACATAAAACTCTGGGTCAGACAATAGTCTGGTATGAGCGATAAGCAGCAAAACAGAACAATAACAGGTATACTAAACCATACCTGAACCTGGACCTGCAACCAAAGATTTAGCACTACATACTATACAATACTCTAAGGTGCCACTAACATATGGTGTAAAGAATACGGGGGTGGGGTGTGCATGTCATAGTGATGGCAAACAAATCAAACATAGCGAGCATCCTTACATCTCTCACTCAGTGCGTAAAGCATACGATATCCACCACTTTGATCACTAGACCCACCGAGGTAATGACGGAGTTCGACTTGTACAACTACTGCTACTACCAAGCTTATCCCATGGGATCATGACCAAACCTTTTCAAATGACCCCACTTCATTGGTCTATAGCCCACTAGTCATTATTAGGCCACTGTGGCCCTGAATCCGTTCACGTACCTCCCATACAGAGTGATCCAAAGTCATAGACATCGACAACCCCTTAGCACACGTCCCGCAGCAAAGCCCAACTCATGAAGTTAACTCGTTGGTTCCCAACTGGATCCTAAGTTATACTTCCCATTTGGGCTTCCCTTGCATCTCGGGTTTTGGTCGAATTGGAGTTGGTCTTCAGAAGAGTCATCGCGTAATCGCAGCTCCAATCCAGTTCGGTTTGGCTTACTTTAGTCAGTTCTATTCGAATACATCACTCCTAGGCTTCCCGCTCGGTTCGGTGTTCCACTTCATGTTGGTTCGGTTCGGTAGTTCCCATCATTCCACTTTAGTCGGTTCGGTTCGGTGCTCATGGGTCCCGATCCGGTTCAGTGCTTCACTCCAGCTCCAAGCTTGGTCCTTCGATCCGATCCCGCTCCCTAGCTCTAGTCCGATCCGATCTCCATGACCTCGCTTCTGATCCGATCCCCTACTCAGCTCTGATCTGATTCCCAACCCAACTCCAACTCTTTGCAAATGGCCCTCCTTCTTGCCAAAGCTCAGCTAGTGCCAAGTTCCGATCCGGTTCGTATTCCCCTTGCCCGGTCCACCGATCCGATCTGAGCCCTATAATCCGATCCGATCCGGTCCGAAACTCTGCACATTTCCTACAACTTTTCCAGCAGTTGTTTTACGCCATACGACGGCGTTTTTGACCAATCTAACAGTTCTATTCAATAACAAAGCACAACATACAATCATAGCAACATGTATAATCAACCACAAACATCAAAACAACAATATGATGTATTAAAATGGATCAAACATAGCCAAAAATCCATATTTTCCCTTAATCATGTTTAGGCATAACTAACGATATTATTAGCAAAACTTAACCAAATTATCCAAACTTTCTAACAGAGGCTTAAAACACATTTTATAAATATTTTTCCATATTTTTAACATGTATAAATTCGCTAATTATCACTAGTTACTCTTAATTAACCATAATTAGTGAGGAACTATGCAAATCACTCACCTTGGCCACAAATTAACTTTAGATCTGAAATAAATCTCTGTTATGGCGTTGTTCCCAAGGCTATACAGTAGTTCTACCTCGATTCTTGTGCTAATCCTCTTTGATTTGATGTAGTTTTGGCTTAATTAGTGATTAGAAGATGATTTGGGGTGTTTTAAATGTTGGAGGCCATTACTAGGGTTCTTGGAATGAAAGTGGCGGCTGTGAAAGTGAGAAAAAGGGTGTTCTCTAACCCTAACATCCCTCTTATACTCTTAATCCCGAAACTCTCCTTTGGGCCTAGCTGTTAATCACCCGGTTAAGCCCAATTAAGTTGTTTTTCACCACCTGAAACTTGTTTCAGCCATGCCTCCCAAACGGTGAGTCCGTTTGGCAAATGTGACCACTCTACGGAAAGGTAAACCATCATCCGGATCTAATGGATGTTGTTTCAGGTCAAAACTCCTTTTCAATCAAAAGTTATGGCCGAAACAAGATTAGCTAGGGGCAAAATGGTCATTTAAAAATTGGCAAAAATCATGATTATGGGAAATGACCCCAATAGTCGTCACCCAAAGTTACATGACCACACGACTTCGCATGTGAAAGAAATAAATATTCTACAATTCTTCGATGCGTAGAATGCGGGTCGTTACATTGCATGTCGAAACAAATCACACCAGCAGCTTCATATCGTCGAGAGCTTCGGTTTGACATATAATTTGCTATGGTTTGATGAGATTAGAATTTTGAAGTTAGGATTTTTTTTTTTTAATTTAGAAAAGGGGTTTTGAAATATTGTTTCAGCCATTAAAGAGAAAATATATAATGGAGGAAAATGTACGTGTAATGAAAATGGCTGATGAGGTGTTCAGTGGGTTTTGTTTATATATAATTATAAGGCCCAAATATGAGAAATACCCAATTATCCATTTACAATGATCTCATTCCCATTTTCTCTCGTACGATCAAACGGTGAGTCGGATTATAATGCAAATTGAAATCTTATCATAATTCACCCTTCTGGTTCCGATGACGCTGGTTTCGTCGAATTCCGAGACAGTTACAAAAATTATTAAATTCCACAGTCAATTAAATAAATGCAATAATTAATTATTTGATTAATTGTTTAAAATTCAAATTTAAATATTTATAAATTTCTATTTAATCCAATTATGACTTAAACAAATTTATAAATAAATTTCACACATTCAAGATCCCAAATTTGATTATTTGAATTTTTTATTTGAGTTTTAAATTATAATTAACAACTTAGAATTCTCCATTTCAAATTAAATTTGAATCCTCAATTTAAACTAAACATCTCCAATTTACTTAATTTATAGAATAAAATTTTCTAATTACAACCATCCTATGTAAGAACTAAATTAAAAATTTATTTGTACTTAATTCAATAAACCATCGACATAAAAAAATCAAGAAAATTTGATCTTTATCAAATTTAATTCCAATTTATTTAATTTTAAATCGAAATTTAAATATACAGAAAATATGGGATTTTACATTCTCCTCCACTTAAAATATTTCGTCCTCGAAAAGAGAACGAGATGAGGTAGTAGATAAATCATACTTTCAAATTCATACTTGCCAAATAGCATTTATAAGATAAGTTACATATAGTTGTAAAATCTTATAAATTTTCTAACTCCCGAAATCACGGAAAATTTCGGCAGCATCTACTTTGTACGGAGAGGTCCAGAAAATCGCGACATATATAAAATTCAAAAATACATCTCATCATTCGATGAGGCATCCCAAAAATGGGGAAAACACCACATATATGTAACTACACAACTATATAACTCAAACACGTACCTTCTTTAGTGTTTATTTGCATTTTTATTTACCTTAGCATTTTGCATTTAGCATTTAGCATTTAGCGCAAGCGAGCTCCAAGCGTAGCGCGACTTCCTTACACCTACTACGTACTCACATATGCATGGGGATTAAACATATATACAATCTATAACAAACATATGCAACTTACACAACATACATTAATCATTTTAACCCCAAAACCAATATATCTATGACAAGCCAGCAAACAAAGTGAAGTTTATCACACTTTAAATGTTGGAATTTGAGTAAGGCGCACTAGGCAAAAGTTGTTGCATTCGTTTCAGGCGTTCCGAATTGTATGGATTCGGATAATTCGTTCAAAAGTTATAACGGTTTTAGTGAAGGCGAACGCCTCAGCCTATACACTGAAAAATGCAGGTCTGAGTTGTTCAACCAGTTTTTAACCCTTTAAACATAAAATTTTCAGCAAGCATATTAAGAAAAAGTTTTAGTTCAGATTCTGGCCTTTCCGAATTGTGCTCACACAATAAAATCCGACACTCTGTTAGGAAGTTATGGTCAAAACAATATAGGCATCCGCTTCAGATTTTTATTTTCTACGCGCTGAACTACAACTAATGCTTCGATTTCAACCTAATAAACATGAAAATTAGACAGGGCCTGATTAACAAAAGTTTTAGTCCAGGTTCCAAGGTTTCCAAATTGTCCTGAATCGTCAAATTTCGATTAGCCATTCAAAAGTTATGACCATTTTACTTCAGCTTTTCAAATATTTTAGGTTTTTGCATAATTGTCGATTTATTTTATTAGGGTTTCAAACCTTTTCGGCTTCCAAAACTTGGTAAATCTCTAGCACTTTAAATTTCGTTATCACTTAGTTGTTCCAGAAATGGATTCACATTCAATTTGCTTACTCCATTCAGATATACTTCCTATTCATTTTCCATTTCATTCCAACATTAATTCTGGCTAAAACTTGAATTCACTTTACCTTTCCAACGAACTTGGTTATATTAAATCTTCACTTCATTAACAAGGATCAACTCACCAAATTTCATTACTTGTTCTTATTTACTTCATCCATATTTCACTGAATATCGTTCCATTTATCCATATTCAACTAGCTATTCAATTTGAATTAATCTCGACTTTACTGACCCCAATTGTTTAAGTCCATCCTCATCTCATCTTCATTCATATTGGTTCTAAATCGACCAATTTAATTTTCTAAGTTGATTTCATCTTATTACATCCATCCAACTCAGGTCAAGTTTTATTTAATTATTTCATTTCAATATCCCCATTATCTTATTCTGAATGAACCAAATTTTATATTTGCATCACATTTCTCTCGTTTTGGTATTTCCACCCATTCGTTTAACTATTTTCTTATTCACTTATTCCCATTTCACTTTATACTAAATCTTATTCCATTTCAATAGAATATATAAACTTCCATATCAATTCCTCGATTTTATTCATTTTAATTATTCAAGTTCATCCGACTCGGATTAAGTTTATTTTTATCACATCTCAATATTAAAAATTCCCAAATTAGAATTCACTTAACTATTATCTTATCCCAAATAAACAAATATTTATATTTGTACCTTATTCTCTTGTTTTGGCCCTTCAATTCCTTGGTATTGGCACTTCTGTTCACTTCTTTAACCGTTTCCTTATTTACTTATTTCTATTTTCATTTCAAATAAATTTTATTTCATTAACTTGACTTATTTATGGCTCACAAAACATGAATCAAATTAAGGACTAATCATGCTCAATTTTTGCGCTTAGTTCTCAACCATTCCTATTTGATTTCTAAGTTAGCTTCATTTAATTCGATCCCTCTACATGATTTAAGTTATATTTCATTCGATAAAGTTTTGTATTTGTTCCCTTTCATCATTCATACTCAGGTTTACATTCAGGTATTATCCAAATGAGGTTTTCTCACTTAGATTTCTTCCATTTCTAGTTTATCGACCATTTATATTTTATTCACGACATAACTTCCTTTCAACTCCTTCTCGAACTAACTAATAAACTTATTGATTGTTTCAAGTTATAAGCTGTCGCTTTTTATCACACGATCTAATCTTCAAATCTATTTTAGTTAAATTTTATTTCGCGGTTAATTCATTTCTCTAACATTTATATCGACCAAACTTTGAAATTCGTTTAAACTTACTATCACCCATACTTAAGCATTTCAACGACCACTTCCCTTTTCTTAATGCTTAAGTAAATTTCCTGGTTTCTTAACAAAATTATAACATCTCGATTAACCTTAGTACGCGAGTTATTATTATTAGTTAAGGTGGACTCAAATGCTCGATTCCGAGTTTATAAGCCAAGTTTTAAATAACATATGTACTTATGCAATTTTATAGAAAAAAAATCATACCATAAAATTTGAAACCTAAATCTTAATTAATGAAGAACATAGAAATTTCAATTCTAGCTTAATCTAATTTCAACTTTGAATAACTTATACTAATACCTTTATATAATATTTATACCATATGAAATTAAATACAAAATCCTTTGTCAACCCGTTATAATAAGCATTGAGTGGTCTCCCCCACTTAAACTCTTCAAAATAAATATCGATAACGCGTGCACTCATTACCGAAGTTAATTCCAATGTCCGAGAAGGGATTACACACCAATTCCTTTAAAATCCTTGGTAAACCATTTCTAAAACCATTACTTATACTACGATATTATTTGAAAATTTTGGCAAATCTATTTTCAAACACCCCAGAATCAAGTTCTCAAGTTCACCTCTATTTTATTTGCAAAGTATATTTCGCACCCAATCGTATTTAATAGATTTCACTTTCAAATTCTTTAATCCATTTAATTTTTTCATTAGATTTATTATTAAATCAACCATGGTAGGTAATAACTTAATATTACCACCTACCAAACGAATACATATATACTTGAACCAATAATATATAGTTGATATATTTTTAAAATATAATCGAAAACCATATTATGTCGATCCATTTTGCTCGATTATTTAGAAATTCCTTTCGATTATATGGCGTCCCATATATCGACCAGAATCCATAAATATTCAACAAAACAAGTCAGCACAAAATAAAAACAATTTATATCAAAATACAAGTACGATCTCTTATATCACACAAACCCATTCTAGGGCGTTTCTAACCCCATCTCTAATGAGTAAATTCCCAAACATAGCCAAGGTTATCGCTAACCATTGCTCTGATGCCAACTGTAACGACCCACGTTTGACCATTCAAATCGACAATGAACAACACATGTCGACTCAAACAAATCTCAAATATAGGTAGTAATTAGGGAAAAGAAGAACAAGAAGGGAAGAAGGAAAAACAATCACAGAATATCATAGTAGTACGATAACATATAATAAATAACTAACAGTTTAAAAGCAGTTGAAATATGTACATTTGGCTATAACATACAACGGTTATCGGAGTTACACACTTACTGATTTACATAACATGATAGCGGAACAAAGTGCAGCGGAAAATACATTTGTATATACATGTAATAGATGTATACCAAATCTTCGTCTTCGATCACCAAGGCAAAGGAACTTCGCTAACTGCAACATCTTCTGACCCGAGCGTATTGCATAAAAAGAAAACACAACAAACACTCGGATTAACACTAAATCATTCTCATATTAGATAAATTAAAAATACGAAACAACTTGAGTGTCATGGGTGCAGTAACTCAAGAGATGTTATGGAATTTTTCCATCTCTCGAGGATCCGTTAAACTAATACATATATAGTATAATACGCTATTATGATAATGTCTATCCAGTAAAGTAAATATCATAAAAATAGCGTAAGTGGGATTATCATATTATCCTTACGCCGTTTACAGGCATCAACAGTCTATAAAGTACCGTAAATTCACCATACTGGTGTTATCAGAGGGCACTCCATAGAAGGCAATGCTAAATCAAAATCGTATGGGGCTCGATATGGATAAATATGATAAGGCATTCGAGGCAATGCCCAGGGTAGGATTCTACCAATTGCACTCGCAGACCGGTGGTAATAGCAGCTACTACCGCCTACCTCGGATTACACTCCCAATTCAAAAACGGCCCAAATCATCATCATTCATAGTCATAGAAGTAGTGTCGAAGAAGTGTGTCCGATCAAAGGTGCTACCTCAGTTAGTCACGGTATAACTTCTGTTTTAGTCATTTCAATTCTGACCCAAAGGTCAGGGCTATATCGTGATTGTTCATCTCCTTCGATTCAAAATCGCCTCCAAGTCATCATACTCATTCTGGATACATCATAACGTTCACAGCTGTCAAAGTGGTATCGACACTGATAGAGAGTATGCCATTTGCCGACTTCGGTCTCTTTAACAACCAGCGCTTCCATTTCTACATCGGTCGTTTCTTTTACATTTCACAAAGGTTCACTTTATATCCAAAATATTATGTTTGTTTCGAACCCAATTTATATTCAAAAGAATATAAATTTCCATAGCAAGATATCCCAATCATTTCCAAAATTGATTATATTCTGAACTAGAATATATTTCATATCATTATATTATACTCATATAATATTTCCAAATCGATTTATATTCTAGAAGAATTTACTTCACATCAGAGGTTATAATTATTTCGAATCTATTTATGTTCAAAATTCATTCATATTTAATAGAATATATACTTTCGTAACTCATTTCAAATTCCTTAGGAGATAACTGTATATTCCAGTAGAATAAAATTCACACTCCCATATTATCATTGGTTTAGAAAATCGATTCTTATTCCAAGAGCATATAACTTTATCTCAACTCCCCTAGAACCAACGATTCAGATTCAACACTTACCATTTGGAAGAAAATAAAATTTAAAGGATATAAATATGAGAAATAGACGTTTATAAAGAAAACCTTTATATAAAATATATATATATATATATAGAATGTAATAGTTAGAATAGGATAAGGTAACTTTAAAACACTATGTATACATATATATATAAATTAAAGTTACCAAATAGTTCTATGAAATAAAATATAAGGAAGTTCAGTTATAACAAAATATTTGATAGGTAAAGGTATAAATAAATAAATCTCAAGGAAAGGAAAGAAAAATTTATTTGAAATCAAACAGTGTATATATATATATAATAAAATTCTTAATCTCGAAATTGTTACTTTTTCCAATTCCAAGAACTCGAACCTATACCCAGTCCAAATGGAGTTGCATAGTTCAAGATCTTGTTTCAACGCCATTCCAACTCAACCTTCGATTCATAGGATTTAACCGTAATTCATTTCAAATTCGACGTAATTCCGAATATACTCAGATAACTTCCATTTCCAAAACTTGATTCTTGGAGAATTATACATTTTTCCATCTTGCCATAATTTCTTGAACCCCAAATCAACTAAAGATTCTCATTTAAAAATTTAAACTTGTTTGGAAAATTTCCTTGCCAAATTCATACTCGTTCAAAGCTCGGGTTAAAGGAAAAAATATAAGTTATCGAAAATCAACCCTTTTCCCTTTAATAAAATTTCATTGAATAAATTTCGAATACTCAAATATCATTTAACCGATCGATGTCTATAGATAATTTGCTTTCCTATGGCCCAGTGATTTTTAATTCTTCGATATTTCAGGGGCGGATGCATATCATTTCAATCCAAATCAGGGTCACAGATATTTATCATTTCAACCTGTGTTCTTAATTTATTTTGATCGATAAACCCCGGGTTTATTCGATGCCTGCAACATCAAGGGTAAAAGGGATAAATTGTCACAATAAACATGCAATACAGTACACTAAATATGGAGCATTAGCAGCGTCAATATTAATTCAGTCATAAATTCCCACCAAACATCCATCACCAATCACTTCATCTAATTGATCAATATTGAATTGTTTCATGGGTTAAGAATGATCAAAATTTCTAGTTAGAAATTTAATTTAAATTAAATAACAAGTTATCGATCAAATTTGCATGTTAACATGCTTGTATATCAATTTAAGTAATCAATTCAACAGCCAATCTTAACCATGCAACCAACTTATTTCATAATTTTTAAATAAATATGGTAATAATTCAGTATTTCGTAAGTGAGAAAATCACTCACCTTAGCGTCTTTAGTGGATTGAACGTCCAACCAAAGCTCAAAATTTGACAGTCTCCAAACGCAACCAAACTAGCGCCAAAATGTCTGCAATTTTGCCACAATCCCAATGCAACCAACCGTGTCCAAATCCAAGTTAATACGAAGGAGTTATCAGTGTTTTACCTTTTGAATTTTGAAATATATTAAATAATAAAATAATAACTCCTCACCAACCCTTCCTTGACACGTCAGCCTCTCCAAAAGCCCTTCCCGCTCGTGCTTTCCTCCAGGCACGAACAGTACTTCGAACGGAACCCATTTCCCTCCGATGATTGACCGCCTCGTGCTCCCAACTCCGACCAAATCGAGACCCACAACCACCACCACTCTCTCCCCGTCGTTGAGGCGCACCACCCAGCCTCCACGGGACCACCTCCAGTGGCTTCTTTCGCTCGTGCCAAGTCAACCCAAAAAGGGTTTTGAAACCCTAAATCACTAAATCCGACCACCACAACAACTTCCAGACCTCTAGAACGGCATGGTTCGACTCACGCCATCTACCTCTTCAATACCCATATCTCAGAATCTCCGATTAACTGTAGAATCGAAAACCCCCAATTTTGTAATTAGGGTTTCGAAACACCAGCGTTTGACCGTGTTTTACCGCAGCACTAGGCCTTGCATGTTGAAACAAATCACACCAGCAGCTTCATATCGTCAAGAGCTTCGGTTTGACATATAATTTGCTATAGTTTGAGGAGATTTGAATTTTGAAGTTAGGATTTTTTTTTATTTAGAAAAGTGGTTTTAAAATATTGTTTCATCCATTATAGAGAAAATATACGATGGAGAAAAATGTACGTGTAATGAAAATGGCTGACGAGGTGTTCAGCGGGTTTTATTTATATATAATTATAAGGCCCAAATATGAGAAATACCCAATTATCCATTTACAATGATCTCATTCCCATTTTCTCTCATACAATCAAGCGGTGAGTCGGATTGTAACGCAAATTGAAATCCTATCATAATTTACCGTTCTGGTTCCGATGACGCCGATTTTGTCGAATTCCGAGACAAATTCAAAAATTATTAAATTCAACTGTTAATTAACTAAATGCAATAATTAATTATTCGATTAGCTGTTTAAAAATCAAATTTAAATATTTATAAATTTCTATTTAATCCAATTATGACTTAAACAATTTTATAAACAAATTTCACACATTCAAGATCCCAAATTTGATTATTCGAATTTTTGATTTGAGTTTTAAGTTATAATTAAATACTTAGAATTCTCCATTTAAAATTAAATTTGAATCCTCAATTTAAACTAAACATCTCCAATTTATTTAATTTATAGAATAAAATTTTCAAATTACAACCATCCTGTGTACAAACTAAATTAAACATCTATTTGTACTTAATTCAACAAACCATCAACATAAAAAAATCAACAAAATTTGATCTTTATCAAATTTTATTCAATTTATTTATTTTTAAATCGAAATTTAAATATACAGAAAATATGGGATGTTACAAATACGCTACTATAATAGTGTCTACGAGAAATATGAAACGTTAAAATAGCGTAAGCGG
Source organism: Allium sativum (assembly GCA_030737875.1). Classification (NCBI taxonomy): domain Eukaryota; kingdom Viridiplantae; phylum Streptophyta; class Magnoliopsida; order Asparagales; family Amaryllidaceae; genus Allium; species Allium sativum. The sequence goes on from CM060912.1 coordinate 897,676,526, forward strand.
GATTACCATTATTACCCTTACACCATTTATAATACCGTAGTCTATACAGATACCGTAAAGTCCACAGTAACGTAGTGGCTATTAGAGGGCACTCCATATGTACGATACAAATCAAATTGTAGGGGCTCTATCAGGATAATATGATAAGGCACACGAGGAATACCCACGGTAGGATTTTACCGATGCACGCCCATGACCGGTGGTAACGCATAGCCGCGACTACCGCCCACCTCGAAACACACTCCAAAATCAAAGGTGCACCAATCAAATCACAAAGTGGGTTCGAGGAAGTGTGTCTGATAGGAGGTGCTACCTCACTTAATCGCAGTATAGCCTTGCGAGCCGATTTTATCGGCTCGCGCCCGTTGGGAGATATCAAAGATATCTCCAAACATGTTACAGGTCGTAATGTCACGACCCGTAGCCTTATTGGAGATGCTCTTAATATTCACGAAGAAGAAGGGAACTGCGGTTTTAAATTCAGCATTGGAAATGGATAGCAGATTGAACGCTTCTTTTGGAAATTGTACCAATTTTAAAGGCTAGCATGTGGTTTAAATTTCAAAACAAACCGATCATGTTTTGTACTAAAATGGCACAAAATAGATTAATGGTCAAAATGGTATTAACGGAAATTCTTTCCGTAGGAAATGAAAATCTTTGGGATTTTGAAACGTGAGGCAGTGAAAAATATGAGGTGCATGGCGTTCTGCATGCATGTGTTTCATTGAAAAAAAAATAGAACATTCTAACACAAATAAAAGAAGGGAAGGTTTTGATTTTAAAAAAACAAGGGACGCATTATAACGCATGGTTTGCATGCATAATGAGTTGGGAAAGTGAACGTATGGAATTGGAAAAATGAAAGCGTGCTTTGTAAAGAAATGGACGCATGAATTGTCATGCACTAAGATTTCGAATAAACAAAAAAAATGATTTAATAAAATAAAAGGACTGGTTTTGCAGACCCGAAATGACTAGGAAAATATGTAAGACCCGGAAAGGGACACATCGAACTCAGATGGCTCCGTTTTAAAAGTGAACCATGCAAGCCTTTTTGAAATTACAATGCGAACCGAGCACCGAAACTGACAAATGAATATATTGCACTGATCAATGCGCTGAGACAGACACAACGGTATATTATTTGTAGTTTTATGATGCTCCATTTAAAAACGCATTACGGTCGCCTTTAAACGGAAAATAAGGATAGGAAAACGATGGTCAAAACATCTGATTTTTGCGAAACGAACATTACGTTGGATTATTGACAACGAATAGAATATTTTCCATGTTTGTCCAAACTGGATTCGGAGAGATTTTAAAATCGTTGAATTTTGAACCGTTATGCGCAGCTTCGCACTGAAAGATGTGCGACCAATAAACATTCAAATTTTTTGATTAAATTTTCACAGCTGATACATCTCACTGTGCGCATTTCGAATATCAAATTCCCGTTACGAGAAACTATAAAATATTTTCAAAATAAAAAGTCGATTTAAATCGGAATTTAAATCATTAAAAATATCGGGGTGTTACATTGTACCTTCTCTCGAGCTACTCTTCCTCCTCATATACATAGTGTAAAGCTCGAACTCCCCATGGTTTTTTCGATGTTAGGTCTTTCCCGCAAGCACACTGCAAGCCATGAATTTTTTCGTGCCCTTCTTCACCAATGTTTTTTAGTCAGCTCGTCCCTCAAGAATCCTCATGCGACCCTCGTATTCTTGAATTAATGCTTTCATTTCCATACATCGTGAATCCCTAGGCTCACTGTTGGTTAGAAACAGCGAAGGTAATTTCGTTGAGATCCAACAAAACAAGCATGAGATGGGACAATAGCTCCACACGAGCGAACTTGCAGCTTCACAAGTGAACTTGCGCATATATACAATATATTGTGGTTTTGAGTTTGTTTCATTTTGATTTTAATGTTAGTTCGTCATCGAAATGTTGGGCAAATATTTCCTGAAGCTAATACAAACGAAGACAATCCTGCTCCTATATTTATAAAGTACAAACCTTGGCCATCACACCTTTTTAACAGAAGTTAACAAAGCACCACTGACACCGTCAGTGGTGTGCGTCTATGATTTGCTTTTGAATTCCACCCGTTTAATCTCAGCCGCACACCACTAACGGTGTTAGTAGTGTTATGTTCACATCCGTTAAAAATGTGTGAACAAACTAGCTTTCCTTGGCCATGAAGCTTCTAGAGATAGGTCTGTATTCCTACATGTTCTAGTTCCTAGGTCTGCGGTGATTTACGACAACTCCTGCGTGATGTTATTTAGAGAAGACAGAAGCTTAACGCTTAAGGCATACCGATGAGATATAAAGTAACCTGGTGCATGTGTAGGCTAACCAATGAATGGTGCTTTACACTGTATTAGTACTGAAATTTTACAGTAAAGTCATGGACTTCTGCAAGCATTTCCGCATAACAGGAAACATGCTACAGTGGTTAATGGATTTCCTGAAACCTCAAACTTTTGCGCTCAGTTGACTTATGGACTCATGAAAACAATAAATTCACGTATAACCGACAGTTAACATGATTCAAGTATGCATATATGTACTAGGGTAGCTATGAAAGTATTAATTAGCTCAAATTTCCCATGTATTATGTATAGGCTTTGAATTTTCGATTCCTAGTCTGCAAAGCATAGGTCCTTAGGCTAGTGTTTGCTTACTTAAATATGTACGTTTTTGCTGCTTTTTGAAAGGAAGTCTTCGCAGCCAAGGAAATGGATATAAATTTTTATTTAATTTTATTTTTATATATAAATAATAAGTAGTCAAAAGCTTGCAAAAGCTTCTTTTCTTCTTTTAACGGCAACCAACATACACAGGTTTAATGACTAGCAACCTACAAATTTGTTGAGCAGCGAAACCGATTGCTGCTGGGATGGTGCATGGAAGAGCTTAAATGTTAAGCTTTGTTTAGGCATTTGTATTCATTTATGTATTTATAACTTAAAAGTTTTTAGTGGTAAAACAATCAAATTAAAGAGCAGCGTGCTCGTGCATACGCCAGCTGAACAATACTTTGATTGTGGCATAAAACAAAGTTACTGGCCATCATTACCTAATAGCAAAAGAGACCACAGACTAAAATTTATTCAAACATCCACCCTCTTTGTTGCCAATTAAATGTAAAGGTATGAATGTGAAAATGGTGTGTGCGTGCATTAGATATAAGTTAAATTTTAGGATACCGTGCTACACAAGATTTTATTCATTTAAGTACTGATATCGACAAGATTAAAAATATGTTGTGACGAGCAATATGTTACGATCCCAAAAATATAATAAAATAAACAAGTTCATTTATTTTGTGAAATCACAAAACGCTAATTTAGGGTGCAAAATATGCTGAATAGAAAGTTGTTTATTTTGCGAATTAAAAATTACAATAAAATCCTATAAATTAAACTAAGTATATGTCTCAAAAATCTTGTCCAAATTCGAAACCAATATTAAATCATATTAAATAAACCATTATGGTTTATAATCTATTCCATAGCGATTTTATCGAAATTTGATTTGGACATAACTAACAATCTATAAGACGAAATCTCGATTTTTCACTTCCATTAGAAAAATATAATCTAATAGATTCAAACGTTTCTTATTTTGAAAAATCCGACTTACAATGAATCATGTATATTCATTTGAAGTCCAAAACCTAATATTATGAACTACCGCGACGTTACAGACTTGTTTATAATTATATTATAATTATTACGTTCAATTATTTTTTGATTAATATATTCATTATTATAATTTGAATATAAACTCAATTAAATATCTTATATTATCCAATTTATACAATATCACCAATTCAACTTATTTCTGACCATTTCGGAAATAATATATTATTATCCCATTATCTATTTTATTTAAATATTCAAAATATTTGAATTCAAACCATTTAAATTATCAAACCACTAAACTATAATAATTAAAATAAATAAATTATTGAATCAGTAAAATTTCGGGATGTAACATTTCCATAACACAATGTAAATATATTATTCTGTGCACTTGCAGTTCCTTACAGGAACCAACGACACATTTAGAATGGCTCTAAGTTTCGATGGGTCTTTCTAGTTAGAAATTTAGGCTCATTTCAAGGGTAGGGAGGTTGTTACATGCATGCACATATACAATTATTTCATCATTTCATTTTTTGAGGTATGAGTGTTGTATTTGCACCAATTCAGGCTCTTCAATTCAAACTAAACAAGAAAGGCTAGTTGGCCACCCAAACATAAGGATGCTTTTTCGTGCTATTCCTTCAATTTATTTTAGTTTTTACTCAGGCCCTTTCTGTCATCGTTGCCAAAAATTTAAACTGCGAATGCAGTTATATTATCACCACCCTATATAGTCACCCCTTCAGCCTCCCAAGCAACCACTTCTCGCCAACTTTGAAGACAATTGTCATCATTTTAAAGCAATTACCTCTTTGGTAAACGTATGCACATATACGTAAGATCACCATCCTATTTATATGTATGTATGACATGAGTAGATAATGAAGGTGAAGTAGTTGATGGTCGTGGAGGAGATGGGACAATGACAGAGTATGCGAACAGGAGGCATGATGTGGATCTAGAGATGAAGTGAGAGACAAAAGGAGAAGTAAAGTGTGGGATTAGAGAAAAACAAGCGTGGAATTGGATTAGCAATTGAGGATGAGGTTGGTGGTTTTGGATCAGCTAGAGTTATAGAAGCCAAATTAGGGTGAATGAATTAGATTAAATTGCAGTGGGATACAGTACATATGTCGTTAAAGGATACACGATGTGCACTTGCTATATGTGGACAGTTGGATGCATCACGCCATTCAACTCGTACATCCATGACATTCTTCATAACGTGAGGGTAACTCTCATGCAATTGCACCCGAGTGGATATACTACAAAAAAATATTGATTTAGAGACTGCAAATTTCGGTCTATACTAAACTAATTCAGTCTTTAAATAACATTTAAAGACTGATCAAAAACTGAAACGCTCAGTCTCTAAACCGCGAGTCATAAAATCAATTAAGACTGACATTTCAGTTTTAAAGGTTAGGAACTGATATTTCAATCTCAAATAATTTTTGGATTAAATTCTAAAGACTGAAATAAGGTCTGTAGTCGGTCTTAAATTACAAAAAAAAAGACAATCGTCTAATTTCATCCAAAACCAAATTTTAATTAACATGATTTAAATAAGAAGAAACCTTTGTGATGCACAATTCATATTCCTATCGGTATCCTCTTTCAATTGAATATTTTCAAACAAAGCATAGCCAAAGTAGCACTTAAATAACATTTAATAACATTCAATGCAAAAGTATAAACAACTTTTTTTTTGTTCCTATAACTGTATGCAGTTGCTTTATTTAGGCACATATATTACATGCTAACAATAAGTGAGAGCAACAATATTCTATGAAAGGCTCTCTGATTTATTGACATAGTCAGACTTCTAGTTCCCTGAGTTCACAACAATTCCATGCTAGTAAATGCTTCAGGAAGCTTGTATGTTGATGGCCTATCCGCACCCTTTCTAAATTACTCTCTCCATCTTCGAGCAGCAGCTACAGCTCTTTTTGATCTCTCCTTGGCCTCTTCTTCTGTGTTTTGGTGACCCTTCGGCTTTCCCCGAAGATCGGTCCAAGAGTCATCTTTATCTGAATCTTTTTGCTTATTCAATCTCACGCCGGCCTTTTCCAGCACTTTTCGTTTTTGCCACCTAGAGCCAGACATTTTAAAAACGTCTACAAGGACATCGATTCCTGCCATCATCAGTCCAACATTCACTCTCTCCGTCCTACGCATTTCATCTTCCAGAAGAGAAACTTTTGCAGCAGAAGTTCAATGAATACAATCAACATGGCAGGTATCAGTTGCTTCTTGAACGAGCGCAGGATTCCCAAACTTGTGCAGCAGAAATTAATAAGTAATTTCATCACATAACAAATAAATAAACAAAACATTAAAACTTCATATCAATTCAACATCAACGACTTTATATCACTTGAATTAACTTTGAGTATCCTTTTTCATCGATTGAATCTGCAATGATAGAAGTTTCAGCGGATCAATAATCAAGCCTAGTAGCATAGTACTATCACTCTCCAGAAAATTGTCTATATGGAAAACAAAAATATTAATGTTCAAAACGGTTCATTTCTTTTTGTCCATACCGGGATAAGCCTTCAGAGAATCTCCGACACCTTTCTAGATATGAAACTGCTTCTCACTGTATTCCTTTTGTAGCTTTGTATTACTAAGCTTCGTCGGCTTTGCACTGTCAATCTCAGATAGCTTTCCCAACCCTATTTTTCCACCGCCACTCATTTTTGTTCTCCCTGGCCGTAAAATATATTTACCTATTTGTCCATTAATAACTATATTTACCTCAAAAGGAAAAAAATGCAGGCAATAGGTAAAATGAAATAAGGATCGAGCAAAAAAGAGTTGCGATCTTCAGAATTTTTTTAGAGGCTAATTTTCAGACTATGCAGTTTCACGAGAAGAAGATAAGAGAAATAAAAGCCTCCTTGTTTAGTGCGTTTAGTGGAGGATAAGGTCTTACTGGGAGATGAGGATTCTTTTCCTGTTACGTGTCATAAGATCCAAAATTTTCTAAGATGCAGATCACTAAGCAGAACCGTAGGATTAAATAAAGTAGAAAGTTTCTAAGATTCAGATCACTATGCTGAGCCGTAGGATTAAATATACGTAAAAAAGGAATTACAGACCGAGAGTAGGTTCCCAAACGGTTCCAGATTGTAAAAGACCGAACAGTAACTTAATTTCAGTTTTAATTGTTTAAAAGCAACGACCGACTATTTCAGTCTTTCTTTCTGTTTCAAATTAAATACAGATGAACATCAGTTTGGATATTGCAGTCTCTATATTTACTTATTTTTGTAGTGTTATGCATATTTGTTAGGCACATGCATTCCTTTTTTCATGTACTCTCATTGCAAGCCTTCAAGAGATGATATCTGATGCATGTTCAATTTTAAGCTTTAGAGGAGAGCCACATCATTTACCTATTTTGAGGCAACAAAAAACAATCGCATTATGGTTTGGGGATGGAATAAGCTCTGTAACTTTAAGCAATTGTGGTTTTATGTACGTTGCCCACCTAGCTTTGCCAGGTGGTGGATGGAAGGACGTGATTGTCGCACTCTACTTCTCCCATATTCCTAATTGAGTGAATTTATTTCTTAATTATTGTAATATCTTTATTGTTATCGGAAACCTAGCAATGATAGTGGATCAATAGTTTGAATTTGATGTGAAATTATCAAAGGTGTCCCAAAGAGTCTCAAAGATGCACAACTTTTCATCACCGACGAACTTCTTTATGGCTTTGATTTATTGGATGATCATCAAATCATCGGTCGTGATGGAGATGGACCGCATAAGCATACCCAAATTAAAGGGAAGGTAAATAGGAAATAGAGTTAGGCGAAGATGTTGGCTTATCGTGCCCCTAGTCTCAGAGCATAGGCTAAAAGAAGAAATAACCAATGGTGACAGTGTTGCACTAATTCTTGAGCCCATGGCTAAAAGAAGAAAATAAATTTGGCCTCCTACTCTAAAAAAAACCTATAGCGATGAAGTCCAAAACATGACAAACTTCTCAGATAAAGGCCCCTACTTCAGTAGCATAGAGGGACACTTTGATGGACACTAATTAAGAATGATTCGATAACCTCAGTGGCCTACTACATAAAACTTCTCTTTTTGACTTTGGGGATGTCAACTTATGTATCTTCTCCCCTTGTTCGGAGGGTATGATTACTTTGGTCAGTGTGGAAGAAGTTGCTCCTTTAAGCAACGCTGCTATAACTGGTCCATTGGAGGAACACCAAGCCATTCACAACATAAGCACCACACTACATAACAATTGATGACACTTCAACTGATTGGAACTGATCCAAACAAGTTTTCTTTTGAAGGTAGAATGCGTGAGAGAAAGGAGTACTTTGGCCACTTTATTGGTAGTGCAGTCATACCTGATAGGGACTCTATACATTGTTCCGAGTCGTAACGTCATCATAGTGATAGTTCAGACTCGATAATCATGAGAGGAGGATAGAGAGCATCAAGCTCATGAGTTTGAATCCATCCACCATTCTAGATCTTAATCTTCCATAGAGAAAGGATCAAAGAAGTATGTTATTCAATACGATGAGTCTCATGGCAATGAACAGTCCAGGATGCCTCTCCTAATTCCTTCATCGCCAGCACATACAAGTAGAACTTGCTCTAAACAAGTTGCGGACCTTAAAGGTAAGAAGGTAATCCCTATACTAAAGCCTAGTAAGAAATCTATAAGTGTCTTCACTACCTTAAAGCCAAACAAGACTACAAAAGAGAAACGGGTCGCATTTAAGGCTGAATTTTCCATATTAATTAATTTCTTTGGACTCAAATTCGTGTCGAACATTCATCCCTTTTCATGAAGACATATTAACTGGTGGTTAATCATGTCTTTGATGTGTACAATCAGTACAAGGAAATGGTTGAATTAGAAAAGAAATATTTGAGGTTGCTACTTAGCACGAACAGGAAACTGACAATGTTTAGCTCCTAGATAGCATTAATAAGGCTAAGATTAAGCACCCTAACAATGAACTTGCATAGTAAAAACGAAGCTCATAGAGGTCTAGAAAATACTTGACGAAATAAAAAGAAATTGATGTAGGCAGGAGTCGATTTCTAGAAGAGCTGGGCAAGTTATTATTCAAAGCCTCTTTCCTCAAGAATAAACACAAAAACATCACTGGAGAAAATGAGAAATTGATTAAGGTAAATGAAACATTGAATAAGGAAAGTGGGAGACTAGCTAAGGAGAATATTGAGCTCAAATCCAAACTCAAAGCGAATATTAAGACTTGCTTGATGCTCAGAACGAATCCTAAGGTTTTTGTGAGGAGCTTGTCTAGGCTAAGAATTAAAGTACAATGAATTTGAACTTGTCAACAAGCAACATTCCAAAGAAATGGATCTGATGAGAAAAGGATTCAACTCCATGGTTCTAGAATTTCATGCCAATGTGTTATGACACCACGATTGATTATGGGTTTAGAACTATCCATAAATGCTAGCAGATTCTAGGATTATCTTATTGAAGATGAGAAGTTCATGAATAATGGTGTTGTAATTAACGAGGAGGATTTACTTAAGTGCTTCTTTGAAAGAGAATGTGTAACATCCCAAAATTTAATACACTATAACCATACTATAAAGACAATAAAATGAATAATATACAAATAAATATTTAGAATTAAGCAAAATCGGCTTTACCTTTGCATTTGTCTCGCAATTCTGGTTCAGATAGACTCCAAGTTTGCACTACAAGAAAATGTAATATTTAAGACAACATTTAGACACAAACTAAAATTTTGTCTTTAATATAAAACAAATTAGGGACAAAATTATGTTGTCTCAAATAGTAAAGTCAGAGACCTACTTTCAATCTCTAATCCGTATTAATTCATCTTTCAATCCCTATTTTTAAGGGGACTTAATCTTTACCGTCCATTAATCAGTTAATCAAACCACATTAAAAAAGAGTTAACCCACTTTCTCCTCACTATCATTTTAGCGCTCCAGGGAATATGGTTTTCGTAGCAATACAATCATGCGGTGCTTCTCTATCTTCCTCAAAAAAAAAATTATGTGATGATTCTTCCTTAAAGCTATGGAAAACGTCCTTTATCACCATCGGACTAGTCGACATAGAATGAGCAATTAAGGAGGAGTAAAAAGGTTGGTTTCCCCAATTTTATTTACTAGATTGCTTTTAGATTGTATTATCTAATTGCCCTAAAAATATTTATATTCTGATTTGATATGATTTTCGCTGCTTATAGAAAGAAAACAAAAGACATCTGCACTAATTAGCAGGTCAACTGGATACTTTCATTCCGTGAAATTTCTAAATTATTTTTGTCCACTTCAACTACGCCTAGCATATTTCTTCATGCATCTTGATGGATCAAAGTTAGGAAATATGGCTTGGGGAGGATTGACTTCTCAAATAAAGTGTCGCTAGTCATGGCTTTCCTGGATCAAAGTTTAAAAAGAGGAGATTCGATGTATTTATATTTGTTTCTGCTGTTGCCAATTTCCTTTTGCATATGTGATGTTGAGCAAGGGAGTTCATTTTGGTTTATATTTCTAGGCACCGTTAGTTTGTTCTACTTTGTAGCAGGTGTAAATATTAAGTTTGGTTGAGTTATATTTATTATTTTGTAGGCAATATTCTGTGTATTTTGTATAAACATTGGGTTTGCTGTACATATCATTTATGTTGAATTCATTTTTCCCTTTAATAAACGCTTTTGAATCCTCCTTTCGCCAAAAAAGAAGGAAATGCTGGCAATCACTTATAGTGGTAGTTCATGCATGTTATGATCAAAATATATAATGGATTCATACATTGAAAATATAATTATTGTACTGTTTATTTTTTATACATATGGGATTATGTCTTCAACGAAAACTACAATGTTTACAATAATTTGTGACCTATTAGTAACTGTAATTTTGATTTTTGTTATTGTATTAGAGACAGAAAGTTTGTTTTTAATTTGTTCCTAAATAATTTGAGACAAATTTTAATTGTCTTTAATTTTTTAGACACCAAAAATTAAAGACAAATATATTTGTGTCTATTGGGTCTCAAACAAACTATTGAGACAAAATAATCTAATTAATGACAAATAAATGATGTCTCAAATCCTTCTATTTTTTGTAGTGTTGCGTAACTCGGATAACGTATGAAGAAGTTATGAACCTTAGAAGTTTGTGTGTGTATATATATATAAGGAGGTTATATATGAATATATTAAAAATAATTTAAACCGAAGACAACGTAGAAATCGACGCGCAAAAAAGGACCATTGGAGGATGACCCGACCTGTACGTGGGTCGACCCATGCATAGGAGGGGTCGACCCAAGGGTCGACCCAATGGGTTGGTGGGTTGACCCAGCAGCATGCTGGGAGAATTCCTGTTGTTGTACCTTGACTATTTTGTTTACTAGGTTCATTCGCTGACTCAGCGCTATGTTTATGGCTTAGATTGAAAACCTAATATGTAATGTTTAAGAATTGGCTCTGTTAATCTAGAAAAAGGGGATCTCTCTCATTTTATCTATACACAATTGTTCACCTCTCTCTGCCTCCATGATATATTCTAATTTAAATAATAAAGTGGGGAGACACTACTGAAATCTACATTAACAAAGAAGATTCAAGATATGTAATCAACCTCCAACCCTGCGATCAGCATACAACTCTGCATACAACCTTTTCTACAATGGCATATATATAAAAGAGATATAATCTCTTCTTCACCAAGACCCGCTGTGAGTTTCATGTTACTTTCAGATCTGATACTTAGAATTATATCATGACAGTAAATAAAATTAGATCTAGAGCATACAATGCCTATAAGCTATACCTGTTCTTTTGCTGTTATTCATATATGTCATTGTTACAATAATATATGTTCTTTTGTTGTCGTTGATTAATTAGTTATGTGTATCTATCTTCCTTTTCCCTAGTTCTATTGTTTTAATTTATTTCTAGTCTTGCCTATATGCCTATTTTATACAGTTTAGTTTGGTTCTATTCTTCTCCTTCTTTTTTCCCTTTTATCTACGCTAAGCCTAAGCCATTGAAGGCCTAGGCCACGTCCAATTTAAGATTGTGTATAGTTAAAATTGGGATATTAAAAAATGTTATGAAAAAGGAGAATATAGGCATATTATAAATTGAGGACTTTTTAACTATAATTTGGGAAAGTGGTAATATGCATAAACCTCTACATGCAGTAATTTGGGAATATAATAAAAAGGGATAATATGCATAAACCTGTACATGCTGTAATTTGGGAAATGTAATTGAAATGAATAATATACATATGTATAAACATGTTAGATTTGACTTAATGCAGACATTAAGTAAGGGACATGTTAAAATAATGTAAGTACCAAGTGCAGGTTAGGTAAACTAAATTACTATAGTAATTATATACATATGAGCAGGTGTGTTGGGAAAGGGTTGTACACAAATAATCACATGTAATATTACAACCACGCTTATTAATAAACCTAAACCTACTAGAGATCCCTCAATCTGCTGTTGTATCGGGTTTTGGAGATTCTTAAATCCTAGTTACTTGAGGGAACAAGCTTAGGGGGTTTAGCTTGTGTCAATCTTACTGTGTAGAACCCATATTAGTTTTAGTATCCCTGTTGGTATTTTTTTTAGAGGGCCTCGCACTGGGTAGGGGCCAGGGAACTCTTTACTGAACTTGATAGTAAGAAGTTCAAAATGAGGAAGGTGGGTACGGGCGCGCTCCAACGAAGTCATGAACGTGTGTGAGTCCGATTAGGGAAACTAAGCCGTTGTAACACCACTAAATGGGCACTACACCAAAAAAGCAAATTTGGCACACAAGGATTTGGAGATTTGATACGACTTAAAGCCGTATCAAATTTAATAGTGCTCATAGCCTTATCAAATTCTTTTGGCACACTAGGTTGCGATCCGCACCGCCTCAAACAACTAAAATCTAACTTTGCATATTTAAAGTTGGGGATCAGTCCATTTGACAAGGCTTTTGTAACGGCCCGCAAATCTGTACTATCTGAGTTGACTAATAACACCACACGTCCAACCCAAATTGCACAGAAATACGAATCATTATTAGAAAGAAATTAGAGAATGGGAAATAGTAAGGAAGAAATGCTAGAACAGAAGAAAAACAAAGAAGACAAATCTCACCGTGGAACGAATAAAATATATTATATAACATAACTTTCTGAAATACAAATCAGTAACTTTATATACATACCGTCTGTAACACCCCACCTCCGCTAGGGTCACTCACAAAGGCAATGCACTAGTTTTGAAGGAGCGTTATCGAGGTAAACAATCACAGAATTATTACAAGACAGAACATAAATAAAACAGCGGAAGATTCAAAAGCTAAATTTCATTACTTTCAAAAAGAGTCAAAACCTTTTACATCAAATAGCCAAGGTCATTATTTTCCATTACAATAAATTATGTCTTGCATGAATAAAGAAGCATAAAATTGAAACAACAAAAAGAGATTAATTCCCCAAAGGTAGCAGAAATGTAGCCATAGCATAGCTCAAGATCAAACCGTACATGAGCTGAACCGAAAGCAAGTGAAATCCAAGCTAACTGCTAGAGTTTCCTCCCTGAGAACCCGGGGGGGACAGAAGAAAAGGAGGCGAAAGAAAAAGGGTCAGTCATAAAGACTGGTAAGTCCAGGTGACTTTCAGCATAAAAACAGATAAATGTAACATGACATGTATAAACTGAAAGTAAACATAAGGATGCTGTCAAGATGGGCAAGATAGACTAAGATAACATGATAAATCAAGTATAAAACAAGTATAGCATCACATATTCAAGGTTCGCTACATCAACTGTACTAGAATCCCAAACCCATGTCTTATATAAATCATGAAATAATCCGTTGGCCCAATATCATGAAATGACCACTTCTAGGTCCAACGAAACGATCCACTAGTCGATCAACTACCTATAAGTTCTAGCTCGTCATGTGTCTGTGTCATACGACCCTATCACGAATGTGGGTCACCTGTGCTAGGTCCACCATAGGGTGTATCAAGCCCAATGGTGCCAACCACTGACACGAATCAAGCATGCACAGATAAACCTACTGATGCCCAATGCCTGCTTTTTCAACTCCGGACCACGTGCATGACCATAGTTCGCCTGAACCTACACTGGAGCACCAACACAGCCGTCGTTCTGATCTCTTACAATCAGCCCAGTAATCGTGCCCCACCCTGCCTAGTTCCATGGTACCATGATACATCTAGTGGGTTACTACTGAAATGGACCGCGTAACTAGGGTTTTCGTCCAATAGGTTAAGTGTTGTCATTTAAATTCGTGACTTAACCCTTATCAGTCTAGCATGTCAAGTTGGTTAAGAGTTGTCATTCAAGTTCGTGAATTAACCCGCCTACGAATCATGTACCAAGTTGGTTAAGTGTTGTCTTTCATGTTCATGACTTAACCCTATCATGTGGCATTAATTCATTAATGCACCCCAACCTCTCACATCAGACCTGTTGTTGTGGTCACTGGATATGCCGGGCGGTTCCGGGCAGAATTACACCACAACCCAGTCTCGGGTTTTCAAGTGCGATAAGACCAACTACCCACATTGGATCCTATTGTTTGCAGTAACTGGATTTGCCGGACGGTTCTGGGCAGAATTACACTACAAACTCAACCCAACCTTGAGTTGGCCATTTTCAAGTTCATTCTAGTGTCATGCCCATGTTCAAGTTTCATGTCATGTTCATGTCAAGTTTCAAGGCAAGTTTCATGTCCACATCCAGATTTAAGTTATAACAATGTTCATGTCAAGTTTTATAGCGAGTTTCATACCAAGTTTCCTATAATTACCAATTTTTCCCAACGTTACCCCTTCTAAATATTAGGCTAACAATCTTAGCCTAATTTTCCGTTCGCATGATTTTTGGCATAATATTTGGCTAAAAACTTAGCCTAATTTAACGTACACAAAATTTGCATAAAGAAATTCATTAACATGACATAGGTGTAAACTTGGCATTCTTGGCATAGTAAATATGAACACTATAGGTGTGTACTTGCAAAACAATCAACATGAATATCATAGGTGTGAACTTGCAACGTATACTAAACCAACATACATATATGTGAATTTGCAACATAGACTAAATCAACTTACATATATGTGAACTTGCAAATCAATCACGAACATATGAATAAGTGTGAACTTGAAATATGACATAGGTTAAACATATACACATAAACATGTAGATCTAACATTTGGTCACATTGTGATATGATTTCACAACCTAAAACTTGCATATCATGATAAACTACACAACTTGTCATCACGAGTTATACTCCAAGTTCATATACATATGAATGGACTTATTCATTAATTCCCAATTCAACATGATGATAAAATAGAACCACAGGCATAGATCAACATAATAAACATTGCTTTATTATCAATTTATTTCCAAGGCATGACCTAACTGAATAAATTGATTAAAACATCACAGGCATAACATTGTGAACATGAAAAAGGTTTGAATAATAATCTAGATTCAAGAACACGGATAGATCTAACTTAAATAGAAAAATCCCCAAAATCAAGACAAATAAAGAAAATAGGTCTAAATAGAAAATCAAGCTTAGATCCAATTTCATAGTCATAATCCTAGGCAATAACCTCATAGGTGATGAGCCACAATTGTCCTTGTCATAGTTATAGGCAATAGTCTTATATTCACAGTCATCGGCATAATCTTATGTTCACTGTCATAGACATAGGCATAGTCTTATGCTCACCGCGATAGTCATGGGCATAGGCATAGTCTTATGTTCACAGTCATAGGCATAGTCATGGTCTTATGTTCACAGTCATAGGTGTAGTCATAGTCTTATGTTCACAGTCGTAGGCGTAGTCATAGTCTTATGTTCACAGTCATTGGCGTAGTCATAGTCTTATGCCATTAACAATAGTTTCAACGTCATAGACAATATTCCCAACAGTCAAGATCCAAGAAGAAAACAAGAATAGATATGAATCATACATAAATCAATTCCAATTTAACATGCCCATATTAGATTTATAGTTTTTATCTAAAAGTAACTGGAACTTACAGATCGTGATCTAAGAAATTTAGATGCAGAAGTCAAGTCTAGAAATTTGTCATAGAACGTTGCGGCGTCGCGGATCTATTCTCTTGAATTGTTGTAGAAGCGCTGATCTTTGATTTGAATCGAGTTTGAACGCTTAAGCTTTAATTTGGAGGCGGAGGCCACGGTTCAAGGGGTAAATTAGCAGCATAGCAGTGTAAGAATGATTTGTATGAATTAGGCTTGATCTTAGGATGTATTTATAGGGGTAGCAACTAGTTTAGGCCCTTAGATTAACCCTAGAATCAATCTGGACCATCAAAACACGTCTCAGGCTTCAAAAATGGGTTCTGGGTCAAAACAAGCCGACCAGGTCGACCTGTAAGGGGGAAGGTCGACCATATGGTCGACCTGAGTGGTAGGTCGACACTAAGGTCGACCACATGGTCGACCTGACCCCCAGGTCGACCTGCTTGGTCCTGTGCTGCCTGAAATTTGCTGAATCTTCTCCAGGCCATAGCTTCTTCATCCGGACTCCGATTTTCAAAAACTCGAACTCTATTGCATGCAGAATTCCGAGACGAACGCAATGGCGCAACCCGTTTCCCATAATTCTCATTTTAAAATTTAATTCTGCCTTGATTTATGGTTTTAACATGTTATAAAAATTCGGGTTGTTACATTCTTCCCTCCTTAAAGGATTTCGTCCCCGAAATCTTCAAGTTAAGCAGAATGCATCCTATCATCCAATCAACCATCTACTCAACCATCATCCACAAGCAACCATTGTCCTTAAAAGATTTCTATTGCTATATGAACATATGAAGAAAGTGTGAGTATATGTTCCTTATCTAACGCAAATGATCAGACCTGATTGATCTTCTTAATGCAAAATATGTTTAGTGTCATGAATCCAACATGTATGCAAATAGTCCGAGTCACATTAACGCTATATGTGTGCACAAACATCCATCCATATGCAACATTCACGTGAAAACACATTCAATTTCATCCACAAACAAGTATAAACACTCATGCATATGCAATATGAAAATGTGTCTGAGCCGATCTAGTGCCTAATGTGTGTTATGCAACCACGAGCAACCACTTGCGACCACTTGCAACCATTTGCAAACATCAACCATAACATGTTTCAATCACATGTTTACATCCAAAAGGGTTCTACCAAAGGTTCTCAAGATAGGATTGAGAAGATAAGCAACATAAAACAAAGCATCTAGGAGAAGAAGTTAAAGATGTACCCCCATAAGGTCCTGCTTGCGAGGCTTGCCCTTGCTTCTTAGGGCAGTTCTTGCTAATATGTACAATATCACCACACTGAAAGCATGCTCCCATCTTCATCATCTTCTTTCTATAATCTCGGACTATATGCCCCTCAATACCTCAGAAGTGGCATTTTCTTTTTTTTCACGTGCCTTGTTATCCTTATTGTTGTTGTTGTTCTTGCCTCCTTTCTTGGAAGTCTTTCTTCTCGTTCTGAGACTCAACCGCCTTAACTTATCACTCATACCTTCCCTATGTAACATGTTAACAAGCTTCACGGAAACTATCTCCATCGTACGGAAAACAATCTACGAAGCTAGAAAGAAGATTAGCTGCAGGTAAAAACTACTGCGACTACAGATGGAGAAAAGAAAGGAAAAGAGATTCAAATGAGGAAACAAAGGATAGTGCTAATGGCTTTTGGGGAATAGCCTTTAAATAAAACAAGACTTCTCTTGAAAAAATGCTTCTTTGTAAACGGTTTTGAAAATAATTTTAGAAGGTTTTCTAAAAACTTTTGCCTAGTCCGGTAACCTTCTACACTGATACCAAATGTAACACCCCACCTCCGTTAGGGTCACTCACAAAGGGAATGCACTAGTTTTGGAGGAGCGTTATCGAGGTAAACAATCACAGAATTATTACAAGACAGAACATAAATAAAACAGCGGAAGATTCAAAAGCTAAATTTCATTACTTTCAAAAAGAGTCAAAACATTTTACATCAAATAGCCAAGGTCATTATTTTCCATTACAATAAATTCTGTCTTGCATAAATAAAGAAGCATAAACTTGAAACAACAAAAGGAGCTTAATTCCCCAAAGGTAGCAGAAATGCCATAGCATAGCTCAAGATCAAACTGTACATGAGCTAAACCGAAAGCAAGTGAAATCCAAGCTAAGTGCTAGAGTTTCCTCCCTGAGAACCTGGGGGGGAACGTGTAACAACCCGAATTTTAATAACATGTTAAAACCATAAATCAAGGAAGAATTAATTTTTAAAATTAGAATAAAGGGAAACGGGTTGCGCCATTGCGTTCGTCTCGAAATTCTGCTTGAGATAGAGTCCGAGTTTGTGTAAAACGGATACCGTATGAAGAAGATATGGACGAACAAAGTTAGGCAGAAAAACCGGAAACTGGCCAGAATACACTGGCGCACTTTTGAAGTGCGCCAGTACAAAAATACACTAGCACACCTGCCAAGTGCGCCCATACCGATCCGTCACAGAATTCTGGAGTGTTCTATGATGATGTGTCTTCTTCTGAGTGGCCGGATGACCTGTCTTCGAGCTGGGTGGTTCTGATGACTTCTGGACTAATCTGAAGGCTCTAAATTGCCCTATTCTCCTATTTAAACACCCCTAAACCTAGATTTCTCTCCACACCAAACCATTGCAATGTTATGCTGCCTCCACCTTAATTAAATTAAGTTAAAAATAAAACGCGAAGATTATTTCTTGAAGACTACGACTAGGAATCGGGAATTTGCTTCTACAATCAAATCAAGATTCAACGATTCAACAATTCGACGACTAGTTTATAGATTCGAATTCTACATCTTTCTTAGACCACGATCTGTAAGTTCCAGTTACTTTTAGATAAAAACTATAAATCTAATATGTGCATGGTATAATTTGGAAGTGATTTATGTATGATTGATATCTATTCTTGGTTTCTTCTTGGATCTTGACTATTGGGAATATTGCCTACGACGTTGAAACTATTGTTAATGACATAAGACTATGACTATGCCTATGACTGTGGACATAAGATTTTGCCTATGCCTATGACTATGACGGTGAACATAAGACTATGCCTATGACTATGACGGTGAACATAAGACTGCCTATGACTATGAACAATATGACTATGCCTATGACTATGACGGTGAACATAAGACTGCCTATGAATATGAACAATAAGACTATTGCCTATGACTATGACAAGTACAATTGTGGTTAATCACATATGATTCATTGCCTAGGATTATGACTATGAAATTGGATCTAAGCTTGATTTTCTATTCAGACCTATTTTCTTTATTTGTCCTTGGATCTTGATTTTGGGGATTTTTCTATTTAAGTCAGATCTATCCATGTTCTTGAATCTAGGAGAGTATTCAAACCTTTTCATGTTCGTAATGTTATCAGATTTATATGCCTGTGATGTTTTAATCAATTTATTCAGTTATGCCATACCTTGAAAATAGATTGATTATGTTATTGAATGATATTGATCTATGCCTATGGTTCTATTTTATTATCATGTTGAATTGGGAATTAATGAATAAGTCTATTCATATGTATAGGAACTTGAAGTATAACCTGTTATGATAAGTTATGTAGTTTATCATATTATGCAAGTTTTAGGTTGTAAAATCATATCACATATGTGACAAAATGTTAGATCTACATGTTTATGTGTATATGTTAAACCTATGTCATATTTCAAGTTCACACTTATTTATACGCTCGTGATTGATTTGCAAGTTCACATATATGTAAGTTGATTTAGTCTATGCTGCAAGTTCACATATATGTATGTTGATTTAGTCTACATTGCAAGATTCACACCTATGATAATCATGTTGACTATTTTGCAAGTTCATACCTATGATGTTCATATTGACTATGCCGAAAATGCCAAGTTTACACCTATGTCATGTTTATGTTAATGAATTGCTTTATGCCAATTTTGCGTACGTTAAATTAGGCTAAGTTTTTAGCCTAATAATATAAGTCAAAAATCATGCGAACGAGAAATTAGTCTAAGATTGTTAGCCTAATATTTAGACGGGGTAATGTTGGGAAAAATTGGTAATCATAGGAAGCTTGGTATGAATCTTGCCTTGAAACTTGACAAGAAATCAACAGGAAACTTGCCTTGAAAACTTGACACGAACTTGACATGAATCTTGAGCATGGACATGACACTAGAATGAACTTGAAAATGGCCAACTCGAGGTTGGGTTGAGTTTGCAGTGTAATTCTGCCCGGAACCGCTCGGCAAATCAGTAACAATAGGATCCAATGTGGGTAGTTGGTCATATCGCACTTGAAAACCCGAGGTCAGACTGAGTTATGGTGTAATTCTGTCCGGAACCGCCCGGCATATCCAGTGACCACAACAACAGGTCTGATGTGAGAGGTTGGGGTGCGTTAATGAATTAATGCCACATGATAGGGTTAAGTCTTGAACATGAAAAGACAACACTTAACCAACTTGATACATGATTCGTAGGCGGGTTAAGTCACAAACTTGAATGACAACACTTAACCAACTTGACATGCTCGACTGATAGGGGTTAAGTCACGAATTTAAATGACAACACTTAACCTAGTGGACGGAAACCTTAGTTACGCTGTCCGTTTCAGCAGTAACCCACTAGATGTATCATGGTACCCTGGGACTAGGCAGGGTGGGGCATGATTATTGGGCTGATTGTAAGCGACAAGAACGACGGTTGTGTTGGTGCGCCATTGTAGGTTCAGGCGGCCTATGGTCGTGCACGTGGTCCGGAGTTGAAAAAGCAGGCATTGGGCATCAGTAGGTTTATCTGTGCATTCTTGATTTGTGTCGGTGGTTGGCACCCTAGGGCTTGATACACCCTATGGTGGACCTAGCACAGGTGACTACATTCGTGATAGGGCCGTATGACACAAACACAGATGACGAACTAGAACTTGTAGGGAGCCGATCGACTAGTGGATCGTTTCGTTGGACCTAGAAGTGGGTCATTTCATGATATTGGGCCAAAGGGATCATTTCATGATTAATATAAGACATGGGTTGGGATTCTAGTATAGTTGATGCAGCAAACCTTGAATACCTGAGGCTATACTTGATTTATACTTGATTTATCATGTTATCTTAGTCTATCTTGCCTATCTTGTCATCATCCGTATGTTTACTTTCAGTTTATACATGTCATGTTACCTTTATCCGTTTTTATGCTGAAAGTCACTTGGACTTACCAGTCTTTATGACTGACCTGTTTTCTTTCACCTCTTTTTCTTCCGTTTCCCCCCAAGGTTCTCAGGGAGGAAACTCTAGCACTTAGATTGGTGCTTCCAGTTCAGCTCATGTACGGTTTGATCTTGAGCTATGCTATGGCTGCATTTCTGCTACCTTTGGGGAATTAAGCTACTTTGATGTTTTAAGTTTATGCTTCTTTATTTATGCAAGACAGAATTTGCTGTAATGGAAAATAGTGACCTTGGTTATTTGATGTAAAAGTTTTTGACTCTTTTTGAAAGTAATGAAATTTATCTTTTGATTCTTCCGTTGTTTTATCTGTGTTTTGTCTTGTGATATTTCTGTGATTGTTTACCTCGATAACGCTCCTCCAAACTAGTGCATTCCCTTTGTGAGTGAGCCTAGAGGAGGTGGGGTGTTACAGAACGGAAGAAAATGAGGCGAAAGAAAACGGGTCAGTCATAAAGACTGGTAAGTCCAGGTGACTTTCAGCATAAAAACAGATAAAGGTAACATGACATGTATAAACTGAAAGTAAACATAAGAATGCTGTCAAGATGGGCAAGATAGACCAAGATAACATGCTAAATCAAGTATAAATCAAGTATAGTATCACATATTCAAGGTTCGCTGCATCAACTGTACTAGAATCCCAAACCCATGTCTTATATAAATCATGAAATAATCCCTTGGCCCAATATCGTGAAATGACCCATTTCTAGGTCCAGTGAAACGATCCACTAGTCGATCGGCTCCATACAAGTTCTAGCTCGTCATATGTCTGTATCGTACGGCCCTATCACGAATGTATTCACCTGTGCTACGTCCACCATAGGGTGTATCAAGCCCTATGGTGCCAACCACCGGCACGAATCAAGCATGCACAGATAAACCTACTGATGCCCAATGCCTGCTTTTTCAACTCCAGACCACATGCACGACCATAGCCCGCCCGAACCTACACTAGCGCACCATCACAGTCGTCGCTTACAATCAGCCCAGTAATCGTGCCCCACCCTGCCTAGTTCCAGGGTACCATGATACATCTAGTGGGTTACTGCTGAAATGGACCGCGTAACTTGGGTTTTCGTCCAATAGGTTAAGTGTTGTCATTTAAATTCGTGACTTAACCCTAATCAGTCTAGCATGTCAAATTGGTTAAGTGTTGTCATTCAAGTTCGTGACTTAACCCCGCCAACGAATCATGTATCAAGTTGGTTAAGTGTTGTCTTTCATGTTCATGACTTAACCCTATCATGTGGCATTAATTCATTAATGCACCCCAACCTCTCACATCAGACCTGTTGTTGTGGTCACTGGATATGCCAGGCGGTTCCGGGAAGAATTACACCACAACTCAGTCTGACCTCGGGTTTTCAAGTGCTATATGACCAACTACCCACATTGGATCCTATTGTTTGCAGTAACTGGATTTGCCGGGCGGTTCTGGGTAGAATTACACTTCAAACTCAGCCTAACCATGATTTGGCCATTTTCAAGTTCATTCTAGTGTCATGCCCATGTTCAAGTTTCATGTCATGTTCATGTCAAGTTTCAAGGTAAGTTTCATGCCCACATCCAGATTCAAGTTATAACAATGTTCATGTCAAGTTTTATGGTGAGTTTCATACCAAGTTTCCTATAATTACCAATTTTTCCCAACGTTACCCCATCTAAATATTAGGCTAACAATCTTAGCCTAAATTTCCGTCCGCATGATTTTTGGCATAATATTAGGCTAAAAACTTAGCCTAATTTAACGTACATAAAATTTGCATAAAGAAATTCATTAACTTGACATAGGTGTAAACTTGGCATTCTTGGCATAGTCAATATGAACACTATAGGTGTGTACATGCAAAAAAATCAACATGAATATCCTAGGTGTGAACTTGCAACGTATACTAAATCAACATACATATATGTGAATTTGCAACATACACTAAATCAACTTACATATATGTGAACTTGTAAATCAATCACGAACATATGAATAAGTGTGAACTTGAAATATGACGTAGGTTTAACATATACACATAAACATGTAGATCTAACATTTGGTCACATATGTGATATGATTTCACAACCTAAAACTTGCATATCATGATAAACTACACAACTTGTCATCACGGGTTATACTCCAAGTTCATATACATATGAATGGACTTATTCATTAATTCCTAATTCAACATGATGATAAAATAGAACCACAGGCATAGATCAACATAATAAACATTGCTCTATTATCAATTTATTTCCAAGGCATGACCTAACTGAAAAAATTGATTAAAACATCGCAGGCATAACATTGTGAACATGAAAAAGGTTTGAATAATAATCTAGATTCAAGAACACGGATAGATCTAACTTAAATAGAAAAATCCCCAAAATCAAGACAAATAAAGAAAATAGGTCTGAATAGAAAATCAAGCTTAGATCCAATTTTATAGTCATAATCCTAGGCAATAACCTCATAGTTGATTAGCCACAATTGTCCTTGTCTTAGTTATAGGCAGTAGTCTTATATTCACAATCATAGGCATAGGCATATTCTTATGTTCACCGTCATAGTCATAGGCATAGTCTTATGTTCACCGTCATAGTCATAGGCATAGTCTAATGTTCACAATCATAGGCATAGTCATGGTCTTATGTTCACAGTCATAGGGGTAGTCATAGTCTTACGTTCACAGTCGTAGGCATAGTCATAGTCTTATGTTCACAGCCATAGGCGTAGTCATAGTCTTATGCCATTAACAATAGTTTCAACGTCGTAGACAATATTCCCAACAGTCAAGATCCAAGAAGAAAACAAGAATAGATATGAATCATACATAAATCAATTCCAATTTAACATGCCCATATTAGATTTATAGTTTTTATCTAAAAGTAACTGGAACTTACAGATCGTGGTCTAAGAAATTTAGATGCAGAAGTCAAGTCTAGATATTTGTCGTAGAACGTTGCGGTGTCACTGATCTATTCCCTTGAATTGTCGTAGAAGCGTTGATCTTTGATTTGAATCGAGTTAGAATGCTTAAGCTTTAATTTGGAGGCGGCGGCCATGGTTCAAGGGGTAAATTAGCAGCAAAACAGTGTAAGAATGATTTTTATGAATTAGGCTTGGTCTTAGGATGTATTTATAGGTGTAGCAACTAGTTTAGGCCCTTAGATTAACCCTAGAAACAATCCGGACCATCGAAACACGTCTTAGGCTTCAAAAATGGGTTCTGGGTCAAAACAGGCCGACTAGGTCGACCTGTAAGGGGGGGAGGTCGACCATATGGTCGACCTGGGGGGTAGGTCGACCCTAAGGTCGACCACATGGTCGACCTGACCCCCAGGTCGACCTACCTAGTCCTGTGCTGCCTGAAATTTGCTGAATCTTCTACAGGCCATAACTTCTTCATCCGGACTCCGATTTTTGAAAACTCAGACTCTATTTCATGCAGAATTCCGAGACGAAAGCAATGGCGAAACCCGTTTCCGATAATTCTCATTTTAAAATTTAATTTTGCCTTGATTTATGGTTTTAACATGTTATAAAAATTCGGGTTGTTACACCATCATCAGAGCACAACAGTTATTCCTGGAATAGTTATAAACACATGTTTCCAGATACAATATAGTACGTACACAGCAGAAATATAATAGTATATAGCTAACTGGTGAAGCCTCCTGCTTCCAGCTCTTCCAAGTGAATCTAAAAAATCCTGACTACTTGACTACCCGTACAAATTTGGGCACCCAAGAGTTTAGGGAAAACAAAATAAACTCTGGGTCAGTCATGGGACTGGTGTGAGTAAACTCCAACCAATTGTTAAATTTTCAAAATCCTTTCGAAAGAAAGGATAATAATAAGACCAGCCGACACATAAACATGGATGGTTTTTACCTTACTATAACCCAAAACACTTTGATATGAAAATCCAGTGATATTATAATAATGCCTACATCAAATAAATAGAATCTAGCGGAACGCTAGCATCTCACGCTCCATACATAATATATAATCAAAAACAGCATGGCGCTTATTGGAGATTGGATTCCGACTATGACAAGGTATGGAACCTGTAACACCCCACGTTCGTTAGTGTCACTCACAAAGTGAATGCACTAAGTTCTGTGGAGCATTTAGGGTAAAAGATGCAGATAAATTACAAGACAAACAAAAATAAAACAGCGGAAAATAAAACTTTGCTTTATTGATAAAATAGTTTGTACAATGATTTCTTTACAATATCAGAGTATCATCTGTCTTACAAAATAAATAAGCATAAAACAACATTTATATTCCCCAATTTTAGCAAGAGCCAGCCACAGCATCTGAAAAGAGAATCCAAGAAAAACTTCGGCAAATCTTCAAGCTGGGGAAAGAGTGACAATCCAATTTAACCTGAGCTAAACTATTCCCTCCTTTACTACCTGGGGGGGAACGGAAGAAAAGAAGACGAAAGAAAAACAGAGTCAGACATAAAGCCTGAGTAAGTTCAGTAACTTCTAGCATGTGAACATGGAAAAACAAAACGACATGAATTAACTGAATACAAGATTACACCATGACGATAGGGTCAACAAGATTAGACAAGGTAATCACAAGATATGCTAAGATAAGATAAACTGGATACGCTCTAATACTTTCGCCGCTTCGCCATTTCCTTGTTATACGGATTTCTATTATCTCTGCACCGCCTATCTAGTGTCCCAACTAGTAACGATAACGTGATCCCAATCCCTGTATTTTCCATTGCCTTCCGGCATACATTAATTATTTGTCGCCTAGATTTACATCTAGGGTTTTCTATCAAGTGCTTTCTAGTTTCAACTAGAGTTTACGCTATCTGCTGAACGCTTCTCGGATTCAGGATTTATGCCACCTAGTCCAACTAGGGATTATGTACCTGTCGAACGATGCCCCCAAGTCTAGGACACACTACCTAGAGTGGTATATGTTCCTATACTTCCCCACGCATGTATCGCGAATCGTTATCGCTTGTCTAGATGCACATGTCCTGTAATGTGTGGTCCGAGTCCTGTGACAGGGCAAATCAAGGAATACAGAACTTGGTCGGGAGCTTTCAGATATCTGCCGATGCAGATGCTAAGGTCTGTTTTTATTCCAGTGGCTATGGTCCCACTTGACCCCTCCCTCAACTAATGAAAGGCACACCTTGTAAAATGAGAACTATACGCCGGCCCCCGGTGCCCCTCTATCCTATGGCCATCCTCACCCATAACTAGATAGCAAGTATATGGTCTTTTGGAGTTCTCCGCCTTTCCACTTCACGTATCTCGATTGACTCAAGATGGATGGTAGACAACAAGTCGCTATCACAGGGCTACCGTTTGCTCACCGAATCACGTCGGTCCATCCTAGTCTTTAGGTTGCCATGTATTGCAACCAAGGCATACCCCTGGTTCTTCTACGCAGACCTTAACCTCTGTGGGCCCAGGTGGATCATTTGCAACCTCACAGAGGGATACCAAGAGTACCCTCACGTCCCCTCGAAGCCTCGGGCTTCGTAACCCAATTCGTTGGAGCCTTCTTTCTACTCAGACGGACATTCGCTCCTTCCCGTGTTATACTAAGAATTACTACTTAGTTTTACTAACTAAGACTTACCACTTAGTTTCCAGAATCATTGTTTTCTTAACTAAGGTTTACTACTTAGTTCCCTTTCCCGTCAATTTGTATTGGTTAAGTGTCATTAGTCAATTCAAGTCAACTTAACCCTCTTCATTCATCCTGTTATACTGGTTAAGTGTTATCAGTAATTCATGTTGACTTAACCCCACCACAAACCAAGTTATATTTGTTAAGTATTTCTCATTACTTAACCCTACCCATTCACCCTGTATTGGTTAAGTGTTCCTTTTTTAACTTAACCTTGCCCGTCTGTCTTAACTAACATATTATTAATGGTTAAGTATTATCCCTTCATGTTTTAGACTTAACCTCATTCCTTTATCACAACCTGATGGTTAAGTGTTCAGGTTTACTTAACCCTACAGTCTAGCCTAGCTAACATATCAAAATTGGCTAAGTGTATTAGATTTTACTTAACCCCTACAAATCTTGTCTTGCTACCTTGAGTTCGGTTAAGTGTCTCTATGGACTTAGCCCTCCCATCCTAGCTTAACTGCGTTAAGTGTCAGTCTGAACCTAACCCTACCCATCAGTTTA
This sequence comes from Allium sativum, assembly GCA_030737875.1. Taxonomy (NCBI): domain Eukaryota; kingdom Viridiplantae; phylum Streptophyta; class Magnoliopsida; order Asparagales; family Amaryllidaceae; genus Allium; species Allium sativum. The sequence goes on from CM060912.1 coordinate 897,703,705, forward strand.
GTTATCATGTTGAACTGGTTAAGTGTCTTTAGTTAACTTAACCCTACCTTTCTTGTTCTAGCTTTAACTAAATAAATTAAAGCCGCGACCACTCACATTAGACAGATATTATTGCGAATACTGGATGTGCCGGTTGGTTCCGGGCAGGTTTACATCGCAACTCAGTCTAACCTCGGGTTAGGCATATTCGTGTTTTCTAAGTTCAAAGGGGTTTTGATTAGTTTTCAAATTAGGTTTTGAAAGTAACCATCCCGTCCGTCGGATCAGTTAGGGATAGCCAGGGAGAGCAGGAAACTTGTATTTTCCAAACTCAAGCCTAGACACTATCCTCTCTGTCACCCTAGAACTTTCTGGCTTATTATTAAAAGAGATGTCGTTAATAAACCTTTAATTTGTCTAAATTCACATTTCCTCATTTAGTCCAGATTCTATAGGTAGATTATTCCTAATTTACTTATTTCCCAATTACTTTTTTAATGTAAATTGTCTACATTTATTTCTATGGCCCATTTCCCTTCCTAAATCATATTTATGCTTTTTGGTATGTAAACTATACCAAATTAAACGTCACTAACCATGATTTTTCTAAACCTGACAGTTATTCTCAATTATGGCCAATTTCACATTTATGCCGATATACTTACCGTGCCAAATTAGCTAATCCAATTCCGATTCAACATTCTAATTCACGTCAAACTAGACTTATTACTCTAGTTCACTATTCATGTAAATGCTAGATTTACATGTCAGCACTAGATTCAAATTACACATCTTATAATTCATGTCAAATTTATCCAATTTGCATTTCTATGAACATGCCATAATACATGTTCCCAATTTATGCCAATTTCCATGTTAAACTACGTTTTTAGTAAATTTCATATTTTGCCCAAACCGCATTCCCACCGTTCGTATAATCGAATTCAGTCTAGATTATAAATAAAGCTAGGTTCGTAGAAAATAGGGAATGAACCAAAGATGCTATGCAAAAGATAGACATACTAACTGGCATAAAAAGGGTTGAATAACGACGTCGGTTCAAGAACATGGGTAGACCTAACTTAATAGGTAAATTCCCAAGGTCTAAAACCAAAGAAAACCAAGAATAGACAGAATAGAGAAGTCGGTTCAAGAACATGGGTAGACCTAACTTAATAGGTAAATTCCCAAGGTCTAAAACCAAGAATAGTCAGAATAGATGATCGGGTTTAGACCCAATTTCAAGTCACAAAACTTAAGCAACACTTCCCTAGTCATGAATCACAGCTGTTTAATCACAGATGTCCTTGTTATGTCATAGGCAATTGTTTATATTTCCTAATCAAAGGCATAGGCTTAGTTAAGGAAATAATCCTCATAGTCACAGTTACAGTCATAGGCAATGTTCATAGTCATAGGCAATGTCCATAGTCATAGGCAATGTTCTTAGTCATAGGCAAATGTTCATAGTCATAGGCATATGGTTTTAAGGTTCATAGTTTCATAGTCACGGTCTTATTTGTCCTCAAATTATAACAGTTCTTAATTAGGTTCAAGAGTATAGGCACTGATTCGAATAGAGAGAGAGATTTGGCATATTCTTTTATTCCTTTAATTTCATGTCATGAACAGAGAAAAACGTTCAAATCTAAAAATAACTGACTTACAGAGATTAGATTAGAACAGAAAGATGGTGTTGCTATGATTCGTAGAAAAACAGTCGTTTGAACCTCCTCTTGAATCCTAGCTTGACTTGAACCTCTTCTTGAAAATCTTTTAGCAGCATTTCCTCGTCTTGATTTATTTTATATATATTATTTTACTCACTTATTTAATTATTTCTTAGAGGCAGCATAAGGATAGAAAAGGATTGTGAATAGAGAAGAAGACCAGGGCTGTTTATATAGTGTTAGTAGAGCGAACCTGGTCAGAAAACGTGACCAAATACATCAGAACGAACCAGGTGCACAAAGCTGGAAAAAAGGGGGGGGGGGAGGGAAAATTCCCCCCTGCCCAATCTGGGTCTGTTTTTGAATTTCGAACTCGACCAGTTTTGAAATCTGAACTTCGCTGAATCTTCCGGAGGCCATATCTTCTTCATACGGACTCCGATTTACGCAAACTCGGACTCGTTTTCATGCAAAATTCCGAGGCGAACACAATGGCGTAGCCCGTTTCCCTTGATTTTGAATTAACTTTTAATTCTGCCTTGATTTGCGAATCTTAGTGTTACAGAATTACGGGGTGTTACAGAACCACCTTCCGCTAGTGTATCTCTAAAGAGGAATACATTGGGTTCAACAAGAACGTCTTGCAACCCGGTCCACACATGACCGACCACTCATTTCGCTTTAGTGTATCGAATGTATATCACCAACGGTTGGGATCAGCAATCGTTTCCCGAATGGGACAACATCGAATAGAATAAGGAATTAAATGAATCTCTAGATAGGTGATTATACACCCTAATGGGAGTGACCCACATAGCCATGATGCCTACCCGATTTTTGTCATTTTCCAGTTGTTGAGGCCTGAGGCTACGATTACTTTCCATTCATTGATAGCACAATCACTTTGAATGCCACATTGTCAGATCCGTTAATCACTAATTGATTTGCACAAATATTCTGGATATTATGCTAAGGGAATAAATCCGTTGCCACCATATATATTTGTACAGGTCAACATATTCGATCATTGGAAATACTTTGTCAGACATTTGTCCATATATGTTCGTTTTGGGACTGAACGAAACCGAAGGCACAATTTCTATTAATAGAAAAAGTCCTTGCACTTTACTCCATCTTCAATTATCTTCATATAATCTGATTCGCAATGCTACTGCCAATACGAAGTGGTTCACGGATAATGATCCAACCGGTCTCTCCATATTGACAACGATATTGGCAAACACTTCGATAATCGGTTATTTAACTACCGAAGAAAAAAATAAACAACTATTCATAGCATCAAACAATCACTGGGCCTTTTAGTTTATATTTCCTTAATTAAAACACTTCTCCACTTCCTTTATCGATATTCATTAACTAAATATTTTCAATTAGCATCTTGGCCTCTTATCCATTTGGAAAACATTTCCATATCTCGCCTTCTTTTTATTTTCTACACTTAGACAATATTTTCTATTTACAATTGGAGAACATTCCAATTACTTATTTCTTTCCTGACTATTCATTTAGGAAATATTTATTGTTATATTTCCAAAATTCCACTTATTTGGGTAAAATGAATGTGGTGTAAAACATCGTTACAACCCGAAATACTGTATTCAACCAAATCTTATTCAAATCTTAATTATCGAGATTGAATCTTGCTATTTATCAGTTAATAATGAAAACAATCGAGTTGGGGTAAAATTACCTCTCAGACCTTGACTGAAAACATCTTTAACTTCAAAACAGACAAAACCATTATTCCCAAAAAATCAACACCATACAAACCAATTATTCCTTTTTAAACGTATATATGTTTCTCGTTCTATTACCAGATTATCGATTTCCTTTTTGTTTATAATATTCAATTTTAAATTCGTTTCCTTATTGAATTCTATATATATCAATACATTGATTTCTAACTATCAAAATTTCTTAAAAATATTCTAACTCCTTAAATTTTCGGAAAAATTCGCCATAACCTCCTTTGTACCGGGAGCATCGGGAAAATCCCCAAATCGCCACACAGGCCTCTCCAATCAAAAAGAAAAAGAAAAAGCCAAGCGGCTAGCCGATACGGCGCATAAAACCTCATATGGAATTTAAATATGTACCTTTTTGTTGGTCACTAAATTTATAAACTTCATTCTCTTCATATACTTCATTCCATATCTACCTAACACATGTTCACCTATTTTCAATTCAATTCAACTCAATCCATACGTTTGAATTCAGTTTCGCCCATTTATTCTTTAATTAGCTATTTAGCTTATTTCACTTGTTATTCGAACATATCACGTTCAAATATAAGTTAATTTATTTTCAAAACAATCGAATGCCATTTCTAATTCAAGTTTCATATTCGATTTCGAATATGAATTTACAAACTTTTTTTTTTTGATCCAGAGTCCAATTTCGATTTAAAATTCCATTAACTAATTTTTCCTTACATTAGTTGATTCTACTCAACAATTAAACATCTGGTTTGATTTTGTTTCAAAAATCATTTCATTACTTCACTCGAGTTCAGATATTATTTATAACTCAAATCTGGATTTTTCCTAAATGAAATTTGGATATTATTTGCTCAAAATCATTTTATTTATTTAAATAAACCGTTATGGTTTTATAATGGTTCTGGCGCAGTTTTCTGAAAATTTGATTTTGACATAACTCAAAATCTATTCGACGAAATCCAGATTTTTCTCTTTCATTTGAAAACTATTATCAAATCGGTCCTAACGTTTCTTGTTTCAAAGAATTCCGACTTCAAGTGAGTTCTGTATTATCAATTGAAGTTCAAAACACCAATTTACAAACTACCGCGCTGCGGCTAGTTCGTTTTAACTATATTTAATATATAAACATTTTAAACTTCGTTTATATATAAATTCCAACTCCATTCTGATATATGTTTAATATATATCAAATCAAATTTTCACAATTCAACTCAAAATTTATGAATATCTATAATCGTCTATTTTTCCTAACTCGGAAATAAATTTATTTATCCTTAAAATCTTCGATGTTAAATTCCAATTCCTTTTTCAAATTATAAATCCTTTGGATTTATTTCTATTCTATTTAAAAATCCACATCCGGAAATATATTTCGTCATTCCCATTTCGAAATGATTTCAACTTTTTATTTTCAAATTCCCTTTTCAATTCTCTTTGAATTTTCTATATTCAAGTTCTATTTGAATTCTCTGTATTCAAATTCTATTTTCAATTCTATTTGAATTTTCTATATTCAAATTCTTTTCAAATTCTATTCAAATTCTATATATTCAAATTCTCTATATTCAAAATTCTATTCAAATTCTATATTCAAATTCTATTTTTAAATTCCATTTGAATTTCTATATTCAATTTCTATTTGAATTTTCTTTATTCATTCTTTAAACAAGTCTCGATTTCAATTTCTTTTGAAATCGATATTTCTACTTTTGGAAAATAGATTTCCCTTTTCAATTTCATACTTGTATTTTTATTTCCGAATTATCCAATGATAATTCTTTTCACTTCATTTATAAACTTCGTTTATAAAAGAACTACTTGTTTTTATTCTTTTAAAACAAGTTAATATTTTTATTCCATTCTAAAATTTCAAATTCTATTTTTTAAAATAGAATTTTCCTTTTTTTAAATCTCAAATATCCTTTTCACGATATTTTAAATAAATTAACACTTAGCCCAGTGATATTTAAAACAATCAAATCATCCAATTTTCAATCATTTGATTTTTAACACGTTATATATGAATATATATGAAATCAAGCAAACAAACAAACATATAATATATTTTTGAGGGATCCAGTTGGATCCCTCCAACCTGTTTTCCTGCATCCAAATATATTAGTCAACATAATAATACCCATCCTGCTTCGAGGCAGGATATCGCGGTATGAAGCTCATCCACTAATATATTTGTGGGGCGCAACAGGGAAATCATCCGCTGTGATACTGCGGGCATCGCTAATGAGACTGCGGGAATCCAACCAATCATCAACCCAATACATATATATAATTGTCAACCAATCCTAGATAACTAATATTTTTTTTAATGGCAATAAATAAATATTTAAAGCATCCAACAATCAACAAAACAATTATTTTTAACTGATAAAAATAATTCTAAATAAAACAGATTGAGATTTACTCGTCGTGAATTTCCTTGCTGAATATCTTGTTAAATTCCAAATTGTTGCAGCTACGAACTTCCCGAGTTATCTCGAATTAATTTTATTTCCACCTATGATTAATCAAATCCCTATTCATCAATTTGAACTATTTAAATAAATTACCTTAGACGAATTAACTAATTATAATTAAATCAAACATTTCTAATCAATTTATTATTATTTTTATTCATTCTATGAAGTTTTAAATCTCAAAAATAACAAAAAATACCTTAATTTCCAATATTTCATCAGTCCAACTATTTCTGACCATCTCTCAACAGCAGTATAGCACCACCACTCCCCGACCATTCCAACCCCATTTATTCCCTGATTTTCTTTACAAACTTTCTTTCTCTATTTCCAATTTCTGAACCCTTGCTGTTATTGATCCATGAAACTCAACCACACAGCTTCACCTCGCCTTACTCCTTGGAAAAACGTCGACTTCCTTCTTCTTCCAAGACTTTAACCTCAAAATTCTCGTTCGTTGTAACATTGAATCCAAAACTAATCTCACCTTCATGCTCTTCTCCATACTCTCTATACTTCCATCATTATGGAATTAACTCGCAGCTACAAGAACAAAAATCAACCTCAGGCCAGAATGCTACTACGTAGATACCGTCCACCCTTCTTTCCCCATCCAGTTGTTCGAATCTTTACCCCAGCTCTATACGATGCCCAACTCAGACAAAAACTCCTCCACCTTCATCTTTGATCAACACCTCCACTAACCATAGACCGCACTCCCCAAATTCCATGATGTCGAACCCCAACGCTTCCGATACATCCTGACAGCAAACAGTGTTCGCTCTATCCCCTTATCGACACTCCCAGACACTAGAAAAAAACAGGATTGATCGCCAAGAAGTTTCGACTTTGTGCCCTAAATAGCGATGACCGATGGTTCCTCTGCCCTAAAATCGATCGGGGTTGAACGTCGCTCCTTCAAACACCTCGTGCCCCTCCTTGGTTCCTAAACAACGCCTAAATACTTTATAACCCGAAGTCGAGACCCTCCCAGAACTTGAATCGAGCGCACTCTCACCTCCTTAGAATTCAAAAATTGATTTCGATTTTTTTGTTTTTATTATGAGGCTTATGTTTGATTTCCAAAGGATATAAAGGGGGAGGGTAGTCGCGACTTTATAGAAGGAGATACTTCCTGGTTAAGAAAATGAAGCCTGCGCAATGGTACATTGAATTTAATGTGATTTGAGTTAAAGAGATTTTGTTTCTTTTTAAATTGATTCTGATTTGATTTCGATTAAATTCGATTTGATATAAAGAGAATATTTTTATTCTTTTTATATAGATATCGATTTGATTTTGAACCTATCTACAATCAAATATCTCAGGGTCCATTAATTTAAATCACGAACCGCTATTCTAGCGTACCGACCGACATTCTAAATAAATATGGAAGCCTTTCTTCGAATGATATTTGAAAATTCTTTAATTGTAAAAAGGGGGTGATTTTGTGCTGATGTTTTGTATATGATGTAACTTATAATGAATCTATATAACATATTAATGTAAATCAATATGCAAATTTTTGGTATGATTGTAGTTATAATATTAATAAAGGGGAATTATAATTTCTAGGATTTCAGTCTCTTGGTATTTCCTATCAAAATTCATTAGTTTAAGAAGGGAATTCCAAGAAAAATCTTACTTAATAGGTCTCTGGGGCCTATCCGAGAGGGCTTCCTAAGAGAATTACACAAACTTCATAAGGAACACCCTAGGTTTAACTTTGAGTTCTTAGGAAATGACAAATAGGAGCTCCTTAAAGAATGTTTGTTACAATATTTCAGAATAATTAAGAAGTGCGCTACCTCCATTTTTAAGACATTGTCTCGTGCTTGCAATTTGTGTAATAAAGAGTTTTGTTCATCCGTTTTAAATAAAATTCATTCATTTATTAGGACCTTCCATCATCACCAGTGGTCTCGTTAGAGCAATCACACAATGAGACTTTCGGGCACAATTCTACAAGTGAGGAACCACAAGTTTCAAGCAAGGTGATCCCTCCTAGATTTGTATGTAACCCCTTAGCTTTTGATTGGTTCAAGAAGCACCAAATGCAGAGGACCTTTGTTTTTAACCTAAAACTTCAACTAAAAGATTCAAAATAAAAGCTTGTCCAAATGGGTAAAATTAGAGAAGAAACCAAGCGTCAAGTGATAATGAATCCAAAAGGAGATTTTGATTAAGAGATGCTAATGCTTCATTAAAAAGTTATTGAATTAGGGCTTAAATAACAAGACAGTGAGTCTTCATGTAAATCTTTAGAATTTATTTTTGGGGGAGGTATTTCAAACTTAGCTTCCAAATCCTCCCTCGAATCATCTCAACCTCTGGATAAATTCGAATATTTAGTGAACCCCCTGAAAGGCTTGGACGCAAGAGTCATTGAGGATTGGGTTATTGCCTTAAAACCTGAGTTGAAAAACTATTTCAAGAACAGAGAAGGGAAGATATCCATCGCGTTTATATTGGTAATGTTTCCCAAATTAGAAATCATAATAGCGAAATTCTCTCTTATAAGAAACACAATGCCAAGTACGAAAGGGCTAATAGGCTTCTCTTGGAAGTAAAAAGGTTTACGAACATTACCTTCGGCTTCAAATTGAATCTATTGAAAACGCCGAAGCTATCAGGAAAAAAAGAGAAGAAGCTTAAAGAAGCGTTGTATTCTTTTTAACCATGTTTCAAATCCAATTACATCACAAACTTTAATAGAAAAGATTGGTAAAATGTTATACTGACTTGTGTATTATTTTGTGTATATTGTAATTTATATAGATTGTATTTTGGTATAAGTTTTATAAATCTGAAAGCTTATTAATTTTGAATGATTGTTTTAAATGAAAACCAAGTTGATAATTTAAAGTCGCCTTTGATTATTATAACAGATTTAAAGGCATAATAGATTTGAGAATCTTAAGGACTCAACTTTAGGTAAGTGATTCACCTATAAAGGGAAACGATAAAATTTTCCTTTTACAATCAGATGATAGTGTTCACAATTATCCTTTTTTAAAAGAAGTGTGTTCGAAACTTCTTTCAGTCTGTTTTGCATCCTGATTCCCATAATTGAGCAAGGTATCGTAAACAATACGGAGCCTTAATTTTGATATTATGTTAGTGAGACCCCATAATCTTTCTAGAATTAAGAGATACACTGTAACGACCCGCATTCTACACATCAGGGGATTGTAGAATATTTATTTCTTTCTCATGTTAAGTTGTATAGCCATGTGACTTTGGGAGACGACTATTGGGGTCATTTCCCTTGTTTATGATTTTTGTCGATATTTAAATGACCGTTTTGCCCCTAGCTGATCTTGTTTCATCCATAACTTTTGATTGGTAAAGATTTTTGACCTGAAATCACTTCCATTGGATCCGGATGATGGTTTATCTTTCTGTAGAGTGGTTACATCAGCCAAACGGACTCACCGTTTGGGAGATATGGCTGAAACAATGTTTAGAAGGTGAAAAACAGCTTAACCGGGCTTGATTGGGTAATTAACAGCTAGGCCCAGTGGGGGATTTCGGGATTTGGGGTATTTAAGGGCTGTTAGGGTTAAGAATTTCGGTTTTTAGTCACTTTCCAGCCGCCACAAACATCATAGAAACCGTAACAATGGCCTCCAACATCTAGAATCATCTCTAATCACTGTTTAATCAAGGATTGGGCTTAGCAACACCATATCAAGGAAGATCTTCATCAAATCAGTATTAGAGCTGCTGTTAGACATCAGTATTCGCCCAAATCAGAGGAGTTTCAGTTCTGAAAGTTTTATTTGTGGCAAAGGTGAGTGATTAGCTTTGTTTTTCACTAATTATGGCTAATTAGGGTAATTAGCGTTAATTAGCGAAATTATGTGTTGTAAAAATCTGGAAAAATTTGTTAAAATTCATAAATATTATTTTAGGTCTCTGTTAGAAATTTTGGTTAATTTGGATAATTTTTGTTAGTCCTATCATTAGTTATGCCTAAACGTTATTAAAGGGAAAATATGGGTTTTTGGTATGTTTGATCCGTTTAAACTTGTCATATTGTTATTTTTGTGTTTATGGTTGATTATACTTTCTGTTATGACTGTTTGAAATGATTTATGATTGTTTAGAAAAAGTTAGATTGGTCGAAAACGCCATCGTATGGCGTAAATAGCTCGCTGGAAGAGTTGCAGGAATTTGGACCAGATCGGATCTCTCCCCACACCCCAATCGTGAGGAATGACCACGAACCCCACACCCTGATCGTGGGGAATGACCACGATCCGTACCCCTCGACCGTGAGGGAAGACCACGATCCGCACACCACGACCGTGCGGAAAGACCACGATCCACACACCTCGATCGTGAGGGAAGACCACGATCCGCACACCGTGACCGTGAGGAAAGACCATGATCTGCACACCACGACCGTGAGGGAAGATCACGGTCCGCACACCTTGACCGTGTGGAAGATGAAGATCCGCACACCTCGACTGTGTGGAAGATGACGAATCCTCACACCATGACTGTGAGGAATATGGTGAACCCTAGGAGGGCGATCGTGAGGAAGAGGACCACGAGCTGATGCAGAAGATGACCATGAGCCGACCATGGATCACAACCTGAATAGAAAACCCATGAGTTGTGCATGACCAGGAACCGCGAACCGATGGCGAATCACGAACCGTGCACATCTGAACTGAAGTATGGACATGAATGGAAGCTTGGAGCTATGAACCGAATGGAGATCGAACCGAGATGATGTTAACTAAAATCCGAGATGCAAAGGTAGTTCAATTGAAAAGTTAGAACTCAGGATCCAAATGGGAACCAACGAGTTAACTTCATGATTAGGCTTTGTTGCGGGACGTGTGCAAAGGGGTTATCGATACCCATAATTTTGGTTCACCACTAAGAGATGGATTAGGGGCTTGTAGTGATAGTTATACGGGGTTGGACTCCGTCATGGCCCAAAGGATTAGGTGAACAGAGTAATGGGTATCGTATGCTTTACGCACTGAGTGAGAGATGTGAGGATGGTTGCTATACTTGATTTCTTTGTTATCACTGTGACATGCACACCCCCTCCCCCATGATCTTTACACCCTATTCTAGTGTTACCTTAGAGTATTGTACGGTATGTTGTGCTGACTCTTTGGTTGCAGGTCCAGGTTCAGGTATGATTGGATTATACCTGTTATTGTTCTGTTTTGTCGCTTATCGCTCATACCAGACTTTTTGTCTGACCTAGAGTTTTATGTCTCTTCTCATTACTCTGGGTGCTCTTAAACGAGCAGACTAGAGATAGGTTAGGTGGTATGCACGAGTAGCTGATCCGGAGATGAGCAGGTGGCTCCTACGTACTATTACATATATTCTCCCTGTGTTGTTGCTGGTCACTGCTTGGGCATTAGTAGTGTACCTTTCCTTTCTTTTGCCTTAGAGACAGTGAATTTGAAATTGTAATAATGATGTTGGATCATAAGTTGTATTTTGGATTCCCTTGCTATGATGGTTTTGTTTTCAGCTTATGCACTGTCTCGCCTGTTTTATGTCAAAATTACGTTATTATTACATTTTATTCCATGCGCTGTAAGACATTCTACATGTTCTGTTTTAGTTCACCGTAAAGTTTCCTTCCTTTTCCTTTCTTTGGCGACCGTCTCGTGCTAATCGGGCATTAGCACGACGCACTTTCATGGGAAATGTCAGCTGGTGCGAGGCGAGCCGTCACATTTGGTATCAGAGCTCTAGGTTGCATAGTTAACCTAGGGAAGTCATCAGGGAGAGATAGTATACATATATGAGAGCGCGTATTTGTGATATTTTGGTTTTGAAAAGCTATAAATATACACTATTAGTATATAAGGAAGAAGTCGTACTGCACGGGCACCACAAAGGAGATGGTTAATCGTTTTCTCTTTTCAGATTGAACGATGAGCCGGTATATGAGGAGTACGGGTTCAGGAGCAAACAATAGGAATGTTCCTGATATAAGGACGGTGTTTGCTACCTTCATGTGAGAGATGCTTAGGGATGCTCGGGGAGCAGTTCCTAATGCTGCGAATGGTAATGGTGCAGTAGTGCAGGTGCCTAGGGCCGATTTCGCCAAGCTAAACAAGGATTATACTAGTCCTGGTGGGAAGTCGTTCCACGGAACGGAGTCGTCTACAGAATTTAAAGATTGGCTAGATAGTTGCAAGCGCATTGTTGAAGATTTGGGAATCGAGGACGCAATGAAGAGGAAGCTAGCATCGCGTCAACTGTAAGGACGACCTATGAATTGGTGGAATGCTATTAACGCAGCTACCCCAGAGGATCAGATTACTTGGAATCAGTTTAAGAGTCGCTTTTGTGATAAGTTTATCCCAACTGCTTAGAAATCAGAATTGTTCAGGAAGTTCTTGGAGCTTAAGCAGAATGGTAGGGCAGTCTCGGAGTATGTCGCTGGATTCGATACTTTATTGAAATATGGGTTGTCCCTCATCTATACAGTCGAGAAGAAGAACGAGAAGTTCATAACTGGCTTGGATGGGTACTTGGAGGGAAGACTTATAAACTATATCGATGAGACATTCGAGTCTATTGTAGGAAAGGCATTAAGTTCATAGAGCCTTTTTCCTAAGTCGAAGACTGAGGTTGCTATTGCATCTACAAAGGAGTCAAAGCCGCAAGCAGGCGGTGAAGGCAAGAAGAATTTTCAGAACAAGAGGAAGTAGAAACCGACCAAGGATGGTCAAAATAAGAAGAATAAGAATGGTGGCGAGTGCTTTAGTTATGGCAAGAAGGGCCACTATGCCAGAGATTATCGAGAAAAGCCTGGGGAAAAGAAGTGCTTTAATTGGGGCTAGGTGGGACATCACAAGGATGATTGTCCACAACCCCCTAAAGAGAAGAAGGTTGTGAAAGCATATACTATCAACGTTGTTCCTTCTTCATCGAATTCTCCAACTGTGGCGCAGAAGGAAAAGGGCATCGTTATTAAAGGTATGCCTTCCATTTATGATATTCCTGTTAGATTGTTGTTTGATACCGGGACTTCCCGTTCCTTCATATCTAGTGACCTGGTAGATAGGTTGGAATTGGAATCCGAGATAGTCGATAGACCTTTAGTAGTGACGAACTCGATAGGTGGTTCGACTCGTCTTAGTATGATTTTTTGTAATTTGGACTTATCGAGTCATGGATGTATGTTTGCTTTGTTTAGGCTTTATTGGGTTTAGCATTATTTTGGGGAGTCGATCAACTCCAAAGGTATAGGGTGGTATTAGGTACCTACCTAGTGATGGCGATAGTAACTGGAGTTAAGGAAGTTGAGAGGTTATCGTTGTAATAAGTTCTAGTTGCCTCTGGGAGGCAAATGAGTGCTCCAGTGCTGGGTTGTTTTGCTAGTATCACCTCATGTGGATTGTTTGAATTTGGAGGAGATATTCCTTGGGTGCTTGTCTGATATTGGTTTAGGCCTTTGGGGCTTGTTCTTGGGGAATGTTGAGTTCGATTAGGATGGTTCGCGTGAGAGATAAATAGTTGTTGTGATTTTTCATTGGATGATATCTTGGCTTACTTGAGGAGTGATAGGCAGCCGTGACATGATAAGACTATTCGATGGTATGGACTGCCCCGAGTTAGACTCGATAGGATTATGAGATGACTCGACTGGGACTCGAGAAAGATGCAAATAATGGATTGTTTAGGACCCTATGTTGATGTACTCTTTGGATAGTAGAACTTTGAAGGAATATGATGTGTCCGTTGATCATGGAAGATGCAATGAAGATTAGGACGATTCAAGTTGGTCTTGAACTCGTAAAAGAAAATGGGTGTTCATTGATCATGGAGATGCAACGAATAGGGAGACGACTCACGTTGGACTAGAGTTTGTCGTTAGTGGATACTCAAGACTAGGTTTAAGTTATAGATTGACTCGAGTTAGACTAGAGAAGGCTGCAAGGAATTGGATTTGGCTCAAGTTGGACTCAAGAGGGCAGCAAGATAATGGATAAACTTGGGTTGGACTCAAGTATTTTAGGCGGACTTAAAGCAGGGGTATCTGGGGACGCCCGTTACCTTGGATCTGTTGGACGTGATCTAGTTATCCTTGGAGGATAAACGTGCGTTGGACGTACGGTAGTCCATTTGGAGGCTGGGCTTCCATTAGTTATTGATGTTGGTTGGACCAGACATACATGTGTCGACGTATTCGTGGCTTTAGCAGGTGATAGATAGAACTTGTTTGATGGATGCTATGGTTGCTATGTTTGTCTCTATTTTTCTTCTATTGGGTAGACTATCACCTGTGGGGTTCTAGCGATAGGGCAGAGTGATCGTTGCAAGGCTATGAGCCAGTGCAGTGAAGTTGTCATGATTTCATGGGGCAGAGTGGACATAGCAAAGGATTTAGGTGCGGTAACAGTTGCATTGAGTAGGAGACAAGCCAGTTTAGGGGTTATGTTTATGGGATGGAAGGCATTAGAGTATATCGCGAGATATGATTTCAGATCTAAGTATGGATTGGATCCAGAAATGTTAGCATGTTTGACGATTAGATCGATTTTGATTGAGTGGATCGGTTCCAGTTAGAGGAACGACCTTAACCTATTGGAAACCACCTCTAAGGTAGAGATGGATATCGATGGCGAGAGATTGATTAAGTAAGGACTTGATCGAGAAGGATGGCTTCAAAAAAATGAAAGGCTGGTTGTACCCAACGTAAAAGGATTGAGTAATGGAGAGAGACGTTGGGAAGTTATCTCCAAGTGCATGGATTGCCAGTTTGTTAAAGCTGAGCAAAGGAAGCCTAGTGGTTTGTCACAACTGTTGAAACAAGTCTCAATGGATTTCATTGATGGTTTACCAAGGATTAGATCAGGTTGTGGTGGTGTTTGGGTGAATTGTGTATTAGAGGATCTTTTGAGGATTTGTATATTTGATTTTGGAGGTCATAGGATGACCATTTGCATTTGGTTGAGTTTGCATATAACAATAGTTATTAGTCCAATATTGGTATGGTTCCATTTGAAGCTTTGTACGGAAGACCGTGCAATTCACCATCATGTTGGTTGGAGACTGCTGAGAAGTTTATGCTTGGACCAGATATGATAAGAGAAACTTCAGATAAGATCAAGATTATCCAACAACGTTTGAAGGCCGCTCAAAATTTGTTGGTCCATTTCCAGTTCTCAAACGAGTTGGAAATTCGGCATATAAGGTTGAGTTACCAGACAAGATGGCGGGAGTTCACAACGTATTTCATGTTTCCCAGTTAACGAAGTTTGTGCATGACCCTAGTGTGGCTATTTCACCAGAACAATTTGATGATATCGAGGTTGAACCCGAGGCGGTTGGGAACCGCAAGCCTATGTTTATTGTTGGGAACGATACGAAGCAGCTTCGAAGGAAGGTGGTGAAACTAGTCAAAGTTCAGTGGGGCGACGATGAGAAAGACTGTACCTGGGAAACAAAGGAGGACATAAGGAGGAAGTATCCAGAAATCTTTTCCTGGTAAGGTTTTATATCGATATAGTACTCCCTTGTTAGTAAAACTGCATGCTAGGATAGGCTGGTTGTGTCGTTTTGTATGCTTTATTGTTTTGTTATAGACTGGTAGGCATGCGGGATCTTTTGTTTGTTTTGGTTAAGGAATTTCGAGGACAAAATTTCTTAAGGGGGGAAGAATGTAACGACCCGCATTCTACGCATCAGGGGATCGTAGAATATTTATTTCTTTCTCATGCAAAGTCGTACAGCTATGAGACTTTGGGAGACGACTATTGGGGTCATTTACTATGTTCATGATTTTTGTCGATTTTTAAATGACCGTTTTACCCCTAGCTGATCTTGTTTCATCCATAACTTTTGATTGGTAAGGAGTTTTGACCTGAAATCACTTTATTAGATCCGGATGATGGTTTAGCTTTCTGTAGAGTGGTCACATTAGCCAAACGGACTCACCGTTTGGGAGATATGGCTGAAACAATGTTTAGAAGGTGAAAAACAGCTTAACCGGGCTTAATTGGGTAATTGACAACTAGGCCCAGTGGGGGATTTCGGGTATTTAAGGGCTGTTAGGGTTAGGAATTACGGTTTTTAGTCACTTTCCAGCTGCCACATACATCATAGTAACCCTAACAATGGCCTCCAACATCTAGAATCATCTCTAATCACCGTTTAATCAAGGACTAGGCTTAGCAACACCAAATCAAGGAAGATCTTCACCAAATCAGTATCAGAGTTGCTGTTAGATATCAGTATTCCCCCAAATCAGAGGAGTTTCAGTTCTGAAAGTTTTATTTGTGGTAAAGGTGAGTGATTAGCTTTGTTTTTTTACTAATTATGGCTAACTAGGGTAATTAGCGTTAATTAGTGAAATTATGTGTTGTAAAAATCTGGAAAAATTTGTAAAAATTCTTAAATATTATTTTAGGTCTCTTTTAGAAATTTGGGTTAATTTGGATAATTTTTGTTAGTTCTATCATTAGTTATGCCTAAACATGATTAAGGGGAAAATATGGGTTTTTGGTATGTTTGATCCGTTTAAACTTGTCATATTGTTATTTTTGTGTTTATGGTTGATTATACATGTTGCTACGACTGTTTGAAATGATTTATGATTGTTTAGAAAAAGTTAGATTGGTCGAAAACGCCGTCGTATGGCGTACATAGCTCGCTGGAAGAGTTGCAGGAATTTGGACTGGATCGGATCGCCTCCCACACCCCGATCGTGGGGAATGACCACGAACCCCACAACCCGATCGTGGGGAATGACCACGATCCGCACACCTCGACCGTGAGGGAAGACCACGATCTGCACACCGCGACCGTGAGGAAAGACCACGATCCACACATCTTGACCGTGAGGGAAGACCACGATCCGCACACCGCCACCATGAGGAAAGACCACGATGCGCACACCGTGACCGTGAGGGAAGATCACGATCTGCACACCTCGACCGTGTGGAAGATGACATTCCACACACCTCAACCGTGTGGAAGATGACGAAT
This sequence comes from Allium sativum, assembly GCA_030737875.1. Taxonomy (NCBI): domain Eukaryota; kingdom Viridiplantae; phylum Streptophyta; class Magnoliopsida; order Asparagales; family Amaryllidaceae; genus Allium; species Allium sativum. The sequence continues at coordinate 897,720,550 of CM060912.1, forward strand.
CCTCACACCACGACTGTGAGGAATATGACGAACCCTAGGAGGGAGATCATGAGGAAGAGGACCACGAGACGACCATGGATCACGACCTGAATAGGAGACCCATGAGTTGCGCATGACCGGGAACCGCGAACCGCTGGCGAATCACGAACCGTGCACACCTGAACTGAAGTATGGACATGAATGGAAGCTTGGAGCTACGAACCAAACAGAGATCGAACCGAAATGATGGTGACTAAAACCCTAGATGCAAAGGTAGTTCAATTGAGAAGATAGAACTCAGGATCCAAATGGGAACCAAAGAGTTAACTTCATGATTGGGCTTTGCTGCGAAACATGTGCAAAGGGGTTATCGATATCCATAATTTTGGTTCACTACTAAGAGATGGATTAGGGGCTTGTAGTGATAGTTATACAGGGTTGGACTCCGTCATGGCCCGAAGAATTAGGTGAACAGAGTAATGGGTATCGTATGCTTTACGCACTGAGTGAGAGATGTGAGGATGGTTGCTTGCTTGATTTCTTTGTTATAACTGTGACATGCACACCCCCTCCCCCGTTATCTTTACACCTTATGCTAGTGTTACCTTAGAGTATTGTACGGTATGTTGTGCTGACTCTTTGGTTGCAGGTCCAGGTTCAGGTATGATTGGATTATACCTGTTATTGTTCTATTTTGTTGCTTATCACTCATACCAGACTTTTTGTTTGACCCAGATTTTTATGTCTCTTCTTATTACTCTGGGTGCTCCTAAATGAGCAGACTAGAGACAAGTTAGGTGGTATGCATGAGTAGCTGATCCGGAGATGAGCAGGTGGCTCCTACTTACTATTACATATATTCTCCCTGTGTTGTTGCTGGGCACTGCTTGGGCATTAGTAGCGTACCTTTACTTTCTTTTGGTTTAGAGACAGTGAATTTGAAATTGTAATAATGATGTTGGATCATAAGCTGTATTTTGGATTTCGCTGCTATGATGGTTTAGTTTTCAGCTTATGCACTGTCTCGCATGTTTTATGCCAAAGTTATGTTATTATTATATTTTATTTCATGTGCTGTGAGACATTCTACAGGTTCTTTGTTAGTTCACCGTAAAGTTTCCTTCCTTTTCCTTTCTTTGGCGACCGTCCCGTGGTAGTCGGGCATTGGCACAGCGTACTTTCATGGGAAATGTCGGCTGGTGCGAGGCGGGCCGTCACATACACAGTCCTCTTCGGCTTAGAAACCCATATTCAGGTATAGAAATTCAGAAGTTCTCGTCTTGAAATAAATCAAACAAAACCTCTTTCAGCATAAAAAACCCATATTTGGGTATTTAAGATAATTAGAGTCTAGAAATTCATTTATGGAAACAAAGACGAAGCCTCTTTCGGCTTCGAAGAACCAAAACCAAGATTCAGGTGTTTAACATAATAGGAGTCTAGAAATTCTCTTTTAGAAAAAAAAATTAGATGAGTTGAGCATAAACCAAAACTACTGATATATATTCAGCTTCACATGTAGATAGTAAAACGCTATTTTTCTTCTTTCTTAAAAAAGAGACCAATTATTTGCTTATAAAATGACATGTGCCACTTGTACTTTTTTGATCCGTCCATGATCTCCCAAAATTAGCATCATTTGAAGGATACTAATTTCGTAGAACAATTTTTTGAATAAAAAAAATCCAAAGTCCTTGGTATTTCTTAGATAATGTGATATACGTTTTACTTCTCGTAAATGTGATTCCTTTAGATTAGCTTGAAATATTGCACATAAACAAACACTCATCATTATATTAGGTTGACTTGCGGTTAAATATCATAAAGAACCTATCATACTATGATACCATTTTTGGCCAACACTTTTGCCAGTCTCATCTCTATCGAGATATGTTGTTGTGCTCATAGGAGTTGGTTTAAAAAAATGTTTTCCATTCCAAATCGCTTTATTAAATTATTACAACATTTGCCTTGATTTATAAAAATTCCATTAGGTAATTATTTAACTTGTAAACCAAGAAAATAAGATAATTCTCCCATATGGGACATTTCAAATTCCATAGTCGATATTTTTGAGAATTCTTGACATAGTTTTCGTTAGTGGAACCAAAAATAATATCGTCTATGTATATTTGGATTATTAATATATCCTTTTAAGATCGTTTTATAAAAAGTGTTCGATCAACCTTCCCGATTTGAAATCCTGAACTTATAAGATAGGTTTTAGGACATTCATACCAAGCATGGGGCGCTTGTTTTAGACCGTATAGAGCTTTTTAAATTATATATGTGATCAAGAAAATTTTCATGTGTGAAAAAGGGAGGTTTTTCAACATATACATTTTCTTTTACATATCCATTTAAGAAAGCACTTTTTACATCCATTTGGTTGAGTTTAAAATTATGAAAACAGGCATAGGCTAGTAAGATACGTATTGCTTCTAATATGGCGACTGGAGCAAACGTTTCTTTGTAGTTTATTCCTTCTTCTTGATTAAATCCTTGTGCTATTAATCTTTCTTTATTTTCAGTTATGTTTCCTAATTCATCAGCCTTGTTTTTATATACCCATTTAGTACCAATGACTGCTTGAGCACTTGGTCTAGGAACTAATTCTCAAACTTCATTGCGTTCAAATTGGTATATCTCTTCTTGCGCATCAATAATTCCGTAGTCATGAGTAGTGTAACGAACTGGGATTTTCGACCCCGAAAATCAACATAAAACCCATATTAATTATTATGGTATCGAACATTCCAGATCATTAATAGAAAGAAGTTAGAGGGTGAGAATAGATAAGATAGAAAATTAGAATAGAAGAAGAAAGAAGATCACTACAGAACAGAATCACAGTAATACGAATCTCACAGCGGAACGAATGAAATATATTATAACGTAACATTAAAATAAAACAGTATACATACAATAACATTATCAAAGTACAACACTTACACACAGCGGAAATAACAATAGCTATATATAATCATGAAGCCTCCTGCTTCAAGCTCCTCCAAGTATATCTGTAAAGACATGAACTGCTTGACTGCCCATACAAATTTGGGCACCCAAGAGTTTATGGGGAAAATAAAACAAAATAAACTCTGGGTCAGTCATGGGATTGGTGTGAGTAAACTCAAATCATTTGTTTTAACTTTTCAAAACCCTTTTCAAAAGAAAAGATAATCGTAAGACCAATAAACACATAAACACAGATGGTTTTTACCTTACGATAACCAAAACACTTTTGGAAATCAATACTTCTCTGATATTATAATCATGTCTAATCACAAGTAATTAACAATCTAGCAGAACGCTTGCATCTCACGTTCCACATATATAGTATACAATCAAAATCGCAAGCTCTTATTGGAGATTGGATTCCGACTATGACAAGGTATGAGACCACCTGCCTTTAGTGTATCTCTAGAGGCGAATACATTGGGTTCAACAAGAACAACTTGCAACCCGGCCCACACAAGACCAACAACTCATTTCGCTTGAGTGTATCGAATGTATATCACCAACGGTTGGGAGCTACCCACCGTTTCCCGAAAAGGGACAGCATCGATCATAGATAAAAGAATGAAATGGATTTTCTCTAGATAGGTGATATACACCCTAATGGGAGCGAACCACTTAGCCATGCTACCTGCCCGATTTCTGTCATTTCCCGGTTGATGAGGCTTGAGGTCATAACGTATCTTTTACAACACCTGATCGCCATTCACTTTGAATGCCGCATCGTCATACCCGCCAAATAACAAATTGATTTCCCCAAAAATACCAGGGGTATAAAGCTAAGAGAAACGAGTTCCTCCACCACCAAACGTAAGTACGTTTGAAGAGATCAACTTACGCGGTCCGTTAGATATACTTTGTCAGACATTCTTCCATTTACATTGTCCTAGGACTGGACAAACAGAAGGCACTATTCTGTAAACCGGATAGCCCTTGCATAACTCCGTCTTCTATATTTCATTGCAACGCTAACGTCCATACAGAGTGGTTTTCAGATAATATATCTGATCCCGGTCTCTCCGTATTGACGACAGAAAAATGATCAAAAACTTCGATAGTCGGTCATTTAACTTTCAAAGAAAAACAGGTGTGCAAACGACGATATCATTTCCAAATGGAAATTCTATCGATCAATCATCATTCAAAGTTTTATTTCTTTTAATTAAATTATCATTATTTTATCCGTTTTCCATATATTCGTAAATTCTAAATTTCTAAATTTGGAAAAAAACATACTTTATAAATCATTTGGACCCCATCACCATATTTACTTCCATTTCTTATTTCCTATACTGGAAAACATTTCTGATCCTTATTTGGAAAACGTTTCCAAACTCCTTCATTTGATTTAAATCGATGTTTAAATAAAACATCACTAAGCCAATTCAAACCATTTCACAGATTAACTAAAGTCACTTAATCAACCTTCACTATCGAACCTTAACCATTTCTTAGTTAAAAACAAAGTCAATCAAGTTGGGGTATAACTACCTCTCAGACCTTAACTGTATAACATTTCTAACTTCGAAATAGAAAAGATTCACCTTTTAAACCTTTAACAAACTTCCTTACGAAACTCTCAGATTCTATTTATGAATCCCCTTCTTTATTTTAAGACATTGGTTTTAACTATAGCATTATAATTCCTTTCTTCCTAAATATCCCACTTCAAAATGTAACTTTTATTTCTTAATTTAACTAAATAACTAAACCACTAATCTATTGATAAATAAGTAAATCTTGATTAAACTGGAGAGTAAATATTACTCCCCCAAATTCGATATAATCGAATTCAATGTATAATTCTTTTTTTTCGAATAATTTGTATTCGATAACTCCTTTTTGAATAAACTATATTCGATAACTCTTTCTTTGAATAACTATATTCGATAATCTCTCTTCGAATGATTTACATTCGATTAACTTTCTACGAATGATTTGCATTCGATTAATCTCTTTTCATTTTATTCGAATAAACTTTTTCGAATAACTCCTTTGAATTAACTCATTTGGGTTAACTCGGTTTGATTATCTCATCTTGAATAACTCAACTCGATTAACTAAACTTGATTAACTTACTTGATTAACACAACTTATTTAACTTACTTGATTAACTCAAATTATTTAACTGCTATCGAATAACTAATATTCGATTAACTTATATTCGAACAACTATGTCAGTTTTTAACTTTATTTCGAATGGCTAATATTCGATTTAACTCCATTCGCTTAACTCTAGATCGCAGTGATCACAATGATTACGCCTGACTCCCTCAGGAAACATCCGACCGCCGTAGGCTATCTGCAGCCCTGCGAATTACGCTAGCAGTCGTACGAAATGGCAATACAACCTAAATAACTATGTTTGACTATCTCTATCTCAAATAACTACTTTCTATCAAATCTAATTGAATAACTAATATTCAATTTATCCTAATTCGATTAACTCTGTTCAGTTAACTCTAATTCGATTAATTCTATATCTAATCGATTTACTCTAACTGATTAACTCTATGTTTATTCAGTTTCAAATATCGATGTTGAAATCGATTCTTACTTCTCTATATAAGTCATGACTTATATATTCTGTTTGTCCAATGATAAATATTTCATTTAATTTATAAAATATTATTTATAAATTTATCTCCTTACTTTATATGTTAAAAACAGATTCTATTTAAAATCTTTGCTTTAAATCTATATCATGTTATACCCGTGTGCGAAGCACGGTCTAACCTTTTCAAATATAAAATCCTCTTTTATACTATTATATTCACCTTTCAAGTATTTCCTCTTTATAATCTATTTATTTTCCAAATAAATTCCTTTTTGATAATTCTATTTATTTATAAAATATTTCCTTTTTATATAATACCCATTGATTTTATAAGCAATTCCTTTAATAATCCAACTATTTCCTTTTTATTTATTTCACATATTTCCCCTTTCTATTCTATTCATTGTCAAATAAATATCCCTTTCAATTCAATTTGTAAATAGTTTACAAATATTTCTTTTTCAATCCTATCTATTTGATTTACAAATAAATATTCCTTTTATATCTATTTATTTTCTAAATAAATGTTTTCTTTTTATAAAATCTTTTGATTTTATAAATAATTCTTTTTCAATATAACATTGAAAATTTCCTTTTTAACATTCCAGTATTCCTTATGGTATTTAACATACCATATAACAATGATCTTATCATTCAACCATACAAAATCAACAACAGATTTCATATCACATCATATAACACAATATATGAAAAACAGTAAAATAATTATTGAGGAACCCAGTTGGGTCCCTCCGACCTGTTTCCCTGCACCCACAGATGTTAAAGAATAAAATTAACATCAATTTCATTTCACTATGAAATATTCTGCTAAACAGAATCAATATTTGATTAACGATTTATATCTATATCTTTATCTATATTTTCAATCAACTGACAAGCAGTTCAACCAAACAACCAACACACATCAAATAACCATCATTTGTAAATTCTAAAAATATTTTAGAAAAATATAAACTGATCAGAGTTAGTGAGATTACTAACCTTGGACTATTATCGTTAAATAACGATAATTGGTCATTGATTTGATTCAGGAGTTAAATTTCACCATAAATCCAAACGAGCTTCAATTTACTCCCGGCCAGTTCCATTGTGTAGTGTCTGTCCATATGATCCCTACGCAACTTACGGTTCGTCAATCTGATAATGTATGAACGAGATACACATTTTAGAAGTTAACATACCATTTTAAATTTAAAATGAACTTAACCATTTATTTATTGTGCTTACTTTCTATTTCCTGGCCCAACTTCCTTGAATTAAACCCAAGCCCACCCGCTCCTATACCCCATCTTCAGAAAACACTGCCGTGACCTGCTCTAAACCTCCAACGCCATTTCCATGATTTCAACTCCAAACCGCTCCTCCTCCCTTTATTTTAAAATCATGGAAAAATCACCACAATTTTGCTCGTCGAACACTCTTCCCTTCCATACCATCTTTGTACAGCTCGGATCGAGTTTCCTCAGTGCGTCGACAGCAGCCACGGATGGCTACTGTACATCGAGCGAAAAGAAACTGCACCGAACCCATTCAATTTTTGGCAACCTGAGCTACTCAATCCCCTTAATCCCAAACACTTATGGAATTCGAGCCTCAAAGTCTTACATCCCCAAAAACACGAACCCTAATATCGCTGTCATTGCAAACCGCGTACAGAATCTACACCGACCCAATAAATAGCTATATAGAAATAAAGAGAATCCCATTGGAAACTCTAGAATACCAATCTATTGATTTATAAATTTTTGTACGATTTGTTCATGCTTTTCAAAGATGGGTATTTTACTGTGTGAAGAAAAATGGTGTGGCAAAATATGGGTTTGACTGTGGAATGAGTTGAATTAGGTTTAGAGAAGTTAACAATATTATATAGGATAGAAATAATATTTTTTATATTCGATTATTCTATTTTATTTTAAGCAATCGCTGTTTGTATTTGTCCTCTAAAATTCCTGTGATCACATACGATACCCAAAAATAATGAAAATGTACATGCAGCTAAAGTTCGACATTACGGTCCCAACGAATCTAGTTTCGTCGAATTCCGACTCCGTTTGCTCACATAGCGTATTTTTAACCATCAAAATACTGACTGTTTTTCACTCTAAAAAAGCATACGGCCACACAGTGACTCTAAAAATCACGAAACTTGGAATCTAGCAATAATTTAACATTGCGGGTCCAACAAAATTAGTTTCGTCGAATTCCGAGGTCGTTTGCAAAACTAGCTATTTTTAAAGCTCTAAATAACCCATTTAAATATACAAATATATTTTAAAAACATTTAAATTTAATATATAAAAATAAACATTATCGTATACATTCACAATAAAATATCATACTGCTACACTGGGATTTATAACTCGATATTTCAAATCCAGTGTTACATCGATATTCGATTTATATAAAAAAATCCATTTTAAAAGATAAATAAATCGATATAAATTATAAAGGAATTCCACAGCGACTTTTCTAAAATTTTGATTTGGACATAACTAAAAATCTACACGACGAAATCTCGATTTTTCTCTTCTATTAGAAAGATATACTTCACCAGCTCCTAGCGTTTCTTGTTTCACAGAAATCCGATTTAAATGGACCCTGTACATTCAGTTGAAGTTCAAATCGCCAAATAGCGAACTGCAGCGCCATTTCGAGCTCGATTTTATTTATATTATAAGTATACATTCAAACTGTCGTTCAAATAATATATTGGTTATTCTAATTTAATTCTAAACTAAATTAAATATCACAGATCATCCAATTCACAACATTTTGTGAATTCCACTATTTCTGACTATTTCAGAAATTAAATACATTATTATATTATTTATTTTAATTAAATATTCCGTATTATTTAATTTTGGTCATTTTAAATAACCAAACCATTATTTAAATAATTAAATAAATTATTTATATCGCTGAAAAATGCGGGTCGTTACATTCTTCCCCCCTTAAAATAATTTCGTCCTCGAAATTGCTAAGGTAGAGAACAAACCCTATTGACTAGTATACATTTATTTGTTTACTTACCAACCTTATTTTCAACTGAACTAATTTAATTTCAATTAGAATATTAATTAATTCTTATCAACGATAATTTTCTAAAATCCTGAAAATTTTCTAACACTCTAAATTTTCGGAAAATTTCGCCAGCACCTCCTTTGTACCGGTCAATAGTTCAAACCCCAACTCGCCTCTCTAGGCCTTCTCCAATCCAAAAGAAAATCAAACAGCCAAGCGGCTTGCCAAATCGGCCCATAAATCATCAAATCCATAAAAATAATCGTGTACCTTTTTGTTGGGCATATCATTAAATCCTTTTATTCTGCTGTCAATTCAGCATATACCAAAGTCATTTCAATCAATATCCAGTCATCTGTTCTCAAATCCAATCATCCTATTTTCAAAACAAATCTCATTCTCAATCTCAAATTCCATTACCAATTTCAACCCTTACTTACCCGTCCAATATACTTAAACAAATTCATAACTCATAAATCCAACTTTATTCGATATTGTTCTATTTCAATTCCATTTCCCCTTACTGGTTTTAATTCAATTCATATTTGCTTTCACTAATTTCTTTAAATTGGTTTTCATTCAAACAATCCTTCCTGGGAGTTTTAAACAGTTTAACTTTGCTTTTCACAAAAATCAAATATCTTTTTCAACAACTTGCTTTTCTCAAAACAATTCAAAAAAACACAAAATCTTCGGTAGTAATCCGTCACTTAGAACTCGAAAATGAACACTGATGATGTGGCCAGCATCATTAGAGTTATTTCCCAGCTATCGAAGTGAGTTCAATACTATATCACTTCAAAACTCAAATTTTAAACACTTTCTTTTTGAAATCTTTTTCAAAATATCATTCACGATGCTTGTAAACAAATTAAAATTCCCAGGATCTTAAAATTCCCTTATATTTAACTCAAATTCACTTACAAACGCTTCTCCCAGTTTTCATAATTTTAATTCCAATTCAGATTTAATTCAGATTTAATTAATCTGCTTTTATATTATACAAACTTAAATTGGTTATTTATTTAACCATTTACATTATAATCAACTAACACATCCAACATACTATAATAATTCGAACATAAATATTTTCTTTATATCGAAATATACTTTGGGTAAAATTATCTCGTTTACCCTCTTTTAAAACATACTGTGTTGGTTTATCGTACTTGAGTGTTTAGAAACTCCTATCGATACAGTGGATCATACTGATCGACCATAATTCACAAACTACTCAACCAATAAATCTTCACAATATAATTTTTTATATATAAAATAACAAATACGTTCACTCGTATATATACACTCAAACTCAATCTAGGGTATTACTAACTCCATCTCTACTGATTCACGCCATAGAGCCAAGGTAATCACTTAACCTTCAGCTCTGATACCACTGTAACGAACAGGGATTTTCGACCCCGAAAATCAACATAAACCCATGTTAATTATTCTGGTATCGAACATTCCAGATTATTAATAGAAAGAAGTTAGAGGGTGAGAATAGATAAGATAGAAAATTAGAATAGAAAAAGAAATAAGATCACTACAGAACAGAATCAAAGTAATACGAATCTCACAGCGGAACGAATGAAATATATTATAACATAACTTTGAAATAAAACAGTATACATACAATAACATTATCAAAGTACAACACTTACACACATCGGAAATAACAATAGCTATATATAATCCTGAAGCCACCTGCTTCAAGCTCCTCCAAGTATATCTGTAAAGACCTGAACTGCTTGACTGCCCGTACAAATTTGGGCACCTAAGAGTTTAGGGGGAAAATAAAACAAAATAAACTATGGGTCAGTCATGGGACTGGTGTGAGTAAACTCAAATCATTTAGTTTAACTTTTCAAAACCCTTTTCAAAAGAAAAGAAAATCGTAAGACTAATCCACACATGAACACGGATGGTTTTTACCTTACGATAACCAAAACACTTTTGGAAATCGATACTTCTCTGATATTATAATCATGTCTAATCACAAGTAATTAACAATCTAGCAGAACGCTTGCATCTCACGTTCCACATATATAGTATACAATCAAAATCGTAGGCTCTTATTGGAGATTGGATTTCGACTATGGCAAGATGTGGGACCACCTTCCGTTAGTGTATCTCTAGAGGCGAATACATTGGGTTCAACAAGAACATCTTGCAACCTGGCCCACGCATGACCGACCACTCATTTCGCTTGAGTGTATCAGATGTATATCACCAACGGTTGGGAGCTACCCACCGTTTCCCGAAAAGGGACAGCATCGATCATAGATAAAAGAATGAAATGAATTTTCTCTAAATAGGTGATATACACCCTAATGGGAGCAACCCACTTAGCCATGCTGCCCGACCGATTTCTGTCATTTCCCGGTTGATGAGGCTTGAGGTCATAACGTATCTTTCGCAACACCTGACTGCCATTCACTTTGAATGCCACATCGTCATACCCGCCAAATCACAAATTGATTTCCCTAAAAATACCACAGGTATAAAGCTAAGAGAAACGAATTCCTCCGCCACCAAACGTAAGTAGGTTTGAAGAGATCAACTTACGCGATCCGTTTGATATACTTTGTCAGACATTCGTCCATTCACGTTGTCCTGGGACTGGACAAACCGCATGCACTATTCTGTATAAAGGATAGCCCTTGCATAACTCCGTCTTCAATATTTGATTGCAACGCTAACGTACATACAGAGTGGTTTTCAGATAATATACCTGATCCCGGTCTCTCCGTATCGACGACGGAAAAATGGTCAAAAACTTCGATAGTCGGTGATTTAACTATCAAAGAAAAACAGGTGTGCAAACAATGATATCATTTCCAAATGGAAATTCTATCGATCAATCATCATTCAAAGGTTTATTTCTTTTAATTAAATTATCATTAATTTATCCATTTTCCCTTTCTATATATTCGTAAATTCTAAATTTCTAAATTTGGAAAAAAACATACTTTATAAATCATTTGGACCACATCACCATATTTACTTCCATTTCTTATTTCCTATACTGGAAAACATTTCTAATCCTTATTTGGAAAACGTTTCCAAACTCCTTCATTTGATTTAAACCGATGTTTAAATAAAACATCACTAAGCCAATTCAAACCATTTCCCTCATTAACTAAAGTCACTTAATCAACCTTCACTATCGAACCTTAACCATTTCTTAGTTAAAAATGAAGTCAATCAAGTTGGGGTATAACTACCTCTCAGACCTTAACTGAACAACATTTCTAACTTCGAAATAGACAAGATTCACCTTTTAAACCTTTAACAAACTTCCTTACGAAACTCTCGGATTCTATTTATGAATCCACTTCTTTATTTTAAGACATTGGTTTTAACTATAGCATTATAATTCCTTTATTCTTAAATATCCCACTTCAAAATGTAACTTTTATTTTTATTTTAACTAAATAACTAAAACACTAATCTATTAATAAATAAGTAAATCTTGATTAAACTGGAGAGTAAATATTACTCCCCCGAATTCGATATAATCGAATTCAATGTATAATTCTTTTTTTCGAATAATCTGCATTCAATGACTCCTTTTCGAATAAACTATATTCGACAACTCTTTCTTCGAATAACTATATTCGATAATCTCTCTTCGAATGACTTACATTTGATTAACTTTCTACGAATGATTTGCATTCGATTAATCTCTTTTCATTTTATTCGAATAAACTATTTCGAATAACTCCTTTTAATTAACTCATTTGGGTTAAGTCAGTTTGATTAACTCATCTTAACTAACTCAACTCGATTAACTCAACTTGATTAACTTACTTGATTAACTCAGCTTATTTAACTTACTTGATTAACTCAACTTATTTCACTGCTTTCGAATAACTAATATTCGATTAACTAATATTCGAATAACTATGCCAGTTTTTAACTTTATTTCGAACGGCTAATATTCGATTTAACTCCATTCGCTTGATTCTAGATCGCAGCGATCACAATAGTTACGCCTGACTCCCTCAGGAAACATCCGACCGCCATAGGCTATCTGCAGCCCTGCGAATTACGCTAGTAGTCGTACGAAATGGCAACACAACCTAAATAACTATGTTTGACTATCTGTATCTCAAATAACTTCATTCAATCAACTCTAATTGAATAACTAATATTCAGTTTATCCTAATTCGATTAACTCTGTTTAGTTAACTCTAATTCGATTAATTCTAAATCTAATCGATTTACTCTAACTGATTAACTCTATGTTTATTCAGTTTCAAATATCGATGTTGAAATCGATTCTTACTTCTCTATATAAGTCCTGACTTATATATTCTATTTATCCAATGATAAATATTTCATTTAATTTATAAAATATTATTTATAAATTTATCTCCTTACTTTATCTGTTAAAAATAGATTATATTTAAAATCTTTGCTTTAAATCTATATCATTGTTATACCCGTGTGCTTGCACGGGTCTAACCTTTTCAAATATAAAATCCTCTTTTACACTATTATATTCACCTTTCAAGTAGTTCCTCTTTATAATCTATTTATTTACCAAATAAATTCCTTTTTGATAATTCTATTTATTTATAAAATATTTCCTTTTTATATAAAATCCATTGATTTTATAAACAATTCCTTTTATAATCCAACTATTTTCTTTTTATTTATTTTACACATATTTCCCCTTTCTATTATATTCATTGTCAAATAAATATCCCTTTCAATTCAATTTGTAAATAGTTTACAAATATTTCTTTTTCAATCCTATCTATTTGATTTACAAATAAATATTCCTTTTATATCTATTTAGTTTCTAAATAAATATTTTCTTTTTATAAAATCTTTTGATTTATAAATAATTCTTTTTCAATATAACGTTGAAAATTTCCTTTTTAACATTCCAGTATTCCTTACGGTATTTAACATACCATATAACAATGATCTTATCATTCAACCATACAAAATCAATAACAGATTTCATATCACATCATATAACAAAATATATGAAAAACAGTAAAATAATTGTTGAGGAACCCAGTTGGGTCCCTCCGACCTGTTTCCCTGCATCCAAAGATGTTAAACAATAAAATTAACATCAATTTCATTTCACTATGAAATATTCTGCTAAACAGGATCAATATTTGATTAACGATTTATATCAATATCGTTATCTATATTTTCAATCAACTGACAAGCAGTTCAACTAAACAACCAACACACATCAAATAACTATCATTTATAAATTCTAAAAATATTTTAGGAAAATATAAACTGAGCAGAGTTAGTGAGATTACTCACCTTGGATTATTATCGTTAAATAACGATAATTGGTCACTGATTTGATTCAGGAGTTAAATTTCACCATAAATCCAAACGAGCTTCAATTTAATCCCGGTCAGTTCCATTGTGTAGTGTCTGTCCATACGATCCTTACGCAACTTACAGTTCGTCAATCTAATAAAGTATGAAAGAGATACGCATTTTAGAAGTTAACATAACATTTTAAATTTAAAATGAACTTAACCATTTATTTATTGGGCTTACTTTATATTTCCTGGCCCAACTTCCTTGAATTAAACCCAAGCCCACTCGCTCCTATACTCCATCTTCCCAAAACAAGGTCGTGACTTGCTCTAAACCTCCAACGCCATTTCCATGATTTCAACTTCAAACCTCTCCTCCTCCCTTTATTTTAAAATCAAGGAAAAATCACCACAATTCTCCTCGTCGAACACTCTTCCCTTCCATACCATCTTTGTACAGCTCGGACCGGGATTCCTCAGTGCGTCGACAGCAGCCACGGATGGCTACTGTACATCGAGTGAAAAGAAACTACACCGAACCTATTCAATTTTTGGCAATCTGAGCTACTCAATCCCCTTAATCCCAAACACTTATGGAATTCGAGCCTCAAATTCTTACATCCCCGAAAGCACGAACCCTAATATCGCTGTCATTGCAAACCGCGTACAGAAACCACACTGACCCAATAAATAGCTACATAGAAGTAAAGAGAATCCCATTGGAAACTCAAGAATACCAATCTCGTGATTTATAAATTTTTGTACGATTTGTTCATGCTTTTCAAAGATGGGTATTTTACTGTGTGAAGAAAAATGGTGCGGCGGAATATGGGTTTGACTGTGGAATGAGTTGAATTAGGTTTAGAGAAGTTAAAGGCATTATATAGGATAGAAAGAATATTTTTTATATTCGATTATTCTATTTTATTTTAAGCAATCGCTGTTTGTATTTGTCCTCTAAAATTCCTGTGATCACATACGATACCCAAAAATCACGAAAAAGTACAAGCAGCTACAGTTCGACATTACGGTCCCAACGAAACTGGTTTTGTCGAATTCCGACTCCGTTTGCTCACACAGCTTATTTTTAACCGTCAAAATACTGACTGTTTTTCACTCTAAAAACCCGTACGGCCATACAGTGACTCTAAAAATCACGAAACTTGGAATCTAGCAATAATTTAACATTGCGGATCCCACAAAATTAGTTTCGTCGAATTCCGAGGTCGTTTGCAAAACTGGCTATTTTTAAAGCTCTAAATAACCCATTTAAATAAATAAATATATTTTAAAAACATTTAAATTTAATATATTAAAATAAATATTATCATATATATTCACAATAAAATATCATACTGCTACACTGGGATTTATAACTCGATATTTCAAATCCAATGTTACATCGATATTCGATTTATATAAAAAATCATTTTAAAAGATAATTAAATCGATATAAATTATAAAGGAATTCCACAGCGACTTTTCTAAAATTTGATTTGGACATAACTAAAAATCTACACGACGAAATTTCGATTTTTCTTTTCCTTTAGAAAGATATACTTCACCAGCTCCTAGCGTTTCCTGTTACACAGAAATCCGATTTAAAATGGACCCTATACATTTAGTTGAAGTTCAGATCGCCAAATAGCGAACTGCAGCGCCATTTCGAGCTCGATTTTAATTATATTATAAGTATACGTTCAAACTGCCGTTCAAATAATATATTGGTTATTCTAATTTAATTCTAAACTGAATTAAATATCACAGATGATCCAATTCACACCATTTTGTGAATTCCACTATTTCTGAATATTTCAGAAATTAAATACATTATTATATTATTTATTTTAATTAAATATTCCATATTATTTTATTCTAGTCATTTTAAATAACCAAACCATTATTTAAATAATTAAATAAATTATTTATATCGCTGAAAATGCGGGTCGTTACATTCTCCCCCCTTAAAATAATTTCATCCTCGAAATTGCTTAGGTAGAGAACAAACCCTATTGACTAGTATACAATTATTTGTTTACTTACCAACCTTATTTTCAACTGAACTAATTTAATTTCAATTAAAATATTAATTAATTCTTATCAACGATAATTTTCTAAAATCCTGAAAATTTTCTAACACTCTAAATTTTTGGAAAATTTCGCCAGCACCTCCTTTGTACCGGTCAATAGTTCAAACCCCAACTCGCCTCTCTAGGCCTTCTCCAATCCAAAAAAAATCAAACAACCAAGTGACTTGCCAAATCGGCACATAAATCATCAAATCCACCAAAAATAAACATGTACCTTTTTGTCGGGCATATCATTAAATCCTTTTATTCTGCTATCAATTCAGCATATACCAAAGTCATTTCAATCAATGTCCAATCACTTGTTCTCAAATCCAATCATCCTATTTTCAAAACAAATCTCATTCTCAATCTCAAATTCCATTACCAATTTCAGTTCTTACTTACCCGTCCAATATACTTAAACAAATTCATAACTCAAAAATCCAACTTTATTCGAGATCGTTCTATTTCAATTCCATTTCCCTTGCTGGTATTAATTCAATTCATATTTTCTTTCACTAATTTCTTTAAATTGGTTTTCATTCAAACAATCCTTCCTGGGAGTTTTAAACCGTTTAACTTTGCTTTTCACAAAAATCAAATATCTTTTTTCAATAACTGGCTTTTCTCAAAACAATTCAAAAAAACAAAATCTTTTGTAGTAATCCGTCACTTAGAACTCGAAAATGAACACTGATGACGTGGCCAACATCATTAGAGTTATTTCCCAGCTATCGAAGTGAGTTCAATACTATATCACTTCAAAACTCAAATTTTAAACACTTTCGTTTTGAAATCTTTTTCAAAATATCATTCACGATGCGTGTAAACAAATTAAAATCTCCTAAGATCTAAAAATTCCCTTATATTTACTCAAATTCACTTACAAACACTTCTCCCAGTTTTCAGAATTTTAATTCCAATTCTGATTTAATTCAGATTTAATTAATCTGCTTTTATATTATATGAACTTAAATTGGTTATTTATATAACCATTTCCATTATAATCAACCAACACATACAACATACTATAATAATTCGAACATAAATATTTTCTTTATATCGAAATATACTTTGGGTAAAATTATCTCATTTACCCTCTTTTAAAACATACTATGTCGGTTTATCGTACTTGAGTGTTTAGAAACTCCTATCGATACAGTGGATCAAACTGATCGACCAGAATTCATAAACTACTCAACCAATAAATCTTCACAGTGTAATTTTTTTTATATCAAATAACAAATACGTTCACTCGTATATATACACTCAAACTCAATTTAGGGTATTACTAACCCCATCTCTACTGAGTTACGCCACAGAGCCAAGGTAATCACTTAACCTACAGCTCTGATACCACTATAACGAACTGGGATTTTCGACCCCGAAAATCAACATAAAACACATGTTAATTATTCTGGTATCGAACGTTCCAGATCATTAATAGAAAGAAGTTAGAGGGTGAGAATAGATAAGATAGAAAATTAGAATAGAAGAAGA
This sequence comes from Allium sativum, assembly GCA_030737875.1. Classification (NCBI taxonomy): domain Eukaryota; kingdom Viridiplantae; phylum Streptophyta; class Magnoliopsida; order Asparagales; family Amaryllidaceae; genus Allium; species Allium sativum. Next base: position 897,738,018 of record CM060912.1, read on the forward strand.
AAGAAGATCACTACAGAACAGAATCAGAGTAATACGAATCTCACAGCGGAACGAATGAAATATATTATAACATAACTTTGAAATAAAACAGTATACATATAATAACATTATCAAAGTACAACACTTACACACAGCGGAAATAACAATAGCTATATATAATTCTGAAGCCTTCTACTTCAAGCTCCTCCAAGTATATCTGTAAAGACCTGAACTGCTTGACTGCCCATACAAATTTGGGCACCCAAGAGTTTAGGGGGAAAAAAAAACAAAAAAAACTCTGGGTCAGTCATGGGACTAGTGTGAGTAAACTCAAATCATTTGGTTTAACTTTTCAAAACCCTTTTCAAAAGAAAAGATAATCGTAAGACCAATCCACACATAAACACGGATGGTTTTTACCTTACGATAACCAAAACACTTTTGGAAATCGATACTTCTCTGATATTATAATCATGTCTAATCACAAATAATTAACAATATAGCAGAATGCTTGCATCTCACGTTCCACATATATACTATACAATCAAAATCGCAGGCTCTTATTGGAGATTGGATTCCGACTATGACAAGGTATGGGACCACCTGCCGTTAGTGCATCTCTAGAGACGAATACACTGGGTTCAACAAGAACATCTTGCAACCCGGCCCACACATAGCCGACCACTCGTTTCGCTTGAATGTATCGAATGTATATCCCCAACGGTTGGAAGCTACCCACCGTTTCCCGAAAAGGGACTACATCGATCATAGATAAAAGAATGAAATGGATTTTCTCTAGATAGGTGACATATACCCTAATGGGAGCGACCCACTAAGCCATGCTACCTTCCCGATTTCTGTCATTTCCTGGTTGATGAAGCTTGAGGTCATAACGTATCTTTGCAACACCTGACCGCCATTCACTTTGAATGCCACATCGTCATACCTGCCAAATCACAAATTGATTTCCCCAAAAATACCACGTACATTTGAAGAGAACAACTTACGCGATCCGTTAGATATACTTTGTCAGGCATTCGTCCATTCATGTTGTCCTGGGACTGGACAAACTTATCTGAAAACCACTCTATATGGACGTTAGCGTTGCGATCAAATACTGAAGACGGAGTTATGCAAGGGCTATCCTGTTAATAGAATAGTGCCTTCAGTTTGTCCAGTCCCAGGACAACGTGAATGGACGAATGCCTGACAAAGTATATCTAACGGATCGCATAAGTTGTTCTCTTCAAACGTACGTGGTATTTTTGGGGAAATCAATTTGTGATTTGGTGGGTATGACGATGTGGCATTCAAAGTGAATGGCGGTCAGGTGTTGCAAAGATACGTTATGACCTCAAGCTTCATCAACCGGGCCCGATTTCTGTCATTTCCCGGTTGATGAAGCTTGAGGTCATAACGTATCTTTGCAACACATGACCGCCATTCACTTTGAATGCCACATCGTCATACCCGCCAAATCACAAATTGATTTCCCCAAAAATACCACGTACGTTTGAAGAGAACAACTTACGCGATCCGTTAGATATACTTTGTCAGGCATTCGTCCATTCACGTTGTCCTGGGACTGCACAAACCGAAGGCACTATTCTATAAACAGGATAGCCCTTGCATAACTCCGTCTTCAGTATTTGATCGCAACGCTAACGTCCATATAGAGTGGTTTTCAGATAATATATCTGATCCCGGTCTCTCCGTATTGACGACGGAAAAATGGTCAAAAACTTTGATAGTCAGTGATTTAACTATCAAAGAAAAATAGGTGTGCAAACGACGATATCATTTCCAAATGGAAATTCTATCAATCAATCATCATTCAAAGGTTTATTTCTTTTAATTAAATTATCATTAATTTATCAATTTTCCCTTTCTATATATTCGTAAATTCTAAATTTCTAAATTTGGAAAAACACATACTTTATAAATCATTTGGACCACATCACCATATTTACTTCCATTTCTTATTTCCTATACTGGAAAACATTCCTGATCCTTATTCGAAAAACATTTCCAAACTCCTTCATTTGATTTAAACCGATGTCTAAATAAAACATCACTAAGCCAATTCAAACCATTTCACTCATTAACTAAAGTCACTTAATCAACCTTCACTATCAAACCTAAACCATATCTTAGTTAAAAATGAAGTCAATCAAGTTGGGGTATAACTACCTCTCAGACCTTAACTGAACAACATTTCTAATTTCGAAATAGACAAGATTCACCTTTTAAACCTTTAACAAACTTCCTTATGAAACTCTCGGATTCTATTTATGAATCCACTTCTTTATTTTAGACATTGGTTTTAACTATAACATTATAATTCCTTTCTTCTTAAATATCCCACTTCAAAATGTAACTTTTATTTTTAATTTAACTGAATAACTAAACCACTAATCTATTAATAAATAAGTAAATCTTGATTAAACTGGAGAGTAAATATTACTCCCCTGAATTCGATATAATCGAATTCAATGTATAATTCTTTTTTTTCGAATAATCTATATTCGATAACTCTTTTTCGAATAAACTATATTCGATAACTCTTTCTTCGAATAACTATATTCGATAATCTCTCTTCAAATGATTTACATTTTATTAACTTTCTATGAATGATTTGCATTCGATTAATCTCTTTTCATTTTATTCGAATAATCTATTTCGAATAACTCTTTTGAATTAACTCATTTGGGTTAAGTCAGTTTGATTAACTCATCTTGACTAACTCAACTCGATTAACTCAACTTGATTAACTTACTTGATTAACTAAACTTATTTAACTTACTTGATTAACTCAACTTATTTAACTTCTATCGAATAACTAATATTCAATTAACTAATATTCGAATAACTATGCCAGTTTTTAACTTTATTTCGAATGGCTAATATTCGATTTAACTCCATTTGCTTGATTCTAGATCGCAGCGATAAAAATGGTTACGCCAGACTCCCTCAGGAAACATCCGACCGCCATAGGCTATCTACAGCCCTGCGAATCACGCTAGCAGTCGTACGAAATGGCAACACAACCTAAATAACTATGTTTGACTATCTCTATCTCAAATAACTACATTCGATCAACTCTAATTGAATAACTAATATTCAATTTATCCTAATTCGATTAACTCTGTTCAGTTAACTCTAATTCGATTAATTCTAAATCTAATCGATTTACTCTAACTGATTAACTCTATGTTTATTCAGTTTCAAATATCGATGTTGAAATCGATTCTTACTTCTCTATATAAGTCATAACTTATATGTTCTATTTGTCCAATGATAAATATTTCATCTAATTTATAAAATATTATTTATAAATTTATCTCCTTACTTTATATGTTAAAAACAGATTCTATTTAAAATCTTTTCTTTAAATCTATATCATGTTATACCCATGTGCGAAGCACGGGTCTAACCTTTTCAAATATAAAATCCTCTTTTATACTATTATATTCACCTTTCAAGTATTTCCTCTTTATAATCTATTTATTTACCAAATAAGTTCCTTTTTTATAATTCTATTTATTTATAAAATATTTCCTTTTTATATAAAACCCATTGATTTTATAAGCAATTCCTTTTATAGTCCAACTATTTCCTTTTTATTTTATTTTACACATATTTCCCCTTTCAATTTTATTCATTGTCAAATAAATATCCCTTTCAATTCAATTTGTAAATAGTTTACAAATATTTCTTTTTCAATCCTATCTATTTGATTTACAAATAAATATTCCTTTTATATCTATTTATTTTCTAAATTAATATTTTCTTTTTATAAAATCTTTTGATTTTATAAATAATTCTTTTTCAATATAACATTGAAAATTTCCTTTTTAACATTCCAGTATTCCTTATGGTATTTAACATACCATATAACAATGGTCTTATCATTCAACCATACAAAATCAACAACAGATTTCATATCACATCATATAACACAATATATGAAAAACAGTAAAATAATTGTTGAGGAACCCAGTTGGGTCCCTCCGACATGTTTCCCTGCATCCACAGATGTTAAACAATAAAATTAACATCAATTTCATTTCACTATGAAATATTCTGCTAAATAGAACCGATATTTGATTAACGATTTATATCTATATCGTTATCTATATTTTCAATCAACTGACTAGCAGTTCAACCAAACAACTAACAAACATCAAACAACCATCATTTATAAATTCTAAAAATATTTTAGAAAAATATAAACTGAGCAGAGTTAGTGAGATTACTCACCTTGGACTATTATCTTTAAATAACGATAATTGGTCATTGATTTGATTCAGGAGTTAAATTTCACCATAAATCCAAACGAGCTTCAATTTACTTTGGTCAGTTCCATTGTGTAGTGTCTGTCCATACGATCCCTACGCAATTTACGGTTCATCAATCTGATAACGTATGAACGAGATACGCATTTTAGAAGTTAACATACCATTTTAAATTTAAAATGAACTTAACCATTTATTAATTGGGCTTACTTTCTATTTCCTGCCCAACTTCCTTGAATTAAACCCAAGCCCACCCGCTTCTGTGCTCCATCTTCCCAAAACACTGCCATGACCTGCTCTAAACCTCAAACGCCATTTCCATGATTTCAACTCCAAACAGATCCTCCTCCCTTTATTTTAAAATCAAGGAAAAATCACTGCAATTCTCCTCGTCGAACACTCTTCCCTTCCATACCATCTTTGTACAGCTCGGATCGGGATTCCTCAGTGCGTCAACAACAACCACGGATGGTACTGTACATCAAGCAAAAAGAAACTGCACCGAACCCATTCAATTTTTGGAAACCTGAGCTACTCAATCCCCTTAATCCCAAACACTTATCGAATTCGAGCCTCAAAGTCTTACATCCCCAAAAACACGAACCCTAATATCGCTGTCATTGCAAACCGCGTACAGAAACCACACCGACCCAATAAATAGCTATATAGAAATAAAGAGAATCCCATTGGAAACTCTAGAATACCAATCTCATGATTTACAAATTTTTGTACGATTTGTTCATGCTTTTCAAAGATGGGTATTTTACCGTGTGAAGAAAAATGATGCGGCGGAATATGGGTTTGACCGTTGAATGAGTTGAATTAGGTTTAGAGAAGTTGAAGGTATTAAATAGGATAGAAATAATATTTTTTATATTTGATTATTCTATTTTATTTTAAGCAATCGCTGTTTGTATTTGTCCTCTAAAATTCCTGTGATCACATACAATACCCAAAAATCACGAAAATGTACATGCAGCTACAGTTCGACATTACGGTCCCAACGAAACTGGTTTTGTCAAATTCCAACTCCGTTTGCTCACACAGCGTATTTTTAACTATCAAAATACTGACTTTTTTTCACTCTAAAAACCCGTACGGCCATACAGTGACTCTAAAAATCATGAAACTTGGAATCTAGCAATAATTTAACATTGCGGATCCCACAAAATTAGTTTCGTTGAATTCCGAGGTCGTTTGCAAAACTGGCTATTTTTAAAGCTCTAAATAACCTATTTAAATATATAAATATATTTTAAAAAAAAATTTAATATATAAAAATAAATATTATCGTATATATTCACAATAAAATATCATACTGCTATACTGGGATTCATAACTCGATATTTCAAATCCAGTGTTACATCGATATTCGATTTATATAAAAAAATCCATTTTAAAAGATAAATAAATCAATATAAATTATAAAGGAATTCCACAACGACTTTTCTAAAATTTGATTTCGATATAACTAAAAATCTACACGATGAAATATCGAATTTTCTCTTCCATTAGAAAGATATACTTCACCAGCTCCTAGCGTTTCTTGTTTCACAGTAATCCGATTTAAAATGGACCCTGTACATTCAGTTGAAGTTCAAATCGCCAAATAGCGAACTACAACGCTAGTTCGAGCTCGATTTTAATTATATTATAATTATACGTTCAAACTGCCATAAAAATAATATATTCGTTATTCTAATTTAATCCTAAACTGAATTTAATATCACAGATGATCCAATTCATGCCATTTTGTGAATTCCACTATTTCTGACTATTTCAGAAATTAAATACATTATTATATTATTTATTTTAATTAAATATTCCATATTATTTAATTCTGGTCATTTTAAATAACCAAACCATTGTTTAAATAATTAAATAAATTATTTATATCGCTAAAAAATGTGGGTCATTACAAGTAGCAACTTCTTTTGTATTCCTAGGTTCTATATTAGATAGAATAGCTACGTGACTTACTAGATTTAATTGATTTCTAGTTCATATGTTTGAATTAATCTCTCCAATAATATTTTGTACAGGAAGATCCGGTAATACTATTGGTGGATGTAACAACCTGGAATTTCTAAACCCATTTAAAATATTTATTTTAGCTATTTTAATGGATTTTTAATATTTAAAATGATTTATTTTAAATAATAACGATATAAAATTTATTTAAATCAAAGTTAAAATGTATAAATTTATTTGATTATAAAAAGAGTTTGAATTGGCGCAGTAGTTTGAAAATTCGATTTTAAATTTCAAATGAATGTATATAATTCAATATAAATCGGATTTCAGTAAAACCAGAAACATTAGAATCTGTTTAATTATATTTTTTTAATGAATGTAAAAAATTGAGATTTCAAAATATAAATTGAAAGTTAGGTCAAGTTTAAAATTCAAAATAGTCGTTATGGAATTTATATATATTTTTAATATGATATATGCCCTTAAAAATAGCCATTTTGCAAATGACCTCCGTTTTTGACAAAACCACTTTTATTGGATCCAGAATGATAGATTATAGCTAGATTCCAATTTTCGTAATTTTCGGAATTAATATGTGAGCGTGGAAAATTTAAACGTGTTTTGTCATTTTTAGTTTGAATTAGTTCGACTAGAAGACAACCTTTTTTTCAAATGGTCACTAAATTCGACGAAATTAGTTTTGTTAGGACCGTATCGTCAAAACAGAGCTAGATTTAAGTTTCTATAATTTTTGGAGTTAGTATTTGGCCCCGGTAAATTAAAATGTACGTCTGAATTCAATATATATTGATTTATATTTTAATTTAAAGAAAAACTAATCGAAACAGTCAAATTGGCTTACGAAACATATCCCAATGTGTCCGGAATAGGGGTATTTGTCTGGGGCGACAGTCGTTGGGTTTAGTTTGGAGTTTGGACATTAAAATTCAAGATTTAATAGTAAATAAATTAAAATATTAATATAATTTTATATATAAACCTCCATTTTTCACTAAACCCAAGTCAAACCACGTTCAAGATCAAAGGAGAAAAGCAGCCATCGCTCTTGCGATTAAAGGCCGATATGCTTCCAACTTCTTCTCGGTTTTTCTTCAAATCTGGTATACGAATTTCAAAACTTTCCAAAGCAAGATCGAAGAGCTCATGGTGCTCTGCAAATCCGACGGCTATGATCAAGTTTTATTGCATGAGCAGCTCGATTTTCAAGCTGAATGGAGTCATGTTCGAAGTCCTTTTTAGACGTTGGGAGGTGATCGGAGCCGCCATGGTTGTGGGCGATGTTAGAGGAGGAGGAGCCTGACGTCATGATGGCGTGGATAGTGGTCCGGCTGCGAGATGGAGGCGCGTGAAGGTGCCCTAGGACGGGAGTGGTTTTTTGGATATCGGCTTCAAGCCTGATGAAGAAGACGGGTTGAAAAAGTAACTCAGGGGGCAGTTAGAGAAAATTAGATTAATTAGTTATATTTTATTATTTCAATAATGTAATTAATCTTTAAAACGGTTTCTCTTTCATATGAGCTAAAAATTCGCAAATTTAGTCTCACTGGAATCATAAAGAAGAGCACTACATTTCAGAACTGGTTAGAGCAGAAAAGGAGCAAATTAGAATTTGGGGCAAATTTAAACCCAAACGGTACTGAAATCATCCACAAAAGAATAACGGAGTGGAAACCAATGTGAGAACACTCACTCAAACTATTTTCATTCTGTTATTATATAATAGGTTGTAAATGGGGTTTGGTAGCTCCTTTCTTTACTTTTATGTTAAACCATGGATGATTTGATTGATTGTATTGTGTTGTGATTGTGATGATTAAAATAGATATGCATTGTATAAAATATATATGTGATGTGCAAAATATATATGTGATGTGAAAAATATATATGTGATGTGAAAAATATATATGCGTTGTATAAAATATATGTGTGTTGTATAAAATATATATGCGATGTGAAATATATACATATGCACTGTATGAAATATATATATATATATATATATATATATATGCACTGTATAAAATTGGCATGTAATAAAATAATTGTTGGATCATGAAAAATATAATTTTTAACGTATACGTGGAATGAATGAAATTGGCATGTAATGAAATAATTATTGGATCATTAAAAGTATAATTTTTAACGTATATATGGAATGAATAAAATTGTCATATAATGGAATATTCAGTTTTGATTTAAAAATTGAAATGGATGCTGGAATTGTTTTTAAAATGAATTTAAAACGTTTTATAAAATACGTTTTAAATGGAAATCGACGAAATATATTATATATATAATTAAATGGTTGAATAGAATGCGTTGCGCAGCGGCCGTTCGCGAATTTCAACCATTAAATTCAAATTGATGTAACGGGAGACCTGACCGTCGGATTCTCCTAAAACCGGAACCATTGGGTTTGTATCGAAAAGAGATTTCCAATGATTTTAATAGATTTGAAATCCAATGGTTGGATTTGGAATTATGTCTAAATCAATTTAAAAAAAGGTCGCTATGAATGCAGTTTGGTGGCCGTTATTCGAAACCGACTGTAAGGGCTTTAATAAAATTACTAAAAATATGGAAAAAAGCGAAAAATCATTATAAACGATTTGGATAGATTTTGGATGAAAAGCTCCAAGTTTGAAAAGATAAAAATATATTTTTATCGAAATGAACTAGTTATGAACTAGTATAATAATCCAATGTTTTTAAATAAATAAATTGGATTTGAAAATGTTTTTAATATAACCAGAATTTTCCAATGTATGAATTGGAATGGATTTGAATGGGAATAATCTTCCGAATATTTCGATATTGGATTACGTGATTATACGGATATTGTTAAGGAATTTAGAAGATATAGATATCGTTATTCCCAATATGATAACTGTTGGTCTCGGAAGTTGATGTCGAATATAAGCCGATATTATTTCTATTTAGAGCCATATATTTAATATTAGATTGGATTTTTGGAGTTTATAGTAAAAGATGTTTAAATAACGTGAGTTCTTTAACCCAATTAACAGTGAAGAATATGATTTGGAATTTATAATCTTTTAAATAAGATTAATGGAACTTTTCCAAAGTAAAGTTTTCCACTTTCTTACATTAAATTGGAATTGAATGGAATTCGATTTGGTAATAATCGAGATGAGCTTCTGTGAATGAACATGTAACAACCCGGAAATGCGAGCCAGTTTAAAATTTTTATTTTGGCAATTTTAGCGAATTTTGAATATTTAAAATATATTATTTTAAATAATATCAACGAGAAATTTATTTTGAATATAAATCGACGTATATATTTATATATGTCGTCGTTAGAATATAAATAATTATATATAATTACAAAAGGAATTGAAAATGGCGCGGTAGTTCGATAATTCGATTTCGAACTTCAATTGAACGTACCGGGTGCAAAATAAACCGGATTTTAATGAAACCAAAAATAATAGGATCTATTGGAGAATATCTTTCCAACGAATCCGAAAAATCGAAATTTCATAGCGGGAATCAAAAGATACGTCTAGTGGAAAGTTCTGAATAGTCGCTATGGAATTCAGGCCCTTAATAATGGGAATTTTGCAAACGACCTCGGATTTCGACGAAACCACTTTTGTTAGGACCGTATCGTCAATACGAAGCTAGAAAATATTTTTCTGGAATTTTTCGGGTTAGTATGTGACCCCGGTAAATTGAAATGCACGCTCAAATTCAATATATAGAGTTATATGTTGATTTTAACGAAAACTGATCGAAACAGTCGAATCAGCCTACGATACATATCCCATTGTGTTCGGGATAGGGGTAATACGCTATGGACGACAGGCGGTGGGCCTCGTTTAGAGGTCGAAAATAAAAGTTGCTTTTTGGGAGATAATTAAATTAAATAAAATAAAAACTCTCTCTCCTCTCCTTTATCTCTCTCTGCCCCCCCCCCCCCCCCGTTTCGATTTAATTCAAAGTAGAAAAGAAAAAAAAACTGCTCAAATCGATCGTGCCCTAGCCCTAACCATCGACACCCGTCGTCCACAGACCATGGACGACTTGTTTGTTTGATTGATGTGTTGTGAAAATTGATTGCTTTGTGGAATGATTGAATAATAAATATTCTTGTGTTGAAAGGAAATAAAATTTTTATATAGTTAAAAAAATATTTTATCGTAAAAATATATTTTTTAATGTGAATGTGAATAAATAAATAATTATAAACAAATCGGCCGATTTGTTTATATACACTGATTTGACTGATATTGATTGGGATGATAAATTTTACACATCGCCCAACTGCACAAATAAAATCTGTGTCTGATTGTTTGAAACCCCACACGGGTATTGGGACTAAATACGGCATACACTAATCCCAATAATTAGTTGTATGTCGATCGATGGATCGACAGGCTATTATAAGAGTTAGATATCTATATTTGATGCTTATACAGTGTAGTGCACTTTGGATGATGGTTGATTATTTATCGTTGCTATTATATACATGTGTTGTATGGAATCCATATAATTAACGTTATATGGTAATTGATTGGGCCTCATTCCAATTTGAAAAATAAAGAATATTATAAAATAAAGGTTCATGTGTTGACAGTACTCATCCGTTGAGATTAGTCATGTGTTGAACGAAATATTTTAACGATAAAATTTACATCTTTAATATTATAAAATAAAGGTTCATGTGTTGACAGTACTCATCCGTTGAGATTAGTCATGTGTTGAACGAAATATTTTAACGATAAAATTTACATCTTTATCATATATAGAGTTAGAAACTAACTGGAAAATAGATAAGATGAGTGGTCTCCTGGATATTGATCTGATGTTGGTTTCGGCCTTCGGGGTTAATATTCAGGGAATCGTTCTCTTACTAATTTACGGTTGGAGTCTGATTTGATATCAAACGATAGATACCATAATTTTTATAAATTACATTAAATAACAAAAATAGTCACACGTGGACAGTACTCATTCGTTGAGATTAGTCATGTGTTGACAAAAATAAATATTCATTTGTTGAATAGAATAACGGAATTATTGGAATATACAAAGCCGTGTTGATTAGAGATGCGCTATTTTGACGCGAACGATATTTATATCGATTATATTCGTTTTTGAATTGAATTGAATATAAAACGAATTTGAATTGAATTGAATATAAAACGAATTTTAATTGAATTGAATAGAAAACGAATTTGAATTGAATTGAATAGAAAATGAATTTGATTTGGATTGAATTGAATAGACAACGAATTTGAATTGAATTGAAATGACATCTAAAGGAAGATTCAAGAATAAATTTTAAAGAATTTATCTTGGATAAAATTAATGGGAACTTTTCCCTAAGAATATGAAATTTAGAAACTAGCTGTAGGTTAGTTAAGAAGAATGGTTTCCTGGGTATTGATCTGATGTTGGTTTCGGCCTTCGGGGTTAATATTTGGGGAATTGTTCTCTTACTGATTTACGGTTAGTGATTAATGAATTGGAATGAGGCGTATGTTGTGTTTGTGTAACATTTGTTTTTAATATACGCGGGTTGTTTGGAAAGGCCGGGTTTATACCCATTCTGAATAACCGATTCGACGATAAGTCGAAGATGAAGACGGTGGTCGAAGACCGGAAGTCTACACATCGTTTGGATAATTACTGACGATCCTGATTGGGCTGTACACCCAAGAGGATGGAAATAGTTGGTGGTCGTCCAGACGTACTTGGAGATCGATGGATATCCGAGGAAAGTGCCTCCGGTTTCGTTCAGACCTAGAACAAACATGTAAATGGATTATGTGCCTGACATCGGATTTTATTCTGTGTTGATTGATTTCTGTTAAATATATATCTGTTTGGCGGCGGAGAATTTATTCTCTTGCTTAACGCCCTTCTCTGAGACATACGAGCTTAGAGGTTATATATCGATAGATATCAATCGCATGGCATGAATTGCCTGTGTGGCACGCTGAGTTGCATGGATCAAGGCTTCTGTTGAAAAGCAAAGTCTTGTGGTTGATGATCAAAGCACGACCTTTGTGGCGTAGCTTTATGTATAACGTAAATTCGCGAGCCTCACACCTCGGTATGAGTTAAAAACGGGATAAGGACTGCAGGGAGAGCACGACGTTTCTTTCTAGCTTTGGTGGTGTCAGTGACTTACCAGCCCTGACATTTATATACTTTTCACCTATGTGGTTGTTGGATGAGGCGCCTCGATTTTAGGTCTGTAAGGACCGGGAAACGTGTGTTTAGGAATAACTAATCCTCAAACGTAAGAGAGAACCGGCCCTGAAGCATCCAGGGGTTACCCAGAGTGTGTAGTCCCGAGGCATTTGCTAGAATGTCTCGAAGCGGAGAGGATCTTGCCCCTTGCCTCGACTCATGACGAAAATCCAATTTCCAATACGTGTATTTCGGTTTTATTTGTAGAGCCTAGTATGGCGACATGATAGATGGTACCCATGCCGCCTAGTATTGATATTTATGATTGAAAATGTTTTGACACTATACACTTATAATAGTATCAAATGATTTGTTTTAAACGTACCAAGCATGTTTGGCTATTATAAGGGAAAACCCTATCCTTCGGCTTGCGTTGCATTGTGTGATGGGACCTGGGTCTTATAATAGCTTCATTTTTCGAAAAAGCATCGCGCTGTTCATTCTATGCACTCGTATTCTTGGGAGGAACCCGTTCCGTGTTATACGGCGTGGTCCCTTGAATTACTCTCTTTTAAAGTAAAGCTTTAAATAACTGTTTTAGTTCTCACACCAGTCACATGACTGACCTAGAGTTTATTGTTTTAACCTAAACTCTGGGTGCCCCTATTTTCGACACGGGCAGCTAGTAGTTTTGGTTTTGCAGATTTATATTCACAGGATCCTGGTTTACAGCTGGAATGATATCCGGAAAGCTCTGTATCCGTATATCACCTTCAATTGTGCTTTGTATTATTTTCCGCTGCTATGTAATTTATTGTAATCTCTGATATTTATCGAATGTAATTTATTCATTTATACTCTGTATATTCTTGTATTCTGATGGAATTGTTGTAATAAGCAATGAAATGTTCTCCCGTCTGCGTTCTGATTTGTGTGTTGTTCTCAAAGTATCCGCACTTTCCCTCACGGGGAAGTTACGGGTTCTTACAGAAGACCATTACTATTTATGGAATTTAAAAGGCCTTGCCACTATTCCACTTGTAGTAATAGTTTGATATGGAAATTTATATCAATTATATACTGTTATAATTTTTGTGAAGATTCCATTTTGATGGAAGATGATTTTGGTTTTATCGTGAACTGTGTTTTAAATAACATTTTTTCTTTAACCTGAGTAAAGGCAGGATTAACTTCCTAGAAAATTGAGAAATCATTAAGTAATGAATTGTGAAATTAAAATTGAACTAGAGTTTTAATGAATCTTTAATTAGATGTGAAGGAATGAATGGTAATAAATTTATCAAAACATGAGGTGTGGTATAAACCAAATATACTTGGTTATTGATATTGATTGCGATTGCTTGATTGTTTTGATTGTTCTTGACCAGTTTATGAGAAAAATATGCTTTTACATTTAGCATTGGGTTGGATAGAAATATTTGTATGCCAACATCTTGTGAAACACTTCATAATTTGACTATGAGACGTTTTGCGATGTGGTTGAGTTCATTTTAAATTTAATGAATGATTTTTAAATGATATTGTTCTTAAGTGAAAAGAAATGTTTTCCCGATTTGGACAGGGAACGTTTTATAAAACAGAAAGGATTTCGAGGGCTAAACTCGATGATTTCGAAATGATTTCGAAAAGTGTTATGTGTTTGACATTGTGGTTCAACACATAACCGATTAGTTGTTATTGATGATATATCTGTTTGGTAGCAGAGAATTTATTCTCTTGTTTAACACCCTTCTTTAAGAAGTACGAGCTCAAAGGTTATGTGATTAATAGTGGTTGAACATATGTGCGAATTGCTAGTGTAAAGTACTATATTTTGGAAAGTACTTGTGATTATTATGTTGCGAAATGATTTTCCCTACTTTGGGATATGAAATGGTTTAGTATGTGGCTAAAGATTCGGGGTAACCCTGAGGACTAAAAGTATGGGTGAGAGAGACCCAGGGCCTTAAATGGCGAGTGGTCAGTGTAGCCTGCTCCATAGTGGGAGGTGCACATATATATCGAGTTGGTAAGGTACATACCCTTTGCCTTGTCGACGGGGAGCACGATATTTGATTTCATACTTGTTTGTATGCATTGTGATGTTTTGGAATTCATACTTCCAAAGATTTTCGTTTAAGATCCCGAAGTGAAATCCACTTTGATATAAAGCTAGATATGTATTTCAAATGATTTGAAATAAGAATTGGGGAAATAAAGTCCAAAGGAATAATTTTTATAAAGATAATTGGATTTGGAAAAAAAAAATCTAAACTTGGGGTCAAGCCTAAATGGGTAGGTTGAGGAATTTCATGTTGTATGATGCATTGTAGAATTGTATGACTATTATTGGATGTTGCTTATGCACTGGTATTCGTGGGGTGAACCCGTTCCGTGACATGCAGCGTGGTCCCGTGATTTATCATGTTCTAAATTAAAGATTTAATAATTGTTTTTAATTCTCACACAAGTCCCATGACTGACCCGTAGTTTACTGTTTCTACCTAAACTTCGGGTGCCCATATTTTCCGCATGGGTAGCTAGTAGTTTTGGTTTTGCAGATTTTCATTTACTAGGATTTTGGATCGAAGCTTAAATCTTTGTCCAGAGCATTGATAGTCTTCCGCTATGTTATTTTATTTGTTTCCGCTGCATTGTATTACATTTACTGTAAATTTATTTTTCGCTATATTATTTTTGATACTCTGATATTCTGTACTCAGACGTAACGTTATTATGATGTTTATAAAAGTCTTCTATGTTTGCTCTATTGTGTTGTGCACCCAAAGTTAGCGTATCCGTCTTTTTGGTTCGATTTAAGTCGGTTTAACAATCAATTTGGGTCAACCGAGAAGCAGGGTCGTTACATATGGTATCAGAGCTTTGGTTAACTCAAATCGTTGGGGTGCAACTCATTAGAACAGAATAAAAGACTCATCAGAGATTGGATTAGTAATATCCTATGAAAGAAAACTCATTAGAGATAGGATCAGTAGTATCCTAGAATGAGAAACTCATTAGAAATAGGGTTAGAAATGCCCCAGAATGAGTTGTGAGTGACAAGTTTATAATTAACGTATTTGTGATTATATATATAATCCAATCTTAGAAAATATGGTTTTTGAATATATAAAAGTTATATATTTGAAAATTTAATCAATAAATTGATTGCTGGTTGTGTTGTGTGATTATTAGTTTAATTTGTAAAAATATTGGTATGATAATTAATTTAACCAATATGCGAATGAAAGGTAATCTAAGCCAAATCAGATCAAATATTGAACTAAATTAAAAATTGATTGAAATTGCATGTACGTACATGTGTATATAATGAACAGGCCATAGCATGGAAGCTAAGAAGAGGAATAAAATTGTATGCCCGACAAATAGTTACAAATTTATTGTATTTATTGGGGTTTGATGATTTTATGAGCTGATTGGCAAGCCGCTTGGGCTTTTCTTTTTCTTTAGGATTGATGAGGGCCTTGTGAGGCAAGTTGCGGTTTTACCGATCAACCCGTACAAAGGAGGTTATAGCGATTTTTTTTTGAAAATTTAGGGTGTTAGCCAAATTTTTGAGAATTAGAAAATTCTTGGAAACTGAAAAGTTGAAGAATGAAAGCTAGAATGAAAGTTGAGTTGGTTAGTTAAACAACTTTTAGCTTCGTTCCTTTTGGAGGACGAAAAGATTTTAAGTGGGGGAGATTGTAACGACCCGGAATTTCTGAACCAATTTAAAATTTTCATTTTAGCTATTTTAATGGATTTTGAATATTTATAATGATTTATTTTAAATAATAACAATTTAAAATTTATTTAAATCGAAGTTAGAATGTATAAATTTATTTTAATTATAAATAGAATTTGAATTGGCGCGGTAGTTTGAAAATTCGATTTTCAATTTCAAATAAATGTATAGAATTCAATATAAATCGGATTTCAGTAAAACCAGAAACATTAGAATCATTAAAATTATATCTTTCTAATGAATGTGAAAAATTGAGATTTCAAAATATAAATTGAAAGCTATGTCTAGTTTAAAACTCAAAATAGTCGCTATGGAATTTATATATATTTTAATATTACATATAGCCGTTATAACCTCCGTTTTTGAAGAAACCATTTTATTGGATCCGAAATGCCAAATTATAGCTAGATTCCAATTTTCATAATTTTTGGAATTAATATGTGAGCGTGGCAAATTTAAACATGTTTTGTCATTTTCAGTTTGAATTTAATCAACTAGAAAATGACCATTTTTCAAACGGTCTCTAAATTTGACAAAATTGGTTGTATTAGGACCGTATCATCAAAACATAGCTAGATTTATTTTTCTGTATTATTTGGAGTCAGTATGTGGCCCCGGTAAATTAAAATGTACATTTGAATTCAATATATATTGATTTATATTTTAATTTAAAGAAAAACTGACCGAAGCAGTCGAATTGGCTTATAAAACATATCCCATTGTGTCCAAAATGGGGGTATCTGGATAGAGGCAATAGTCGTCGGGTTTAGTTTGCAGTTTGGACATTAAAATTCTATATTTGATAGTAAATAAATTAAAATATTGATATAATTTTATATATAAACCCCCACTTTTCACTAAACCTTAGTCAAACCACGTTCACGGTCAAAGGGGAAAAGCAGCCACCACTCTTGTGATTCAAGGCCGATATGCTCCTAACTTCTTCTCGATTTTTCTTCAAATCTGATCTATGTTTTTCTAAGCTTTCCAATCTATGTATTTCAAAACTTTCCAAAGCAAGATCGAAAAGCTCATGGAGCTCTGTAAATCCGATGGCTACGATAGAGTTTTATTGCACGAGCATCTCGGTTTTTGAGCTGAATGGAGTCACGTTCGCAGTCCTTTTTAGACGCTGGGAGGTGATCGTAGCCGCCGGGGGCGATGGTAGAGGAGTAGAAGCCTGACGTCGTGATGGCAATGGATAGTGGTCCGACTACGAGATGAAGGCGCATGAAGGTTCCGTAGGATGGGAGGGGGTTTCTGGATATCGACTTCAAGCCTGATGAAGAAGACGGATTGAAAAAGTAACTAAGGGGGGGGGGGGGGGTTAGAGAAAATTAGATTAATTAATTATATTTTATTATTTCAATAATGTAATTAATCTTTAAAACATCGTATCTCTTTCATACGAGCTCAGAAATTCGCAAATTCAGTCTCGATGGAATCGTAAAGAAGAGGACTACATTTCAGAATTGGTTGGAGCAGAAAAGGAGCAAATTAGAATTTAGGGCAAATTTAAACCCGAACGGTACTGAAATCATCCACAAAAGAATGGCGGAGTGGAAACCAATGTGAGAACGCTCTCACTCAAACTATTTTCATTCTGGTATTATATAAAAGGTTGTAAATGGGGATTATTTAGCTCCTATCACTACTTTTCTGTTAAACCATGGATGATTTGATTGATTGTATTGTGTTGTGATTGTGATGATTAAAATATATATGCATTGTATAAAATATATATGCGTTTTGAAAAATATATATGTGATGTGAGAAATATATATGCGATGTGAAGAATATATATGCGTTGTATAAAATATATATGCATTGTATAAAATATATATGCGATGTGAAAAATATATATGCGATGTGAAAAATATTTATGCGTTGTATGAAATATATATATATATATATGCACTGTATAAAATTGGCATGTAATAAAATAATTATTTTATTGTGAAAAATATAATTTTTAACGTATATATGGAATGAATGAAATTAGCATGTAATGAAATAATTATTGGATCTTTAAGAGTACAATTTTGAACGTATAAATAGAATGAATAAAATTATCATATAATGGAATATTCAATCTTGATTTAAAAATTGAAATGGAAGTTGGAATCATTTTTAAAACGAATTTAAAATATTTTATAAAACACGTTTTAAATGGAAATCAATGAAATATTATATATATATATTATATAATTAAATGGTTTGAATAGAATGCGCTGTGCAGCGGCCGTTCGCAAACTTCAACCATTAACTTCAAATTGATGTAACGGGAGATCCGACCATCGGATTCTCCTAAAAACCGGAACCGTTGGGTTCGTATCGAAAAGAGATTTCCAATGATTCAAAGTCCAACGGTTGTATTTGGAATTATGTCCAAATCAATTTCAGAAAAGGTTGCTATGAATGCAGTTCGGTGGCCATTATTGGAAACCGATTGTAAGGGCCTTAATAAATTACTAAAAATATGGAAAAATTATGTAAAATCATAATAAATGATTTGGAAAGATATTGGATGAAAAACTCCAAGTTTTAAAAGATAAAAATATATTTTTATTGAAATGAACTAGTTATGAACTAGAATAATAATCCAATGTTTTAAATAAATAAATTGGATTTGAAAATGGTTTTAATACAACCAGAATTTTCCAACGTATGATGTAACAACCCAGAATTTTGGAACCAATTTAAAATTTCATTTAACAATTTTAATGGATTTTTAATATTTAAAATTATTTATTTCAAATAATAATGACTAAAAATCTATTTAAATCGAAGTTAGAACAAATATATATGTATTAATTATAAAGGAGTTTAAAATAGCACGGTAGTTCAAAAATTTGAATTTGAACTTTGACTGACTGTAAAGGATGCAAAATAAATCAAATTTTAGTGAAACCAAAATTGTTTAAATCTATTTAAAAATATATTTCCAACGAATCCTAAAAATTGAAATTTCATTGTGGGAATCAAAAGTTATGCCCAGTTTAAAATTTAGAAAAATCGCTATAGAGTTTATATATATACATATACATATTAATATAATTTATAGCCCTAAAAAATAGCCATTATGCAAACGACCTCCGTTTTCGACGAAACCACTTTTGTTGGATTCGGAATGTCAAATTATTGCTAGATTTCAATTTTCATAATTTTTAGAATTAATATGTGAGCGTGGCAAAAGAAAACGTGTTTTGTCAATTTTATTCAAATTGGATCGACCAGAAAATGGCCATTTTTCAAACGGTCTCTGAATTCGACGAATTTAATTTTGTTAGGACCGTATCGTCAAACCATAACTAGAAATTATTTTTCTCGAATTTTAGAGTCCGTATGTGGCCCCGGTAAATTTAAATGTACGATAAAATTAAATAATTAAATGATTTATATGTTAAATTAAAGAAAACAAGCTAGAGGTGATCAAACGGGCTGATGGGACCTATCCCATCGCGTCTGAAACTTGGGAATTTGCCTAGGAACAAATTTTGTAGGGCTGAAATTGTAGTTGAATAAGGTTAATGGGCTTAAACTAGAGATTTAGTATTATTTTATTATAAATTGGAAATTAAAATAACAAAACCTAACCCTAGACCTAACATGTACAGCCACCGCCAATTCTTTGATGGCCAGAAATGCCCCAAACCGTTTCATTAATCATTCTCAATCGACAAAGAAATAGACCTCGGTTCTTAGTGGAAAATTATTTCTTATAAATAATAACGACTAAAAATCTATTTAAATCGAAGTTAAAACAAATATATATGTTTTAGTTATAAAGGGAGTGTAAAATAGCACGGTAGTTTGAAAATTTGAACTTTGACTGACTGTAAAGGATGCAAAATAAATCAGATTTTAGTGAAACAAAAAATATTTAAATCTGTTTAAAAATATCTTTTTGATGAATCGGAAAAATCAGAATTTCATAGCGGGAATCAAAAGTTATGCCCAGTTTAAAATTTAGAAAAGTCGCTCTAGAATTTATATATATTTTAATATAATTTATAGCCCTTAAAAATAGCCATTTTGCAAACGACCCCCGTTTTCGACGAAACCAATTTTGTTGGATTCAGAATGTCAAATTATTGCTAGGTTTCAATTTTT
Organism: Allium sativum; assembly: GCA_030737875.1. NCBI lineage: Eukaryota > Viridiplantae > Streptophyta > Magnoliopsida > Asparagales > Amaryllidaceae > Allium > Allium sativum. Next base: position 897,758,310 of record CM060912.1, read on the forward strand.
ATAATTTTTAGAATTAATATTTGAGCGTGCAAAAGAAAACGTGTTTTGTCAATTTCAGTCAAATTGGATCAACCAGAATATGGCCATTTTTCAAACGGCCTCCAAATTCAACGAAATTAATTTTGTTAGGACCATATCTTCAAACCATAACTAGAAATAATTTTTCTGGAATTTTTAGAGTCCATATGTGGCCCCGGTAAATTTAAATGTACGATTAAATTAAATAATTAAATGATTTATATATCGAATTAAAGAAAACAAGCTAGAGATGATCAAACGGGCTGACGGGACCTAACCCATCGCATCCGGAACATGGGTATTTGCTTAGGAACAAATTTCGTTGGGCTTAAATTGGAGTTGAATAGGGTTAATGGGCTTAAACTAGAGATTTAATATTATTTTATTATAAATTGGAAATTAAAATAACAATAACTAACCCTAGACCTAACATGTACAGCCGTCGCCCATTCTTTGATGGCCAGAAATGCCCCTACCATTTCATTAATCATTCTCAATCGACAAAGAAATAGACCTTGGTTCTTAAGGGAAAATTGGAGTGAAATTTCTGAGCCTCAATCCTATATGGAGATGATCATGTATGGATTCACGGATTGGCGGGATTTCGAGCTCAAAGTGGGGATGTTCACGGAGAATTTCCGGGCTGAGGGAAGGTGAGAACTTCAAGGTGGAGCCGGCTTAGGTGGCTCGTTCGATGGCGCTCGAGGGGGTCAACTCAGATCTGGTGTTGGTGGTCTCGAGGGGGGTGCGATTTGGTAAGAAGGTGCTGCGATTTGGGTTCCTGAAGTATGAAGAAGACAACTGGGTAAGGAATGTAATTAAGGGAGAGATTAATTTAAACTAATTATTATTTATTATTTTTAATATAATTAAATTTTTAAACAATCGTATCCCTCTCAAACAGCGACAAAATTCAGAAATTTCAGTTGCGTTTGAATTAGAAAAAAGAGATCTACGCGATGGAACAGATCGGAACTGAAATGAAGAACTTTGAAAATTCAAATAAAAAGCAATGTGATATTTTTATTTTAAAACTAAAATTAATTATTTATTTCGTTGTTAAATTTATATTCATTCTATATAAAATTCATGTTGGTGTCGTGTATATATTTATTGAAATGTTGATTGTGTTGTGATTGCGATGAATCACTGAATGGAATTGTCTGTATCATGTTTGTTATGAAATAGATGGAAACAAATATATCATGTTAGAAATAAATTAGAATTGATAAATATAAAATATCATTTATGTTGTATTAGAATTGACAAATAAACATGTCATTTATATTTAATTAGAATTGGCAAATTATAAATTGTCATTTGTGTTTAAATGGGAATGTCAAATGTAAATATGTCATTTTGTTGTCAACTATAAAAATGTCTTTTTGTAGAATTAGAATTGTTAGAAATAAACATGTCATTTATGTTGTATTAGAATTGACAAAATAAGACTATAATTTTCATTGTATTTGAATTTACAATATAAAACTATCATTTTGTTGAAATTAGAATTGACAATATAAAATTGTCATTTTGTTGAAATTAGAATTGATGATATAAAATTGTCATTTTGTGAATTAGAAATATAAATATAAATATGTCGTTTTGTAAATTAAAAATGTCAAATATAAAAGTGTCATTTTTGTGGAATTAGAAATGTCAACAAAAACAAAAATTTCATTTTTATTGTTTTGTTGAATTAGAATTGTCGACAAAACAAACATATCACTTTTATGTTATATTAGAATTGTCGACAAAACAAACATATCACTTTTATGTTATATTAGAATTGAAATACAAACATATCACTTTTATGTTATATTAGAATTGAAATACAAACATATCACTTTTATGTTATATTAGAATTGAAATACAAACATATCACTTTTATGTTATATTAAAATTGAAATATGAACATATCACTTTAATGTTATATTAGAATTGAAATATGAACATATTACTTTTATGTTATATTAGAATTGAAATATAAACATATCACTTTTATGTTATATTAGAACCGAAATATAAACATATCACTTTTGTGTGAATTAGAATTGTTAAATTATATTTGTCATGTTTAACAAATTAGAATTGTTAAATTATGTTAACGATAAAATCTACATTTTACCGTATATATAAAAGATTATAATAAAAGATCATAATAAAAAGATTATAATAAAAAGATTTCAGTTTTGTTGTCACTTTGTTTAACACAACAAAAAGAGTAGAATTAAAAGATATATTTTACTGTCATTGTAGTTACAATAAAGAGAGTAAGATAGAAAGGTATGTTTTATTGTCCTTTTGGTCGCAATAAAAGATTGGTTATTAAAGAACATATTTTTACCGTAATGTTGTTGCAATAAAAAGATTATTTATTAACAATCATATTTTTATAAAAAGAAATAATATGAAAGATTATATTTTTATCGATCATAAATTTCAATAAAAAGATTAGACATAACAAAAATTACATTTTTGTTAAATAGATTCGAGTTATAAACAAAAATGACATTTTTGGTTAAATAGAATTGGGTTTGAGTAAAAATATTAATTTTGTCAAACCAGAAGTGTCAACATAAATGCCACTATCACTTGTAATCATTTTGTTAAACTATATTTGTTAACAAAATGAAATATGTCACTTTGTCAAATATAATTATTGAAACAAAAATGAACATTTTTATCAAATTAGAATTGTTGAAACAAAAATGAACATTTTTGACAAATTAAAATAGTTGAATTAAAAACATACATTTTTATCGAAGTACACATTTTTATCAAAATACACATTTAGCCAAAAAGATTGGTTGAAACAAATACATCATATTTGTTGAAACCAAATAGTTGAGATGAGAAGAACATTTTTGTCAGAATATATTAGTTGGAATAAGAATGTACATTTTGCCAAAATAAGATGGTTGAAAACAAAAATTACATTTTAAGTTAAAAAAAAGTGTTAAACACAAATAGCATTTTTGTTAAATAGGTTTGTCTTACAACAAAAATATTCATTTTGATAAAATAGAATTGTCAAAAAAAAAACGAAGGTATCACTTTTTATACATTTTGTTGAAATATGATTTATATGCAAATATAAGAATCATTTTGATTTGCATAACATACATTAGAATTTATATGCAACTATAAGAATCATTTTTATTTGCATAACATACATTAGAATTTATATGCAAATATAAGAATCATTTTGATTTGCATAACATACATAAGAATTTATGTGCAAATATAAGAATCATTTTGATTTGTATAACATACATTAGAATTTATATGCAAATATAAAAATCTCTTTTATTTGCATAACATACATTAGAATTTATATGCAAATATAAGAATCAGTTTTATCTGCATAACATACATTAAAATTCATATGCAAATATAAGAATCATATTATTAGTCAAAACATACATTAGAATTGTATGTAAATTAAAGTGACATTTTATTGTTAAATTAAATAATAGAATTCGTATGCAATTCCAAGTGACATTTGTATTGTTACGACCCGAACTTCCCCGGTCTCCGAAGAGAAGAGAAAGAACGAATTGTATTGAGAACACGACAAAATAGAACGCAGACAGAAGAACATTTCATTATATATTACAACAATTCCATCAGAATACAAGAATATACAGAGTATAAATCAATATTACACATTTACCAAATATCAGAGATTACAATAAATTAAATAGCAGCGGAAAATAATACAATACACAACTGAAGGAGATATACGGATACAAAGCTTTCCGGATATCATTCCAGTTGTAAACCAGGATCCTGCGAATATAAATATGCAAAACCAAAACTACTAGTTGCCCGTGTCAAAATAAGGACACCCAGAGTTTAGGTTAAAAACAATAAACTCCAGATCAGTCATAGGACTGGTGTGAGAACTAAAACAGTTATTAATCTTTATTTTAAAGTTAGGTAAATCAAGAGACCACGCCATATAACACGGAACGGGTTTCCTCCTAAGAATACCAGTGCATAAAACAAACAGCGCAATGCTAAATAAAGAACAATGAAGCTATTATAAGACCCAGGTCCCATCACACAATGCAAAGCAAGCCGGAGGATAGGGTTTTTACCTTATAATAGCCAAGAATGCTTGATACGTTTAAAACAAATCATTTGACACTATTATAAGTGCATAGTGTATAAAACAACTTCAAATCATAAGTATCAATCATAGACGGCATAAGCGCCCCATCCCACTATGTAGCCATATATATGATTACAACTAAAATCGAAACGTCACGTATTGGAAGTTGGATTTCCATCTGTGAACCGAGGCAAAGGATAGTCCTCTGCCGATTCGAGACGCTCTAGCCCGCCCCTCAGGACCCAGACTCAGGTGGGCCCTTGGATCGTCAGGGCCAGTCCACCGATGTGGATTTAAATGCCTGAACACTGCGTTTCCCCACCCTTTGGGGTGTCAATGAGTCCAATGACTCCATCGGTCCCGGATCGACCGATATATCCGAGGCGCCTCGCAACAGCAACAACCACATAAGTCAAACTCGTTAGGGCATGTAAAACCACTGACGCCACTTCTAGCTAGAAGGAAACGCATGCCCTCCCTGATGTCCTCTCCCATTTCTGGTTCACAACCGTGGTGTGAGGCTCGCGAATCAACGTTACACAAAGCTATGCCACACAGGCCGTTCTTTGATCATCACCCACAAGACTCTACTTTTCAACAGAAGCCTTGATCATATTTCCACTTTGGTGTGCCACACAGGCAATTCACTCCATGCATTTGATATCCATCGATATATAACCCCTGAGTTCGTACGTCTCAGAGAAGGGCGTTAAGCAAGAGATTAAATTCTCCACCGCCAAATAGATATATATTTAATAGAAATCAATCACACAGACTAAAATCCAATGTCAGACACACAGTCCATTTACAAGTCCGTTCTGGGTCTGAACGAAACCGGAGGCACCTAGTACCCCGCATATCCGTTGATCTCCAAGTACGTCTGGAAGACCACTAACTAATTCCCTCCTCTTGGGCGTACGGCCCAATCAATATCATCAGTAATCACCCAACCGACGTGAAGACCTCCGGTCTTCAACCACCGTCTTCATCTTCGACACCACGTCGAATCAGTTGTTCAGAATGGGATAAACCCGGTCTTTCTGAATAACTCACGTATATAATAAATAGGTGTTACACAAACACAACATACGCCTCATTCCAATTCATAATATTCTTTTATTCAAATATTCCTACACTTTGGGAAAGGTTCCCATTAATTTTATCAAAGATAAATTCTTTAAATTTATTCTTTAATCTTCTTTTGAATATCATTTCAAACTAGTCGGGATTAGCGAACGACACTGAAGTAATCATTTATTTTATTTCCCAATCCCAACCTATTCATCCCATGAAGTAAAACTGGTCATACTTCATATCTAACACTACGGTGTTATTGGTAAATTCAATTACCATTTCACGTTCAAATCTAATTAAAGATTTAACTATCTCCTAGAGCAGAACTGGTGATACTCCATTCTCGACCATTTTAATCTAATTAAAGATTCATTAAAACTCCACTTAGTTTTAATCTTTAACTGGGTTAAAGAATCAATGTCATTTAAAAACATGATTCACTATAAACCCAAAATCACATTTGATATTAAATACAAGGCTCTAAATAGAAAATATATCGGCTTATATCCAATATCAAATTCTACGACCAACAAATATCGTATTGGAAATAGCGATATAAATATATCTTCCAAATTCCCATAACAATATCTGTATCATCACGAAATCCAACATCGAAATATTCCGAAGACAATTTCGATTCAAATCCGTTCCAATTCACTTATTGGAAATTCTGGTTACTTTTAAAACCCTTTTCAAATTCAATTTATTTATTTAAAAATAAATAGAATTATAATTCTAGTTCAAAACTAGTTCATTTCGATAAAATCTATTTTTATCTTTTCAAATATGGAGTTTTTCATCCCAATTCTTCCCAAATCATTTCTTATGATTTTACACAAATTATTACTATTTTTAATAATTTTATCAAGGCCCTTATAGTTGATTTCTATCAACGGCCATCGATCTGCACTTACAGCGACCTTTTCCAAATTTGATTTGGACATAATTCCAAAATCCAACCGTTAGATTTCTAATTTCTAATACTTATTAGAAAGCTCTTTTCGATACGAACCCAATGGTTCGCGTTTTAGGAGAATCCAATGGTCGGATCTCCCACAATATCCATTCGAAGTCAATGGTCGAAATTCACGAACTACCGCAGCGCGGCGCGTTCTATTCAGGCCATTATATTATATATATAATATATACTTCTTCGATTTCCTTTTAAAACGTATTTTATAAATCGTTTTAAATTCGTTTTCAAAACGATAACAACTTCCTTTCAAATTCAAATCAAAATTGAATTTTTCCTTATAATTTCGTTTTAAATTCATTTCAAATGGATTTCAATTCAAATCGATTTTTAATTCAATTTCAGTTCGTTTTCAATTCAATTCAATTTTAATTCGAATTCATTTCTGTTCAATTTCAATTCGAATTCAATTCTATTTTCAATCCAATTCGAATTCATTCTATTTTCAATCCAATTCGATTTCAATTCGAATTCATTTATATTCAATTTCAATTCGATTTCAATTCGAATTCATTCATATTCAATTTCAATTCGAATTCATTCTATTTTCAATCCAATTCGAATTCTAATTCGTTTCACTTCAATTCGAATTCTAATTCGTTTCAATTCAATTTAATTCGAATTTCATTTCAAAATATTCGATTTTGAAATCACTTTTCAATATTCATTATAAAAACGAATATAATCGATATAAATATCGTTCACGTGAAAATGGCGTCAATCTAATCAACACGGCTTTTTATATTTCTATTTCAAATATTCTATTTCAAATATTTCTTTTTCAAATATTTCTATTCAAAACTGGAATGAGGCCCAATCAATTACCATAGATTTTATTTCTATGGATTTCCATACAACGCATGTATATATCAACAATGACAAATAATCAACCATCATCCAAAGTGCATTTTACACTGTATAAGCATCAAATATAAATATTCAACGCTTATAACAGTCTATCGATCAATCGATCGACATACAACTAATTATTGGGATTAGTGTATGTCATATATCACCCCAATACCCGTGTGGGGTTTCAAACAATCAAACACAGATTTTCATTGTGCAGTTGGGCAGTGTGTAAAATTTATCGCCCCAATCAGTATCAGTCAAATGTGTGTATATAACCAAATCGTCCGATTCGTTTTTAAATATTTATTTTATATACACGTTAAAAATTATATTTTTAACTATAAAATATTTTCCATATCAAATATTTTATTTCATTTCACATCACACAATCAACTACACATCAAAATCAAACAAACAAGCATACAAGCCGTCCATGGTCTGTGGACGATGGGTGTCGGGTGCTACTAAACACCGTCTGCATCCTAGTATATATTTTAACTAGAAAATAAATTAAAAGTGAGAAGTTCTCACCGACTAGCTAATCCAATACCATGAGTCTTCTTATGTAGAAGTCATCGCTGTTCTCGCCTTTTGTCACTTTCGTTGCCCGTAGCCACTACATACATAAAAAATCACATTTTATATTGTTGTTATGTATATAAAAATCATATTTTTATAATCACTCCATATGGATAAAAAATATATTTTTACATCGCTACTATATAGATAAAAATTATATTTTTACATCGCTACTATATAGATAAAAATTCTATTTTTACATCGCTACTATATAGATAAAAATTCTATTTTTACATCGATGTTCATATAATAAAGATTATATTTTTATCACGCTATTCTTCATATAAAGATTTCGCCTTTTCAAAGATCGTATCTTTATTCTTTCTACAATATAAAAATCATATTTTTAATCTTCTACTATGATAAAAATTATATTTTTCTTCTTCTACTGTAACAACCCAGAAAATACGAGCTAATTTTAAATTGGTTATTTCAAAGGAATTTGAACAATTGAAATATAATATTTCAATAAAATAGTGAATTAAAAATAGTGTGTCAGTTTGAAAATTTGAATTCAAACTTTGACTGACTGCACCGGTGCAAAATATAACGGATTTTAGTGAAACCAAAAAAATTTAAATCTGTTAATGAATATATTTCTAACGAATCTGAAAAATCGAAGTTTCATAACGGGAATCAAAAGTTATGGCCAAATGAATTTTCAGAAAGGTCGCTATAGAGAATATGTAGCCCTTGAAAATAGACATTTTGCAAACGACCTCAGAATTCGACGAAACCACTTTTGTTGGGTCCGGGATGTCAAACTATTGCTAGGTTTCGAATTTCATAATTTTTAAAGCTAGTATGTGAGCGTGGCAAAAGAAAATGTGTTTGGTCAATTTCTGTTAAATTGGATCGACCAGAAAAGGGCCATTTTTCAAACGATCTCAGAATTCGACGAAACTAGTTTTGCTGGGACCGTAGAGTCAAAACATAGCTAGATTTATTTTTCTGGAATTTTTCGAATCAGTTTGTGGCCCTGGCAAATTGAAATGTACGTTCAAATTGAATATAAAATGCTTTATACTTTAATTTGAAAAATAACTGATTGTAACAGTCGAATTGGCCCACGAAACATATCCCATTGTGTCCGAGATGGGGGTATTTAGCTAGGGGCGACAGTCGTTGGGTTTGAATTAGGTTCGAAGGTGAAAACCCTAATTTTCTGAATAATATATATATCGGTGAATCAGAAAATTCCATTCATAAATTAGAAATAAAAAAACGCGCTGAACACTCGTTATCAACGGCGACGCGTGCTCCTTTCTTCCCAACCAGATTCCGATCGCCGCAGCCCCCTACTGACGCCGCCACCACCAGCAATCGACGCCGCCGCCTCCCCTCTACAGATCCGACCAAACCTCGACCCCCCTCGTCGCCTGTGCCGCCTGAATCGCCTCCGTGAACGTCGAACCATCCCAGCGCCGCCCTGACCAGATCCGACCACCGAACTGCCTCCAACCACCACCGATCGACTCCCCTCTCCTCCCTCTTCCACGCTGTACCCTCTGATCATCATATCGTGCCTCGGTTTTCGCAAAAACTGCAAACCTAGTTTTGAACCATCGTGAAAGGTGAGTCCTTATTACATTTAAACTTTGAAAAATCATATCTTTATGGTGAGTTGATGAAATTCGATGAAACAGGAAACATCGGGACTGCAAGGAGGCTCTCTACCACATAGAAGAGACCGCGGATTTTTCTGAGCCATCTATGATTTTTAGCACTCTGAAAACCAATGTGAGAAATCTAAATTAAATGAAATTGAATGGAAAATGTCATGTATAAATTATACAAGCGAAGTATAAATTGTACACGTGTTGTATACCTCATGTACATGCGTTGTGTAAGCTATATGAGCGAAGTATGAATTATACATGCATAGTATAAATGATATGTGTGTTGAAATGCAAGTGAAGTATAGAAATAATATATATATATATATATATATATATATATATATATATATATATATGCTCCCCTCATCCACAAACCATGGACGATATTTATTGTTGTGAATTGGTGTGAAATATTGGATGTAAAATGCGAATGGTTGAATAATTGTTCATGGTTGATATTGATTGGTAGTGGTTAAAAAATACCCATTGGTGATTGAAACAAATTGGAAATAATTGTGGAAATGGAAATAAAACATGCCGCCTGCGTGCGAATTAGATGCATGAATCCCCATTGTCAAAAACCGCGAGGTTTTAAGGTAGAGCGAGGAGCCGTACTCGGGACGGTGCTGATTTAACTACCCTGCCGTTATGCTGCCGAAATTTTGAATAATATTCATGTCTTAGAATTATTTTCATATGTTTAAATTACTTTCATGCGATGAAACTAAAGTCATGTGTTGAAACCATATCCATGTGTGGAAATGCTCATGTGTTGAGAAGTTAATGTGCGAAAATTAAATTTATGTGTGAATGAATAAAGTGTATAAACAAGAAAAATCACATTTTTGTAATATATATGAAGTATGTAAAATATTCGCCTTATGTATAAATAGTTTCAACAATAAAAATTTCATCTTTCTTATATGAACAAACTATATGAAATATCCATGTGTGGAGATACTCATGTGTTGAGAAGTGAGTGTGTTGGAAAAATTCATGTGTTGAATAAAAAGATCGAACAATAAAAATTACATTTTTATTGAAACTATGAAGTGTTAAAAACATTCATGTGTTGAATAAATATTTTAGATGATAAAAATACCATTTTTTTCATATATGTGATTTGCTAAAGATATGCAAGCGTTGAAATAAATATTTGTGAAAGAAATATTATTTTTAACATGCATAGGAACTAAATAAAATAGTCATGTGTTGAAATATATTTTAGTTCGCCAAAATTATCATTTTTGAAATGTGAAGTGTTAAAAATAACCACTTGTTCAAATAAATATGCATGAGTTGAAATATTCATTAATTAGCTAATGATATGATTTTTGCCTATCCATGCAACATTAGAATGAATGGTGTTTTTAAAACAAATTGAAACAAATATGAAGTTGAATGGAAAATGATAAGTGATAAGAATTGCATATATGTACATGCATATTTATTGAATAGGTTATAGCAAAGAGGCTAGAGAAGAGGAATAAAATTTTGTGCCCGACAAATAGGTACATGTTTACTATTTTGTTTGGGTGATGATTTTATGAGCCTGTTGGCTAGCCGCTAGGATTTTTCTTTTTCTTTTTGAGATGAGACGCCCGTGTGGCTATTTGGGAATTTTCCCAGCCCCTCCCATACAAAGGAGGTTATGGTGAAATTTTCCAAAATTTAAAAGCGTTAGTGAAATATTTGAAGTGAAAACGATATAGGAATTTCCGAATGAACTATATTTATATAAATATATAAATATAAATGAAATTAAAACGAATCGTGGTCGTGCAGTTCGTGTTTTGAAACCGTGATTTCAAACGACTAGTGCTGGAGATCCGACCATTGGATTTTCCCGAAACCGCAACCGTTGGGTTCGCCTTGGAAATATCTTTCTAACGGCACCAACTTTGTAAAGATCCGACGTTGGATTGTCTGGAATGTTTAATTCAAATCTGAAGAAAAACAGTGCTAGAATCGATTATATTTTTATATAAATATAAATATAATTAAATTAAATCGAATAACGACGCTGCAGTTCATAATTTGAAACCGTGATTTCAAACGACTAGTTTGGGAGATCCGACCATCGGATTTTCCCAAATTGAAACCGTTGGATTCGTTTTGAAATGATCTTCCTAATGATATAAAATTTGTGAAGATCCAACGGTTAAATTTTCAGATATGTGTAAAACAAATTTAGTGAAAAACAGCGCTAGTGCCTCGGCACGACCTGAAACGTCGTTTAATTAAATATGGCCGTTTTAAATAAATAAAAATGGCGATATATCGTTATAAAATACTATAGACGATATAGAGTGGAAATAAACCAATTTTGTTGTGTTTGCTTGATATGTGATGGTCGAATATGTTTAACATGAAAATTATACTAAGGAACTGAAATGTGAATGTTGAATAGTTTAACTATGTGGATAATTGATTTGAAAATCTAAATATACGTGGGTTATTTGAAAAGGACGTGTTCATTCTCATTTCAAATAATCGATCGACGTTGAGAAGTCGAAGACGGTTGAAGACCGGCGATCTTCACATTGGACGGATGGGCGCTACTGATGCTCGTGATTGGAGTAGCTACCTTGAAGGAGCTGAAGTAGTAGCCGTACGGACGTATTGTTGATTGTGCGGATATGCGAGGAATTGGTGCCTCCGGTTTCGTTCAAACCCAGAACGAACTTGTAAATGGACTGTGTGTCTAACATTGGATTTTGTTCTGTGCTGATTGATCTCTGTTAAATATATATCTGTTTGGCGGCGGAGAATTTATTCTCTTGCTTAACGCCCTTCTCTGAGACGTACGAGCTCAGAGGTTATGTATTGATAGAAATCAGTCGCATGGAGTGGATTACCTGTGTGGCACGCCTAAGTGGCATATGATCAAGGCTTCTGTTGCAAAGCAAAGTCTTGTGGTTGATGATCAAAGCACAGCCTATGTGGCATAGCTTTGTGTATAACGTGAATTCGCGAGCCTCACACCCCGGTATGAGTCAAAAACGGGAGAAGGACCCAAGGAGTGCACGACGTTTCTTTCTAGCTATGGTGGAGTCAGTGGCCTACCAGCCCTAACATTTATATCTACTTTTCACCTGTGTGGTTGTTGGAATACGAGGCGCCTCGACTATAGGTCTGTAAGGACCAGGAAACGTGTGTTCAGGAATTGCTAATCCTCAAAAGTAAGAGAGGACTGGCCTTGGAGGATCCAGGGATTGCTGTGTGCGGTCCCGAGGCATTTTCTAGAGTGTCTCGAACGGAGAGGATCTTGCCCCTTGCCTCGACTCATGATGGAATCCAATTTTCGATACGAAATTGCGGATGTGATTGTATTACTAGTATGGCGACATAGTAGATGGTAGCTATGCCTCCTGGGGTTGATATTTATGATTGAATTTGCTTTTGAAAACTTATATGCACTAGTAATAATATCAAACACTTTTGTTTTATACGTATGAAGCATTTTTGGCCATTATAAGGTAAAACTCTATCCTCCAGCTTGCGTTGCATTGTGTGATGGGACCTGAGTCTTAATGGCTTCATTTTATAAAAAGCATTGCGATGATTCAATCATTTACTTTATTTCATGCACTAGCACTCATTGGAGTAAACCCGTTCCGCGAAAGTGGCGTGGTCCTTTGATTTGCCTTATTATTGATGTTAATAAGTTAAGTAGATTTCTCATACCGGTCCCACGACTGACTCGTAGTTTGTTTCACCTTGCAAACTCGGGTGCCCTCATTTTCACACGGGCAACCTAGTTACAGGTATCTGGTTCACTTTTGGCTCATGGCGAGGCTTGACTACACCGTGCTGACTATGACTTTTTCCGCCATTATTGTATATGTATTATGATTCCGCCACTGGCGATGTAGACTGATGTTTAGTTTGTGTACTCTTTATGTATGATTCTGCCTCTGGCGATGATGACTGATTATGTATTATTATGCACTAAATTGTATCCTGCACTGTGCTCTCTGATGTGGTGATATCTATATGATTCCGCTGTCATATGTGTGTAAATTATTCTATTTCTCGTTTATGCTATTATCTGTGATCTGCTAATGATGATTAATGTGTTATATTCCAATGCTTATCCTTAACACCGTGTCACGGGGTTTTGGGATCGTCACAGCTGGTATCAGAGCTTTGGTTAACCTTAGTTCTGGAGTCTAACACATTAAACACTTCGTCAAAATAGAATCAGTAGTACTCTAAGGCGAGTAGCTCATTAGAGATAGGACTAGTAATGTCCTAGAATGAGCCAAGCAGAATAGCAAAAACAATTTGATCAGTCCATCGTTATCTTTCCTTAAGTTTTCTGCTTAACCATGCAATAAAATTATCATTTCTGTAGGCTGACTCTTTTCTTGCTTGTACAGAACTTGGAAAATGGCTACCCGAGCAGCCGCTGCTAGAGGAGGCCGTGCTGGCCGTGGCAGAGGACGAGGAGAAGTCCCAGTTGAAGAAGGACCCTTGATACAACTCCCGGCCACTCAACAATTCGAGATGGACCGCGTGGCTAAGAGGTACAAGAACCTAGGAGGCAAAACCTTCTCTGGAACTGGCACTAATAGAGGCCCTTGCATGGCTAAAAACATGCGAGAAGATACTAGAGGGCCTAAGGCTCGGTGATCAAGATAAAGCTTTTATGGGCGCTTAGCTCCTACAAGAAGAAGCCGAACTATGGTGGGAAGCTCTCACCGCCGGGAATAGAAATGTTGGTAGAACCTGGGACGGATTCAAAGAACTATTCAAAGAGAAGTATGTCCCAGAGCAAGCCCTTGAGCGCATGCACGACGACTTCGCAAACCTCCAGCAGGGGGATCTCTCGGTGCAAGATTATCTGAATAAATTTACACAATTATCCCGCTATGCTCCAGAGCTCGTCGCCACTGCAAAGTCCAAGAATAAGAGGTTCATCCTCGGGCTGAAGCGACAGTACCATGATAGAGTCATGGCCCACATCAAGCTGGGGTTTAATGAATTGGTGGAAATGACGTGCAACTACGAAGACCTTGATCAAAGGCACCTGGAACAGGATCGTGCTAAAAGCCAAGCCGAAAATAAACGCAAGCCCGCTGTGAATCAAGCGGAGTTAAGCCAAGCAGCATCCTCGAAACCACAGACTGGCCGGCCGCCAAAAGGAAGCTGCTATAATTATGGCAAGGTGGGGCACTACTCCAATGTTTGCACAACCCCGAAGAGGCAGAAGACAAATTTTCAAGGTTCAAGCCAGGGCTCTCAGAACCCTCGCTCCTGCTTTAATTTCTGCAAGACAGATCATCTTGTCAAAGACTGTCCTTTGCTTAAAAAGGCTTCAGTAGCTCACGTGTATGACGGGACGAACCCGCTGGCTGCTTCCAATGGAGCAGGTAAACCCGATGTTTTGGGAGGTACCCTTACAATTAAAAATATTCCTGTTTCTGTATTGTTTGACACGAGTGCATCACGTAGTTTTATTGCTAGTAACACAATTCACAAATTAAAGTTAAAACAAAGAAAGCTTAAAGAATCGGTTGAAGTACATAATCCGATAGGAGGATCTCTTATTCTCAGTGCATATTGTAGAGTGCCAGTCTCTTATTCTTTTTATAAGTTTCCTTTCAATCTAATCGTTATGGACTTTCCTGAGTTTGATGTCATTCTCGGGCTAGATTGGTTAACGAACTACGAAGTGGAAGTAAAATGTGCCGAGAGAATCGTTAAAATTGAAACGAAGCTTGGACATATATTTATACCCTGTCATGGTTCTAATCCCAATAGAGAGGAATTTTGGTCTGCGTTAGAAGTTTTCCCCACTTCCTTAGAAAAGATTCCTGTTGTTAGAAACTATGCGGATGTGTTTGAAGAAGTCAAAAACTTACCTCCGCAAAGAGAAATAGAATTCAGAATTGATCTAATTCCCAATGCCAGACCAGTGGTACATCCAATCAGAAGAATGACTCCAAAGGAAAAAGAAGAATTAGGCGATCAAACTCGCCAACTGTTGTGGAAGGGTCTGATCAGACCTAGCTTTTCTAGTTGGGGTGCAGCTGTGGTGTTTGTCCCATAGTCAGACGGTACTCTTTGATCGTATGTTGATTACCGAGACCTCAACAAACAGACGCTCAAAAAAATACCTATTACCCCGCATCGATGATCTATTAGACCAATTAAATGGGGCGAGAGTATTTTCCCGAATGGACCTAGCTTCGGGTTTTCATCAATTGAGAATTGCAGAGGAGTGTGTTCCTTTGACAGCTTTCAGAGGTCCAGACATATTTTATGAGTGGTTAGTAATGCCGTTCGGCCTATGCAATGCTCCAGCATACTTTTTCGATCTAATGAATAGAGTGTTCAGGGGAGTTCTGAATAAATTTGTCCTCGTATTCATCAATGATATTTTAATCTACTCCAAATCAAAACCCGAGCATGAAAAACACTTAGAACAAGTATTGGAGATTCTAAGAAAGAACGTCTTCAAAGCCAAATTCTCTAAATGTGTCTTCTGGCAAGAAGAAGTGAAGTTCCTTGGCCATCTCGTGTCAAAGAAAGGGAATTCTGTAGATCCGAGCAAAATAACAGCAATTCAAGACTGGAAACAATCCACTACACCCACAGAGGTTAGAAGTTTTATGTAACGACCCGGATTTCAGAGACCTTGGATATCCGATATATCTCACATATCGAGCGTCCAAGAGTCGACAAAATCCAGATAATTATGAAAGAAAAGAAATAGATAGAAGAATAGAACTAAGAGAAGACATCAGAATCTCACAGCGGAACTTGGAACATAATATTATAACCCAAAATATTACATAACATAAGTCAAGTACATTGAAATACTTCATACATAGGGATACATGTCATCACAATTTCATACTTAACACTTGTGATACTAACTTGCAGATAATTCTACATAACATATGATAGATAAGCCAACACTTCATATCCTGCCATCCAGCTACTCCAAAGTTACTTTAGAACCTGGATCACTTGTCTACTCATAATAAATATTATGAGTACCCAAGAGTTTAAGGAAAACACAGAAAATAAACTCCGGGTCAGTCATGGACTGGTATGAGTAAACGATTTATAAACAAGTTTCAATAAATCACAATGATTCATAAGACCACGCCGTGAATACGGAACGGGTTTTTACCTTATGAGACCAAAACAGTTTGCATATTTAAACAGATATTTTGATAATGTCTAAGGTGTCCACAAATAATTCATAATCTAGTAGAATGCTTTCATCTCACATTCTACTAATAGTATACAAACAAAAACCGTTAAGTGCTTATGGATATTGGGTTCCCAACTATGACAAGGTATGGAATCACCTTCCGGAGGTGTATCTCTAGATACGAATACACGGGTTCAACAAGAACATCTTGTAACCCAGCCACACATGACCGACCACTCATTTCTCTTGAGTGTATCGAATGTATATCACCAACGGTGGTAGCAAGCCAACCGTTTCCCGAAATGGGTCAGAATCGACAATAGATTTTTAAGAAGTAAATGAAACTCTAGATCAGATGATGATACATCCTAATGGGAGCTACCCACATAGCCATGCTGCCTGCCCGATTTTTGTCATTTCCGGTTGTGAAGCTTGAAGCTAAACGTACCCTGACATTCTTTTGATTTGCTTTGAACGTCACATCGTCAAACCCGCTAATCGACTAATTGACTTCTTCAAAAATATATTACAAGTATAAAGTAAGAGAAACGAATTTCTCTACCACTTATAACTACGTTTGAAAAGATCAACGTACGTGATTAGTTAGGAGTACTCTGTCAGACATTCGTCCATACAAGTTGTCCTGGGACTGGACAAACCGAAGGTACTATTCCGTACAACCATCTTAGCCAATGTTATCTAAGATTTATACAATAGCCCTTGCATTTCTCTCCGTCTTCAATATATTCAGCATACTTGACTCGCAACGCTTATGCCAATACGGAGTGGTTCTTCGGATAATAATCCAACCGGTCTCTCCATATTAACAACGTTAAAATGGTCAAAACTTTGATAGTCGATGACTTAACTATCAAATGAAAATACATGTGCACACAACAATCTTATTTCGAATTGAAATTCCTATTTGATCAATCATCATATATGTATATATATTGATATTTCTGTGTTTACGTATCACTATCCCTTCACATCAATCAGTCGTTGACTGTAATCATTAAGAGAACAATTTCCTAAGTATAAACCCCGAAGGCCGAAACCAACATCAGATAAATCCTCAGAAAATCATTCAACTTATTAATTCAAGTCAGTTTCTAATTTCAGTAACTTCATTTGAAATTCTTATTTTCAAGAATTCATGTTCATTTAATATTTTTATTTCTAAAAATATTAACTTAACCTCTTTATTTCATATCATGTTATACCATGTGCGGAGCACGGGCTTTAATCCTTTCTAGTGAAAAATCTTCTTTTAATTTACTTCATTTTATATTAGTGTGCGGAGCACGGGCTAAACTTTACTAATCAACTTCACTTAATCAACTTGTCTTCATCAACTTTACTTGATTAACTTAACTTGATTTACTTCAATTGATTAACTTCACTTGATTAACTTCACTTGATTTAACTATTTTTAACTCGAATGTCTAACATCCGATCATCTTAAATCGAATAACTAATATTCAATTAAATTATAATCTAATTAATTAGCTAAATCAACTTTAACTCGACTCATTACTTCTATTCAACTTTATCTTGATTAACTACATCCGTTCAACTTAACTTGATTAACTACATTTAATCAACTAAACTCGATTCATCACTTCTGTTTAATCATCTCTATCTCGAATATCTAACATTCGATTCACACCGATCAGCTTATCGTTTATTTAATTATTTAAAAAAAAATTAAATAAATTATTTAACTTTAATTTTCGGACAGTCGTCTTTTCTGATCAGTTGAAATTACGTGATCTGCTTGACGGATCACTGGTTTCTGCTGTGATCTGGCATTTACCAGATCCTGTGATCTGGCTTTGTCAGATCACTCGGATTCACGTGATTGCCAAGGCAAATCACTTGTTTAACTCTATTCGACTAAAATATTCACTCCGCTTGATCTACTTATCACAAACCCCAACTGTCTGCATATATATCCATCTTATAACAACGAGCAACCTTCCCATACCCTGACTAACGTTTTCATGAGAGTTTGTTTCACGTTTTTGGGTTGCATATGTTGACAGTAGCTTGCGGTTTGGTTTGTTCTTCAAACCATACATCCCACACAGTAAAGACTAGGGTCTAACATTTCTTATACATACTGATACAATCTAGTGTGTCATCGTAATCTAAGTTACTAATCTATATAAGCATTTTTATGCGATGATCATAGTGGTTCATGTGTACATAGTCAAACATACTTGCGGAAAAACACAGCAATATGTATGCAAACAGTCAAGCAATTCATCATGGAACATAACAGCAAACATGCATGAGTGAACTAGCATCAAACCGTAATTAAAACATGAACAAACAGTGGGTTTTCCATACATGTACACAGGGTTTTTTTTCCGCAGCAAACAATGAAGGACAGCAGTGTTTTTCTACATATTATACTTAGCAACAAACATCATACAGTTTATAGCAACTTCTAGTATGATCAAAAAAGTTTAATAGTGAGAGTTTACTCACTTAAACATTGCTGAGATGTAGCATTGTTTCTAGCGTCTCATCCTTCTTTAATTCACGGGTTTGACAGCATCAATGCGTCCAGTCTCTTCTCTTTGGCTTGCGGCTTGTACATCAGCGAAATGGTTCCACTTCCTTCTCAAAGCTTGCAGCATGACAGCAGTTTCATGCTTCAATTTCTCAACATGCTTGCGGTTTACAGGTGGATAAATGGTTTCATTTCTCCTCTTAGATGCTTGCGGCATTTTACAGTTTTTATGTTTTATTTCTTTGCGGATTTAGAAGTCCTCAAAATGAAGAAGGAGCCTCCTATTTATAAACTAACCTATATTGTTTAATATAGCTTTATGATTTAGTTTAATCCACTAAAATCTTATTCTTCCTTTGTCAAAGGATATGCGCAGGAGGTGAAAGCAACAGGTGCTTTTGTTTTGTATGTACGTAGCTCGTTGGAATGGTGTAAGCCAACCATGTATATTTTCCTATATTAACTAATTTGCCTTAATCTTCCTTAATCACTAGATTGTTGCGCAGGAAAATATATGGTGAAAGCAACTTCTAACTTGTCTTGCATGGGATGGGTGAGGTGGAGCAATGCTATCCATACAAGTGTTTTATTTTATAAATCCTTAAATCTTAAACTTCCAACATCATTTGGATTTCGCAAGATGTTGTACAGCAAAAATATGTTTGAAAGCTACTTCTAGTTTTGTTTTTCATGTAAGAGCATAGGTGGATGGATGAGAGCTATGCAATGTTTCAATCTAAGGCAAACATCACTTTCATCACTTGTCCTTTGTTTCTAGAATAGGGAATTAAACAATGCATATTTTCCTAACATGATACATTACATTATTTAGCCTGCGCCCAAAATCTTGTAGCATCCATATCCCCTATTTTATTTTGCATCAATTCATTATTCTCATGTGTCCCTATCACCTAGCACTTTCTAGTTTCAACATGACGTGTCTATACTAAGGTACTTGTTCTAGAAGGCTTGGATGCATGTTTTGGGTTGTTTGAGCTATTCCTAGCTTGTACATGTGGGCTGGTCTTGGCCTTCTAATTTGTATAATGCTATGGCAATTAATTGGCTATAAGTACTAGTATTTTGTGGGCTGCTAAGGCTTTCTAGTTTGCATGATTCTATGGTATTTTATAGCCTACAAGTCCACTTGTTTGTGTGTTTTAATGTACATCAGTTTCACTTAGTTTCTATGCGCAAGCATTTGGTTGAAGTTTGGGCTTGAATGTCGCATGAAAGCATGGCTTTGGTCTAGGCAAGTTGCACTAAAATTAGTCCATGGTTTTCTCTAAATTTCACTGCTAATTCATGTCTAAAACAGGTTGCACTAAGGTCCTACAGTAGCCTAGTTACCATCTGATTAATTTCTATTTAAGTTGCAGTTGAAATTATCTCTCAGATCGATTGATTTCTCAAGTTAAAGATTCGCGACGCTTTAGTTACAGTTCCTTTAGTAACGCTTTTCTATAGCGCTTCACTAACGCTGCTATAGAGTTCTACTACTACTACTACTATTGTTGTTTACTACAGAATTTAGTTACACTAAAAGTTGTCAAGTTTTAGCGACGCTCACTGATGTTATAAATAAACTTATCACAAATTTTCGGGTCATTCAAATGAATATCCACATTAATAACTAAATTATTAATGTATTGCAAAAATTTTAGTTCTGACGTATTTTAGTTGTCGTCCGAAAATCCCGGGTCATTACAATCTTTCCCCCTTATAAAAATTTCGTCCTCGAAATTTGTAAGTAAGGCGTAAATTCAAGTTATAATTAAAGTTATAAACTTATATCCATAAATAATCAACACACATCAGCCAATTGTTATTTATCACAGTTATTTCCATAACTACTATATCGGTTACAACCGTTAGAAAACATTTCTATTAGTGCATCACTATTTCTCAACATCCATCAGTTCCTGACCATACATTGGTAAGCGAATAACTCTCTAAATATCAATCCCGAAGATCGAAATCTACATCAGATTGATACCTAGAAAATCATCCAACTTATTCAATTTCCAGTTAGGTTCTAATTTCTTAACTTCACATCTTAATTTCTCGTTGTCCATATTCTTCAAAATATCATCGATTATATTTTGAAAATAAATTCCAAATCTAATATACTTCCCTAATCTGAATTGACTCATTCAAATTTATCTGCCCCAAAATCTTATTTTACTTGAATCTATATTCAATGATGTCTACTTCCAGTTTCACTCAATTCTGTTACTAATTTATTCCTAAATTAGTTACCTACGTTTCGGGACTTGCTAAAGATCTGACTTTATTCCAAAAATCAACCAGTTCACTTCTCCTAAGTTTTAAATTACTTAAGTCTAGACTTAAATCTAGCGGAAATCTAAATTCAAATTTTATTTCTTGACTTTATTTCCTATATCAATATGATTAGATATTATTTATTTCAACCCCTTTTTCAATTTATTCTAAGGCTAACCCTAATTACCTTAACTTAAGTTGATTCCTCCTAAGTATATATATTCTATATATATAATAGCATCCAACTTTTAAAATACGCTCTCTCAACACTAACCCAAAGCCTAGGTATACGATAGCTAAGCTCTGATACCAACTGTAACGACCCGGATTTCAGAGACCTTGGATATCCGATATATCTCACATATCGAGCGTCCAAGAGTCGACAAAATCCAGATAGTTATGAAAGAAAAGAAATAGATAGAAGAATAGAACTAAGAGAAGACATCAGAATCTCACAGCGGAACTTGGAACATAATATTATAACCCAAAATATTACATAACATAAGTCAAGTACATTGAAATACTTCATACATAGGGATACATGTCATCACAATTTCATACTTAACACTTGTGATACTAACTTGCAAATAATTCTACATAACATATGATAGATAAGCCAACACTTCAGATCCTGCCATCCAGCTACTCCAAAGTTACTTTAGAACCTGGATCACTTGTCTACTCATAATAAATATTATGAGTACCCAAGAGTTTAAGGAAAACACAGAAAATAAACTCCGGGTCAGTCATGGACTGGTATGAGTAAACGATTTATAAACAAGTTTCAATAAATCACAATGATTCATAAGACCACGCCGTGAATACGGAACGGGTTTTTACCTTATGAGACCAAAACAGTTTGCATATTTAAACAGATATTTTGATAATGTCTAAGGTGTCCACAAATAATTCATAATCTAGTAGAATGCTTTCATCTCACATTCTACTAATAGTATACAAACAAAAACCGTTAAGTGCTTATGGATATTTGGTTCCCAACTATGACAAGGTATGGAATCACCTTCCGGAGGTGTATCTCTAGATACGAATACACGGGTTCAACAAGAACATCTTGTAACCCAGCCACACATGACCGACCACTCATTTCTCTTGAGTGTATCGAATATATATCACCAACGGTGGTAGCAAGCCAACCGTTTCCCGAAATGGGTCAGAATCGACAATAGATTTTTAAGAAGTAAATGAAACTCTAGATCAGATGATGATACATCCTAATGGGAGCTACCCACATAGCCATGCTGCCTGCCCGATTTTTGTCATTTTCGGTTGTGAAGCTTGAAGCTAAACGTACCCTGACATTCTTTTGATTTGCTTTGAACGTCACATCGTCAAACCCGCTAATCGACTAGTTGACTTCTTCAAAAATATATTACAAGTATAAAGTAAGAGAAAAGAATTTCTCTACCACTTATAACTACGTTTGAAAAGATCAACGTACGTGATTAGTTAGGAGTACTCTGTCAGACGTTCGTCCATACAAGTTGTCCTGGGACTGGACAAACCGAAGGTACTATTCCGTACAACCATCTTAGCCAATGTTATCTAAGATTTATACAATAGCCCTTGCATTTCTCTCCGTCTTCAATATATTCAGCATACTTGACTCGCAACGCTTATGCCAATACGGAGTGGTTCTTCGGATAATAATCCAACCGGTCTCTCCATATTAACAACGTTAAAATGGTCAAAACTTTGATAGTCGATGACTTAACTATCAAATGAAAATACGTGTGCACACAACAATCTTATTTCGAATTGAAATTCCTATTTGATCAATCATCATATATGTATATATATTGATATTTCTGTGTTTACGTATCACTATCCCTTCACATCAATCAGTCGTTGACTGTAATCATTAAGAGAACAATTTCCTAAGTATAAACCCCGAAGGCCGAAACCAACATCAGATAAATCCTCAGAAAATCATTCAACTTATTAATTCAAGTCAGTTTCTAATTTCAGTAACTTCATTTGAAATTCTTATTTTCAAGAATTCATGTTCATTTAATATTTTTATTTCTAAAAATATTAACTTAACCTCTTTATTTCATATCATGTTATACCGTGTGCGGAGCACGGGCTTTAATCCTTTCTAGTGAAAAATCTTCTTTTAATTTACTTCATTTTATATTCGTGTGCGGAGCACGGGCTAAACTTTACTAATCAACTTCACTTAATCAACTTGTCTTCATCAACTTTACTTGATTAACTTAACTTGATTTACTTCAATTGATTAACTTCACTTGATTAACTTCACTTGACTTAACTATTTTTAACTCGAATGTCTAACATCCGATCATCTTAAATCGAATAACTAATATTCAATTAAATTATAATCTAATTAATTAGCTAAATCAACTTTAACTCGACTCATTACTTCTATTCAACTTTATCTTGATTAACTACATCCGTTCAACTTAACTTGATTAACTACATTTAATCAACTAAACTCGATTCATCACTTCTGTTTAATCATTTCTATCTCGAATATCTAACATTCGATTCACACCGATCAGCTTATCGTTTATTTAATTATTTAAAAAAAATTAAATAAATTATTTAACTTTAATTTTCGGACAGTCGTCTTTTTTGATCAGTTGAAATTACGTGATCTGCTTGACGGATCACTGGTTTCTGCTGTGATCTGGCATTTACCAGATCCTGTGATCTGGCTTTGTCAGATCACTCGGATTCACGTGATTGCCAAGGCAAATCACTTGTTTAACTCTATTCGACTAAAATATTAACTCCGCTTGATCTACTTATCACAAACCCCAACTGTCTGCATATATATCCATCTTATAACAACGAGCAACCTTCCCATACCCTGACTAACGTTTTCATGAGAGTTTGTTTCACGTTTTTGGGTTGCATATGTTGACAGTAGCTTGCGGTTTGGTTTGTTCTTCAAACCATACATCCCACACAGTAAAGACTAGGGTCTAACATTTCTTATACATACTGATACAATCTAGTGTGTCATCGTAATCTAAGTTACTAATCTATATAAGCATTTTTATGCGATGATCATAGTGGTTCATGTGTACATAGTCAAACATACTTGCGGAAAAACACAGCAATATGTATGCAAACAGTCAAGCAATTCATCATGGAACATAACAGCAAACATGCATGAGTGAACTAGCATCAAACCGTAATTAAAACATGAACAAACAGTGGGTTTTCCATACATGTACACAGGGTTTTTTTTCCGCAGCAAACAATGAAGGACAGCAGTGTTTTTCTACATATTATACTTAGCAACAAACATCATACAGTTTATAGCAACTTCTAGTATGATCAAAAAAGTTTAATAGTGAGAGTTTACTCACTTAAACATTGCTGAGATGTAGCATTGTTTCTAGCATCTCATCCTTCTTTAATTCACGGGTTTGACAGCATCAATGCATCCAGTCTCTTCTCTTTGGCTTGCGGCTTGTACATCAGCGAAATGGTTCCACTTCCTTCTCAAAGCTTGCAGCATGACAGCAGTTTCATGCTTCAATTTCTCAACATGCTTGCGGTTTACAGGTGGATAAATGGTTTCATTTCTCCTCTTAGATGCTTGCGGCATTTTACAGTTTTTATGTTTTATTTCTTTGCGGATTTAGCAGTCCTCAAAATGAAGAAGGAGCCTCCTATTTATAAACTAACCTATATTGTTTAATATAGCTTTATGATTTAGTTTAATCCACTAAAATCTTATTCTTCCTTTGTCAAAGGATATGCGCAGGAGGTGAAAGCAACAGGTGCTTTTGTTTTGTATGTACGTAGCTCGTTGGAATGGTGTAAGCCAACCATGTATATTTTCCTATATTAATTAATTTGCCTTAATCTTCCTTAATCACTAGATTGTTGCGCAGGAAAATATATGGTGAAAGCAACTTCTAACTTGTCTTGCATGGGATGGGTGAGGTGGAGCAATGCTATCCATACAAGTGTTTTATTTTATAAATCCTTAAATCTTAAACTTCCAACATCATTTGGATTTCGTAAGATGTTGTACAGCAAAAATATGTTTGAAAGCTACTTCTAGTTTTGTTTTTCATGTAAGAGCATAGGTGGATGGATGAGAGCTATGCAATGTTTCAATCTAAGGCAAACATCACTTTCATCACTTGTCCTTTGTTTCTAGAATAGGGAATTAAACAATGCATATTTTCCTAACATGATACATTACATTATTTAGCCTGCGCCCAAAATCTTGTAGCATCCATATCCCCTATTTTATTTTGCATCAATTCATTATTCTCATGTGTCCCTATCACCTAGCACTTTCTAGTTTCAACATGACGTGTCTATACTAAGGTACTTGTTCTAGAAGGCTTGGATGCATGTTTTGGGTTGTTTGAGCTATTCCTAGCTTGTACATGTGGGCTGGTCTTGGCCTTCTAATTTGTATAATGCTATGGCAATTAATTGGCTATAAGTACTAGTATTTCGTGGGCTGCTAAGGCTTTCTAGTTTGCATGATTCTATGGTATTTTATAGCCTACAAGTCCACTTGTTTGTGTGTTTTAATGTACATCAGTTTCACTTAGTTTCTATGCGCAAGCATTTGGTTGAAGTTTGGGCTTGAATGTCGCATGAAAGCATGGCTTTGGTCTAGGCAAGTTGCACTAAAATTAGTCCATGGTTTTCTCTAAATTTCACTGCTAATTCATGTCTAAAACAGGTTGCACTAAGGTCCTACAGTAGCCTAGTTACCATCTGATTAATTTCTATTTAAGTTGCAGTTGAAATTATCTCTCAGATCGATTGATTTCTCAAGTTAAAGATTCGCGACGCTTTAGTTACAGTTCCTTTAGTAACGCTTTTCTATAGCGCTTCACTAACGCTGCTATAGAGTTCTACTACTACTACTACTATTGTTGTTTACTACAGAATTTAGTTACACTAAAAGTTGTCAAGTTTTAGCGATGCTCACTGATGTTATAAATAAACTTATCACAAATTTTCGGGTCATTCAAATGAATATCCACATTAATAACTAAATTATTAATGTATTGCAAAAATTTTAGTTCTGACGTATTTTAGTTGTCGTCCGAAAATCCCGGGTCATTACATTTTATGGGGTTGGCTAATTATTATCGAAAGTTCGTTAAGGATTTTTCGAAGATATCTGGTCCGTTAACAAAACTCACGAAGAAGCATGAGAAATTTAAGTGGACTTCCGACTGTGAAGAAGCTTTCCAGGAATTGAAATCGAAACTGACAACAGCTCCAGTGTTAACCATTATCGTTGGCAATCAGGATTTGACGGTTTGGACAGATGCTTCTATTAGGGGTCTTGGTGCAGTGTTAATGCATAGAGGCAAAGTAGTCTCTTATGCAAGCCGCCAACTGAAACCGCATGAGAAGAATTATGTAACTCATGATCTTGAGTTGCTAGCCATCGTTTTTGCTTTGAAAATCTGGAGGCATTATTTATTGGGCAAGAAATTTGTACTGTACACAGATCATCAATCATTGAAGTATTTATACACCCAGAAAGATCTGAATTTGAGACAGCAGCGTTGGCTAGAATTTCTTGAAGCATATGATCTATATATCCTGTATACGCTGGGGAAGGCTAAAGTTGTAGCGGATGTGCTTAGTAGAAAAACCGCAATCATTGCCAATCTTATAATTACACCTAGATTGATTGATAAGATTTCAGTCCTTTAAAAAGACGACGAATTTATTCAGAGAATCAGTCAAAGGGTCAAGGAAGGCGAAACCACAAGTTTCCGTATTGACGATAAGGGGGCTCTCAGGTTAAATGATGGGATTTGCATCCCAAATATTCCAGGCCTTCGAAGAGAGGTGCTCGATGAATGCCATAAAGCCAAACTTTGCATTCATCCTGGGGTAAGTAAAATGTACAACGATATCAAACGCACTTTCTGGTGGAAGGCAATGAAAAGGGATATTTCTTTGTATGTTAGCAGATGCCCTACTTGTCAATTAGTCAAGAGCGACCAACAGAAGCTAGCTGGATTGTTGCAACCGTTGGAAGTCCCAGGTTGGAAATGGGAACAGATTTCCATGGATTTCATAGATGGTTTGCCGCGAACCAGGAAAGGTAATGACAGCATTTGGGTAATCGTAGATCGCTTCACGAAGACTGCCCATTTCATACCTGTCAGATCCAATAGAACCGCTCAAAGTCTAGCACAAATATATTTCAAAGAAATTGTTAAGCTGCATGGAATTCCCATCAGCATAGTCAGTGATAGAGACCCAATATTTGCTATCAAATTCTGGGAGGCATTCCAGACAGAATTGGGAACGAAACTGAATATGAGCACCGCTTATCACCTTCAAACAGATGGCCAAACTGAGCGGGTGAATAGAATTTTAGAAGATTTATTGCGTGCTTGTATAATTGATTTTGGTGGGTCATGGGAAGATCACTTACATTTGGCAGAATTCTCATATAACAATAGCTATCAAGCAAGTTTGGGAATGTGGCCATTTGAAGCATTATATGGCAGACCGTGCAGATCTCCAGCATGTTGGGTAGAACCTGGCAACAGACTTGTGTTAGGACCCGATATGATTGGAGAAGCGTCTGATAAAGTCGACTTCATCAAGAAGCGATTGGGAACCGCGCAAAGCCAACAGAAAAGTTACGCAGATTCTAGAAGAAGAGATTTGACATTTGCTGTTAGTGACCATGTTTATTTGAAAGTTTCTCCGATGAGAGGAGTAATCAGATTTGGCAAAACTGGGAAGTTGGCACTGAGATTTATTGGTCCCTTTCCTATACTAGAACGAATTGGAACTCTTGCTTATAGGGTTCAATTACCAGATTGGTTGCCTGGAGTGCATGATGTGTTTCACGTATCTCAACTTAGAAGACATGTGCATGATCCGGATCTTGTTGTAGAAGAAGCAGCGCAACAGGACTTGGAAATAACTCCAGAATTAGCAGTCAGAAGAGAGCCATTAAAGATTGTTGGCAAAGAAACTAGAGAGCTAAGAAGCAAAAAAGTTCATCTAGTTAAAGTGCAGTGGAGTAGTGATCCTAGAGATTGTACTTGGGAGATTGAGGAAAGCACTAAGCAAGCTTACCCCAAATGCAGAGTGGACATCTCTGACTAACTCTGGTGCAAGGTACCTTTACAATACTTTGCATTTACATTTTGTTTCCTACTTTACTATTGTTTCCTATTCGGGGACGAAAAGTTTTAAGTAGGGGAGATTGTAACAACCCGGAAAATACGAGCCAATTTAAAAATTTTAAACTGGTTATTTCAAAGGAATTTGAACAATTGAAATAGAATATTTCAATAAAATAGTGAAGTAGAAGTAGTGTGTCAGTTTGAAAATTTGAATTCAAACTTTGACTGACTGCACCGGGTGCAAAATATAACGGATTTTACTGAAAACAAATAAATTTAAATCTGTTAATGAATATCTTTCTAACGTATCTGAAAAATCGAAGTTTCATAGCGGGAATCAAAAGTTATGGCCAAATGAATTTTCAGGAAGGTCGTTATATAGAATATGTAGCCCTTGAAAATAGACATTTTGCAAACGACCTCGGAATTCGACGAAACCATTTTTGTTGGGTCCGGGATGTCAAACTATTGCTAGGTTTCAAATTTCATAATTTTTGATGCTAGTATGTGAGCGTGGCAAAAGAAAATGTGTTTGGTCAATTTCTGTTAAATTGGATCGACCAGAAAAGGCCATTTTTCAAACGATCTCAGAATTCGACGAAACTAGTTTTGTTGGGACCGTAGAGTCAAGACATAGCTAGATTTATTTTTCTGGAATTTTCGAATCAGTTTGTGGCCCTGGAAAATTGAAATGTACGTTCAAATTGAGTATAAAATGTTTTATACTTTAATTTGAAAAATAACTGACTGTAACAGTGAATTGGCCTACGAAACATATCCCATTGTGTCTGGGATGGGGGAATTTAGCTAGAGGCGACAGTCGTTGGGTTTGAATTGGGGTTCGAAGGTGAAAACCCTAATTTTCTGAATAATATATATATCGGCGAATCAGAAAATTCCATTCATAAATTAAAAAAAAGCACAGAACCCTCATTATCAACGGCGACGCGTGCTCCTTTCTTCCCGACCAGATTCCGATCGCCGTAGCCCCCTACCGACGCCGCCAAAACCAGCAATCGACGCCGCCGCCTCCCCTCTACAGATCCGACCAAACCTCGACCCCCCTCGTCGCCTATGCCGCCTGAATCGCCTCCGTGAACGTCGAACCTTCCCAGCGCCGCCCCGACCAGATCTGACAACCGAACTGCCTCCAACCACCACCGATCGACTCCCCTCTCCTCCCTCTTCCACACTGTACCCTCTAATCATCATATTGTGCCTCGGTTTTCGCAAAAACTTCAAACCTAGTTTTGAACCATCGTGAAAGGTGAGTCCTTTATTACATTTAAACTTTGAAAAATCATATCTTTATTGTGCGTTGACGAAATTCGATGAAACAGGAAACATCGGGACCGCAAGGAGGCTCTCTACCACATAGAAGAGACCGCAGATTTTTCTGAGCCATCTACGATTTTTAGCACTCCGAAAACCAAAGTGAGAAATCTAAATTAAATGAAATTGAATGGAAAATGTCATGTATAAATTATACATGCGAAGTATAAATTATACACGTGTTGTATACCTCATGTACATGCGTTGTGTAAGCTATATGAGCGAAGTATGAATTATACATGCATAATATAAATGATATGTGTGTTGAAATGCAAGTGAAATATAGAAATAATATACATATATATATATATACACTCCCCTCATCCACAAACCATGGACGATATTTATTGTTGTGAATTGGTGTGAAATATTGGATGAAAAATGCGAATGGTTGAATAATTGTTTGTGGTTGATATTGATTGGTAGTGGTTAAAAAATAGCCATTGGTGATTGAAACAAATTGGAAATAATTGTGGAAATGGAAATAAAACATGCCGCCTGCATGCAAATTAGATGAATGAATCCCCATTGTCAAAAACCGCGAGGTTTGAAGGTAGAGTGAGGAGCCGTACTTGGGACGGTGCCGGTTTTAACTACCCTGCCGTTATGCTGCCGAAATTTTAAATAATATTCATGTGTTAGAATTATTTTCATATGTTGAAATTACTTTCATGCGATGAAACTAAAGTCATGTGTTGAAACCATATCCATGTGTGGAAATGCTCATGTGTTGAGAAGTTAATGTGCGAAAATTAAATTTATGTGTCAATGAATAAAGCGTATAAACAATAAAAATCACATTTTTATAATATATATGAAGTATGTAAAATATTCGCCTTATATATAAATAGTTTCAACAATAAAAATTTCATCTTTCTTATATGAACAAACAATATGAAATATCCATGTGTGGAGATACTCATGTGTTGAGAAGTGTGTGTTGGAAAAGTTCATGTGTTGAATAAAAAGATCAAACAATAAAAATTACATTTTTATTGAAACTATGAAGTGTTAAAAACATTCATGTGTTGAATATATATTTTAGATGATAAAAATACCATTTTTATCATATATGTGATTTGCTAAAGATATGCAAGCGTTGAAATAAATATTTGCGAAAGAAATATTATTTTTAACATGCATAGGAACTAAATAAAATAGTCATGTGTTGAAATATATTTTAGTTCGCCAAAATTATCATTTTTGAAATGTGAAGTGTTAAAAATAACCACTTGTTCAAATAAATATGCATGAGATGAAATATTCATTAATTAGCTTATGATATGATTTTTGCCTATGCATGCAACATTAGAACGAATGGTGTTTTTAAACCAAATTGAAACAAATATGAAGTTGAATGGAAAATGATAAGTGATAAGAATTGCATATATGTACATGCATATTTATTGAACAGGTTATAGCAAAGAGGCTAGAGAAGAGGAATAAAATTTTGTGCCCGACAAATAGGTACACGTTTACTGTTTTGTTTGGGTGATGATTTTATGAGACTGTTGGCTAGCCACTTGACTTTTTCTTTTTCTTTTTGAGATGAGACGCCCGTGTGGCTATTTGGGAATTTTCCCAGCCCCTCCCGTACAAAGGAGGTTATGGCGAAATTTTACAAAATTTAAAGGCATTAGTGAAATATTTGATGTGAAAACGATATAGGAATTTTCGAATGAACTATATTTATATAAATATATAAATATGAATAAAATTAAAATGAATCGTGGCCGTGCAGTTCGTGTTTTGAAACCCTGATTTCAAACGACTAGTGCAGAAGATACGACCATTGGATTTTCCCGAAACCGCAACCGTTGGGTTCGCCTTGGAAATATCTTTCTAACGGCACCAACTTTGTAAAGATCCGACGTTGGATTGTCTGGAATGTTTAATTCAAATCTGAAGAAAAACAGCGCCAGAATCGATTATATTTATATATAAATATAAATATAATTAAATTTAATCAAATAACGACGCTGTAGTTCGTAATTTGAAACCGTGATTTCAAACGCACTCGTGTGGGAGATCCGACCGTCGGATATTCCCAAAATTGAAACCGTTGGATTCGTTTTGAAATGATCTTCCTAATGATATAAAATTTGTGAAGATCCAACGGTTAAATTTTCAGATATGTGTAAAACAAATTTAGTGAAAAACAGCGCCAGTGCCTCGGCACGACCTGAAACGTCGTTTAATTAAATATGGCCGTTTTAAATAAATAAAAATGGCGATATATCGTTATAAAATACTATAGACGATATAGAGTGGAAATAAACCAATTTTGTTGTGTTTTCTTGATATGTGATGGTCGAATATGTTTAACATGAAAATTATACTAAGGAACTGAAATGTGAATGTTGAATAGTTTAACCATGTGGAAAATTGATTTGAAAATCTAAATATACGTGGATTATTTGAAAAGGCCGAGTTCATTCTTATTTCAAATAATCGATCGATGTTGAGAAGTCGAAGAGTCGAAGACGGTTGAAGACCGACGATCTTCACATTGGATGGATGGGCGCTACTGAAGCTCGTGATTGGAGTAGCTACCTTGAAGGAGATGAAGTAGTAGCCGTCCGGACGTATTGTTGATTGTGCGGATATGCGAGGAATTGGTGCCTCCGGTTTCGTTCAAACCCAGAATGAACTTGTAAATGGACTGTGTGTCTGACATTGGATTTTGTTCTGTGCTGATTGATCTCTGTTAAATATATATCTGTTTGGCGGCGGAGAATTTATTCTCTTGCTTAACGCCCTTCTCTGAGACGTACGAGCTTAGAGGTTATGTATTGATAGAAATCAGTCGCATGGAGTGGATTGCCTGTGTGGCACGCCTAAGTGGCATATGATCAAGGCTTCTGTCGCAAAGCAAAGTCTTGTGGTTGATGATCAAAGCACAACCTGTGTGGCATAGCTTTGTGTATAACGTGAATTCGCGAGCCTCACACCCCGGTATGAATCAAAAACGGGAGAAGGACCCAAGGAGTGCACGACGTTTCTTTCTAGCTATGGTGGTGTCAGTGACCTACCAGCCCTGACATTTATATCTACTTTTCACCTGTGTGGTTGTTGAGATACGAGGCGCCTCGATTATTGGTCTGTAAGGACCGGGAAACGTGTGTTCAGGAATTGCTAATCCTCAAAAGTAAGAGAGGACCGGCCTTGGAGGATCCAAGGATTGCTGTGTGCGGTCCCGAGGCATTTGCTAGAGTGTCTCGAACGGAGAGGAGCTTGCCCCTTGCCTCGACTCATGATGGAATCCAATTTCCGATACGAAATTGTGGATGTGATTATATTACTAGTATGGCGACATAGTAGATGGTAGCTATGCCGCCTGGGATTGATATTTATGATTGAATTTGCTTTTGAAAACTTATATGCACTAGTAATAATATCAAACACTTTTGTTTTATACGTATGAAGCATTTTTGGCCATTATAAGGTAAAACTCTATCCTCCGGCTTGCGTTGCATTGTGTGATGGGACCTGAGTCTTATAATGGCTTCATTTTATAAAAAGCACTGCGATGATTCAATCATTTACTTTATTTCATGCTCTAGCACTCATTGGAGTAAACCCGTTCCGCGAAAGTGGCGTGGTCCTTTGATTTGCCTTATTATTGTTGTTAATAAGTTAAGTAGATTTCTCATACCAGTCCCATGACTGACTTGTATTTTGTTTCACCTGGCAAACTCGGGTGCCCTCATTTTCACACGGGCGGCCTAGTTATCTGGTGCACTTTTGGCTCATGACGGGGCTTGACTACACCGTGCTGACTATGATTTTTTCCGCCATTATTGTATATGTATTATGATTCCGCCACTGGCGATGTAGACTGATGTTTAGTTTGTGTACTCTTTATGTATGATTCTGCCTCTAGCGATGATGACTGATTATGTATTATTATGCACTAAGTTGTATCCTGCACTGTGCTCACTGATGTGGTGATATCTGTATGATTCCGCTGTCATATGTGTGTAAATTATTCTATTTCTCGTTTATGCTATTATCTGCGATCTGCTAACGATGATTAATGTGTTATGTTCCAATGATTATCCTTAACACCATGTCACGGGGTTTCGGGATCGTCACAACTGCTTTAATAAAAATTATATTTTTATGTCATTCAAAATCAAACCTTTAAGCTATTAAAAATCAAATCCGACACAGAAAAATCAAAGGAGGAAACCGAGAAATGAAATTCAGAGAACTCACAAAATTTAGGGTTTCGAATCGGAGAATGGAGTTCGTCGATGATGGCTGGTGGAGTTGTTCGCAGGTGGGTGGGGGTTCGCCTGGGGCGGCGCGGTTCACACAGGAAGGGAGGCGGCTGGTCAGACACGGGAAGGAGGTGCGGTTTTCCGATTTGAGGGCTCGAGCTGTCGAGCAACGCGAGAAGGAGGAGGCTCGGAAAGAGGAGATGACGGAGAGAGAGAGAGAGGGGAAAGGATCGCCAGAGTGCGGCGATGCCCCGGCAGGGTGGGCGACGGTCGATCAATGGCGTGGAGGAGCAGGAATTTGACTTCGTGTTTTTTTTTCTGATTTCGATTTATGAAGAGGGGAAAGGGGAAAAGGGAATATATATTTACTATATTATTAATTTAACTTCCAACTAGGTTGACTTTTATTTTGAATCCCGATTCAAACCCAACGACCGTCATCCCTAGCGTAATACCCCCATTCCGAACACAATAAGATATGTATCGCTGTCCAATTAGACCGTTACGATCAGTTTCCGTTGAATTTAAAATATAAGTCTTTATATATTCAATTTGAACATACATTTCAATTTACCGGGGCCACATACAAACTCAAAAAATTCCAGAAAAATATTTTCTAGCTTCGTATTGATGATACGATCCTAACAAAACCAGTTTCGTCAAATTCTGAGACCGTTTGAAAAATGGCCATTTTCCAGTCGATTAAAATCAACTGAAATTGGTCAAACGCGTTTTCCTATGCCACGCTCACATATTGATTCAAAAAATTACGAATTTTGGAATCTAGCAATAACTTGACATCACGGATCCAACAAAATTGGTTTCGTCGAAATCCGAGGTCGTTTGCAAAATTTCCATTTTTAAGGGCCAGAATTCCATAGCGACTATTCTGAATTTTCAACTGGACGTATCTTTTGATTCCCGCTATGAAATTTCGATTTTCCGGATTCGTTGGAAAGATATTCTCAAATAGATTCAACTATTTTTGGTTTCACTAAAATCCGGTTTATTTTGCACCTGGTACATTCATTTGAAATTTGAAATCGAATTATCGAACTACCTCGCCATTTTCAATTCCTTTTATATATATAAATAATTATTTATATTCTAATGACGATTCATCTATATATATACGTTCGAATTCTATTCAAAGTAAATTTCTCGTCGTTATTATTTAAAATAATTCATTTTAAATAATCCAAATTCACTAAAATTGCCAAAATAAAATTTTAAATTGGCTCGCATCTCCGGGTTATTACACGTATTGTCAAACCACACATTAGAACATTTGTATAGAAAAAAGAGTCATTTCATATGTTATGATTTGAAACTATACATCCAAATAAAACATTTCTTTTTATTTGTTAAAGTTTAGAATAGAAATTTGCATACAAATAAAGGAAAAGGAAAATTTACCTTTTCATTTGTCATCATCAATATTGTCATATAAATAAACTACATTTTATTAGACATTAGATACTTGTAGGGAAATTATGTGAGTCAAATATATTTTTTATTTACCATTAGGAATATTATAACATGTTTTGTTCATTTTCATCAACATGTTTGTAGAATTTAAAATTGGTTAAATTCATTATCCAATTATTTATTTATTTATATGAACTGTAGTTGGCTTAAAACCCGCACGGGTATTGGGATGGTATTTGACGTACACTAGTCCCAATATTTAGTTGTATGTCAATCGATGGATTGACATGCTGCGATGAGCGTTATTTATTTATTTTAATGCTCACACAGTTATAAATTTCACTCTGGATGTGAATGGATGGTTTAATGATTATATATTGTCATATACATGTAATGTATGAAATCCATATAACCGAATTTATATGGTAACTGATTGAGTCACATTTCGATTCATAATATCTGTTACATATAAAGAATATTTTAAAATAAAGAACATTGTAATATAAAGAATATTTTTACATAAAGAATCCTTTTATATAAAGAATATTTGCAAATAACGAATATTTTAAAATAATATTCAACGAAGAATAAAATGATGATTTCTATGCCCGTTTTTGGTGGACAAAAGATAAAAATATATTTCTATCGAAATAAACTAGTTATTAACTAGGAATAAATCTTTTAAGTTAAGATTTAATGAAGTCTTCCAATTTATTCAATATTTAATTGGAATTAAACAAAAAAAATTAGATTTTGGGTTGTCGTGGATGGTATCTTAAAGAACACTGTTCTTAAACCCCGTATGAAAGGAATAAATCTTTGAATTAAGATTATCAGAGTTTCCAATTGTATTTCATAATTAGAATAAAATGATATGTGAATTGGGTTTATCGTGAACTATGTTTTAAGCGACATTTGTTCTTTAACCCAATTAACAGTGAAAATATAAATGGAATTTATAAGCCTCTCATTAAGATTTGAAAAGAAAATTTCCAAAGTCAAAATTTCCAATTTAATATATTAAATTGGAATTGAGTGGAAATTCGATTTGATAATTATCGAGATAGGCTTCTATAAAAGAAGCCTGTTACTATATATGTAATTTAAAAGGCTTTGCCGTTATTCCATTTATATTAATGGTCTGATATGGAGATTTATTTCGATTATGTATTGATTTGATTTCTGTGAATATTCCATATTTAATGGAAGATGATTTTGGGTTTATCGTGAACTGTGTTTTAAATGACATCGGTTCTTTAACCCAGTTAAGATAAGATTAGTTTCTTAAAATTGAAAAATCATAAAGTAATGATTTTTGATATTAAAATCAAATAGAAGTTTTAAGGAATCTTTAAAAAGAAGATTAAAGAATAAATTTAAAAGAATTTATCTTTGATAAAATTAATGGGAACCTTTCCCTAATAATATTAATATTTTATTAAAAGAATATTCTGAATTGGAATGAGGCGTATGATGTATATTTATAGCACTTGATTTTTAATTATAAAAATACGCGAGTTATTCAGAAAGACCGGGTTTAACCCATTCTAAATAATTACTACGACGATTAAAGTCAAAGACATTGAAGACGGTGGATGAAGACCAGTGATCTTCACATCGAATGGACAACTACTGATGCCCAGCATTGATTAGCTACCAGTAAAGGGGTAAAGTGGTAGTTTGTCCGGATGTACTTGTTGATTGTACGGATATGCGAGCACCTCTCTTTCGTGTTGGACATACGGGACGAGGAATATGGTGACTCCGGTTTTGTTCAGACCCAGAGCGGACTTGTAAATGGATGTGTGTCCGACATTGAATTTCATTCCATGTAATTAAATTGATTTCTATTTAATATATATCTGTGGTAGCGGAGAATTTATTCTCTTGCTTAACACCCTTCTTTGAGATGCATGAGCTCGAAGGTTATATATTGGTAGTCATGATCGCATGGCATGAATTGTCAATGTGGCATGCCAAGATGCAATTGATCGATGATTTTGTTGAAAAGCAGAGCCTTGTGGATGATGATCAAAGCATAGCCTATTTCGGCATAGCTTTGTGCATTACGTTACCTCGTGAGCCTCACACACTGGTATGAGTCAACAACCGGACAAGGGAATGTAGGGAGTGCACACGTTTCTTTCTAGCTAGAAGTGGTGTCAGCGTTTACAAGCCCTGACATTTTTATTTATGTGGATGATGGATTTCGAGGCCTCGGATTTATTGGTCGATTGTGACCATTTTATAGGTTCAATAGGACTGATAAATGTGTGTTCAGGAATTGCCAATCCACTAACGTTATTTGTGGACCGGCCCTGCAGGATCTAAGGGTTCACGGCGAGGGATCCTGAAACGTTGCTAGAGTGTCTCGAATCGGTAAGGAGATCATTTGTGACGATCTCAAAACTCCGTACGACGGAAATAAGGATAATCATTGGAATATAACACATTAATCATCATTATATAGAACAGATAATAGCATAAACAGCAAATAGAATAATTTACATCAATATGACAGCAGAATCATAATATGTAACAACATCATAACAGCACAGTGTAGGATACAACTTATTGCATAAAAGTAAATGATCAGTCTACATCGAGATCACTAGTACATATACATCATAAATACATAATAGACGTAAATCTGTCTACATCGCGATGAGTGAAAATCATATACATATAGTACTAATGGCGGAATATCACATAGCCAAAATAATGTGAAGTCAAGTCCTCGCCATACAAGCCAAAAGATGCACTCCATATTGTAGTGCAAATGCCAAAATATACCCTATTACCTATCACTAGGCTGCCCATGTAAAAATAAGGGCACCCGAGTTTGCAAAGTGAAACAAACTACGAGTCAGTCATGGGACAGGTATGAGAAATCTACTTAACTGGATAAACAACAATAACAAGGCAAATCATAGGACCACACCACTTTCGTGGAACGGGTTTACTCCAGTGATTGCCAGTGCATGAAATAAAGTAAATCTTTTGAATAACGCAATGCTTTTTATAAAAATGAAACTGTTATAAGACTCAAGTCCCATCACACAATGCAACGCAAACCGGAGGATAGAGTTTTACCTTATAATGGCCAAAATATGCTTCATACATGTAAGCAAAAGATTTTGACATTATTACTAGTGCATATACATTTCAGAAGAAAATTCAATCATAAACATCAATCCTAGACGGCATAGCTACCATCTACTATGTCTCCATATATAAGTTACAATCAAATTCATAATTTCGTATTGGAAATTTGGATTCCATCATGAGTCAAGGCAAAGGATGTACTCCTCGCCGGCTTTGAGACACTCTAGAAAATGCCCCAGAACTACACACTCTAGGTAGCCCTTGGATTCTCCAAGGCCGGTCCACACTTACGTTAGTGGATTGGCAATTCCTGAACACATGTTTCCCAGTCCTGTCAGACCTATCCATCAGCTCTGTAGAGACCGATATAATCGAGGCGCCTCACATTCCAATATCCACAAAGGTATAACAATCAACAATGTCAGGGCGAGTAAAACACTGATACCACCCATAGCTAGAAAGAAACGTCATGTCCTCCTTAGGTTCCCTTATCCCGTTTTTAACTCATACCGAGGTGTGAGGCTCGCGAATTAACTCCATACACAAAGCTACGCTATAAAGTCGTGCTTTGATCATCAACTACAATATTCGTCTTTTCAACAAAATCCTTGATCATTTGCATCTTTGCATGCCACATTGTCAATCAACTCCATACCACTGATGTCTACCGATATACAACCTCTGAGCTCGCACGTCTCAGAGAAGGGTATTAAGCAAGATAATAAATTCTCCGCTGCCAAACAAATGTATATTTAGTAGAGATCAATGAATACAGCACAGAATACACATCAGACATACATCCATTTACAAGTCCGTTCTGGGTCTGAATGAAATCGAAGGCACCTTATTCCTGCTCTCGTATGTCCAGAGAGGCCCTCGCATATCCGGACGATCAATAGGTACATCTAGACCACTACCACTGTAACCTCGTCAAGGGAGCTACCCATCTCAAAGGCATCAGTAGTAATCTACACGATGTGAAGATCATCGATCTTGCACTATCTTCATATCTTCGACATTCATTCGTCGATCAGTTATTTTAAATGAGCATTAACTCGGCCTTTTCAAATAATTCGCGTATATTAGAATTCAAATCAATTCTGTCCATTGTTAAATTATTCGACATCCACATTTCAGTTCTTTATATAATTTTTAATGTCAAACACATTCAACCATCAAATATCAAGCAAGCCCAGTAGAATCGGTTTATTTCCATTCCATATCGCCTTTAATATTTTATAACGATATATCGCTATTTTTATTTATTTAAAAATAGCGCCATTCAATTAAACGACGTTTCAGGCCATAACGTGGTCCTGGCGATGTTTTTCTATAATTTTGATTTACACATTTCTCAAAATCTAACCGTCGGATCTTAACAAAGTTGATTCCATTGGAAAGATCTCTCCAAAGCGAACACAACGGTTTCGGTTTCGGGAGAATCCGACGGTCGGATCTCTCGATATAATCATTTAAAGTTACGATTTCAAAATACGAACTACAGCATCGTTATTCGTTTTACTTAATTTATATTTATATATATAAATATAATTCATTCTGGCGCTGTTTTCATTTAGATTTGAATCAAACGTTTCACACAATCCAACCGTCGGATTTTAACAAACTTTGTATCGTTGGAAAGATTTTCCAAAGCGAACCCAACGATTCCGGTTTCGGAAAATCCGATGGTCGAATTTCTCTATATAATCGTTTAAAATTACGATTCCAAAACACGAGCTATAGCTGCGCGATTCATTTATTTAATTTATTTTTATATATGTATAAATATAATTCATTCGACGATTTCCATATCGTTTTTCACTTCAAATATTTCACTAACGCCTTTAAATTTTGGAAAATTTCGCCATAACCTCCTTTGTACAGGGAGGGGTTTGGAAATTTATTGGGCCGTATTAGGCACCCAATAAATCCTGAAAAGCATGCACATATTTATAGTGATATGTTCCAGTGTCCACAGAGGAGTGTGTATAGATCATAACTCCAGAGAATAAATTCTCGTCACCTTATAAATGGTTTTTGTACCTTAGTGACCAGAGACGTGTTTATTGTCATCTCCAGACCCATGTGGGGTTTTTATTAATCCGGCAATTTATCGTTATATTTTATATAGTCCATATCGGTCTTACGTTCAACCTGAAATATAGTCATCGCTATAGAAGCCTCTCGCTTATATGGTAAATCTTCCACCTCATCACATAAGCTCCAAATGCTTATGTGGTATATAATAGGGTATGCTATCTTCACGAAGTATGCCATGTAGTGTAGTTCAAAATAAATTATTACTATCCTATTGCGACGTTTATTATTTCACACAGAACAACAAGCACTCTGCATCCAATGACATTCACAGGAGTTTATATAATAATAAAATTGCGTAGCCAACTCATTAAGGCTTACCTATTTGTCGAACACGCAAATATATTCTTTACTCAATAGCTAATCCATATTCCTGTTCAACACATGTGTGTGTGTGTGTGTGTGTGTATATATATATATATATGCAGAACTAAACTACAAGTGATATTTTTAGCGAACAATTGTTTGTCAATATGCGGTTATTTTTAACACTTCATACATAGGATAAAAATGTTATTTTTTGCGAACAAAAAAATGTTTCAACATATATGTATTTTTAGCGAGTCGTATACATGATAAAAATGATATTTTTATCGTTCAAATTATTTATTCCACACATGAATGTTTTTAGCATTTCATATTCACAATAAAATGTCAATTTTGTTGTTCAATCCTTTTATTCAACACATGAATCCTTTTCAACATATAAATATTTTAATTAGTTAATACACATAACAAAAATTATATTTTTATCGTTAAAACAATTTATTTAAAAGATGAATATTTTATATAGTCCATACATTAGATAAAAATGTGATTTTTTATTTTCAAATAATTTATTCAACACATGAATGTCATTCAACGCATGAATATCTCAACATATGAATATCTCAATAATGCACACTTCATATACTTCACACGCATAATAAAAATGTGATTTTTGTTATCTAAACAATTTATTCAACACATGAATATAATTCAATACATGAAAATAACTCAAACACATAGATATTACTGAAAATTTTGGCAGCATAACGGTAGGGGGTTAAAAACCGGCACTGTCCCGAGTACGGCTCCTCGCACTACCTTATGCCTCGCGGCGTTCCATAAGGGGCTTATCTAAATGATCTAAGATCAATTTCATATCATATGAATTTTCCACAATAATTCCCGTTGTTACAACCACAAACAATTTCTTTCAACCACAAACAACTATTTCTAACCATTCGCATTTCAACTAATTTTCAACCATTCGCATTATCAATCAATTTCACGTCATACACAATTAATTCATATCGTCCATGGTCTGTGGACGAGGGGAGTGTGTATGTGTATATATATATATGTGTTTCATTTCCATTTCAACACATATATGATTTTTACAATGCATGTATAATTTATACATCGCTCATATAACTTATACAACGCTCATACATGTGGTGTACAACGAATATATAATTTATATTTCGCTCATAAAATTTATACAACGCATTTCCATTCCACATTGAAATAAGATTTCTCACATTGATTTTAATCCTTCTGAAATTTTTAGCTAGCTCAGAACACGTTCTAGCTTCTTCTAAAATGTAGATGATGTCGCTACGAGTCCGATGTTTCATGTTTCATCGAATTTCGTCAACATAACAAAAAGATATGATTTTTATACTAAAATCATCATTAGCAATGCTTAAAAACATTGTAAATCATTTAATTTACTTCATTCGTTACTTGATTGAAAGCTTCAAAACTAGGTTTTGATCTAGCACTCAAACGATTGCACTTGAAGATGATCGGAGTACACCACCTCGAAGAGCGTGGAACGACGCTCATGCGCGAGGGGGAGAGGTCCCACTCGATCTGATGTGGCAAGCGGGGCGGCGCACTGAAGTGTGTGACTTCGGGGAGCTCGTTCTTGACGATGGAGCGACGAGGGGTGGTGCTCCTTATATGGATTTGAAGAGGATGTAGAGATCTTCAAAAAGTTGCAAACGAGCATAAGCTAATTCGAAGTGTTTTGGCCGGAAAATGATCGGCAATGGATCGAGCTGCTTCCGTCGTCGATACAGTGGGGCGGGTTTTCTGAATTTTTTTATAATTTTAATTAATGAAAGGAAATATCCTATTCGCCAATATTTATATTATTTCAAAAATTAGTGGTTTTTCCATACGAACTCCGATTCAAACCCAACGACTGTTGCCCCTTGCTAAATACCCCCATCCCGGACACGATGGAATATGTTTCGTAGGCCCATTTGATTGTTACAGTCAGTTATTCTTAAAATTAAAATATAAAACATTCAAATTTGGATTTTAACGTACATTTTAATTTGCCGAGGCCGCATACTGATTCTAAAATTTCCCGAAAAATAAATCTAGCTAAGTTGGGATGATATGGTCCCAATAAAACCGATTTCATCGAATTCTGAGACTTTTGGAAAATGGCCATTTTCTGGTCGATCCAATTTGACTAAAATCAACCAAACACGTTTTCCTTTGCCACACTCACATATTAATTCCAAAAATTATGGAATTTGAAACCTAGCATTAAATTGACATCCTAGATCCAACAAAAGTGGTTTCGTCGAAAACGGAAGTCGTTTGCAAAATGTCTATTTTTAAGGGCTATATTTATTCTACAGCGACCATTCTGAATATTCAACTGGCCATAACTTTTGATTCCCGCTATGAAATTTCGATTTTTCAGATTCGTTAGAAAGATATTCTTAAACAGATTTAAATATTTTTGGTTTCGCTGAAATCCGTTATATTTTGCATTCTGTACGTTTAGTCAAATTTCAAATTCAAAATTTTAAACTACCTCACTATTTGTAACTCGTTATTTAATTGAAATGTTTTATTTCAATTACTCCCAATTCTTTAAAATAACCAAATTAAAAATTTTAAATTGGCTCGTATTTTCCGGGTTGTTATAATCTCCCCCACTTAAAAAAATTTCGTCCCCGGAAAGGAAACAGCAGTAAAGTAGGAAACAAAACGGAAATGCAAAGTATTGTAAATGTACCTTGCACCGGAGTTAGTCAGAGATGTTCACTCTGCAATTCGGATTAGCTTGCTTAATGCTTTCTTCTGTCTCCCAAGTACAGTCTCTAGGATCCCCACTCCACCGCACTTTAACTAAATTAACCTTCTTGTTCCTTAGCTCCTTAGTTTCTT
This sequence comes from Allium sativum, assembly GCA_030737875.1. Taxonomy (NCBI): domain Eukaryota; kingdom Viridiplantae; phylum Streptophyta; class Magnoliopsida; order Asparagales; family Amaryllidaceae; genus Allium; species Allium sativum. The sequence goes on from CM060912.1 coordinate 897,802,000, forward strand.
TGCCAATAATCTTTATCGGCTCTCTTCTAACTGCTAATTCTAGAGTAATTTCCAAGTCCTGTTGCACTGCTTCTTCTACAATAAGATCTGGATCATACACATGTTTTCTAAGTTGAGATACGTGAAATATATTATGTACTCCAGGCAGCCAATTAGGTAATTAAACCCTATAAGCGAGAGTTCCAATTCGTTCAAGTACAGGAAAGGGGCCAATAAATCTAGGTGCCAACTTCCTAGTTTTATTGAATCGGATTACTCCTCTCATCAGAGAAACTCTCAAATAAACATAATCACTAACAGCAAATGTTAAATCTCTTCTTCTAGAATCCTCATAACTTTTATGTCGGCTTTGAGCTGTTTGTAGTCGTTTCTTGATGAAATCGACTTTGTTTGAAGCTTCGCGAATCATATCGGGTCCCAACACAAGTCTATTGCTAGGTTCTACCCAAAATGCGGGAGATCTGCACGGTCTACCATATAATGCCTCAAATGGTGACATTTTCAAGCTTGCTTGATAAATATTGTTGTATGAGAACTCGGCCAAATGCAGGTGATCTTCCTATGATCTGCCAAAATCAATAATACAAGCCCGCAGTAAATCTTCCAGAATACGGTTCACAGTCTCAGTTTAGCCATCTGTTTGAGGATGATATGCAGTGCTTAGGTTCAGCCTTGTCCTCAGCTCTACTTGAAATGCCTCCCAGAATTTGCTAGTAAATAATGGGTCTCTATCACTGATTATGTTGATCGGCACTCCATGTATCTTAACAATTTCTCTGAAATAAATCTGCGCTAGACTTTGAGCGGTTCTATTAGATCTGAAAGTTATGTAATGGGAGGACTTCGTGAAACGATCTACGATCACCCAAATACTATCATTTCCTTTTCTGGTTCGGGGTAAACCATCTACGAAATCCATGGAAATCTGTTCCCACTTCCAGCTTGGAATTTCCAATGGTTGCAATAATCCAACAAGTTTCTGTTGGTCGCTTTTGACTAGTTGACAAGTAGAGCACCAGCTAACATATATAGAAATGTCCCTTTTCATTGCCCTCCACCAGAATGTTCGTTTGAGGTCATTATACATTTTGCTCACACCCGAATGGATATTCAGTTTGGACTTGTGACATTCATCCATCACTTCTTTTCGGAGCTCAGAAATATTGGGGATGCAAATTCGGCCTTTCAACCTCAGGATTCCCTGGTTATCAATCTGGAAGCTCGAGGGTTCACCTTCCTTAATCTTTTTGCCAATCCTTTGAATAAATTCATCGTCTTTCTGAAGTACAAAGACCTTATCAATTAATGACAGCGCGATTATAAGATTGGCGATGATTGTGGTTTTTCTGCTAAGCGCATCCGCTACCACATTGGCTTTCCCCGACGTATACAAAATATTTAGATCGTACGCTGCAAGAAATTCTAGCCAACGCTGTTGTCTCATATTCAAGCCTTTCTAGATGAACAAATACTTCAATGATTGATGATCAGTATATAATTCAAATTTCTCACCCAATAGATAGTGCCTCTATATTTTCATAGCGAACACGATGTCTAATAATTCAAGATCATAAGTTGCATAATTCTTCTCATGCGGCTTCAACTGACAGCTAGCATAAGCGACTACTTGGCCTCTTTGCATTAATACTGCACAAGATCTCTGATAGAAGCATCCATCCGAACCGTCAAATCCTGATTGCCATCGATAATTGTTAGTATTGGAGCAGTTGTCAATTTTAATTTCAGTTCCTGGAAAGCTTCCTCACATTCGGGAGTCCACTTAAATCTTTCATGCTTCTTTATAAGCTTTGTTAATGAACTGGATATCTTCGAAAAATCCTTAACGATTTTCCGATAATAACTAGCCAATCCCAGAAAACTTCGAACTTTCGTGGGTGTAGTTGGCTGCTTCTAGTCTTGAATTGCCATTATCTTGCTTGGATGTACAGAAATTCCTTCCTTTGACTCGACGTGGCCAAGGAACTTCACTTCCTCCTGCCAGAAGATACAATTAGAGAATTTTGCTTTGAAGACGTTCTTTCGCATAATTCCCAATACTTGTTCTAAATATTTTTCATGCTCACTTTCTGACTTGGAGTAGATTAAAATATCATCGATGAATACCAAAACAAATTTATTCAGGACTTCTTTGAACACTCTATTCATCAAATCGACGAAGTATGCTGGAGCGTTCATAAGCCGAACGGCATTACTAAACACTCATAAAATATGTCTGGACCTCTGAAAACAATCAAAGGAACACACGCTTTGGCAATTCTCAGTTGAAGGAAACCCGTAGCTAGGTCCATTCTGGAAAATACTCTCGCTCCATTTAATCGATCCAACAAATCATCGATGTGAGGTAATGGATATTTGTTCTTAAGCTTCTGTTTGTTGAGGTCTTGGTAATCAACACACAATCGGAGAGTACCGTCTGACTTAGGAACAAAAACTACAGCTGCACCACAATTAGAAAAGCTAGGTCTGATCAGACCTTTCCGTAGCAATTGTCGAGTTCGATCGCCTAATTCTTCTTTTTCTTTTAGAGTCATTCTTCAAATTGAATGCACTAATGGCCTGGAGTTCAGAATTAGATCGATTCGGAATTCAATTTCTCTTTGCGGAGGTAAGCTTTTGACTTCTTCGAACACATCCGCATAGTGTTTAATGACAGGAATATTTTCAAGAGAAGTAGGAGTAACCTCCAGAGTGGACCAAAATTCCTTCCTGTCTGTCTCTGAGCCGTAGCAGGGTATAGAAATAATATCTCCAAATCCTGTCTTAATTTCTACTATTCTTTCGGCACAACTAACCTCGGCTTCATATCTGGTTAACCAATCCAACCCAAGAATGATATCGAACTCAGAAAAATCCATAACGATCAGATCGAAAGAAAACCGGAAATAAGAATAAGAGACGGGCACTCTACAATATAGGCTGAGAATAATAGATCCTCCTATCGGATTATGAACTCTAACTGATTCTTTAAGCTTTCTTATTTTTAACTTTAACTTTTTAACAGTGTTACTTGCAATAAAACTTTGTGATGCACCAGTGTCAAATAGTACGGAAACAGGAATATTTTTAATATAAGGGTACCTCCCAAAACATCGGGTATACCTGTCCCATCCGTAATAGCTGGCGGATTCGTCCCTTCGTATATATGTGCAACATATGTATTCTTTAGCAAGGGACACTTGGCCTTGATATGCCCCTTTTGATGACAGTTGTAACACTCTCGCCTATCACCAGAATTCTGACTCGAGCTTGCCTGGGTAGTCTTCTACCGCTTTGGAGCGGTGCGCACATCAGAGTAATCGCCAGCTTGATCGCAGTTGTAGTAGCTTCCTCTGGGTGACCTATTCGTTTGTGGCTTGGCATTAGCTGCTGTGTTGCTGGATTCGGGCTGACTTTCTGAAGTCTTCCGCTTGGTTCCCGCCTGATTCTTTGTGCGGTCTATTTGCATGTTTCTCTGATCCAGGCTCTCATAGTTGCAAGCCATATCCACCATCTCAGCGAGTGTAAGGTTAACATGGCTCATTGCCCTATCCTGATATTTGCGTTGAAGTCCATGAATGAACCTCTTATTCTTTGCCTTTACAGTTTGAACAAGCTCTGGAGCATAGCGGGATAGCTGAGTGAACCTATTGTGGTAGTCCTAGATGGTGCGATCTCCCTGCTGGAGATTGGCAAACTCATCATACAAGCGTTCCATCTCCATCTCCTGCTCTGGAACAAACTTCTCTTTTAACAATGTTTTGAATTCATTCCATGTCATCTCTACTGCTTCCTCATTTAAGGTTATGGCGTCCTACCAGAGTTGGGTCTCGTCCTGCAGTAGCCAAGCACCCATAACTTTTCCGATGATCCTCAAGACCCATGCCCCTGAAGATCTTCTCACAAGTGTTCAACCAGCCCAAGGCTTCAATTGCAGTTCCAGTGCCTGTAAATGGCTTGCCTCCTAGATTCCTATGTCTTTCCCACTCGGTCTAACTCAAACGGTCGAGGGGGTGCAGTGGCTGTGGCTGAACGAAAGGCTCTGGGACAACGGGGATATTCCCTCGTCCTCCGCCTCGACCTCCTCGGCCTGCTCTACCTATAGCTGCAGCTTCCCTTGTAGCCATCTAAGTCAAGTTCTGTACAAGAAAGGAAAAAGTCATGCTCACAGAAATGATAATTTTAAGACATGGTAAAAGCAGAAAAATATATGAAAAGATAACGATGTACTGATCCAGTTATTTTGCTATTCTGCTTAGCTCATTCTACGACATTACTAATTGTAATAGCCCGCACCTCCGTTCATGCAAGATATTGTCCCTAACTTAGCCACCTTATAGGTGTGGGGTTTTGTTCCTCTAAAGGCCTCGGCTAAGTTTCGAGATCCGCCAACACATGGCGTTGCCACACAGGCTGAGCCAACCTCCCTACTAACACTGATATTATCCCTACTTTGCCACCTCTCAGGTGTAGGGTTTTCCATCACTAGGCCTCGGCATTAGTAAGAAATGATCTCTACTATATAAGTACCCACTTCACACAGGCTTCCACGATGTGGGACTTAGGGGGTGTTACATTCTCCCCTCCTACAGAGCCCGACATCCCTGTTGGCTCACAAACACCTCCCCCAGGCGCTGTGGTCCACCTAAGAGCCACAATTTCAACTAGGTATTGGCTCTGATACCACTGTAACAGCCCACACCTCCGTTCACACAAGATATTGTCCCCACCTTAGCTACCGTATAGGTGTGGGGTTTTATTCCTCAAAAGGCCTCGGCCAAGTTTCGAGATCCGCCAACACATGGCATTGCCACATAGGCTGAGCCAACCTCCCTACTAACACCGATATTTTCCCTACTTTGCCACCTCTCAGGTGTAGGGTTTTCCATCACTAGGCCTCGACATTAGTAAGAGATGAGCTCTATTATATAAGTACCCACTTCACACAGACTTCCACGATGTGGGACGTAGGGGGTGTTACACTAATCCTATCTCTAATGAGCTACTCGTCTTAGAACACTACTAATCCAATCTTGACGAGGTGTTTAATGTGTTAAATTCCAGAACTAAGATTAACCAAAGCTCTGATACCACACCTGTGACGATCTCAAAACTCTATACGACAGAATCAAGGATAATCATAGGAATATAACACATTAATCATCATTAGCAGAGAACAGATAATAGCATAAACAGAAAATAGAATAATTTATGTCAATATGACAGCGGAATCATAATATGTAACAACATCAGAATAGCACAGTCTAGGATACAACTTAGTGCATAAAAGTAAATGATCAGTCTACATCGAGATCACTGGTACATATACATCATAAATACATAATAGAAGTAAATTTGTCTACATCGTTATAAGCAGAAATCATATACATATAGTACTAATGGCGGAATATCACATAGCCAAAATACCTAGAAGTCAAGTCCTCGCCATGAAAGCCAAAAGATGCACTCCATAATGTAGTGCAAATGCCAAAATATACCCTGTTACCAGTCACTAGGCTGCCCGTGTGAAAATAAGGGCACCCGAGTTTGCAAAGTGAAACAAACTACGAGTCAGTCATGGGACTGGTATGAGAAATCTACTTAATTGGATAAACAACAATATCAAGGCAAATCATAGGACCACGCCACTTTCGTGGAACGGGTTTACTCCAGTGATTGCCAGTGCATGAAATAAAGTAATTTTTTTGAATAACGCAATGGTTTTTATAAAAATGATACCGTTATAAGACTCAAGTCCCATCACACAATGCAGCGCAAACCGGAGGATAGAGTTTTACCTTATAATGGCCAAAATATGCTTCATATGTGTAAGCAAAATCATTTGATATTATTACTAGTGCATATACATTTCAAAAGCAAATTCAATCATAAATATCAATCCTAGACGACATAGCTACCATCTACTATGTCGCCATATATAAGTTACAATCAAATTCGTAATTTCGTATTGGAAATTTGGATTCCATCATGAGTCGAGGCAAGGGATGTACTCCTTGCCGGCTTTGAGACACTCTAGCAAATCCCCCAAGACTACACACTCTGGGTAGCCCTTGGATCCACCAAGGCCGGTACAAACATACTTTAGTGGATTGGCAATTCCTGAACACACGTTTCCCAGTCCTATCAGACCTATCCATCGGCTCTGTAGAGACCGATATAATCGAGGCGCCGCACATTCCAACATACACGAAGGTATAATAATCAACAATGTCAGGGCGAGTAAAACGCTGACACCACCCATAGCTAGAAAGAAACGTCATGTCCTCCTTGGGTTCCCTTATCATGTTTTTAACTCATACCGAGGTGTGAGGCTCGCGAATTAACGCCATACATAAAGCTACGCTATAAAGCCATGCTTTGGTCATCAACCACAAGACTCTACTTTTCAACAAAAGCCTTGATCGTTTGCATCTTTGCATGCCACATTATCAATCCACTCCTTACCACTGATGTCTACCGATATACAACCTCTGAGCTCGTATATCTCAGAGAAGGGCGTTAATCAAGAGAATAAATTCTCCACTGCCAAACAAATGTATATTTAGTAGAGATCTACGAATACAACACAGAATACACGTCAGACACACATCCATTTACAAGTCCGTTCTAGGCATGAATGAAACCAGAGACACCTTATTCATGCTCCCGTATGTCCAATACAAGAGAGAGGCCCTCGCATATCCGGACGACCAACAAGTACATCTAGACCACTACCACTGTAACCTCATCAAGGGAGCTACCTGTAACAACCCGTCTTTTTATAACGTGTAATAACCATAAATCAAGGCAGAATTAATTTTTAAAATAAGAATCAGGGGAAACGCGTTGCGCCATTGCGTTCATCTCGAAATTCTACTTGGAAACAAGTCCGAGTTTTGGAAATCGGAGTCAGTATGACCAAGTTATGACCTTTCGAAGTTTTTAGAAATTTTCAAGTTCAAATCAGACACAATTCGAATTCAAAAATTCGAATTTCAAACCTCCAAATGGACTGGGCGGGAAAATTCCCGCCCACGACCAGGTCGACCTGGGGGTCGACTATGTTGTCGACCTACCCAGGGCCAGGTCGACCATAGTGTCGACCTAGGGGTCGACCTGGTGCCCGAGCCCATTTCTGAAGCTGGATTCACTCTGATGTATTTGGCCTCGTTTCTGTCCACATTCGTTGACCTGGCCCTATAAATGCAGCTCCTAACACCAGTCTCTCTACACAAAATTCTTTCTGACCTTATGCTGCTCTGATTCTGATTGAAAAGTTCGAGAGAAGGACTGCTTCTACTACGTTGAGACTGCGTTAAGGGAATGGCTGATTTGGGGACTTCTATTAGGACTTGACTAAGCATATTCAACATCGACTCTCTTTTTCAGTTCTCGAACCACGATCTGTAAGCCCCAGTTATTTTTAGATTTAAACTGTAAATGTAATATGAATATGATGTAAAATTGAAATTGGACCTATGTATGATGACTATTTTACATCCATTCTTTTTCATCTTGAATCTTGACTCTTGAATATTACTATGACATTGATTTGGGGCATATTCATGTTGTAAATCAAAAGAAACCCCTCTTATTATCATGTTGAATCTGTTATTAGTCACATGTTTATGACTATCACCTTATGATAGTCGTTACCATGACTATACTATCACCTTATGTCAATCGTATCATGACTATACTATCACCTTATGACAGTCGTTACCATGACTATACTATCACCTTGTGACAACTGTTATTTTGACTAGCACCTTATCTTGCTAGATTTGGAATCTTTATGTTCGAGGCCAATATTTCATATGCCAGTAATATTTTAATCTTTTATTTCAAGTCATATCATGCTATGCTAGTAATCAATTTTGCCACATTATACCCGTTCCTTTTTATGTTATTCCCTATTACATTTATTTGTATCGATTCGAACTTACGTGCGATGGGAATACGATTTGGGTAGACTAGGTAAAACATAAATTATCTTTAAACTTGAACAAGAATGTTATTATGACTTGAACCTGAATATGGACATGAACTTGACACGATTTGACATGAAACATGACTTGAAAACTTGACATGAATCTAGACATGAAAACTTGAACGTGGGCATGACAGTTAGATAAACTTGAAAATGGCCAACTCGAGGTTAGGTTGAGTTTGCAGTGTAAATATGCCTGGAACCGCCTGGCAAATCCAGTGGCTGTAAACAATAGGATCCAATGTGGGTAGTTGGTCATATTGCACGTAAAAAGCCCGAGGTTAGACTATGTTGTGGTGTAAATCTGCCCGGAACCGCCCGGCAAATCCAGTAACCACAACAGCTAGTCTAATGTGAGAGGTTGGCATGCACTAATGAATTAATGCCACATGATAGGGTTAAGTCATGAACCACTTGAATATACTTAACAACCTTGACACGATGACTTGATAGGGTTAAGTCATGAACTGCTTGAACAAACTTAACCAACTTGATACATGATCTGGATAGGGTTAAGTCACGAATTTGAATAACACTTAACCTATTAGAAACCCTAGTTACGCGGTCCTTTTCAGCAGTAACCCACTTAAATGTACCACGATACCTTAGGACTAGGCAGGGTGGGGCACGATTACTGGGCTGATTGTAAGCCACCAGAACGACGGCTGAGTAGGTGCGCCATTGTAGGTTCAGGCGGGCTATGGTCGTGCACGTAGTCCGGAGTTGAAAAAGCAGGCATTGGGCACCCATAGATTTACACTGTGCGTGCTTGATTCGTGTCGGTGGTTGGCACCATAGGACTTGATACACCCTATGGTGGACCTAGCACAGGTAACTACATTCCATGATAGGGCCATATGTGTAACACCCCACCTCTGCTATGGTCACTCACAAAGGGAATGCACTAGTTTTGGTGGAGTATTATCTAGGTAAACATGCATAGAGATATCACAAGGCAGAACATAAATAAAGCAGCGGTAGAAATTAAAAACCAACTTTTTTTTATTTCCGAGAAAGGAGTCAAAAGCTCATATATCCAAGATACAAATTATTCCATTACATCAAGTTCATAGTAAAGAAGCATAAACTTTAAAACAAAAGTAAATTATTCCCCATAAATAGCAGAAGCAGCCATAGCATAGCCCAAGACCAAACCGTACAAGAGCCGTCAGAAAGCAAGTTGAATCCAAGCTAAGAGCTTGTGTTTCCTCCCTGGGAACCTGGGGGGAAACGAAAGAAAAAGGGGCGAAAGAAAAAGGGGCGAAAGAAAAAGGGTCAGTCATAAAGATTGGTAAGCCCAAGTGACTTTCAGTATGAAAACTAGTAAAGGTAACATGATATGTGAAAACTGGAATTAAACATAAGGATGATAACAGAACTAGTTGGATAATTAAGATAACAAGATAAGTCAAGTTTGGCATCGCATGTTCAAGGTTCGCTGCACCATCTGTACTAGTGTTCTAACCCATATCAAGTATTAACCATGAAATGATCCCTTAGCCCAGTGTCATGAAGTGACGCATTACGGGGTCCTATGGTACGATCTACTAATCGATCGGCTCCCTACAAGTCCTAGCTCGTCATGTGTCTGTGTCATACGGCCCTATCCAGAAATGTAGTTACCTGCGCTAGGTCCACTATAGGGTATATCAAGTCCTATGGTGCCAAACACCGACACGAATCAAGCACGCACAGTGTAAATCTACGGGTGCCCAATGCCTGCTTTTTCAACTCCGGACTACGTGCATGACCATAGTCCGCCTGAACCTACAATGGCGCACCAACTTAGCCGTCGTTCTGGTCGCTTACAATCAGCCCAGTAATCGTGCCCCACCCTGCCTAGTCCTAGGGTATCGTGATACATCTAAGTGGGTTACTGCTAAAAAGGACCGCGTAACTAGGGTTTCTAATGGGTTAAGTGTTGTCATTCAAATTCGTGACTTAACCCTCTCCAGATCATGTATCAAGTTGGTTAAGTGTGTTCAAGCAGTTCATGACTTAACCCTATCAAGTCATCGTGTCAAGTTGGTTAAGTATACTCAAGTGGTTCATGACTTAACCCTATCATGTGACATTAATTCATTAGTGCACGCTAACCTCTCACATTAGACTAACTGTTGTGGTTACTGGAATTGCCGGGCGGTTCCGGGCAGATTTACACCACAACATAGTCTAACCTCGGGTTTTTACGTGCAATACGACCAACTACCCACATTGGATCCTATTGTTTGCAGCCACTGGATTTGTCGGGCGGTTCCGGGCAGGTTTACACTGCAAACTCAACCCAACCTCGAGTTGGCCATTTTCAAGTTTATCTAACTGTCATGCCCACGTTCAAGTTTTCATGTCTATATTCATGTCAAGTTTTTCAGGTCATGTTTCATGTCAAATCGTGTCAAGTTCATGTCCATATTCAGGTTCAAATCATAGTAACGTTCATGTTAAAGTTTAAAGATAATTTATGTTTTACCTATTCTACCCAAATCGTATTCCCATCGCACGTAAGTTCGAATCGATACAAATAAATCTAATAGGGAATAACATAAAAAGGAACAGGTATAATGTGGCAAAAGTGATTACTAGCATAGCATGATATGACTTGAAATAAAAGATTAAAACATTACTGACATATGAAATATTGGCCTCAAACATAAAGATTCCAGATCTAGCAAGATGAGGTACTAGTCAAAATAACAGTTGCCACAAGGTGATAGTATAGTCATAGTAATGACTGTCATAAGGTGATAGTATAGTCATGATACGACTGTCATAATGGGATAGTATAGTCATGGTACCGACTATCATAAGTTGATAGTCATAAACATGTGACTATAACAGATTCAACATGATAATAAGAGGGGTTTCTCTTTTTGGTTTACAACATGACTAGGCCCCAAATCAATGCCATAGTAATATTCAAGAGTCAAGATCCAGGATGAACAAGAATGAATGTAAACAGTTGTAACAACCCGTGTTTTTATAACGTGTAATAACCGTAAATCAAGGCAGAATTAATTTTTAAAATAAGAATCAAGGGAAACGGGTTATGCCATTGTGTTCGTCTCGAAATTCTGCTTGGAAACGAGTCCGAATTTTCAAAAATCGGAGTCCGTATGACCAAGTTATGACCATTCGAAGTTTTCAGAAATTTTCAAATTCAAAACAGACTCAATTCGAATTCAAAATTCGAATTTCAAACCTCCAAATGGACTGGGCGTGAAAAATCCCGCCCAGGACCAGGTCGACCTGGGGGTCGACTATGTAGTCGACCTACCCAGGGCCAGGTCGACCATAGTGTCGACCTAGGGGTCGACCTGGTGCCCGAGCCCATTTCTGAAGCTAGATTCACTCTGATGTATGTGGCCTCATTTCTGTCCACATTCGTTGACCTTACCCTATAAATACAGCCCCTGACACCAGTCTCTCTACACTAAATTTCTTTCTGACCTTATGCTGCTCTGATTCTGGTTGAAAAGTTTGAGAGAGGGACTGCTTCAACTACGTTGAGACTGCGTTAAAGGAATTGCTGATTAGGGGACTTCTATTAGGACTTGACTAAGCAACAAACGACTCTCTTTTTCTAATTCTCGAACCACGATCTGTAAGCCCCAGTTATTTTCAGATTTAAACTGTAAATGTATTATGAATATGATGTAAAATTGAAATTGGACCTCTGTATGATGACTGTTTACATTCATTCTTGTTCATCTTGGATCTTGACTCTTGAATATTACTATGACATCGATTTGGGGCCTATTCATACTGTAAATCAAAAAGAGAAACCCCTCTTATTTTCATGTTGAACCTGTTATTAGCCACATGTTTATGATTATCACCTTATGACAGTCGTACCGTGACTATACTATCATCTTATGACCATCGTTACTATGACTATACTATCACCTTATGACAGTCGTTACCATGACTGTACTATCACCTTGTGACAACGGTTATTTTGACTAGTACATTATCTTGCTAGATTTGGAATCTTTATGTTTGAGGCCAATATTTCATATGCCAGTAATGTTTTATTTCAAGTCATATCATGCTATGCTAGTAATCACTCTTGCCAGCTTATACCCATTTCTTTTTATGTCACTCCCTAATTAGATTTATTTGTATCGATTCGAACCTTCGTGCGATGGGAATACGATTTGGGTAGATTAGGTAAAATATGAATTAGCTTTAAACTTGAACATGAACATTATTATGACTTGAACCTGAATATGGACATGAACTTGACACAATTTGACATAAAACATGACTTGAAAACTCGACGTGAATCTAAACATGAAAATTGGAACATGGGCATGACAGTTAGATAAACTTGAAAATGGCCAATTCGAGGTTGGGTTGAGTTTGCAGTGTAAATCTGCCCGGAACCGCCCGGCAAATCCAGTGGCTGCAAAAAATAGGATCCAATATGGGTAATTGGTCATACTTGATAGGGTTAAGTCACGAATTTGAATGATAACACTTAACCCATTAGAAACCCTAGTTACGCGGTCCTTTTCAGTAGTAACCCACTTAGATGTATCACGATACCCTGGGACTAGGCAGGGTGGGGCACGATTACTGGGCTGATTGTAAAAGACCAGAACGACGGCGAGTAGGTGCGCCATTGTAGGTTCAGGCGGGCTATGGTCGTGCACGTAGTCCGGAGTTGAAAAAGCAGGCATTGGGCACCCGTAGATTTACACTGTGCGTGCTTGATTCGTGTCGGTGGTTGGCACCATAGGACTTGATACACCCTATGGTGGACTTAGCACAGGTAGCTACATTCCAGGATAGGGCCGTATGACACAGACACATAACGAGCTAGGACTTGTAGGGAGCCGATCGATTAATAGATCGTACCGTAGGACCCCGTAATGGGTCACTTCATGACACCGGGCTAAGGGATCATTTCATGGTTAATACTTGACATGGGTTAGAATACTAGTACAGTTGGTGCAGCGAACCTTGAATATGCGATGCCGGACTTGACTTATCTTGTTATCTTAATTATCCAACTAGTTCTGTTATCATCCTTATGTTTAATTCCAGTTTTCACATATCATGTTACCTTTACTAGTTTTCATACTGAAAGTCACTAGGGCTTACCAATCTTTATGACTGACCCTTTTTCTTTCGTCCCCCCCAAGGTTCTCAGGGAATAAACACTAGCTCTTAGCTTGGATTCAACTTGCTTTCTGACAGCTCATGTACGGTTTGGTCTTGGGCTATGCTATGGCTGCTTCTGCTATTTATGGGGAATAATTTACTTTCGTTTTAAAGTTTATGCTTCTTTACTATGAACTTGATGGAATGGAATAATTTGTATCTTGGATATATGAGCTTTTGACTCTTTCCTGGAAAATAATAAAAAGTTGGTTTTTAATTTCTACCACTGCTTTATTTATGTTCTGCCTTGTGATATCCCTATGCATGTTTACCTAGATAATACTCCACCAAAACTAGTGCATTCCCTTTGTGAGTGACCCTAGCGGAGGTGGGGTGTTACACTACCCATCTCAAAGGATTCTGTAGTAATCTACACGATGTGAAGATCACCGGTCTTGCACCGTCTTCATATCTTCGACATTCATTCGTCGATCAATTATTTAAAATGAGCATTAGTGTAACGACACGGGTTTCGCCCGGACCTAATCGATCGCTAAACCGACCAAGACCGTTCGAATCCCGCATACGCTAACTTTGGGTATACAACACATCAGAACAAATAACAGAAGACTTCAATAAACATCATAATAATGTTACATCAGAGTACAGAATATCAGAGTATATCGAAAATAATACACAGCGGAAGATAAATTTACATAAATGTAATACAATGCACAGCGGAAATATAAACTACACAGCGGAAGACTGTAAATGTCTGGACACAGCTTAAAGCTTCAATCCAGAATCCTGCTCAAAACATCTGCAAAATAAAACTACTCGACTGCCCGTGTGGAAAATAGGGGCACCCGAGTTCGCAAGGGAAAAGCAAACTACGAGTCAGTCATGGGACTGGTGTGAGAAACTCTAACAGTTATAAATCTTATTTACTAAAATGGCATATCACGGGACCACGCCGCTATCGAGGAACGGGTTTACCCCCATGAATATCAGTGTATAAACAATAATCAATATAGAAATATGGATCTACTATGCATCAATCAACATGCAATATCCCAATCTACCCATTTAGATTAATCACTACACTTAGATTTTCTAAATCCAATTCAATTTACAGAAATTATTCCTTTGGGTTTTATTCCCGATTTCTTATTTCAAATCATTTGAAATACATATCTAACTTTCTATATTAAAGTAGATTTCACTTCGGGATCTCAAATCAAATCGTTTGGAAATATGAATTCCAAAACATAACAATGCATACAAACAAGTATGCAACCAAATATCGTGCTCCCCATCGACAAGGCAAAGGGTACGCACCTCGCAACTCGATATATATATGTGCACCTACCCCACGTAGGAGTAGGCTACACCGACGATGCACCTCCCACTCATGGAGAGCATACACCGCCCTCTCACCCATACTTTTAGTCTCAGGGTTACCCGACTCTTTAGCCACATACTAAATCATTTCATATCCCGAAGTAGGAAAAATCATTTCACAACGTAATAATCACAAGTACTTTCAAAATATAGTACTTCACATTAGTAATTCACGCATATGTTCAGTCACTATTAATCACATAACCTTTGAGCTCGTACGTCTCAAAGAAGGGTGTTAAGCAAAAGAATAAATTCTCCGCCACCAAACAGATACATCATCAATAGCAACTAATCGAATACGCGATGAACCACAATGTAACATATAATACATTTCTAAATCATTTTAGAAATCATCGGGTTTTGGGCCTCGAAATCCTTTCTGTTTTATAAAACATTTTTATAAAACATTCCCTGTCCAAAATCGGGAATACATTTCTTTTCACTTAAGAAAAATATCATTTCACAATCATTCGTTAAATTTGAAATGAACACAACATCGCTAAACACCTTATCGTCAAATCGTGAAGTGTTTCATAAGGAGTTAGCACATAGATATTTTCAACCCAACCCAATGCTAAATGTAAAAGCATACTCTGCTCATAAACTGGTCGAGCACAATCCATACAATCAATCAATCAAATTTGACATTAAATATAAGGTTTTGAATAAAGATAGTATCGACTTATATTCAACATCAAATCCTGAAACCAACAGATATCATATCGGGAATAACGATATCGATATCTTCCAAACTCCCATCACAATATCTGTATAATCATGGAATCCAATATCGAAAATATCCATTGATAATTTCAATTCAAATCTAATACAATTTATTTATTTATAACCATTGGATTATTTTTCTAGTTAATAACTAGTTCATTTCGATAAAAATATGGAGTTTCTCATCCCAATTTTTCCCAAATCATTTCTTATGATTTTACACAAATTATTACTATTTTTAATAATTTTATCAAGGCCCATACAGTCGATTTCCATCAACGGCCATCGAACTGCACTTACAGCGACCTTTTTCGAATTTGATTTGGACGTATCTCCAAATCCAACCGTTAGATTTCAAATTTCTAATATTCGTTAGAAAGCTCTTTTCGATACGAACCCAAAGGTTCCAGTTTTAGGAGAATCCGACGGTCGGATCTCCCGTAATATCCGTTCGAAGTTAATGGTCGAAATTCACGAACTGCCGCGGCGCGGCGCGTTCTATTCAGGCCATTATATATATAATATATATATATATATATTATATATATTTCGTCGATTTCCTTTTTAAAACGAATTTTATAAATAGTTTTGAATTCGTTTCAAAAACATTTCAACTTCCTTTTCAAATTCAAATCAAAATTGAATTCTTCCTTATAAATTCGTTTTAAAATTCATTTCTATTCAATTCAAATTTCAATTCAATTTGAATTCATTTCAATTCGGTTTCAATTCAATTCGAATTCGTTTTCAATTCAATTCAAATTGGTTTTCTATTCAATTCAATTCGAATTCATTTCTTATTCAGTTCAATTCGAATTCATTTTCTATTCAGTTCAATTCGAATTCATTTTCTATTCAGTTCAATTCGAATTCATTTTCTATTCAGTTCAATTCGAATTCATTTTCTATTCAGTTCAATTCGAATTCATTTTCTATTCAGTTCGATTCGAATTCATTTTCTATTCAGTTCAATTCGAATTCATTTTCTATTCAATTCAATTCGAATTCATTTTCTATTCAATTCAATTCGAATTCATTTTCTATTCAGTTCAATTCGAATTCATTTTCTATTCAGTTCAATTCGAATTCATTTTCTATTCAGTTCAATTCGAATTCATTTTCTATTCAGTTCAATTCGAATTCATTTTCTATTCAGTTCAATTCGAATTCATTTTCTATTCAGTTCAATTCGAATTCATTTTCTATTCAGTTCAATTCGAATTCATTTTCTATTCAGTTTCAATTCGAATTCATTTTCTATTCAGTTCAATTCGAATTCATTTTCTATTCAGTTTCAATTTGAATTCATTTTTTATTCAGTTTCAATTCGAATTCACTTTCTATTCAGTTCAATTCGAATTCATTTTCTATTCAATTCAATTCGAATTGGTTTTCTATTTAATTCAATTCGAATTGGTTTTCTATTCAATTCAATTCGAATTCATTTTCTATTCAGTTCAATTCGAATTCATTTTCTATTCAGTTCAATTCGAATTCATTTTCTATTCAGTTCAATTCAGATTCATTTTCTATTCAGTTCAATTCGAATTCGTTTCGTTTCAATTCAATTCAAATTCGTTTCGTTTCAATTCAATTCGAATTCGTTTCGTTTCGTTTCAATTCAATTCGAATTCGTTTTCTATTCAACTCAATTCGAATTCGTTTTCTATTCAACTCAATTCGAATTCGTTTCGTTTCAATTCAATTTTTCATATACATCGTTTTAAATTCGAATATTTCATATACATCGTTTTCATTTCATATATATATATATATATATATATATATATATATATATATATTCACTTTTCAATATATACGATATTTTTACTTTCAATATATACAATATTTTCACTTTCAATATAAATGATATTCTTCACTTTCATATACATGTTATTTCACTTTTCATATATATATATTTCACTTCGCTATATATATAAATTTCACTTTTCATATATATGTTATTTCACTTTTCATATATATATATTTCACTTCGCTATATATATAAATTTCACTTTTCATATATATGTTATTTCACTTTTCATATATATGTTATTTCACTTTTCATATATATATATATATATATATATATTCATTTCACATCACGATCAATTTTCACACAGAACACAACCAAACAAACAAGTCGTCCATGGTCTGTGGACGACGGGGAACAGTTCATGAATGCAGTTACAAAATAAATAACTGTACAGAAAATTTTAAAGTGAGAGAATTCTCACCTTGATTGGCGATTATTTTGACTGAATTAACTGGAGCTCAATTCAGTGAAAATTTCCAATTGCTCCAGTTTCTATTCTGGTCTGTTCTGCAATGTAGTGTACTTTAAGACGGTCGCATTGCGACTTGTTTCGTTGAAATCCGTTCTGTTATGAACAAGTTATAAAGATTTAAAATTTAATTACATAATTATAATTAATAGATAATTAATTATTAAAATAAGGGGATAATCACCCCCAATCCATCGTCTTCTCCAGGCGACTCTCGCCTCAAACCTCGACTTCAACTACTGATCATTGCACCGCCTCCGTCCAACCTGAAGTCGATCCACCGACGTCACTTCGAAGGGCTTCACAGCCTCCTCCAACGCCTGAAGGCGCGTGAATCTCGGTGGACACAGGGGCCACGAACTCCATCTCAAACCGTCGGTTTTTGAGTGCTACAATCTCGCGAGATACTCCACGAACCATAATCTCCACCGTTGATTCAAAAGGGCTTGAGAATCTCTCCATTTTCCTTTTTGAATTTTTGATTTTCATTGCATATCCTAGGAGATCGAATGGGATTATTTTTGGAGCATTCGGATCGTCGGTTGGGAAGAAGGCGGCTGAACGTGATAAATGATTTAGGGTTAGGTTTGACCGCGTTGACCCCTTATATAGATTTTTTTATTTTTTTATTTTATTTAATTATTTTAATTCCTAAAAAGTTGACTTTCACATACGACCTCTAAACGAGGTCCACCGCCTGTCGTCCATAGTGTTTTACCCCCATTCCGAACACAATGGGACATGTTTCGTAGGTTGATTCGATCGTTTGAATCAGTTTCCGTTGAATTTACATTTAAATCACTATATTGAATTTTAAACGTACATTTCAAATTACCGGGGTCACATAACAAGTCTATAAATTCCATAAAAATATTTTCTAAATTCGTATTGACGATACGGTCCTAACAAAACTAGTTTCGTTGAATTCTGACACCGTTTGAAAAATGGCCAATTTCCAGTCGATTAAAATCAACTGAAACTGGTCAAACGCGTTTTCCTTTGCCACACTCACATATTGATTCGAAAAATTATGAAATTTGAAACCTAGCAATAATTTGACACTGCGGATCCAACAAAAGAGGTTTCGTCGAAATCCGAGGTCGTTTGCAAAAGGTCCATTTTTAAGGGCCTGAATTCCATTGCGACTATTCAGAATTTTCAACTGGACATATCTTTTGATTCCCGCTATGAAATTTTGATTTGTCGGATTCGTTGGAAAGATATTATCAATTACATCCTAATGTTTTTAGTTTCACTAAAATCCGGATTGTTTTGCACCCGGTACATTCAATTAAAGTTTGAAATCGAATTATCTAACTACCGCGCCATTTTCAATTCTATTTATAATTATATATAAATATTTATATTCTAACGACGGCGTGTATATTATATACGTTCGAATTCTATTCAAAATAAATTTCTCGTTGATTTTATTTAAAATAATTCATTTTAAATAATCAAAATTCGCTAAAATCGCCAATTTAAAAATTTTAAACTGGCCCAGATTTTCGGGTTATTACAATCTCCCCCACTTAAAACTTTTCGTCCCCGAAAAGGAACAAAGTCGAAAGTGGTTTGATTAATCAACTCTACGCTCGATCTGGCTTTCATTCTCCAACTTTTCAGTTTCTGAGAATTTTCAAAATCTTCAAAAATTTGGCTAACACCCTAAATTTTCGAAAAATTTCGCCATAACCTCCCCTGCACCGGGAGCATCGGGGAATTTCAAATAGCTTCCCCGGTCCTTCAGATCTCAAAAAGAAAAAGCCAAGCGGCTAGCCAATAGGCTCATAAAATCATCATCACCCAAACAAAACAGTAAATCATGTAGTAAACATGTACCTATTTGTCGGGCAAACAAATTTTATTCTCTGCTCTAGCCTCCTTGCTATGACCTGTTCAATGTAAGTGCAAGTATATGCAAGCAAATGCGACCAAATTTCAATACAGTTTACTATTTGGTTCAATTGGCTAAATGGTTAAAAATTATCAAACAAGTAAACCAACAACACAAACATCAATCTATTAATTGATTATATTTTCAAATATATAATTTTATATATTTAAAATCATATTTTCTAAAACCAGATTATATATATAATCACAAATACGTTATTTATAAACAAATAACTCTCGACTCATTCTGGGGCATTTCTAACCCCATCTCTAACGAGTCACTCATTCTAGAATGCTACTGATTCTATCTCTAATGAGGATTCTTTTATAGGACATTACTAATCCTACCTCTGATGAGTCTTTTGTTCGGTTCTAACAAGTTGTACCCCAAAGATTTGAGTTTAACCAAAGCTCTGATACCACGTGTAACGACACGGGTTTCGCCCGGACCTAATCGATCGCTAAACCGACCAAGACCGTTCGAATCCCGCATACGCTAACTTTGGGTATACAACACATCAGAACAAATAACAGAAGACTTCAATAAACATCATAATAATGTTACATCAGAGTACAGAATATCAGAGTATATCGAAAATAATACACAGCGGAAGATAAATTTACATAAATGTAATACAATGCACAGCGGAAATATAAACTACACAGCGGAAGACTGTAAATGTCTGGACACAGCTTAAAGCTTCAATCCAGAATCCTGCTCAAAACATCTGCAAAATAAAACTACTCGATTGCCCGTGTGGAAAATAGGGGCACCCGAATTCGCAAGGGAAAAGCAAACTACGAGTCAGTCATGGGACTGGTGTGAGAAACTCTAACAGTTATAAATCTTATTTACTAAAATGGCATATCACGGGACCACGCCGCTATCGCGGAACGGGTTTACCCCCATGAATATCCGTGTATAAACAATAATCAATATAGATATATGGATCTACTATGCATCAATCAACATGCAATATCCCAATCTACCCATTTAGATTAATCACTACACTTAGATTTTCTAAACCCAATTCAATTTACAGAAATTATTCCTTTGGGTTTATTCCCGATTTCTTATTTCAAATCATTTGAAATACATATCTAACTTTCTATATTAAAGTAGATTTCACTTCGGGGTCTCAAATCAAATCGTTTGGAAATATGAATTCCAAAACATAACAATGCATACAAACAAGTATGCAACCAAATATCGTGCTCCCCATCGACAAGGCAAAGGGTACGCACCTCGCAACTCGATATATATATGTGCACCTACCCCACGTAGGAGTAGGCTACACCGACGATGCACCTCCCACTCATGGAGAGCATACGCCGCCCTCTAACCCATACTTTTAGTCTCAGGGTTACCCGACTCTTTAGCCACATACTAAATCATTTCATATCCCGAAGTAGGAAAAATCATTTCACAACGTAATAATCACAAGTACTTTCAAAATATAGTACTTCACATTAGTAATTCACGCATATGTTCAGTCACTATTAATCACATAACCTTTGAGCTCGTACGTCTTAAAGAAGGGTGTTAAGCAAAAGAATAAATTCTCCGCCACCAAACAGATACATCATCAATAGCAACTAATCGAATACGCGATGAACCACAATGTAACATATAATACATTTCTAAATCATTTTAGAAATCATCGGGTTTTGGGCCTCGAAATCCTTTCTGTTTTATAAAACATTTTTATAAAACATTCCCTGTCCAAAATCGGGAATACATTTCTTTTCACTTAAGAAAAATATCATTTCACAATCATTCGTTAAATTTGAAATGAACACAACATCGCTAAACACCTTATCGTCAAATCGTGAAGTGTTTCACAAGGAGTTAGCACATAGATATTTTCAACCCAACCCAATGCTAAATGTAAAAGCATACTCTGCTCATAAACTGGTCGAGCACAATCCATACAATCAATCAATCAAATTTGACATTAAATATAAGGTTTTGAATAAAGATAGTATCGACTTATATTCAACATCAAATCCTGAAACCAACAGATATCATATCGGGAATAACGATATCGATATCTTCCAAACTCCCATCACAATATCTGTATAATCATGGAATCCAATATCGAAAATATCCATTGATAATTTCAATTCAAATCTAATCCAATTTATTTATTTATAACCATTGGATTATTTTTCTAGTTAATAACTAGTTCATTTCGATAAAAATATGGAGTTTCTCATCCCAATTTTTCCCAAATCATTTCTTATGATTTTACACAAATTATTACTATTTTTAATAATTTTATCAAGGCCCATACAGTCGATTTCCATCAACGGCCATCGAACTGCACTTACAGCGACCTTTTTCGAATTTGATTTGGACGTATCTCCAAATCCAACCGTTAGATTTCAAATTTCTAATATTCGTTAGAAAGCTCTTTTTGATACGAACCCAACGGTTCCGGTTTTAGGAGAATCCGACGGTCGGATCTCCCGTAATATCCGTTCGAAGTTAATGGTCGAAATTCACGAACTGCCGCGGCGCGGCGCGTTCTATTCAGGCCATTATATATATAATATATATATATATATTATATATATTTCATCGATTTCCTTTTTAAAACGAATTTTATAAATAGTTTTGAATTCGTTTCAAAAACATTTCAACTTCCTTTTCAAATTCAAATCAAAATTGAATTCTTCCTTATAAATTCGTTTTAAAATTCATTTCTATTCAATTCAAATTTCAATTCAATTTGAATTCATTTCAATTCGGTTTCAATTCAATTCGAATTCGTTTTCAATTCAATTCAATTCAAATTGGTTTTCTATTCAATTCAATTCGAATTCATTTCTTATTCAGTTCAATTCGAATTCATTTTCTATTCAGTTCAGTTCGAATTCATTTTCTATTCAGTTCAATTCGAATTCATTTTCTATTCAGTTCAATTCGAATTCATTTTCTATTCAGTTCAATTCGAATTCATTTTCTATTCAGTTCAATTCGAATTCATTTTCTATTCAGTTCAATTCGAATTCAGTTCAATTCGAATTCATTTTCTATTCAGTTCAATTCGAATTCATTTACTATTCAGTTCAATTCGAATTCATTTTCTATTCAATTCAATTCGAATTCATTTTCTATTCAGTTCAATTCGAATTCATTTTCTATTCAGTTCAATTCGAATTCATTTTCTATTCAGTTCAATTCGAATTCATTTTCTATTCAGTTCAATTCGAATTCATTTTCTATTCAGTTCAATTCGAATTCATTTTCTATTCAGTTCAATTCGAATTCATTTTCTATTCAGTTCAATTCGAATTCATTTTCTATTCAGTTCAATTCGAATTCATTTTCTATTCAGTTCAATTCGAATTCATTTTCTATTCAGTTTCAATTCGAATTCATTTTCTATTCAGTTCAATTCGAATTCATTTTCTATTCAGTTTCAATTCGAATTCATTTTCTATTCAGTTTCAATTCGAATTCAATTTCTATTCAGTTCAATTCGAATTCATTTTCTATTCAATTCAATTCGAATTGGTTTTCTATTTAATTCAATTCGAATTGGTTTTCTATTCAATTCAATTCGAATTCATTTTCTATTCAGTTCAATTCGAATTCATTTTCTATTTAGTTCAATTCGAATTCATTTTCTATTCAGTTCAATTCGGATTCATTTTCTATTCAGTTCAATTCGAATTCGTTTCGTTTCAATTCAATTCAAATTCGTTTCGTTTCAATTCGAATTCGTTTCGTTTCAATTTAATTCGAATTCGTTTTCTATTCAACTCAATTCGAATTCGTTTTCTATTCAACTCAATTCGAATTCGTTTCGTTTCAATTCAATTTTTCATATACATCGTTTTCAATTCGAATATTTCATATACGTCGTTTTCATTTCATATATATATATATATATTCACTTTTCAATATATACGATATTTTTACTTTCAATATATACAATATTTTCACTTTCAATATAAATGATATTTTTCACTTTCAATATATACGATATTTTTACTTTTCAATATATACGACATTTTCACTTTCATATACATGTTATTTCACTTTTCATATATATATATTTCACTTCGCTATATATATAAATTTCACTTTTCATATATATGTTATTTCACTTTTCATATATATATATTTCACTTCGCTATATATATAAATTTCACTTTTCATATATATGTTATTTCACTTTTCATATATATGTTATTTCACTTTTCATATATATATATATTCATTTCACATCACGATCAATTTTCACACAGAACACAACCAAACAAACAAGTCGTCCATGGTCTGTGGACGACGGGGAACAATTCATGAATGCAGTTACAAAATAAATAACTGTACAGAAAATTTTAAAGTGAGAGAATTCTCACCTTGATTGGCGATTATTTTGACTGAATTAACTGGAGCTCAATTCAATGAAAATTTCCAATTGCTCCAGTTTCTATTCTGGTCTGTTCTGCAATGTAGTGTACTTTAAGACGGTCGCATTGCGACTTGTTTCGTTGAAATCCGTTCTGTTATGAACAAGTTATAAAGATTTAAAATTTAATTACATAATTATAATTAATAGATAATTAATTATTAAAATAAGGGGATAATCACCCCCAATCCATCGTCTTCTCCAGGCGACTCTCGCCTCAAACCTCGACTTCAACTACTGATCATTGCACCGCCTCCGTCCAACCTGAAGTCGATCCACCGACGTCACTTCGAAGGGCTTCACAGCCTCCTCCAACGCCTGAAGGCGCGTGAATCTCGGTGGCCACAGGGGCCACGAACTCCATCTCAAACCGTCGGTTTTTGAGTGCTACAATCTCGCGAGATACTCCACGAACCATATTCTCCACCCTTGATTCAAAAGGGCTTGAGAATCTCTCCATTTTCCTTTTTGAATTTTTGATTTTCATTGCATATCCTAGGAGATCGAATGGGATTATTTTTGGAGCATTCGGATCGTCGGTTGGGAAGAAGGCGGCTGAACGTGATAAATGATTTAGGGTTAGGTTTGACCGCGTTGACCCCTTATATAGATTTTTTTATTTTTTTATTTTATTTAATTATTTTAATTCCTAAAAAGTTGACTTTCACATACGACCTCTAAACGAGGTCCACCGCCTGTCGTCCATAGTGTTTTACCCCCATTCCGAACACAATGGGACATGTTTCGTAGGTTGATTCGATCGTTTGAATCAGTTTCCGTTGAATTTACATTTAAATCACTATATTGAATTTTAAACGTACATTTCTAATTACCGGGGTCACATAACAACTCTATAAATTCCATAAAAATATTTTCTAACTTCGTATTGACGATACGGTCCTAACAAAACTAGTTTCGTTGAATTCTGACACCGTTTGAAAAATGGCCAATTTCCAGTCGATTAAAATCAACTGAAACTGGTCAAACGCGTTTTCCTTTGCCACGCTCACATATTGATTCGAAAAATTATGAAATTTGAAACCTAGCAATAATTTGACACTGCGGATCCAACAAAAGAGGTTTCGTCGAAATCCGAGGTCGTTTGCAAAATGTCCATTTTTAAGGGCCTGAATTCCATAGCGACTATTCAGAATTTTCAACTGGACATATCTTTTGATTCCCGCTATGAAATTTTGATTTGTCAGATTCGTTGGAAAGATATTATCAATTACATCCTAATGTTTTTAGTTTCACTAAAATCCGGATTGTTTTGCACCCGGTACATTCAATTAAAGTTTGAAATCGAATTATCTAACTACCGCGCCATTTTTAATTCTATTTATAATTATAAATAAATATTTATATTCTAACGACGGCGTGTATATTATATACGTTCGAATTCTATTCAAAATAAATTTCTCGTTGATTTTATTTAAAATAATTCATTTTAAATAATCAAAATTCGCTAAAATCGCCAATTTAAAAATTTTAAACTGGCCCAGATTTTCGGGTTATTACAATCTCCCCCACTTAAAACTTTTCGTCCCCGAAAAGGAACAAAGTCGAAAGTGGTTTGATTAATCAACTCTACGCTCGATCTGGCTTTCATTCTCCAACTTTTCAGTTTCTGAGAATTTTCAAAATCTTCAAAAATTTGGCTAACACCCTAAATTTTCGAAAAATTTCGCCATAACCTCCCTTGCACCGGGAGCATCGGGGAATTTCAAATAGCTTCCCCGGTCCTTCAGATCTCAAAAAGAAAAAGAAAAAGCCAAGCGGCTAGCCAATAGGCTCATAAAATCATCATCACCCAAACAAAACAGTAAATCTTGTAGTAAACATGTACCTATTTGTCGTTAAAACAAATTTTATTCTCTGCTCTAGCCTCCTTGCTATGACCTGTTCAATGTAAGTGCAAGTATATGCAAGCAAATGCGACCAAATTTCAATACAGTTTACTATTTGGTTCAATTGGCTAAATGGTTAAAAATTATCAAACAAGTAAACCAACAACACAAACATCAATCTATTAATTGATTATATTTTCAAATATATAATTTTATATACTTAAAATCCTATTTTCTAAAACCAGATTATATATATAATCACAAATGCGTTATTTATAAACAAATAACTCTCGACTCATTCTGGGGCATTTCTAACCCCATCTCTAACGAGTCACTCATTCTAGAATGCTACTGATTCTATCTCTAATGAGGATTCTTTTATAGGACATTACTAATCCTACCTCTGATGAGTCTTTTTTTCAGTTCTAACGAGTTGTACCCCAAAGATTTGAGTTTAACCAAAGCTCTGATACCACGTGTAACGACACGGGTTTCGCCCGGACCTAATCGATCGCTAAACCGACCAAGACCGTTCGAATCCCGCATACGCTAACTTTGGGTATACAACACATCAGAACAAATAACAGAAGACTTCAATAAACATCATAATAATGTTACATCAGAGTACAGAATATCAGAGTATATCGAAAATAATACACAACGGAAGATAAATTTACATAAATGTAATACAATGCACAGCGGAAATATAAACTACACAGCGGAAGACTGTAAATGTCTGGACACAGCTTAAAGCTTCAATCCAGAATCCTGCTCAAAACATCTGCAAAATAAAACTACTCGACTGCCCGTGTGGAAAATAGGGGCACCCGAGTTCGCAAGGGAAAAGCAAACTACGAGTCAGTCATGGGACTGGTGTGAGAAACTCTAACAGTTATAAATCTTATTTACTAAAATGGCATATCACGGGACCACGCCGCTATCGAGGAACGGGTTTACCCCCATGAATATCAGTGTATAAACAATAATCAATATAGAAATATGGATCTACTATGCATCAATCAACATGCAATATCCCAATCTACCCATTTAGATTAATCACTACACTTAGATTTTCTAAATCCAATTCAATTTACAGAAATTATTCCTTTGGGTTTTATTCCCGATTTCTTATTTCAAATCATTTGAAATACATATCTAACTTTCTATATTAAAGTAGATTTCACTTCGGGATCTCAAATCAAATCGTTTGGAAATATGAATTCCAAAACATAACAATGCATACAAACAAGTATGCAACCAAATATCGTGCTCCCCATCGACAAGGCAAAGGGTACGCACCTCGCAACTCGATATATATATGTGCACCTACCCCACGTAGGAGTAGGCTACACCGACGATGCACCTCCCACTCATGGAGAGCATACACCGCCCTCTCACCCATACTTTTAGTCTCAGGGTTACCCGACTCTTTAGCCACATACTAAATCATTTCATATCCCGAAGTAGGAAAAATCATTTCACAACGTAATAATCACAAGTACTTTCAAAATATAGTACTTCACATTAGTAATTCACGCATATGTTCAGTCACTATTAATCACATAACCTTTGAGCTCGTACGTCTCAAAGAAGGGTGTTAAGCAAAAGAATAAATTCTCTGCCACCAAACAGATACATCATCAATAGCAACTAATCGAATACGCGATGAACCACAATGTAACATATAATACATTTCTAAATCATTTTAGAAATCATCGGGTTTTGGGCCTCGAAATCCTTTCTGTTTTATAAAACATTTTTATAAAACATTCCCTGTCCAAAATCGGGAATACATTTCTTTTCACTTAAGAAAAATATCATTTCACAATCATTCGTTAAATTTGAAATGAACACAACATCGCTAAACACCTTATCGTCAAATCGTGAAGTGTTTCATAAGGAGTTAGCACATAGATATTTTCAACCCAACCCAATGCTAAATGTAAAAGCATACTCTGCTCATAAACTGGTCGAGCACAATCCATACAATCAATCAATCAAATTTGACATTAAATATAAGGTTTTGAATAAAGATAGTATCGACTTATATTCAACATCAAATCCTGAAACCAACAGATATCATATCGGGAATAACGATATCGATATCTTCCAAACTCCCATCACAATATCTGTATAATCATGGAATCCAATATCGAAAATATCCATTGATAATTTCAATTCAAATCTAATCCAATTTATTTATTTATAACCATTGGATTATTTTTCTAGTTAATAACTAGTTCATTTCGATAAAAATATGGAGTTTCTCATCCCAATTTTTCCCAAATCATTTCTTATGATTTTACACAAATTATTACTATTTTTAATAATTTTATCAAGGCCCATACAGTCGATTTCCATCAACGGCCATCGAACTGCACTTACAGCGACCTTTTTCGAATTTGATTTGGACGTATCTCCAAATCCAACCGTTAGATTTCAAATTTCTAATATTCGTTAGAAAGCTCTTTTCGATACGAACCCAACGGTTCCGGTTTTAGGAGAATCCGACGGTCGGATCTCCCGTAATATCCGTTCGAAGTTAATGGTCGAAATTCACGAACTGCCGCTGCGCGGCGCGTTCTATTCAGGCCATTATATATATAATATATGTATATATATATTATATATTTCGTCGATTTCCTTTTTAAAACGAATTTTATAAATAGTTTTGAATTCGTTTCAAAAACATTTCAACTTCCTTTTCAAATTCAAATCAAAATTGAATTCTTCCTTATAAATTCGTTTTAAAATTCATTTCTATTCAATTCAAATTTCAATTCAATTTGAATTCATTTCAATTCGGTTTCAATTCAATTCGAATTCGTTTTCAATTCAATTCAATTCAAATTGGTTTTCTATTCAATTCAATTCGAATTCATTTCTTATTCAGTTCAATTCGAATTCATTTTCTATTCAGTTCAATTCGAATTCATTTTCTATTCAGTTCAATTCGAATTCATTTTCTATTCAGTTCAATTCGAATTCAATTTCTATTCAGTTCAATTCGAATTCATTTTCAATTCAGTTCAATTCGAATTCATTTTCTATTCAGTTCAATTCGAATTCATTTACTATTCAGTTCAATTCGAATTCATTTTCTATTCAATTCAATTCAATTCGAATTCATTTTCTATTCAATTCAATTCGAATTCATTTTCTATTCAGTTCAATTCGAATTCATTTTCTATTCAGTTCAATTCGAATTGGTTTTCTATTCAGTTCAATTCGAATTCATTTTCTATTCAGTTCAATTCGAATTCATTTTCTATTCAGTTCAATTCGAATTCATTTTCTATTCAGTTCAATTCGAATTCATTTTCTATTCAGTTCAATTCGAATTCATTTTCTATTCAGTTTCAATTCGAATTCATTTTCTATTCAGTTCAATTCGAATTCATTTTCTATTCAGTTTCAATTCGAATTCATTTTCTATTCAGTTTCAATTCGAATTCATTTTCTATTCAGTTCAATTCGAATTCATTTTCTATTCAATTCAATTCGAATTGGTTTTCTATTTAATTCAATTCGAATTGGTTTTCTATTCAATTCAATTCGAATTCATTTTCTATTCAGTTCAATTCGAATTCATTTTCTATTCAGTTCAATTCGAATTCATTTTCTATTCAGTTCAATTCGGATTCATTTTCTATTCAGTTCAATTCGAATTCGTTTCGTTTCAATTCGAATTCGTTTCGTTTCAATTCAATTCGAATTCATTTCGTTTCAATTCAATTGGAATTCGTTTTCTATTCAACTCAATTCGAATTCGTTTTCTATTCAACTCAATTCGAATTCGTTTCGTTTCAATTCAATTTTTCATATACAACGTTTTCAATTCGAATATTTCATATACATCGTTTTCATTTCATATATATATATATATATATATATATTCACTTTTCAATATATACGATATTTTTACTTTCAATATATACAATATTTTCACTTTCAATATAAATGATATTTTTCACTTTCAATATATACGATATTTTTACTTTTCAATATATACGACATTTTCACTTTCATATACATGTTATTTCACTTTTCATATATATATATTTCACTTCGCTATATATATAAATTTCACTTTTCATATATATGTTATTTCACTTTTCATATATATGTTATTTCACTTTTCATATATATATATTTCACTTCGCTCTATATATAAATTTCACTTTTCATATATATGTTATTTCACTTTTCATATATATGTTATTTCACTTTTCATATATATATATATTCATTTCACATCACGATCAATTTTCACACAGAACACAACCAAACAAACAAGTCGTCCATGGTCTGTGGACGACGAGGAACAGTTCATGAATGCAGTTACAAAATAAATAACTGTACAGAAAATTTTAAAGTGAGAGAATTCTCACCTTGATTGGCGATTATTTTGACTGAATTAACTGGAGCTCAATTCAGTGAAAATTTCCAATTGCTCCAGTTTCTATTCTGGTCTGTTCTGCAATGTAGTGTACTTTAAGACGGTCGCATTGCGACTTGTTTCGTTGAATTCCGTTCTGTTATGAACAAGTTATAAAGATTTAAAATTTAATTACATAATTATAATTAATAGATAATTAATTATTGAAATAAGGGGATAATCACCCCCAATCCATCGTCTTCTCCAGGCGACTCTCGCCTCAAACCTCGACTTCAACTACTGATCATTGCACCGCCTCCGTCCAGCCTGAAGTCGATCCACCGACGTCACTTCGAAGGGCTTCACAGCCTCCTCCAACGCCTGAAGGCGCGTGAATCTCGGTGGCCACAGGGGCCACGAACTCCATCTCAAACCGTCGGTTTTTGAGTGCTATAATCTCGCGAGATACTCCACGAACCATAATCTCCACCGTTGATTCAAAAGGGCTTGAGAATCTCTCCATTTTCCTTTTTGAATTTTTGATTTTCATTGCATATCCTAGGAGATCGAATGGGATTATTTTTGGAGCATTCGGATCGTCGGTTGGGAAGAAGGCGGCTGAACGTGATAAATGATTTAGGGTTAGGTTTGACCGCGTTGACCCCTTATATAGATATTTTTATTTTTTTATTTTATTTAATTATTTTAATTCCTAAAAAGTTGACTTTCACATACGACCTCTAAACGAGGTCCACCGCCTGTCGTCCATAGTGTTTTACTGAAACGACCCGCAAATCCGAGCTATCTGAGTTGACTAAATACACCACACGTCCAACCCAAATAACACAGAAATACGAACCATTAATAGAAAGAAGTTAGACGATGAGAAATAGGAAGAAAGAAATATTAGAATAGAAGAAAAACGAAGATCACGACTCACAGCGGAACGAATAAAATATATTATATAACATAACCTTTGAAATACAAATCAGTAGCTTTATATACATACCATCATCAGAGCACAACAGTCATTTTTGAAACAGTTATAAACATCTGTTTCCAGATACAAACAAGGTCCACAGCGGAATATATGATAGCCTATAGCTAACCGGTGAAGCCTCCTGCTTCCAGCTTCTTCAAATGAATCTGTGAAATCCCGACTACTTGACTGCCCGTACAAATTTGGGCACCCAAGAGTTTAGGGAAACAAACAAAATAAACTCTGGGTCAGTCATGGGACTGGTGTGAGTAAACTCCAACCACTTGTTTAACTTTTAAAAATCCTTTCAAAAGAAAAGGTAATAGTAAGACCAGCCCACACATAAACACGGACGGTTTTTACCTTACTATAACCCAAAACACTTTGATACGAAAATCTAGTGATATTATAATAATGTCTACATCAAGTAAATAACCAAATAGCAGAACGCTTGCATCTCACGCTCCACATACATAGTATAAAATCAAAAACCGCATGGCGCTTATTGGAGATTGGATTTCCAACATGACAAGGTATGGAACCACCTTCCGCTAGTGTATCTCTAGAGAGGAATACACTGGGTTCAACAAGAACATCTTGTAACCCGGCCCACACATGACCGACCACTCATTTCGCTTGAGTGTATCGAATGTATATCACCAACGGTTGGGATCAGCAACCGTCTCCCGACTGGGACAGCATCAAATAGAATAAGAAATTAAATGAACCTCTAGATAGGTGATTATACATCCTAATGGGTGCGACCCACATAGCCATGCTGCCTGCCCGATTTTTGTCCTTTCCCAGTTGTTGAGGCCTGAGGCTACGAATACTTACAATTCATTGATAGCACAATCACTTTGAATGCCACATTGTCAGATCCGTTAATCACTAGTTGAGTTTGCACAAATATTCTGGATATTATGCTAAGGGATAAATCCGTTGCAACCATATATATTCATACAGACCAACCCATTTGATCATTGGAAATACTCTGTCAGACATTCGTCCATTTATGTTCGTTCTGGGATTGAACGAAACCGAAGGCACTATTTCTATTTAATAGAAAGAGTCCTTGCACTTTACTCCGTCTTCAATATATTCAGCATACTTGGTTCGCAACGCTTATGCCGATACGGAGTGGTTCTTCGGATAATAATCCAACCGGTCTCTCCATATTGACAACGATGGTCAAAACTTCGATAGTCTGTGATTTAACTATCGAATAAAAACAAGTGTTCATCCAAACATATCAAACAAATCACTGGGCTCTTTAATTAATTATTCATTAATTAAATCACTTTTCCATTTCCCTATCAATATTTGTTAACCAAATATTTCAATAATCATCTTGGCCCTTTACGCCATTTGGAAAGCATTTCCCAACATCAACTTCTTTTATTTTCTATATATTAGAAAATATCTCTATTTGCAATTGGAAACAATCCCAATCACTTATCTCTATCTCGACTATTTTAATTATACTCAGGAAATATTTACTTGTTATATTTCCAAAATTCCATCACTTGGGTTTAAAACGAATGTTGTGTAAAACATCGTTACAACGACCCAAAATATTTTATTCAACTAACTCTTTTTCAAACACTTCTCTTCGAGACTGGATCTTGCTATTTATCCATTAAAAATGAAATCAATCAAGTTGTGGTAAAATTACCTCTCAGACCTTAACTGAAAACATCCTCAACTTCGAAACGGCGAAACCACTTACCTCGAATAAACACACTATACAATCCAATTGTTCATTTTTAAAACATGTATAAAGTTCGCTTTCTATTTCAAATTTATGGATTTCCCTTTTTGTTTACAATATTCGATTTTTTGATTCCGTCTCCTTATCGAATTCTATATATATCGATATATAGATTTCTAATTGTCAATTTCTTAAAAATATTCTAACTCCTTAAATTCCCGGAAAATTTCGCCATAACCTCCCCTGTATCGGGAGCATCGGGAAATTTCAAATAGCTTCCCGGTAACTTCTTATTTCAAAAAGAAAAAGAAAAAGCCAAGCGGCTTGCCGATACGGCGCACAAAATCTCGTATATGAATTAAACATGTACCTTTTTGTCCAGCACATAAATTTAAATCTTCATATACTTCATCATGTACCTGTCTAACACATGTTCACCTGTTTCAATTCAATTCAACACTATCTAATCGTTTGAATTCAGTTCCGCTCATTTATTCT
This sequence comes from Allium sativum, assembly GCA_030737875.1. Lineage (NCBI taxonomy): Eukaryota > Viridiplantae > Streptophyta > Magnoliopsida > Asparagales > Amaryllidaceae > Allium > Allium sativum. The sequence continues at coordinate 897,835,229 of CM060912.1, forward strand.
TTAAATCGGCCATTTTGCCTATTTTACTCCTTTGTTTGAACATAGCATGTTCAAACAAAATATTTAACTCGTTCATAACCAAATTGAATTTCAATTTCAATTCTCGTTTCCTTTTTGATTCCGAATATAAATTTTCAAATCGAATTTACTTATTCAAACCCCAATATCCCTTCGAAATCTCCTTAACTAATTTCTATTCAATTTAGTTAATTCTATTCAATAAATCAAAATCTGGTTTCTGTTTCAAAAATCATATTCATTTCCACAACTTGAATTCGCATATATTTTACAACTCAACTCTGAAATTTTCTAAATAGAAACTTCGGATTTTTACCTGCTTAAAATCCTTTTATAACATTAGATAAACCGTTATGGTTTCAAAACGATTCTGGCGCTGCTTTTCTGAAAATTTGATTTTGATATAACTCAAAATCTATTTGACAAAATCCAGATTTTTCTCTTCCATTAGAAAATTATTATCAAATCGGTCCTGACGTTCCTTGTTTCAAAGAATTCCGACTTCAATTGGGTTCTGTATACTCGATTGAAGTTCGAATCGCTATTTTACGAACTGCAGCGCTGCGGCGAGTTCGTTTTAATTTTATTTATATATATAAACCTTTAAACTTCTTTAAAATGAATTCAACTCCATTTTAACTCTATTTGAATTCCTTGATTCAAATTCCAATCTCACTTTTTATTTGAATTCTATATTCAAATTCCGATTCCTTTTCTATTTGATATTCAAATTCAATACTTGAATTTCTATTTCAATTCCATACATTCAAATTCTATGTTTGAATTCATTTGAATTCTCTTATTCAAACTCTATATTCAAAATCCCATTTGAACTTCTATATTCCAATTTCTATATTTGAATTCTATTGAAATTCAAATATTCAAACTCCTTTTTAAATTCTATATTCAAAATTCCATAGTTTAAAACCCATTTGAATTTCATATTCAAATCCCATAGATTAAATCCTATTTGAATTCAATTTGAATCTCTTATATTCAAATTTCATTTTCCATTTCCATTTGAAATCTAATATTCAAATTCATTTCCAAACACATTTGAATTCTAATTTTCAAACTTATTTATTTCCCCATTTGAATTTCTTCACTCAAATCCATTTGAATTCCCTTGAATCCAAATTCCATTTCAAAACCATTTGGATTTCCTATTTTGAAATCCTATTTGAAATTCTATTTCCAATTCTACTTTGAAAATCCTATTTCAAAGTTTATTTCAAATTCTATTTTTAAATTCTACATTCAAATCTCTATTTGAATTTCTTTATTCGAATTCCTTTGAATTCAAATTTTATTTTAATTCCTTGAATTCAAATTCTATTTTTCATTCTAATTTCGTCTATTCAAATTATATTTGAACTTCTATTTGGATTTCTAATATTCAATCTCCTTTTAAAATTCAAATATTTAAACTCCTTTTCTAATTCTACTATTCAAATGTTATACTCAAACTTCATTTGAGTTATATATTTAAAAATTTCATTTCACATCCTATTTTGAAATTTCATTTCAAATCCCAATTTCACACTTGTATTTCTATTTCTGAATTATCAAATGATAATTCTTTTCACTTCATTTATAACTTCGTTATAAAAGAATTATTTATAAACTTCGTTTAAAAAAGAAACTACTTATTTTATTTTTCAAAAACAAGTTTATATTTTATTTAAAATTCAAATTCTATTTAAAAATAGAATTTTCCCTTTTTAAATCCCAAATATCCTTCCACGATATTTTTAAATATCATTACTTAAGCCCAGTGATATTTAAACACACAAAGCAACAAATTATTTATTTTTCTAACACATCATATATAAAAATATATATGCAAACAAATAAACAAACAGATAATATATTTTTGAGGAATCCAGTTGGATTCCTCCAACCTGTTTTCCTGCATCCACAGATGTTAGCACATAAATAATACCCATTCTGCTTCGTGGCAGAATATCGTGGTATAGAAGGTCATCCACTAATCATAGCGTGGGGCGTATAGGGTAATCATCCGCTATGAAACTGCGGGCATCCGCTAATGAGACTGCGGGAATCCAACCAATCAATCAACCCAATATATATATAATAGCCTAAATAACTAATATATATAAAACAACTAGAAAGCATTCACACAAGCAACAAACAATTATTTTTAATGAAATAAAAATAATTCTAAAGGTGAGTGAGATTTACTCACCGTGGTTTTTATTTGTTGAGTACCCGGTTTTAAATTCCATATTGTCGCATCCATGAATTTGTCTCGAATAAATCCATTATTCATCTTGATCCACTTTTAACACATCTCTCCCCTCTGAACTTGCGGTGATCACCTTTCCCACAAATCGATACCCTTCAACATCGCTCCAGTCTTACTGACCAACCAACGCCCGGTCTTGGAACTCGTTGCAGTGTCGTTCAACCTTCTTGATATCGCGATAGCACCTCCTCATCATTGTAAGCCCAAACCCAAAATCGCTCTGCTCCAGGAGTATTGCTCGAACCCTAACTCGAGCTTTAGGAACGAACCGTGACTCCATCGCGAGTGTTAGCAGCTTCGCACCCATCTTCGATGTCTTGCTCCATCCAAATCGAGCGCGAGCTCGAGGTCCCTGATCACCTCGACTTGCCAGAGCCCTAGTTTTGAAATCATCTTCGCGTCGCTCCAAAAACTCCGAGTTTGAACTCGAGTTCGAAATCGAGTTCGAACCTGTATTTGTGATCAAATGGAACGATTTCCCCCTTTTTGATTTTGCCGAAGAACTTGAAAAAGGAAGCGTTCGCTTTGAGTTGAACAAGAAGGGGAGGGTTGCGTTGGCTTTTATAGCTAAAGAGAGTAGACAGGGAGTACATGACGATTAAAACACTGTCTTCCTAGATATAGAAAGCAGGAGACATAAATTTGTGCTCAAGAAAACAGTAGGTCTGCTTGTAGGAGGAGAGGTCGGCTCTGATTTTTTTTTCCTTTTATTATTTATATTGATTTTATTTTAATTAAATAATTAAAATATTTCGCGGTCCTTAACTAGTAATCCCGAACCACTATTCAACCGTGACGACCGATGTTTCCAACGTTATTCACTATTCTGAATTCAATGAAATAGATTATACAATTTAATTTGAACGTATATTTAAAATAGCCATATTAAATCATTTTAAATTCAAAATAAATAAATTCTTCATCAATGAATTTATATTATCATCGTTCAGTTTTATCTTCGAATTGAATTATTTCAAACTTCTCGTATTTCGATAATTATCAAAATAAATCGTATTTCGATTAATTAAACAATAACCCAATAAAATACCATCTATATTATAAATTCAATATTTAAAACCATACTAAATATTTAAGATAAACTGTTCAAAAATCTGGGTCGTTACACTCTTCCCCCCTTAAAATAATTTCGTCCTCGAAATTGTTAAGGTAGGGAAAATGGTACAAATCTATTACTTTTCAAAATCTCACTTATGTTGAAACTCAACTCCTCATATTTCAACAATTTAGTTTTACCAAAACATTTGGTTTCTCATTCACATGCATTCAAATTGATTCTAAATCAATTCATTCACTTGATTTATTTAACTTGTTTTAAGTTAAATTTTAATTCCAGAATTCAAATTCCCGGGTTTCTATTTCAAATCCTTCTGAAATCACAAAAATATATATACATATATTTATTTCCATCTCAAATTCAAAACACTTGAATTCTTCAAACCGCTTATTCTCTTTCAAAACAAATTTTGACCAAGAACTTTTCTAAGGTAGCAATCCATCACTTAGAAACTCGGAAATGAACACTGATGATGTTGCAATCATCATCAGAATAATTTCCCAGCCACTGAAGTGAGTTCAGTGCCTTATTATTTCAAAATCCATGATTTTCTTTCAAATCCTTTAAAACAAATCTATATTATTTTAATATAATTTGAAAAATATTTTTCAGCTTCCCAGGATTAAAATTCCAAATTCTGGTTTGAATTAAATTCTAATTCATCACATTTGTATATTTAATTCCCATACAAATTCTATTTGGTTATAAATAACCATTTTAATTTTATAATCTCATTTAATTATAAAATCAACATCCAACACATCCATATAATAATAATTCCAGAAAATTATTCTTTCTATATCAAAAATAGAAATTTTGGGTAAAATTATTTCATTTACCCATTTAAAAACAATATCATGTCGTATTTTCTGTTCAAGTGTTTAGAAATCCCTATCGACTTCGTGGCGTCCCACGATTCAACCAGAATTCATAAACCACTCAACAGACTAGCCAACACAATATAAAACAGTTTTTAATATCAATTTACAAATACGCGCTCTCGTATATATAGACTCAACTCATTCTAGGGCACTGCTGACCCTATCTCTAATGAGCACATGCCGCACAAGCCTAGGTGTTCGCTCAACCTAAGCTCTGATACCAACTGAAACGACCCGCAAATCCGAGCTATCTGAGTTGACTAAATACACCACACGTCCAACCCAAATAACACAGAAATACGAACCATTAATAGAAAGAAGTTAGACGATGAGAAATAGGAAGAAAGAAATATTAGAATAGAAGAAAAACGAAGATCACGACTCACAGCGGAACGAATAAAATATATTATATAACATAACCTTTGAAATACAAATCAGTAACTTTATATACATACCATCATCAGAGCACAACAGTCATTTCTGGAACAGTTATAAACATCTGTTTCCAGATACAAACAAGGTCCACAGCGGAATATATGATAGCCTATAGCTAACCGGTGAAGCCTCCTGCTTCCAGCTTCTTCAAATGAATCTGTGAAATCCCGACTACTTGACTGCCCGTACAAATTTGGGCACCCAAGAGTTTAGGGAAACAAACAAAATAAACTCTGGGTCAGTCATGGGACTGGTGTGAGTAAACTCCAACCACTTGTTTAACTTTTAAAAATCCTTTCAAAAGAAAAGGTAATAGTAAGACCAGCCCACACATAAACACGGACGGTTTTTACCTTACTATAACCCAAAACACTTTGATACGAAAATCTAGTGATATTATAATAATGTCTACATCAAGTAAATAACCAAATAGCAGAACGCTTGCATCTCACGCTCCACATACATAGTATAAAATCAAAAACCGCATGGCGCTTATTGGAGATTGGATTTCCAACATGACAAGGTATGGAACCACCTTCCGCTAGTGTATCTCTAGAGAGGAATACACTGGGTTCAACAAGAACATCTTGTAACCCGGCCCACACATGACCGACCACTCATTTCGCTTGAGTGTATCGAATGTATATCACCAACGGTTGGGATCAGCAACCGTCTCCCGACTGGGACAGCATCAAATAGAATAAGAAATTAAATGAACCTCTAGATAGGTGATTATACATCCTAATGGGTGCGACCCACATAGCCATGCTGCCTGCCCGATTTTTGTCCTTTCCCAGTTGTTGAGGCCTGAGGCTACGAATACTTACAATTCATTGATAGCACAATCACTTTGAATGCCACATTGTCAGATCCGTTAATCACTAGTTGAGTTTGCACAAATATTCTGGATATTATGCTAAGGGATAAATCCGTTGCAACCATATATATTCATACAGACCAACCCATTTGATCATTGGAAATACTCTGTCAGACATTCGTCCATTTATGTTCGTTCTGGGATTGAACGAAACCGAAGGCACTATTTCTATTTAATAGAAAGAGTCCTTGCACTTTACTCCGTCTTCAATATATTCATCATACTTGGTTCGCAACGCTTATGCCGATACGGAGTGGTTCTTCGGATAATAATCCAACCGGTCTCTCCATATTGACAACGATGGTCAAAACTTCGATAGTCTGTGATTTAACTATCGAATAAAAACAAGTGTTCATCCAAACATATCAAACAAATCACTGGGCTCTTTAATTAATTATTCATTAATTAAATCACTTTTCCATTTCCCTATCAATATTTGTTAACCAAATATTTCAATAATCATCTTGGCCCTTTACGCCATTTGGAAAGCATTTCCCAATATCAACTTCTTTTATTTTCTATATATTAGAAAATATCTCTATTTGCAATTGGAAACAATCCCAATCACTTATCTCTATCTCGACTATTTTAATTATACTCAGGAAATATTTACTTGTTATATTTCCAAAATTCCATCACTTGGGTTTAAAACGAATGTTGTGTAAAACATCGTTACAACGACCCAAAATATTTTATTCAACTAACTCTTTTTCAAACACTTCTCTTCGAGACTGGATCTTGCTATTTATCCATTAAAAATGAAATCAATCAAGTTGTGGTAAAATTACCTCTCAGACCTTAACTGAAAACATCCTCAACTTCGAAACGGCGAAACCACTTACCTCGAATAAACACACTATACAATCCAATTGTTCATTTTTAAAACATGTATAAAGTTCGCTTTCTATTTCAAATTTATGGATTTCCCTTTTTGTTTACAATATTCGATTTTTTGATTCCGTCTCCTTATCGAATTCTATATATATCGATATATAGATTTCTAATTGTCAATTTCTTAAAAATATTCTAACTCCTTAAATTCCCGGAAAAATTCGCCATAACCTCCCCTGTATCGGGAGCATCGGGAAATTTCAAATAGCTTCCCGGTAACTTCTTATTTCAAAAAGAAAAAGAAAAAGCCAAGCGGCTTGCCGATACGGCGCACAAAATCTCGTATATGAATTAAACATGTACCTTTTTGTCGAGCACATAAATTTAAATCTTCATATACTTCATCATGTACCTGTCTAACACATGTTCACCTGTTTCAATTCAATTCAACACTATCTAATCGTTTGAATTCAGTTCCGCTCATTTATTCTTTAAATCGACCATTTTGCCTATTTTACTCCTTTGTTTGAACATAGCATGTTCAAACAAAATATTTAACTCGTTCATAACCAAATTGAATTTCAATTTCAATTCTCGTTTCCTTTTTGATTCCGAATATAAATTTTCAAATCGAATTTACTTATTCAAACCCCAATATCCCTTCGAAATCTCCTTAACTAATTTCTATTCAATTTAGTTAATTCTATTCAATAAATCAAAATCTGGTTTCTGTTTCAAAAATCATATTCATTTCCACAACTTGAATTCGCATATATTTTACAACTCAACTCTGAAATTTTCTAAATAGAAACTTCGGATTTTTACCTGCTTAAAATCCTTTTATAACATTAGATAAACCGTTATGGTTTCAAAACGATTCTGGCGCTGCTTTTCTGAAAATTTGATTTTGATATAACTCAAAATCTATTTGACAAAATCCAGATTTTTCTCTTCCATTAGAAAACTATTATCAAATCGGTCCTGACGTTCCTTGTTTCAAAGAATTCCGACTTCAATTGTGTTCTGTATACTCGATTGAAGTTCGAATCGCTATTTTACGAACTGCAGCGCTGCGGCGAGTTCGTTTTAATTTTATTTATATATATAAACCTTTAAACTTCTTTAAAATGAATTCAACTCCATTTTAACTCTATTTGAATTCCTTGATTCAAATTCCAATCTCACTTTTTATTTGAATTCTATATTCAAATTCCGATTCCTTTTCTATTTGATATTCAAATTCAATACTTGAATTTCTATTTCAATTCCATACATTCAAATTCTATGTTTGAATTCATTTGAATTCTCTTATTCAAACTCTATATTCAAAATCCCATTTGAACTTCTATATTCCAATTTCTATATTTGAATTCTATTGAAATTCAAATATTCAAACTCCTTTTTAAATTCTATATTCAAAATTCCATAGTTTAAAACCCATTTGAATTTCATATTCAAATCCCATAGATTAAATCCTATTTGAATTCAATTTGAATCTCTTATATTCAAATTTCATTTTTCCATTTCCATTTGAATTCTAAAATTCAAATTCATTTCCAACCCCATTTGAATTCTAATTTTCAAACTTATTTATTTCCCCATTTGAATTTCTTCACTCAAATCCATTTGAATTCCCTTGAATCCAAATTCCATTTCAAAACCATTTGGATTTCCTATTTTTAAATCCTATTTGAAATTCTATTTCCAATTCTACTTTGAAAATCCTATTTCAAAGTTTATTTCAAATTCTATTTTGAAATTCTACATCCAAATCTCTATTTGAATTTCTTTATTCGAATTCCTTTGAATTCAAATTTTATTTTAATTCCTTGAATTCAAATTCTATTTTTCATTCTAATTTCGTCTATTCAAATTCTATTTGAACTTCTATTTGGATTTCTAATATTCAATCTCCTTTTAAAATTCAAATATTTAAACTCCTTTTCTAATTCTACTATTCAAATGTTATACTCAAATTTCATTTGAGTTATATATTTAAAAATTTCATTTCACATCCTATTTTGAAATTTCATTTCAAATCCCAATTTCACACTTGTATTTCTATTTCTGAATTATCAAATGATAATTCTTTTCACTTCATTTATAACTTCGTTATAAAAGAATTATTTATAAACTTCGTTTAAAAAAGAAACTACTTGTTTTATTTTTCAAAAACAAGTTTATATTTTATTTAAAATTCAAATTCTATTTAAAAATAGAATTTTTCCTTTTTAAATCCCAAATATCCTTCCACGATATTTTTAAATATCATTACTTAAGCCCAGTGATATTTAAACACACAAAGCAACGAATTATTTATTTTTCTAACACATCATATATAAAAATATATATGCAAACAAATAAACAAACAGATAATATATTTTTGAGGAATCCAGTTGGATTCCTCCAACCTGTTTTCCTGCATCCACAGATGTTAGCACATAAATAATACCCATTCTGCTTCGTGGCAGAATGTGACGGCAAGGAATTTCGCTCGGTCCGAACCAGTCGCTAAACCGATCTAGACCGTTCGAAACGCCCTATCGTTTGAGAACACGACAAATCAGAACGCATACAGAAGAACATTTCTATGTATATTACAACAGTGCATCAGATTACAAGAATATACAGAGTAAAAATGAATATTACACAGAAATATCAGAGATTTAAATTACATTTAAATACATAGCAGCGGCAAATAATACAATACACAACTAGAAGGAGATATACGGATACAAAGCTTTCCGGATATCGTTCCAGCTGTAAACCAGGATCCTGTGAATATAAATCTGCAAAACCAAAACTACTAGCTGCCCGTGTCAAAATAAGGGCACCCAGAGTTTAGGTTAAAACAATAAACTCCAGGTCAGTCATGGGACTGGTGTGAGAACTAAAACAGTTAATCTTTATTTTAAATCATTAGGTAAATCAAGGGACCACGCCGTCTAACACGGAACGGGTTTCCTCCCAAGAATACCAGTACATAAAACAAACAGCGCAATGCTAAATAAAGAAAAATGAAGCTGTTATAAGACCCAGGTCCCATCACACAATGCAACGCAGCCGAGGATAGGGTTTTCCCTTATAACAGCCAAAGAATGCTTGATATGGTTAAAACAAATCGTTTGATACTATTATAAGTGCATAGTGTATAAAACACTTCAAATCATAAGTATCAATCATAGGCGGCATGAATGGCCCATAACACTATGTCGCCATATATAAATTTACAATCAAAACCGCAAATGTCGTATTGGAAGTTGGGTTATCATTTATGGTATGAACCGAGGCTAGGGGCAAGATCCTCAACCGATTCGAGACGCTCTAGCCCGTGTCTCAGGAACAGCCGCAACTGGCCCATGGATCGTCAGGGCCGGTCCACCGATGTGGATTATTATGCCTGAACACTACGTTTCCCCGCCCTTTGGGGCGTAAGCCTGGCCCGTCAGCCGACCAGAAGCATCGGCCGAAACCGATATCACGAGGCGCCACGCTTTTCAGCAAGTAATAATAAGTAACATCCGCATGAGTCAAACTCGTCAGCCAGTTCAAGCACTGACGCCACTCATAACTAGAAAGAAACGTAGGTCCTCCCTGATGTCCGTCTCCCGTTTTTGATTCATACCGGGTGTGATACTCGCGAATCAACGTTACACAAAGCTACGCCACAAAGGCCGTGCTTCGATCATCAACCACAAGACTTTGCTTTTCAACAGAAGCCTTGATCATTTGCCACTTAGGCATGCCACACAGGCAATTCACTCCATGCGATTGATATCCATCAATATATAACCCCTGAGCTCGTACGTCTCAGAGAAGGGCGTTAAGCAAGAGAATAAATTCTCCGCCGCCAAACAGATATATATTTAATAGAGATCAATCACACGGACTAAAATCCAATGTCAGACACACAGTCCATTTACAAGTCCGTTCTGGGTCTGAACGAAACCGGAGGCACCTAGTACCCCGCATATCCATCGATCTCCAAGTACGTCTGGACGATCACTAACTGTTTCCATCTTCTTGGGTGTACAGCCCAATCAAGATCATCAGTAATTACCCAAACGACGTGAAGACCTCCGGTCTTCGACCATCGTCTTCATCTTCGACTTATCGTCGTATCAGTTATTCAGAATGGGATAAACCCGGTCTTTCCGAATAACTCACGTATATTTTAAATAAGTGTTACACAAACACAACATATGCCTCATTCCAATTTATCAGTCACTAACAGTAAATTAATCAAGAGAATAATTCCCCAAATATTAACCCCGAAGGCCGAAACCAACATCAGATCAATATCCAGAAAACCATTCTGCTTGGCTAACCGACAATTAGTTTCTAAATTTCACATTCATAGGGAAAGGTTCCCATTAATTTTATCAAAGATAAAATTCTTTAATTTATTCTTGAATCTACCTTTGAATATCAATTCAAATTAGTCGGGATTAACGAACTTTACCGAAGTAATCATTTGTTTTAATTTCCCAATCCCAACCTATTCATCCCATGAAGTAAAACTGGTTATACTTCATATCTAACACTACAGTGTTATTGGTAAATTCAACTACCATTTCACGTTCAAATCTAATTAAAGATTTAACTATCGCCTGGAGCAAAACTGGTGATACTCCATTTTCGATCATTTCAATCTAATTAAAGATTCATTAAAACTCCACTTAGTTTTAATCTTCGACTGGGTTAAAGAATCAGTGTCATTTAAAACACGATTCACGATAAACCCAAAATCACATTCCATTAATTATCGGGTTAAAGAACAAGTGTTATTTAAAACACTGTTCACGATAAACCCAAAAATCAATACCAATTCAATTCCAATTAAATATTGTTTAATTGGTACACTTCATTAAATCTAATTAAAAAGATTTAATCTTTTCTCAACTGGGTTCAAGAACAGTGTTAGTGAAGACACCATTCACGACAAACCCAAATCACATTCGATATTCAATACAAGGCTCTGAATAGAAAATATATCGGCTTATATTCAATATCAAATTCTACGACTAACAAATGTCGTATTGGAAATAACGATATAAATATATATCTTTCAAATTTCCATAACAACACCTGTATAATCATGAATTCCAACATCGAAATATTCCGAAGACAATTTCGATTCAAATCCACTCCAATGCAATCATTGGATATTCTGGTTATTTTTAAAACCCTTTTTAAATTCAATTTATTTATTTAAAAATAAATAGAATTATAATTCTAGTTCAAAACTAGTTCATTTCGATAAAAATCTATTTTTATCTTTTCAAATATGGAGTTTTTCATCCCAATTCTTTCTAAATCATTTCTTATGATTTTACACAAATTATTACTATTTTTAATAATTTTATCAAGGCCTGTACAGTCGATTTCCATCAATGGCCATCGAACTGCACTTACAGCGACCTTTTTTCGAATTTGATTTGGACGTATCTCCAAATCCAACCGTTAGATTCCAAATTTCTAATATTCTTTAGAAAGCTCTTTTCGATACGAACCCAACGGTTCCGGTTTTAGGAGAATCCGACGGTCGGATCTCCCGTAATGTCCGTTTGAAATAAATGGTCGAAATTCACGAACTGCCGCGGCGCGGCGCGTTCTATTCAGGCCATTATATTATATATATTATATATATAATATATATATCGTCGATTTCTATTTAAAACGAATTATATGAATAGTTTTAAATTCGTTTCAAAAGCAATTTCAACTTCCTTTTCAATTCAAATCAAAATTGAATTCTTCTTTATAAATTCGTTTTAAAATTCATTTCTATTCAATTCAAATTTCAATTCAATTTGAATTCGTTTTCAATTCAATTCATTTCGAAATCGTTTTATATTCAATTCATTTCGAAATCGTTATATATTCTATTCATTTCATTTCGAAATCGTTTTCAATTCAATTCGTTTCGAAATCGTTTCAATTCAATTCATTTCGAAATCGTTTTATATTCAATTCATTTCGAAATCGTTATATATTCTATTCATTTCGAAATCGTTATATATTCAATTCATTTCATTTCGAAATCGTTTTATATTCAATTCATTTCGAAATAGTTATATATTCTATTCATTTCGAAATCGTTATATATTCTATTCATTTCGAAATCGTTATATATTCTATTCATTTCGAAATCGTTATATATTCTATTCATTTCGAAATCGTTATATATTCTATTCATTTCATTTCGAAATCGTTTTCAATTCATTTCATTTCGAAATCATTTTCAATTCAATTCATTTCGAAATCGTTTCAATTCAATTCATTTCGAAATCGTTTTATATTCAATTCATTTCGAAATCGTTATATATTCTATTCATTTCGAAATCGTTATATATTCAATTCATTTCATTTCGAAATCGTTTTCAATTCAATTCATTTCGAAATCGTTTTCAATTCATTTCATTTCGAAATCGTTTTCAATTCATTTCATTTCGAAATCGTTTTCAATTCAATTCATTTCGAAATCGTTTTATATTCAATTCATTTCGAAATCGTTATATATTCTATTCATTTCGAAATCGTTATATATTCTATTCATTTCGAAATCGTTATATATTCTATTCATTTCATTTCGAAATCGTTTTCAATTCATTTCATTTCGAAATCGTTTTCAATTCAATTCATTTCGAAATCGTTTCAATTCAATTCATTTCGAAATCGTTTTATATTCAATTCATTTCGAAATCGTTATATATTCTATTCATTTCGAAATCGTTATATATTCTATTCATTTCGAAATCGTTATATATTCTATTCATTTCGAAATCGTTATATATTCTATTCATTTCGAAATCGTTATATATTCAATTCATTTCATTTCGAAATCGTTATATATTCAATTCATTTCATTTCGAAATCGTTATATATTCAATTCATTTCATTTCGAAATCGTTTTCAATTCATTTCATTTCGAAATCGTTTTCAATTCGTATCGATATAAATATCGTTCACGTCAAAATGGCGTCAATCTAATCAACACGGCTTCATAAATTTCTATTTTCAAATATTCTATTTCAAATATTTCTTTTTCAAAATAGTTGTTATTATCAAAATATTTCGTTCAACACATGACCAATCTCAATGGATGAGTACTGTCAACACATGAACTTTTATTTTATATCGATAAAGATGTAAATTTTATTACTAAAATATTTCGTTCAACACATGACCAATCTCAATGGATGAGTACTGTCAACACATGAACTTTTATTTTATATCGATAAAGATGTAAATTTTATTACTAAAATATTTCGTTCAACACATGACCAATCTCAATGGATGAGTACTGTCAACACATGAACTTTTATTTTATATCGATAAAGATGTAAATTTTATTACTAAAATATTTCGTTCAACACATGACCAATCTCAATGGATGAGTACTGTCAACACATGAACTTTTATTTTATAATATTATTTATTTTTCAAATTGGAATGAGGCCCAATCAATTACCATATAAAGTTAATTATATGGATTTTCATGCATTACACACATATAATAGCATTGAAAAATAATCAACCATCAACCAAAGTGCACTACACTGTATAAGCATCAAATATAGATATCTAACGCTTATAACAGCCTGTCAATCAATCGATCGACATATTTAATCAATCAGGATGAGTGAACTTCAAATTTCATCCCAACACCCGTGTGGGGTTTCAAACAATCAAACACAGATTTTATTTGTGCAGTTGGGCGATGTGTAAAATTTATCGACCCAATCAATGTCCTTCAAATAGGTGTACATAAACAAACCGTCTGGTTTGTAAATGAATATTTATTTATTCACATTCACGTTAAAAATTATATTTTTAACGATAAAACATTTTATTCCAACATATGAATTTCTATTTAGTTCATTCTTTAAATAAAATGATATTTTTATTTTTCTAACATATTTTAGAAAATTTCGGCGGCATAACGGCACTATACTAGAAACGGGACGAGGCCTAGCCTTATCCCCGGTCTAGTGAAGGCCCACGCCATTCACACATCAATCAAATCCGTTACATCTCACCAAACAATTCCATTCGATCAAATATTCTAACTAACTACTCAACCAAACAATTTAACAAACAAGCCATCCATGGTCTGTGGATGACGGGTGTCGGGTGCTACTAAACACCGTCTGCATCCTAGTATATATATAACTAGAAAAATTAAATTGAAAGGTGAGAAGTTCTCACCGATAGCTATCCAAACATTTTGACTCTTCTTTGATATAAATCTTCTTCGTTCTCGCCCTTTTTGTTACCTTCGTTGCCCGCTTTCACTACCTATGTAAAAATCGAATTTTTACTTCGCTATTTAATATATAAAAATCATATTTTTAATTCGAAGTTCAATATATAAAAATCATATTTTTAATTCGAAGTTCAATATATAAAAATCATATTTTTAATTCGAAGTTCAATATATAAAAATCATATTTTTAATTCGAAGTTCAATATATAAAAATCATATTTTTAATTCGAAGTTCAATATATAAAAATCATATTTTTAATTCGAAGTTCAATATATAAAAATCATATTTTTAATTCGAAGTTCAATATATAAAAATCATATTTTTAATTCGAAGTTCAATATATAAAAATCATATTTTTAATTCGAAGTTCAATATATAAAAATCATATTTTTAATTCGAAGTTCAATATATAAAAATCATATTTTTAATTCGAAGTTCAATATATAAAAATCATATTTTTAATTCGAAGTTCAATATATAAAAATCATATTTTTTTCTAATCAAAAACCAAATCTTTAACATCATAAAAATCTCATCTTTTAGCGAATAAAAATCTCATCTTGTAGCGAATAAAAATCTCATCTTTAAGCGAATAAAAATCTCATCTTTTAGCGAATAATCACTTCTTTATACTAACGCTACTCGTATTAAAACCATTTCTTTTTCATGTTAACAAACTTATTTTTAACAATTTAAAAATCTCAACTTTTCTACATAAAAATATAAGCTTTTCCTTTTAAATAAAATCTAATGTTTTACCTTTAAAAGGATTCACAAATATAAAAACAAAACAAGGTTTTACTTGAAAAGAAAGAAAGAGGGCTCACTGTGTTCGAAGGACTGAGAGGAGGGGGGAAGAAATCGTGGCGCTGGTGGTGGGGGGGGTCTGACCTGCGGTGGCGTGGGCGTGGGCGTGGGCCAGGGTTGGCGCGGCGAAGGCTTCTTTGCATCGTGGGGGCTTTAGGTGCTTCGACTGCGGAGGAGAGAGAAGCGAGAGGGGGAAGGGGAGGAGGGGGATCGGAGAAGAGGAGGTGGGGGCGGCGAATGACGGCGGCGCCGGGGAGGGAGCGCGATGGTGGATCGGAAGAGAAGAGCGGGTTTTTTTTTTCTTTTTTTTTTTTTTCTGATTTGAGAATAACGAACGGGGGGGGGGGGGGGGTATTAGAAAGAAGGGGGTTGACTTTAATTTAATTAATTATTTAATTAAAATCCCCAAAAAGTCCATCTCTCGTTCGAACTCGAAATTGGACCCAACGACTGCCGTCCCTAGCGTTTTACCCCCATTCCGAACACAATGGGATATGCCACGCAAGCCAAATCGACTGTTTGAATCAGTTTCCGTTAAATTTATATTCAAATCACTATATTGAATTTTAAACATACATTTCAAATTGCCGGGGTCACATACTAACTCTGAAAATTCTCGAAAAATATTTTCTAGCTTCGTATTGACGATACGGTCCTAACAAAACTAGTTTCGTCGAATTCTGAGATCGTTTGAAAAATGGCCAATTTCCAGTCGATTAAAATCAACTGAAACTGGTCAAACGCGTTTTCCTTTGCCACGCTCACATATTGATTCGAAAAATTATGAAATTTGAAACCTAGCAATAACTTGACACTGCGGATCTAACAAAAGTGGTTTCGCCGAAATCCGAGGTTATTTGCAAAATGTCCATTTTTAAGGGCCTGAATTCCATAGCGACTATTCAGAATTTTCAACTGGACATATCTTTTGATTCCCGCTAAGAAATTTCGATTATTCGGATCCGTTGGAAAGATATTATCAATTAGATCCCATTATTTTTGGTTTCACTAAAATCCGGATTGTTTTGCACCCGGTACATTCAATTGAAGTTTGAAATTGAATTATTGAACTACCGCGCCATTTTCAATTCCTTTTATAATTATATATAATTATTTATATTCTAACGACGACGTGTATAATATATTCGTTCGAATTATATTCAATATAAATTTCTCGTCGATATTATTTAAAATAATTCATTTTAAATATACTAAATTCGCCAAAATTGCCAAAATAAAAAAATTTAAACTGGCCCAGATTTTACGGGTTGTTACAATCTCCCCCACTTAAAACTTTTCGTCCCCGAAAAGGAACAAAGTCGAAAGTGGTTTGATTAATCAACTCTACGTTCGATCTGGCTTGCATTCTCCAACTTTTCAGTTTCCGAGAATTTTCAAAATTTCAAAAATTTGGCTAACACCCTAAATTTTTGAAAAATTTCGCCATAACCTCCCCTGCACCGGGAGCATCGGGGAATTTCAAATAGCTTCCCCGGTCCTTCAGATCTCAAAAAGAAAAAGAAAAAGCCAAGCGGCTAGCCAATAGGCTCATAAAATCATCATCACCCAAACAAAACAGTAAATTATGTAGTAAACATGTACCTATTTGTCGGGCAAACAAATTTTATTCTCTGCTCTAGCCTCCTTGCTATGACCTGTTCAATGTAAGTGCAAGTATATGCAAGCAAATGCGACCAATCTTCAATACAGTTCAATATTTGATTTAATTAGGCTAAATGGTTAAAATTTAGCAAACAAATAAACAAACAACACAAACATCAATCAATTAGTGGATTAACGTTTCAAATTGATAATTTGATATATATATATACAGAAAATCATGTTTTGGTGCCAATTCACAACAATGTGTTCTAACTATATTAGTTTTGGTTCTCACACCAGTCTAATGGAAACATATAGAAATCACACCTTCGAAACACGAAAATAAATACTGGTGATGGCGCGCCATCATCAGAATCATGTCCGGGCGACTAGAGTGTGACTCTATATCTATCCAGTATATTAAAATTTCGAATACACGCGGATCAGACGTATACGCAAAATCTATATATACTGGATTGTCCACATCAATATAAATAGATAATCAAATACGAATAATTGATTTAAATCTTCAAAACAAAAAAATTGTTTTCATTTTCAAAAATATACTCTTCACACTCGTTCTAGGATAATACTGATCCCATCTCTAACGAGTCATTCTAATTGGATATTACTAATCCAATATCTGATGAATTCTTTTGTATGGTTCTAATGTGCCTTGTTCTCTAGCTTTGTAAACCAAAGCTCTGATACCAACTGTGATGGCAAGGAATTTCGCTCGGTCCGAACCAGTCGCTAAACCGATCTAGATCGTTCGAAACGCCCTATCGTTTGAGAACACGACAAATCAGAACGCATACAGAAGAACATTTCAATGTATATTACAACAGTGCATCAGATTACAAGAATATACAGAGTAAAAATGAATATTACACAGAAATATCAGAGATTTAAATTACATTTAAATACATAGCAGCGGCAAATAATACAATACACAACTAGAAGGAGATATACGGATACAAAGCTTTCCGGATATCGTTCCAGCTGTAAACCAGGATCCTGTGAATATAAATCTGCAAAACCAAAACTACTAGCTGCCCGTGTCAAAATAAGGGCACCCAGAGTTTAGGTTAAAACAATAAACTCCAGGTCAGTCATGGGACTGGTGTGAGAACTAAAACAGTTAATCTTTATTTTAAATCATTAGGTAAATCAAGGGACCACGCCGTCTAACACGGAACGGGTTTCCTTCCAAGAATACCAGTGCATAAAACAAACAACGCAATGCTAAATAAAGAAAAATGAAGCTGTTATAAGACCCAGGTCCCATCACACAATGCAACGCAGCCGAGGATAGGGTTTTCCCTTATAACAGCCAAAGAATGCTTGATACGGTTAAAACAAATCGTTTGATACTATTATAAGTGCATAGTGTATAAAACACTTCAAATCATAAGTATGAATCATAGGCGGCATGAATGGCCCATAACACAATGTCGCCATATATAAATTTACAATCAAAACCGCAAATGTCGTATTGGAAGTTGGGTTATCATTTATGGTATGAACCGAGGCTAGGGGCAAGATCCTCAACCGATTCGAGACGCTCTAGCCCGTGTCTCAGGAACAGCCGCAACTGCCCCATGGATCGTCAGGGCCGGTCCACCGATGTGGATTATTATGCCTGAACACTACGTTTCCCCGCCCTTTGGGGCGTAAGCCTGGCCCGTCAGCCGACCAGAAGCATCGGCCGAAACCGATATCACGAGGCGCCTCGCTTTTCAGCAAGTAATAATAAGTAACATCCGCATGAGTCAAACTCGTCAGCCAGTTCAAGCACTGACGCCACTCATAACTAGAAAGAAACGTAGGTCCTCCCTGATGTCCGTCTCCCGTTTTTGATTCATACCGGGTGTGATACTCGCGAATCAACGTTACACAAAGCTACGCCACAAAGGCCGTGCTTCGATCATCAACCACAAGACTTTGCTTTTCAATAGAAGCCTTGATCATTTGCCACTTAGGCATGCCACACAGGCAATTCACTCCATGCGATTGATATCCATCAATATATAACCCCTGAGCTCGTACGTCTCAGAGAAGGGCGTTAAGCAAGAGAATAAATTCTCCGCCGCCAAACAGATATATATTTAATAGAGATCAATCACACGGACTAAAATCCAATGTCAGACACACAGTCCATTTACAAGTCCGTTCTGGGTCTGAACGAAACCGGAGGCACCTAGTACCCCGCATATCCATCGATCTCCAAGTACGTCTGGACGATCACTAACTGTTTCCATCTTCTTGGGTGTACAGCCCAATCAAGATCATGAGTAATTACCCAAACGACGTGAAGACCTCCGGTCTTCGACCATCGTCTTCATCTTCGACTTATCGTCGTATCAGTTATTCAGAATGGGATAAACCCGGTCTTTCCGAATAACTCACGTATATTTTAAATAAGTGTTACACAAACACAACATACGCCTCATTCCAATTTATCAGTCACTAACAGTAAATTAATCAAGAGAATAATTCCCCAAATATTAACCCCGAAGGCCGAAACCAACATCGGATCAATATCCAGAAAACCATTCTGCTTGGCTAACCGACAATTAGTTTCTAAATTTCACATTCATAGGGAAAGGTTCCCATTAATTTTATCAAAGATAAAATTCTTTAATTTATTCTTGAACCTACCTTTGAATATCAATTCAAATTAGTCGGGATTAACGAACTTTACCGAAGTAATCATTTGTTTTAATTTCCCAATCCCAACCTATTCATCCCATGAAGTAAAACTGGTTATACTTCATATCTAACACCACAGTGTTATTGGTAAATTCAATTACCATTTCACGTTCAAATCTAATTAAAGATTTAACTATCGCCTGGAGCAAAACTGGTGATACTCCATTTTCGATCATTTCAATCTAATTAAAGATTCATTAAAACTCCACTTAGTTTTAATCTTCGACTGGGTTAAAGAATCAGTGTCATTTAAAACACGATTCACGATAAACCCAAAATCACATTCCATTAATTATCGGGTTAAAGAACAAGTGTTATTTAAAACACTGTTCACGATAAACCCAAAAATCAATACCAATTCAATTCCAATTAAATATTGTTTAATTGGTACACTTCATTAAATCTAATTAAAAAGATTTAATCTTTTCTCAACTGGGTTCAAGAACAGTGTTAGTGAAGACACCATTCACGACAAACCCAAATCACATTCGATATTCAATACAAGGCTCTGAATAGAAAATATATCGGCTTATATTCAATATCAAATTCTACGACTAACAAATGTCGTATTGGAAATAACGATATAAATATATATCTTTCAAATTTCCATAACAACACCTGTATAATCATGAATTCCAACATCGAAATATTCCGAAGACAATTTCGATTCAAATCCACTCCAATGCAATCATTGGATATTCTGGTTATTTTTAAAACCCTTTTTAAATTCAATTTATTTATTTAAAAATAAATAGAATTATAATTCTAGTTCAAAACTAGTTCATTTCGATAAAAATCTATTTTTATCTTTTCAAATATGGAGTTTTTCATCCCAATTCTTTCTAAATCATTTCTTATGATTTTACACAAATTATTACTATTTTTAATAATTTTATCAAGGCCTGTACAGTCGATTTCCATCAATGGCCATCGAACTGCACTTACAGCGACCTTTTTCGAATTTGATTTGGACGTATCTCCAAATCCAACCGTTAGATTTCAAATTTCTAATATTCTTTAGAAAGCTCTTTTCGATACAAATCCAACGGTTCCGGTTTTAGGAGAATCCGACGGTCGGATCTCCCGTAATGTCCGTTTGAAATAAATGGTCGAAATTCACGAACTGCCGCGGCGCGGCGCATTCTATTCAGGTCATCATATTATATATATAATATATATAATATATATATCGTCGATTTCTATTTAAAATGAATTATATGAATAGTTTTAAATTCGTTTCAAAAGCAATTTCAACTTCCTTTTCAATTCAAATCAAAATTGAATTCTTCTTTATAAATTCGTTTTAAAATCCATTTCTATTCAATTCAAATTTCAATTCAATTTGAATTCGTTTTCAATTCAATTCATTTCGAAATCGTTTTATATTCAATTCATTTCGAAATCGTTGTATATTCTATTCATTTCATTTCGAAATCGTTTTCAATTCAATTCATTTCGAAATCGTTTCAATTCAATTCATTTCGAAATCGTTTTATATTCAATTCATTTCGAAATCGTTATATATTCTATTCATTTCGAAATCGTTATATATTCAATTCATTTCATTTCGAAATCGTTTTATATTCAATTCATTTCGAAATCGTTATATATTCTATTCATTTCGAAATCGTTATATATTCTATTCATTTCGAAATCGTTATATATTCTATTCATTTCGAAATAGTTATGTATTCTATTCATTTCGAAATCGTTATATATTCAATTCATTTCATTTCGAAATCGTTTTCAATTCATTTCATTTCGAAATCGTTTTCAATTCAATTCATTTCGAAATCGTTTCAATTCAATTCATGTCGAAATCGTTTTGTATTCAATTCATTTCGAAATCGTTATATATTCTATTCATTTCGAAATCGTTATATATTCAATTCATTTCATTTCGAAATCGTTTTCAATTCAATTCATTTCGAAATCGTTTTCAATTCATTTCATTTCGAAATCGTTTTCAATTCATTTCATTTCGAAATCGTTTTCAATTCAATTCATTTCGAAATCGTTTTATATTCAATTCATTTCGAAATCGTTATATATTCTATTCATTTCGAAATCGTTATATATTCTATTCATTTCGAAATCGTTATATATTCTATTCATTTCATTTCGAAATCGTTTTCAATTCATTTCATTTCGAAATCGTTTTCAATTCAATTCATTTCGAAATCGTTTTATATTCAATTCATTTCGAAATCGTTATATATTCTATTCATTTCGAAATCGTTATATATTCTATTCATTTCGAAATCGTTATATATTCTATTCATTTCGAAATCGTTATATATTCTATTCATTTCGAAATCGTTATATATTCTATTCATTTCGAAATCGTTATATATTCTATTCATTTCGAAATCGTTATATATTCAATTCATTTCATTTCGAAATCGTTATATATTCAATTCATTTCATTTCGAAATCGTTATATATTCAATTCATTTCATTTCGAAATCGTTTTCAATTCATTTCATTTCGAAATCGTTTTCAATTCGTATCGATATAAATATCGTTCACGTCAAAATGGCGTCAATCTAATCAACACGGCTTCATAAATTTCTATTTTCAAATATTCTATTTCAAATATTTCTTTTTCAAAATAGTTGTTATTATCAAAATATTTCGTTCAACACATGACCAATCTCAATGGATGAGTACTGTCAACACATGAACTTTTATTTTATATCGATAAAGATGTAAATTTTATTACTAAAATATTTCGTTCAACACATGACCAATCTCAATGGATGAGTACTGTCAACACATGAACTTTTATTTTATATCGATAAAGATGTAAATTTTATTACTAAAATATTTCGTTCAACACATGACCAATCTCAATGGATGAGTACTGTCAACACATGAACTTTTATTTTATATCGATAAAGATGTAAATTTTATTACTAAAATATTTCGTTCAACACATGACCAATCTCAATGGATGAGTACTGTCAACACATGAACTTTTATTTTATAATATTATTTATTTTTCAAATTGGAATGAGGCCCAATCAATTACCATATAAAGTTAATTATATGGATTTTCATGCATTACACACATATAATAGCATTGAAAAATAATCAACCATCAACCAAAGTGCACTACACTGTATAAGCATCAAATATAGATATCTAACGCTTATAACAGCCTGTCAATCAATCGATCGACATATTTAATCAATCAGGATGAGTGAACTTCAAATTTCATCCCAACACCCGTGTGGGGTTTCAAACAATCAAACACAGATTTTATTTGTGCAGTTGGGCGATGTGTAAAATTTATCGACCCAATCAATGTCCTTCAAATAGGTGTACATAAACAAACCGTCTGGTTTGTAAATGAATATTTATTTATTCACATTCACGTTAAAAATTATATTTTTAACGATAAAACATTTTATTCCAACATATGAATTTCTATTTAGTTCATTCTTTAAATAAAATGATATTTTTATTTTTCTAACATATTTTAGAAAATTTCGGCGGCATAACGGCACTATACTAGAAACGGGACGAGGCCTAGCCTTATCCCCGGTCTAGTGAAGGCCCACGCCATTCACACATCAATCAAATCCGTTACATCTCACCAAACAATTCCGTTCGATCAAATATTCTAACTAACTACTCAACCAAACAATTTAACAAACAAGCCATCCATGGTCTGTGGATGACGGGTGTCGGGTGCTACTAAACACCGTCTGCATCCTAGTATATATATAACTAGAAAAATTAAATTGAAAGGTGAGAAGTTCTCACCGATAGCTATCCAAACATTTTGACTCTTCTTTGATATAAATCTTCTTCGTTCTCGCCCTTTTTGTTACCTTCGTTGCCCGCTTTCACTACCTATGTAAAAATCGAATTTTTACTTCGCTATTCAATATATAAAAATCATATTTTTAATTCGAAGTTCAATATATAAAAATCATATTTTTAATTCGAAGTTCAATATATAAAAATCATATTTTTAATTCGAAGTTCAATATATAAAAATCATATTTTTAATTCGAAGTTCAATATATAAAAATCATATTTTTAATTCGAAGTTCAATATATAAAAATCATATTTTTAATTCGAAGTTCAATATATAAAAATCATATTTTTAATTCGAAGTTCAATATATAAAAATCATATTTTTAATTCGAAGTTCAATATATAAAAATCATATTTTTAATTCGAAGTTCAATATATAAAAATCATATTTTTAATTCGAAGTTCAATATATAAAAATCATATTTTTTTCTAATCAAAAACCAAATCTTTAACATCATAAAAATCTCATCTTTTAGCGAATAAAAATCTCATCTTTTAGCGAATAAAAATCTCATCTTTAAGCGAATAAAAATCTCATCTTTTAGCGAATAATCACTTCTTTATACTAACGCTACTCGTATTAAAACCATTTCTTTTTCATGTTAACAAACTTATTTTTAACAATTTAAAAATCTCAACTTTTCTACATAAAAATATAAGCTTTTCCTTTTAAATAAAATCTAATGTTTTACCTTTAAAAGGATTCACAAATATAAAAACAAAACAAGGTTTTACTGGAAAAGAAAGAAAGAGGGCTCACTGTGTTCGAAGGACTGAGAGGAGGGGGGAAGAAATCGTGGCGCTGGTGGTGGGGGGGTCTGACCTGCGGTGGCGTGGGCCAGGGTTGGCGCGACGAAGGCTTCTTTGCGTCGTGGGGGCTTTAGGTGCTTCGACTGCGGAGGAGAGAGAAGCGAGAGGGGGAAGGGGAGGAGGGGGATCGGAGAAGAGGAGGTGGGGGCGGCGAATGACGGCGGCGCCGGGGAGGGAGCGCGATGGTGGATCGGAAGAGAAGAGCGGGTTTTTTTTTTCTTTTTTCTTTTTTTTTCTGATTTGAGAATAACGAACGGGGGGGGGGGGGGGGGGGTATTAGAAAGAAGGGGGTTGACTTTAATTTAATTAATTATTTAATTAAAATCCCCAAAAAGTCCATCTCTCGTTCGAACTCGAAATTGGACCCAACGACTGCCGTCCCTAGCGTTTTACCCCCATTCCGAACACAATGGGATATGCCACGCAAGCCAAATCGACTGTTTGAATCAGTTTCCGTTAAATTTATATTCAAATCACTATAATGAATTTTAAACATACATTTCAAATTGCCGGGGTCACATACTAACTCTAAAAATTCTCGAAAAATATTTTCTAGCTTCGTATTGACGATACGGTCCTAACAAAACTAGTTTCGTCGAATTCTGAGATCGTTTGAAAAATGGCCAATTTCCAGTCGATTAAAATCAACTGAAACTGGTCAAACGCGTTTTCCTTTGCCACGCTCACATATTGATTCGAAAAATTATGAAATTTGAAACCTAGCAATAACTTGACACTGCGGATCTAACAAAAGTGGTTTCGCCGAAATTCAAGGTTATTTGCAAAATGTCCATTTTTAAGGGCCTGAATTCCATAGCGACTATTCAGAATTTTCAACTGGACATATCTTTTGATTCCCGCTAAGAAATTTCGATTATTCGGATCCGTTGGAAAGATATTATCAATTAGATCCCATTATTTTTGGTTTCACTAAAATCCGGATTGTTTTGCACCCGGTACATTCAATTGAAGTTTGAAATCGAATTATTGAACTACCGCGCCATTTTCAATTCCTTTTATAATTATATATAATTATTTATATTCTAACGACGACGTGTATAATATATACGTTCGAATTATATTCAAAATAAATTTCTCGTCGATATTGTTTAAAATAATTCATTTTAAATATACTAAATTTGCCAAAATTGCCAAAATAAAAAATTTTAAACTGGCCCAGATTTTACGGGTTGTTACACAGAATATCGTGGTATAGAAGGTCATCCACTAATCATAGCGTGGGGCGTATAGGGTAATCATCCGCTATGAAACTGCGGGCATCCGCTAATGAGACTGCGGGAATCCAACCAATCAATCAACCCAATATATATATAATAGCCTAAATAACTAATATATATAAAACAACCAGAAAGCATTCACACAAGCAACAAACAATTATTTTTCATGAAATAAAAATAATTCTAAAGGTGAGTGAGATTTACTCATTGTGGTTTTTATTTGTTGAGTACCCGGTTTTAAATTCCATATTGTCGCATCCATGAATTTGTCTCGAATAAATCCATTGTTCATCTTGATCCACTTTTAACACATCTCTCCCCTCTGAACTTGCGGTGATCACCTTTCCCACAAATCGATACCCTTCAACATCGCTCCAGTCTTACTGACCAACCAACGCCCGGTCTTGGAACTCGTTGCAGTGTCGTTCAACCTTCTTGATATCGCGATAGCACCTCCTCATCATTGTAAGCCCAAACCCAAAATCGCTCTGCTCCAGGAGTATTGCTCGAACCCTAACTCGAGCTTTAGGAACGAACCGCGACTCCATCGCGAGTGTTAGCAGCTTCGCACCCATCCTCGATGTCTTGCTCCATCCAAATCGAGCGCGAGCTCGAAGTCCCTGATCACCTCGACTTGCCAGAGCCCTAGTTTTGAAATCATCTTCGCGTCGCTCCAAAAACTCCGAGTTTGAACTCGAGTTCGAAATCGAGTTCGAACCTGTATTTGTGATCAAATGGAACGATTTCCCCCTTTTTGATTTTGCCGAAGAACTTGAAAAAGGAAGCGTTCGCTTTGATTTGAACAAGAAGGGGAGGGTTGCGTTGGCTTTTATAGCTGAAGAGAGTAGACAGGGAGTACATGACGATTAAAACACTGTCTTCCTAGATATAGAAAGCAGGAGACACAAATTTGTGCTCAAGAAAACAGTAGGTCTGCTTGTAGGAGGAGAGGTCGGCTTTGATTTTTTTTTTCTTTTATTATTTATATTGATTTTATTTTAATTAAATAATTAAAATATTTCGCGGTCCTTAACTAGTAATCCCGAACCACTATTCAACCGTGACGACCGATGTTTCCAACGTTATTCACTATTCTGAATTCAATGAAATAGATTATACAATTTAATTTGAACGTATATTTAAAATAGCCATATTAAATCATTTTAAATTCAAAATAAATAAATTCTTCATCAATGAATTTCTATTTTCATCATTCAGTTTTATCTTCGAATTGAATTATTTCAGACTTCTCGTATTTCGATAATTATCAAAATAAATCGTATTTCGATTATTTAAACAATAACCCAATAAAATACCATCTATATTATAAATTCAATATTTAAAACCATACTAAATATTTAAGATAAACTGTTCAAAAATCTGGGTCATTACATTTACCCCCATTCCGAACACAATGGGACATGTTTCGTAGGTTGATTCGATCGTTTGAATCAGTTTGCGTTGAATTTACATTTAAATCACTATATTGAATTTTAAACGTACATTTCAAATTACCGGGGTCACATAACAACTCTATAAATTCCATAAAAATATTTTCTAACTTCGAATTGACGATACGGTCCTAACAAAACTAGTTTCGTTGAATTCTGACACCGTTTGAAAAATGGCCAATTTCCAGTCGATTAAAATCAACTGAAACTGGTCAAACGCGTTTTCCTTTGCCACGCTCACATATTGATTCGAAAAATTATGAAATTTGAAACCTAGCAATAATTTGACACTGCGGATCCAACAAAAGAGGTTTCGTCGAAATCCGAGGTCGTTTGCAAAATGTCCATTTTTAAGGGCCTGAATTCCATAGTGACTATTCAGAATTTTCAATTGGACATATCTTTTGATTCCCGCTATGAAATTTTGATTTGTCGGATTCGTTGGAAAGATATTATCAATTACATCCTAATGTTTTTGGTTTCACTAAAATCCGGATTGTTTTGCACCCGGTACATTCAATTAAAGTTTGAAATCGAATTATCTAACTACCGCGCCATTTTCAATTCTATTTATAATTATATATAAATATTTATATTCTAACGACGGCGTGTATATTATATACGTTCGAATTCTATTCAAAATAAATTTCTCGTTGATTTTAGTTAAAATAATTCATTTTAAATAATCAAAATTCGCTAAAATCGCCAATTTAAAAATTTTAAACTGGCCCAGATTTTCAGGTTATTACAATTAACTCGGCCATTTCAAATAAGTCATGTATATTAGAAATCAAATCAATTCTATCCATGGTTAAATTATTCGACATCCACATTTCAGTTCTTTATATAATTTTTAATGTCAAACACATTCAACCATCAAATATCAAGCGAACCCAGTAGAATCGGTTTATTTCCATTCCATATCACCTATAATATTTTATAACGATATATCGCTATTTTTATTTATTTAAAAATAGCGCCATTTAATTAAACGACGTTTCACGTGGCCCTGGCGCTGTTTTTCTCTAATTTTGATTTACACATTTCTCGAAAATCTAACTATCAGATCTTAACAAGCTGATTCCATTGGAATGATCTCTCTAAAGCGAACCCAACGGTTCTGGTTTTGGGAGAATCCAACGGTGGGGCCTCTCGATATAATCATTTAAAGTTACGATTTCAAAATACGAACTGCAGCGTTGTTATTCATTTTATTTAATTTATATATGTGTGTGTATATATATATAAATATAATTCATTCTGGCGCTGTTTTCATTCAGATTTGAATTAAACATTTAACACGATCCAGCCGTTCGATTTTAACAAACTTTGTATCGCTGGAAAGATTTTTCCAAAGCGAACCCAACGATTTCAGTTTCGGGAAAATCCTATGGTCGGATTTCTCTATATAATTGTTTAAAATTACGATTCCAAAACACAAACTACAGCTGCGCGATTCATTTATTTAATTTATTTATATATATAATTCATTCGACGATTTCCATATCGTTTTTCACTTCAAATATTTCACTTACGCCTTTAAATTTCGGAAAATTTCGCCATAACCTCCGTTGTACGGGGAGGGGTTTGGAAATTTATTAGGTCGTATTAGGCACCCAATAAATCCTAAAAAGCCTGCACATATTTATAGTGATATATTCCGGTGTCCACAAGGGAGTGTGTATAGATCATAACTCCAGAGAATAAATTCTCATCGCCCTATAAATGGTTTTTGTGCCTTAATGACTAAAGAGACGTGTTTATTGTCATCTCCAGACCCGTGTGGGGTTTTTATTAATCAGGCAATTTATCGTTATATTTTATATAGTCCATATTAGTCTTCCGTTCAACCTGAAATATAGTCATCGCCATACAAGCCTCTCGTTTGTATGGTAAATCTTCCACCTCGTCACATAAGCTCCAAATGCTTATGTGGTATATGATAGGGTATGCTATCTTCAAGAAGTATGCTATGTAGTGTAGTTCAAAATTAATTGTTACTATCCTATGGCGACGTTTATTATTTCACATAGAACAACAAGCACTCTGCATCCAATGGCATTCACTGGAGTTTAAATAATAATAAAATTGTGTAGCCAACTCATTAAGGCTTACCTATTTGTCGGGCACGCAAATATATTATTTACTCAATAGCTAATCCATATTCTTGTTCAACACATGTGTATATATATATATGAAGAACTAAACTACAAGTGATATTTTTAGCGAACAATTGTTTGTTTCAATATGCGGTTATTTTTAACACTTCGTACATAGGATAAAAATGTTATTTTCGGCAAACAAAAATATGTTTTAAAATAGGTGTATTTTTAGCGAGTCGTATACATGGTAAAAATGATATTTTTATCATTCAAATTATTTATTCCACACATGAATGTTTTTAGCACTTCATATTCACAATAAAATGTCAGTTTTATTGTTCAATCCTTTTATTCAACACATGAATCCTTTTCAACATATGAATATTTTAATTTGTTCGTACATATAATAAAAATATATTTTTATCGTTAAAACAATTTATTTAAAACACGAATATTTTTTATATTCCATACATTAGATAAAAATGTGATTTTTTCCTTTTCAAACAAGTTATTCAACACATGAATGTCATTCAACATGAATATCTCAACATATGAATATCTCAATCATGCACACTTCATATACTTCACATGCATAATAAAAATGTGATTTTTATATCTAAACAATTTATTCAACACATGAATATAATTCAATACATGAAAATAATTCAAACACATAGATATTATTGAAAATTTCGAAAGCATAACAGTAGGTAGTTAAAAACCGGCACTGTCCCGAGTACGGCTCCTCGCACTACCTTAGGTCTCGCGGCATTCCATAAGGGGCTTATCTAAATGATCTAAGATCAATTTCATATCATATGAATTTTCCACAATAATTCCCATTGTTTCAACCACAAAAAATTTCTTTCAACCACAAACAACTATTTCCAACCATTCACATTTCAACTAATTTTCAACCATTCACATTATCAATCAATTTCACGTCATATACAATCAATTCATATCGTCCATGGTCTGTGGACTAGGGGAGTGTGTGTGTGTGTGTGTGTGTATATATATATATATATATGTTTCATTTCCATTTCAACACATATATGATTTTTACAACGCATTTATAATTTATACATCACTCATATAACTTATACAACGCTCATACATATGGTGTACAACGAATATATAACTTATATTTCGCTCATATAATTTAAACAATGCATTTCCATTCCATATTGAATTTAGATTTCGCACATTGATTTTAATCCTTCTGAAATTTGTAGCTAGCTCGGAACACGTTCTAACATCTTCTAGAATGTAGATGATGTCGCTACGAGTCCGATGTTTCATGTTTCATCGAATTTTATCAACATAGCAAAAAGATATGAATTTTATAATAAAATCATCATTAGCAACGTTTAGAAATGTTATAAATCAATTAATTTACTCTAGCCATTACCTGACTAAAACCTTCAAAACTAGGTTTTGATCTAGCACTCAAAAGGTTGCACTTGATGATGATCGGAGTACACCACCTCGAAGAGCGTGGAACGGCGCTCAGGCGCGAGGGGGAGCGGTCCCACTTGATCTGATGTGGCAAGTGGGGCGGCGCACTGAAGTGCGTGATTTCGGGGAGCTCGTTTTTGATGATGGAGCGATGAGGGGTGGTTCTCCTTATATAGATTTGAAGAGGATGGAGAGATCTACAAAAAGTTGCAAAGGAGCGGGGGCTAATTCGAAGTGTTTTGGCCGGAAAATAATCGGGAATGGATCGAGCTACTTCCGTCGTTGATATAGGGGGGCGGGTTTTCTGAATTTTTTTTATATTTATAATTAATGAAAGGAGAAATCCTATTCGCCAATATTTATATTATTTCAAAAATTAGGGATTTTTCTGTGCGAACTCTGATTAAAGCCCGACGACTATCGCCCCTAAATAAATAACCCCATCCCAAACACAATGGAATATGTTTCGTAGGCCCATTCGACTGTTACAGTCAGTTATTCTTCAAATTATTATATAAAACATTCAAATTTGGATTTGAACGTACATTTTAATTTGCCGGGGCCACATACTGATTCTAAAAATTTCCGAAAAATAAATCTAGCTATGTTGTGATGATACGGTCCCAATAAAACTGATTTCGTCGAATTCTGAGAACGTTTGAAAAATGGCCATTTTCTGGTCGATCCAATTTGACTGAAATCAACCAAACACGTTTTCCTCTGCCACGCTCACATATTAATTCCAAAAATTATGGAATTTGAAACCTAGCAATAAATTGACATCCCGGATTCAGAAAAAGTGGTTTCATTGAAAACGAAGGTCGTTTGCAAAATGTCTATTTTTAATGGCTATATTTATACTATAGCGACCATTCTGAATATTCAACTGGCCATAATTTTTGATTCTCGCTATAAAATTTCAATTGTTCAGATTCTTAGAAAGATATTCTTAAACAGATTTATATATTTTTGGTTTCGCTGAAATCCGTTATATTTTGGATCCTGTACGTTCAGTCAAAGTTCGAATTCAATTTTTAAACTGCCTCACTATTTCTAACTTGTTATTTGATTGAAATATTTTATTTCAATTACTCCCAATTCTTTAAAACAACCAAATTAAAAAATTTAAATTGGCTCTCATTTTCCGGGTTGTTACATCGTTCCTAGCCTTGACTCATGGTGGAAATCCAACTTCCAATACGACACCATGCGTTTTTGATTGTAGAACTAGTATGGTGACAGAGTATATGGTAGTTATGCTGTCTATGATTGATACATTATGATTGAAATGTTTTTGAAACATATATACACTAATAATAATATCAAATCCGTTTTTATCGTATCAAGCATTTTTGACCATTATAAGGTAAAACTCTATCCTCCAGTTTTTGTTGCATTGTGTGATGGGACTTGAGTCTTATAATGGTTTCATTTTTCTAAAAAGCATTGCGTTGTTTAACATTTACTTTATTTAAATTATGCACTGGCAATCCAATGGAGTAAACCCATTCCGCGTTAGCGGCGTGGTCCCGTGATTAGCCTTATTACTAGTTAAGTTAGTAAAGATTTCTCATACCAGTACCATGACTGACCCGTAGTTTGTTTAACTTTGCAAACTCGGGTGCCCATAATTCCACACGGGTAGTCGAGTGGCTTATTTTACAGATATATTGAGCAGGATTCTAGAATGAAGCTTAAAGCTGTGTCCAGAGCATTGGTAGACTTCCGCTATATCAGATTATTAATTCCACTGCACTTTATTAAATTCATTGTAAATTATCTTCCATTGTACTACTATTTATAAATGTACTCTGATATTCTATACTCTGATGTAAGATTATTATAATGTTTATAAAAGTCTGCTGTTATTTGTTCTGATGTGTTGTATTCCCAGAGTTAACGTATTCGGGTTTTGAACGGTCTTAGTCAATTTTGCGATCGATTAGGTCCGGGCGAAATCCGAATCGTTATAGTTGGTATCAGAGCTCTGGTTAGCTCAAATCTTTGGGGTACAACTCGTTAGAACTGAACAAAAGACTCATTAGAGATTGGGTAAGTAATATCCAATAAGAATACTCATTAGAGATAGGATTAGCAGTATTCTAGAATGAGAAAACTCGTTAGAGATGGGGTTAGAAATGCCCTAGAATGAGTTGAGAGTAACAAATTTATAATTAACGTATTTATGATTATATATATAATCCGATCTTAGAAAATATGATTTTTGAATATATAAAAGTTGTATATATTTGAAAAGTTAATTAACAAATAAAATTATTGAAACAAAAAAAATGAATGAAAATTGAGTTGGTTAATTAAACAACTTTTAGCTCTGTTCCTTTTCAAGGACAAAAAGATTTTAAGTGGGGGAGATTGTAACAACCCGGAATTTTAAAACCAATTTAAAATTTCATTTTAACAATTTTAATGGATTTTTAATATTTAAAATTATTTCTTATAAATAATAACGACTAAAAATCTATTTAAATCGAAGTTAGAACAAATATATATGTTTTAATTATAAAGGGAGTGTAAAATAGCACGGTAGTTTGAAAATTTGAATTTGAACTTTGACTGACTGTACAGGATGCAAAATAAATCAGATTTTAGTGAAACAAAAAATATTTAAATCTATTTAAAAATATCTTTTCAATGAATTGGAAAAATCAAAATTTCATAGCGGGAATCAAAAGTTATGCCCAGTTTAAAATTTAGAAAAGTCGCTCTAGAATTTATATATATTTTAATATAATTTATAACCCTTAAAAATAGCCATTTTGCAAATGACCTCCGTTTTCGACGAAACCACTTTTGTTGGATTCAGAATGTCAAATTATTGCTAGGTTTCAATTTTTATAATTTTTAGAATTAATATGTGAGCGTGCAAAAGAAAACGTGTTTTGTCAATTTCAGTCAAATTGGATCAACCAGAAAATGGCCATTTTTCAAACGGCCTCCAAATTCAACGAAATTAATTTTTTTAGGACCATATCTTCAAACCATAACTAGAAATAATTTTTCTGGAATTTTTAGAGTCCATATGTGGCCCCGGTAAATTTAAATGTACGATCAAATTAAATAATTAAATGATTTATATATCAAATTAAAGAAAACAAGCTAGAGATGATCAAACGGGCTGACGGGACCTAACCCATCACATCCGGAACGTGGGTATTTGCTTAGGAACAAATTTCGTTGGGCTGAAATTGGAGTTGAATAGGGTTAATGGCCTTAAACTAGAGATTTAATATTATTTTATTATAAATTGGAAATTAAAATAACAATACCTAACCCTAGACCTAACATGTACAGCCGTCGCCCATTCTTTGATGGCTAGAAATGCCTCTACCATTTCATTAATCATTCTCAATCGACAAATAAATAGACCTTGGTTCTTAAGGGAAAATTGGAGTGAAATATCTGAGCCTCAATCCTATATGGAGATGATCATGTATGGGTTCACGGATTGGCGGGATTTTGAGCTCAAAGTGGGGATGTTCGCGGCGGATTTCCGGGCTGAGGGGAGTGCGAGCTTCAAGGTGGGACCGGCGTGGGTGGCTCGTTCGATGGCGCTCGAGGGGGTCAACTCAGATCGGGTGATGGTGGTTTCAGGGGAGGGTGTGATTTGGTAAGAAGGTGTTGCGATTTGGGTTCCTGAAGTATGAAGAAGACGACGGGGTGAGAAATGTAATTAAGGGAGAGATTAATTTAAACTAATTATTAATTATTATTTTTAATATAATCGTATCTCTCTCAAACAGCGACGAAATTCAGAAATTTCAGTTGCGTTGGAATCAGAAAAACAAGATCTACCGATGGAACAGATCAGAACTGAAATGGAGAACGTTGAAAATTCATACAAAAAGCAATGTGAGATTTCTATTTTAAAATTAAAATTAATTATTTATTTCATTGTTAAATTTATATTTATTCTATATAAAATTCATGTTGGTGTCGTGTATATATTTATTGAAATGTTGATTGTGTTGTGATTGCGATGAATCACTGAATGGAATTGTGTGTATCATGTTTGTTAAGGAATAGATGGAAACAAATATATCATGTTAGAAATAAATAAGAATTGATAAATATAAAATGTCATTTATGTTGCATTAGAATTGACAAATATACATGTCATTTATGTTTAATTAGAATTGGCAAATTATAAATTGTCATTTGTGTTCTAAGGGAATGTCAAATATAAATATGTCGTTTTGTTGTCAACTATAAAAATGTCTTTTTCTTGAATTAGAATTGTTAGAAATAAACATGTCATTTATTTTATATTCGAATTGACAAAATAAGACTGTCATTTTCATTGTATTTGAATTGACAATATAAAACTATCATTTTGTTGAAGTTAGAATTGACAATATAAAATTGTCATTTGGTTGAAATTAGAATTGACGATATAAAATTATCATTTTGTGAATTAGAAATGTAAATAAAAAAACGTCGTTTTGTGAATTAGAAATGTCAAATATAAAAGTGTCATTTTTGTGGAATTAGAAATATCAACAAAAATATCATTTTTATTGTTTTGTTGAATTAGAATTGTCGATAAAACAAACATATCACTTTTATGTTATATTAGAATTGTCGACAAAACAAACATATCACTTTTATGTTATATTAGAATTGAAATATAAACATATCACTTTTATGTGAATTAGAATTGTTAAATTATATTTGTCATGTTTAACAAATTAGAATTGTTAAATTACGTTAACGATAAAATCGACATTTTACCATATATAAAAGATTATAATAAAAGATTATAGTAAAAAGATCACAACAAAAAGAGTAGAATTAAAAGATATGTTTTATTGTCATTGTAGTTATAATAAAGAGAGTAAGACAGAAAGGTATGTTTTATTGTCCTTTTGTTAGCAATAAAAGATTGTTTATTAAAGAACATATTTTTACCGTAATGTTGTTGCAATAAAAAGATTAGTTATTAACAATCATATTTTTATAAAAAGAAATAACATGAAAGATTATATTTTTATCGATCATAAATTTCAATAAAAAGATTAAACATAACAAAAATTACATTTTTGTTAAATAGATTCGAGTTATAAACAAAAATGACATTTTTGGTTAAATAGAATTGGGTTTGAGTAAAAATATTAATTTTTTCAAACCAGAAGTGTCAACATAAATGCCACTATCACTTGTAATCATTTTGTTAAACTAGATTTGTTAACAAAATGCAATTTGTCACTTTTGTCAAATATAATTGTTGAAACAAAAATGAACTTTTTTGTCAAATTAGAATTCTTGAAACAAAAATGAACATTTTTGACAAATTAAAATAGTTGAATTAAAAACATACATTTTTATCAAAATATACGTTTTTATCAAAATATGCATTTAGCCAAAAAATTTGGTTGAAACAAATACATCATATTTGTTGAAACCAAATAGCTGTGATGAAAAGAACATTTTTGTCAAAATATATTAGTTGGAATAAAAATGTAAATTTTGCCAAAATAAGATGGTTGAAAACACATTTTTGGTTAAAAAAGTGTTAAACACAAATAACATTTTTATTAAATAGGTTTGTGTTACAACAAAAATATTCATTTTGATAAAATGGAATTGTCAACAAAATGGAGGTATCACATTTTATACATTTTGTTGAAATATAATTTATATGCAAATATAAGAATCATTTTGATTTGCATAACATAGATTAGAATTTATGTGCTGCTATAAGAATCATTTTGATTTGCATAACATACATTAGAATTTATATGCAACTATAAGAATCATTTTGATTTGCAAAACATACATTAGAATTTATGTGCAAATATAAGAATCATTTTGATTTGTATAACATACATTAGAATTTATATGCAAATATAAAAATCCCTTTCATTTGCATAACATACATTAGAATTTATATGCAAATATAAGAATCATTTTTATCTGCATAACATACATTAGAATTCATATGCAAATATAAAAATCATATTGTTGGTCAAAACATACATTAGAATTGTATGTAAATTAAAGTGACATTCTATTGTTAAATTGAATAATAGAATTTGTATGCAATTCCAAGTGACATTTGTATTGTCAAACCACACATTAGAACTTGTGTACAGAATAAAGAGGCATTTCATAGGTTATGTAACTACCCGGAAATTCTGAGCTAATTTAAATTTTTTATTTTAGAAATTTTAATCGATTTTGAATATTTAAAACGATTTATTTTAAATAATAACGACTAAAAATTTATTTAAATTGAAGTTAGAATGAAAATTTTTATTTTAATTATAAAAGGAGTTAAAAATAGCATGGTAGTTTGAAAATTTGAATTTGAACTTTGACTGATTGTACAGGATACAAAATAAATCGGATTTTAGTAAAATCAAAATTATTAGAATCTATTTAAAAATATCTTTCCAACAAATCCGAAAAATCGAAATTTCATAGCGGGAATCAAAAGTTATGCCCAGTTTAAAATTCAGAATAGTCGCTGTAGAATTTATATATTTTTTAATATTAAAAATAGCCATTTTTCAAGTGACCTCCATTTTCAATGAAACCACTTTTGTTGGAACCAGAATGTCAAATTATTTCTAGGTTTCAATTTTTATAATTTTTAGAATCAATATGTGAGCATGGCAAAAGAAAATGTGTTTTAACAGTTTCAGTCAAATCGGATCGACTAGAAAATAGACATTTTTCAAACGATCTCGAAATTCGATGAAATTAGTTTTGTGAGGACCGTATCGTCAAAACATAACTAGAAATAATTTTTTTTGGAATTTTTAGAGGTAGTATGTGGCCCCGGAAAATTAAAATGTACGATAGAATTAAATAAATGAATTATATTTTAAATTAAAGAAAAGTGGGCTAAGACGATCAAACGGGCTGACGGGACCTAGCATATTGGTTCCGGAAGGGGGGTATTTGCCTAGGGACGATTTTCGTTGGGCTGAAATTGGATCTGAAAAGAATTAACGGACTTTAACTTTGAATTAATGAATTAAATAAATATTTTATTATAAAAACCCGATTAAATAATTCTCCAAAACCCTAACTCATCAACCAGCCGCCGCCTTAACAAATCAAAGGCCATGGTGCTCCAATTTCTATCTCCTAAAATCTCCCTAAATACTGAAAATTAAATCAAGTTCAATACAAATATCCTAGAGATTTTCGAGCTCTTCAATGTGAACGGTCATGATCGAGATTACTACAGGGTTTTGCGGTATTTTTGGGCTCAAAGACGGACACTTTGGCACGCAATTCGAGGCTAGGGGTCGAATTCGCCCGTATCATGGGCGTAGGAAGAGGGTGCGATGACCTTCGAGGTGGTGGTCTCCGATGGTGTTCCGGCTGCATAGATCCTCGTGCGTGAGGAGAGAGAATGAAGGAGGATGGGTTCGGTTGGTTTTGCGATGCCTGGAAGATGATGAACGAGTGTATGATGTGGATTAGAGGGGATTATGGTGTGTTAAGGTTAATTAATATGTAATTATTTTAGTTAATTACTTTTAAATGTATTCAAACGTATAAAATTCATCTCCTTCAAATGATATCAGAATCACGCGAAACGAATTGTGTTGCGATCGTGGTGAAGAATTCTACAACATGGGACATACTAAATCTGAATCAGAGCATGTTGCAAATTTAGAATTAAAGCGATGTGAGATTTCTATTTTTAAAATAAAATTAATTTTTTATTTCATTGTGAAATTTATATATTTAATCTATTTAAAATTCATGTTGGTTTGATATATATATCTATTGAAATGTTGATTGTCTTGTGATTACGATGAACCTCTGATTTGAATTGTGTGTATGCATGTTTGTTATAATAAGATAGTTGAAATTAAAATTACCATTTTGCTCGTTAGATGTCAAATTTACATTGAATTGTTCACAAATAAAAACTTTGATTTTTATTTGTCAAAATCTACATTGAATTGTTCACAAATAAAAACATTGATTTTTATTTGTAAAATTTAACATTGGATTGTTCACAAATATAAATAGCCATTTCTATTTGTTATGTGAAGGATAGATATTTGTATGCAAATAAATTTACATTTTTAATTGTCATTTTTGATAAATTTGATTAGTTGAAACAATATATGCACTTTTGTCAAATTTGATTAGTTGAAACATATATGCACTTTTGTCAAATTTGATTAGTTGAAACAAAATAACCACTTTTGTCAAATTTGATTAGTCGAAACAATATATGCACTTTTGTCGAATTTGATTATTTGAAACAATATATGCATTTTTGTCAAATTTGATTAGTTGAAACAATATATGCACTTTTGTAAAATTTGATTAATTGAAACAAAATAAACACTTCGCTTTTGTCAAATATGATTAGTTGAAACAATATATGCACTTTCGTCAAATTGGATTAGTTGAAACAATATATGCACTTTTTTCAAATTTGATTAGTTGAAACAATATATGCACTTTTGTCAAATTTGATTAGTTGAAACAAAATATGCACTTTTGTCAAATTTGATTAGTTGAAACAAAAAATGCACTTTTATTAAATTTGATTAGTTGAAACAATATATGCACTTTTGTCAAATTTGATTAGTTGAAACAATATATGCACTTTTGTCAAATAGATTAGTTAAACCAAAATATTCATTTTTGTCAAAATATAATAGTTGAAACAAAAGTTACATTTTGTTAAATATGATGGTTGAGAACAAAAATTACATTTTCGTTAATTAGATATGAAATAAAACAAAATTCACATTTTTTTTAAATAAAAGTGTTAAACACACAAATAGCATTTTTGGCAAATAGAATTGTGTTACAAAAAAAAAAAATCATGTTGTTAAATTAGAATTGTTAACAATATGAAATATCATTAGCATTCATTTTGTTAAATTAGAATTGTTAACAATATGAAATATCATTAGCATTCATTTTGTTAATTTAGAACTGTTAACAATATGTAGTTGTCATTTTGTTAACATGTAATTGTAGATTGAGTTAAGAATCAATTTTTATCATTTTGTTAAAATAGACTTGTCAACAAAATGAATGAATCCCTTTTTAATCATTTTGTTGAACTAGAATTGTCAACAAAATGAATGTATCAATTTTTATCATTTTGTTGAAATAGAGTTTGTATGCAAATTAAAATAAACATTTTTATGTGTGTCATGTCATACATTGAAACGATATATACAAATAAGATATTCCTTTTTATTTGTTAAGATATAAAATAGAAATTGCATACAAATAATGAAAATGAAAAATATCTTTTTATTTGCCATTGGCAAAGATGTCATGTAAATAAAATACATATTTATTTGACATTATGAATATTTATATGTGCTATGCCAATAAAACATTCTTTTATTTGGCATGTTAAATATGTTAGATGAGTCGTCGAATAGTTTATATTTATATATAATTATATATATATATATATATATATATAAATTAAAATGAATTGCACACGGTAGTTCGCGTTTCGAAATCGTAACTTTAAACGATGATACTGAAAGATCCGACCGTCTGATTTTCCAAAAACTGGAACCGTTAGGTCCGCTTTGGGAAGATCTTTCCAACGATATAAAATTCGTTAAATTCTAACGGTTAGATTTCGAGAAATGTATAAATTAAATTTTGATAAAAACAGCGCTAGGGTCGCCTATTGACCCGAAGCGTCGTTAAATTAATTTGGGTTATTTTTATATAAATAAAAATAGCGATAAATCGTTATAAAATAGTATTAACGATATGAAATGATTTTAAATTATAATTATGCGAGAATTACTTGAAAAGACCGAGTTCAATCTCATTTCAAATAATTATATGACGATTTAAAGTCGAAGACATTGAAGACGGTGATTGAAGACCAGCGATCTTCACATCGAATGGATGACTACTGATGCCCTGGACTGACTTGCTCCCAGGAAAGGGTTAAAGTGGTTGTTGTCTGGACGTACTTGTTGATTGTCCAAATATGTGAGCACCTCACTTCCGTATTGGACATACGGGACGAGGAATAAGGTGTCTTCGATTTCGTTCAGACCCAAAACGGACTTGTAAGTGGATGTGTGTCTAACATTGAATTTCATTCCATGTAAATTAAATTGATTTCTATTTAATATATATATATGTGGAGGCGGAGAATTTATTCTCTTGCTTAACACCCTTCTCTAAGACGTATGAGCTCAGAGGTTATATATTGGTAGTTATCTATTGCATGGCGTGGATTGTCAATGTGGCACGCCAAGATGCAAATGATCAAGGCTTTTAATGAAAAGCAGGGCCTTGTGGTTGATGATCAAAGCATAGCCTGTTTAGGCGTAGCTTTGTATATAGCATGACTTAGCGAACCTCACACCCAGGTATGAGTCAAAAACGGAGCAAGGGAACGCAGGGAGTGCACACATTTCTTTCTAGCTAGAAGTGGTGTT
The DNA here is from genome assembly GCA_030737875.1 of Allium sativum. Lineage (NCBI taxonomy): Eukaryota > Viridiplantae > Streptophyta > Magnoliopsida > Asparagales > Amaryllidaceae > Allium > Allium sativum. The sequence continues at coordinate 897,876,312 of CM060912.1, forward strand.
AGCCTTTACAAGCCCTGGCATTTTTACATATGTGGATGATGGATTATGAGGTACCTTGGATTTTTATTTGGTCGCCAATGGCCATATTATAGGTTCAATAGGACCGGGAAGCGTGTGTTCAGGAATTGCCAATCCACTAGCGTTATTTGTGGACCGACCCTGCTGTATCCAAGGGTTCACTGCGGGGGATCCTGAGACATTGCTAGAGTATCTCAAATCGGTAAGGAGATCGTTCCTAGCCTTGACTCTTGATGGAAACCCAATTTTCAATGCGAAACCATGCAGTTTTGATTGTAGAACTAGTATGGTAGCATAGTAGGATGGGGTACTATGCCGTCTATGATTGATACATTATGATTGAAATGTTTTTGAAACATATATACACTAATAATAATATCAAATTCGTTTTTATCATATCAAGCAGTTTTGACCATTGTAAGGTAAAACTCTATCCTCCGGCTTGTGTTGCATTGTGTGATGGGACCTGAGTCTTATAATGGTTTCATTTTTCTAAAAAGTATTGCGTTGTTTAACGATTTACTTTTTATGAATTATGCACTGGAAACCCAATGGGGTAAACCCGTTCCGCGTTAGCGGCGTGGTCCTGTGATTAGCCTTATTACTAGTTAAGTTAAGTAAAGATTTCTCATACCAGTCCCATGACTGACCCGTAGTTTGTTTCACTTTGCAAACTTGGGTGCCCTCTTTTCCACATGGGCAATCGAGTAGCTTATTTTTCTGGTATATTAAGCAGGATTCTAGATCGAAGCTTAGAGCTGTGTCCAGAGCATTGGTAGTCTTCCACTATGTTAATTTAATTGTTCCGCTGCAGTGTATTATATTTATTATAATTTGATCTTCTGCTGTATTATTATATTCGATGTACTCTGATATATTCTGTACTCTGATGTAACATTATCAAGATGTAATAAAAGTCTTCTATTATTTGTTCTAATGTGTTGTATTCCCAGAGTTAACATATTCGGGTTTTGAACGGTCTTGGTCGATCTTGGGGTCAATTAGTTCCGGGTGAAATTTGTATCGTTACATGTTATGATATGAAATTATACATCCAGATAAAACATTTCTTTTTATTTGTTAAAGTTTAGAATAGAAATTTGCATACAAATAAAGGAAAATGAAAATTTATCTTTTCATTTGTCATCAACAATATTGTCATATAAATAAACTACATTTTATTAGACATTAGATACTTGTAGGAAAATTATGTGAGTCAAATATATTTTTTATTTGGCATTAGGATTATTATAACATGTTTTGTTCATTTCCATCAACATATTAGCAGAATTTAAAATTGTTTAAATTCATTATCCAATTATTTATTTATTTATATGAACTGCAGTTGGCTGAAAATCCCACACGGGCATTGGGATGATATTTGACATACACTAGTCCCAATATTTAGTTTTATGTCAATCGATGGATTGACATGCTGCGATGAGCGTTATTTATTTATTTCAATGCTCGCACAGTTATAAATTTCATTCTGTATGTGAATGGATGGTTTTAATGATTATTTATTGTCATATACATGCGATGTATGAAATCCATATAACCGAATTTATATGGCAACTGATTGAGTCGCATTTCGATTCAGAATATCTATTACATATAAAGAATATTTTAAAATAAAGAACATTTTTGCATAAAGAATCTTTTTATATAAAGAATATTTTTAAATAACGAATATTTTAAAATAATATTCAACGAAGAATAAAATGATGATTTCTATGCCCGTTTTGGGTCGGCAAAAGATAAAAGTATATTTTTATCGAAATAAACTAGTTATTAACTAAGAATATATCTTTTAAGTTAAGATTTAATGAAGTCTTCCAATTTATTTAATACTTAATTGGAATTAAATAAAATAATTAAGTTTTGGGTTGACGTGGATGGTGTCTTAAATAACACTGTTCTTAAACCCCGTATGAAAGGAATAAAATTTTGAATTAAGATTATTAGAGTTTCCAATTGTATTTAGTAATTGGAAGACATTTGTTCTTTAACCCAATTAACAATGAAAATATAAATTGGAATTTATAAACCTCTCATTAAAATTTGAAAAGAAATTTTCCAAAGTCAATTTTTCCAATTTAATATATTAAATTGGAATTGAGTGGAAATTCGATTTGATAATAATCAAGATAGGCTTCTGTAAAAGAAGACCATTACTATATATGAAATTTAAAAAGCTTTGTCGTTATTCCATTTATATTAACGGTCTGATATGGAGATTTATATCGATTATGTATTGATTTGATTTCTGTGAATATTCCATATTTAATGGAAGATGATTTCGGGTTTATCGCGAACTTTGTTTTAAATGACATTGTGTGACGACCCATACTTTCCGGTAAAGGAAAGCCCGGATTGTTTTGAGAACACGACAAATCAGAACATAAACAGAAGAACATTTCATTGCTTATTACAACAATTTACATCAGAGTGCAAGAATATTCCAGAGTATGAATAATTATACAACGGAAAATAATATCAGAGAGTTATATTACATTTAAATAGCAGCGGAAAAATAATGCAGAGTTCAACTGAAAGAAATATACGGACACGGAGCTTTCCGAATATTGATTCAATTGTAGACTAGGATCCTGTGAACATAATATCTGCAAAACCAAAACTACTAGCTGCCCGTGTGGAAATTATGGGCATCCAGAGTTTAGGCTAAAATAATAAACTCCAGGTCAGTCATGGGACTGGTATGAGAACTCAAAACAGTTATTAATTTGATTTTAAAGTTAGGTAAATCAAGGGACCACGCCGTATTACACGGAACGGATTTAACCCCAAGAATACCAAAAATAAACAGCGCAATGCTTTTTGGAAAAATGATGCTATTATAAGACTCAGGTCCCATCACACAATGCAACACAAGTCGGAGGATAGAGTTTTTGTAACGACTACGGATTTTGCCCAACCCGATCAATCGTTAAAACGACCAAGACCGTTCAAATTCCGCATACGTTAACTTTGGGCATACAACACATCAGAACAAATAGCAGAAGACTTTTATAAACATGATAATAATGTTACATCAGAGTACAGAATATATTAGAGTACATCGATAAATAATAATACAGCGGAAGATTAATTTACAATATATATAAATGGCATAGCGGAACAACTAAACTTAACACAGCGGAAGACTATCGATGCTCTGGACATGGTGTAACACCCCGCCTCCGCTAGGGTCACTCGCAAAGGAATGCACTAGCTTTAGAGGGTCATTATTGGTAAACATGCACAGAAATATCACAAGACAGAACATATAAAATAGCGGAAGTAAAATCAACCTTTCATAACATGAATAAATAAGGTCTAAAGCCTTTTACATCAGAGTACATCAAAACCTGTCTTGTAATAGTAAAAAAGCATAAAGACATTTTCATAAATTATTCCCCAAGTAAAAACAGTAAAGTAGCCATAGCCAAGAAAAGTCCAAGCCATCCATGATGACCTTCAAGCAGGAGAAGTCCGAACTAAACAACAGTATTTCCTCCCTGTAACCTGGGGGGAACGGAAGAAAAGAGGCGAAACAAAACGGGTCAGTCAAAAAGACTGTGTAAGCCCTATCTACTATTTGTATAAAAACTAGTAAAGTTAACTGTCATGAGGAACTGAGATGATCATGAGCATGATAACAAGATAGACAAGCTAAATCAAAATAACAGGATGAACTACTGAACTCAGATAAACTAAAGTGTCATGATATTACGATGTCAAAATGAAACAAGGCATCACATCGTCAGGTTTCTATCAAGTATAATATCCCAAGATATCTATCACGCATAACGTCCCATGGTATCTATCCTGTATGCCCGCTCTGCACCTACCGTACTAGTATCCCAACTGTATTACGTGTTATCCGTGAATGACCCTTACTCAAAAGTCGTGTAATGGTCCATGTCAACCTAATATGCCGCATATATAGGTTACTCAACTCATATGTTTCTTTCCATGTATAAGTTCAGTCCTTTGCCATAGGCTGTACGGGCTTTCCCATGTAAACGGTTTATCCTTGAAGTTGTTTTGGACTGCAACCCTTGATCTAGTTGTGTTTCCTTACCATGAACTATCGCGCGTCCACTTAGGATTTATGCCACCTAGGACCACTAGGGATTATGCTACCTAATGAACGTTTCCGTGTCTCGGTTTGGGTTTTGGCCACCTAGGACCGCTAGGGATTACGCCACCCGTCAACCGCGCCCTTGATCCCACGTATGTATCGTGAATCGTTTTCCATGTCTAGATGCACATGTTCCCCAATGTGCCATCCGAGTTTCGTGCCAGGGCAAATCAAGAAATACGGAACTCGGTCGGGAGCTTTAAATCGTCTGCCGATGCAGATATCAAGGTCTGTTTTTGTACCCGTGGCTATGGTCCCACGTGACCCCTCCCTCAACTACTGAAAGGCAATCCAAGAAAAATCATGTATAAGAACCACTCCACGGCCCCACTATAGCCCACTTTCCTACGGGCCAACCTCACCCATGACTCGATAGCAAGCACATGGTCTGTTGAGGGTTCCCTGCCTTTCCGCACGTACACGATTGACTAAAGATGGTAGGTAGTCGGCGATGCGCTATCCAGGGCAAAAACAAGAATCGTCGACTCCACGCTAATCCATCCCAGTCTTTAGGTTGCTCGCATAGCAACCAAGGCATACTCTTGGTCCTTCTAACGCAGACCTTAACCTCTTATGGGCCTAGTATAAGTACCTGGCAGCCCACAGAGGGATCCCAAGAATATCCTCACGTCCCCCGAAGCTTCCACTTCGGCACCCAGTGCGCTGGAGCTTTTATCCAAGTCAGATAACTTGCTCCCCCTCGTATACTAAGCGATGACCTACCGTATCAGGTTACTCATCGTTTTGAGAATTAGTCCTATGTCCTTAGCTAAGAATTATTACTTAGTTACCCTTAACTAAGGTTTACCACTTAGCTTCCTTTCCCGTTATCCTTGATTAACCACGGTTTTCTACCTAGTTCTTCTAGCTAGGGTTTGTCTATTGGGTTAAGTGTTATCATTCAAGTCCATGACTTAACCCGCCCACGAATCACGTCAAAGATTGGCTAAGTATTTAAGTTCAAGACTTAGTCCCACAAGTTGGTTAAGTGTACCCAGAGGCTCATGACTTAACCCTATCAAGTCAAATTGGTCAAGTACTAGCTTACCTTAATCCTATCGGATTATCTTGCTAGATCGATTAAGCATAGATTATCTTAATCCCATCAAATTATCGAGTCGGATTGGTTAAGTATAGGCTGGCTTAACCCCATCCTCTAATCGTACTACAATGGTTAAGTATATTCTAAAAAGGTCTTGTGACTTAACCTTATCAGGTCCGCGTATTAGATTGGTTAAGTGTAAGTTACTTAACCCCATCAAATCATCATGTATAATTGGTTAAGTATAAGTTGCTTAACCCCACTAAATTATCACGTTAATTTGGTTAAGTATTGGTTACTTAACCTCATTGAATTACCGAGTTTAAATTGGTTAAGTGTTTAACTTAACCCCATCGAATTACCGTGTTTAGATTAGTTAAGTGTGGATTACTTAACCCCATCTAATTACCGTGTCGGATTGGTTAGGTGCAAATTGCTTAACCCCATCCCCTAATCATCTTGTATGGTTAAGTGTCATTAAGAAAGCTTACTTAACCTTGCCAAATTATCATGTTGGATTGATTAAGTGTTGGTTAACTTAATCCCCGTCCACTAGTCATATAAAAATGGTTAAGCGTCATTAGGAAAATCAAATCACTTAACCTACCCAACCTTGTCATGTTTTGTTAAGTATCATTAGCCTAACCAATTTACTTAACCCATTTATCCATGTCATATTTGGTTAAGAGTCATTAATCAAATTAACTTAACCCTATCATGTGGCATTAATTTCTTAATGCACCCCAACCTCTCACATTAGACTTTGTTGTGGTTACTAGTTAAGCCGGTCGGTTCCGGGTAGCTTTACACCACAACTTGGTCTAACCTCGGGTTCAAGCACAACATGACCAACTTCTCACATTGGGTCCTATTGTTTGCAACTACTAGTTAGGCCGGTCGGTTCCGGGTAGTTTTACGTTGCAAACTCAACCCAACCTCGAGTTGGCCACACTTATATTATCTAAGTGTCATGTTCATCATGTTTCCAAAACATGTTACAAGTTTTTCAAGCATTTGGGTAGACCTAACTTAATAGGTAAATTCCCAAAGGGTAGACCTAACTTAATAGGTAAATTCCCAAGCTTATGTTTTTATGCATACTTACATGTCAACTTCCATGTTATATTTCAAGCCATGTTTTCAAGTTGTATTTTCATGTCATTAGAAATTACCCATAACATAACCCAACGCTTTTAAACTCGCATATACGTTCGCAACAACGTAATGGATTAAAAGAAGAGACTTGGCAAAGGAATGACAAAAATGGGTATTAAGCCACAAGTTAATCATGGTGGCAAATGAGGCACAAATGTGTTCATTAGCTTGCATGTTACATTCTTAAGCCTCAAAAACATGCATAAACCCAAACTTGGTACATAAGCGAATCATGGTGACAAAAGACATGGAATGATGGCTAGAAACTCGCATATATCATCATATAAGGATTATGACTTCATATGCAAGTTGACATAATGATTATGAAGATTCTCATGTTGCATATTGCAACATTTCAACATAAAGGTTGTGGCTTTTTGCTCATAAGATCAAGCAAATGACTTCATAAACTTGCATAACATGATAGCATGCATCATTCTAATTAATCAAACCCAAACTTTCAACATGAACATTTAGCTTCATAGTTAATATCTAAGAGTAGGGAAGGGCTTACATTGCTATGAAGGCCTAAATTGATTAAACTAAAGCTTGTGAGGAAGCCTATGCATGCCATCACCCAAGAACCCAAAGATGGATGCTCCAAATCACTAAAAACACCATCTTTATGAACAAAGATCAAAGCTTTTGTCTTGAGATCAACTTGAGAAGCTCTCATACTAACGTAGGGACTCTCTAATACTCTCATGATCATGAAACCTTTCATAGAAATGAAGTGGAGGCTAGGATAGTTGAGTGGAGGCCATAAGAGTAGAAATTTTGCCATAGTTTAGTTGCATGAATGAATAATGAGGATTTAGGATAGGTTAGGGTCTTATTTATAGATTAGGCAAGTGTTTTAGGCCATAGGATTAAACCTAGATTCAATCCAAGCCATCAAAGCATGTCTTGGGGAAGAAGTCAAGTGTAGGAACCATCTAGGGCCTTTAGATTAAAGATGAACCATGAGAACCATCCAAATGCAAAATCTGCATTTGAGCGAATCGGCCCACGGGTTGACAGCCAAACACCCTGGATTAACCCCTAGTCGACCCAGCGAGCTCGGGTCGACCTCAAAAATCGGCCGGTTCGGTTATTCCCCTCTCCCAATTCGTTGTTTTGAACATTTTTGCATATTTATTTATTTAATTTTCAATTATATATATATATATATCAATATATATATATTTTTCTGCACAACCCATTTCACTTAATTAAGTATACTTTAATTTGGGAATTTTTCGTGAAACTTCGCGAGGCCATATCTTGGTCATACGGACTCCGATTTTCGAAAACTCGGACTCTATTTCGCGTATTTTCCGAGACGAACGCAATGGCATAGCCCGTTTCACTTGATTCAGAATTTAAAATTAAATTCTGCCTTGATTCTCGTCTTTAATCATGTTATCGAAATACGGGTAGTTACATTCTCCCCACCTTTTAGGATTTCGTCCCCGAAATCTCCAAGTTAGGAAGAGCATATCCTACCATCCATCATCCATCTACTCAAAACATCATCCACGAGCAACCATTGTCCTTAGATAATTTCTAATGCTGTATGAATATATGCAAGACGTGTGTGTACATGTTCCTTAGCTAATGCTAATGATCAGGCCTGAATGATCTTTCTAATGCAAGATATGTTAAGTGCCATGAATCCAACATGTATGCAAATAGTCCTAGTCATATAGATGCTATATGCGTGCACAACCATTCACTCATATGCAACAACCGCATGATAACACATTCGATTTCATCTATAAACAAGTATAAATACTCGTGCATATGCAATATGAAATGTGACCGAGTCGAGCTAGTATCTAATGTGTATTCGCGCATCCACGAGCAACCACTTGCAACCACTTGCAACCATATCAATCATAACATGTTTCAAATACATGTTTACATCCATAGGGTTCTACCTAGAATTCCCTGAAACAGGGTCGAGAAGATAAACAGGACAAACTCCTTACAGGGTTTGTAACGGAGAATAGGACCGAGAGGATGTCCACAAAAGATAGCCTACAAGTAAGCTCTACAGAAAACAGGGATCAAGGATATACTCCCAAAAAGAGATATCATGCGCGTATCTAGTCTTTGACCATCAAAGTCGTATTTCCTTGAGCTTAATTCCATTGTGCCTTGACCGTCCTTTAACTTCGCGATTTCGTAGCTTCTTATTTCCTGTTTCCATAACATGAGCTGAAACTCATTCTTCGTCGCATCTCGTTCCACTTGCACTTATCCTTTTCCTAAAATACTTGACGCAAACATGACTGCGTACTCATGATCTCATGCAAGCTTTCCAAAATTCACTAATGAATCTCGGACCTCGTACCACAAGGTATTCCACATAGAAGAACTTTCTCTTGAAAGTAAACAGATGCCAACCAGGTTATCAAGCGCACTTACTAAGGTGATTTCTATAACCCATGCATAAGTGAAATAAACCATCCGTCTTATCGGCGAACACCACTCGATTGGGCTTCCAATTTCCCATAAAGGCATCAAGGGATTCTAAGTAACTAACCATGACCGAACCCAAAAGGTTACACGAGACTTCGAGGGTATTACCAAGGCTAGTCAAGAGTCTAACTACCCTCCTATCAAAACCGAGAGTGGCACCCCTTACTGGATAACCACTTCATCCCTAGAATCCATCCATAGCTTAAAAACATAAGCATTATTTCCAAACTCAACACTCGGCATAGACATTCCCAAATCCAAACAAGTCATGTATAAATGGACTGATTCTCCAATAGGACTTTGAGACAAAAAATGGGATTCTTTATTACGCTAGTACTTAAGGTGCAGAGACTCAACTATCAAAGCAGACTTAAATGATACGATGATCAAAACAAAGTCCTAACGGGATGATAGAGAAGAAAAGCTAAACCTTTAACAAGATCGTCACCCTCCTTCCGAGGTACCCTAGAAATGAGAGCATACTGCTGCCCTCCCGATGATCTTGTCCTTTTCCCATAATACTTAACTATCCGTCCCGTTTTACCATGCCAAAGGTGCTCTCTCGTCCTGGGTTTCATTGTTCATCCTTCTCTCTCGTCCTGGGCTGAGCCATACCAACAAGTTGCTCATCCTTAAGCTCGTATCCTTTATCCTCTTCCTCACTATCCTTTCTTATAACGCGACCACTGGTCTCTCGAGAACCACCTCCATCGTAAGGAAAACACTTTCGTAGATAGAAAAGACTAGTCGCAGTTAAAACCACTGTGACTACAGATAGAGGAAAGAAAGGAAAAGAGATTCAATTAAGGAAACAAGGATAGTGCTAATGGCCTTTGGGGAATAGCCTTTTTCTTTTAAAAGAAAATTTTCTTCAAAAATGCTTCTTTATAAACGATTTTCAAATAGTTTTCAGAAGGTCTTTAAAAACTTTTGCCCTGTCTGGTAACCTTCTGCTCTGATACCAAATGTAACACCCCGCCTCCGCTAGGGTCAGTCGCAAAGGAATGCACTAGCTTTAGAGGGGCATTATTGGTAAACATGCACAGAAATATCACAAGACAGAACATATAAAATAGCGGAAGTAAAATCAACCTTTCATAACATGAATAAATAAGGTCTAAAGCCTTTTACATCAGAGTACATCAAAACCTGTCTTGCAATAGTAAAAAAGCATAAAGACATTTTCATAAATTATTCCCCAAGTAAAAACAGTAAAGTAGCCATAGCCAAGAAAAGTCCAAGCCATCCATGATGACCTTCAAGCAGGAGAAGTCCGAACTAAACAACAGTATTTCCTCCCTGTAACCTGGGGGGGAACGTAAGAAAAGAGGCGAAACAAAACGGGTCAGTCAAAAAGACTGAGTAAGCCCTATCTACTATTAGTATAAAAACTAGTAAAGTTAACTGTCATGAGGAACTGAGATGATCATGAGCATGATAACAAGATAGACAAGCTAAATCAAAATAACAGGATGAACTACTGAACTCAGATAAACTAAAGTGTCATGATATTACGATGTCAAAATGAAACAAGGCATCACATCGTCAGGTTTCTATCAAGTATAATATCCCAAGATATCTATCACGCATAACGTCCCATGGTATCTATCCTGTATGCCCGCTCTGCACCTACCGTACTAGTATCCCAACTGTATTACGTGTTATCCGTGAATGACCCTTACTCAAAAGTCGTGTAATGGTCCATGTCAACCTAATATGCCGCATATATAGGTTACTCAACTCATATGTTTCTTTCCATGTATAAGTTCAGTCCTTTGCCGTAGGCTGTACGGGCTTTCCCATGTAAACGGTTTATCCTTGAAGTTGTTTTGGACTGCAACCCTTGATCTAGTTGTGTTTCCTTACCATGAACTATCGCGCGTCCACTTAGGATTTATGCCACCTAGGACCACTAGGGATTATGCTACCTAATGAACGTTTCCGTGTCTCGGTTTGGGTTTTGGCCACCTAGGACCGCTAGGGATTACGCCACCCGTCAACCGCGCCCTTGATCCCACGTATGTATCGTGAATCGTTTTCCATGTCTAGATGCACATGTTCCCCAATGTGCCATCCGAGTTCTGTGCCAGGGCAAATCAAGAAATACGGAACTCGGTCGGGAGCTTTAAATCGTCTGCCGATGCAGATATCAAGGTCTGTTTTTGTACCCGTGGCTATGGTCCCACGTGACCCCTCCCTCAACTACTGAAAGGCAATCCAAGAAAAATCATGTATAAGAACCACTCCACGGCCCCACTATAGCCCACTTTCCTACGGGCCAACCTCACCCATGACTCGATAGCAAGCACATGGTCTGTTGGGGGTTCCCTGCCTTTCCGCACGTACACGATTGACTAAAGATGGTAGGTAGTCGGCGATGCGCTATCCAGGGCAAAAACAAGAATCGTCGAATCCACGCTAATCCATCCCAGTCTATAGGTTGCTCGCATAGCAACCAAGGCATACTCTTGGTCCTTCTAACGCAGACCTTAACCTCTTATGGGCCTAGTATAAGTACCTGGCAGCCAACAGAGGGATCCCAAGAATATCCTCACGTCCCCCGAAGCTTCCACTTCGGCACCCGGTGCGCTGGAGCTTTTATCCAAGTCAGATAACTTGCTCCCCCTCGTATACTAAGCGATGACCTACCGTATCAGGTTACACATCGTTTTGAGAATTAGTCCTATGTCCTTAGCTAAGAATTATTACTTAGTTACCCTTAACTAAGGTTTACCACTTAGCTTCCTTTTCCGTTATCCTTGATTAACCACGGTTTTCTACCTAGTTCTTCTAGCTAGGGTTTGTCTATTGGGTTAAGTGTTATCATTCAAGTCCATGACTTAACCCGCCCACGAATCACGTCAAAGATTGGCTAAGTATTTAAGTTCAAGACTTAGTCCCACAAGTTGGTTAAGTGTACCCAGAGGCTCATGACTTAACCCTATCAAGTCAAATTGGTCAAGTACTAGCTTACCTTAATCCTATCGGATTATCTTGCTAGATCGATTAAGCATAGATTATCTTAATCCCATCAAATTATCGAGTCGGATTGGTTAAGTATAGGCTGGCTTAACCCCATCCTCTAATCGTACTACAATGGTTAAGTATATTCTAAAAAGGTCTTGTGACTTAACCTTATCAGGTCCGCGTATTAGATTGATTAAGTGTAAGTTACTTAACCCCATCAAATCATCATGTATAATTGGTTAAGTATAAGTTGCTTAACCCCATTAAATTATCACGTTAATTTGGTTAAGTATTGGTTACTTAACCTCATTGAATTACCGAGTTTAAATTGGTTAAGTGTTTAACTTAACCCCATCGAATTACCGTGTTTAGATTAGTTAAGTGTGGATTACTTAACCCCATCTAATTACCGTGTCGGATTGGTTAGGTGCAAATTGCTTAACCCCATCCCCTAATCATCTTGTATGGTTAAGTGTCATTAAGAAAGCTTACTTAACCTTGCCAAATTATCATGTTGGATTGATTAAGTGTTGGTTAACTTAATCCCCGTCCACTAGTCATATAAAGATGGTTAAGCGTCATTAGGCAAATCAAATCACTTAACCTACCCAACCTTGTCATGTTTTGTTAAGTATCATTAGCCTAACCAATTTACTTAACCCATTTATCCATGTCATATTTGGTTAAGAGTCATTAATCAAATTAACTTAACCCTATCATGTGGCATTAATTTCTTAATGCACCCCAACCTCTCACATTAGACTTTGTTGTGGTTACTAGTTAAGCCGGTCGGTTCCGGGTAGCTTTACACCACAACTTGGTCTAACCTCGGGTTCAAGCACAACATGACCAACTTCTCACATTGGGTCCTATTGTTTGCAACTACTAGTTAGGCCGGTCGGTTCCGGGTAGTTTTACGTTGCAAACTCAACCCAACCTCGAGTTGGCCACACTTATATTATCTAAGCGTCATGTTCATCATGTTTCCAAAACATGTTACAAGTTTTTCAAGCATTTGGGTAGACCTAACTTAATAGGTAAATTCCCAAAGGGTAGACCTAACTTAATAGGTAAATTCCCAAGCTTATGTTTTTATGCATACTTACATGTCAACTTCCATGTTATATTTCAAGCCATGTTTTCAAGTTGTATTTTCATGTCATTAGAAATTACCCATAACATAACCCAACGCTTTTAAACTCGCATATACGTTCGCAACAACGTAATGGATTAAAAGAAGAGACTTGGCAAAGGAATGACAAAAATGGGTATTAAGCCACAAGTTAATCATGGTGGCAAATGAGGCACAAATGTGTTCATTAGCTTGCATGTTACATTCTTAAGCCTCAAAAACATGCATAAACCCAAACTTGGTACATAAGCGAATCATGGTGACAAAAGACATGGAATGATGGCTAGAAACTCGCATATATCATCATATAAGGATTATGACTTCATATGCAAGTTGACATAATGATTATGAAGATTCTCATGTTGCATATTGCAACATTTCAACATAAAGGTTGTGGCTTTTTGCTCATAAGATCAAGCTAATGACTTCATAAACTTGCATAACATGATAGCATGCATCATTCTAATTAATCAAACCCAAACTTTCAACATGAACATTTAGCTTCATAGTTAATATCTAAGAGTAGGGAAGGGCTTACATTGCTATGAAGGCCTAAATTGATTAAACTAAAGCTTGTGAGGAAGCCTATGCATGCCATCACCCAAAAACCCAAAGATGGATGCTCCAAATCACTAAAAACACCATCTTCATGAACAAAGATCAAAGCTTTTGTCTTGAGATCAACTTGAGAAGCTCTCATACTAACATAGGGACTCTCTAATACTCTCATGATCATGAAACCTTTCATAGAAATGAAGTGGAGGCTAGGATAGTTGAGTGGAGGCCATGAGAGTAGAAATTTTGCCATAGTTTAGTTGCATGAATGAATAATGAGGATTTAGGATAGGTTAGGGTCTTATTTATAGATTAGGCAAGTGTTTTAGGCCATAGGATTAAACCTAGATTCAATCCAAGCCATCAAAGCATGTCTTGGGGAAGAAGTCAAGTGTAGGAACCATCTAGGGCCTTTAGATTAAAGATGAACCATGAGAACCATCCAAATGCAAAATCTGCATTTGAGCGAATCGGCCCACGGGTTGACAGCCAAACACCCTGGATTAACCCCTAGTCGACCCAGCGGGCTTGGGTCGACCTCAAAAATCGGCCGGTTCGGTTATTCCCCTCTCTCAATTCGCTGTTTTGAACATTTTTGCATATTTATTTATTTATTTTTCAATTATATATATATATATATATATATCAATATATATATATTTTTCTGCGCAACCCATTTCACTTAATTAAGTATACTTTAATTTGGGAATTTTTCGTGAAACTTCGCGAGGCCATATCTTGGTCATACGGACTCCGATTTTCGAAAACTCGGACTCTATTTCGCGTATTTTTCCGAGACGAACGCAATGGCATAGCCCGTTTCACTTGATTCAGAATTTAAAATTAAATTCTGCCTTGATTCTCGTCTTTAATCATGTTATCGAAATACGGGTAGTTACACATGGCTTTAAGCTTCGATCCAGAATCCTTCTCAAGAAATGAATATCTGCAAAAGAAGCTACTCGATTGTTCATATGGAAAAGAGGGCACCCGAGTTTGCAAAGTGAAACAAACTACGGGTCAGTCATGAGACTGGTATGAGATATCTTACTTAAACTATCTAATAATAATAAGGCTAATCACCAGACCACGCCGCTAAAGCGGAATGGGTTTACCCCATTGGATTTCCAGTGAAAGAAATAAAGTAAATCTCTAAGCAATGCAATGCTTTTTAGAAAAATGAAACCATTATAAGACTCAAGTCCCATCACATAATGCAACGCAGACCGGAGGATAGAGTTTTACCTTATAATGGTCAAAAATGCTTGATATGATAAAACGGATTTGATATTATTATTAGTGTATATATGTTTCAAAAACATTTCAATCATAATGTATCAATCATAGATGGCATAGCTACCATATACTATGTCGCCATACCAGTTAAATAATCAAAAATGTATCGTGCCGTATTGGAAGTTGGATTTCCATCATGAACCAAGGCAAGAGATAGTCCTTACCGAATTCGAGACATTCTAGCCTACCATGTCTCCGGATACAGCCGCAACTACACCTAGATCTTAAGGTTGATCCACCAAAGTGCAGTGGTTGGATTAGTAATGCCTGAACAATATGTTTCCCCGTCCTATGGGGCATAAATAGAGCCACTAGGGACTCAAATAACTGAGGCACCTCATTCCATCATCCACATAAGTAAAAATATCAGGCCTTGTAAAAACCATAAAACCACTTCTAGCTAGAAAGAAACATATGTCCCCCCTGTAGTCCTTACTCCCATTTCTGGTTCATATCGGGGTATGAGACTCACGAAGTAACGCTACACAAAGTTATGCTATTTAAAGCTGTGCTTTGATCATCAACCACAAGGCTCTGCTTTTCTAAAAAAAGCCTTGATCATTTGCATCTTAGCATGCCACATTTTCAATCCATACCATACCATTGATTTCTGCCAATATATAACCTCTAAGCTCGTACCTCTCAGCGAAGGGTGTTATGCAAGAGAATAAATTCTCCGCCACCAAACAGATATATATTTAGTAGAGATCAACGAATACAACATAAAGGAATACAACATCAGACATACCATCCATTTATAAGTCCATTCTGGGTCTGAACAAAACTGGAGACACCTTATTCCTTGTCTCATTTGTCCAATACAGAAGTGAGGTGCTCGCATATCCATCGATCTCCAAGTACGTCTGGACAATCACCACTTATTACCTTGCCTTGGGTGGCCGCCCAATCAAGACATCAGTAACCATCCAAATGATGTGAAGACCTTCGGTCTTCAACCACTGTCTTCATCTTCGACTCTTGATCGTCATAGTAAATATTCAGAATGGGTTAAACCTGGTCTTTCCGAATAACTCGCGTATTTTGTAAACTAAAATAAAGTGCTATAAAAACACATCATACGCCTCATTCCAATTCAGAATACCCTTTTAAATAAAATATTCACCATATTAGGGAAAGGTTCGCATTAATTTTATCAAAGATAAATTCTTTTAAATTTATTTTCTAATCTTCTTTTTAAAGATTCATCAAATGTGACGACCCCAAACCCCGTGTATACGGAAGTAAGGATAATCATTAGAATACAACACATAACAATAACAACAGAACAGAAATAGAGAATTATAGTAGATAATGTTCATCAAGTTACACTGGAAATAATACTTCATCAGAGTTACACAGCGTAATAGGATCATAGTTAGCAACAATACAGTTTCAACTTAATATAAAATGCCTGCAGCGGAATAAAAACATAATATATTAAGTGAAGTCTGAACAGCAAAATAGGAATGGTAAGTCCATCTTCAGCTCCATAGCTATCCAGAATGAATCTGTAAAATCTGTATACATGGCTGCCCGTGTGGAAAGGATGGCACCCGAGTTTGCAAAGTGAAACAAACTACGAGTCAGTCATGGGGCTGGTATGAGAAATCTTATTTAACCTATTTGATAATATGGCTAATCACAGGACCACGCCGCTAACGCGGAACGGGTTTACTCCATTGGATTGCGAGTGCATAAATAAAGTAAATCGTCAAATAATGCAATGCTTTTTATAAAAATGAAACCATTATAAGACTCAAGTCCCATCACACAATGCAACGCAAACCGGAGGATAGAATTTTACCTTATAATGGTCAAAAATGCTTGATACGATAAAACAAATTTGATATTATTATTAGTGTGTATATGTTTTAAAACATTTCAATCATAATATCAATCATAGACGGCATAGCTACCATATACTATGTCGCCGTACTAGTAATACAATCAAAACCACATGGGTCGTATTGGAAGTTGGATTTCCATCATGAACCAAGGCAAAAGATAGTCCTTACCAAATTCGAGACAATCTAGCCTACCATGTCTCAGGCTCAGCCGCAACTGCACCTTGGATCTTCAGGGCCGGTCCAAAAATATGTTAGTTGATTAATAATGCCTGAACAATACATTTCCCCGCCCTATGGGGCGTAAATAGAGCCACTAGGGATTCAAATAACAGAGCCGCCTCATTCCATCATCCACATAAGTAAAAATGTCAGGCCTTGTAAAAGCCATGACACCACTTCTAGCTAGAAAGAAACGTATGTCCTCCCTGCAGTCCTTACTCCCGTTTCTGGTTCATACCGGGGTGTAAGGCTCGTGAAGTAACGCTATACACAAAGCTATGTCATTTCAAGTTGTGCTTTGATCATCAACCACAAGGCTCTGCTTTTCAACAAAAGCCTTGATCATTGCATCTTAGCATGCAACATTGTCAATCCATACCATACCACTGATTTCTATCAATATATAACCTCTAAGCTCGTACGTCTTAGAAAAAGGTGTTAAACACGAAACAGATATATATTTAGCAGAGATCAACGAATACAGCATAAAGGAATACAACGTCAGTTATACCATCCATTTACAAGTCCGTTCTGGGTCTGAACGAAACCAGAGGCACCTTATTCCTCGCATATCCGAACAATCAACAATACGTCCGGACGGTTACCACTGTAGCCCCTTCAAGGTAGCTACTCCAGTCATGGGCATCAGTAGCCATACATCCATTCGATATGAAGATCGTCTCTTTTCAACCACCGTCTTCAAATCTTCGACTTCCAATCGTCGTATAATTATTTGAAATGAGATTTAACTCGGTCTTTTCAAATAATTCTCAAATATATATATAGTTCAAAATCATTTCTTTTCATTCTATATCGTTTATAATATTTTATAATGATTTATTGCTATTTTCATTTATTTAAAAATAGCCATTTATAATTACACGACGCTTCGGGTCATTACATGGCCCTGGCGTTGTTTTCATCAAAATTTGATTTACACATTTCTCCAAATCTGACCGTTGGATCTTAGTAAATTTTATATCGCTGGAAAGCTTTTTCCAAAGCGAACCCAATAGTTCCAGTTTTGAGGAAATTCGACGGTCCGATCTCTCGGTATAACCGTTTAAATTTATGATTTCAAATCGCGAACTGCAACGGCGATTCGTTTTATTTTAATTTATATTTATATATAAATATATATAAATATAAACCATTCAATGATTTCAAACCATTTTCAATTTTAATATTGATTTCTTTAATGTGAATCATGCATTACATTGAAAATGCAATTTGTCTTTATCATTTATTAATTTACATTGAAAAATGTAAATTTTGATTCATTCACTATCTTACATTGAAAAATGAAATTTCTTTGCATTGTATAAAAATGTAATCTTTTGACATTACATAAAAATATAACGTCTTACGTTACAATTAAAATGTTATCTTTTTCACTTGCAAAGAAAATGTGAATCCCTTTTTATTGTAAAGAAAATATAATCCTTCTTACCTAACATAAAAATGTATTCTTTATATTTGACATAAAAATGTATTCGTTGACTTCATTCTTTGATTACATTAAAAATGTAATTTTCATTTCAATATGTGGTTACACTGAAAATGTAATCTTCTATTTCAAACTTCGTTTATATTAAAAATATAACTTTCTATTTCAATATGTTATTGCATTGAAAAATATAAACTTTTTATTTCAATATATATTTGCATTAAAGAACGCAAATAAAAGAATAACTTTAATTTCAATATATATTTGCATCAGAGAATGCAAATAAAAGAATAACTTTTAATTTCAATATATATTTGCATCAAAGAATAATGCAAATAAAAGAATAACTTTTAATTTCAATATATATTTGCATCAAAGAATGCAAATAAAATAATAACTTTTTATTTCAACGTATGAACACTTTCACATATCCTGTATTTACATTAAAAATGAGATTTTTAATGTGATCATATTTTCGTGTTCAAAATATATACATTTTTCTACTTTGCTAATTTACACTAAAAATGAGATTTTTAATGTGATCATATTTTCATGTTAAAATATATACATTTTTCAACTTTGCTAATTTACATTAAAAACGAGATTTTTAATGTGATCATATTTTCATGTTCAAAATATATACATTTTTCAACTTTGCTAATTTAAATTATCATATTTTCATGCTCTAAATATATACATTTTTCTACTTTGCTAATTTACATTAAAAATGAGATTTTTAATGTGATCATATTTATTTTTAAAAACATGAACAATTTTCATATACAATAAAAATGTGAATTTTTATTGTTTAACTTATTTTCATTTTAGATAATGAATATTTTCCAAATTTCTAATTTCAATAAAAATAGTGAATTTTTGATGTTCAAACAAATTTCACTTCATATATGAATATTTCACAACACACAAATATTTCAGAAAATTTCGACAGCATAACGGCAGGGTAATTAAACCGGCACCATCCCGATGTACTGCTCTTCGCGCTACCTTAAAGCCTCGCAGCTTTTGACAAGGGGGATTTCAATAGTCTATTTCGTACGCAGACGAATTTTTCACAATATCAATTAATTTCAATTTCTTTTTCTTTTTCAACCACAAACAAACACCAAATTTCAACCAATCACAAATCAATCAATCAAATTGTCCATGGTCTGTGGACGACGGGTGTCGGAAGTTTCTAAACTCCGTCGGAATCCTAATATAATTTTTATTAAATTTATTTCTGAATTCAGATATCTCACATTGATTTGACGATGCCAAAAATTGCAGCGAGCTCTAAAAATTCTCCTGTTGGTTCTGAAATGCAGATCTTGATTTTTCGGTCCCAATGAATCCTGTTTCATAGAATTTCGATTACATATGAGGAAGATATGAATTTTATAAACAAAAATGAATTAGCAACGGTTTTTGAATGTCACAAACCCTTTCTTCCCCAGATCGATTACAGGCCGACGATGTCCAATTTTTTTCAAACTTAGGTCTCCGGTTTCCGAGCAGTACAGGGCACGGGGTGTCAATCCGATGGCACTACAACGTTCAGCTCCGAGTGGCGCACGAGGGCCTCCCCACGGTGGTGAACTCAACGGCGCTTAGGTGGTGGGACCGGGCTTCGAATGCGATGACTTCGAGGGCTTTAAACTCAACGGATTTTGAATGATAAAACTCGAGACCCGTATGGATCTGAAGAGCTCAAGAATCTCTGCAAAATTCTTTGAAGGAGTGCTCGGTTTCGTGGAGAGGGTGGAGAGTTATTGAGGAGGGAAGTTTAGAGGGGCGGTGGCCATTGAAATCGATATATGGCGGCGCTACAGGAAATGTATTTGGGGTTATACGAACCGTATATACTAGTATTATACGATATACCCTTTTTTTAATTTCAAATTTAAATTTCTATATCGTTTTCAAACCTAAATCAAACTCAACAAGTGTTTCCCTTAGCTAAATACCCCCATGCCGGACACAATGGGATAGGTCCCGTAGGCCCATTCGGCTGTTTCAGTCAGTTATTCTTCAAATTAAATAATAAATATTTAATTATTCAATTAGATCGAACATTTTAATTTACCAGGGCCACAGACTGATCCTAAAAATCCTAGAAAAATTATATCTGGCTTTGTTTTGACGATACGGTCTCAACAAAACTGATTTCGTTGAATTTGAAGATCGTTTGAAAAATGGCCATTTTCTAATCGATCGAAATTAACTGAAACTGTCAAAACACATTTTCTTTTGCCACACTCACATATTGGTTCCAAAAATTATGAAAATTTGAATCCTGCAATAATTTGACATTCCGGTTCCAGCAAGAGTGGTTTCGTCAAAAATAGAGGTCGTTCGAAAAATGGCTCTTTATACGGGCCATATATTATATTAAATTTCATAGCGACAATTCTGAAAATTCAACTGACCATAACTTTCGATTCCCGCTATGAAATTTCAATTTTTCGGATTCGTTGGAAAGATATTCTTAAACAGATTTAAATATTTTTGGTTTCACCAAAATCCGATTTATTTTGCAACCTGTACAGTCAGTCAAAGTTTGAATTCAAATTTTCAAACTACCGCGCTATTTCTAACTCCTTTTAGAGTCAAAATAAATACAGTCGTTCAAACTTCGATTTAAACAATTTTTTTAATCATTTTACTTAAAATAAATTATTTCAACTATTTAAAATTCAATAAAATAGCCAAAACAAAAATTTTAAATTTGTTCTGATTTCCTGGGTCGTTACATCCAAACTCCAATTTGGTTATAATATCAAAAATCATTGTCTAATGATTATTCAACTTCAAAAAATAAATCTTGTCTTTAAACTGGGTTAAAGAACCAATGTCATTTAAAAACATTGTTCACGATAAACCCTAAAAAACATCTTCCATTTAATATGGAATTTCCATAGAAATCAAATCAATATATAATCGATATAAATTTCTGTGTAAGACCAATAATATAAATGGAATAACGGCAAAGCCTTTTAAATTCCATATATATTAACGGTCTTCTTTTACAGAAGCTCATCTCGATTATTATCAAATCGAATTCCATTCAGTTCCAATTTAATATACTAAATTGGAAAACTTTACTTGGGAAAATTCCCATTTAAATCTTAATAAAAAGATTTATAATTTCCAAATTATATTTTCACTGTTAATTGGGTTGGAGAACAAATGTCATTTATAATACAGTTCACGATAAACCCAAAAATCTAATTTATTTAATTTAATTCCAATTAAATATTAATAACTTGGGAAACTTCATTAAATCTTAATTTAATGGTTTATTCTAGTTAATAACTATTTCATTTCGACAAAAATATATTTTATTATTTTAAATATGGAATATTTCGTCCAAAATCTTTTCAAATCATTTATTATGATTTTACATAATTTTTCCATATTTTATTATCGCCCATACAGTCGGTTTCCAATAACGGCCACCGAACTTCATCCATAATTTTTCCATATTTTTAACAATTTTATTATCGCCCATACAGTTCGCGAACTGTCGCTGCGCGGCGCGTTCTATTTAGGCAATTATATGTATAATAATATATATCGTATATATATTTCATCGATTTATATTTAAAACGTATTTTATAAAATATTTTTAAATTCATCTGAAAATGATTTTAACATCATTTACAATTATAAAGCAAAATTGAATATTCTATATTTTTATCATATTAAAATAATAATATTTCAAAATATTATATTTTGGGTACGCTTCTTTTTATATTCATTTTATAATGAAATAAATCGATCGATAAACCCGTTTGGGTTAAAAATGGCGTTTGCTACTTAATTCGGCTTAACATTTTTCTTCTTCACTGAATATTTATTTAAAATATTTATTATTTTAAAATATTCTTTATTTTAAAATATCCTCTATATAAAAGATATTGTGAATCGGAATGCGACTCAATCAATTTTCATATAATTTCAGTTATATGGGTTTCATACATCGTGTGTATATAACAATAATGATAAATAACCATCAAAAAATCCATTTACATCCAGAGTGCAATTTACAATTGTGTGAGCATTAAAATAAATAAAATGCTCATCATAGACTGTCAATCCATCGATCGAAATACGACTACATATTGGGGCTATTGTATGTCAAGTATCATCCCAACACCCGTGTGGGGTTTTCAAACAACAGCAATTCATCTAAATAAATCATTGGTAAATGAATTAACCAATTTTCATTGCTTAAATTGTAAATAATATTTATAATTAAATTTCGAATGTCATATTAATATTAGCATTATAATGAGAATGTTTTAATCTAGCCCATATCATATTTTAACTTATGATCAATTTTCTAATAAAATGTCATTTTTATTTCAACAAGGCATTTTTAATAAAAATGACAATTTGAATTCTAACATAAATGACATTTCGAATCTAACATAAATGACATTTTTATTTCATAACATGAAACAAAAATGTTATTGAAACACCCCACCTCCGTTAGGGTCACTCTCAAAGGGAATGCCCTAATTTTGGTGGAGGTTTATAAGTATAAGTCACAGATATACAAGACAGATATAAGAACACATATTTGTAAACAGCGAAAAAACAACAACTTTTATTTCATAAAAGCAAATACGTGCTACAACAACATCACCATAATTGTCTTACATCTTTTCCAAAACATAACATAACACTTTCATAATCTGTCTTGATTACATTATTTAAAGAAGCATAAATAAAACATAGATAAACTGCAAAAGCCCCATAGTGGTTGTCCAAAGCCATAGTTCAAAACGAAAAGGTCCAAGCAATACATTTCTCTTCTTCAAGCTGGAAGTTAAAGCTGGTCAAGCTGCAGTGTTCCCTCCCTGTGGACCTGGGGGGGGGGGGACGGAAGAAAAGAAGACGAAAGAAAAGTAGAGTCAGACATAAAGCCTGAGTAAGTCTAGTACTATTCTGTCTATGAATAAAGAACTGGGTATGATAAGTATAAACAAGAAGTGGGAAAGCACTATAAACTTGGTTAAGTTGTCTAGGGTCGAATATACTATTGTACCCCATGTTAATCTCTGAACCCATATAAACTAGTTCCCAACTGGCACCCCATAATCAGGGTGATGTGATCCGTTCTATGATGATCGGCTCCTACTCGCATAGTTACATGTGTCTTACGGCCCCCGATGTTGTAGTTACCTATGATGGTCCCACCATGGGGTGTATCAAGTCCCATGGAGGCGGCCCGACACAATCCTAGAATGCACAGGTATGCTACTGGTGCCCAGCGCCTTATTTTTCTACGCCGGGGTGTGTGCACGCCCGCACCCCGTTAGAACCTACACTGCTACACCACCACCGTCGATTTGACCTCTTACAATCAGCCCAGTAATCGTGCCCCACCCTGCCTAGTTTCAGGGTATCCTGATACACCTTCTAGGGTTACTGCTGAAAAGGGTCCCCCGTTACTAGGTTTTCTATCTCTAGCCAACATGCTAAGTTGGTTAAGTGTTTTCTAACCTAACCCCCACCAGTCTGTTTAGTTTAGCATGTTCCATTTTGATTAAGTCTTTAGTTCACTTAATCCTAACAATCCTGACTCCGCCTTAATTGTCTTATTAAAGCCTTGACCTCTCACATTAGACAGGTATTGTTGTGGCTGCCTGTTGCCGGTTGGTTCCGGGCAGTCTTACGCCACAACTCAGTCTAACCTCGGGTCTTTATTGGGCTCCATGTTTAACCTCCCACATTGGATAGGTATTGTTGTGACTACTGGACAGCCGGGCGGTTCCGGGCAGGTTTACATCACAACTCAATCCAACCTCGGGTTAAACACATCGTATGTTCTACATTTACATATTTTGTCTTTCTTCTTTATTTTCTTATATGTAAATATTTGCGGCCCATTATTAAGTTAATGGTGTAAAGGTTACACCAATCATGGGCCCAACCCATACTTGAATTTGGGCCCTTCTACTTTATATTTTCATTTATTAATAAATTTAACCCAACGTTATTTTCCCCCGTTTAACACGTTCGTTTATTATATATATGTTGGGCTTAGCCTTTGTAAGCCCAACCTAGCCATGAGAAAAAGGGGAGGCTTAAAGCGTGATTACATACACAAAAAGGGGAATGTGAACGCATGAACTTGCAATGTGACGTTGGAAATACAAAATAGAAACTGGTGTACTTGCATAGTGGTAACATATACTTTGGTCATAAAGCATAAGTGACATGAATCAAACCATGTAAACTTGTAGTTAAGTTAAGTATATCACTATTGACACATAGTCTTAACTACAACATAAACCTATATTTTTATTGAGGCATAATATCAAACATAAGCAAATCATGTTCATAAGATTACTACGTGTTTACGAAGGTGCTTACTTTTGTTATTAACACAAAAGTATAGTTCAACTTAATCATGATTTTTAAATCTATTCACATAACCATGGCATAAATATTTCTAACATGAAATCATGATTCTTACTTTAGTCATGCAAACTTGCAAAAGGGATTTTTGAATCTAACCTAGCCATGTACCACATATGTCATCATATAATTCTTGTTAACAATATGGATTTCAATTATGCAAAATATCAACCATAGCCTAGTCATATTCATAAGTTTGCAAATAGGTTTTCTAGTACAAAAGCATGGCTTAATACATAGATCATGATGCCAAATTTTCAACATAATTTCATATGGACTATGATAACCCAAACTTATTCCAATTACTTCACAAAAATGATGTTTGTATAAAAATACACATTATGATGGCATAGTGGCAAAACCCCAAACTTGCATGTATTTCAATTAATCAACTACATACATGTAGCTTCAACATGGATTACATAATTTGCGAATATTCCAAACGTATACTTGCATAAAACTACCGCATGTAGTTTTTCATAATTGAATAACATAATTCGAGAATATCCAAACGTATACAGTATTCCCAATCGATAAGAATCATAGTAACGCACAAATATGAATTACTTTATCGCCACAAATCAAGTATACAAACCAACACAATTATTTGTTCATACCAAAATAATACTCTACTTACAATGGTGTGGCGAATTCTCCAATTTAGGGATTTGGAGATACGATTCCTTGTTGAATTGATTTGATTAGGTCGCTTTATGCTTTAGAATTTGCCTCCTAATCCTCTCTCCAATTGGTGGCTACTCTTAGTCGTTCCTCAGCAACATGACGACCTTATTCTTATTTTTGAATGAATAGATTAGGGTTGAGTCTAGGTTCATTTTTATAGGGTTTATGAATTGATTAGGACCATTGATGTTGCTTGGATTGATCGTTGCCATTCATTCGAAAGAGAGACCAATTAGAGCCTGCCACCTAGCCCTAATGACAAAGCAGACTACAGAAAATCGACCAACATAGAATAGGCCAGCCAGGGTGGACTGGGTTCGACCTGGGTCTGGACCAGGTCGACATGCCTGTCGACAGCCCTATCGACAGCCCTGTCGACCTGGCTAGACCAGGTCGACAGCCCAGTCGACCTGGGTGTCCTAGGCGGGAATTTTCCCGCCTTGGCCAATTGGGCCCGATTATTAATTTTTTTCTGAGCTGTTTTATTCTGTTCGAATTTTAAATTTAATTCAGAAACTTCCGAAGGCCATATCTTCTTCATACGGACTCCGTTTTTCGAAAACTCGGACTCTATTTCGCGTATTTTTCCGAGACGAACGCAATGGCGTATCCCGTTTCCCTTAATTCTTTGATTTGTAATTAATTATACTTTAATTTGTGAATTTCACAGTTATAGAATTCGCGGGGTGTTACATTCTCCCCCACTTAAAAGGATTTCGTCCCCGAAATCTTCAAGTTAGGAGGAATGTATATCCTAACATCCAATCATCCATCTACTCATCCATCAAACACGAGCATCCATTGTCCTTAAAAGACTTCTAATGCTTCATGATCATATGCGAAGTGTGTGTGTACATGTACATATCTAATGCAAAATCAGGCGGTCTACTGATTCAGTTGACCTCCTTAATGCGAATTATGTAAGTGCCATGAATCTATTATGTATGCAAATTTTCCTATTCTTGATTCTACATGAGTGCACAATCATTCAATACAAATGCAACATCCACATGACAACACATTAGAGTTCAACCATATACGAATGCAAACATATATATGCATATGCAATATGAAGTGACTGAGCCGATCTAAAACCTAGATTGTGTGTATATATGCAACCATGAGCAACCACTAGCAATCACTTGCAACCACTTGTAACCATCATCCATAACATGTTTCAATTACATGTTTCCATCCAAAGGGTTTCTACCTAAAAGATAAGGTCGAGGAAATATACCTAAAAAGATAGATAAAAGCGCAACTTAAGGAAAAGGAAAGATCAAGGATGTACCCTCGAACAGAAAAGGGTAGGCAGTGCGTATTCTAGCTTCAGTTTCCCAAGTTGCGTCTCCCTCGGCGTCGCTCCACTGAACTTTGACGAGCTTGACTTCGCGGTTGCGTAGCTTCTTCACTTCCGTTCCTAAGATGCGGGTTGGAACTTTTCTTATGGTTGCTTCGCGTTCCACTTCGGCCTCTTCGAGGATATTTGGCTCTACCACTTCAGCAGACTCATGTAGACATTTTCGGAGATGTGAAACGTGAAAAACGTTGTGGACTCCAGCCAACTTCTCGGGTAGCTCTAGTCTATAGGCCATTTTCCCAATTTTCTCGATAATAGGGAATGGCCCTACGAACCTTGGTGCCAGTTTTCCTGTGGTTCCAAAACGAACAACGTTCCTTAGCGGTGATACCTTGAGAAAAACTCTGTCTCCAACCTCAAATTCAAGGCCGGTCCTCCTCTTGTCGGCATAGGACTTTTGTCTGTCTTGGGCCGTCTTCATCCTTCTCCGTATTAAGTCTACTTTCTCTGAAGTCTCTCGGATCATATCTGGTCCAAGTATGAGCTTATCAGTAGACTCCCACCAACAAGTGGGCGATCGGCATGGTCTTCCATATAAAGCTTCGAAGGGCGCCATTCCGATGGTTGCTTGATAGCTGTTGTTGTAGGCAAATTCCACCAAAGGAAGGTGGTCTTCCCATGTCCCTCCGAAGTCAAGGACGCATAGCCTTAAAAGTTCTTCCAAAACTCTGTTCACTCTCTCTGTTTGGCCGTCGGTTTGGGGATGATAGGCTGTGCTCAAGCATAACTGCGTTCCTACTGCTTCTTGGAGACTCCGCCAAAACTCGCTGGTGAAGATGGGGTCTCGGTCACTAACAATGCTAGATGGTATTCCATGGAGTCGAACGATTTCCTTGAGGTAAAGTGATGCTAGGGATGAGGCAGTTCTTTTACTTTTGACAGGTAAAAAGTGGGTGCTTTTAGTAAGCCTATCCATTATTACCCAAATGCTAGTGTTGCCTCTCCTAGACCTAGGCAGCCCATCGATGAAGTCCATTGAGATGTTATCCCACTTCCACTGCGGGACCTCCAGAGGATGTAGCAGTCCGCCAGGCTTTTTCTGTTCCGCCTTAACCTGTTGGCACACCATACACTTAGAAACGAACTCTGCCACGTCCTTTTTCATGCCGTTCCAGAAGAAAGTCCTTTTTATATCTTTGTACATTTTATCTCCGCCTGGATGTATCGTCATCTTGGAGTGATGTGCTTCCTCGAGAACCTTCTTTATTAAATCTTTTGTCTGTGGGACGCATAGTCTTCCGTCTCGCCTTAACAAACCCTTATCGTCGATGGAGTATCTGTTGAGGTGACTTGAAGTCTCACCCCTAATTAGTCTATCAATTGTTTCCACAAGCTGAGGGTCTTCGCGTTGTGCTGTCCCTACTGAATCCACTAAAGTTGGGCGCACTTCGAGAGATGCTAACAAGCCTGGTACGAAGTCGGAGGAAGGCCTAAAGTCGAAGTTGGCTATAAACTCTAGGCTTTGTCTTTCAACAAAACAACGGGCTTAGGGTCAATTTCTTTCGGCTCAACGCGTCTGCCACTACGTTGCCTTTGCCCGGAGTGTAGGAGATTTCGAAATCGTACGAGGCAAGAAACTCCATCCATCTTTGTTGCCTCAAGTTAAGATCCTTCTGCGAGAAAAGATATTTCAACGATTTATGGTCAGTGTAAAGTTCGAACTTCTCACCTAGGAGATAGTGTCGCCAAGACTTGAGTGCAAAGACGATGGCGGCTAACTCAAGATCGTGGGTTGGGTAGTTCTTTTCGTGCACTTTCAACTGCCTCCCGCCATAAGCTACTACCCTTCCTTCTTGCATTAAGACGACGCCTAGCCCTGTCCTACATGCATCCGTATAAACAGTGAACATCTTGCTCCCATCTGGCAGCGTCAAAACTGGGGCTGTTGTGAGAGCCCTTTTCAGTCGTTGGAAAGCAAACTCGCAATCCAAGTCCCAATTGAACACTATATTCTTCTTGGTCAATTTCGTGAGCGGAGCTGAGATTTTCGCAAAATCCCTTATAAACTTTCGATAGAAACCTGCTAGTCCTAGAAAGCTTCGGACCTCAGTTGCATTCCTTGGTGTCTTCCAATCCTGTACCGCCACTACCTTAGCAGGGTCCACTGCTAACCCTTGTTTGGATACTATGTGCCCAAGGAACCTCACCTCTTCTATCCAAAAGTGGCATTTGGAGAATTTGGCTTTTAGTTGATGGACTCGCAAAGTTTCCACGATTGCCCTTAAGTGTTGAGCATGTTCCTCTTCACTCTTTGAGAAGATAAGGATATCATCTACGAAGACCACTACAAATCTGTTGAGAAAATCTCTGAATACCCTACTCATCAGGTCCACGAAGTAAGCAGGTGCATTTGTCAAGCCGAAAGGCATGACAAGCCATTCAAAGAAGCCGTCTGGGGTTCTGAATGCCGTTTTATCGATGCTATCTTCAGCCACCCTTAGCTGATGAAAACCGGTTGCTAAATCGAGTTGGGAGAAAACAGACGCTCCTACAAGCTGGTCAAATAAATCGTCAATTCTAGGGAGAGGGTGCCTATTCTTTTTCGTTAGCTTGTTGAGCTCCCTATAGTCAACACATAGACGGAGTGAACCATCCGCCTTTGTAGCGAACACCACTGGAGCGCCCCATTCTGAAATGCTTCTCCTAATGAACCCCTTTTCTAGAAGGTCTTTAATCTATTTACTGAGCTCTTTCCTTTCCCGTGGAGCCATGTGTCTAACGGGTAACGCGACGGGCTTTGCATTATCTACAAGATATATGCAGAAGTCTATTTTCCGCTTCGGAGGCAAGCCCTTCACCTCTTCGAAGACATCCGGATATTCCCGGACCACTCTAACTGTTTGCAAATTTTCAACAGAGGCATCTAGCGATTCAAGATAACTAAGCATAACCGCATACGAGGGATTGCAAGAAATTTCCAAAGTATTACCGAGCTGGGTTAGGAGCCTAACAACCCTTTTTCTCACAATCAAGGATGGCCCCATTACTGGATAGCCAATCCATACCCAAAATCAAACCATACCCCGAAAAGCCCAAAACAAAGGCACTACATTGAAATTCTACACTTAGAATAGAAATTTTCAATCCCAAACAGATCATAGACAAATGAGCTGGGCCCCCAATTGGGTTTGAAACAATTAAGGGGTCCTCTACCATACTAGTTTTTAGGTGCAGAGATTCTACTAAAGCAGACGAGATAAAGGAGTGTGATGCGCCAGAATCAAATAAAGTGCGAACGGGGTGATCATAAAGATAAACTACACTTTCTACAGAAGTATTTATACCTCGCTGTTGCAGAGGTGGCGCTTCCAGCACATGAACCTGTGCCCCTGGGGTGGATCCAGCCCTCTGCCCCTGTCCCCGTTTCTTTGGGCAGTCCTTAGCCCTGTGGCCTGTCTCACCGCAAGAAAAGCACCCACCATTCTCCTTGGCCTTCTTTTTCCGGCAGTCCTTTACTAAGTGCCCCACTTTGCCACAGAAATTGCACTTCCTCTTCTCTTTGTTGCCTTTCCCGCCTTTCTTAAAGTCTGTCTTTTTAGGCTGCAAACCCTCTTTCTTCCCTTGAGAGCTTTCTGCCTTTGTCTCCTTCTTGCCCTTATCCTCTTCGTTCAGCAATGCCATTTGCACCAGTCTTTCATACGTGGCTCCCATTGGTATATGGGTCATGGCCAAACTGTGTAATGGCTCATTCAACCCTTTGACGAAACGGAGAGCCTTCTTGTGCGGGGTGTTGACTAGGTCAAGCCCAAACCTAGCCAGCTCATCGAACTGATTCACATACTCTCTGACTGTCTTGTCCCCTTGCTTAAGAAATAAGAATTTTTCCAACTGCAAACTTCTTTCCGCATCTGAGAGAAATTTAGTCTCAAACCTTGCCCTAAAGTCCTCCCATGTCTCCACTGGTCTTTCAGCATTAGTGACTTCCCACCAGTAGGAAGCCTCGCCCTTCAATAGCCATACTGCCAATTGTACTTTTTGTCTATCCTCTACCTCAAAGATGATGAATAGGTCCTCAGTTTCTTTCAGCCAATTTCTAGCTGCCACGAAGGACTCAGTTCCATGGAAATCCTTTCCTCCCATAGCTTTAAAATCTTTACATATCTTAGCAAAAGTGTTTCCCCGAGGAGGAGGTGGAGGAAAAGGTGCCGCTGCAGCTGGATGATTTCCTGCAGCTGGGGGAGGAGGAACGGTAGGACCTGGCTGAGTGGCCCTTGCTTCTAAGAACCGTCTAAACCAACCAGGTATTGGCACCCCTTCTGGCAAGTTAAGATCTTCGGACATGCTGAAACAAAAAGGATAGATTCAAAACGAAGGATAAGAGATAATACCTATGGCTTTGGGGAGTGGACTTTGCCTTTTTAAAATAAAATAATATTTTTCTTTTAAAAATGCTTCTTTAAATTTCCTTTTTGAAAATAATTTTTCAAAACTTTTTATCTTATCTGGTAAACCTGGCTTTGATACCAAGTGAAACATCCCACCTCCGTTAGGGTCACTCTCAAAGGGAATGCCCTAATTTTGGTGGAGGTTTATAAGTATAAGTCACAGAACACATATTTGTAAACAGCGGAAAAACAACAACTTTTATTTCATAAAAGCAAATACGTGCTACAACAACATCACCATAATTGTCTTACATCTTTTCCAAAACATAACATAACACTTTCATAATCTGTCTTGATTACATTATTTAAAGAAGCATAAATAAAACATAGATAAACTGGCAAAACCCCATAGTGGTTGTCCAAAGCCATAGTTCAAAACGAAAAGGTCCAAGCAATACATTTCTCTTCTTCAAGCTGGATGTTAAAGCTGGTCAAGCTGCAGTGTTCCCTCCCTGTGGACCTGGGGGGGGGGACGGAAGAAAAGAAGACGAAAGAAAAGTAGAGTCAGACATAAAGCCTGAGTAAGTCTAGTACTATTCTGTCTATGAATAAAGAACTGGGTATGATAAGTATAAACAAGAAGTGGGAAAGCACTATAAACTTGGTTAAGTTGTCTAGGGTCGAATATACTATTGTACCCCATGTTAATCTCTGAACCCATATAAACTAGTTCCCAACTGGCAACCCATAATCAGGGTGATGTGATCCGTTCTATGATGATCGGCTCCTACTCGCATAGTTACATGTGTCTTACGGCCCCCGATGTTGTAGTTACCTATGCTGGTCCCACCATGGGGTGTATCAAGTCCCATGGAGGCGGCCCGACACAATCCTAGAATGCACAAGTATGCTACTGGTGCCCAGTGCCTTATTTTTCTGCGCCGGGGTGTGTGCACACCCGCACCCCGTTAGAACCTACACTGCTACACCACCGCCGTCGATTTGACCTCTTACAATCAGCCCAGTAATCGTGCCCCACCCTGCCTAGTTTCAGGGTATCCTGATACACCTTCTAGGGTTACTGCTGAAAAGGGTCCCCCGTTACTAGGTTTTCTATCTCTAGCCAACATGCTAAGTTGGTTAAGTGTTTTCTAACCTAACCCCCACCAGTCCGTTTAGTTTAGCATGTTCCATTTTGATTAAGTCTTTAGTTCACTTAATCCTAACAATCCTGACTCCGCCTTAATTGTCTTATTAAAGCCTTGACCTCTCACATTAGACAGGTATTGTTGTGGCTGCCTGTTGCCGGTTGGTTCCGGGCAGTCTTACGCCACAACTCAGTCTAACCTCGGGTCTTTATTGGGCTCCATGTTTAACCTCCCACATTGGATAGGTATTGTTGTGACTACTGGACAGCCGGGCGGTTCCGGGCAGGTTTACATCACAACTCAATCCAACCTCGGGTTAAACACATCGTATGTTCTACATTTACATATTTTGTCTTTCTTCTTTATTTTCTTATATGTAAATATTTGCGGCCCATTATTAAGTTAATGGTGTAAAGGTTACACCAATCATGGGCCCAACCCATACTTGAATTTGGGCCCTTCTACTTTATATTTTCATTTATTAATAAATTTAACCCAACGTTATTTTCCCCCGTTTAACACGTTCGTTTATTATTTATATGTTGGGCTTAGCCTTTTTAAGCCCAACCTAGCCATGAGAAAAAAGGGAGGCTTAAAGCGTGATTACATACACAAAAAGGGGAATGTGAACGCATGAACTTGCAATGTGACATTGGAAATACAAAATAGAAACTGGTGTACTTGCATAGTGGTAACATATACTTTGGTCATAAAGCATAAGTGACATGAATCAAACCATGTAAACTTGTAGTTAAGTTAAGTATATCACTATTGACACATAGTCTTAACTACAACATAAACCTATATTTTTATTGAGGCATAATGTCAAACATAAGCAAATCATGTTCATAAGATTACTACGTGTTTACGAAGGTGCTTACTTTTGTTATTAACACAAAAGTATAGTTCAACTTAATCATGATTTTTAAATCTATTCACATAACCATGGCATAAATATTTCTAACATGAAATCATGATTCTTACTTTAGTCATGCAAACTTGCAAAAGGGATTTTTGAATCTAACCTAGCCATGTACCACATATGTCATCATATAATTCTTGTTAACAATATGGATTTCAATTATGCAAAATATCAACCATAGCCTAGTCATATTCATAAGTTTGCAAATAGGTTTTCTAGTACAAAAGCATGGCTTAATACATAGATCATGATGCCAAATTTTCAACATAATTTCATATGGACTATGATAACCCAAACTTATTCCAATTACTTCACAAAAATGATGTTTGTATAAAAATACACATTATGATGGCATAGTGGCAAAACCCCAAACTTGCATGTATTTCAATTAATCAACTACATACATGTAGCTTCAACATGGATTACATAATTTGTGAATATTCCAAACGTATACTTGCATAAAACTACCGCATGTAGTTTTTCATAATTGAATAACATAATTCGAGAATATCCAAACGTATACAGTATTCCAAATCGATAAGAATCATAGTAACGCACAAATATGAATTACTTTATCGCCACAAATCAAGTATACAAACCAACACAATTATTTGTTCATACCAAAATAATACTCTACTTACAATGGTGTGGCGAATTCTCCAATTTAGGGATTTGGAGATACGATTCCTTGTTGAATTGATTTGATTAGGTTGCTTTATGCTTTAGAATTTGCCTCATAATCCTCTCTCCAATTGGTGGCTACTCTTAGTCGTTCATCAGCAACATGACGGCCTTATTCTTATTTTTGAATGAATAGATTAGGGTTGAGTCTAGGGTCATTTTTATAGGGTTTATGAATTGATTAGGACCATTGATGTTGCTTGGATTGATCGTAGCCATTCATTCGAAAGAGAGACCAATTAGAGCCTGCCACCTTGCCCTAATGACAAAGCAGACTACAGAAAATCGACCAACATAGAATAGGCCAGCCAGGGTGGACTGGGTTCGACCTGGGTCTGGACCAGGTCGACATGCCTGTCGACAGCCCTATCGATAGCCCTGTCGACCTGGCTAGACCAGGTCGACAGCCCAGTCGACCTGGGTGTCCTAGGCGGGAATTTTCCCGCCTTGGCCAATTGGGCCCGATTATTAATTTTGTTCTGAGCTGTTTTATTCTGTTCGAATTTTAAATTTAATTCAGAAACTTCCGAAGGCCATATCTTCTTCATACGGACTCCGTTTTTCGAAAACTCGGACTCTATTTCGCGTATTTTTCCGAGACGAACGCAATGGCGTATCCCGTTTCCCTTAATTCTTTGATTTGTAATTAATTATACTTTAATTTGTGAATTTCACAGTTATAGAATTCGTGGGGTGTTACAGTTATTTTTATCTTACCATGTCATTTCAAAAATAAAAAAAAAATGACATTTATGTTTTAATATGGCATTTCTAAATAAAATGACCTTATTGTTCCAATATGACATTTTACTCAAACCAAACATTTTATGCAAAAATGACATTTCTATCAATAATGACATTATTATTTCTAATATGACATTTCTAACCAATTGACCTTTTTATTCTAAATACACATCTGTAACAAAGATGATCTTTTTATTCTAAATTATCACTTCTAATAAAGATGATCTTTTTATTCCAAATAATCATATTTAATGATGATGATTAATTTATCTAACATGACATTCTATGACAAATATGATATTTTTATTTTAATGCAACATTTTTATAACAGAAATGTTATATTTTATTCTCATACAACATTTTATAATAAACAAAAATGTTATTTTATTTTCAATGCAACATTTCATACTAGAAATGTTATTTTTATCCAATGTAATATTTTATACTCTAATTGACATGTTGAATCTAAATGACATGTTTATTGACAAATATGTATTTTAATCTAAATGACATTTTTGTGTAACATAACCTGATTATAAATAAAAGGATATTTTTCCCTAACATAGCATTTCTCACTAAAATGATGTTTTTATATTGCATAACATGTTCTAAACAAAATGATATTTCTGTTTGGCCAATTCTAAGGTGATAAAAATGACATTCTTATTATGTCAATTCTAATACTATAAAAATTGACATTTCTTATTTGCTAATTCTAATGTAATAAAAATTAACATTCCTATCATGTCAACTCTAATGCAACAAAAAGAACATTTCTTACTTTGCTAATTTTAATACAATAAAAAGGACATCTCTATTTCACAAAATATTATTCTAAATAAATGACGTTGTTGGTTCACATGACATTATTATAACTAAATGACATTTTCTCTAACATAATATATTCTAAAGGGTAATTAATTTAGAAGGACAAACGGTATTAAAATTTTATTCATTAGGACATGCGCCTAAAATTTTACTTAGAAGAGCATAAGCCTAGAAATTTCCGTCGCTCCTTTCTCTCTTCTCCGAACCGTCGCTCCTTTCTCTCTTCTCCAATTTTGTACCACGCCATCAGCAAATCAAAATTAACGAAATCATCTCAAATGGTAATCGAATGAGATCAAAATCCGCGGCATGTTGGATAATCGAACCCCAAACATCAATCGAAATAGCAAATTTTAGGGCACGAAATTGATCTCAAAAATCAACCTCGATTGGATTTTTATTTGATGCTATAATCATTATAATTTAATGATGATTTCTGCCGATTAGTTTTAGGGTTATTTCGCAAGGTGATTCATGATTTTTTTTGGTTCTGCAATTTTAATGTTCATCTTTTCAGCGCGTGGGTATCAGTTTTATATTTTTTTAGGTATCATTTTTGTTTATTTAACACTATTTTATATTCGTTTGTTATGTTTTTAATGTTCTATTTATTTTGTGGTTTTATTGTTGCATTATCTACGTATTACAGTCGAACTTATTACGTTATAACCAACCAAACTATAATGTAAGTAATTTTTGTGTTACTTTTTATTTAAAACATTACAGCAGTTTTTAGGTATCATTTTTATATTTTTTGGGTATCATTTTTACTGTATTCACTGTGCTATGTTTTTTAGTTACTTTTTGTTGCTGTATTAATTTTGTTGTTGTACTGCTGCACTAGCTTTGTAATTCAATTGAATTTATTTCATTTTAATCAATCAAACTGTGATTCAAACTTTTTATGTTTTGATTTTGTCGTTAAAATATTAAAGCAGTTTTTAGGTATCATTTTTATATTTTTCTAGGTATCATATGGCTTTGTGTATGAGAACTGTGGCAAGTAGGTAGATTTGCATTGTTTGCTTTGGTAATTGACTTTTTTTGATACACAACATTAATTCTAACTGATGCCCACTGATAAAAAAATAACACCCATCTAGTCAATAATTTTCTCAAAAAAATAATATTTGTACTCAATAATACCTACTGATTTAAAAAATAATAGCAATCGGTTCAATTCACTTATCACAAAAATGAGATTATTCTCAATAATACACAATAATACGCACTTGTATCATATGATACCTACAATGATACATAACTGATTTAATATGATACATTTTTTTCCCTACACAATCCAAGTACATAGAACATTGCTCCCTATTCCAAGCATGCATTCATGCATTTACTTTTACTTGTATGCAATCCAGTCTTGAATTCAAGTATTCTCCAGCAACATATAGTATCTGCAAGTATTTCATACACAATCAAAACTTATACCAACATAATACTGGAAATTCAACTAGAAAATATAAAACTGATACCTAAAAAATATAAAAATGATACCTAAAAACTGCTATGATGTAAATTCATGTTGAAAATAAAAAACTAATACCTAGAAAAATATAAAAATGATACCTGAAAACTGCTATGATGTAAATTCATGTTGAAAATATAAAATTGATACCTAAAAAAATATATAAAAATTATACCTAAAAACTGCTATGATGTAAATTCATGTTGAAAATATAAAACTGAAACCTAAAAAAAATATTAAAATGATACCTAAAAACTGCTATGTTGTAAACTCATGTTGAAAATATAAAACTGATACCTAAAAAATATAAAAATGACACCTAGAAACTGCTTTGATATTTTAAAGGAAAACTAATAAAAAAATGTTTACATCCCACTTTGATTGATTAAAATGACATAATTTCGATTGAGTTGCAAAACTAATACAACAGTACAAGTACAAAACTGATATATCACGAAAATAAATTAACATAGAAGCATAACACTGTTATTACAAGAAAAATGATACCTTAAAAATGGAAAACTGATACCTACGAACTACTACAAAATTCACCATCGAAAAAAGAAACTTCCGTCGTTCATCTCTGTCGTTCGTCTCCCTCGATTGATTTTCTACGGCGAATTCACAAAATCGAAATCACGAAATCATCTTTACTGCCTATCAAATCAAAATCCGCAGCACCTTCAATAATCGACGAAGTTTTTGAGACGATAAATTAGGGCAAATTGTATAAATTGAGGAGATCGATCGATTCTGAAGATGATCGAACGAAAGAGATGTTTGAAGATCAAATCGTGAAGATACAAATAGCACTGGAGAAAAATTGAACGAGAAAAAAATCACGTGAGATAGGAGCGACGAAGAAGAAGCAGAGCATGTGATTTAGAGAAGGAAAATATAATTAGTGTATTGTCCTTTTGGTTAAATTTTCAATGGGTTGTCCTTATAAATAAAAAAGCCCTTAATTTTGTCCTTGTGATTATTTTCATGTATTATAAATATATGACATTTTATCATTTTTAATGAGGTGAACATACAATAAAAATGTGAATTTTCGTGTTTAAACATTTTTACTAACATGTGAATCATTTTCATGAAGCAATCATACCATAAAAATATGATTTTTAATGTATTAACATATTATATAACATATTAACATTTTCAATGAAGTGAACATACAATAAAAATGTAAATTTTCATGTTTAAACATTTTTAATAAAACAAAACATTTATAACTAAAATGACATTTTTAATTAAACAAAACATTTCTAACTAAAGTGATGTTTTTATTTCGAATATGACATTCTAACAAAAATGATGTTTTTATTTCAAATGTAACATTCTATCCAAAATGATGTTTTTATTTCAAATGTAACATTCTAACAAAAAGGGTGTTTTTATTTGACTACAAATGACAAACAAAATAATGTTTTTTGCAAGTTCTACTCTAACTTAACATTTTATAACAAGACCGATATTTTTGTTTTCTTATAGATCTATTTTAACAAAATAATGCTTTTGTTTTGCCAATTCTGTCTCAACAAAAATGACATTTTATTTTGTCAATTCTGATGCAACGAAATTGACATTTTTATTTTGTCAATTTTAATACAACAAAATTTATTCAATCATATCAATCGATTAACAAACAGCATCAAACCATCTAAATCAAATCATGTACATGCCAGAATTTCTAAACACTATGATAATTAATTTATTTTTAATTATCGAAAAAGAAATCTCACCATGATTTTAATTCTGTATAGTTTAGATCTGAATTTCTTTTGAATTCTGAATTGCTCCTTTTCAGTTTCATGTTGTAAATCTCATCAATAGGATTCCAACACAACAAAAATCATCCAATTCCGTGACTATATGCAAAAGTTACAATATTACATACATTTCATTACATAAATAAATTAATTAATTTAAATTAATTACATTTCAACCAATCAGGCCGCTCCTTTCTTCATCGTTTCACCGTTGCTTCCTATTCGAGATAAACCCATCACCGTCGCCCAGAAGAACCCCGCGCCGCCGCCGCCTTGCTTTGCCAGAAGCAGATCAGAGACCACCATTCCGTTCCCCTTCGCGTCGCCTCTCCACGGTGGCCCTAGTGCCCAACTCGATCCCCCTTAGGCCCTCGAATCCTGCCCCAAAGCTGCAGTCTTTAAGCACCGAAATCTCGAGATTTACAACCCTAAATCTGATCATCTTCGTTCACTTGGTAGATCTCTCGTTGCTCTATAGTTTTGGTGTGGAAATGTTATTGAATTAATGAATTGATGAGGAGAAAAATCAAGGAATTATTTGGGATAATATCGGCCATCGATAGGAAATAGCGGCGGCTGTTGTAAAGGAAGAAATAGGGTTTCTATGATCCTATATTTACAATATTTTATTATTAAATTTCCTAATTTTTAGAAAAGCCCAATAATTCTAACTAACTCCTATTTTAACCCAGCGAGTGTTGCCCCTAGCTAAAAGCCCCCATCCCGGACCCAATGTACTAGCTCCTATCAGCCAGTTTGATCGTATGAGCCCACTTTTCATTATTTTAAAATATAAACCATTTGATATTAAATTTAAATGTACATTTTAGTTCACTGGGGCCACATACCGACTCTAAAAATTACAGAAAAATTATTTCTGGCTATGTCTTGACGATGCGGTCCTAATTAAACTAATTTTGTCGAATTCCGAGAATGTTTGAAAAATGGCCATTTTATGGTCAATCCGATTTGACTAAAACCGACAAAACACATTTTCTTTTGCCACGGTCACATATTAATTCTAAAAATTATGAAAATTGAAACCTAGCAATAATTTGACATTCTGGTTCCAACAAAAGTGGTTTCGTCGAAAACGGAGATCGTTTGTAAAATGGCTATTTTTAATATTAAAATATATATATAAATTCTATAGCGACTATTCGGAATTTTAAACTGGACATAACTTTTGACTACCGCTATGAAATTTCAATTTTTCGGATTCAGTGGAAAGATATTTTTAAACAGATTTTAATATTTTTGGTTTCACTAAAATCCGATTTAATTTGCATCATGTACAGTCAGTCAAAGTTCAAATTCAAAATTTCAAACTGCCACGCCATTTCTAACTCCTTTTTAAATCAAAAATTTTCGTTCTAACTTCGATTTAAATAAAATTTTAATTGTGATTATTTAAAATAAATTATTTTAAATATTAAAAATCCATTAAAATTTCTAAATAATTTTTTTAAATTGGTTCAGAAATTGCGGGTTGTTACAGTTTTACCTTATAATAGCCAAATATGCTTGATAGAGAAATTTCTCTTTTATTATTACTAGTGAATAGTGTAGAAATCAATTTCGAAAGTAAATGTGTTAGACGGCATGAGTACCCCATCCCACTATGTTGCCACATATAGGTTTACAATTAAAACCGTAAAGCTCGTATTGGAAAGTTGGATTTTCATCATGATGGCTCCTGATTCGAAAGATCTATCGCATAGTGCAATGCTCCATGGCTTACATCCCAGCTAGAGAAAACACCGTAATGCATACCCGCACTTTTGGGAAATCAAGTACCACTACGGCTTACGTCCCAGCGAGAGAAAACACCTCTTACTCTATACCTATATGTGGTAATCGGGGGAAAATGTCCCTATCCCTAATCTCAAGGTGTGGAACGACCACACCCATCACAACTTGGTTGACCAAATCCATATATATATAAAGTATATTGGTCAAACTTACTAATCAAACAAATCATTCACCATCATACCGAGGTGTGAGGCTCGCGAAGTAACGCTACACAAAGCTATGCTAATTAAAGTTATGCTTTGATCATCATCCACATGGCTCTGCTTTTCAACAAAAGCCTTGATCCATGCATCTTGGCATGCCACATTGTCAATCCATACCATACCATTGATTTTGCCAATATATATAACTTCTGAGCACATATGTCTCAGAGAAGGGTGTTAAGAAAGAGAATAAATTCTCCACCACCAACAGATATATATATATATTTATTTATTTATTTATTTAGCAGAGATCAAAGAATATAACATAAAGGAATACAACATCAGAAATACCATCCATTTACAAGTCCGTTCTGGGTCTGAACGAAACCGGAGGTACCTTATTCCTCATCCCATGTGTCCAATACGGAAGAGAGGCCCTCGCATATCCGAACAATCAACAAGTACATCCGGACGGCTACCACTGTAGCCCCTTCAAGGTAGCTACTCCAATCATGGGCATCAGTAGCAACTCATCCATTTGATGTGAAGATCGTCGGTTTTGCGCTGTCTTCAATCTCTTCGACTATTAATCGTCGTATCAATTATTCAGAATAGGTTAAACCCGGTCTTTCCGAATTACTGGCATACTTTATAAACAAGTGCTATAAAAACACATCCTACGCCTCATTCAAATTCAAAATACCCTTTTTAATAAAATATTCATATTTTTAGGGAAAAGTTCCCATTAATTTTATCAAAGATAAATTCTTTTAAATTTACCCTTTTAATCTCAAAAATCATTACTTAATGATTATTAGAATTTAAGAAATTAATCTTATCTTTGACTGGGTTAAAGAGATAATGTCTTTTAAAAAACATTGTTCATGACAAAACCCAAATCTTCTTCCATTAACTATGGAATTTTCACGGAAATCATAACGGTGTATAACCGATATAAATTTCCATTTCGAACTAACAATATAAATGGAAAGCGGCAATGCCTTCTAAATTCATATATAGTATCGGTCTTCATTCATAGGAGCTCATTTCGATTACTACCAAATCGAATTCCATCTAATTCCAATTTAATATATTAAATTGGAAAACTTTATTTTGGAAAATTCCCATTAAATCTTAATAAAAGATTTATAAAGTCCAAATAATTTCTTCACGGTTAATTGGGTTAAAGAACAAATATTATTTAAAACACCATTCACGATAAATCCACAAATCCATCCAATTCCAATTAAATATTAATTAATTGGTAAAAATTTCCTAAATCTTAAATAAAAGATTTATTCTTTTCTAAATTGGATTTAAGAACATTGTTATTAAAGACACCGTCCATGACAAACCCAAATCCCATTTGATATTAAATATAAGGTTCCGAATAGAAATTATATCGGCTTATATTCAATATCAAATTCTGAAACCAACAAATATCGTATTGGGAATAACGATATGTATATAACTTCCAAATTCGCATAACAATATCTA
Source organism: Allium sativum (assembly GCA_030737875.1). NCBI lineage: Eukaryota > Viridiplantae > Streptophyta > Magnoliopsida > Asparagales > Amaryllidaceae > Allium > Allium sativum. The sequence continues at coordinate 897,918,419 of CM060912.1, forward strand.
TATGATCACGGAATCCAATATTGAAATATCCCTAAGATAATTTCCATTCCAATTTATTCTTTAGAAAATTCTAGTTATTTTAAAACCATTTTCAAATCCAATTTATTTATTTCTAAAAATAATTAAATTATTATTCTAGTTAATAACTAGTTCACTAAACAGTTTATTTCGATAAAATATATTTTTTATCTTTATAAAATTGGAATTTTTCATCAAAAATCTTTCCAAACCATTTATTATGATTTTACATAATTTTTCTGTAACGACCCGTATTTTTACAGTATATAAATAATTTATTTAATTATTTAAATAACGGTTTGGTTATTTAAAATGACCAGAATTAAATTATCATGAATATTTAATTAATATAATAATATAAAAATATATTTAATTTCTGAAATAGTCAGAAATAGTGGAATTCACAAAATGGTAATAACGAATATATTATTGAACGGCAGTTTGAGCGTATAATTATATTATAATTAAAATCGAGCTCGAAATGGCGCTGTAGTTCGTAATTTGGCGATTTGAACTTCAACTGAGTGTACAGGATTCGTTTTAAATCGGATTTCTATGAAACAAGAAACATTAGGAGTTGGTTAAGTATATTTTTCTAGTGGAAGAGAAAATTCGAGATTTCATTGTGTAGATTTTTATTTATGTCCAAATCAAATTTTAGAAAAGTCGCTATGTAATTCCTTTATAATTTATATCGATTTATTTATATTTCTAAAATGAATTTTTAAATATAAATCGAATATCGATGTAACACTGGATTTGAAATATCGAGTTATAAATCCCAGTGTAGTAGTATGATATCTGTTGTGAATATATATACGATATTATTTATTTTTAAATATTAAATTTAATTGTTTTAAAATATATTTATATATTTAAATGGGTTATTTAAGGCTTTAAAAATAGTCAGTTTTGCAAACGACCTCAGAATTCGGCGAAACTAATTTTGTTGGATCCGCAATGTTAAATTATTGTTAGATTTCAATTTCCGTGATTTTTGAAGTCAGTATGTAGCCATACGGGATTTTAATGTGAAAACAGTCGATAAATTGACCTTTAAAAATATGCTGTGTGAGCAAACGGAGTCGGAATTCGACAAAATCTGTTTCAATGGGTTCGTAATGTCGAATTGTAGCTGCATGCCCATTTTCATGATTTTTAGGTGTCGTATGTGATCATAGGAATTTTAAAGGACAAATACAAAGAGCGATTGATTAAGAACTAATAAAATAATGGAATATAAAATTATAAAATCTACCTATAAATACAGGGCCATCCTCCTAAACCCTAATTCACTTTCCCTTTTGGTCAAAACCAATTTCCGCCATCAGTTTCTATAACCGAAACATGAAACCGATCTTTAAAAATAGAAATCAATTCAACTAAAATTCTATAAATCCCAAAACAAGTGTATTTGAGTTCATAGCGACATCCTCTTCAATCTTGTATGGATTTTGTGGTGTTCGAACTAAATTTTGTTCGCTGGTTGTTTGCCGTGACCTAGGGCTGAAGCCTACCGGCGAAGAAGGAGGAATTAGTACTTTTCGATGGGGTGTCGGCATTTCTGATGGCAACGAGTTTCAGGTGGGAGATTCTGGAGGGTTCCGGTTGTATTTTTGTCACGATAAAAACAATGTACTGGCAGTGTGAAGCAGAGGAAGCGAAGTGTAAATGTAGTGCGAGTTGTGTGTATAAGGAACGAAGTGATGGAGGAGGCGATGGGGAGTCCAACGACTGTTTCAGTTTCGGTTTTCATGGAGTATGGGGGAAGGGAGGATCGCGTGAAATTTTAGAAGATGAGTTCCAGGCTTTTACTAGAAGCGGTTGCATTGAAGGATAATGAGGAGGAAGGGGATAGTGTTTAATGGGGTCTTGGGCTTTGAATTTGTGGTGGGCTTTCTAAAGTGGGCAACATAGTTTTAAAAATAAATAAATATAAAAAGAATTTTGGAGAAAGCCCGAAACGGAAAAAAAACGTGAATCAACAAGGAGAAGTCTGGGGCTGCTTCTAGAGTATCGAACTGAAAGGGGTACGGGTGAAATAGATAGTGGACTTGTAACGACACGGATTTCGCCCGATCCGAATCAGTCGCTAAACCAACCCAGACCGTTCGAAACGCCTGATTGTTTTGAGAACACGACAAAATAGAACGCAGACGGAAGAACATTTCATTGTATATTACAACAATTCCATCGGAATACAAGAATATACAGAGTATGAATCAAAATTACACAGAAATATCAGAGATTTAAATTACATTTAAATACATCGCAGCGGAAATAATACAAAACACAACTAGAGGGAGATATACGGATACAAAGCTTTCCGGATATCATTCCAGCTGTAAACCAGGTTCCTGTGAATATAAATCTGCAAAACCAAAACTACTAGCTGCCGTGTCAAAATAAGGGCACCCAGAGTTTTGGTTAAAACAATAAACTCCAGGTCAATCATGTGACTGGTGTGAGAACTAAAACAGGTTTTAATCTTTATTTTAAAGTTAGGTAAATCAAGGGACCACGCCGTATAACATGGAACATGTTTCCTCCCAAGAATACCAGTGCATATAACAACAGCGCAATGCTAAATAAAGAAAAATGAAGCTATTATAAGACCCAGGTCCTATCACACAATGCAACGCAAGCTGGGGGATAGGTTTTCCCTTATAATAGCCAAAGAATGCTTGATATGTTTAAAACAGATTATTTTGATAATACTATAGGTGTATAGTGTCAAAAACAAATTTCAAATCATAAGTATCGATCATAGATGGCATAAGCGCCCCATCCCACTATGTCGCCATATATAGGATTACAACTAAAATCGAAACGTCACGTATTTGGAAATTGGATTTCCATCTATGAACCGAGGCCAGGGATCGTTCTCTACCGATTCGAGACAATCTAGCCTACCATGTCTCAGGATCAGAACGCATCGACCCTTGGAGCGACAGGGCCGGTCCACCGATGTGGATTAGATGAAATCCTAAACACTGCGTCTCCCCGCCCTATGGGGCGCAAATGAGCCAACAAATGACTCCATCGGACCCGGATCGTCCGATGAAACCGAGGCGCCTCGCAACAGCAACAACCACATAAGTCAAACTCGTCAGGGCGTGTAAAACCGCTGATGCCACTTCTAGCTAGAAAGAAACGCATGTCCTCCCTGAGGTCCTCTCCCCTTTTTGGTTCACCACCGAGGTGTGAGGCTCGTGAATCAACGTTACACAAAGCTACGCCACACAGGCCGTGCTTTGATCATCAACCACAAGACTTTGCTTTTCAACAGAAGCCTTGATCATTTGCATCTTAGCATGCCACACAGGCAATTCACGTTATGCAATCGATATCAATCACACAGAATGAAATCCGATGTCAGACACACAGTCCATCTACAAGTTCGTTCTCGGTCTGAACGAAACTGGAGGCACCTAGTGTGACGGCCCGCCCCGCACCAGCCTGCATTTACTCCAAAAGTGCGCTGTACACATGCCCAACTAGCACGGGATGGTCGTCAGGACAAAGGAAAGAAGAGAATGAACTAATCAAGGAACCTGTAGAATGTCTCACAGCGCATGGGATAAAATATAATAATAACATACTTGACATAAAACAGGCGAGACAGTGCATAAGCTGATAATTAATAATCATTGTCAACATCAGAGCAACGGAAATCCAAATACAGCTTATTACAACTTTCCAAATTTACTGTCTCTAACAAAAGAAAACTAAAGTAGAAGATGCACCACCAATGCCCAAGCAGTGATCTTCAACAGCACAGGGAGAATACTATATATATTACGTGGATGCCTCCTGCTCGTCTCCGGATCATCTACCCGTGCATCACCAGCTAACCTGTCTCTAGTCTGCTCGTGTGAGCACCTAGAGTAATAAGAAGAGACATAAAACTCTGCGTCAGACATAAAGCCTGGTATGAGCGATAAGCATCTAAACAGAGTAATAACAGGTATACTAAACCATACCTGAATCTGGACCTGCAACCAAAGAGTTAGTACCACATACCGTACAATACTCCAAGGTGCCATAATGAATAGTGTAAAGAATACGGGGGTGGGGTGTGTATGTCATAATGATAGCAAACAAACCATCCATAGCATCCATCCTCACATCACTCACTCAGTGCGTAAAGCGTATGACATCTACCACTTTGGAACACTAGACAAACTGAGGTAACGACGAATCCCGACTTGTAGAAACCCTGCTATGACCAAGCTAAACATATGGAGTCATGACCAAACATTTCAATGACCCACTTCATTGGTTGTAGCCTTTGGTTCTACCGATGCCATAATGGCCCTGAATCCGCCTTCGTACCTCCTACCATAGTGGTCCAAAGCTATAAACGTCGATAACTCCTTGGCACGCGTCCCGCAGCAAAGCCCAACCATGAAGCGAACTCGTTGATTCCCATCTGAATCTTAAGCTCTAACTTCTCATTTGGACTTCCTTTGCATCTCGGGTTTGATCGAATTGGAGTGGGTCTTCAGAAGGGTTGTCGCGCATTAACAGTCCTAGAATTCGGTTCAGTTCGGTAGTCATCACCTCCATCGGTTCGGGTCGGGAGTCATCACCTTCATCGGTTCGGGTCGGTCCTCCTTCTTTGTCATCTTTCCATTCGGTTCGGGTCGGGTACTCCACTTTGGGTCGGGTCGGTGTCCTCCTCCGGGTCGGGTCGGGTGTCCTTCCTTCCAGTGCTCCGATCCACTCCCTCATCTCTTCACGTATTCCGATCCGATCCCTCCTTGTCATCTGATCCGCGTGGCCTTCCCTCTTGCTAGTTCTCCCAAATGTTTACTTCCGATCCGATCCCCATGTCCACTCCAACTCTAAGTAAACGGCCTTCCTTCTCGCCAAGCCTCCTCCAGTGACAAGTTCCAATCCAGTTCGAATTCCCTTGGTCAGTTCACAAATCCGATCCGACCCCTTACTCCGATCCGAACCGGTTCGGAACCTGCACACTTCTGCAACTTTCCAGCGAGCTTTCTACGCCATTCGACGGCGTTTTCGACCAATCTAACTATTCTAATCAATCATAAAACATACCATAGAGTCATAGCAACATGTAAGAGCAACCACAAACACCAAGCAACAATTCAAATGAACCAAAATGGATCAAAAGTGGCTAAAACCTCACATTTTCCTATAATCCCTCTTAATCTTGTTTAAGCATACAATTAGCAAAACACATCTAAATTAACCCAAATTTTTAACAGAGCCTTAAAAGATTATTTTAGAATTTTAGGAATTTTTCCAGAATTTATTTACGTATAAATTCGCTAATCTTCACTAATTACCCTTAATTAACTGTAATTAGTGTCAAAACGATGCTATCACTCACCTTGGCCACAAAATAAAACACCAAATCTGAAGTATCCTCTGTTTGGGTCAAATTCCTATGTATAACAGCAGCTCCAACCTTGCTTTGTTGCTATTTGGCCTTGTTTTGATGTAGTTTAGGCTTAATCTTCACTAAAAATGTATTTTGGGATGGTTTTAGAGGATGGAAGCCATTACTAAGGTCTCAAGAAGGTTTGTGGCGGCTCAAAACTGAAATGAAAGTGATAACCTAACCCTAATCAGTCCTCTTATACCTCTAAACCCGAAATTCCCCTCTGGGCCTAACTGCTAATCACCCGGTTAAGCCCAATTAAGCTGTTTTTCACCATCTGAAACTTGTTTCAGCCATATCTCCCAAACGGTGAGTCCGTTTGACTAATGTGACCACTCTACGGAAAGAGAAACCATCATCCGGAGCCAATGGAAGTGGTTTCAGGTCAAAATTCCTTTCCAGTCAAAAGTTATGGCCAAAACAGTGCCAACTAGGGGTAAAATGGTCATTTAAAAATCGGGAAAAATCATGAACATGGGAAATGACCCCAATAGTCGTCTCCCAAAGTTACACGACCATACGACTTCGTATGTGACAGAAATAAATATTCTACGATCCTATGATGCGTAGAATGCGGGTCGTTACAATCTCCCCCCCTTAAGAAATTTCGCCCCCGAAATTCCTTAACCCAAAACATACAAAGGATCCCGCATGCCTAACAACCACATACAACAACCAAACATGCAAAACAAGCAAACAAGCCTATCCTAGCATGCGGAAAACTAAATCGAAGTCAAAATCTTACCAGGCAAAGAGTTCTGGGTGTGTCTTCCTAATGTCCTCCTCTGTCTCCCAAGTACAATCACTCTCGTCCTCGCTCCACTGTACCATGACTAGCTTCACCGCCTTCCTTCGAAGTTGCTTCATGTCGTGCTCGACAATACGGGCCGGCTTGCGGTTCCCAACCGCCTCGGGTTCTACTTCGAAGTCCTCCAACTGATCAGGTGAAATAGTCATATCTGAGTCGTGAACGAACTTCCTTAGTTGGGAAACATGAAATACGTTGTGAACTCCTGCCATCTTCTCTGGTAAGTCAATTCTATATGCCAAATTCCCGACTAGTTCAAGAACAGGGAATGAGCCAACAAATCTTGGTGCCAACTTGCCTCTCCTGCCAAATCGTATTACGCTCTTCAACGGAGAAATCTTGACAAACACCAAGTCGCCAACGGAGAATTTTAAGTCTCTTCTCCTCTTATCAGCATAACTCTTCTGCCTATCTTGGGCAGCCTTCATTCGTTGTTGAATGGTCTTAATCTTATCTGAAGTTTCCCTCACCACATCTGGTCCAAGCATAAACTTCTCGCCAGTCTCTATCCAACATGATGGTGAGTTGCACGGTCTTCTGTACAAAGCTTCAAACGGAGCCATACCGATACTGGATTGGTAGCTATTATTATATGCAAACTCTACTAGATGCAAATGGTCATCCCATGATCCACCAAAATCCAATATACATGCTCTCAAGAGGTCTTCCAAGATACGGTTCACCCTCTCCGTCTGACCGTCGGTCTGAGGATGATATGCGGTACTGAGATGTAACTCTGACCCTAGAGCCTCTTGTAAGCTCTTCCAAAACCCACTAGTGAACAACGGGTCTCGGTCGCTCACAATGCTTTTGGGTACTCCATGAAATCTCACTACCCACTTCATATATAATTCTGCTAACTTAGCTGCCGTTCTGGTCGATTTGACTGGTATGAATCTTGCTCTCTTAGTCAACCGATCCACAATTACCCAAATGCTATCATGTCCCGATCTAGTTCTTGGTAAACCATCAATGAAATCCATCAAGACTTGCTCCCATTTCCATTCGGGAATTTCTAATGGTTGCAACAACCCACTAGGTTTCTTTTGCTCGGCTTTAACTAGCTGGCAATTCATGCACTTGGATATAAACTTCCCAACGTCTCTTTTCATCCCTTCCCAGTAGTAAGTCTGCTTCATATCTCGATACATCTTGTTACCACCGGGGTGTATAGTTAGCTTTGAGTGATGACATTCTCTAAGCACTTCATCCCTCAATCCATTGACATTGGGTACAACAAGCTTTCCACTCTTTCTAAGCCATCTATCTCGATCAAGCCCATATTTGTTCATCTCCTCATCGATACCCATCTCTAACTTGGAGATGATTTCCAATAGGTTAGGATCGTCCCTCTGGCTAGAGCCGACCCATTCAATCAAAGTGGGTCTGATCGTCAAACTTGCTAACATTTCTGGATCCAATTCGCACTTTAGTTTGAAATCAAACCCCGCGATAAACTCCAGTTGCTTCCATTCAAGGAACATAGCCCCTAAGCTGGCATGTCTTCTACTCAATGCATCAGCCACCGCATTACCCTTTCCCGGTGTGTATGCGATGTCAAAATCATAGGAAGCTAAGAACTCTAACCATCTCTGCTGACGGAGATTCAGATCTTTCTGAGAGAAGAGATACTTTAACGACTTATGATCTGTAAACAACTCAAATCTTTCTCCCAAGAGATAGTGTCTCCACATCTTTAACGCGAACACGATCGCTGCCAATTCTAACTCATGGGTAGGGTATCTTCTCTCGTGCGGTTTTAATTGCCGACTTGCGTAAGCTACAACCCTACCGCCTTGCATCAATACAGCACCCAGTCCGGTACCACAGGCATCCGTGTATACCGTCATCTCTTCATCCCCCCTAGGAATGACTAACAGTGGTGCGCTTGTCAACTTGTCCTTTAGACTTTTGAATGCATTCTCGCACCTTTCATCCCAGACAAAAGCTTGATTCTTCTTGGTCAACTGGGTCAATGGTGCTACTATCTTGGAGAAACCTTGGATAAATTTACGATAATATCCCGCTAATCCCAAGAAACTTCTTACATCTGTTGCATTCTTGGGCGTAGGCCAATCCTGTACCGTAGCCACCTTTGCCGGGTCCACGGCAATACCATTCTCTGATACAACATGGCCCAAGAACCTCACTTCCCTCTTCCAGAAGTGACACTTAGAAAACTTTGCTTTCAATTGGTGTTTTCTCAACACCTCCATCACTATTCTTAAATGTCCCTTGTGTTCTTCCTTTATCCTCGAGTAGACCAAAATATCATCAACGAACACAAGGACAAACTTATTCAACTGATCTCTGAATACCCTATTCATAAGATCCACAAAATATGCTGGGGCATTGGTCAGCCCGAATGGCATGACCAACCACTCATAAAACCCAGACGGCGTCCGAAATGCCGTTTTAGCTATACTCTCAGCTTCCACTCTAAGCTGATGAAAACCTGTCGCGAGATCCAACTGAGAAAATACTCTCGCGTCACTCAACTGATCAAACAAATCATCTATCCGCGGTAGAGGATACTTGTTCTTCCTCGTCACTTTATTCAACTCGCGGTAGTCTACACACAAACGAAGGGAACCATCCGCCTTGGTAGCAAACACAACTGGTGCTCCCCATTCAGAAACACTCCTTCTGATAAATCCCTTCTTCAAAAGATCGCTGACTTGCACCTCGAGCTCTCGCTGCTCCCTTGGTGCCATACGACGAAGTGGCATCACTATAGGCCTGGCATCTTTTACCAAATCAATACGGAACTCAATCTCTCGGTGTGGTGGAAGTCCGGTCACTTCTTCGAAAACATCCGGATACTGGCCAACTACGGGCAAACCTGACAACTCACTATGCGGAATGTCGAGGGAGTTTAGAAAACTAGCCAATACCCCCTCACTGGGTAGACCACCAAACACTATCCTCCGCCCATCATCCGCTCTAGCTGTCACCAAAAAGCCCTCACAGTCTACCACCACCCCGTATCTTCGGAGCCAATCTACTCCCAAAATAATGCCAAACCCAGTAAAGCCCAAAACAAAGCAATCACAAACAAACATGCATCCATGACTCGATAAGACCACATTACGACAAATCATGCTAAGGCTAGTCGAACCACCAATCGGGTTCGTCACTACTAAAGGTCTATCGACAATCTCAGGCTCCAATCCCAACCTATCTACCAGGTCACTAGATATGAAAGAACTGGAAGCTCCGGTATCAAACAAAACTCTAACAGGAACATCATAAACAGAAAGCATACCTTGAATGACGGCATTCTTTCCCTTCTCCGCCGCTGTTGGGGCATTCGACGAAGAAGGAATAGCATTAAGAGCGTAGGCTTTCACCATTTGCTTTTCCTTAGGGGGCTGTGGACACTTGTCCTTATGATGTCCCATTTGGCCACAGTTAAAGCACTTCCTATCCGCTGGCTTGGCCCGACAATTACTAGCATAATGGCCCTTCTTACCACAGCTGAAGCACTCAACATCTTGCTTATTCTTTTTCTTCTGGCCATCCTTAGCTTGGTTCTGCTTTCTCTTATTCTGGGAACCACCCTTGCCTCCACCACTTGCTTGTGGTTTTGGCTCTTCTGCAGATGCAACCTCAGTCTTCGACTTAGGGTAGAGATTTTCTGATCTTAATGCTTTCCCCACAATCGACTCAAATGTCTCATCGATGTGGTTAATAAGCTTTTCCCCTAAGTACTGATCCAAACCAGTTATGAATTTCTCATTCTTTTTCTCGGCAGTATCAATAAGAGATAACCCATATTTTGACAAAGTGTCAAATTCGGCAATATACTCTGAGACAGCTCTGCCATTCTGCTTGAGCTCTAAGAACTTCTTAAACAGCATTGACTTCTGAGCAGCTGGAATGAACTTCTCACTAAAGCGAGCCTTAAACTGCTCCTAAGTAATCTGATCTTCGGGAGTAGCTGCCTTTATAGCATTCCACCAATTCATTGCCCGCCCTTGCAACTGACGGGACGCTAGCTTTCTTTTCATCGCATCCTCGATACCCAAATCCTCGAAGATACGTTCGCAACTATCCAACCAATCCTGAACATCCGTAGCCGACTCCGTTCCGTGGAATGACTTCCCACCAAGACTAGTATAATCCTTATTCAGCTTGGCGAAGTCGACTCTTGGCGCCTGCACTATTGGACCACCACCATTTCCACCATTGGGAGCTGCCCTCTGCACATCTCTAAGCATCTCTCTCATGAGGTCAGTAAACATCGTCCTCATGTCAGCAGCATTCCCATTATTGGCTCCTATACCAGCACCTCTAGTATACCGGCTCATCGACAATCTGAAAAAGGAAACGATTAACGACTCCATAGTGGTGCTAGTGCGGTACGACTTCATCCTTATACTAGTAATAGTATATATATATATAGCTTTTAAAAACCAAAGTAATCACAAATACGCTCTCTCGTATACGTATATTATCTCTCCCTGATAACTTCCCTAGGTTAACTACGCAACCTAGAGCTCTGATACCAAGTGTGACGGCCCGCCCCGCACCAGCCTGCATTTACTCCAAAAGTGCGCTGTACACATGCCCAACTAGCACGGGACGGTTGTCAGGACAAAGGAAAGAAGAGAATGAACTAATCAAGGAACCTGCAGAATGTCTCACAGCGCATGGGATAAAATATAATAATAACATACTTGACATAAAACAGGCGAGACAGTGCATAAGCTGATAACTAATAATCATTGTCAACATCAGAGCAGCGGAAATCCAAATACAGCTTATTACAACTTTCCAAATTTACTGTCTCTAACAAAAGAAAACTAAAGTAGAAGATGCACCACCAATGCCCAAGCAGTGATCTTCAACAGCACAGGGAGAATACTATATATATTACGCGGAAGCCTCCTGCTCGTCTCCGGATCATCTACCCGTGCATCACCAGCTAACCTGTCTCTAGTCTTCTCGTGTGAGCACCCAGAGTAATAAGAAGAGACATAAAACTCTGGGTCAGACATAAAGCCTGCTATGAGCGATAAGCATCTAAACAGAGTAATAACAGGTATACTAAACCATACCTGAACCTGGACCTGCAACCAAAGAGTTAGTACCACATACCGTACAATACTCCAAGGTGCCATAATGAATAGCGTAAAGAATACGGGGGTGGGGTGTGTATGTCATAATGATAGCAAACAAACCATCCATAACAACCATCCTCACATCACTCACTCAGTGCGTAAAGCGTATGACATCTACCACTTTGGAACACTAGACAAACTGAGGTAACGACGAATCCCGACTTGTAGAAACCCTGCTATGACCAAGCTAAACATATGGAGTCATGACCAAACATTTCAATGACCCACTTCATTGGTTGTAGCCTTTGGTTCTACCGATGCCATAATGGCCCTGAATCCGCCTTCGTACCTCCTACCATAGTGGTCCAAAGCTATAGACGTCGATAACTCCTTGGCACGCGTCCCGCAGCAAAGCCCAACCATGAAGCGAACTCGTTGATTCCCATCTGAATCTTAAGCTCTAACTTCTCATTTGGACTTCCTTTGCATATCGGGTTTGATCGAATTGGATTGGGTCTTCAGAAGAGTTGTCGCGCATTAACAGTCCTAGAATTCGGTTCGGTTCGGTAGTCATCACCTCCATCGGTTCGGGTCGGGAGTCATCACCTTCATCGGTTCGGGTCGGTCCTCCTTCTTTGTCATCTTTCCATTCGGTTCGGGTCGGGTACTCCACTTTGGGTCGGGTCGGGTGTCCTTCCTTCCAATGCTCCGATCCGCTCCCTCATCTCTTCACGTATTCCGATCCGATCCCTCCTTGTCATCTGATCCGCGTGGCCTTCCCTCTTGCTAGTTCTCCCAAATGTTTACTTCCGATCCGATCCCCTTGTCCACTCCAACTCTAAGTAAATGGCCTTCCTTCTCGCCAAGCCTCCTCCAGTGACAAGTTCCAATCCAGTTCGAATTCCCTTGGTCAGTTCACAAATCCGATCCGACCCCTTACTCCGATCCGAACCGGTTCGGAACCTGCACACTTCTGCAACTTTCCAGCGAGATTTCTACGCCATTCGACGGCGTTTTCGACCAATCTAACTATTCTAATCAATCATAAAACATACCATAGAGTCATAGCAACATGTAAGAGCAACCACAAACACCAAGCAACAATTCAAATGAACCAAAATGGATCAAAAGTGGCTAAAACCTCACATTTTCCTATAATCCCTCTTAATCATGTTTAAGCATACAATTAGCAAAACACATCTAAATTAACCCAAATTTCTAACAGAGCCTTAAAACATTATTTTAGAATTTTAGGAATTTTTCCAGAATTTATTTACGTATAAATTCGCTAATCTTCACTAATTACCCTTAATTAACTGTAATTAGTGTCAAAACGATGCTATCACTCACCTTGGCCACAAAATAAAACACCAAATCTGAAGTATCCTCTGTTTGGGTCGAATTCCTATGTATAACAGTAGCTCCAACCTTGCTTTGTTGCTATTTGGCCTTGTTTTGATGTAGTTTAGGCTTAATCTTCACTAAAAATTTGTTTTGGGATGGTTTTAGAGGATGGAAGCCATTACTAAGGTCTCAAGAATGTTTGTGGCGGCTCAAAACTGAAATGAAAGTGATAACCTAACCCTAATCAGTCCTCTTATACCTCTAAACCCGAAATTCCCCTCTGGGCCTAACTGCTAATCACCCGGTTAAGCCCAATTAAGCGGTTTTTCACCATCTGAAACTTGTTTCAGCCATATCTCCCAAACGGTGAGTCCGTTTGACTAATGTGGCCACTCTACGGAAAGAGAAACCATCATCCGGAGCCGATGGAAGTGGTTTCAGGTCAAAATTCCTTTCCAGTCAAAAGTTATGGCCAAAACAGTGCCAACTAGGGGTAAAATGGTCATTTAAAAATCGGGAAAAATCATGAACATGGGAAATGACCCCAATAGTCGTCTCCCAAAGTTACACGACCATACGACTTCGTATGTGACAGAAATAAATATTCTACGATTCTATGATGCGTAGAATGCGGGTCGTTACACCTAGTACCCCGCATATCCATCGATCCCCAAGTACGTCTGGACGACCACTAACTGATTCCCTCCTCTTGGGTGTACAGCCCAATCAAGATCATCGGTAACTATCCAAACGACGTGAAGACCTCCGGTCTTCAACCATCGTCTTCGTCTTTGACTTATCGTCGTATTAGTTATTCAGAATGGGATAAACCCGGTCTTTCTGAATAACTCGCGTATATAATAAACAAGTGCTACACAAACACAACATACGCCCCATTCCAATTCATCAGTCACTAACCATAAACTAACCAGAGAATCATTCCCCAAATATTAACCCCGAAGGCCGAAACCAACATCAGATCAATACCCAGGAAATAGTTCTACTTAGCTAACCTACAGTTAGTTTCTAAATTTCACATTCTTAGGGAAAGGTTCCCATTAATTTTATCAAAGATAAATTCCTTTAAATTTATTCTTTAATCTTCCTTTGAATATCACTTCAAACTAGTTGGGATTAATGAACCACACCGAAGTAATCATTTATTTTATTTTCCCTAATCCCAACCTATTCATCCCATGAAGTAGAACTGGTCATACTTCATATCTAACACCACGGTGTTATCGGTAAATTCAATTACCATTTCACGTTCAAATCTAATTAAAGATTTAACTATCGCCTGGAGCAAAACTGGTGATACTCCATTCTCGATCTTTTCAATCTAATTAAAGATTCATTAAAACTCCACTTAGTTTTAATCTTTGACTAGGTTAAAGAATCAGTGTCCTTTAAAGCACGGTTCACGATAAACCCCAAAATCACATCACATTTCAATCAATCCCTAACCGTAAATTATCAAGTGAGCAATTCGCTAAGTATTAACCCCGAAGGCCGAAACCAACATTAAATCAATACCCCAGGAACCATTCAACTTAACTAATCTCCAATTAGTTTCTGATTTTCTTAACTCCTTTGGGTCTAAGAACAGTATTATTGAAGATACCGTTCACGACAACCCAAAATCATGTTCTATTAATTATCGGGTTAAAGAACAAGTGTTATTTAAAACAATGTTCACGATAAACCCAAAATCAATACCTATCTAATTCCAATTAAATATTGTTTAATTGGTACACTTCATTAAATCTAAATAAAAAGATTTAATCTTTTTCTCAACTGGGCTTAAGAACAGTGTTAATGAAGACACCATTCACGACAAACCCAAATCACATTTGATATTAAATACAAGGCTTTGAATAGAAAATATATCGGCTTATATTCAATATCAAATTCCACGACCAACAAATATCATATTGGAAATAACGATATATATATATCTTTCAAATTTCCCTAACCATATCTGTATCGCCACGAAATCTAACATCGAAATATTCCAAGGACAATTTCGATTCAAATCCCTTCCAATTCAATTATTGGAAATCTGGTTATTTTCAAAACCATTTAAAATCCAATTTATTTATTTAAAAATAAATAGAATTATAATTCTAGTTCAAAACTAGTTCATTTCGATAAAAATCTATTTTTATCTTTTCAAATATGGAGTTTTTCATCCCAATTCTTCCCAAATCATTTCTTATGATTTTACACAAATTATTGCTATTTTTAATAATTTTATTAAGGCCGGTACAGTCGATTTCCATCAACGGCCATCGAACTACACTTACAGTAACCTTTTTCAAATTTGATTTGGACATAATTCCAAATCCAACCGTTAGATTTCAAATCTCTAATATTCGTTAGAAAGCTCTTTTCGATACGAACCCAACACTTCCAGTTTTAGGAGAATCCGACGGTCGGATCTCCTGTAATATCCATTCGAAGTCAATGGTCGAAATTCACGAACTACCGCAGCGCGACGCGTTCTATTCAGGCCATTATATTATATATATAATATATATCTTGTCGATTTCTATTTAAAACGAATTTTATAAATCGTTTTAATTTCGTTTTCAAAATGATTTCAACTTCATATTCAATTTCTAATCAAAATTGAATTTTTCCTTATAAATTCATTTTAAATTCATTTCAATTCAATTCAAATTTCAAATTCATTTCAATTCGAATTCATTTCAATTCGAATCAATTTCAGTTCAATTTCAATGCGTTTTAAATTCAATTCAAAACGATTTCAATTCTATTTCAATCTAATTCGAATTTCAATTCTATTCAGTTTAATTCGAATTTCATTCCAATTCAATTTAATTCGAATTTAAATTCCTTTCAAAATATCAGATTTTGAAATCACTTTCGATATTCATTGTAAAATGAATAAAATCGATATAAATATCGTTCACGTCATAATGGCGTCAATCTAATCAACACGGCTTCATATATTTGTATTTTCAAATGTTCTATTTCAAATATTTCTATTCAAATATTTATATTCAAATATTCTATTTCAAAACTGGAATGAGGCCCAATCAATTACCATATAATGTTAATTATATGGATTTCCATACAACGCATGTATATATCAACAATGACTAATAATCAACCATCATCCAAAGTGCATTCTACAGTGTATAAGCATCAAATATAAATATTTAACGCTCATAACAGTCTGTCAATCAATCGATCGACATACAACTAATTATTGGGATTAGTGTATGTTATATCTCATCCCAATACCCGTGTGGGGTTTCAAACAATCAAACACAGATTTTATTTGTGCTGTTGGGCGATGTGTAAAATTTATCGTCCCAATCAATGTCAGTCAAATGTGTGTATATAAACAAATCGTCCAATTTGTTTATATTTATTTATTTCATTTCATATACACGTTAAAAATTCTATTTTCAACTATATAATACTTTTAACTATGTAAATATTTTATTTCATTTCACATCACATCACACAATCAACTACACATCAAAATCAAACAACCAAGCATACAAGCCGTCCATGGTCTGTGGATGACAGGTGTCGGGTGCTACTAAACACCGTCTGCATCCTAGTATATATTTCAACTAGAAAAATAAATAAAAGGTAAGGAGTTCTCACCTTGGGGTTCCACTCCGTCAGCTTTGCTGTTGAACTGCTGAACCGTCTGGATCGGTTTGAAATTCCTATGTAGTTCTTTTCACACTGTTCAAATAAAAATTATATTTTTATCACTTCATTTAATAAATAAAAATCATATTTTTATTTCTTCTTCATACATTTTTACAACGCTCCTTCTATATAAAAATTATATTTTTATATTTCTACTTCTTATATAAGGATCGAATTTTTATTTCAACGCTATAAAAAATCACATTTTTATATCAATATATATATAATAAAAATCAGATTTTTATCCTGCTACATATATAAAGATTATATATTTATATTCTCTATTATATAAAAATCATATTTTTATTCTTTCTATAATATAAAAATTATATTTTTAATCTCTCTATATTATAAAAATCATATTTTTGTTCTTTCTATTATATAAAAATCATATTTTTATTACCTCGATAATATAAAAATCCTAACTTTACATTGATAAAAATCCATCTTTATAAACTGAAAATCATAGCTTTCATAATTTTTCTATTTCAATAACAAAACCATATTTTATTTTAAATATATATAAAAAAACGAATTTTTATAAAATAAAGAAAACTTACAGTCGTCTGGATCCTGATCGGAGGGGGACGGTTTGGCGCATCGGTGGAGCAGTAGGCGGCGGAAGAGGAGGTCGAAAGGGGAGGCGCGCGGTTCCGACAGGAGGAGGGTTAGGGTTCCAGGGCGATGGCGATTTGGTCAGGGGGCGCGGGGTTCGAGCGACAGAGGAGAGAGGAGGGGAAGGGAGGAGCGGAGGGGGGGTCGACGTGGCGGGGCGTGCTCCGGCGGAGGCGCGATCGACGGCGAGCGGGATCGGAGGGTGGGCGATCTGAGAAGCGTCAGTTTTTTTTTCTCTAAATTTTGTTTTGACTGAAACGATGTGGAGGGGAGGGGGTTCAGGGGAATTATTTTATTATATTTTGTTTTATTTTTATTTCAAAAATGTTGAGTTTTCCTTCAACCACCAAACGAGACCCAACGACTGTCGCCCATAGCGTAATACTCCCATTCCGAACACAATGGGATATGTTTCGCAGGCTGATTCGACTATTTCGATCAGTTTTCGTGAAAATCAACATATAACTCTATATATTGAATTTGAACGCACATTTCAATTTACCGGGGTCACACACTAACTCGAAAAATTCCAAAAAAATATTTTCTAGCCTCGTATTGACAATACGGTCCTAACAAAACTAGTTTCGTCAAATTCCGAGAACATTTGAAAAATGGCCATTTTCCAGTCGATTAAAATCAACTAAAACTGGTCAAACGCGTTTTCCTTTGCCAAGCTCACATATTGATTCGAAAAATTATGAAATTTGAAACCTAGCAATAACTTGACATCGCAGATCCACCAAAAGTTGTTTCGTCGAAATCCGAGGCCATTTGCAAAATGGCCATTTTTAAGTGCCGAAATTCCATAGAGACTATTCTGAAATTTCAACTAGGCATAACTTTTTACTCCCGCTATGAAATTCCAATCTTTCGGATTCATTGGAAAGATATTCACAAATAGATTCTAAAATTTTTGGTTTCACTAGAATCCGGTTTATTTTGCACCCGGTACATTCGATTGAAATTTGAAATCGAATTATCGAACTACCGCGCCATTTTCAATTCCTTTTATAATTTAAAATAAATATTTATATTCTAACGACGAGCTATATAAATATATACATTCGAATTTTTTTCAAAATAAATTTCTCGTCGATATTATTTAAAATAATTCATTTTAAATAATCAAAATTCGCTAAAATTGCCGAAATAAAAATTTTAAATTGGCTCGGATTTCCGGGTTATTACAATCTCCCCCACTTAAAACTTTTCGTCCCCGAAAAGGAACGAAGCCGAAAGTCGTTTAACTAATCAATTCAACTTTCATTATTTTGAATACGGCTTAAGTTCTTCAACTTTTCAGTTTCTAAGAACTTTTCAAATTTTTCATAAATTTGGCTAACACCCTAAATTTTCGAAAAATTTCGCCATAACCTCCACTGCACCGGGAGCACCGGGAAAATCCCGAAATTGCCATACAAGCCCTCTGATCTTAAAAAGAAAAAGAAAAAGCCAAGCGGCTAGCCAATCGGCTCATAAAATCATCATCACCCAAACAAAACAGTAAATTATGGTAAACATGTACCTATTTGTCGGGCAAACAATTTTATTCTTCTGCTCTAGCCTCTTTGCTATGACCTGTTCAATGTAAGTACATGTATATGCAAGCAAATGCGACCAAATTTTCAATAAAATTTACTATTTGATCAATTTGGTTATATGATTCAACATTTAATTAATCATACAATAATCAAACAACACAACCAGCAATCAATTAGTTGATTAGCTTTTCAAATTCATAACTTTGATATGTAGTCAAAAAATCAGATTTTTGATGCCAAATCACAACAATAAGCCCTATCTAGTTTCGGTTCTCACACCATTCAATTGGAAATATATAGAAATCTCACTTTTGAAACTCGAAAATAAATACTGGTGATGGTGCCCCGTCACCAGAATTATCCCCGGGCACTAGAGTGCGATTCTATAACTATCCAATACATTAAAACTTCAGATACACGTTTGCAAGACATATATGCAAAATCTCTATATATTGGATTGTCCAAATTCATATAAATAAATAATCAAATACGAATAATTGATTTAAATTTTCAAAACAAAAATTGTTTTCATTTTAAAAATATACTCTTCAAACTCGTTCTAGGATACTACTGATCCCATCTCTAACGAGTCATTCTCAATGGATATTACTATCCAATATCTGATGCATTTTTTCGTATGGTTCTAACGTGTCTTGTTCTCTGAGCTTTGTAAACTAAAGCTCTGATACCATATGTAACAAAACGGATTTCGCCCGATCCGAATCAGTCGCTAAACCGACCCAGACCGTTCGAAATGCCTGATTGTTTTGAGAACACGACAAAATAGAACGCAGATGGAAGAACATTTCATTGTATATTACAACAACTCCATCAGAATACAAGAATATACAGAGTATGAATCAATATTACACAGAAATATCAGATATTTAAATACATCGCAGCGGAAATAATACAAAACAAAACTAGAAGGAGATATACGGATACAAAGCTTTCCGGATATCATTCCAGCTGTAAACCAGGTTCCGATGAATTTAAATCTGCAAAACCAAAACTACTAGCTGCCCGTGTCAAAATAAGGGCACCTAGAGTTTAGGTTAAAACAATAAACTCCAGGTCAGTCATGTGACTGCTGTGAGAACTAAAACAGTTATTAATCTTTATTTTAAAGTTAGGTAAATCAAGGGACCACGCCGTATAACATGGAACGGGTTTCCTCCCAAGAATACCAGTGCATATAACAACAGCGCAATGCTAAATAAAGAAAAACGAAGCTATTATAAGACCCAGGTCCTATCACACAATGCAACGCAAGCAGGGGGATAGGGTTTTCCCTTATAATAGCCAAAGAATGCTTGATACGTTTAAAACAGATTATTTTGATAATACTATAGGTGTATAGTGTCAAAAACAAATTTCAAATCATAAGTATCGATCATAGACGGCATAAGTGCCCCATCCCACTATGTCGCCATATATAGGATTACAACTAAAATCGAAATGTCATGTATTTGGAAATTGGATTTCCATCTATGAACCGAGGCCAGGGATCGTCCTCTACCGATTCGAGACAATCTAGTCTACCATGTCTCAGGATCAGAATGCATCGACCCTTGGAGCGACAGGGCCAGTCCACCGATGTGGATTAGACGAAATCCTGAACACTGCGTCTCCCCGCCCTAGGGAGCGCAAATGAGCCAACAAATGACTCCATCGGACCTGGATCGTCCGATGAAACCGAGGCGCCTCGCAACAGCAACAACCAAATAAGTCAAACTCGTCAGGGCATGTAAAACCACTGACGCCACTTCTAGCTAGAAAGAAACGCATGTCCTCCCCGAGGTCCTCTCCCGTTTTTGGTTCACCACCGGGGTGTGAGGCTCGCGAATCAATGTTACACAAAGCTACACCACACAGGCCGTGCTTTGATCATCAACCACAAGACTTTTCTTTTCAACAGAAGCCTTGATCATTTGCATCTTAGCATGCCACACAGCAATTCACGCTATGCAATCGATATCAATCACACAGAATGAAATCCGATGTCAGACACATAGTCCATCTACAAGTTCGTTCTGGGTCTGAACGAAACCGGAGGCACCTAGTACCCCGCATATCCATCGATCTCCAAGTACGTCTGGACGACCACTAACTGATTCCCTCCTCTTGGGTGTACGGCCCAATCAAGATCATCAGTAATTATCCAAACGACGTGAAGACCTCCGGTCTTCAACCATCGTCTTCATCTTCGACTTATCGTCGTATCAGTTATTCAGAATGGGATAAACCCGGTCTTTCTGAATAACTCGCATATATAATAAACAAGTGCTACACAAACACAACATACACCCCATTCCAATTCATCGGTCACTAACCGTAAACTAACCAGAGAATAATTCCCCAAATATTAACCCCGAAGGCCGAAACCAACATCAGATCAATACCCAGGAAACCGTTCTACTTAGCTAACCTACAGTTACTTTCTAAATTTCACATTCTTAGGGAAAGGTTCCCATTAATTTTATCAAAGATAAATTCCTTTAAAATTATTCTTTAATCTTCCTTTGAATATCACTTCAAACTAGTCGGGATTAACGAACCACACCGAAGTAATCATTTAATTTATTTTCCCCAATCCCAACCTATTCATCCCATGAAGTAGAACTAGTCATACTTTATATATAACACCACGGTGTTATCGGTAAATTCAATTACCATTTCACGTTCAAATCTAATTAAGGATTTAACTATCGCCTGGAGCAAAACTGGTGATACTCCATTCTCGATCTTTTCAATCTAATTAAAGATTCATTAAAACTCCACTTAGTTTTAATCTTTGACTGGGTTAAAGAATCGGTGTCCTTTAAAACACGGTTCACGATAAACCCCAAAATCACATCACATTTCAATCAGTCCCTAACCGTAAATTAGCAAGTGAGCAATTCCCTAAGTATTAACCCTGAAGGCCGAAACCAACATCAGATCAATACCCCCAAGAACCATTCAACTTAACTAATCTCCAATTAGTTTCTGATTTTTTTAACTCCTTTGGGTCTAAGAACAGTATTATTGTAGATACCGTTCACGACAACCCAAAATCACGTTCTATTAATTATCGGGTTAAAGAACAAGTGTTATTTAAAACAATGTTCACGGTAAACCCAAAATCAATACCCATCCAATTCCAATTAAATATTATTTAATTGGTACACTTCATTAAATCTAAATAAAGATTTAATCTTTTTCTCAACTGGGCTTAAGAACAGTGTTAATGAAGACACCATTCACGACAAACCCAAATCACATTTGATATTAAATACATGGCTCTGAATAGAAAATATATCGGCTTATATTCAATATCAAATTCCACGACCAACATCTATCGTATTGGAAATAACGATATATATATATAAATATATATATATATATATATCTTTCAAATTTCCCTAACCATATCTGTATCGCCACGAAATCTAACATCGAAATATTCCAAGGACAATTTCGATTCAAATCCCTTCCAATTCAATTATAGGAAATCTGGTTATTTTCAAAACCATTTCAAATCCAATTTATTTATTTAAAAATAAATAGAATTATAATTCTAGTTCTAATTCATTTCGATTAAAATCTATTTTTATCTTTTCAAATATGGAGTTTTTCATCCCAATTCTTCCCAAATCATTTCTTATGATTTTACACAAATTATTGCTATTTTTAATAATTTTATCAAGGCCCGTACAGTCGATTTCCATCAACGGCCATCGAACTGCACTTACAGCGACCTTTTTCAAATTTGATTTGGACATAATTCCAAATCCAACCGTTAGATTTCAAATCTTTAATATTCGTTAGAAAGCTCCTTTCGATACGAACCCAATGGTTCCGGTTTTAAGAGAATCCGACGGTCGGATCTCCCGTAATATCCGTTCGAAGTCAATGGTCGAAATTCACGAACTACCGCAGCGCGGCGCGTTCTATTCAGGCCATTATATTATATATATATAATATATATAATATATATTTTCTCGATTTCTATTTAAAACGAATTTTACAAATCATTTTAATTTCGTTTTCAAAATGATTTCAACTTCATATTCAATTTCTAATCAAAATTGAATTTTTACTTATAAATTCGTTTTAAATTCAATTCAATTCAAATTTCAAATTCATTTCAACTCGAATCAATTTCAGTTCAATTTCAATGCGTTTTAAATTCAATTCAAAACGATTTCAATTCTATTTCAATCTAATTCGAATTTCAATTCTATTCAGTTTAATTCGAATTTCAATTCTATTGAGTTTAATTCGAATTTCATTACAATTCAATTTAATTCGAATTTCAATTCCTTTCAAAATATCAGATTTTGAAATCACTTTCGATATTCATTGTAAAATGAATAAAATCGATATAAATAGCGTTCACGTCAAAATGACGTCAATCTAATCAACACGGCTTCATATATTTATATTTTCAAATGTTCTATTTCAAATATTTCTATTCAAATATTTCTATTCAAATATTCTATTTCAAAACTGGAATGAGGCCCAATCAATTACCATATAACGTTAATTATATGGATTTCCATACAATGCATGTATATATCAACAATGACTAATAATCAACCATCATCCAAAGTGCATTCTACACTGTATAAGCATCAAATATAAATATTTAACGCTCATAACAGTCTGTCAATCAATCGATCGACATACAACTAATTATTGGGATTAGTGTACGTCATATCTCATCCCAATACCCGTGTGGGGTTTCAAACAATCAAACACAGATTTGTGCAGTTGGGCGATGTGTAAAATTTATCGTCCCAATCAATATCAGTCAAATGTGTGTATATAAAAAAATCGTCCGATTTGTTTATATTTATTTATTTCATTTCATATACACGTTAAAAATTCTATTTTCAACTATATAATACTTTTAACTATGTAAATATTTTATTTCATATCACATCACATCACACAATCAACTACACATCAAAATCAAACAACCAAGCATACAAGCCGTCCATGGTCTGTGGACGACGGGTGCAACAACCCAAAAATCTGGGCCAGTTTAAAAATTTTATTTTGACAATTTTAGCGAATTTTGAATATTTAAAATGAATTATTTTAAATAATATCGACGAGAAAATTATTTTTAAATGAATATAACGTATATATTATATACGTCGTCGTTAGAATATATATAATTATATATAAATATAAATAGAATTGAAAATGGCGCGGTAGTTCGATAATTCGATTTCAAACTTCAATTGAATGTACCGGGTGCAAAACAAACCGGATTTTAGTGAAACCAAAAACAGTAGGATCTATTTTAGAATATCTTTCCAATGAATCTGAAAATTTGAAATTTCATAGCGGGAATCAAAAGATATGTCCAGTTGAAAATTCTGAATAGTCGCTATGGAATTCTGGCCCTTAAAAATGGAGATTTTGCAAATGACCTCGGATTTCGACGAAACCCCTTTTGTTGGATCTGTGATGTCAAATTATTGCTAGGTTTCAAATTTCATAATTTTCTGAATCAATATGTGAGCGTGGGAAAGGAAAATGCGTTTTGACCATTTTAGTTGATTTTAATCGACTGGAAAATGGCCATTTCTCCAACGGTCACAGAATTCGACGAAACTAGTTTTGTTAGGACCGTATCATCAATACGAAGCTAGAAAATATTTTTCTAGGATTTTTCGAGTTGGTATGTGACCCTGGTAAATTGAAATACGCGTTCAAATTCAATATATAGAGTTATATGTTGATTTCAACGAAAACTGATCGAAACGATCGAATTGGCCTACGTGGCATATCCCATTGTGTTCGGAATGGGGGTAATTAGCTAGGGACGATAGTCGATGGGCTTAATTTCGAGTTCGAAATAAAAAGTACCTTTTTGGAGAAATTAATTAAATATATAATTATTTATAAAGGCCCCCCCACTCTCTCTTTCACGTTCAGATTCAAAGAGAATAAAAAAAAACGTCAACCCCCCCACTCTCTCTTTCACGTTCGATAATTCCTTTAACTCTATTCGAATAAACTATATTCGATAACTCCTTTAACTTTATTCGCTTGACTCTAGATCGCAGCGATCACAATGGCTACGCCTGATTCCCTCAGGAAACATCCGACCGCCCTAGGCTATCTACAGCCCTGCGAATTACGCTAGCAGTCGTATGAAATGGCAACTTATCAGTAACGATGTTTGACTAACTCTATCTCAATAACTATATTCGATCAACTTTAATTGAATAACTAATCATTCAATTAAATCCAAATTCGATTAACTATGTTCAATTAACTCTATCTGGTTAACTCTTACTCTAATCGATTTATCCTAATTTTAATCGACTTCTCCTATTCGAATAACTCCTTTTAACTTTTATTCATTTATAAAGATTTACTTTTAGTAACGGTTCTTCACTTTATAAATGTTCTCTTTAATAATGTTACTTCACTTATACAAGTGTTGTGTACCCTTCCTATTTAAACTATCGGTGTTAAAAACCAATATCTCTTCTCTATATAAGTTCAGACTTATATATTCCATTTATCGAATGATAAATATTTAATTTAATTTATAAACTGTTATTTATAAATTAATCCTTCTATTTGTGTAACGACCCAGAAAATCTGAACCAATTTAAAAAATTTTAAATTGGCTAAAATAATGGATTTTAAATATTTGAAATAAATATTTTAAATAATGGCGATGAAAACTGAGTTTGAATCGACAATTGAAAACGAATATAATTAATTATAATTATAAATAGAATTGAAAATAGTGTGGTAGTTCGATAATTCGATTTCAAACTTCAATTGAATATACCGGGTGCAAAACAATCCGGATTTTAGTGAAACCAAAAATAATGGAATCTAATTGGTAATATCTTTCTAACGAATCCGACCAATCGAAATTTGATAGCGGGAATCAAAAGATATGTCCAGTTGAAAATTCTGAATAGTCGGTATAGAATTCAGGCCCTTAAAAATGGACATTTTGCAAACGAACTCGGATTTCGATGAAACCACTTTTGTTGGGTCCGTGATGTAAAGTTATTGCTAGATTCCAAATTTCATAATTTTTCGAATCAATATGTGAGCGTGGCAAAAGAAAACGCGTTTGACCAGTTTCTGTTGAATTTAATCGACTGGAAATTGGACATTTTTCAAACGGTCTCAGAATTCGACGAAACTAGTTTTGTTAGGACCGTATCGTCAATACGAAGCTAGAAAATATTTTTCTGGAATTTTTCTAGTTAGTATGTGACCCCGGTAATTTGAAATGTGCGTTTAAAATTCAATATAGTGATTTAAATGAAAATTCAACGGAAACTGATTGTAACAATCAAATCGGATTGCGATACATATCCCATTGTGTTCAGAATGGGGGTAAAGCGCTATGGGCGACAGGCGGTGGGCCTCGTTTCGAGGTCGTATGTAAAAGTCAACCTTTTTGAAAAATTAAATAATTAAATAATAAAAGGAATAAAAAAATATATTATTTTAATTTCTTTCCCCCTTTTTCTTCTTCATTGCCCCCCCCCCCCCCCCCGGATTCATTATTCAGAAACAAAAAAAAAAGAGAAAACCTAACCTAGACATCGCCGCCCCTCTTACCCTCGACGCCGACGAACCTATCGCCGCCCACCTCGAAGTCGCCGCGCCCCCTCGAAGCCCTCGAACCTAGCTCGCGACGCCCCCATAGTCAAAGCCTCGAAGCCGCCGCGACACCTCCGAACGCCACCAACGAGCCGCCGACGCCCTCTTCTTCCCTCCACTTCGAAATCTACGGTGAGCTTTTAGTTATTTTATTTTTGTTTTTATTTTTGTTTTGCAGTAAACTAATTACTGATTTTTAAAGAATTTATAAACTGTTTTTTTTAGAAATGAAAACTGAATTTTTAAAGATTTTTTTTTTTTAAAACTGATTTTGTTTTAGAAATAAAAACTGATTTTGTTTTAGAAATAAAAACTGATTTTGTTTTAGAAATAAAAACTGATTTTGTTTTAGAAATAAAAACTGATTTTGTTTTAGAAATAAAAACTGATTTTGTTTTAGAAATAAAATCTGATTTTTTTTAATAGAAGTAAAACTGATTTTAAAAAAGATTTGAACTTGGAAAAAAATAAAGATCATATTTTTAAAATAGAAAAGACGGAATTTTTGTTAAGTAGAAGAAGTAAGATATGATTCTTATATTTTTAAAGCAATAAAAATATAATTTTTACATCATAGGAATATTAAAAATATAATCTTTATTTTTGAAAGGACGGAATTTATATTTCTGAAATTCGATTTTATATATTGAATAGCATAGTAAAAATTCGATTTTTATATATTGAATAGCATCGTAAAAATTCGATTTTTACACATGTAGAGAATACGGGCGAAAGCGACAAGAAGGCGAAATAGGCGAAGATTTCTATAAAAGAAGAGTCGTGAAGTTGGATAGCTATAGGTGAGATTTCTGATTTAAAAATATTATATATGTGTGAAATGAAAGTGAATAGCTATATATAAATATATATATATATATATATATATATATATATATACGCCCCTCGTCCACAAACCATGGACGATATTTATCGATTGAAATTGTTGTGAAAATTGGTTGATAGCGAATGATTGTTTGGGATTGTTTGTGATTGATATTGGTTGATTATGGTTGAAAAATACCCATTTGTGGTTGTGAAATATTTGGTTGAAACCACATAGGATTAGTTTGTGGAAATGAAATAAATATATACATGCCGCCTGCGTGCGAACTAGATGCATGATCCCCATTGTCAAAAACCGCGAGGTTTTAAGGTAGAGCGAGGAGCCGTACTAGGGACGGTCCCGGTTTAACTACCCTGCCGTTATGCTGCCGAAATTTTGAATAATATTTGTGTGTTTGAATTATTTTCATATGCTTAAACTATATTTATTCAATGTATAGAAAACATTCATGTGTTGAATTGATATTCATTCGTTGTTTAGAAATTCATGTGTTGAATGGTATTCATATTTTGAAATAAATTGTTCGATAATAAAAATCACATTTTTTATCTATATATAAAAACCATAGAAAACATTCATGTGTTGAATTGATATTCATTCGTTGTTTAGAAATTCATGTGTTGAATGGTATTCATATTTTGAAATAAATTGTTCGATAATAAAAATCACATTTTTATCTATATATAAAAACCATAGAAAACATTCATGTGTTGAATTGATATTCATTCGTTGTTTAGAAAGTCATGTGTTGAATGGTATTCATATTTTGAAATAAATTGTTTGATAATAAAAATCGCCTTTTATCGACTATATGAACTGTATAAAATAATCTCGTTTTAAAAAGAAATTGTTTTATGATAAAAATCCTATTTTGTCACCTATATGAACTATATAGAAAAATAGTGTTTTGAAATGAATTGTTTTACAATAAAAATCACATTTTTATTGTATGCATAAATCGTTGAAATGAGAAGTGTTAAAAATAGCCACTTGTTCAAAATAAACATATATGAGTTGAAATATTCATTAATTAGCTAATGAAATGATTTGCACCTATTTATGTAACATTAGAATGAATGGAGTTTTAAAACCAAATAGAAATCAAATATGAAGTCGAATAGAAATTGATAAATGATAAGAACTGTATATATATGTACATGCAATATTCATTGAACAGGTTATAGCAAAGGGGCTAGAGAAGAGGAATAAAATTTTGTGCCCGACAAATAGGTACACATTTACTGATTTGTTTGGGTGATGATTTTGAGCCTGTTGGCTAGCCGCTTGGCTTTTTCTTTTTCTTTTTGAGATTAGAAGGACTGGGAAAGCTATTTGCGATTTCCCGATGCTCCCGGTGTAGGGGAGGTTATGGCGAATTTTTTCCAAAATTTAAGGCGTTAGAAAAATATTTGAAGTTAAAACGATATGGAAATCATTGGATGAACTATATTTATATAAATATATAAATATAAATAAAATTAAAACGAAACGAAGTCGTGCAGTTCGTGTTTTGAAACCGTGTTTTCAAACAACTAGTACGGGAAATCCGACCATTGGATTTTCCCGAAACCTCAACCGTCGGGTTCGCCTTGGAATAATCTTTCCAACGGCACCAACCTTGTAAAAATCCAACGGTTGGATTGTCTGGAATGTTTAATTCAAATTTAAAGAAAAACAGCGCCAGAATCGATTTTATTTATATATAAATATAAATAGAATTATATTTAATCGAATAACGACGCTGCAGTTCGTATTTTGAAATCGAAATTTCAAACGATTGTACCGGGAGATCCGACCGTCGGATTTTCCCGAAACTGGAACCGTTGGATTCGTTTTGAAAAGACCTTTCTAATGATGTAAATTTTGTGAAGATCCAACGGTTAGATTTTCATATATGTGTAAATCAAATCTGAAGAAAAACAGCGCCACGGCTGCTTTATGGCCCGAAGCGTCGTTTTGAATAAATGGGCTATTTTAAAATAAATAAAAATAGCGATAAATCGTTATAAAATATTATAAACGATATGGAAGGGAAATAAACTGAATTTGCTCGATTTATGTGGCTTTTGATGGTTGAATGTATTTGGTGTGAAAATTACATTAAAGAACAAAATTGGTGTTGTCGAATAATTTAACCATTGAAATAAATTGATTTGAAATTCTAAATATACGTGAATTATTTGAAAAAGCCGAGTTAATTCTCATTTCAAATAATTGATCGACGATTGAAAGTCGAAGATGAAGACGATGGTCGAAGACCGGAGATCTTCACCTCGTTTGGATGGTAACCGAGGTCCTGATTGGGAGGCATCCCGAAATATGGATAATGAGTGGTGATCGTCCAGACGTACGTGGTGATCGAAGGGTTTGCGAGGTATTTAGTGCCTCCGGTTTCGTTCAGACCCAGAACGGACTTGTAAATGGACTGTGTGTCTGACATTGGAGTTTATTCTGTGTTGATTGATTTCTGTTAAATATACATCTGTTTGGTGGCGGAGAATTTATTCTTTTGCTTAACGCCCTTCTCTGAGACGTACGAGCTCAGAGGTTGTATATCGATGGACATCAATCGCATGGCGTGAATTGCCTGTGTGGCATGCTAAGATGCAGTGATCAGGGCTTCTGTTGAAAAGCAAAGTCTTGTGGTGATGATCAAAGCACCGCCTGTGTGGCGTAGCTTTGTGTATAACGTGAATTCGCGAGCCTCACACCCCGGTATGAACCTAAAACGGGAGAAGGACCTCAGGGAGGGCATGCGTTTCTTTCTAGCTAGGGTGGTGTCAGTGACCTACCAGCCCTGACATTTATATACTTTTCACCTATGTGGTTGCTGCTGTTGAGAGGCGCCTCGGTTTGATCGGACGATCCGGGTCCGATGGAGTCATTCGTTGGCTCGTTTACGCCCCAAAGGGCGGGGAAACGTATTGTTCAGGCATAATAATCCACATCGGTGGACCGGCCCTGACGATCCAAGGGGCAGTTGCGGCTGTTCCTGAGGGGCGGGCTAGAGCGTCTCGAATTCGGTAAGGACTATCTTTTGCCTTTGTTCATGGCGGAAATCCAATTTCCAAATACGACATCGTGTGGTTTTGATTGTATATATATATGACGACATGATATATGGTACCCATGCCGTCTATGATTGATAGTTATGATTTGAAATTGTTTTCAGAACATATAAACACTAGCAATAATATCAAATGCCTTTGTTTTATTCGTATCAATCATATTTTGGCCATTATAAGGTAAAACTCTATCCTCCGGTTTGCGTTGCATTGTGTGATGGGAACTGAGTCTTATAATGGCTTCATTTTTATAAAAAGCATAGCGATGTTTAAAAGAAAGATTTGTTTTAAAGCACTGGCAATCCAATGGAGTAAACCCGTTCCACGAAAGTGGCGTGGTCCTGTGATTAGTCAATTATATATGTGTTGAGTGGATTTCTCATACCAGTCCCATGACTGACTCGTAGTTTGTTTCACTCTCAAACTCGGGTGCCCCTTTTTCTACATGGGCAGCCTTGTATTCAGGTTTAACTGGTTCTTTCTGGATAGCTGGAGCTGAAGATGGATTCTATCATCTATTTCTTTTTATGTTGTTCAGCTCCTATTGTACATATTTTGTTTATTTCCGCTGTAGACATTTATGTATAGCTGAACTGTATTTGTACTAAGTAAGATCCTGTATACTGTGTAACTCTGATGATTACTTTTATCCAGTGTATATTGTTGTTCATTCTGGTGTATTTATTTAATTCTGTTCTGCTATTATATGTTTCTGTGTTATATTCCCAAAGATAACCTTGTTTCCGTGAGAACGGGAAATCGGGTCGTCTCAATTTATCTGGTAAAAACAGATTTCCATTTTATATTCATCTTCTGAATATTCCTTTGATTAAATTCTATTTATTTAACAAATAAATATCTCATTTATATCATTCTATTTATTTTCTATAAATAAATATTTCCATTGAATCTATTTGTAAATGTTTTACAAATATTCCCTTCTCCTATTTGTTTGCACATAACTTCCTTTGTATTTGTGTTACAAATATATTTCCTTTATATTTGATTTACAAATATATTTTCTTCTTAACTCTTTTGGGTTTTCCTTTATTCATTCCCAATTCATATTTCATTCACATTGATTTTACTCAATTTATTCAATTCGATCAATTTAACTTACTTAAGTTAAATTTAATTTCAATCATTCAAATTCCCATTAACTAGTTGCTAATTAACCATTTTGCCGATTTCACCCCTTTTTATTTGAATATAACTTGTCCAAAAGTATGTCAACTTAATTATAGACTAATCTAATTATATTTTCAACTCGAATTATATATTCGATTTCGAATATAAATTTTCAATCTCTTTCACTTATCCAAAAACCCAATTTCGATTCAACTTTCCTTTAACTAATTATTTTCCCATTTCGTTAATTCTGTTTAACCATTTAAAATATGATTATTGTCTTAAAAATCATTTCACTTACTTCACTGGAGTTCATATTTATTTTATTTCTCCAGCCTGGATTTTCCAAATGTCAATTCGGATTTTATTTCCTAAAAATCCTTTTATTTATTTCATTAAACCGTTATGGTTTTATAATGGTTCTGGCGCTGCTTTTCTAAAAATTTGATTTTGACATAACTCAAAATCTATTCGACAAAATCCAGATTTTTCTCTTTCATTCGAAAACTATTGTTCAACCGGTCCCGACGATTCTTGTTTCACAGAATTCCGACTTCAATTGAGTTCTGTATACTAAATTGAAGTTCGAATCGCCAATTTACGAACTGCCGCGCTACGACGAGCTCGTTTTAATTATATTTATAAATATAAACGTTTTAACTTCGTTTATAATAAATTCAACTCTATTTTGATATATTTTTAATATATATCAAATCCATTTTTCCATTTCAACATAATATTCCCGATCTATTACACTTCTAATATTCAAATCCTATATTTTCATTTAAAATATTCAAATTCCATTTGAATTTCTTTATTCAAACTCTATATTTGAATTTCCTTCTATTCAATTTCTATTTGAACTTTTCTTCTATTCAATTCTATTTCAATTCCTTATCTTCAAATTCTATTTGAAATCCTTCATTCAAAAACCCATTTCAAATCCCTTGTTCAAATTCCATTGAATTTCTTTATTCAATTTCTATTTAAATTCCTTTGTTCAATTTCTATTTGAAATCCTTATCTTCAACTCCTATTTGAAATCCTTTATTCAAATTCTATTTTAACTCCTTTTAATTCAAATTTTATTTAATTTCACTTTGAATTCAAATTCTATTTAAACTCCTTTTATTTAAAATTCTATTTCAAACTTTATATTTTCTTTGAATTCTAATATTCAACCTCCACTTTATATTCTCTTTGAAATTCTATTTAACCAAATTCCATTTGAATTCTAATATTCAAATCTCTATTTGATTTTTTCTTTATTCAAATCCATTTGAATTTCTTTGAATTCAAATTCCATTTCAATATTTCTTATACAATTTCTATTTGAATTTTCTTTATTCAAACTCATTTGAATTCCTTTGAATTCAAATTCTATTTCACTTCTATTTGAATTATATATATATATATATATTCAAATTCCTTTGTTTTACTTCTATTTGAAATCTATATTCCAATTCCCATTTCAAAATTCCGTTGAAGTTATATAAATATATACATATATTTATATCTATCTCAAATTCAAAACATCTGAATTTTCAAACAACTTGTTTCTTTCAAACAAATTTCCATCAAAACTTTTCTAAGGCAGCAATTCATCACTTAGAAACTCGAAAATGAACACTGGTGATGTTGCGACCATCATCAGTGTTATTTCCCAGCTACTGAATGAGTTCAGTGCTTTATTTTTTTATTTTTTTCAATATCCATTTGGAAAAATATTTTCCAAACTCCCAGGATTTTAAATTCTGAATTCTGGTTGGAATTCAGTTTCAATTTATCACATTTGTATATTTGATTTCATATACAAATTCCATTGGTTATATATATAACTATTTCAGTTTTATAATCTAATTCGATTATAATCCTAACAATCAACTTAACTATTTAAAACAATATCGTGTCCAATCTCCTGTTCAAGTGTTTATAAATTCCTATCGACTTCGTGGCGTCCCACGATTCGACCAAAATTTATAATCTACTCAACAGACTAGTCAACACAATATAAAACAGTTTTTATATCAAATAACAAGTACGCTCTCTCGTATATATATACACTCAACTCATTCTAGGATACTACTGATCCTATCTCTAATGAGCACATTCCAACAAGCCTAGGTATTCGCTCAACCTAAGCTCTGATACCAACTGTAATGTCTCGGAAATTCAAGTAGGCTTTGCAACCATCCTCTCCTCCCCAAAGCAGCAAGGTAATACCCCACTGTGGCTTACATTAGTACCCCAATACCACATTTTACGGCCAGCCTTTCGACTTCACAACCAACCCTACCAAAGGGACATGTAGGAGTAAGAGTCTCCCGTTCGCCACCTAATGAAAAGTGAGAACCCCCTATCATGCGCACACATGCCTTAAAGCACGCAACATGGACTGGTATGAGTAAACAGTTTAAAACAGTTTCAGAAAACTAAATGATATCTCATAAGACCACGCCGTATAACACAGAACGGGTTTTTCCCTTATGAGAATCCAAACACTTGATTTATCTTTATATCAAAACTCTTTTGATATTATAATAATGTCTAAATCAAGTAGATAACAATCTAGTGGACCGCTTGCATCTCACGTTCCACATATGTATACAATCAAAACCGCAAGCACGTATTGGGTATTTGGTTTTCCAACTATGACAAGGTATGGAATCACCTTCCGCTGGTATATCTCTAGAGGAGAATACACCGAGTTCAACAAGAAAATCTTGCAACTCAGCCACACATGACCGACCACTCATTTCGCTTGAGTGTATCGAATGTATATCACCAACGATTGGGATCAGCAACCGTTTCCCGAATGGGACAGCATCGACAATAGATTTTTAGAAGTAAATGAAACTCTAGATCAGGTGATTATACAGCCTAATAGGTGCGACCTACATAGCCATGTTGCTTACCCGATTTCTGTCATTTACCGGTTGATGAGGCTAGAAGCTACGCTTTATCATCACACCAGATTCGCTCCGATACCAACTGTAATGACCCGAAAATCCGGTAGAATTTGAGCTGACCAAAAACACAAGTCCAACCCCATATATATATTAGTTATTTAGGATATATATATATATATATATATGGGGTTGGACTTGTGTTTTTGGTCAGCTCAAATTCTACTGGATTTTCGGGTCATTACAGAACTGCACTTACAGCGACCTTTTCCAAATTTGATTTGGACATATCTCCAAATCTAACCATTAGATTTCAAATCTCTTGTATTCATTGGAAAGATCCTTTCGATACGAACCCAAAGGTTCTGGTTTAAGGAGAATCTGACGGTTGGATCTCCCGTAATGTCAATTTGAAGTTAATGGTCAAAATTCGCGAACAGTCGCTGTGCGGCGCGTTCTATTCAGGCCACTAAATATATAATATATATTATATATATTTCATCGATTTCCATTTAAAACGTATTTTATAAATTATTTATAATTTCATTTCAAAGCGATTCCAACTTCATTTTCAATTTCAAATAAAAATTGAATATTCTATATTTTTATCATATTAAAATGATAATATTTTCAAAATATTAGATTTTGAAATCACTTCTTTTCGATATTCATTTTAAAATGAATAAGGTCGAACAATAAACCCATTCGGGTTAAAATGGCGTTGGCTACTTACTCGACTTCATGTTTTTATGTCCATTCAAAGTCGAACATAAAAATCATAGTTTTATTCTTCACTGTATATTATTTTAAAATATTATTTATTTTATATTCTTTATTTTCAAAGATTCTTTCTTTAAAATATTCTTTATGTTAAAATTTTCCTTTACATTATACATACTCTTTTACATTAAAAATGTTATTTTCATTGTAAATATTCTTTTACATTATTTATAATCTTTTACATTATAAATGTTATTTTACATAAAATTGTCCTTTTACATTAAATACATAATAAATGTTCGATTACGTCAAAATGACTCTTTTACATTGAAATGATTCTTATATTTTGTTGACAATTCTATTTCAACAAAATGATTAAAAATGATTCTTTTATTTTGTTGACAATTATATTCTAACAAAATGATTAAAAATGATTCTTTTATTTTATTGATAATTCTATTTCAACAAAATGAATAAAAGTGTTCAACTTCATTTTGTTAACAATTCTATTTTAAAAAAATGAATTAAAGTGACAACTTCATTTTATTTATAATAATCTAATTCAACAAAATTGATATTTTTGTTTTAGCACAAATCTATTTAACAAAAATGTTATTTTTATTTTAACACAAATCTATTTAACAAAAATGTTAATTTTTGTTTTGACTATTTCATTTCAACAAAAAATGATATTTTGGTTTCAACTATTTTACTTCAACAAAAATGTAAGTTTTGGTTTCAACTATCTTATTTCAACAAATGTAAATTTTGATTCTACAATGTCTTTTTAATAAATCATTATTTATTTCTAAATCGGAATGCGACTCAATCAGTTGCCATATAATTTCGATTATATAGATTTCATACATCGCATGTGTGCACAATAATGATAAATAATCAACAAACAGTCCATTCACAACCAGAGTGAAATTTACAACTGTGTGAGCATTAAAATAAATAAATAAATAAATAACGCTTATCATAGGTTGTCAATCCATCGATTGACACACAAATAAATATTGGGACTAGTGTATGTCCAATATCATCTTAATACCCGTGTGGGATTTTCAAACAACAACAGTTTATTTAACTGAATTATTGGTTAAGAAATTTAACCAATTTTCACTGTTCAAATTATAAATGAATGTTTATAATTTCACTATCCCATTAATATTAAAAAATTTAATGTGTTAAACATTTCACATCACAAACAACATGCAATACAGTCATTTTAAATTGTCCATGGTTTGTGGACGAGAAAAGAAATCTAACAGGCATTGTGTACAGTTTCTAATGATTAAACTGATAAAGATCTAAACTGGCAATCCTATATATTTTCCAATTATGAAAATAAATAAAAACTGTGCAGAATTTTTAGTGAGGAGTTCTCACCTTCGTTTCCACTCCGTCATTCTTTAGCGGACAATTCGGATTCCGTTCTACTTCCATTCAGTTCCATCGCAGTCTGTGACACACAGTTTGTGTTAAAAATCATAATTTTAATGTTGTTATATATATATATATATATGGTAAAATCATATTTTTATATTGTTATTTCCGTTTTAAAAACAACGTTAATTTTATTTTTAAAACGATGCAAAAATCATTTTTCAAACAATGTATACTTTATTTACCAAAGCATTGTTATTTTATTTATAAAAACATGTCTTTTTCTTTTTATATATTTAAAACAATGTCTTTTCCTTTTATTACAAAATCATGTTCTTCTTTTATATTTTTAAATCATGTTCTCTTTTAAATCTATAAAACAAAGTGATTTTTAATATACAAAACAATGTAAACTTTTTAAAAAACAAAACCAGGTTCTATCATATTTACAAAATAATGTAAGTTTTATCATTAAATTATGTCAATTTTGTTTCACAAAATTTTGATCTTTTAACTTTACAAAATTTTATCTTTTATATTTTATAGAACTTTGATCTTTTACATTTTCAAAACAATAATCTTTTTATTTCAAAGCAATGATCTTTTTACATCTCAAAGCGATGATCTTTTACATCTCAAAGCAATGATCTTTTACATCTCAAAGCAATGATCTTTTACATCTCGAAATAATGCTATATTTATTTTATAAAAACAAAGCCATATTTATTTTAAAAGTTGGTTTTAAATAATATTATATTTATAATAAAATTTGATTTTAATTCAATACAAATTATATATATTGATTTCATAAAGGTTTAAAACTTAATCACCTTTCTCATAGTGTTTAACAAAATAGTCACTATAATATTCATCTTCCCGATTCACTGCCTCTCTTTCAACAAAGCAACCCAACAGCTCGCAAGAAAGAAGAGCAACCGCACGCATATCCACCTGACTGGACCTCGATCTGAACCCCCACCTCGAAGCGCCTTTGCGTCGCCCACCTTCCCTCCGAGTCACGTTGAACTCGATCACCATCATGGCTTCCAAAATTGGTTCGACGCCTACGACTTTGGACAACAATTTTGATCGACTCAGGCAAATTTAATTCATCAGAGCTGTATGATTTGGTAGATCTAGGTTTATACTTCGATTTTTGTTCAGGATTCATGAATTAATTCTTATTAAAACAGGAGAAATCAGGTATTTGAATTCGAACGAGAACGACCGTTGGTTTGAGGATAAGGATGCTATAGAAGATGCTGCGGTTTAGTGTATTCGGAAATGCTGTATGGTGTATTTACAGTGTATTCACAACGTATTTTGTTTTATTTTAATTAATTAATTTAAGAAAATAACTTGTTAAACCCTCCGAACTCCAAACGAGACCCAACGAGTGTCGCCCGCAGCTAAATACCCCTATTTCGGACACAATGGAATATGTTCGGTAAGCCAATTCGACTGTTTCGGTAGGGTTTTATCAAAATTAAAATATAAAACAATATATATTTAATTTAAACGTACATTTTAAATTACCGGGGCCACATACTGACTCTAAAAATTCCAAAAAAAATATTTCTAGTTATGCTTTGGCTAAACAGTCCTAACAAGACTAATTTTATCGAATTTGGAGACCGTTTGAAAAATGGCCATTTTCTAGTTGATCCAAATTGACTGAAACCGACAAAATACGTTTTCTTTTGCCACACTCATATATTGATTCTAAAAATTATGAAAATTGGAATCTAACAACAATTTGACATTCCAAATCCAACAAAAGTGGTTTTGTCAAAAATGGAGGTCATTTGTAAAATGGCTATTTTTTAGGGCTATATATTATATAAAATTCCATACCGACTATTTTAAATTTTGAACTGGGAATAACTTTCAATTCCCGTCATGAAATTTCAATTTTTCAGCTTCATTGGAAAGGTATTGTTAAACAGATTTTCTTGTTTCACTAAAATCTGATTTATTTTGAATCCTGTACATTCAATTGAAATTTGAAATCAAATTTTCAAACTACCGCACCATTTCTAACTCCTTTTATAATTAAACTAAAAAATTTCATTCTAACCTCAATTTAAATAAACTTTTCGTCGTTATTATTTAAAATAAATTATTTTAAATATCCAAAATCCCATAAAATTTCTAAAATAAAATTTTTAAATTGGTTCAGAATTTGCGGGTTGTCACACATTGGTTCTTTAACCCGGTTAAGATAAGATTAGTTTCTTAAAATTGAAAAATCATAAAGTAATAATTTTTGATATTAAACAAATTGAAGTTTTAAGGAATATTTAAAAAAAAGATTAAAGAATAAATTAAAAATAATTTATCTTTGATAAAATTAATGGCAACCTTTCCCTAATAATATGAATATTTTATTAAAAGAATATTCTGAATTGGAATGAGGCGTATGATGTGTATTTATAGCACTTGATTTTTAATTATAAAAATACGTGAATTATTCAGAAAGACGGGGTTTAACCCATTCTGAATAATTACTACGACGATTAAAGTCAAAGACATTGAAGACGGTGGATGAATACCGGCGATCTTCACATCGAATGGACAACTACTGATGCCCGGCAATGATTAGCTACCAGTAAAGGGTTAAAATGGTAGTTTGTCTGGACGTACTTGTTGATTGTACGGATATGCGAGCACCTCTCTACCGTATTAGACATACGGGACGAGGAATAAGGTGACTCCGATTTCGTTCAGACCCAGAGCGGACTTGTAAATGGATGTGTGTCCGACATTGAATTTCATTCCATGTAATTAAATTGATTTCTATTTAATATATATCTGTGGTGGCGGAGAATTTATTCTCTTTCTTAACACCCTTCTTTGAATGGGGTGCTCTAGTGGTATTCGCTACTAAGGCGGATGGTTCGCTTCATCTATGCATAGATTATCGTGAGTTTGACAAGCTGACTAATAAGAATAGGCACCCACTACCGAGAATCGACGACTTGTTCGACCAGCTTGTAGGAGCGTATGTTTTCTCTCAACTCGATCTAGCTACAGGATTCCATCGACTTAGAGTGGTTGAGGATAGCATTGACCAGACAGCGTTTAGGACTCCAGATGGTTTCTTCGAATGGCTCGTCATGCCATTTGGTTTGACGAATGCACCCGCGTACTTCGTAGACTTGATGAGTAGGGTGTTTAGGGAGTTCCTTAACAAGTTTGTGGTGGTCTTCATGGATGATATTTTGATCTTCTCAAAGGATGAGGAAGAACATGCTAGACATCTCAAGGAAGTCATGGATGCGCTTAGAGCACACGAGTTAAAGGCTAAGTTCTCCAAGTGTCATTTTTGGAGAAAAGAAGTTCGGTTTCTTGGACATGTAGTTTCTAAGCAAGGTATAGCTGTGGACCCCGCAACGGTCGTTGCGGTGCAGGACTGGAAAGTTCCTAAGAACGCAACGGAAGTGAGAAGCTTTCTCGGTTTGGCGAGCTACTATAGGAAGTTCATTAAGGACTTCGCTAAGATTGCAGCCCCTCTTACTAGGTTAACGAAGAAGAACCTAGCTTTTGCATGGGACATAGAGTGTGACGTTGCTTTTCAAAGGCTTAAGAGAGCCCTTACCACAGCTCCAGTTTTGGCATTACCCGACGGAGGTAAGATGTTTACGGTGTACACAAATGCGTGCGGAAAGGGATTAGGCGTTGTCCTAATGCAAGAAGGGAAAGTGATATGCTACAGGGGTAGACAACTTAAAGTTCATGAGAAAAACTATCCCACACATGACTTGGAATTGGCCACGATTGTTTTTGCGCTTAAGTTTTGGTGCCACTATCTTCTAGGTGAGAATTTCGAGTTGTATACCGATCACAAATCGCATAAATACCTCTTTTGACAAAAGAATTTGAATCTAAGGCAACAGAGGTGGATGGAATTCTTGGCATCATATGACTTCGATATAGTTTATACCCCTGGCAAGGGTAACGTGGTGGCGGATGCGCTAAGTAGGAAAAGGTTGACTTTGAGTCCTTTATTTGTTGAAAGGAAAAGTCTAGAGTTTATAGCAACCTTTGATTTCACACCTGTTGTTGAAACATTGGCTAGCACGTTAGCATCTCTTGAGTTAAGGCCTACGCTTCTAGACCAAGTAGGGACTTCACAGAAGGAAGACCCACAGATAGCCGAGATCATGGACAAGTTGATTAGAGGTGAGATGTCAAGTCACCTCAGAAGGTATGCCATAGATGACAAGGGATGGCTAAGGCGTGATGGTAGACTATGTGTCCCACAAGTGGGAGACTTAGTAAAGAGAGTTCTCGAAGAGGCGCATCACTCGAAGATGACTATACATCCCGAAGGGGATAAAATGTACAAGGATATGAAGCGCATTTTCTTTTGGAACGGGATGAAAAAGGACGTGGCGAAACTCGTTTCTAAGTGCATGGTGTGCCAACAAGTAAAGGCCGAGTCGAAAAAGCCCAGTGGGCTATTGCATCCTTTGGAGGTTCCGTTGTGGAAATAGGAGAGTGTCTCGATGGATTTCGTGGATGGATAGCCTAGGTCAAGGAAGGGCAATACTAGCATATGGGTTATAGTAGATAGACTCATGAAGAGCGCTCACTTCATTCCTGTGAAGAGCAAGAGGACCGCATCATGGCTAGCGCCTATATACCTTCGAGAAATAGTACGGTTGCACGGAGTTCCTTCAAGTATAGTTAGCTATCGTGACCCGATTTTCACTAGCGAATTTTGGAATAGTTTACAAGAAGCAATGGGTACACGACTAAGTTTAAGCACGACCTATCACCCACAGACGGATGGACAAACCAAAAGGGTAAATAGGGTACTAGAGGACCTTTTGAGACTATGCATTCTTGACTTTGGTGGTACTTGGGAAGATCACCTACCTCTCGTTGAGTTTGCGTATAATAATAGTTACCAAGCTAGCATAGGAATGGCACCATTCGAAGCTTTATACGGAAGACCGTGCAAGAACCAACTTATTGGTGGGAGTCGACAGACAAGCTCATACTTGGACCTGACATGATAAGGGACACTTCCAAGAAGGTTGAGTTGATATGAAGATGGATGAAAACGGCCCAAGATAGACAGAAATCCTACACGGACAAGAGAAGGACAGACCTAAAGTTCGAAGTCGGAGATATGGTCTTTATAAAAGTTTCTGCTTTACGCAATGTTGTTCACTTTGGAGCGGTTGGAAAATTAGCACCGAGGTTCGTAGGATCGTTCCCTATCATCGAGAGGATTGGACAGATGGCCTATAAGGTAGAGTTACCCGAGAGGTTGGCCGGAGTACACAATGTCTTTCACGTTTCGCATCTCCGAAAGTGCTTACATGAGTCTGCCGAAGTGGTTGAGCCAAGCATCCTTGAAGGCGTAGAAGTGGAAAGAGAAGCAACATTGAGGCGAGTTCCGATTCGTATCTTTGGAACGGAGATCAAGAAGCTAAGGAATCGAGAAGTCAAGCTAGTTAAAGTACAGTGGAGTGAAGCCCAAGAAGACGCAACTTGGAAAACCGAAGAGAAGATACGCGCACTATACCCAATTCTTTTTTAGGATACATTCTCGATCTCTTTTTCCTACAAGTTTACATACCTCGTATCATGTACATGCTTTTTCTATCCATGTTTGTCTTGTTATCTTCTCGATCCTATCTTGAGAACCTTAGGTAGAACCCTTTTGGATGTAAACATGTGATTGAAACATGTTATGGTTGATGATTGCAAGTGGTTGCTCGTGGTTGAATAACACACATTAGGCACTAGATTGGCTCAGTCACATTTTTCATATTGCATATGCATGAGTGCTTATAATTGTACATAGATGGAAACTTGATATGTTATCATACGGATGTTGCATATGGATGAATGGTTGTGCACCCGTGTAGATATTATATTAGGAAATTGCATACATATTGGATTCATTGCACTAGCATATTTTGCATTAAGGTTTACTGAATCAGTAACCATCTGATCTTTTGCATTAGATAAGTACATATACACACACTCTTGCATAAGTTCATACAGCATTAGAAATCTTTTAAGGACTATGGTTGCTTGTGGATGATGGTTGAGTAGATGGTAGTTGGATGGTAGGACACATTCTTCTTAACTTGAAAATTTCGGGGACGAAATCCTTTAAGGAGGGGAGAATGTAATACCCAGTATTTTAATAACATGTTAAAACCATAAATCAAGGTATAATTAATTTTTAAATAAGAAACAAGGGAAACGGGTTGCGCCATTGCGTTCGTCTCGAAATTCTGCTTGGATACGAGTCCGAGTTTTCGAAAAACGGATTACGTATGAGGGAGATATGACCCTCTGAAGTTTCAAGGATTTTTAGAACCGAAAAACAGCTTGAATTTGAATTCGAAATTCGAATTCAAATCCCAGCGCAGACTGAGCGAGAATTTTCCCTCCCAGGACCAGGTCGACTTGGGGGTCGACACTATGGTCGACCTCCCAGGGGCCAGGTCGACCTATGGTCGACCTGGGGATCGACCTGGTGCGGAAACCCAGTTTTGAGCCTGGGTTCAATCTGATGTTTTTGGTCTCGTTTTCTGTCTAGATTCGTTTGCCTAATCCTATATAAACCCACCTAATCCCCATTCATTCTCACACCATTCTTCTCTAACCTTATGCTACACAAATTCTTGATGGACATGGCTTCTTCTTCTTCTTCAAAATTAAATTAAAAATAAAGTTAATCAAATCAAGGGAATTCTTCTACCTTCTTCTTCAAGCAACATAAGATTCGCAAATTGGGGATTTTCTTCTACAATCAATTCGATATTCAACGATTCAACAATTCGACGACTAGTTTCTAGACTCAACTTCTGCATCTCAATTTCTTAGTCCACGATCTGTAAGTTCTAGTTACTTTGAGATTTAAACTTGTTAATTGTAATTTGGACATGAGATAAAGTGAAATTGGACTTAAGTATGATAATCGATTTTGTAACGACCCAAAAAAAGTCGACTTTTGTTATCGACATAAACTCAATGACAACTTTTTCCGGGTCGTTACAGTTGGTATCAGAGCTTAAGGTTAAGTAATTACCTTGGCTCTGTGGCGTGACTCAGTAGAGATGGGGTTAGTAATACCCTAGATTGAGTTTGAGTGTATATATACGAGTGAACGTATTTGTTATTGATATAAAAATTGTTTTATATTGTGGAGATTTATTGGTTGAGTTGTTTATGTGTTCTGGTCGATCAGTTTGATCCACAGTATCAATAGAAGCTTCTAAACACTCGAATACGATGAACCGTCATGGTATGTTTTGAAAAGGGGATAAATGAAATAATTTACCCAAGTTATATTTTGATATAAAGGATTTATATTGGAATGATTATAATATATTGGATATATTAGTTGTCATTATAATCGAATAAGATTATAATTGAAACGGTTATGTAAATGACCAATCGGATTTCGTATAAGTGTTATGAGATGAATTAAATCTGATTTTAAATCAGAATTGGAATTTAAATCCTAGAATTTGGAAAAGTGTTTGTAAATGAATCGGGATTAAGTATAAGGAAATTTTAAAGTCCTGGGAGATTTTAAATTAATTACAAACATTGAAAGGATATTTTGAATTGTATTTCAAAATGGAAGTGTTAGAAATGGTTTTGAATGTGATATAGTATTGAACTCACTTCTATAGCTGGAAAATAATTCTGATGATGACTGCAGCATCATCAGTGTTCATTTTCGAGTTGCTAAGTAACGGATTACTACCAAGGATTATTGTTTTTG
Organism: Allium sativum; assembly: GCA_030737875.1. Lineage (NCBI taxonomy): Eukaryota > Viridiplantae > Streptophyta > Magnoliopsida > Asparagales > Amaryllidaceae > Allium > Allium sativum. The sequence goes on from CM060912.1 coordinate 897,962,354, forward strand.
AATTATTTGAGAAAAACAAGTTGTTAGAAATTCAAATGTTTTGAATTGGTATTTTGATTTCAAATTGATTTGAAATGAGCCCAGGAATTTAAGTTCTGGAATTTAAATTTAACTTATAAAGTTAAATATATCGAGATGGTAAAAGTCAATAAAATTTAACTTGAATTAAGTTAAATAAGATCTGGATTTGATTATAGAATAATCTGGAATGGAATTGAGTTGATGAGTTAAGGATTTAAAAATCGAAAATGGAACTTTGATTTGAAATGGAATTCGACTTGGATATGAGCGAATGATTTGGTTTGAGGATATAAACCGATTTTGAGTTTGATTGGGATGACATTGTTATGTGCTGAATTGATAGCAGATGGAAATGATATAACGATATGCCCGACGAAAAGGTACAAGTTCATATTTGATATAAGCATGAGATTTATGAGCCGAATGGGCAAGCCGCTTGGCTTATTGATTTTCTTTTGAGTTGGAGATGGCCCAGAGAGGCGAGTTGGAGTTTGAACTATTGACCAGTACAAAGGAGGTGCTGGCGAAATTTTTCGAAAAGTTAAGGAGTTAGAATATTTTCAGAATTTTTGAAAATTTTCATTGATGAGAATTAATTAATAATTTAATTGAAATTAAATTGGTTCAGTTGAAACTGAATTTATGAAGTGAACAAATAAATTTTAAACCAGTCAATAGGGTTTGTTTTCTACCTTAGCAATTTTGAGGACGAAATTATTTTAAGTAGGGAAGAATGTAATGACCCGTGTTTTCAGTGATATAATAATTAATTTATTTATTTATTTAAATAGTGATTTAGAGAATTTAATGGTCGTTTAACTAAATTATAAGGAATATTTAATTAAAATAATAATTAAATAATATATTTAATTCTGAAATAATCATAATTGGTTGAAATGGCGATATGGTGTGAACTGGCAATTCAAATTACATAATTCAGTTTAGAATTGAATTTGAATAACTAATATATTATATAAACGACATTTTGAACATAGAATTATATTACAATTAAAATCGACTCAAAATGGCGCGGCAGTCTGCGATTTGGCGATTTGAACTTTAAGTGAATGTACAGGATTCGTTTTAAATCGGATTTCTGTGAAACGAGAAACGTTAGGAGCTGGTGAAGTATATTTTTCTAGTGGAAGAGAAAAATCGAGATTTCGTTGTATAGATTTTGATTTATGTCCAAATCAAATTTTAGAAAAGTCGCTGTGGAATTCCTTTATAATTTATAACGTTTTAATTATATTTTAAAAAGGAATTTCATTATAAATCGAATATCGATTTATTCGGGATTTGAAATATCGAGTTAGAAATTCATATAGGATATTCTGAAGCTGTATGGTACTCCACTATGAATATATACGATAATATTTATTTATAAATATTAAATTTAATTGTTTTAATTATATTTATATATTTAAAATTGTTATTTAGAGCTTTAAAAATAGCCAGTTTTGCAAACGACCTCAGAATTCGACCAAACTAATTTTGTTAGATCCGCAATATTAAATTATTGCTAGAGTTCAGTTTCCGTGATTTTTGAAGTCAGTATGTGGCCGTACCATTTTTTAAAGTGAGAAACAGTCGATATTTTGAGAGTTAAAAATACGCTGTGTGGGCATACGAAGTCGGAATTCGACGAAACCAGTTTCGTTGGGACCATAATGTCAAGCTGTAACTACATGTCCATTTTCGGGATTTTTAGGTATCGTATGTGATCACAGGAATTTTAGAGGACAATTGTAGATAGCGTTTGATTTAAAACGAATATAATAATAAATATAAAAATATTTAAATCCTCTATAAATACCCCAAACTAAAATTTCCTTAACCTAATTTCGTTTGGTTGGTCAAACAAAAGCCTGCCGTCAGTTTTGTTCTTCCAGGAAAAAAGTTCGATCAATTGAAAAATCAAAACAATCAAAGCAAAATTCTATTAATCCCCGAACTCGTATCATTGTACTCCTATAGCTCAGCTGTTCATTTCTATGTAAGAAATTTGGGGTTCGACGTTCATTTTTGGGGACCGAATAAAGTTAATGTTCGGTTTGTTGAAGGTTTGAGGCGATGAAGGTGTAAATCAAACACTAGATTTGGGTTTGGGGTTGAAAACAGCACCTTGTGTGCTCAACTTGTGGGGTTCGGTGACATTTTATGTCGATACTGGGTTGTCGACGCAAATACTGGGAGGAGGGCGGACGAGATGAAAAGGGTATGATGATGGAGCATTTCAGAAGAGAAGTTCAACGGTGGTGATTTTGCACTGAACTGTGATGCGCTGAGAGGGAAAGGGGAGTTCGAAGTCGGATTTTTGTGTTCGGTGGTATACTGGAAGCTCACGATGAATTGGGGAAGAAAGGAAATGCGGTGGTGGGCTTTTTGTGTTGATGGGCCGGTGAGGATTTAAAGGTTAAAGGCCATTTAAGTTTTAACTAGTTTAATTTTATTTTAGATTAGTTCAAACTTTAAAACTGTATATCTATTTTATACGGTGTCAGGATTGGACGAAATAAGATCCGACAGGATCGTATGGACGGACACTACCCAATGGAACTGACTGGGAGTGGATTGGAGCCTAGTTTGAATTTATAGTGAAATAAATTGTTTTATTCAAATCAAACAAACAGTTTATTGTTCTTTAACGATGAACTGCCAAAGTGAGTAAAACTCACCAACTCTGAACAGTTCTATTTTTACAACGTATTCTTAGAACTGATAAGTATCTGTTGATTTCTGTGTGTTTAACTGTTTGGTTGAATTGCTTGTGTATTGGTTGAAATTATAGATAACGATATTTATATATATTGTTAATCGAATATTGATTCGGTTCAGCAGAATATTTCATATCGAAATGAAATCGATGTTAGTTATGTTGTTTAACATCTGTGACACAGGGAAAAAGGTCGGAGGAATCCAACTGGATTCCTCAACATATATTTTTCTGTTTTTCATATATTGTGTATATGATGTGATATATAATCTGTTGTTGATTATATGTGTTTGAATGATATCAATCACCATTGTTTGGTATTTTAAATACTGTAAGAAATACTGGGATGTAGAAAAGGGATTTTCAAAGTATATCTTGAAAATAATGTATTTATATAAAATCAATGGATTTTATATATATAAAAGAAAAAGGACTTTGTAAAAGGAAATATATTTGTAAATCAAATATAGAGGAAATATATTTGTAAATCAAATATAGAGGAAATGTATTTGTAAACCAAATATAAAGGGAAATATACTTGTAAAACAAATATAAAGGAAAATATTTGTCAAACAAATAGAAAGAGAAATATTTGTAAACCATTTACAAGTAGAATAGAGATAAAAAAGGAAATATTTGTAGAACATTTACAAATAGATTAGATGGGATTATTTATTTATTTAGGGAATAAATAAAAGTAAAAGGATTTATTTATTTAGGGAATAAATAAAGGAAAAAGGGTTATTTATTTGTTAAATAAATAGAATTAAAAGGAGATATTTATTTGTTAAATAAATAGAAAGATAAAAAGGAATATTTATTTGATAAATAAATAGAACTAAGAATATTTAGAAAATGAATAGAAAATGGAAATCTGTTTTTAACAGATAAATGGAAAAGATTAATTTATAAATAACACTTTATAAATTAAATTAAATATTTATCATTTGATAAATGGAATATATAAGTCTGAACTTATATAGAGGTGAGATATTGGTTTTAACATCGATAGTTTTAAATAGAATGCGTACACAACCCTTGTGTAAGTGAAGTAACGTTACTAAAGAGAACATTTATAAAGTGAAGAACCGTGACTAAAAGTAAATCCTTATAAATGAATAAATGTATCAAATAGGAGTTATTCGAATAAGAGAAGTCGATTAGAGTTAGAATTTACCAGTTAGAGTTAACCAGTTAGAGTTAGAGTTAACCAGTTAGAATAAATCAATTAGAGTTAATCGATTGAAGTTAAATCGAATTAGAGTTATTCAAATGAAGTTAAATCGGACTAGAGTTATTCAAATGGAGTTAATCGAGTAGATTTATCGAATATAGTGTATTCGAGAGAAGAGTAATCGAATATAGTTTATTCGAGAAGAGAAATCGAATATAATTTATTCGAGAAGAGTAATCAAATATAGATTATTCGAAGTTAGTTAATTGACTATAATTTATTCGAGAGGAGTTATCGAATCTAGTTTATTCGAAAGGATTTATCGAATCTAGATATTCAAAAGGAGTTAATCGAATATAGTTTATTTCGAATATAGTTTATTTCGAATAGAATTAAAGGAGTTAATCGAATATAGGATATTCGAATAGAGTTAAAGGAATTAATCGAATATAGTTTATTCGAAAGGAGTTAAGTGAAAAGAGTTAATCAAATAGAGTTGATCGATTAGAGTTAAATCAAAGCGAGTTAATCCAATAGAATTAATCTAATAGAGTTAATTGGTAAGAGTTAATTGATAAGAGAATTGATAAGATCTAATTGAATAGAGTAATCGAATATAGTTTATTCGAAGAAAGGTTTTCGAATCTAGATATTCGTAAGAGAGATTATCCAATATAGTTATTCGAAGGAAGGAATTATCAAATAGAGATTATTCGAAAGAGAATTACGTAAGGAAGTTTGTTAAAAGTTTAAAAGATAAACTTTGACTATTTCGAAGTTAAAACGTTGTTTAGTTAAGGTCTGAGAGGTAATTATACCCCAACTTGATTGACTTCCTTCTTAACTAAGGAATGGTAAGGTTTGATCGTAAGGGAGTTTGGAAATGTTTTCCAAATAAGAATCAGAAATGTTTTCTGATAATAGAAGATAAGAATTTAAAATATATGGAAACAGGAGATAAGTAAATTAATGAAATAAAGAGATAAATGTTGGATGATGATTGATCGATATAATTTCCTCCTGGAAATAATATCGTTGTTTGCACACCTGTTTTTCTTTGATGGTTAAATCACAGACTATTGAAGTTTTGACCATTTTAATGTTGTTAATATGGAAAGACCGGTTGGATATTATCTGAAGAACCACTCCGTATTGGCATAAGCGTTGCGAATCATATATGCCAAAGATAATTAAAGACGGAGTAAAGTGCAAGGGCTGTTGTATGAATCTTAGATAACAATTGCCTAAGATGGATGTACTGAATAGTGCCTTTGGTTTGTCCAATCCCAGGACGACTTGTATGGAAGAATGTCTGACAGGGTATATTTAATAGATCGCGTAAGTTGATCTCTTCAAACGTATTTACGCTTGGTGGCGGAGGAATTCATTTCTCTTAGCTGTATACCCGTGGTATTTTTGGGGAAATCAATTTGTGATTTGGCGGGTATGACGATGTGACATTCAAAGTGAATAAACGTGTGATCTGTCAAAGATAAGCGTGGCCTCTAGCCTCACAACCGGGAAATGACAAAAATCGGGCAGGCAGCATGGCTATGTAGGTCGCACCTATTAGGGTGTATAGTCACCTGATCTAGAGTTTCATTTACTTCTAAAAATCTATTGTCGATGTTGTCCCATTCGGGAAACGGTTGCTGATCCCAACCGTTGGGGATATACATTCGATACACTCAAGCTAAATCGAGAGGATTAGACAGATGGCCTATAAGGTAGAGTTACCCGAGAGGATGGCCGGAGTACACAATGTCTTTCACGTTTCGCATCTCCGAAAGTGCTTACATGAGTCTGCCGAAGTGGTTGAGCCAAGCATCCTTGAAGGCATAGAAGTGGAAAGAGAAGCAACATTGAGGCGAGTTCCGATTCATATCTTAGGAACGGAGATCAAGAAGCTAAGGAATCGAGAAGTCAAGCTAGTTAAAGTACAATGGAGTGAAGCCCAAGAAGACGCAACTTGGAAAACCGAAGAGAAGATACGCGCGCTATACCCAATTCTTTTTTAGGATACATTCTCGATCTCTTTTTCCTACAAGTTTACATACCTCGTATCATGTACATGCTTTTTCTATCCATGTTTGTCTTGTTATCTTCTCGATCCTATCTTGAGAACCTTAGGTAGAACCCTTTTGGATGTAAACATGTGATTGAAACATGTTATGGTTGATGATTGCAAGTGGTTGCAAGTGGTTGCAAGTGGTTGCTCGTGGTTGCATAACACACATTAGGCACTAGATTGGCCCAGTCACATTTTTCATGTTGCATATGCATGAGTGCTTATACTTGTACATAGATGGAAACTTGATATGTTATCATATGTATGTTGCATATGGATGAATGGTTGTGCACTCGTGTAGATATTATATTAGGAAATTGCATACATATTGGATTCATTGCACTAGCATATTTTGCATTAAGGTTTACTGAATCAGTAACCATCTGATCTTTTGCATTAGATAAGTACATATACACACACTCTTGCATAAGTTCATACAGCATTAGAAATCTTTTAAGGACAATGGTTGCTTGTGGATGATGGTTGAGTAGATGGATGTTGGATGGTAGGACACATTCTTCTTAACTTGAAAATTTCGGGCACGAAATCCTTTAAGGAGGGGAGAATGTAATACCCAGTATTTTAATAACATGTTAAAACCATAAATCAAGGTAGAATTAATTTTTAAAATAAGAAACAAGGGAAACGGGTTATGCCATTGCGTTCGTCACGAAATTCTTCTTGGAAACGAGTCCAAGTTTTCGAAAAACGGATTCCGTATGAGGGAGATATGACCCTCCGAAGTTTCAAGGATTTTCAGAACCGAAAAACAGCTCGAATTTTAATTCGAAATTCAAATTCAAACCCCAGCGCAGATTGAGCGAGAATTTTCCCGCCCAGGACCAGGTCGACTTGGGGGTCGACACTATGGTCGACCTCCCAGGGGCCAGGTCGACCCTATGGTCGACCTGGGGGTCGACCTGGTGCTGAAACCCAGTTTTGAGCCTGGGTTCATTCTGATGTTTTTGGTCTCGTTTTCAGGCTAGATTCGTTTGCCTAATCCTATATAAACCCACCTAATCCCCATTCATTCTCACACCATTCTTCTCTAACCTTATGCTGCACAAATTCTTGATGGACATGGCTTCTTCTTCTTCTTCAAAATTAAATTAAAAATAAAGTTAACCCAATCAAGGGAATTCTTCTACCTTCTTCTTCAAGCAACATAAGATTCGCAAATTGGGGATTTCTTCTACAATCAATTCGAGATTCAACGATTCAACAATTCGACGACTAGTTTCTAGATTCAAATTCTACATCTCAATTTCTTAGTCCACGATCTGTAAGTTCTAGTTACTTTGAGATTTAAACTTGTTAATTTAAATTTGGACATGAGATAAAGTGAAATTGGGCTTAAGTATGATAATCGATTCACATCTATTCTAGTTTCCATCTTAGATCTTGACATTTGGGAATATTGCTATGAAATCAGTTTGGACCTATTCATGTTGTAAATCAAACTCCTTCATGTCCATAGTATTATCATGCCTATGATGTTGAATCAATCTACTTTTCACAATTTTGGATAATCACCTTTATCATGACTATCACCTTATTATGTTAGATCTGTAATCCTAATATTTTGGGACTATTATTGTAATGACCCAGAAAATCTGAACCAATTTAAAATTTTTAAATTGGCTGAAATAGTGGATTTTAAATATTTAAAATAAATATTTTAAATAATAGCAATGAAAACTGAGTTTGAATCGACGTTTGAAAACGAGTATAATTAATTCTAATTATAAACAAGGCCTGAAATGGCGCTGTAGTTTCAAAAATTGAATTCAAACTTTGTCGGACTGTACCGGGTGCAAAACAAAACGGATTTGAGTGAAACCAAAAATATTTAAATCTGTTAGTGAATACCTTTCTAAAGAATTTGAAAAATCGAAGTTTCATAGCGGAAAGCAAAAGTTATGGCCAAATGAATTTTCAGAAAGGTCGCTATGGAATTTATATAGCCCGTGAAATTGCCCATTTTGTAAACGACCTCGGAATTTGACGAAACCACTTTTGTTGGATCCGGGATGTGAAGTTATTGCTAGGTTTCAAATATCATAATTTTTGAAGCTAGTATGTGAGCATGGCAAAGGAAAACGTGTTTTGGTCAATTACAGTTAAATTGGATCGACCAGAAATGGGCCTTTTTGCAAACGATCTCAGAATTCGACGAAACTAGTTTTGTTGGGACTGTATCGTCAAAACATAGCTAGATTTATTTTTATGGAATTTTTCGAATTAGTTTGTGGCCCTAGTAAATTGAAATGTACGTTCAAACAAAATATTGAATGTTATATATTTTAATTTGAAGGAAAACTAACTGAAACAGTCGAATGGGCCTACAAAACATATCCCATTGTGTTCGGAATGGGGGTAAAATGGTAGGGACGACAGTCGTTGGGTATGGATTGGTGTTCGTGTGTGGCAAGGGGTATTTTCGGATTTTAAAATTTATAAATATAAAAAAAATCCTCATTGTTCCACATCAGCTTCTCTCTCCTCTGAAACCACCCGAAACCCTCGAGATGAACGACGAAAACACGTTCATCACTTCCCGTTATTTTTCAATCAATCCACGCAAAATTAGCCCCTCCTCCAGTTGAAGATTTTGTAGAGCTCCTCGAGATCTTCAAATCCATATAAAGTTTGGAATTTTTCGTGGCCTGTGGAGTGAGAATCGAGCTCAGGAAGTTTGGGTGTTTTCGACGCTGCCCCGCCTAATTCTGACCACCGAGCTCGCCGCCGTCAGAGGTGCAGGCGCGCCTCTCCTCCCCCTTCGACGCTGCGAAGGCCGATCGACGAATAGCTACACGGATTTCGAGATAAATCCAAACCTAGTTTTGAACCTTTCAGCTAAGGTACGGCCATATTAATTTTCAACAGTTTTAACACCTTTAAACCGTTGCAAACTTTGAAAAATCATATCTTTTTCATGTGTTGACGAAATTCGATGAAACAGGAAACATCGTGACCGTGTGGACGTCTTCTACATTCTAAAAGAGACCGCATATTTTTCTGAGCCTTCTGCTATTTTTGGTGGAGTGGAACCCAATGTGAGATTTCTAATTTATAAACAATTTGGAAAACGACGATGTATAAATTATATAATCGATGTATGAGTTCTATAAGCGTTGTACACCTCTTGTATAAGCGTTGTATAAGTTGTACGTTCGATGTATAAGTTGTATATGCGTTGTAAAAATTATATATGTGTTGAAATAGAAGTGAAATGCTATATATATATATATATATATATGCCCCTCGTCCACAAACCATGGACGATATTTATTGATTGTGATTGGTGTGAAAATTGATTGATAGCGAATGGTTGGTTGGAATTGTTTGTGGTTGATATTGATTGATTGTGGTTGAAAAATACCCGTTTGTGGTTGAGAAATATTTGGTTGAAACCACATAGGATTAGTTTGTGGAAATGAAAAATATATACATACTGCCTGCGTGCGAACTAGATGCATGATTCCCCATTGTCAAAAACTGCGAGGTTTTAAGGTAGAGCGAGGAGCCGTACTAGGGACGGTCCCGGTTTTAACTACCCTGTCGTTATGCTGCCGAAATTTTGAATAATATTCATGTGTTTGAATTATTTCCATTTGTTGAAACTATATTTATTCGTTGAATAGAAAACCTTCATGTGTTGAATCGATATTCATTCGTTGAATTGAAATTCATATGTTGAATGGTATTCGTGTTTTAAATATAAAAATCACATTTTTATCTATATATACAAACTATAGAAAACCTTCATATGTTGAATCGATATTCATTCGTTGAATTGAAATTCATGTGTTGAATGGTATTCGTGTTTTAAATATAAAAATCACATTTTTATCTATATATACAAACTATAGAAAACCTTCATGTGTTGAATCGATATTCATTCGTTGAATTGAAATTCATGTGTTGAATGGTATTCGTGTTTTAAATATAAAAATCACATTTTTATCTATATATACAAACTATAGAAAACCTTCATGTGTTGAGTCGATATTCATTCGTTGGATAGAAATTCATGTGTTGAATGGTATTCGTGTTTTAAATATAAAAATCACCTTTTTATCGATTTATATAAACTATAGAAAACCTTCATGTGTTGAATCGATATTCATTCGTTGAATTGAAATTCATGTGTTGAATGGTATTCATATTTTGAAAGAAATTGTTTTATAATAAAAATCCCATCTTTTACATCAATATGAAATGTATAAAATAATCTTGTTTTGAAATAAATTGTTTTATAATAAAAATCCTATTTTTATCACCTATATGAAATATATAAAATAATCGTGTTTTGAAATAAATTGTTTTACATTAAAAATCACCTTTTTATTATATGCACGAATCGTTAAAAATAGGGAAGTGTTGAAATAGAAGACAGTTAGATAAAAATATAATTTTTATCAAATGTATGAAAAGAATATAGCTTTGAAATCGAAGAATCGATATATATATATATATAAATAGAATTGAAATATATCGAATAACGAAGCTGCAGTTCGTATTTTGAAACCGTGATTTCAAACGATTATACCGAGAGATCCGACCATCGGATTTTCCCGAAACCGCAACCGTTGGGTCCGCTTTGGAAAAATCTTTCCAACGGCACCAACTTTGTAAAGATCCAACGGTTGGATTGTCTGGAGTGTTTAATTCAAATCTGAAGAAAAACAGCGCCAGAATCGATTATACATATATATATAATTATATATAATCGAATAACGACGCTGTAGTTTGTATTTTGAAATCGAAACTTCAAACGATAATACCGGGAGATCCGACCGTCGGAATTTCCCGAAACTGGAACCGTTGGATTCGTTTTGAAAAGATCTTTCTAATGATGTAAATTTTGTGAAGATCCAACAGTTAGATTTTCAGATATGTGTAAATCAAATCTGAAGAAAAACAGCGCCACGGCCGCGTTATGGCCCGAAGCGTCGTTTTGAATAAATTGGCTATTTTAAAATAAATAAAAATAGCGATAAATCGTTATAAAATATTACAAATGATATGGATGTGATTTAGAAATTAACTGAAGGTTAGCTAAGTCGAATGGTTTCCTGGATGTTGATCTGATGTTGGTTTTGGCATTCGGGGTTAATATTTGGGAAATCATTCTCTTACTGATTGACAGTTAGTGACTAATGAATTGAAATGATGCCTGTGTATGTTAGTGTTGCACTTGTTTATTATATACGCGAGTTGCTCAGAAGACCGGGTTTATCCCATTCTGAATAACTGAATTGACGATAAGAAATCGAAGATGAAGACGGTGGTCGAAGACCGGAGATCTTCACCTCGTTTGGATGGTAACCGAGGTCCTGATTGGGAGGCATCCTGAAATATGGATAATGAGTGGTGATCGTCCAGACGTACGTGATGATCGATGGGTTTGCGAGGTATATAGTGCCTCCGGTTTCGTTCAGACCCAGAACAGACTTGCAAATGGACAGTGTGTCTGACATTGGAATTTATTCTGTGTGATTGATAGCCATCAGTTGCACGGTGTGAATTGCCTGTGTGGCGTGCTAAGATGCAGTGATTAGGGCTTCTGTTGAAAAGCAAAGTCTTGTGGAGATGATCAAAGCACCGCCTGTGTGGCGTAGCTTTGTGTATAACGTGAAATCGCGAGCCTCACACCCCGGTATGAACCAGAAACAGGAGAAAGGACCTCAGGGAGGGCCTGCTTTTCCTCCTAGCTAGAAGTGGCGTCAGTGGTTTTACACGCCTTGACGAGTTTGACTTATGTGGTTGTTGCTGTTGCGAGGCGCCTCGTTTAGATCGGACGATCCGGGTCCGATGGTGTCATTTGTTGGCTCGCTTATGCCCTAAAGGGCGGCGAAACGTAGTGTTCAGGCATTTTAATCCACTCCATGTGGACCGGCTCTGTCGCTCTAAGGGTCGATGCGTTCTGATCCTGAGGCTCGGGCTAGGCAGCCTCGAATTCGGTAAGGACTATCTTTTGCCTTGGTTCATGACGGAAATCCAATTTCCAAATACGTGACTGTGCAGTTTTGATTGTATACCTATATTGACATAGTGGTATAGGGCATTAATGTCGTCTATGATTGATAGTCATGATTTGAAACTGTTTTCAAAATATATAAACACTAGCAATAATATCAAATGCCTTTGTTTTATTCGTATCAAGCATATTTTGGTCGTTATAAGGTAAAAACTCTATCCTCCGGTTTGTGTTGCATTGTGTGATGGGAACTGAGACTTATAATGGCTTCATTTTTATAAAAAGCATTTCGATGCTTAAAAGAAAGATTTGTTTTTAAAGCACTGGCAATCCAATGGAGTAAACCCGTTCCACGAAAGTGGCGTGGTCTTGTGATTGGCCATATTTCAAATGTGTTGAGTAGATTTCTCATACCAGTCCCATAACTAACTCGTGATTTGTTTCACTTTCAAACTCGGGTGCCCCTTTTTCTACACGGGAAGCCTTGTATTCAGGTTTAGCTGGCTCTTTCTGGATAGCTGGAGCTGAAGATGGATTCAATTATTTATCTCTTTTTATGATGTTCAGCTCCTATTGTGCATATTTTGTTTGTTTCCGCTGTATTCGTACTAAGTATGATCCTGTATACTGTGTAACTCTGATGATTACGTTTATCCAATGTATTCTATTGTGCATTATCTGGTGTATTTATTTAATTCTGTTCTGCTATTATCTATTTCTGTGTTATATTCCAAAGATTACCCTTGTCACCATCAGTACGGGATTTGGGGTCGTCATAATTATTCTATATGCCAGTGATGTTATAACCAATTATCTCAAGCTATATCATGCTAGATTTAGCACCTTGTGCTCGTTCTTTTGCCTATCATAAGTTTTGATGTTATTCCCTTTTATTTTGAATTTGGATTTACATGTAATCTAGATTGATTCACGTTTACGTGCGATGGGAATACGATTTGGGTTGATTAGGCAAAACATGAATTGGTTATGAACATGAATCATGAAACTTGACATGAAACTTGCCATGAAACTTGACACGAACTTGACATGAAAGTTGAACATGGGCATGACACTAGAATGAACTTGAAAATGGCCAACTCGAGGTTGGGTTGAGTTTGCAGTGTAATTCTGCCCGGAACCGCCCGGTAAATCCAGTGACTGCAAACAATAGGATCCAATGTGGGTAGTTGGTCATATCACACTTGAAACCCGAGGTAAGACTGAGTTATGGTGTAAATCTGGCCGGAACCGCCCGGCATATCCAGTGACCACAACAACAGGTCTGATGTGAGAGGTTGGGGTGCATTAATGAATTAATGCCACATGATAGGGTTAAGTCATGAACATGAAAGACAACACTTAACCAACTTGACACATGATTAGTGGGGTTAAGTCATGAGATTGAAAGACAACACTTAACCAACTTGACATGCTAGACTGATAAGGGTTAAGTCACGAATTTAAATGACAACACTTAACCTGTAGGACGGAAACCCTAGTTATGCGGTCCATTTCAGCAGTAACCCACTTAGATGTATCATGGTACCCTGGAACTAGGCAGGGTGGGGCACGAATACTGGGCTGATTGTAAGCGACCAGAACGATGGCTGAGTTGGTACACCAGTGCAGGTTCAGGTGGACTATGGTCGTGCACGTAGTCCGGAGTTGAAAAAGCAGGCATTGGGCATCAGTAGGTTTACACTATGCGTGCTTGATTCGTGTCGGTGGTTGGCACCCTAGGGCTTGATACGCCCTACGGTGGACCTAGCACAGGTGAGTACATTTGTGATAGGGCCGTATGACACAGACACACGACGAGCTAGAACTTGTAGGGAGCCGGTCGATTAATGGATCGTTCCGTAGGACCCCGAAATGGGTCATTTCATGATATTGGGCCAAGGGATCATTTCATGGTTAATATATGACATGGGTTTGGGATACTAGTACAGTTGGTGAAGCGAGTCTTGAACATGCGATGCTATATTTGATTTATACTTGATTTATCATGTTATCTTAGTTTATCTTGCCCATCTTGACATCATCCTTATGTTTACTTTCAGTTTATACATGTCATGTTACATTTACCTGTTTTTATGTTGAAAGTCATTAGGACTTACCAGTCTTTATGACTGACCCTTTTTCTTTCCCCTCTTTTTCTTTCGTCCCCCCCCCCCACCCCCCCCCCAGGTTCTCAGGGAGAACACTCTAGCACTTAACTTGGATTTCTCTTGCTTTTGGTTCAGCTCATGTACGGTTTGATCTTGAGCTCTGTTATGGCTGCATTTCTGCTATCTTGGGGAATTATGCTATTTTTGCTGATTAAGCTTTTATGCTTCTTTATTTATGCAAGATAGAATTTGTTGTAATGGAAAATGATGACTTTGGCTATTTGGTACTTTGGATGAAAAAGGCTTTGACTATTTTGAAAGTAATGAAATTTATCTTTTGATTCTTCCGCTGTTTTATTTATGTCTGTCTTGTAATATTTCTGTGATTGTTTACCTCGATAACGCTCCTCCAAAAGTAGTGTATTCCCTTTGTGAGTGACCCTAGCGGAGGTGGGGTGTTACAGAGGCTTTTGTTGAAAAGCAGAGCCTTGTGGATGATGATCAAAGCATAGCCTATTTTGGCATAGCTTTGTGTATTACGTTACCTCGTGAGCCTCACACCCCGGTATGAGTCAAAAACGGGACAAGGGAATGCAAGGAGTACATTCTTTCTAGCTAGAAGTGGTGTCGGCGCTTACAAGCCCTGACATTTTTACTTATGTGGATGATGGATTTCGAGGCCTCAGATTTATTGGTCGATTGTGACCATTTTATAGGTTCAATAGGACCGGGAAACGTGTGTTCAGGAATTGCCAATCCACTAACATTATTTGTGGACCGGCCCTGCAGGATCGAAGGGTTCACTGCGGGGGATCCTGATATATTGCTAGAGTGTCTCGAATCGGTAATGAGATCGTTCCTAGCCTTGACTCATGATGGAAATCCAACTTCCAATACGATACTATGCGGTTTTGATTGTAGAACTAGTATGGCGACATAGTATATGGTAGCTATGCCGTCTATGATTGATACATTATGTAACACCCCGAATTTTCTATTAACACTAAAGTTGCTAAAATATTAATAAGTGTGTAAGAGAGGGGATGTATCTAATATGAATATAAAAATATTAATAAGTGTGTAAGAGAGGGGATGTATCTAATATGAATATAAAAATATTAATAAGTGTGTAAGAGAGGGGATGTATCTAATATGAATATAATAATATTAATAAGTGTGTAAGAGAGGGGATGTATCTAATATGAATATAAAAATATTAATAAGTGTGTAAGAGAGGGGATGTATCTAATATGTATATAAAAACAATAATAAGTGTGTAAAAGGGGGGATGTATCTAATGTGTACATTGTAGAATATATATATATATATATTGCTGAGTGTTTGCTGAGTCACTTCTGACTCATTGCTGAGTCAACAAGATAAACCCCATCTTGTCTGAACGGCTGCGGTTATTTCTAGGTTAAATCTAATGGCCTAAATGCATTCTAAAATCTATAAATAAGTGGGTAGACCCTAGACCTAAATCACTTGTAAAATTAGAGAAGCTACCGTCATGCTGCTGCCATGGAGTTCAGCATAGCCGTCACAAACTAAGAAGAGGAAGCCTAATCATCTACAACTAAATCTACACAAATCAAATCAAAAGATCTCTCTTTCTCTAATTCTTTTCTTTTGTTGGTGAGTATGATGATTCTCACAAGACTATTACAAACTAATTTGACTCAGTTATGAATGGATCACAAGAAAGTGATGTGATTTGTAATTGTAAATTCTATATATTGTGGATCTCTTATTATGTTATTATATTGTCGTATGATGTAAATTATATATGCTATGTCATGCTATGTTGTAATTTCTCTTATGCTATGTCGTGCTATGTTGAGAATCATGTCAAGCTATGTTATACTATCATACTATGCCATGTTATAAATCATGCTATATTATTTTGAAAAATCATGCTGTTGGATCATGCTTAAAGTTATGTTTTTTTTTTTTTTTTTTTTTTTTTTGAAAGCTCTTCTTCCAAAAATACTTTAGAAAAAAAAAATTATCTGTTCTGGTAACCTTATGCTCTGATACCACGTGTAACACCCCACGTCCATTAATGTCACTCACAAAGGGAATGCATTAACTTCCATGGAGGTTTTAAGTGAATATAGAACAGTAAAATTACAACAAGACAGATATAAAATAGTACTTGGAAATTCAAAAACTTTATTTCATTGTAGCAGAAGTCAAAACATGTTTGATTACATCATAACACCACATTCAATGTCAAGTACAATATCTATCTTGATAAAACAAGTACATAATCCCATTACATGAATAGCCATTAAAAAGAAAGATAACAAGCTGGACTTTACTTCAGCAGTCCAAGCTTTCCAGAAGGTAAGCGATCCAACTAGACTCCACTAGAACTTGGCCCAACCTGCGGACCTGAAGGGAGAAAAAGGATGGAAAAGAGGGGGGGTCAGACATAAAGTCTGGTGAATATGATAATTCTACAATACTATTACCAAAATAACTGGACTAAGGCATAAGCTGGAAAACAAGAAAATGTCTATGATGAGCAGATTAAGGACATAGACAATCGCTAAAGGCAACGTTATAGGCGCTCCTAAATACTAAAGGATAAACACTATACTGCACCACACCAGTCACCCTAAAGATTCATCCCACTTAGCTTCACTTAGAAACTTTCCCAATGGCTTTACGTACCCCTAGCTGACTACATAGGTGCCGCCTGCCCCTATCTCCACTAGGTGTACCCTACTTCCCATTATTCGATCGGCTCCCTAACTCGTAGATACCCGTGCTGGCCCCACAGTGGGGTGTATCACTCCCCTAAAGTGGCAACCTGATACAACGGACATGCACGGCTTATACCTACACGATGCAACAACGTCTTACCTACCAGCCCGGGTCCACACACGCATATGAAACCCGTTGGACTTGCGTTGCCACCGCTCCCTGTTTTGGCCTCTTATAGTCAAACCCAGCATGCGTGTCCCGTCCTCGACTTGGGTCGAGCCCACAAAGATACGTTTTGGGATACTGGTTGAAATGGGCCCCCACTATTTACCACAAGCATTCCACCTAAGCTTGTCCCCATTAGTCCATCCCACTTAACCCACTTAGTCATGTTCATTTACATGTGTGTTTGGTTAAGTCTAATCATATTTCAAATGCCCCTAAAGGCAACCACCAGATTCCTCATGCCACCCAAGGCACCTACTTAACCCCCATGTCCCACCTTACATGATTATCTGGTTAAGTATTTCTTAGTTCATTAAGGCCATAACCTCATAAAGACCTCTCACATTAGACTGGCATTTATGGCAGCTGGATTTGCCGGGCGGGTCCGGGCTGTCTTACACCATAAAAGAGTCTAACCTCGTGTCTTTACAACTGTTATGCTTTAGTTTGGGCCTAGGACCTCTCACATTGGGCCGACATTTGTGACTACTGGATTTGTCGGGCGGGTCCGGGCGGGTCCGGGCAGGTTTACATCACAAACGGGTCCAACCTCGTGTCCTAAGCATTGATTATTAATAATAATCCACTTTCCCCCAATTTTAATAATTCCCTACTTGAATTATTAATTACTTCCGATTTTTAACAATGTCCATAATTGACTCAATTATGGACATCCATTCATGGTATGCAAAATCTTACAAAATTGCACCCAATTTATTAATTCCTAATATTACCCCTACCCCACGTTTGAACGTTTATTCGCAAAATATATGTTAGACTCGAATAGCCTAAATCATAGCATAAAAGAGATTATCATAATAACAACATGTATATGTGACCAAATGAATCATAATAAGGGGTGAAACTTGCATATGTCCAACTTGCATAGATTATACATGTCATGGACCTAAAGGTGTCAACTTGTTCAAAATTCACCTAATATAATCTCAATCAATTTTCAAAAACTTACATATGAACATGTGTGAATCAACATCATCTAATTTTTTAACAACATGGTTTTATATGGGTACACCTAACTCAATAGGCAAATTCCCATAATCAAGTTTTATTTAATTATAGTTTCAAGTTTATGGGTACACCTAACCTAATAGGCAAATTCCCATAAACAAGATCCATTTAAATTAAGAAAAAAAAAACATAACTTTAAGCATGATCCAACAGCATGATTTTTCAACATAATATAGCATGATTTATAACATGGCATAGTATGATAGTATAACATAGCTTGACATGATTCTCAACATAGCACGACATAGCATAAGAGAATTTACAACATAGCATGACATAGCATATATAATTTACATCATACGACAATATAATAACATAATAAGAGATCCACAATATATAGAATTTACAATTACAAATCACATCACTTTCTTGTGATCCATTCATAACTGAGTCAAATTAGTTTGTAATGGTCTTGTGAGAATCATCATACTCACCAACAAAAGAAAAGAATTAGAGAAAGAGAGATCTTTTGATTTGATTTGTGTAGATTTAGTTGTAGATGATTAGGCTTCCTCTTCTTAGTTTGTGACGGCTATGCTGAACTCCATGGCAGCAGCATGACGGTAGCTTCTCTAATTTTACAAGTGATTTAGGTCTAGGGTCTACCCACTTATTTATAGATTTTAGAATGCATTTAGGCCATTAGATTTAACCTAGAAATAACCGCAGCCGTTCAGACAAGATGGGGTTTATCTTGTTGACTCAGCAATGAGTCAGAAGTGACTCAGCAAACACTCAGCAATATATATATATATATATATTCTACAATGTACACATTAGATACATCCCCCCCTTTTACACACCTATTATTGTTTTTATATACATATTAGATACATCCCCTCTCTTACACACTTATTAATATTTTTATATTCATATTAGATACATCCCCTCTCTTACACACTTATTAATATTATTATATTCATATTAGATACATCCCCTCTCTTACACACTTATTAATATTTTTATATTCATATTAGATACATCCCCTCTCTTACACACTTATTAATATTTTTATATTCATATTAGATACATCCCCTCTCTTACACACTTATTAATATTTTAGCAACTTTAGTGTTAATAGAAAATTCGGGGTGGTACACATTATGATTGAAATGTTTTTGAAACATATATACACTAATAATAATATCAAATCCGTTTTTATTGTATTAAACATTTTTGACCATTATAAGGTAAACCTCTATCCTCCGGTTTGCGTTGCATTGTGTGATGGGACTTGTGTCTTATAATGGTTTCATTTTTCTAAAAAGCAGTGTGTTGTTTAACGATTTACTTTATTTAGATTATGCACTGGCAATCCAATGGAGTAAACCCGATCTGTGTTAGCGGCATGGTCCTATGATTAGCCTTATTACTAGTTAAGTTAGTAAAGATTTCTCATACCAGTCCCATGACTGACCCGTAGTTTGTTTCACTTTGCAAACTCGGGTGCCCTTAATTTCCACACGGGTGGTCGAGTAGCTTATTTTACAGATATATTGAGCATGATTTTGGATTGAAGCTTAAAGGTGTGTCTAGAGCATTGGTAGACTTCCGCTGTATCAAATTATTAATTCCGCTGCACTGTATTAAATTCACTGTAAATTATCTTCCACTGTATTATTATTTATCAATGTACTCTGGTATTTTGTACTCTGATGTAACATTATTATAATGTTTATAAAAGTCTACTGTTATTTGTTCTAATGTGTTGTATTCCCAGAGTTAGCGTATTCGGGTTTTGAACGGTCTTAGTCGATTTTGCGGTCGATTAGGTCCGGGCGAAATCTGAATCGCTACATATGAATTGGAATGGATTTGAATGGGAATAATCTTCCAAATATTTCGATATTGTATTCAGTGATTATACAAATATTGTTGAGGAATTTGGAAGATATTGATATCGCTATTCCCTATACGATACCTATTGGTCTCACAAGTTGATGTTGAATATAAGCCAATATTATTTCTATTCAGAGCCTTATATTTAATATCAGATTGGATTTTGGGGTTTATAGTGAATGATGTTTTAAATAACGTGAGTTCTTTAACCCAATTAACAGTGAAGAATATGATTTGGAATTTATTGTCTTTTAAATAAGATTAATGGAAATTTTATAAAGTAAAGTTTTCCAATTTCGCACATTAAACTGGAATTGAATGGAATTCGATTTGGTAATAATCGAGATGAGCTTCCATGAATGAAGTCCATTACTATTTATGGAATTTAAAAGGCCTTGCCGCTATTCCACTTATAGTATTAGTTTGATATGGAAATTTATATCGATTATATACTGTTATGATTTCCGTGAAGATTCCATTTTGATGGAAGATGATTTTGGGTTTATCGTGAATTGTGTTTTAAATAACATTTGTTCTTTAACCCGAGTAAAGGCAGGATTAACTTCCGAGAAAATTGAGAAATCATTAAGTAATGATTTGTGAAATTAAAACTGAACTAGAGTTTTAATGAATCTTTAATTAGATGTAAAGGAATGAATGGTAATAAATTTATCAAAACATGAGGTGTGGTATAAACCAAATATACCTGGTTGTTGATATTGATTGGGATTGATTGATTGTTTGGATTGTGCTCGACCAGTTTATGAGAAAAATATGCTTTGCATTTAGCATTGGGTTGGGTAGAAATATTTCTATGCCAACGTCATGTGAAACACTTCACGATTTGGCTATGAGATGTTTAGCGATGTGGTTGAGCTCATTTCAAATTTAATGAAGATTTTTAAATGATATTTTTCTTAAGTGAAAAGAAATGTTTTCCCGATTTTGGACAGGGAATGTTTTATAATACAGAAAGGATTTCGAGGGCTAAACTCGATGATTTCGAAAAGTATTATGTGTTTGACATTGTGGCTCAACACATAACTGATTAGTTGCTATTGATGATGTATCTATTTTGTGGCGGAGAATTTATTCTCTTGCTTAATACTCTTCTTTGAGACGTATGAGCTCAAAGGTTATAAAATTAATAGTGACTGATCATATGCGCGAATTGCTATAGTAAAGTACTATATTTTGGAAAGTACTTGTGGTTATTTTATTATGAAATGATTTTCCCTACTTCGGGATATGAAATGGTTTAGTATGTGGCTAAAGATTCAGGTAACCCTGAGGACTAAAAGTATGGGTGAGAGAGACCCAGGGCCTTAATTAGGGAGTGGTCAATGTAGCCTGCTCCATAGTGGGAGGTGCACGTATATATATCGATTGGTAAGGTACGTACCCTTTGCCTTGTCGATGGGGAGTGCGATATTTGGTTACATACTTGTTTGTATGCATTGTGATGTTTTAGAATTCATATTTCCAAAGATTTTGGTTTGAGATCCTAAAGTGAAATCTACTTTGATATAAAGCTAGATATGTATTTGAAATGATTTAAAATAAGAATTAGGGAAATAAAGTCCAAAGGAATAATTTCTGTAAAGATAATTAGATTTGGAAAAAAAACTAAATTTGGGGTGAAGCCTAAATGGGTAGATTGAGGAATCGCAAGTTATATGATGCATTGGAGAACCACATGACTATTTGTAACACCCCGTAATTTTATAACATTAAAATTCACAAATTAAAGTATACTTAATTTTTAGAAAAGAATTAAGTGAAATGGGTTGCGCAGAGAAATATATATATACATATATATATATATATATGTTGATATATATATATATATATATATAAATTAAAAATTAAATAAATAAATATGCGAAAAAGTTCAAAATAGCGAATTGGGAGGGGGAATAACCGAACCGGCCCATTTTTGAGGTCGACCCGAGCCTCGATGGGTCGACTAGGGGTTAATCCAGGGTGTTTGGCTGTCAACCCGTGGGCCGATTCGCTCAAATGCAGATTTTGCATTTGATTGGTTCTCATGGTTCAGGGTTAATTTAATGGTCCTAAATAACTTCCTACACCTATAAATACATCCTAATACTAACCCTAAACCTAATTAAAATAGAATAGTTACCGTCATACCGTCGCCATGGAAATCAATGGAGCCGCCGCCAACTAAGAAAGAAGAAAAGCAAATTCAATTCTAATTCTCTCAACCCTAAAGCAAAGCAAAACTCTCTCTTTTCTTCTCTAAATTGTGAGTATGATGATCTTAACAAGATTATTATCATTGTAATTAGGTTGAGTTATGAATGGATTATGAGTAGATGATGTGAATTATCATATATGTTGTTGTAAACCCCTTTTGCTATCATGTATATTGTAAATCCAATGTTATGTGATGATGATATCTTATATGTTGTAAATCATGCTATGATGATGTTATGTATGTTGAAAGTTTCTATGCTAAGTTGTGATGAATCATACATGTTAAAAAGGCCATGATGTTACCATCTATGCTAGTTAGTTCATATTAATTAAATCATCATGTTTGGGTTATGTTGATCTATATGACAAGTCACATATGCAAGTTAGATTGATTAGAAAAGTTATGAACATATGCCAAGACATCTATTATGACATCTAGAATTATGCTATGACATATGTGATATCCTATGCTAGTTCACACCATCATTATGTTGCCTAAAAACCCCATATGCAAGTTTATGTATAGATTTGGGCTATGATCATATCATGTAAATTGAGACATTTAACAAGTTGACACCTTTTGATCCTTAACATGTGTAGTTTATGCAAGTTTCACCCCTATTATGATTAGATTTATTTTAATTGTCTATATGTTGTGATAATTTATCTTTGTGCTAGGTGTTAGACTATACAAGTCTAGCCTATATTATGCATTGAATAAGCGAACGTATAAACATGGGGTAGGGGTAATATTAAGGATTTAATATTAAAAAGTTGGGGTGCAATTGATATGATTTTGCATGCCATAAGTGGATGGCCATAATTGAGTCAATTATGGACATCATTAAAAGTTGACTTAATTAATTATTTGAATAGGGAATTATTAAAACTGGGGTAAATGATTTTAAGTGTTAATCAATGCTTAGGACACGAGGTTGGACTCGTTTGTGACGTAAACCTGCCCGGACCCGCCCGGCAAATCCAGTGGTCACAAATGTCAGCCCAATGTGAGAGGTCCTATGCCTAAACTAAAGCATAACAGTTGTAAAGACACGAGGTTAGACTCTTTTATGGTGTAAGACTGCCCGAACCCGCCCGACAAATCTAGCTGCCATAAATGCCAGTCTAATGTGAGAGGTCTTTATGAGGTTATGGCCTGAATGAATTAAGAAATACTTAACCAGATAAACATGTAAGGTGGGACATGGGGGTTAAGTAGGTGCCTTGGGTGCCATGAGGAATCTAGGGGGTGCCCTTAGTGGCATGTGAAATACGATTAGTAAGACTGAACCAAACACACATGTAAATGAACATGACTAAGAGGGTTAAGTGGGATATACTAGTGACAAGCTTAGGTGGGTAGCTTGTGGGGGCCCATTTCGACCAGTATCCCAAACGTATCTTTGTGGGCTCGACCCAAGTCGAGGACGGGACACGCATGCTGGGTTTGACTGTAAGAGGCCAAAACGGGGAGCGGTGGCAACGCAAGTCCAACGGGTTTCGTATGCGTGTGTGGACCCGGGCTGGTAGGTAAGACGTTGTTGCATCGTGTAGGTATAAGCCGTGCATTCTCAAGTTGTATCGGGTTGCCACTTTAGGGGAGTGATACACCCCACTGTGGGGCCAGCACGGGTATCTACGAGTAGGAAGCCGATCGGAAGTGGGTAGTTGGGTACACCTAGTGGAGATAGGGGCAGACGACACCTATGTAGTCAGCTAGGGGTACGTAAGGCTATTTATAAAGTTTCTGTGTGAAGCAAGTGGGATCAAACAATAGGGTGACTGGTGTGGTGCAGTGTAGTAATGTGCGGTGCAGTGTAGTAATCATTCGTTAGTAATTAGGTGTGCCTTTACCGTTATCTTTAACGTTATCTTAAAAGTTATCTTTATCTTCCTAAGTGTTCATAGACATTTACTTGTCTTCCAGCTTATGCCTTAGTCTAGTTATTTTGATAATAGTATTGTTAGAATTATCATACTCGCCGGACTTTATGTCTGACCCCCTCTATTTCTATCCTTTTTCCCCCTCCAGGTCCTCAGGTTGGGCCCAGCTCTAGTGGAGTTTGATTGAATTGCTTCATCTCTCTTTGGAAAGCTTGGACCGTTGAAGTAAAGTCCAGCTTGTTATCTTTTTAATGGCTATTTATGTAATGGGATTATGTATTTTGTTTTTATGAAGATGGATATTGTACTTGGTTATGATCTATGGTTTTATGATGTAACAAACATGTTTAATTTCCGCTGCAATAAAATGAAGTTTTAGATTTCCGAGTACTATTTACTATCTATCTTGTTGTAATTTTTCAGTTCTATATTCACTTATAACCTCCATGGAAGTTAATGCATTCCCTTCGTGAGTGACATTAATGGACGTGGGGTGTTACACGTGGTATCAGAGCTTAAGGTTACCAGAACAGATAAAAAATACTTTAGAAAAATAGTTATTTTTGGAAGAAGTGCTTTCAAAAACATGTTTTAATGAGAAATTTAAAGAGAAAAGTTTTTAAGAAAAAAAACATAATCCCCAATAGCCCATATCTTTATCTTTCGAATTCTCCATTCTGAATCTTTCCTTTTTCGTTTCAGCATGGCTGAAGATCTTAATCTACCCGACGGTGTAACGATACCAGGATGGTATAGGAGGTTATTAGAGGCTTGGGCCGCTGCAGGTCCAGCCAATGTTCCACCACCACCAGTTGCACCCGTTCCTCCTCCTCCTCGCGTAGATACTTTTGCAAAGACGTGCAAGGATTTCAAGGCTATGGGTGGAAAACCATTTCAAGGGTCAGAAACGTTTGTGGAAGCTAGAGATTGGCTTAAGGAGGTGGAAGAATTGCTAGAAATCTTTGAAGTAGAAGAAGGGAGGAGAGTTCGTCTAGCAGCTTGGTTGATGAAGGGAGAGGCCTTGTTTTGGTGGGAGGTCACTAATGGGGAGCGTCCTGTTGACTCTTGGGCGGATTTCAGACGTAGGTTCGAGGCGAAGTTTCTCTCTAGGGCGAAAGAAAATCTATATATGGAAAGGTTCTTGACATTGAAGCAAGGAAGCTCATCAGTGAAAGAGTATGTTAACAAATTTAATCAGTTAGCAAGGTTTGGCTTGGACTTAGTGAACACGCCGGAGAAGAAGGCGTTGAGGTTCGTGAATGGCTTGAATGAACCATTGCAAGGGTTGGCTATGACCCACATCCCTATGGGGGCCACCTTTGAGAAGTTGGTAGAAATGGCGCTTATGCATGAGGAGAAAAGTGCTAAAGCTGATAAGGCACCCGAGAAGAAGGGGGATCAGAAGAAACCACAACAGCAAAACAAGAAGGGTGGTAAAGACAATAACGACAAGGGAAAGAAGAAATGTTTTAACTATGTGACACCAGGCCATCTCTGCAAGGATTGCCGAAAGAAAAAGAAGATAGGTTGTTTTCATTGTGGCGATGCGGGACATTTAGTGAAGGACTGGCCAAAGAAGGGGCAGAGGGCAGGAGCTACCTCGGGAGGACAGGTGCAGGCTCTTATGGCACCAGGGCAGGCAAGGGGACAAGTTCAGGCTCTCGCGGTCCCACCACTGCAAGAACGAGGTAGAACCATTTCTGTTGAAAGCTTAGTTTTTCTGTTTGATCATCCTGTCCATACCTTATTCGATTCGGGCGCATCACATTCGTTTATCTCTACATCATTAGTTGAATCACTGAACTTAAACACCAGTTTAGTAGAGGATCCCTTAGTTGTTTCGAATCCAATTGGGGGCTCAGCTTATTTGTCTATGATGTGTTTGGATTTGAAAATTTCCATACTTAGCGTTGAATTTACATGTGATGCTTATGTGTTGGGCTTCACGGGCTATGGGCTAATTTTAGGAATGGATTGGTTATCCAGAAATGGGGCCGTTCTTGATTGTGAAAGGAGAGTAGTTAGGCTCGTGACTCGCCTTGGCAACACTCTCGAAATCTTTTGTAATCCCATAAATTCGGTTATGCTAAGTTATCTAGAATCGCTTGACGCGTCTGAGGAAAATCTACGATCTGTTAAAGTGGTCCGAGAATATTCGGATGTTTTTGAGGAGGTGAAGGGCTTTCCTTCGAAGCGGGAGATAGATTTTTGAATATATCTTGTGGATAATGCGAAACCAGTATCTTTTCCAGTACGCCACATGGCTCCACGTGAAAGGAGTGAACTCGGTAAGCAAGTGAAGAAGTTGCTTGAGAAGGGGTTCATAAGACGAAGTATATCGGAGTGGGGTGCTCCAGTAGTATTTGCCACGAAGGTGGATGGGTCCCTTAGACTTTGTGTGGACTATAGAGAACTTAATAAGCTTACTAAGAAGAACAGACACCCACTGCCGAGGATTGACGATCTCTTCGATCAGTTAGTTGGCGCCTCAGTGTTTTCGCAGTTGGACTTAGCCACTGGTTTCCATCAGTTGAGAGTGGCTGAGGATAGCATTGACAAGACTGCCTTTAGGACTCCGGACGGTTTCTATGAATGGCTAGTGATGCCCTTCGGTTTGACAAACGCCCCCACATACTTTGTTGATTTGATGAGTAGGGTGTTTAGGGAGTACCTTAACAAATTTGTGGTAGTCTTTGTTGATGACATCTTGATCTTTTCTAAGGATGAAGAAGAGCATGCCCTACATCTTAGGGAAGTGTTGGAGACTCTTCGAGCGCATAAGCTTAAAGCTAAATTTTCTAAGTGTCACTTTTGGAGGAAGGAAGTACGGTTCTTAGGACACGTGGTTTCCAAAGAAGGAATAGCTGTAGATCCCGCGAAGGTGGTGGTCATCCAAGATTGGAAGGTCCCTAAAAATGCTACCGAAGTGAGAAGTTTCTTGGGGTTGGCTGGCTACTATAGAAAGTTTATCAAAGACTTCGCAAAGATATCGGCTCCATTGACACGCTTGACGAAGAAGAACCTAGTTTTCACATGGGACGTAGATTGTGATGATGCGTTCCAACGTTTGAAGAGAGCTTTGACTTCAGCCCCAGTCTTAGTATTGCCAGACGGGAGTAAGCCGTTTACCATTTATACTGACGCCTGTGGGACAGGACTAGGCGCAGTCTTAATGCAAGAGGGCAGTGTAATAGCCTATGGTGGAAGGCAGTTGAGAGCGCATGAGAAGAATTACCCCATACATGACCTAGAGTTGGCCGCTATTGTTTTCGCGCTTAAGTCTTGGCGTCATTATCTTATTGGCGAGAAATTCGAACTATTCACTGACCATAAATCTTTAAAATACCTATTCTCTCAAAAGGACTTGAACTTAAGGCAGCAAAGGTGGATGGAGTTCTTAGCGTCCTACGACTTTGAGATAGCATATACCCCTGGCAAGGGTAACGTGGTGGCCTATGCCTTAAGTAGAAAAAGATTATCCTTAAGTCCTTTGTTTGTTGAGCGGCAAAGTTTAGAATTCATTTCGATGTTTGACTTTAGACCTTCCGTTGACTTCGTACCCGGTTTGCTAGCATCCTTGGAGGTCAGACCTACGCTTTTAGGACAGATTGGCGAGGCACAGCGAGATGACCCAAAGTTAGTTGAGTTAGTAGAAAAGCTCAAAGGAGGGGAGACATCAAGCTATCTCCGTAGGTATACCCTAGATGATAAGCGATGGTTACGTAGGGACGGTAGGCTTTGTGTACCAAAAGACGATGACCTAAGGAAGACTATTATTGACAAAGCACATCGTTCGAAGATGACCATTCATCCCGGTGGGGACAAGATGTACAAAGACATGAAGAGAGTTTACTTTTGGGCCGGCATGAAGAAAGACGTGGCCGAGTATGTCGCTAGATGCTTGGTGTGCCAACAAGTAAAAGCGGAGCAAAAGAAACCCGGTGGGTTGCTTCACCCATTGGAGGTTCCACTATGGAAATGGGAAAGCATCTCGATGGATTTTTTGGATGGATTACCGCGATCGAGGAAGGGTAATACGGGAATTTGGGTTATAGTAGATAGACTTACTAAGAGCGCCCAATTTATTCCCGTGAAGAGTAAGAGGAATGCTCCATGGTTAGCTTCTGTATACGTTCGAGAGATAGTTCGTTTGCACGGTGTTCCTTCTAGCATAGTGAGCGACCGCGATCCTATTTTCACTAGCGAATTTTGGAGAAGCTTACAAGAGGCGGTAGGGACTCAGTTATGTTTGAGCACCGCATATCATCCTCAGACGGACGGCCAGACTGAGAGGGTGAATCGCATTCTAGAGGATCTGTTGAGGCTATGTATCCTAGACTTTGGGGGTACATGGGAAGAGCATCTTCCATTGGTTGAGTTCGCATATAATAATAGCTTTCAGTCCAGCATTGGTATGGCACCATTCGAAGCTCTATATGGACGACCTTGTCGTTCACTTACATGTTGGTGGGAATCTACGGATAAGATCTTACTTGGGCCCGATATGATTAGGGAGACTTCAGAGAAGATCGACTTGATTCGAAGGAGGATGAAAGCGGCACAGGATAGGCAAAAATCTTATGCGAATAAGAGGAGGACAGATCTCGAGTTTGAAGTTGGGGACATGGTCTTTGTCAAAGTGTCTCCATTACGAAACGTTGTTCGCTTTGGGTCCGTTGGGAAATTAGCACCAAGGTTTGTAGGGCCGTTTCCTATTAAGGAGAGGATTGGACGGATGGCGTATAGAGTGGAGTTGCCCGAGAGACTTAGTGGTGTACATGACGTATTCCATGTGTCACATTTGAGGAAGTGCTTGCACGAGACCGTGGAAGTGGTAGAGCCGAGCTTGCTTAGAGAGGTGGAGATAGAGCGTGATGCGACAATTCGACAAGCTCCTACGCGCATTCTTGGGTCGGAGATCAAGAGGTTGAGGAATCGAGAGGTCAGACTAGTCAAAGTGCAATGGGGAGATGATGAGAGCAACGCTACTTGGGAGACGGAAGAGAAGATGCGTTCACGATACCCTTTTCTTTTTGAGGGTATGTCCTTTAATTTCTCCTTTATCGCTTAGCTTGTACTTATCTTACCTTTAGTATATCCTCTCGCTAGTATCTTTGACCTTTAGTTAGGATAATCCTATGGTTGAAACATGTGTTTGAGACATGTTATGTATGGTGGTTGCAAAGTGGATGCAAGTGTTTGCTAGTGGTTGCTCGTGGATGCATATACACACACTATTAGGCACCAGATCGGCTCAGTCACTTCATATTGCATATTGCATATATATGGATGTATTTAGTAAAATGGATGTATAATGGTTGTATTATCATATAGTTGATGCATTCGGGTGGATGGTTGTGCACGCATATAGAATTAATATGTATCATTAGGAAACTTTTGCATACATATTGGACGCATGGCACTATCATGAATTGCACCAAGGAGGTCGACTGAATCAGTAGACCGCCTAATTTTGCATTAGATATGGAAATATACACACACTGTGCATATAAACATTAAAGCATTAGAAGTCTTTTAAGGACAATGGATGCTGGTGTTTGATGGTTGAGTAGATGGACGATTAGATGGTAGGATATACATTCTTCTTAACTTGGAGATTTCGGGGACGAAATCCTTTAAGGAGGGGAGAATGTAACACCCCGTAATTTTATAACATTAAAATTCACAAATTAAAGTATACTTAATTTTTAGAAAAGAATTAAGTGAAATGGGTTGCGCAGAGAAATATATATATATATATATTGATATATATATACATAAATTAAAAATTAAATAAATAAATATGCGAAAAAGTTCAAAACAACGAATTGGGAGGGGGAATAACCGAACCGGCCCATTTTTTAGGTCGACGCGAGCCTCGCTCGGTCGACTAGGGGTTAATCCAGGGTGTTTGGCTGTCAACCCGTGGGCCGATTCGCTCAAATGCGGATTTTGCATTTGATTGGTTCTCATGGCTCAGGGTTAATCTAATGGTCCTAAATAACTTCCTACACCTATAAATACATCCTAATGCTAACCCTAAACCTAATTAAAATAGAATAGTTACCGTCATACCGTCGCCATGGAAATCAATGGAGCCGCCGCCAACTAAGAAAGAAGAAAAGCAAATTCAATTCTAATTCTCTCAACCCTAAAGCAAAGCAAAACTCTCTCTTTTCTTCTCTAAATTGTGAATATGATGATCTTAACAAGATTATTATCGTTTTAATTAGGTTGAGTTATGAATGGATTATGAGTCGATGATGTGAATTATCATATATGTTGTTGTAAACCCCTTTTGCTATCATGTATATTGTAAATCCAATGTTATGTGATGATGATATCTTATATGTTGTAAATCATGCTATGATGATGTTATGTATGTTGAAAGTTTCTATGCTAAGTTGTGATGAATCATACATGTTAAAAAGGCCATGATGTTACCATCTATGCTAGTTAGTTCATATTAATTAAATCATCATGTTTGGGTTATGTTGATCTATATGACAAGTCACATATGCAAGTTAGATTGATTAGAAAAGTTATGAACATATGCCAAGACATCTATTATGACATCTAGAATTATGCTATGACATATGTGATATCCTATGCTAGTTCACACCATCATTATGTTGCCTAAAAACCCCATATGCAAGTTTATGTATAGATTTGGGCTATGATCATATCATGTAAATTGAGACATTTAACAAGTTGACACCTTTTGATCCTTAACATGTGTAGTTTATGCAAGTTTCACCCCTATTATGATTAGATTTATTTTAATTGTCTATATGTTGTGATAATTTATCTTTGTGCTAGGTGTTAGACTATACAAGTCTAGCCTATATTATGCATTGAATAAGCGAACGTATAAACATGGGGTAGGGGTAATATTAAGGATTTAATATTAAAAAGTTGGGGTGCAATTGATATGATTTTGCATGCCATAAGTGGATGGCCATAATTGAGTCAATTATGGACATCATTAAAAGTTGACTTAATTAATTATTTGAATAGGGAATTATTAAAACTGGGGTAAATGATTTTAAGTGTTAATCAATGCTTAGGACACGAGGTTGGACTCGTTTGTGACGTAAACCTGCCCGGACCCGCCCGGCAAATCCAGTGGTCACAAATGTCAGCCCAATGTGAGAGGTCCTATGCCTAAACTAAAGCATAACAGTTGTAAAGACACGAGGTTAGACTCTTTTATGGTGTAAGACTGCCCGAACACGCCTGGCAAATCTAGCTGCCATAAATGCCAGTCTAATGTGAGAGGTCTTTATGAGGTTATGGCCTGAATGAATTAAGAAATACTTAACCAGATAAACATGTAAGGTGGGACATGGGGGTTAAGTAGGTGCCTTGGGTGGCATGAGGAATCTAGGGGGTGCCCTTAGTGGCATGTGAAATACGATTAGTAAGACTTAACCAAACACACATGTAAATGAACTTGACTAAGAGGGTTAAGTGGGATATACTAGTGACAAGCTTCGGTGGGTAGCTTGTGGGGGCTCATTTCGACCAGTATCCCAAGCGTATCTTTGTGGGCTCGACCCAAGTCGAGGACGGGACACGCATGCTGGGTTTGACTGTAAGAGGCCAAAACGGGGAGCGGTGGCAACGCAAGTCCAACGGGTTTCGTATGCGTGTGTGGACCCGGGCTGGTAGGTAAGACATTGTTGCATCGTGTAGGTATAAGTCGTGCATTCTCAAGTTGTATCGAGTTGCCACTTTAGGGGAGTGATACACCCCACTGTGGGGCCAGCACGGGTATCTACGGGTAGGGAGCCGATCGGAAGTGGGTAGTGGGGTACACCTAGTGGAGATAGGGGCAAACGTCACCTATGTAGTCAGCTAGGGGTACGTAAGGCTATTTATAAAGTTTTTGTGTGAAGCAAGTGGGATCAAACAATAGGGTGACTGGTGTGGTGCAGTGTAGTAATGTGCGGTGCAGTGTAGTAATCATTCGTTAGTAATTAGGTGTGCCTTTACCGTTATCTTTAACGTTATCTGAAACGCTATCTTTATCTTCCTAAGAGTTCATAGACATTTACTTGTCTTCCAGCTTATGCCTTATTCTAGTTATTTTGATAATAGTATTGTTAGAATTATCATACTCGCCAGACTTTATGTCTGACCCCCTCTATTTCTATCCTTTTTCCCCCTCCAGGTCCTCAGGTTGGGCCCAGCTCTAGTGGAGTTTGATTGAATTGCTTCATCTCTCTTTGGAAAGCTTGGACCGTTGAAGTAAAGTCCAGCTTGTTATCTTTTTAATGGCTATTTATGCAATGGGATTATGTATTTTGTTTTTATGAAGATGGATATTGTGACAACCCGTATTTCTATTAACCTATTATAACATAAATCGAGGCAGAATTTAATTCTAAATCTGAATCAAGGGAAACGGGCTATGCCATTGCGTTCGTCTTGGAAAAATACGCGAAATAGAGTCCAAGTTTTCGAAAATCGGAGTCCGTATGACCCGATTAAGGCCCAATGAAGTTTTCAGAAAATTTCAAGTTCAAAACAGATTTCGAATTTCGGGTTCAAAATTCGAAAAAGGGTCAGATTGGGCCAGGCGGGAAAATTCCCGCCAGAGCACCCAAGTCGACAGCCCTGTCGACTTGGTTGGACCCAAGTCGACAGCCCTGTCGACTTGGCTGTCGACTTGGTTCAACCGGGCAGTTTTGCCTGGTGCACCATTTTGGAGTTGTGTTGAGTTTGGGGGCCAGATTCGGTTTTGAGGGCTGAGATTGGGACTAGGATTTAATCCTAAGGCTAAAACTAATCCTAATCTCTATAAATAAGACCCTAACCTAAGCCTTAATCATCATTAATCAATCCTACAACTAAACTATGGCAAAATCATTCCTCTCATGGCCTCCACTCTCTTCATAAAATTCTAAGTTATTTCTATGAGAGATTTTCCATGCATACAAGTGTTTTCAAGCTTGTATGAGTGTCATTAGCTTGCATTCAAGTCAAGTTTCCATATTTACATCATAAAGCAAGGGTTTTGATATTTTTGGCTCAAGGGTTTTTCTATTGGAGCTTGCATTTTGGGTTTATTTGATTGCATAAGGGCTTTGTCTCAATCTATATATATTTTTGTGTCTTCATAAGCATTGTAAGCCCTTTTCTACTTTCATATTTAAACTCTAAAGTTAAATGAATGATGCAAGTTTGGTTGATCATTATGATATGCAAGTTTGCCATGTTATGATATGCAAGTTTATCATGTTATGTTATGCAAGTATGCCATGTTATGATATGCAAGTTTACCATGTTATGCTATGCAAGTTTGCCATGTTATGATATGCAAGTTTATCATGTTATGTTATGCAAGTTTGCCATGTTATGATATGCAAGTTTATCATGTTATGTTATGCAAGTTTGCTATGTTATGATATGAAAGTTTGCCATATGATATGCAAGTTATGTTATGCAAGTTTGGGTTGATCATTTTGCTCATGTTATCATGTTATGCAAGCTTATCTTGGGTTTATGAGCTTAAAGCTTCAAGCTTTATGCTAAAGGTTGCATTTTGGCAACATGTAAGTTATCATATCCCTTATGATAACTTGCATGTGAGGCTAAATGCGAACTTATGGCAACTTCTACATGTCATTTATCACCATGTATCACTTATATGCTAAGATTGGTTTTATGCATACTTTTGAGGCCTAATGATGCAATATGCAAGTATATGAACATATGTACATTTCATATGCCACCATGTTAAACTTGTGGCTTCAACACCATTTGTCATCTTTATGCCAAGTTCCCTCTTTCTATCCTTTATGCGCTATTGCGATTATGTAAGCGATGGGATTGCGTTTGGGGTTTGGTAAACTTAAAAGACATGAAAACATAAGATTGGGAATTTACCTATTAAGTTAGGTCTATCCATTGGGAATTTACCTATTAAGTTAGGTTTACCCAAATTCTTGAAAACTTGTAATATGTTTTGGAAACATAATGGACATGACACTTAGAAAATATAAGTGTGACTAACTCGAGGTTGGGTTGAGTTTGTAGCGTAAACCTACCCGGAACCGACCGGCTTAACTAGTTGCTACAAACAATAGGACCCAATGTGAGAAGTTGGTCATGTTGCACCTTGAACCCGAGGTTAGACCAAGTTGTGGTGTAAAGCTACCCGGAACCGACCGGCTTAACTAGTAACCGCAACAAAGTCTAATGTGAGAGGTTAAGGCACATTAATTAATTAATGCCTCATGATTAGGGTTAAGTCATGGTCCACTTAATACTTAACCAATTTGGGCTTGGTAGATTAATCAGGGTTAAGTCGTGAACTCATCGTTACACTTAACCAAGTTAATCCATGATCAGCAAGAGGGTTAAACTGTACTTAACCCACTAGAAAATCCTAGCAATGGGGGTCCACTCCAGCAGTAATCCCAAGTTTGTATCATTAAGACCCTAGGGACTAGGCTAGGGTGGGGGCACGATTACTGGACTTGAGGTAAGTGACCAAAAACGACGGCAGAGTGGTACGCCGGTGTAGTTCCGGACGGACTATGGTCGTGCACGTAGTTCGTAGCTAGAGAAAACATGCACGGGTACCAGTAGATCGAGACTATGCACTTATGTTTATGGTGTCCAGGGGTTTACACCCTAGGGCTTGATACACCCGAAGGGTGGACCTGACACAGTCCGACTACAATTATGTTTGGGCCGTATTGACACCAACACGTGATGAGTTAGGCTTATAGGGAGCCGATCGACTAGACCGTTTGGTTGGACCTCGTATTAGGGTCACTTCATGTTATTGGACCTCGTATTAGGGTCACTTCATGTTATTGGACCTCGTATTAGGGTCACTTCATGTTATTGGGCCAAAGCTTGTACCAAGGGATCAATACTTGTTTATTCAAGTCATGTTAGTTTGCTAGTACACCTGTGGTGCAAAAACCTTAAACCCGATTATGCGATGACACCTTTATCTACCTTGTTAGTTAATCATCATGCTAGTATGTTGTTATCCTTATGTTCATCCCTGCTTCTCATGTCAGTTAACTTTATCAGTTTACATTGATTGTAGTAGGGCTTACTCAGTCTTTTTGACTGACCTGTTTTCTTTCGCCTCTTTTCTTCCGTTTCCCCCCCTAGGTTCTCAGGGTGGGAATATTGGAGCTTAGCT
Source organism: Allium sativum (assembly GCA_030737875.1). Taxonomy (NCBI): domain Eukaryota; kingdom Viridiplantae; phylum Streptophyta; class Magnoliopsida; order Asparagales; family Amaryllidaceae; genus Allium; species Allium sativum. The sequence goes on from CM060912.1 coordinate 897,997,497, forward strand.
TGGATTTCTGATCGCTTGCTTGTGGGATTTTAGCTCATGTATGGTCTTGACATGAAGCTAGCTATGGTTATCACTTATTTTGGGGATAGTACTTATGTATTTCAGTTTTTCAGTGATGTTGTTTTTATCTAGACTTGTGTATTTGGAAAAGTTGACATTATGTTGTACCAGACTTGTTTTGAAATAGTTTGAAATCTTCCGCTGTTTTACTTATCTTATTTACTCTGTTTACATATATACATATGTTCTTGTTCTGCCTTGATATATCATTATGCATGTTTACCCGGTACAAACGCCCCTCCAAAGTCAGAAGGCTTGCAAGAGCCACCCTGGTGGAGGTGGGGTGTTACAGATATTGTACTTGGTTATGATCTATGGTTTTATGATGTAACAAACATGTTTAATTTCCGCTGCAATAAAATGAAGTTTTAGATTTCCAAGTACTATTTACTATCTGTCTTGTTGTAATTTTTCTGTTCTATATTCACTTATAACCTCCATGGAAGTTAATGCATTCCCTTCGTGAGTGACATTAATGGACGTGGGGTGTTACACTATTATTAGTTGTTACTTATGCACTGGTATTCATGGGGTGAACCCGTTCCGTGACATGCGGCGTGGTCTCGTGATTTACCATGTTTTAAATTAAAATTTTAATAACTGTTTTTAGTTCTCACACCAGTCCCATGACTGACCTGGAGTTTATTTTTTCTACCTAAACTCTGGGTTCCCATATTTTCCACATGGGCAGCTAGTAGTTTTGGTTTTGCTGATTTTCATTTACCAGGATCTTGGATCGAAACTTAAAGTTGTGTCCAAAGCATTGATAGTCTTCCGCTGTGTTAGTTTATTTGTTTTCGCTGCATTGTATTACATTAATGTAAATTTATTTCCCGCTGTATTATTTTTAATACTATGATATTCTATACTCTGATGTAACATTATTATGATGTTTGTAAAAGTCTTCTGTGTTTGTTCTGATGTGTTGTGCGCCCAAAGTTAGCATATCCACCTTTTTAGTTCGATTTAAGTCGGTTTAACGATCGATTTGGGTCAACCGAGAAGGAGGGTCATTACATATGGTACCAGAGCTTTGGTTAACTCAAATCTTTGGGGTGCAACTCGTTAGAACATAATAAAAGACTCATCAGAGATTTGATTAGTAATATCCTATGAAAGAAAACTCATTAGAGATAGGTTCAATAGTATCCTAGAATGAGAAACTCGTTAGAGATGGAGTTAGAAATGCCCTAGAAGGAGTTGAGAGTGACAAGTTTATAATTTACGTATTTGTGATTATGTATATAATCCAATCTTAGAAAATATGATTTTTGAATATATAAAAGTTATATATTTGAAAATTGAATCAACAAATTGATTGCTGGTTGTGTTGTGTGATTTTTAGTTTAACTAATAAAAATATTGGTATGATAATTAATTTAACCAATATGTAAATGAAAGGTAATCTATGCAAAATCGGATCAAATATTGAACTGAATTGAAAATTGATTGAAATTGCATATATGTACATGTGTATAAAATGAACAGGTCATAGCATGGAAGCTAAGAAGAGGAATAAAATTGTATGTCCGACAAATAGGTACATATTTACTGTATTTAACGGGGTTTGATGATTTTATCAGCCGATTGGCAAGCCACTTCGCTTTTTCTTTTTCTATTGGATTGATGAGGGTCCTATGAGGCAAGTTGCAGTTTTACCGATCAACCCGTACAAAGGAGGTTATGGCGAATTTTTTCGAAAATTTAAGGTGTTAGCCAATTTTTTAAGAAATTAGAAAATTCTTAGAAACTGAAAAGTTGAAGAATGAAAGCCAGAATGAAAGTTGAGGTGGTTAGTGAACAACTTTTAGCTTCGTTCCTTTTCGAGGACAAAAAGATTTTAAGTGAGGGAGATTGTAACAAACCGGAATTTCTGAACAAATTTAAAAATTTTATTTTAGCTATTTTAATGGTTTTTGAATATTTAAAATGATTTATTTTGAATAGTAACAATTTAAAATTTATTTAAATTGAAGTTAGAACATATAAATTTATTTTACTTATAAATAGAATTTGAATTGGCGCGGTAGTTTGAAAATTCGATTTTAAATTTCAAATGAATGTATATAATTCAATATAAATCGGATTTCAGTAAAACCAGAAACATTAGAATCTATTTAATTATATCTTTCTAATGAATGTGAAAATTTGAGATTTCAAAATATAAATTGAAAGATATGTCCAGTTTCAAAATTCAAAATAGTCGCTATGGAATTTATATATTTTTTAATATAATATATAGCCCTTAAAAATAGCCATTTTGCAAATGACCTCCGTTTTCGACGAAACCACCTTTATTGGATCCGGATGTCAAATTATAGCTAGATTCCAATTTTCGTAATTTTTGGAATTGATATGTGAGCGTGGCAAATTTAAACGTGTTTGGTCATTTTCGGTTTGAATTTAATCGACTGGAAAATGATCATTTTTCAAACTGTCTCTAAATTTGATGAAATTAGTTTTGTTAGGACCGTATCGTCAAAACATAGCTAGATTTATTTTTCTGTTATTTTTAGAGTTAGTATGTGGCCCCGGTAAATTAAAATGTACATTTGAATTCAATATATATTGATTTATATTTTAATTTAAAGAAAATCTGACCGAAATAATCAAATTGGCTTACGAAACATATCCCATTGTGTTCGGAATAGGGGAATTTTTCTAGAGGCGATAGTCATTGGGTTTAGCTTGGAGTTTGGACATTAAAATTCAAGATTTAATAGTAAATAAATTATAATATTAATATAATTTTATATATAAACCCCCACTTTTCACTAAACCCTAGTCAAACCACATTCATGGTCAAAGGAGAAAAGCAGCCACCGCTCTTGCGATTAAAGGCCGATATGCTCCCAACTTCTTCTCGATTTTTCTTCAAATCTAATTTATAAATTTCAGAACTTTCCAAAGCAAGATCGAAGAGCTCATGGAGCTCTATAAATCCGACGACTATGATCAAGTTTTATTGCATGAGCAGCTCGATTTTCAAGCTGAATGGAGTCATGTTCACAGTACATTTTAGGCGCTGGGAGGTGATCGGAGCCGCCATGGTCTTGGGCGATGGTAGACGAGGAGAAGCCTGACGTCATGATGGCGGTGGATAGTTGCCCGGTTGCGACATAGAGGCGCGTGAAGGTGCCCAAGGATGGGAACGGGTTTCGGGATATCGGCTTCAAGCCTGATGAAGAAGACGGATTGGAAAACTAACTATGGGGGTTAGAGAAAATTAGATTAATTAATTATATTTTATTATTTCAATAATGTAATTAATCTTTAGAACAACATATCTCTTTCATATGAGCTCAGAAATTCGCAAATTTATTCTCGTTGGAATCGTAAAGAAGAGCACTACATTTTAGAACTGGTTGGAGCAGAAAAGCAGAAAATGGAAAATTAGAATTTGGGGCAAATTTAATATAATGGCCTGAACTTCCCAGGTCTCCAAAGAGAATAGAAAGAACGGATTGCTTTGAGGATAAGACAAATCAGAACACAAACATAAGAACATTTCATTGCTTATTACAACAATTTACAGCAGAGTACAAGAATATACAGAGTATGAATAATTATTATACATCAAAAAAAATATCATAGATTACAAATTACAATGCAGCGGAAAATAACACAAAACACAACTAAAAGAGATACACAGATATAGAGCTTTTCGAATATCATTCCAGCTGTACCCCAGGATCCTATGAATATAAATATGCAAAACCAAAACTACTAGCTGCCCATATGGAAAATAAGGGCACCCAGAGTTTAGGTTAAAACAATAAACTCCAGGTTAGTCATGTGACTGGTGTGAGAATTAAAACCGTTATTTAAAACTTTACTTTAAAATCAGATATATCAAGGGACTACGCCGTATAACACTGAACGGGTTTCCTCCCAAGAATACTAGTGCATAGAATAAACAGCGCAATGCTTTTTGGAAAAATGAAACTATTATAAGACCTAGGTCCCATTACACAATGCAACGCAAGACAGAGTACAGGGGTTTACCTTATAATAGCCAAACATGCTTGGTACGTTTAAAACAAATCATTTTGATACTATTATAGTGTAAAGTGCATAAAACAACTTCAGATATAAATGTATCAATCATAGGCGACATGGGTACCATCTATCATGTCGCCAATACTAGGCTCTACAATCAAAATCGAAATGTCACATATTGGAAATTAGATTTCCGTCATGAGTCAAGGCCAGGGATGGCTCCTCACCGCTTCGAGACACTCTTGCAAATGTCTTAGGACTGCACACTCTGGGCAACCCCTGGATCTTCAGGACCGGTCCACTAAAAGTGCAAAAGTGGATTAGTTATATCTGAACAGACGTTTCTCGGTCCTATCGGACCCATCCATCGGCTCCGTGGAGACCGATATATCCGAGGCGCCTCGCATTCCAACAACCACATAGGTAAAAATAATATAAATGTCAGGGCTTGTAAAACGCTGACACCACCCATAGCTAGACAGAAACGTCGTGCACTCCCTGCAGTCACGATCCCGTTTTTGACTCATACCAAGGTGTGAGGCTCGCGAATTAACGCTATACACAAAGCAGTGCTATATTAAAGCTATGCTTTGATCATCAACCGCAAGACTCTGCTTTTTAACAAAAGCCTTGATCGCTGCATCTCCGCATGCCACAAAGGCAATTCTTGTCATGCGGCTGATATCTATCGATATATAACATCTGAGCTTGTACGTCTCAGAGAAGGGCATTAAGAAAGAGAATAAATTCTCCGCTGCCAAACAGATATATATTTAATAGAAATCAGTCAACACAAAATAAAATCCAATGTCAGACACACAATCCATTTACAAGTTCTTTCTGGGTCTGAACGAAACCAGAGGCACATTATTCCTCGTCCCATATGTCCAATGCAGGAGAGAGGCCCTCGCGTATCCATCGATCTCCAAGTACGTCTGGACGATCACCACTTATTACCTTGTCTTGGGTGTACAGCCTAATCAAACATCAGTAATCATCCAAACGATGTGAAGACCTCCGGTCTTCAACCACCGTCTTCATCGTCGACTTATCGTCGAATCAGTTATTCAGAATGGGTATAAACGCGGCCTTTCCAAATAACTCGCGTATATAATGAACAAGTTTTATAAAAACAGAACATATGCCTCATTCCAATTCTGAGTATTATTTTATTTAAATATTCACATTCTTAGGGAAAGGTTCCCATTAATTTTATCAAAGATAAATTCTTTTAAATTTATTCTTTAGTCTTCCTTTGGATATCATTTCAAACTATATTAAAGTTTTCCAAACTAGTCAGGATTAGCAAACCACATCGAAGTAATCATTTATTTTATTTATGAATCCCAACCTATTCATCCCATGTTGCAAAATTGGTAATACTCTATATCTAACATTACGGTGTTATCAGTAAATATTAATTACCATTCCACGTTCAAATCTAATTAAAGATTTAGCTATCGCCTGGAGTAAAATTAGTGGTACTCCATTCTCGACCATCTCCCAAATTTGATAATTTAAATTATCAATTCCCATTTCAATCTAATTAAACATTCATTAAAATCCAACTTAGTTTTAATCTTCCCAAAAATCAATATTAATGATTATTTAACTTTGGAAACACAAACATGTCGCATCGCCAATCTATACCGTACTTTTGATTTCTTCCGATATATAACCTCTGAGCTCGTACGTCTCAGAGAAGGGTGTTAAGCAAGAGAATAAATTCTACGCCACCAAGCAAATATATATTTAGCAGAGATCAACTATACAGTTCGAAATACAATGACCGACATGTAATCCAGCCTTTAACTGGGTTAAAGAACTAATGTCATTTAAAACACAGTTCACGATAAACCCAAATCACATTCCATTAATTATGGAATCTTCACGGAAAAACAAATCAATACATAATCGATATCAATTTTCGTATCCGACTAATAATATAAATGGAATAACGGCAAAGCCTTTTAAATTCCATATGTATTAACAGTCTTCCTCCACAGAAGTTCACTTCGATTATTATCAATCGAATTCCATTCAATTCCTAATTTAATATTTTAAATTGGAAAACTTTACTTTGGAAAATTCCCGTTAAATCTTAATAAAAAAAGATTTATAAATTCCAAATCACATTTCATTGTAAATCGGGTTAAAGAACGAATGTCGTTAAAAACACAGTTCACAATAAACCCAATTCACATTCCATTTTCAGTTTTAGTTTAATGTTAATTAATTGGTAATTCTTCTTTAAATATTAATTGAAATATTTATTATTTTCACACTGGGTTTAAGAACAGTGTCATTTAAAATGCAGTTCACGACAAACCCAACATCCAATTCAATATTAAATACAAGGCTCTGAATAGAAATTATATCGACCTATATTCATTAGCAAATTCTAAAATCAACAAATATCATATTGGGAATAACGCTATAAAATATATCTTCCAAATTTCCATAACTATATCCGTATTATCACGAAATCGAATATCGAAATATTCCGAAGATGATTTCAATTCAAATCCATTCCAGTTCATATATTGGAAATTCTGATTATTTTTAAAAACCCATTCTCAATCCAATTTATTTATTTAAAAATAATTGGATTTTAATTCTAGTTAATAAATAGTTCATTTTGATAAAATATATTTTTATCTTTTCAAATATGGAATTTTTCATCCCAATTCTTTCCAAATCATTTATTATGATTTTACACAAATTATTGATATTTTTAATAATTTTATCAAGGCCTGTACAGTCGATTTACATAAACGGTCATCGAACTGCACTTACAACGACCTTTTCCAAATTTGATTTGGACATAATTCCAAATCCAACCATTAGATTTCAAATCCCTTATATTCGTTGGAATTTTCTTTTTGATACGAACCCAATGGTACCAGTTTTAGGAGAATCCGATGGTCGGATCTCCCGCAATCTCCATTCGAAGTCAATTGTCGAAATTCGCGAACTACCGTGGCGTGACGTGTTCTATTAAGGCCATTAAATATATATATTATATATATTTCATTGATTTCCATTTAAAACGTATTTTATAAATCGTTTTAAATTCGTTTTCAAAACGATTTCAACTTCATATTCAATTTCTAATCAAAATTGAATATTCTATATTGTCGATATATAAATGATAATATTTTCAAAACAGTTGATTTTGAAATCACTACCTTTTCGATTTTCATTATAAAAATGAATAAAATCGATATAAATATCGTTCACGTCAAAATGGCGTTAATCTAATCAACACGGCTTTATATTTTTTTAATATTTTCCGTCCATCCCAAATCGGACATCAAAATCAGATTTTGATCTTTTACTGAATATTATTTTAAAAAATTCATTTCTTCTGAACTGGAATCAGACACAGTCAATTACCATATAATGTTATTTATGTGGATTTCATACAACACATGTACACAAACACAGTCAACCATCATCCAGAGTGACACTGCATAAGCATTAAATGTAAATATTCAACGCTTACACAGCTTGTCAACCAATCGATTGACATACAACTAAGTATTGGGATTAGTGTATGTCCAATATCATCCCAATACCCGTGTGGGGTTTCAACCAACAAATACTGAATATTATTTGTGCAGTTGGGCGATGTGTAAAATTAATCGTCCCAATCAATATCAGTCAAATGTGTGTACATAAACAAATCGTCTGATTTGTTTATGAATATTTATTTTAGTCATATACGCATTAAAAATTATATTTTTAACTATAAAATATTTTTTTCAATACATGAATATTTTATTCAGTCCATTTCACATCACAAATAATTTCCACAACACAATCAAACAAACAAACAAGTCGTCCATGGTCTGTGAACGATGAGTGTCGGGTGCTGCTAAGCACCGTCTGCATCCTAGTATATATTTTAACTAGAAAATAAAATTAAAGTGAGAAGTTCTAACCTTTGGTTTTCACCTTTGGTTTCCACTCCTCCATTTTGTATTTCTGAACGGTTCGGATTTGCCTAAAATTCCAATGCGATCTTTTCTCGCTGTTCATAGTAAAAATCGCATATGTTTTATTTAAAAAATCACATTTTTATAATGGCACTTCATATATAAAAATCAAATATTTTTACATGCGTCTTTCTATATAAAAATGATATTTTTATATCTCTACTTTTATATAAAGATCGAATTTTTATTTCGCTACAACATATATAAAAATCGCATTTTTATATTGTTATCCCTATAATGAAAACCATATTTTATAATGACACTTCATTATAAAACCTCAACCTTATATTTTAAAAAATCACTACTTTATATTTTCAAAAATTGCTTCTTTTCAAAAAACACTTCTTTTCATATTAAAGAATTCATATTTTCCTAAACAAAGAAATCATATTTCTTTAACAAACAAAAATCAAATCTTTAAACAAACAAAAATCTCATATTTAAACAATTAAAAATCTAATCTTTAATCAATTAAAAATCTAATCTTTCTAGTTCAAAAATCTTATCTTTTTAATGTATAAAAATAAATCAAATCTTTTTAATGTATAAAAATAGAAAAAATCATAATCAATAGGAGGATTAAAAACTCACAACGGAGGGGGAGGATTTGCTGATTGATTTGGAGAAGGGGGGTCACGGTTGCTCGCGGTGTCGGAGGCGGAGCCAATGGGTGCGGCTCTAATCACTGGTGGTGCTCGCTGAGGCTGGGGGTGGTTGGCGTCGCAGGGGGTAGCGCACGTGGGTGGTGCGCTAGTGGCTGAGGCGGCTCCGGTGGGTTCGTGGTTCTAGGGTTTCGCGATGGGGGTTTGGGCTCGTGCGCGATTGGGGAACGAAGTGAATGAGATGAAGAGGAAGGAGGCGATGGAGGGGGTGGCCAGGGGATCGGAGCGCCGGGGTTGCAGCGGTGGGTGGTTAGAGAACGACGGGATCGATCATCGGTTTTTTTTGGGTCAACGGGTGAGGGAGAGAGTGCATTTGGGGGAGAGGGGTTCTATATAAAAATATTTTTTTTTATTTTAATTCAAGTCTAAAAAGTAACATTTTCGTTCGAACTCTAAATTGAACCCAAGGACTGTCATCCATAGCTAACTACTCCCATTCCAAACACAATGGGACATGCCCTGTAAGCCAATTCGTCGGTTACGATTGGTTTTCGTTAAAATTACAATATAAATCATTATATATTCAATGTAAGCGTACATTTCAATTTATTGGGGCCACATACGGACTCCAAAAATTCCAAAAAAATAAATCTAGCTATGTTTAGACGATACGATCCTAACAAAACTAATTTCGTTGAATTTGGAGAACGTTAAAAAAACGGCGATTTTCTAGTCGATTAAATTCAAACTGAAACTACCAAACACGTTTAAATTCACCACGCTCACATATTAATTCCAAAAATTATGAAAATTGGAATCAAGTAATAATTTGACATTCCAGATACAACAAAAGTGGTCTCGTCGAAAACGGAGGTCATTTGCAAAATCACTATTTTTAAGGGCTGTATTTCCATAGCGACTATTCTGAAGTTTCAACTGGGCATAACTTCTTGGTCCTGCTATGAAATTTGGATTTTTTGGATTCCTTGGAAAGATATTTTCAAATAGATTCTAATATTTTTGTTTTCCCTAAAATCCGGTTTATTTTGAATCATGTACATTCGTTTGAAATTTGAAGTCGAATTTTCAAATTATCGCGCCATTTTCTGTTCATTTTATAATTAAAATAAATACTTATATTCTAACTTCGATTTAAATAAACATATACGTTCTAATTTTATTCAAAATAAATTTCTAGTCGTTATTATTTGAAATAAATCATTTTAAAAATTCAAAATTCATTAAAATTGCTAAAATAAAATTTTTAAATTGGTTTTGATTTTCCGGGTTGTTGCATCTAAACCCGAACGGTACTGAAATCATCCACAAAAGAATGGCTTAGTGGAAACCAATGTGAGAACGCTCTCACTCAAACTATTTTCATTCTGTTATTATATAAAAGGTTGTAAATGGGGCTTAGTAGCTCCTGTCACTACTTTTCTGTTAAACCATGGATGATTTGATTGATTGTATCGTGTTGTGATTGTGATGATTAAAATATATGTGCATTGTATAAAATATATATGTGTTGTGTAAAATATATATGCGATGTGAAAAATATAATTGCAATGTGAAAAAAAAATGCGATGTGAAAAATATATATACAATGTGAAAAAAATATATGCGTTGTGCAAAATATATATGCGTTGTATAAAATATATATGCGATGTGAAAAATATATATGCGATATGAAAAATATATATGCATTGAACGAAATATATATATGCACTATATAAAATTGGCATGTAATAAAATAATTATTGGATCATGAAAAATATAATTTTTAACGTATATATGGAATGAAAGAAATTGGCATGTAATGAAATAATTATTGGATCGTTGAAAGTATAATTTTTAACGTATATATGGAAAGAATAAAATTGTCATATAATGGAATATTCAATTTTGATTTAAAATTTGAAATGGAAGTTGGAATTGTTTTTAAAATGAATTTAAAATGTTTTACAAAATACGTTTTAAATGAAAATCAACGAAATATATTATATATATAATTAAATGATTTGAATAGAACGCGCTGCGCAGCGGCCGTATGCAAATTTCAACCATTAACTTCAAATTGATGTAACGAGAGATCCGACCGTCGGATTCTCCTAAAACTGGAACCATTGGGTTCGTATTGAAAAGATCATTCAAATGATTATAAGAGATCTGAAATCCAATGGTTGGATTTGGAATAATGTCCAAATCAATTTCAGAAAAGGTCGCTATGAATGTAGTTTGGTGGTTGTTATTGGAAACCGACTACAAGGGCCTTGATAAAATTACTAAAAATATGGAAAAACTGTGTAAAATCGTAATAAATGATTTGGAAAGATTTTGGATGAAAAAAATCTAAGTTTGAAAAGATAAAAAAATATTTTATCAAAATGAACTAGTTATAACTAGAATAATAATCCAATGTTTTTAAATAAATAAATTGGATTTGAAAATGGTTTTAATAAAACCAGAATTTCCCAACGTATGAATTGGAATGGATTTGAATGGGAATAATTTTCGGAATATTTTGATATTGGATTCCGTGATTATATGGGTATTGTTGAGGAATTTAGAAGATATAGATATCGTTATTCCCAATACGATACCTGTTGGTCTCAGAAGCTGATGTTGAATATAAGCAGGTATTATTCCTATTCAGAGCATTATATTTAATATCAAATTGGATTTTGGGGTTTATAGTGAACGATGTTTAAATAACATGAGTTCTTTAACCCAATTAATAGTGAAGAATATGATTTTGGAATTCATAATCTTTTAAATAAGATTAATGGAATTTTCCAAAGTAAAGTTTTCTAATTTCATACATTAAATTGGAAGTGAATGGAATTCGATTTGGTAATAGTCGAGATGAGCTTCAATGAATGAAGACCGTTACTATTTATGGAATTTGAAAGGCCTTGCTATCATTCCACTTATAGTATTAGTTTGATATGGAAATTTATATCCATTATATACTGTTATGATTTCCGTGAAGATTCCATTTTGACGGAAGTTGATTTTGGATTTATCATGAATTGTGTTTTAAATAACATTTGTTCTTTAACCCAAGTAAAGGCAGGATTAACTTCCTAGAAAATTAGGAAATCATTAGGTAATGATTTGTGAAATTAAAACTGAACTAGAGTTTTAATGAATCTTTAATTAGATGTGAAGGAATGAATGGTAATAAATTTATCAAAACATGAGGCATGGTATAAACCAAATATACTTGGTTGTTGATATTGATTGTGATTGATTGATTGTTTGGATTGTGCTCGACTAGTTTATGAGCAAAATATGCTTTTACATTTAGATATTGGGTTGGGTAGAAATATTTGTATGCCAACGTCTTGTGAAACACTTCACGATTTGACTACGAGATGTTTAGCGATGTGGTTGAGTTCATTTAAAATTTAATGAATGATTTTTAAATGATATTTTTCGTAAGTGAAAAGAAATGTTTTCCTGATTTTGGATAGAGAATGTTTTATAATACTGTTTTATAAAACAGAATGGATTTCGAGGGTTAAACTCGATGATTTCGAAATGATTTTGAAAAGTATTATGTGTTTGACATTGGGGTTCAACACATAACCGATTAGTTGTTATTGATGATGTATCTGTTTGGTAGCGGAGAATTTATTCTCTTGCTTAACACTCTTCTTTGAGACGTATGAGCTCAAATGTAATTAATAGTGACTGATAATATATGTGAATTGCTAGTGTAACGTACTATATTTTGGAAAGTACTTGTGATTGTTATGTTGTGAAATGATTTTCCCTACTTCGGGATATGAAATGGTTTAGTATGTGGCTAAAGATTCAGGTAACCCTGAGAACAAAAAGTATGGGTGAGAGAGACCCAGGGTCTTAATTGGTGAGTGGCCAGTGTAGCCTGCTCCGTAGTGGGAGGTGCACGTATATATATCGAGTTGGTAAGGTACGTACCCTTTGCCTTGTCGACGGGGAGTGCGATATTTGGTTGCATACTTGTTTGTATGCATTGTGATGCTTTGGAATTCATATTTCCAAAGATTTTGGTTTGAGATACCGAAGCGATATCTACTTTGATATAAAGCTAGATATATATTTCAAATGATTTGAAATAATAATTAGGGAAGTAAAGTCCAAAGGAATAATTTCTGTAAAGAAAATTGGATTTGGAAAAAAAATCTAAATTTGGGGTCAAGCCCAAATGGGTAGATTCAGGGATTGCATGTTTTATGATGCATTATAAATCCATATGACTATTATTAGTTGTTGCTTATGCACTGGTATTCGTGGGGCGAACCCGTTTTGTGACATGCGGCATGGTCCCGTGATTTACCATGTTTTAAATTAAAGATTTAATAACTGTTTTTAGTTCTCACCCCAGTCCTATGACTGACCTGGAGTTTATTGTTTCTACCTAAACTCTGGGTGCCCATATTTTCCACACGGGCAGCTAGTAGTTTTGGTTTTGCAGATTTTCATTTATTAGTATTTTGGATCGAAGCTTAAAGTTGTGTCCAGAGCATTAATAGTCTTCCGTTGTGTCAGTTTATTTGTTTCCGCTGCATTGTATTACATTTATTGTAAATTTATTTTCCGCTGTATTATTTTCGATACTCTGATATTCTATACTCTGATGTAACATTATTATGATGTTTATAAAAGTCTTCTGTGTTTGTTATGATGTGTTGTGCACCCAAAGTTAGTGTATCCACCTTTTTGGTTCGATTTAAGTCGGTTTAACGATCGATTTGGGTCGACCGAGAGGGAGGGTTGTTACATATGGTATCAGAGCTTTGTTCAACTCAAATCTTTGGGGTGCAACTCGTTAGAACAGAATAAAATACTCATCAGAGATTGGATTAGTAATTTCCTATGAAAGAAAACTCATTAGAGATTGGATCAGTAGTATCCTAGAATGAGAAACTCGTTAGAGATGGGGTTAGAAATGCCCTAGAATGAGTTGAGAGTGACAAGTGTATAACTAACGTATTTGTGATTATATATACAATCCAATCGTAGGAAATACGATTTTTGAATATATAAAAGTTATATATTTGAAAATTTAATCAACAAATTGATTGATGGTTATGTTGTGTGATTATTAGTTTAACTAATAAAAATATTGGTATGATAATTAATTTAACCAATATGTGAATGAAAGGTAATCTAAGCCAAATCGGATCAAATACTGAACTAAATTGAAAATTGATAGAAATTGCATATATGTACATGTGTATATAATGAACAGGTCATAGCATGGAAGCTAAGAAGTGGAATAAAATTGTATGCCCGGCAAATAGGTACATATTTACTGTATTTATTGGGGTTTGATGATTTTATGAGCCGCTGGGCTTTTTCTTTTTCTTTTGGATTGATGAGGGCCCTGTGAGGCAAGTTGTGGTTTTATCGATCAACCCGTACAAAGGAGGTTATGGCGAAATTTTTCGAAAATTTAAGGTGTTAGCCAAATTTTTGAGAAATTAGAAAATTCTTAGAAACTAAAAAGTTGAAGAATGAAAGCCAGAATGAAAGTTGAGTTGGTTAGTTATACAACTTTCAGCTCCGTTCCTTTTCAAGGACGAAAAGATTTTAAGTGGAGGAGATTGTAACAACCCGGAATTTCTGAACTAATTTAAAATTTTTATTTTAGCTATTTTAATGGATTTTGAATATTTAAAATGATTTATTTTGAATAGTAACGATTTAAAATTTGTTTAAATCGAAGTTAGAATGTATAAATAGAATTTGAATTGGCGTGGTGGTTTGAAAATTCGATTTTAAAGTTCAAATGAATGTATATAATTCAATATAAATCGGATTTCAGTAAAACCAGAAATATTAGAATCTGTTTAATTATATCTTTCTAATGAATGTGAAAAATTGAGATTTCAAAATATAAATTAAAAGCTATGTCCAATTTAAAATTCAAAATAGTCGCTATGGAACTTATATATATTTTAATATAATATATACCCCTTAAAAATAGCCATTTTGCAAACGACCTCCGTTTTCGACGAAACCACTTTTATTGGATCTGGAATGTCAAATTATAATTAGATTCCAATTTTCGTAATTTTTGGAAATAATATGTGAGCGTGGAAAATTTAAACGTGTTTTGTCATTTTCAGTTTGAATTTAATCGACTGGAAAATGACCATTTTTCAAACTGTCTCTAAATTTGATGAAATTAGTTTTGTTTGGAACGTATCGTCAAGACATAGCTAGATTTATTTTTCTGTAATTTTTGGAGCTTGTATGTGGCCCTGGTAAATTACAATGTACATTCGAATTCAATATATATTGATTCATATTTTAATTTAAAGAAAAACTGACCGAAACAGTCGAATTGGCATACGAAACATATCCCACTGTGTCCGTAATAGGGGTATTTTTCTAGAGGCAACAGTCATTGGGTTTAGTTTGGAGTTGGACATTAAAATTCAAGACTTAATAGTAAATAAATTAAAATATTAATATAATTTTATATATAAACCCCCACTTTTCACTAAACCCTAGTCAAACCACGTTCACGGTCAAAGGGGAAAAGCAGCCACCGCTCTTGCGATTAAAGGCCGATATGCTCCCAACTTCTTCTCGATTTTTCTTCAAATCTAATCTATAAATTTCAAAACTTTCTAAAGGAAGATCGAAGAGCTTATGGAGCTCTATAAATCCAACGGATATGATCAAGTTTTATTGCATGAGCAGCTCGATTTTCAAGCTGAATGGAGTCACGTTCGTAGTCCTTTTTAGGCGCTGGGAGGTGATCGGAGCCGCCATGGTCGTGGGCGATGGTAGAGGAGGAGAAGCCTGACATCGTGATGGCGGTGGATAGTTGTCCAGCTGCGAGATGTTGGCACGTGAAGGTGCCCTAGGATGGGAGCGAGTTTCTGGATATCGGCTTTAAGCCTGATGAAGAATACGAATTGAAAAAGTAATTAGGAGGGTTAGAAAAAATTAGATTAATTAATTATATTTTATTATTTCAATAATGTAATTAGTCTTTAGAACATCGTATCTCTTTCATACGAGCTCAGAAATTCACAAATACAGTCTCGTTGGAATCATAAAGAAGAGCACTACATTTTAGAATTGGTTGGAGCAAAAAAGGAGAAAATTAGAATTTAGGGCAAACTTAAACTCGAACGGTACTGAAATCATCCACAAAAGAATGGCGGAGTGGAAACCAATGTGAGAACGCTCTCACTCAAACTATTTTCATTATGTTATTATACAAAAGGTTGTAAATGGGGATTAGTAGCTCCTTTCACTACTTTTCTATTTAACCATGGATGATTTGATTGATTGTATTATGTTGTAATTGTGATGATTAAAATATATGTGTATTGTATAAAATATGTATGCATTGTGTAAAATATATATGCGATGTGAAATATATATATATATATATATATATATATATATATATGCGATGTCAAAAATACATATACGATGTGAAAAATTTATATATGCATTGTATAAAATATATATGCGTTGTATAAAATATATATGCGATGTAAAAAAAAAATATGCGATGTGAAAAAAATATATGCGTTGAATGAAATATATATATATGCACTGTATAAAATTGGCATGTAATAAAATAATTATTGGATCGTGAAAAATATAATTTTTAAGGTATATATGGAATGAATGAAATTGGAATGTAATGAAATAATTATTGGATTGTTAAAAGTATAATTTTTAACGTGTATATGGAATGAATAAAATTGTCATATAATGGAATATTCAATTACGATTTAAAAATTTAAACGGAAGTTGGAATTATTTTTAAAATGAATTTAAAACATTTTAAAAAATACGTTTTAAATGGAAATCGACGAAATATATTATATATATAATTAAATGGTTTGAATAGAGCGCGCAGCGCAGCGGCCATTCGCGAATTTCAACCACTAACTACAAATTGATGTAACGGGGGATCCGACCGTCGGATTCTCCTAAAACTGGAACCATTGGGTTCGTATCGAAAAAAGCTTTCCAATTATTATAAGAGATTTGAAATCCAACGGTTGGATTCGGAATTATGTCCAAATCAATTTCAGAAAAGGTCGCTATGAATGCAGTTCGGTGGCCGTTATTGGAAACCAACTATAAGGGCATTAACAAAATTACTAAAAATATGGAAAAATTGAGTAAAATCATAATAAAAGATTTGGAAAGATTTTGGATGAAAAAAATCCAAGTTTGAAAAGATAAAAATATATTTTTATCGAAGTGAACTAGTTATGAACTAGAATAATAATCCAATGTTTTTAAATAAATAAATTGGATTTGAAAATGGTTTTAATAAAACCAGAATTTTCCAACGTATGAATTGGAATGGATTTGAATGGGAATAATCTTTGGAATATTTTTGATATTGGATTCCGTGATTATATGGATATTGTTGAGGAATTTTGGAAGATATAGATATTGTTATTCCGAATACGATACCTATTAGTCTCAGAAGATGATGTTGAATATAAGCTAATATTATTTCTATTCAAAGCCTTATATTTAATATCAGATTGGATTTGGGGTTTATAATGAACGATGTTTTAAATAACGTGAGTTCTTTAACCCAATTAACAGTGAAGAATATGATTTGGAATTTATAATCTTTTAAATAAGATTAATGGAAATTTCCCAAAGTGAAGTTTTCCAATTTCATACATTAAATTGGAAGTGAATGGAATTTGATTTGGTAATAGTCGAGATAAGCTTCTGTGAATGAAGACCATTACTATTTATGGAATTTAAAAGGCCTTGCCGCTATTCCACTTATAGTATTAGTTCGATACGATAATTTATATCGATTATATACTGTTATGATTTCCGTGAAGATTCCATTTTGACGGAAGATGATTTTGGGTTTATCGTGAATTGTGTTTTAAATAACATTTGTTCTATAACCCGAGTAAAGGCAGGATTAACTTTCTAGAAAATTGAGAAATCATTAACTAATGATTTGTGAAATTAAAACTGAACTAAAGTTTTAATGAATCTTTAATTAGATGTGAAGGAATGAATGGTAATAAATTTATCAAAACATGAGGTGTGGTATAAACCAAATATACTTTGTTGTTGATATTGATTGTGATTGATTGATTGTTTGGATTGTGCTCGACCAGTTGATGAGCAAAATATGCTTTTACATTTAGTATTGGGTTGGGTAGAAATATTTGTATGCCAACGTCTTGGAAACACTTCACAATTTGACTATGAGATGTTTAGCGATATGGTTGAGTTCATTTCAAATTCAACGAATGATTTTTAAATGATATTTTATTTAAGTGAAAAGAAATGTTTTCCCGATTTTGGACAGGGAATGTTTTATAAAACTGATTTATAAAACAAAAAGGATTTCGAGGGTTAACTCGATGATTACGAAATAATTTCGAAAAGTATTATGTGTTTGTCATTGTGGTTCAACACATAACCGATTCGTTGCTATTGATGATGTAACTGTTTGGTAGCGGAGAATTTATTCTCTTGCTTAACACCCTTCTTTGAGACGTACGTGCCCAAAGGTTATGTGATTAATAGAGACTGATCATATATGCGAATTGCTAGTGTAAAGTACTATATTTTGGAAAGTACTTGTGATTGTTATGTTGTGAAATGATTTTCCCTACTTCGGGATATGAAATGGTTTAATATGTGGCTAAAGATTCAGGTAGCCCTGAGGACTAAAAGTATGGGTGAGAGAGACTCAGGGCCTTAATTGGCGAGTGGTCAGTGTAGCCTGCTCCATAATAGGAGGTGCACATATATATCGAGTTGGTAAGCTACGTACCTTTTGCTTTGTCAACAGGGAGTGCGATATTTGTTTGCATACTGTTTATATGCATTGTGATGTTTTGGAATTCATATTTCCAAAGATTTTGGTTTAAGATCCCGAAGTGAAATCTACTTTGATATAAAGCTAGATATGTATTTCAAATGATTTGAAATAAGAATTAGGGAAATAAAATCCAAAGGAATAATTTCTGTAAAGATAATTGGATTTGGAAAACAAATCTAAATATGGGGTCAAGCCTAAATGGGTGGATTGAGGAATTGCATGTTGTATAATGCATTATAGATCCATGTAACTATTATTGGTTGTTGCTTATGCACTGGTATTCGTGGGGTGAACCCGTTCCGTGACATGCGGTGTGGTCCCGTGATTTACCATATTTTAAATTAAAGATTTAATAACTGTTTTTAGTTCTCACACCAGTCTCATGATTGACCTGGAGTTTATTGTTTCTACCTAAACTCTGGGTGCCCATATTTTCCACACGGGCAGCTAGTAGCTTTGGTTTTGCAGATTTTCATTTACAAGGATTTTGGTTCGAAGCTTAAAGCTATGTCCAGAGTATTGATAGTCTTCCGCTGTGTTAGTTTATTTGTTTCCGCTGCATTGTATTACATTTATTGTAAATTTATTTATCGCTGTATTATTTTCGATACTCTTATATTCTATACTCTGATGTAACATTATTATGATGTTTATAAAAGTCTTCTTTGTTTGTTCTGATGTGTTGTGCGCCCAAAGTCAGCATATCCGCCTTTTTGGTTCGATTTAAGTCGGTTTAACGATCGATTTGGGTCGACCGAGAAGGAGGGTCTTTACATATGGTATCAGAGCTTTGGTTAACTCAAATCTTGGGGTGCAACTCGTTAGAACAGAATAAAAGACCCATCAGAGATTGGATTAGTAATATCCTGTGAAAGAAAACTCATTAGAGATAGGATCAGTAGTATACTAGAATGAGAAACTCGTTAGAGATGGGGTTAGAAATGCCTGAGAATGAGTTGATAGTGACAAGTTTATAATTTACGTATTTATGATTATATATATAATCCAATCTTAGAAAATATGATTTTTGAATATATAAAAGTTATATATTTGAAAATTTAATCAACAGATTGATTGCTGGTTGTGTTGTGTGAATCTTAGTTTAACTAATAAAAATATTGGTAAATTAGGCTCACATCCCTAAAACATTTCAAAATTCACGCCACATGCACCCTAAAGATTTTTGTAAATCTGGTCCCTAAAAATGAGCTACCGCTTCTCCTTTTTTGGTCCTTTCTTCCTCCCTCTTTTCCCCTTCGCCTTTTCCCATTTTGCACCAAAGAAATGCGCTCATGCATTAAAAAATATATTCTAAAATTTGAAAATAATCCTAGGAGCCCACGCAAATTGAAGAAAAACAGTTGTATACTTCTGTGCAACTATTGCTTATAGTAGCATACATGTATGCATATATTCATATAGTATATCTATGTTGAAAATCTGGACCAATATACGCATACATGTATGCAACTATTAGCAAATAACTGCATACATGTATGCATACAAAGTTGAACTGAGATTCACGTGTAACGAAAAGTTGCATACATGAATGCAACTATTCTGTATATATGCATGCATGTGTGCATCAAATTTAAGAGGATGACGGCTTGTGAATATACGCATGAATGCACGCATTTATTCTATACAAGAGCATAAATGTGTGCAACAATGTCGGAAAATGGCGAATTCTTGAAAAAAACAGGTCAAATTTGAATATATGCATAAAAGGATGCATGTAATGCACTTTAGCTGCATACATATATGCATTTATGCTGTAGTTTGGGCGCAACACTGAAATATAAGCATGAATGTATGCAACTATTTAGGAATAGGTGCATCTTTTGATGCAAAAAACTTGTTGTTTCGCTGTTTTTGTGTATTTTTGGGTTTTGACGTGGTTTTCGAGTGTTTTAAAACCTAAATTTTTTGGTGTGTACGTATTTTATTTAATAATGAATTTTCGTGATTTTTTTAATTTTTTAAATGAATTTTCAAAAAATAGGGACCTAATTTATAATAAGTTTAGCACTGGATGTGAGCCTAATTTTAAAACTTAATAGGGACCGGTTGTTTGCTCCAAATTTAGGACCAAACACCAAAGGTGTAAAGCTACACTTCACCGATTCAGTAAGAATATGGAACCGCATCGCAAAATAAACGGATAAAAGCAAGTAAGAACACAAAGGAAATTTTTATAGTGGTTCGATTCAATACGAATCTACATCCACTTTTAATCAATTCTCATTATGATATTCAAGCTTACAACAAATGAATTTTCTCTTATTACAATCATTTCTCTCTTTTAACTCTATTTATGATCTAACTTCTCTTAAATTTGGTGAAGAAAAGGGAAGAAATTTAGTTTTGTAATGAATCTTCAACCATTTGTGTGCTTTGATCCTTTCTCATGATCATCATAGATGTCATAGTGGATTAGCATTTGATTTAGGCTTTGGAGAGTATTAGAGAAGGTATGAAATTGCTTGAGAGATTTATTGTATAGCTTGAATGAGATTGAAGGTGCTTAGATTCAATTGTAGGAAGCTCTCATGATCTTTGACTTGGATTTGATCTTCATGAAGTTAGAAAAGTGTTGATGAATTCATAGAAGCCATTAGAGAAGTTGTAGATGAGCTTTGAATTTGACGGAGTCTCCTTGTAGGAATGAATTTTTCGATCCCCCCGCCTAAGTGAATTATGAGGGGTATTTATAGGTGATTCTAGCCCAGGTGGCAATTCTGTAATTATGCAGAAAAACGCCATGGTTCATTTCGCCGCCGACATGATTCGGACTTCCGCCATAACTCATATCGCCAACGACATGACTCATGTCGCATGGCGGGTTAACTCTTGGCGTTTTGTTCTTACGACACGATATGACTCTCCTTGGCATGATTCATATCGTTCGGATGATAACTGTTGATAACCTGGTAAAAGATGGATGCGGCATGAGTAGGTCATGACATGGTTCGCTACGATATGACTTATCTTGTTCGGGTGACCCGATATTTGTTGGAATCGACATGAGTAGGGCGCGACATGACTCATGTCGTTCGATCCAATGCTTCCTAGCGCTCTGAGCTTATAGCACGTCATGGTGTCGTGTCGTATGACGACTTGACTTCTCTCTGATGCTATAGGGGGAGCACGACATGGAAGGGCACGACATGACTTCAAAATGAGTTAACTCATATTGAACGTCACAGACCACAACGGTATAGCTCTTGCTTTAACCTTTAGAGTCTCAATTGCATGGTCTTTATTATACGAACCAGGGGTGTTATAATGACTTGCGACATGGAGAGCACTCCGTTATGATATTAGAATGGCATGATTGATGGATGGTTTAATCTTTTGTACGACATGAAGCAGGTATGACACAACTTGGAAACGACTTAACCTTCCGGGATTACTTTGACGAACTATGACATGATTCAGAAGAGTCTTGATTACGACATGGAGATACATGACTTAGTTTTATAACTCGATACGGATAATGACGACCTGACTGATGTGCTGAAGGTGGCATGGTTCCTTCCTTTCTTTACGACATGGCCTCAGAGCGACTTGGCATTTACTCATCAAACCCTACGACTTAACAAATAACAGCATGACTTTGACGACATATTGAACACATATTTTTATGGGTTAACATTTTCCCCTCGAAGTCCATGTTATTAGAAATAGCGTGGGCTTCGAATCCTTATATTTTATGACGCCTTTTCCGTGTATTTTAATTAAGTCGTTAGGCATCCTTGGATTTATGTCGTGAGTTAACACCATGTCGAGACTTGCTATAGCTTCTTCTTTTTTATGTCGCTGGAGACCCTCTTAAGTCGTTTTGGGCTTTAATTTGAACTGACCTCGGCCCAGTCATGTTGCACCCCTTATATTACCTCTAACCTGAGCATCCATTCCTATTCCTCTTTTTATTCTAAAGCTTCATCTCGTTAATGGCGGATTAGACCAGAGAGATACCTCCGCCTTCCTCATAAACGACTTATCCAACCAAGCCGACACCTTTGTTCAAGCCATCGTGACCAGATTCCGACCGACTTCGACAAGCTCCATCGATCCAGTTCAAAACCTAAGTCTCGATTTTGAAGAATCCTTCCTTCGCCGACCATTCAGAAATTATTGCAAGTAATTTTTAGCTTAAAATTTTACTTTTTCTTTCTTTTTTATTTGAATGCTAGGACTTGTATAGAATCCGAGGGTTTTCGCTTACTTTTGGTAAAGCAATGATTTCATGAATCGATTTTTGACTATCTTGTGTTATTAAGATGCTTGTGAATCAAAAATAAGTTGAATCAGAATGAGTTTATTTGTGTATGAGTGCTCTGAAGTTCCTTGATCTTCTTTGACTCTCGGTTTTTATGCAATACGCATGATTTAAGTCTTATGTCATTCCAGCGGCATGAGTTTCAAACCGCGCTCGAGCGACATAACTATAATGCCATAAAATGTCTTGTTTTGGTCTTTGATACATTGATGACCGTATGGATTGTCTTTGAATATCACTGCACATCAGTTGCTTGCTGAAATGCCTACACCATGAACCTCTGTTGTTTTATCATAGCCATTATACATCTGTTTTTGTGTTGATCCAAGGTAGGTTATAAACTTGTATAAGTGACCACTTTGATCCCAAATCGCATGAATTGATGAGACTCCTAAACTGTCAAGGAAATTCGTGTCGGAGACCGACAAGAGTCTCTAGCCATAGGTCGATATGAGTGTCAAGTTGTGATAACGACTTGAGCTGTAGGTCGTAAGACACAAGTGCGGTATAAACCTTAACTTATGATAATGTTCAAACATTCCTTTTTAATGCTAGGGCCTTTGTGTCAATATTGAGTTGCTTTCAAAATTCGAAGTTGCAAACTAACATGGAGTCGCGGACCTTCGTGGTTCTTAGGTTGTGGATTGACATGAGATTCAAGTCATGGATTAATATGAGGTTCAAGTCGTAGATCAATATGAGGTTCAAGTCGTAGATTGACACGAGTTTCAGGTCATGGATCGGTATGGGTGCTATGTCGTGAACCGACATAAGCCTCATACTGTGAACCGACACGAGCCTTGTGTTGTGAACCAAAATGAGCCTCATGCTATGAACTGACATGAGCCTCATGTCATGAACCGCAATGGATTCCAAGTCGTGGTAGCGACATGAGCGAACCGACATGTTGTTGCTACGGCATGAACAATTACATCATAACGACTTAATTCTACTGCCAACAAACACCTTGCCACGGTGTTTGTCTCCTTTGTTTCAATGTTTTGATGTGTTTTCATACTATTATTCTTTAATTTTTACTACTAGAAAATTGAAATGTATTCAAGTATATCTGTGTAGAATGACTACTGAAAAGCAAATTCTTTCTCAAAGTAAAGAGACTTCCTCGGCACAAGCCAATCCTTTTTTAAACAAGGTTTATGAGACTGAAACAGCTACAACCTCTTGCCAATTTTCTGCCCTCCTTCCTTCGGACCTTCACCCGATTAAAGCTAGGGATCAAGAGAGACAGTCTACCACCCTAACTCAGGAGCAATATGAACTATTGTGTGGTCAATACGGAATTCCTCTTACGGATGCGATATTACCAAAAGATGGCGTATTTGCTGACGACCCACTTGCTGGATATGTTGTCGTAAGAAAACAAATGCTTGCAGCTGGTGCTAATCCCCCGTTTAATCCTTTTTTAGGGCGAATCCTAAACCATCTAGGCATCGCTCCTTTCCAACTCCATCCTAATGGCTACACGGTTCTACTGGGCCATTATGTTCATGGATACGACAAAGCAGGAGCCTTCTTTCCAGGAACTTCGTTACTTGTGCTCTTTCAAGAGTAGGAAGGACACCCCCTCTATTATGCATGTTGAAGGTGCCAGAAATTGGAAGCTAGTTCTCGAATTATCGGACAGTGTTTCAGGATTTTTAAACCAATTTTTCTTTGTTAGATGCCCCGAACCATTTCTAGGGCAGTGGACAGATGGAGGTACGCGTAGTTTACTAAGCGGCTCTGACTTTATTTTCTTTTGAGTTACACATTCTTACATTATTTCTTTCAAAATGTAGTACTTCCTACCCTGATTAAGGACAACAAAGCATCCTCTTCTCTTAAAGCCACATACGAAACACTGAAAGCTATTGACGAGGCTAAGAGAAGTAGAATACTTTTAATTACTGAAAATACTCTTCGCCAATATGAGCTACTTCACCCTTTGAGGAAGTTTTTATGAAAGGTTGGACCTTCCACTCCAAAACCTAACCCTGCAGAGTCGAACGTCAGCTGTTCTGATGACAGAAAGGTAACTCATGCTGATGAAAATCCTATTATTGACCCTTCTTTGAAAAGATGTTCAGAGCCTACCAGTGGAAGAATGTTGCCCTTGTCAACGACTTCGAATAAGGATGAGGATTCTAACCGTCATAGGGGCAAGGATCCTATAACATCGGCTGAGTTGACTGAGAAAGAGAACACTTCCCCGCATCCTGAGCCAGAATCAGATTCCGAACAGGTTAAGGGAGATAATAGGGAAGTGAATCCTTCTAAATTCGAGCACAGGACTAAATACGATGGGGAAGATGTAATCGCATTAGAAACTAATCCAAATTTTGAGACTATAACTGGAGATTCCCCTATTGAAAATGCAGCTAAGGAAGATTTTGCAGGTACATTTGACAATTTGAGTGATCTCAACTCCGCTACATATCTTAGTCAGGATGGTGCAGTTACTCAAGCTCTTGATCCTCAAACCATAGAAACCGAACTTAGAGACGCAGCCTCCACTGAGTCAGAAAAGCATCTTAAATCTTTAGGCATCCCCTTAGACCTAGGGGCTACGACCGGTCTGTTAATAACAGTACCCTTCTAAAAAAATTCATCTTGTTCATTCCAATTCTTTTTTTGTATTTTTATCTTGCTTTAATATCTTTAGATTCTTTGTAGTTTTAAGTATCAGAAACTCATTCATGACTAATTTCAGGTCTAGACATGCACGAGAGATGCTCATCAGGAATCAGATCCGAATTTGGTAAGAGGAGCAAAGCTATCAATCCAAAGCACTCACTATGATCTGAACCTCGACAATCATCACATCACCGTGAGCAACTCCATCCTCCTCCACCCTTCAAACCCTCTTCTCAGTCTTTACATGCATCAGAATCCGTCCTAACTGAGGAACAGAGGAAGAAGATACGTGAGGAAGAAGAGGAAAAGGCTAGAAGACGCAGCTGGCTAAGGGAAGACACTCCCGATGAAGGGGAACGAGGGAGGAAATGAGGAAGGAATCGTTCTTATAAGCATTCTCGAGTATAAAAGCTGCCTATTAAGCCTCGACTTCCTTCATCATCCGGCCCTTCCGGTCCGTCAGCCGAGATCCATTCGATTATTAATAAACCTCACCACACTTCTAGTTCAACAAATGTCTCTTTTTCTGAAAAGCTCCCAGGTTGGAACTTGAAAGGGCTTTACTTTGATCGTGGAGTAGGTATAACTGATGCCGATGATTTTCTCAAGGAAGTGGAAGCAGTTATAAGTCAAACACACACCCATTTTTATACTGCTAAGAGTCAACTCAAAACAAAATGGAACATCATAAGAGATGTTTTTTTACAGAAAGCTGCGCAGATGGGAGAAACTTGGCGGCGACCTCCAAAAGCGCCATAGTTCCCATCTCACAAAAATTGCCGAGTTGGAGAGTGATAAAGTTAAATGGGAAAAAGTTTTGGATGATTGTGACGCTACTATCGCGATTCTCAATAAAAGAGTCGCAGAGTTAGAAGCGTCAAATAACGAGATCAAGAACTCTGGGAAGAACTCGATGCTTCCAAGCAAAAAGAAAAAGATGCCATAACTGCCAAGCGTGATGTTGATGCCATGCTAGTTGTAGAGAAGGATTTCTCCAAACAATATCGGGAAGATGCCGCCAATCTTCGTAAGGAGGTAAAATCTCTGAAGGCTTCTAACTAGACATTGATGGCCAAGGTCGAATCTCTTGAGAAGGACAAGATAACTGCAGAAGAAACTCACAAACAGGCTATGGACGAAGCTGATGACAACATGTTTCGCTTCTATGTATACAGTGTCATGAGCCGTGGGAGTTTGCATTACTTAGGGGATAGTTTTGCACGTACTTTGGCACTTGTTTGGGAGCAAGTGCTTGAGATTAATGGTGATGATTGTAGCGAGGGCGAACTCATTATCAAACTCCTAGATGATAGGTCCAGAGAGGCTTTGGCAGAAGGAAAGGCACAACTAATGGACGAGAGGGCCGGTATTTCAGGTGAGCAAGTTCAAACCCAATCTGATGTCAACCCTCTTACTGATCCCTCGGCCCTTGAAGCTTCCGGCTCACTGACACTAGTTAACCCAGTCGATGCTTTTAAAGAGAAAGATGCTGTTACTGAGAGAAATATCAATACAGAGAACATTGTTGAAGAGAACGGCGGAGACGACGAGGCTGATGATGACAATCCCGATCATTGGAGAATTGAACACAGGAATCCCCAGAAAATCTTCTTGATTCAGGTAAAATTGAAACCGATTATACCCTATCGGGCTTAGAGTCCATTTTCGATTCACCTGGGTCCCTTGCTTATTATGCTCGATGTCTCCATACTTTGAATTTAATTTCTCCCTTGTCTTCTCCTACCATAGGCAATACAATAACTACTGGGTTTACCAGGATTGATTCGCCGTTGGCAACTTTCCCTCTTACTTCTGTCGTTACTCCCCCTCCTCCTAGTAACACATCCTTACTTGTTACATCTCGCGGGTCACAAGATGCAACGATCGGTGCCCTCCTGGGTTTGGATGATGTTGACTATAACCTTAGTGATGATGTTGAGGCCATCAAAGCAGACGAAGGTCCCCAAGATATTGTCAAGGGTAAGAAGAAGACTGTCAAGTCCTCATCGTTTAAGAAGAAAAGGAAGAAGAAAGACATGGAGGCTATCACCTTATCTTCCCAAGAGAATCAGAGTAACGTGGAAGAAACCTCTCCACCTTTGGCTAAGAAGCCTGCTTTGAGATCAAGTGACAGGAAGAAATGATCATTCTTAGTAGTAGCTTAATCTGGTCTTTGACTATTTTCTTTTGCATGTTGTATTCAGGCCGGTTGTATATGCCGGTGTCGGTCCCCGTTTATTACTCTTGTACTTGTCGTCTTTATGCACTCTATCATCTGATGTTTTACACTTTAACATGTGACTTTACGGTATAATTCTGCTTTGTTGTCAGGAAATTGTGTCCTGCTTTCCATGCTTTAAATTTTGCTTTTAGCCTCGTTGTACTTCTTTATTTTATATTTCATGCCTGTTCTACATCTACAATACAAATTGTATGTTATTACAGGTAGAGTTAATTCAACCAACTTTATTGTTTTGTAAAATCTAGTTTTGTCGGTTGGAATGACCTAATGCCGGGTTTTCATGAGATTATGACCGGATTGTAGTATTTTTAAGAGGGAGTCATTAGATTTCATTAATGCGATGGTAATGCCCCCATAACACAATTGGTTTAAATATTTTGAAAATTAGGCATGGTTTTTACAGTTAGATAATGAAATCTGTTATTCCTAGTAACTGAGTGGGTCAGTTACTTGTGGTTTTTATCAGATAACTTTGAGGGAAGTTTTTGGTTCTGTTACTTACTAAATTTGAAAGATTCGGCTTATAACCGGATGCCCTTGAAATGTAACGAGTCGGATTTCGCCCGGACCCGATCGATCGCAAAATCGACCAAGACCGTTCAAAACCCAAACACGTTAACTTTGGGAATACAACATCATAAGAACAAAAACAGCAGACTTTTATAAACATCATAATAATGTTACATCAGAGCACAGAGTATCAGAGTACATCGATAAAAAATTACAGCGGAAGATAAATTACAATATTTTAATACATTGTAGCGGAATAAAATAACTAAGGCAGCGGAAGACAACTATGCTCTGGACACAGCTTTAAGCTTCGATCCAGAATCCTGCTCGAGATAAGGACCTGCAGACAAACTACTCGACTGCTCGTGTGGAAAGAGGGCACCCGAGTTTGTAAAGGTGGAAACAAACAACGGGTCAGTCATGGGACTGGTGTGAGAATTCTTAACTAATTTCACTAATAACAATAAGACAAATCCAAGGACCATGCCGCTAACGCGGAATGGGTTTACTCCAATGGATTGTCGTGCATAAATTAAGGTAAATCGTTAAACAACGCAATGCTTTTTTGGAAAAATGAAACCATCATAAGACTCAAGTCCCATCACACAATGCAACGCAAACCAGAGGATAGAGTTTTACCTTATAATGGTCAAAAATGCTTGATATGTTAAAAACAAATTTGATATTATTATTAGTGTATATATGTTTCAAAAACATTTCAAAATAAATGTATCAATCCTAGGAAGCATAGCTACCATATACTATGCCTCCATACTAGTAATACAATCAAAACTGCATGAGGTTGTTTTTGGAATTTGTTTTCCATCATGAGTCAAGGCTAGGGAGGAGCTCCTTACTGATTCGAGACACTCTAGCTAATGTCTCAGGATTCCCCGCAGAGAACCCTTGGATCCTGCAGGGCCGGTCCACACTTGCGGTTTGTGGATTGGCAATTCCTAAGCACACGTTTCCCTGGTCTTATAGGACCTAATATATGAGGCGCCTCATTCCATCATCCACATAAGTAAATATCAGCCAGTTTAAGCACCGACACCACTTCTAGCTAGAAAGAAACGTGCTGCTCTCCCTGCGTTCCCTTCTCCCGTTTTAGACTCCACCGGTTTGTGAGGCTCGTGAAGCTACGTAATACACAAAGTTATGCTTATTCAAGTTGTGCTTTGATCGTCACCACAAGGTTCTGCTTTTCAACAAGAAACCTTGATCATCGCATCTTAGTATGCCACACTGTCAATCCATATCATATTATCAATCCTTTGCCAAAATATACAAAAGGGTGTTAAGCAAGAGAATAAATTCTCTGCCACCAACATTCGTACATTCGGCAGAAAATCAATAAATACAATATAAAGGAGTACAATGTCGGACACACATTCCATTTAAAAGATTATGCTCTGGGTCTGAGCGAAAACCAAATCCTTACAAATCAACACACATGTTTGGACAATTCTCACTATTAACCCTATCATGGTAGCGAGCCAATCCAAGGCAACAATCATCGTCATCCATTCTATGTGAAGATTGTCGGTCTTCCATCGCCGTCTTCAAATCTTGAATTTTAAGCGTCGTTTAAATTATTTGGAATGAGACAGACTCGGACTTTCCAAATAATTCTCGCATATATATAAGATGGAAATCATTTCATATCGTTATTAGTAATTTATAACGATTTATTCATTATAATTTATATTTGTAAGTAAATATAAATATAAACCATTTATATTATCGCTCATGTATAAAGGCGACCAATAAATCAAACAAACAACACACAATTATTATTAACCATGTGGTGATGAAATATGACGTGTCCATGTTCATGTGTTAAAACGATGAACAGTTTAATTATTTCCCTTCCATATTTTATCTATTTATAAATAAAAATGAAAATGTTACTTTACTTCATTTCAGATAAAATGTAACTGGAAGTGTTCCTTTATTATATCATCATTGAAAGGAAAAATAGAAATGTTTCACTTTTTATATTAGAAGAAAGGTGACAAAAAGGTGTTCTTTTGTTCACAATGAAAATCTCATAAAATGATATATATTTATATCCTATAGAACCGGCATATTATAATTCACATACACATACTATACTCAACAATGTATATTTTTCTTTTACCCTTCAATTCACACAAAAATGTATTTTTCGTGCATCATTCCAATTTAACAAAATCAAGATTTTTGTGTCATTTCAGTTTCTAACCAAAAATGCAATATAATTTGGTGTCAACCTCAATTCTACAAAAATGAATATATTTTTGTTTGTTTAATTTCAATGTAACAAAGATAATAACTTTGTTATTCTTTCAATGCCAAGCAAAAATAGTAATTTGTTTATATCTTTCAATGCAAAATTAACATGATAATTATGTGTTTTAATCTTTTCTCATGAAAAAGTAGATTTCATATCTTTAGTCTTTTAATGAAATCAAATTCACTAAAATGAAAATTTCCATCGTTATAACTTTAACTGGAAATCTCTTCACATAAAATGTAAATTCCATTACTTTAAATCTAATTACATGAAAATGTAATTTTTTACTCTTTAAATCTTATTACATGGAAATGGTAAATTTCATATTCTTATTTTTTTTTTTCTTCCCTTTTTGTCATGTTTTATTTACCAAAATGTAAATAAATGTTGTTTTTCTATGTTTCATGTTAATTTACACTAAATGTAAATAAATGTCATCTTTTCTTTTCTTTTGTTCATTTACGCTAATGTGACATAATGCTAAATTTATATTCATTATTTCCAATGTACACATTTCTAAAGTAGACATATCTAATGCAGACATATCTAATGCAAACATATTTTCTAATGCAATATTTCTAATATAAACATATCCAATGTAAACATATTTTATCTCAATGCTAAAATATAATTCATTTCAACTAAATTTGACATACATTAAAATATGTGTTCATTTTATCTAAAAGACATACGCTAAAATATGTGTTCATTTTATCTAAAAGACATACGCTAAAATAAATCCACATTCACTAAAGTGACATCATGTCAAAATATATTCATATTTTCTAAAGTGACATAGCGACAAAAAATGTCATTCTTCTTCTATATCATGTTTTATTTATTTTTTTACACTAAATGTAAATAAAATATCCCTTTTCTTTATCTCATGTTTTATTTACACAAAATAGCAAATAAAAATATTCTTTTTCTTTTCATGTTCTATTTACATAAAAATGTAAATAAAAGTATCATCTAATTTTGTCCTTTTTGTTTACATAAAAATAATGTAAATAAAGATGTCATGCTACTTGTTCTTTTTATTTGTAATAACAAAATGTAAATAAATGTGTCATGTAAACTTGTTCTTTTTATTTACATAGCGAACGTGAATAAAATGTTCACTGTAATCATGTTCTTATTCTAATTTGTCAATTCTAACATAAACGGTGTTTTTATTTTTACAGTGTAAAATCTTACTTAATTACATATAAAAATGGAATTTTATTTTACAATGCAAATTTTCATTCTTTAATTACATAAAAAAATGTCCTCTTAATTTACAATAAAAATGTAATGTCCATTATTTTTATTTACATTAAAAATGTAAATTTATTTTACAGCTTAAAGTATCATTCTTCAATTTCACATAAAAAATGTAATTTTACTTTACAATGCAAATCTTATTCTTTATTTATTAAAAATAAAGATAATTTCTTTTACGGTGTAATATCGTACATTAATTACAATGGAAATTTCAACATCAACCTAAATTATTTGACTACAACCGCAACACAACGATTTGATCTTTTTATTTCATTCAAACGCAACATAAAAATTTAATCTTTTTATTTCATTCAAACGCAACATAAAGATTTGATCTTTTTATTTCATTCAAACGCAACATAAAGATTTGATCTTTTTATTTCATTCAAACACAGCATAAAGATTTGATCTTTTTATTTCATTCAAACGCAACATAAAGATTTAATCTTTTTATTGGATTATTTCATAAAGACGCTAAAATGTTCTTAACCTCATGTTTCAACAAAACGCTACAATATGTTTATATCTTCATGTTTCAATAAAAATTACATATGCTTATATTTCACGTTTCAACAAAATCACATATGGTACAACATATGGTGATGATTCAAGCATGAAACGAACAAAAATTTATGATGTCAACATTCACATCATGATTCATATTATAATATGTAACCAAATTTATAAGGTTGGTGTCAACATATGATCATGATCCCATATATATATACTAAATCTAAGTATAACACATGAACAACAACTATATTTGGGTGTTAACATATACGTCATGAATCAACGAGACCAAATCTAAATCCATTGGTGTATATAGATCTTATTAAAATAGATCTAAATAAATATAAACAATCCCAACATCCAAATTTACAGTACAGTCAAATCCAAACCCAAAGCATCAACATGTAATCATAGTAAATCTACTTTTGTTTTACCATTATCCACAATCAATAATCTCACATCACGGATTAGAAACAATAATATAAATATCATGCATTTATAAGCGAGGAGAATAATTAATTTAAAATTGGTTTTTGTAAATCAGAACTCTCACCTTTGTATTTGTCAGATCTAGAAACGAATTGAAAGTCAGAAGCTTGTACACAACAGATCTATGACGTTGTGTTATGTCACGTTGTTCCAAGATTGTCAAACTTGTCGGTTTCTGTATCGGATTGGATCAAAAACATGTTTTTAATAACTAAAATTAAAGTTAGCAACGAAATCTAGTGTTGCAAATCAATAAAATTAAAATTTATACAACCTTGAATTGTTCAAAACTTTGAATCACAATTTCTTGAGCTGTAGTTAACGGTTTTGGGTGCCGTTTGCTGTTGGATAGAGGGCTTGGAGAGGTGGGTATTCGGCTGGAAGGGGTGGGGTGTGGCATAGCAATCGAGGCGGGGCGGAGGTTCAAAGGCAGCGGGTTTGGAGAGGTGATTCGAGAGCTACGGGCAACGGTTTGATGTGAAACTTGTCTAGAATCGAAGAGATTGATGCGAGCTTCAAAAAGTTTAACTACGGCTGCTTCTAAAAGTGAGTGGATTAGGATATAGGGAGGAGAGAAATTTGCGGCTGATGGGTTTCACGGTTTCAGCGTGCGTGAGTGATTTGGGAAGAAGGAGCGCGAGTTTGTCTCGATATGTGTGCATTTAAATAATATTTTAATCCCTTAAAAGGCCCGTTTTGCAACTTTTCCAATTTCAGCCCAACAACTATCGTTCTCATCCATTAGCCCCCATTCCGGACTCATCTGGACCTGCCCCGTTAGCCCAAATGGTCATCTTGGCCTCCATTTTTCAGATTTAAAATTTAAGTCATGTATTAAAGTTCAAACGTACATCAAAGTTTACCGAAGTAACAAAATAACTCTAAAAATTCCCGAAAAA
Source organism: Allium sativum (assembly GCA_030737875.1). Lineage (NCBI taxonomy): Eukaryota > Viridiplantae > Streptophyta > Magnoliopsida > Asparagales > Amaryllidaceae > Allium > Allium sativum. Next base: position 898,031,098 of record CM060912.1, read on the forward strand.
TGTTTTTAACTATATTTTGATGCTACGAATCTAGAAAAATTAATTTCGTTGAATTCTGAGCCCGTTTGTAAAAATGACTATTTTCGAGTCGATTAAAATTGACCAAAATTGACAAAACTGAATTTTTTTACCACGGCCACAAATTAATTCTAAAAATTATGAAAAATTGAACTTAGCCGTATTTTGACATTTTGAATCCAACAAAAGTAGTTTCGTCGAAAACAGAGGTCGTTTGAAAAATGGCTATTTTCAAGGCGTATATATTAAATATTAAAAATACATTTTTAAACAAATAATTTTCGAAACTCGAAATATATAAGTTTTTACTGTTTTTCAATGCAGAAACGTCATTCTGAACTCAGTGGAAGTGGTTTCAAGTTCAAATTCCTTCGTATGCAAAAAGTAGCATTTTGACCTTTATAAATTTCATAGCGACCTTCCTAAATTTTAATTTGGTCATAACTTTTGATTCCCGCTATGAAATTTCAATTTTTCAGATTCGTTAGAAAGATATTTTTAAATAGATTCTAATATTTTTGGTTTCACTAAAATCCGTTAAATTTTACATCATGTACGGTCAGTCAAAGTTTAAGTTTGACTTTTCAAACTACCGCGCTATTTCTAACTCCTTTTATAATTAAAATTAAATTATTCATTCTAACTTCCATTTAAATAAATTTTTAATCATTATTATTTAAAATAAATTGTTTTAAATACCAAAACCCATTAAAATTAGTCAAAATAAATTTTTAAATTTACCCCAAAATTCAGGGTTGTTACAGTCTCCCCCACTTAAGAACTTTTCGTCCTTTAAAAGGAACGAAGCTAAAGTTGTTTAATTAACTAACTCATCTTTCATTCTTTTATTGATTTCAATAATTTTATTAGTTGAACTAATAATTACACTACACCACCATCAATCAATTTGTTGATTATCTTTTTAAATATTTATAACTTTTAATATTCAAAAATCATATTTTCTAAAATAGATTATAATTACAAATACGTATATTATAAGCTTGTTACTCTCAACTCATTCTAGGGCATTACTAACCCCATTTCTAATGAGTTTTCTCATTCTAGGATACTGTTGATCCTATCTCTAATGAGTATTCTTATTGGATATTACTAATCCAGTCTCTGATGAGTCTTTTGTTCAGTTCTAATGAGTTGTATCCCAAAGATTTGAGCTAACCAAACCTCTGATACCAACTGTAATGAGTCGGATTTCGCCTGGACCCGATCGACCGCAAAATCGATCAAGACCGTTCAAAACCCGAACACGTTAACTTTGGGAATACAACATCATAAGAACAAAAACAACAGACTTTTATAAACATCATAATAATGTTACATCAGAGTACAGAATATCAGAGTACATCGATAAAAAATTACAGCGGAAGATAAATTACAATATTTTAATACATTATAGCGGGATAAAATAACTAAGGCAGTTGAAGACAACTATGCTCTTGACACAGCTTTAAGCTTCGATCCAGAATCCTGCTCGAGATAAGGACCTGCAGACAAACTACTCGACTGCCCATGTGGAAAGAGGACACCCGAGTTTGTAAAGGTGGAAACAAACAACAGGTCAGTCATGGGACTGGTGTGAGAATTCTTAACTAATTTCACTAATAACAATAAGACAAATCCAAGGACCACGCCGCTAACGCGGATCGGGTTTACTCTAATGGATTATTGTGCATAAATTAAGGTAAATCGTTAAACAATGCAATGCTTTTTGGAAAAATGAAACCATCATAAGACTCAAGTCCCATCACACAATGTAACACCCCATAATTCTACAACACTAGGATTCACAAATCAAGGCAGAATTAAAAGTTAAAATCAAAATCAAGGGAAACGGGCTGTGCCATTGTGTTCGTCTCGGAATTCTACATGAAAACGAGTCCGAGTTTGCGTAAATCGGAGTCCGTATGAGGAAGATATGGCCTCCGGAAGATTCAGCAAAGTTCAAATTTAAAAACAGTTCAGAAAAACGAGTTCGAAATTCAAAAACAGACCCAGATTGGGCTGGGCGGGAATTTTCTTGCCCAAGGCACCCAGGTCGACTGGGTAGTCGACCTGGGGCACCCAGGTCGACTGGGTAGTCGACCTGGGGGTCGACCCCACCCCCCCCCCCCCCCCTCCCCCCCGCTTTTTTCCAGTTTTCTGCACCTGGTTCGTTCCTCTGTATCCGGACGCCATTCTGACTAGGTTCGTTGACTCCTACACTATATAAACAGCCCTGGTCTCCTTCTCTGTTCACAATTCGTTTCTATCCTTATGCTGCCTCTGAGAAAATATATAAATAAGAAAATAATAAAATAATAAAATAATAAAAGACGAGGAAATGCTGCTAAAGATTTTCAAGAAGAGGTTCAAGTCAAGCTAGGATTCAAGAGGAGGTTCAAATGACTTCAACGACTGTTTTTCTACGAATCATAGCAACGCCATCTTTCTATTCTAATCTAATCTCTGTAAGCTGGTTACTTTTTAGATTTGAACGTTTTTCTCTGTTCGTGACATGAAATTAAAGGAATAAAAGAATATGCCAAATCTCTCTCTCTATTCGAATATGTGCTTATACTCTTGGACCTAATTAAGAACTGTTATGATTCAAGGACAAATGAGACTGTGACTATGAAACTGTGGACCTTAAAACCATATGCCTCTATGACTATGAACCTTGCCTATGACTATGAACATTGCCTATGATTATGAACATCACCTATGACTATGAACATTGCCTATGACTGTGACTGTGACTACGAGAATTATTTCCTTGACTAAGCCTGTGCATTTGATTAGCAAACATAAACTATTGCCTATGACATAACAAGGACAAATGTGATTAAACACCTATGATTCATGACTAGGAAAGTGTTGCTTAAGTTTTGTGACTATAAAATTAGGTCTAAACCTGATTATCTATTCTATAGTCGACCTGGGGGTCCACTGGGTAGTCGACCTGGTCCCTGAGCCAGGTCGAACCCAGCCCCTCCTGGCTGGCCTGGTTTGTGCTTGGCCGAATTTCTGTGCCTTGTCTTGTCACTAGGGCTAGGTGTCAGCTCCTGATTGGCCTCTCTTTCAAATGAACGGCTAATATTAATCTAAGCTCCATCGACGATGTAACACCCCGAATTTCGGTTAATGCTAAAATTCACTAATTGCAGAATAAATAATCTCAAATGTGAGAATTGGGGGAAACGGGCTGCGTCATTGCGTTCGTCTCGGAAAAATACGCAGAATAGAGTCCGAAATTTTGCAAATCGGAGTTCGTATGGCCCAGTTATGGCCCAATGAAGTTTACAGAAAATTCAAAGTTAAAAACAGATTTAAAAATTAAAAGTCAGATTTCGAAATTGGAGCCAGCAGGGGGCCAGGCGGGAAACTTCCCGCCCTACCCATGTCGACAGGGCTGTCGACAGGCCTGTCGACTGGGGAGTCGACTGCCCTGTCGACTTGCCTGTCGACACAGGGTGTCGAGCCAGTTGGCTTGGGTGCACCAGATCTGGTTTTCTGGCTAGGGCTGGGCTGTGTTCTAGAGACTTCCTAAATCTAACGGACCTAATCTAACCTAGGGTTAATCCTATGGTCTAAAACACACCCTAATCCTATAAATACACCCTAATGCAAGCCTAATCCATACTTAAAATAGAAATGATGGCCTCATGCCGCCAAAATCAAACTTAAGAGGAGCCTCCACTAGTTTATGAAGGAAGTTGCAAGCTAATCAACCTCTAATCATCATCTTCTTCATATTTAGCAACTAGTTCTACTTCATAAGTTTGCTAATCTTGGTTTTGGTGAGTTCCTATGCCTTTAGCAAGTAATTGCTAAACTAATTAGGATAGGATATTAGGAGGCTATGGATGTAAATGTGGATTATGCAAGTTGTGGTTGTCATATGTTATAAGTTTATATTTAAACTTGCCTCTTTTTATGATATGATGTATCATGTAAGTTCATATGCAAGTTTTATACAAGTTTATATGCAAGATCATATGCAAGTTAGTCTCTTTTTATGATATGCATAACATATGTGAGTTTGCCTTTGTGATATGACATGATATGCAAGTGTATAAGAAAGATTTATGTGCAAGTTAGTCTCTTTTTATGATATGCACAACATATGCAAGTTTGCCTTTGTGATATGACATGATATGCAAGTTTTATGCAAGTTTATGTGCAAGTTAGTCTCTTTCTATGATGTGCATAACATATGCAAGTTTGCCTTTGCGCTATGACATGGTATGCAAGTTCATATGCAAGTTCATATGCGAGTTCATATGCAAGTTTTATGCAAGTTCATATGCGAGTTCATATGCAAGTTTTATGCAAGTTCATATGCGAGTTCATATGCAAGTTTTATGTAAGTTCATATGCAAGTTTTATGCAAGTTTATATGCAAGATCATGTGCAAGTTAGTCTCTTTTTATGATATGCATAACATATGCAAGGTTGTCCCTATGTATGACATGTTATGTAAACGAATTACGTGGGAAACGATGGGGTTAATATGCATGATTATAAAAAGGTGTAAAGTTGTTATGATTAAGCATAACATAAAATGAATGGACATAATTGGGAATTTACCTATTAAGTTAGGTCTACCCACATTATGGAGTTGGGAATTTACCTATTAAGTTAGGTCTACCCATACTATGGAATTGGGAATTTACCTATTAAGTTAGATCTACCCATATTCTTAAAAATGTGTAATTAATTAGGGATAATTAATTATGGGGGTGATTAATTAGGTGTAATTAATCAAATAAGACATGAGGTTGGACCCTTTTGTAGCGGAAGTCTGCCCGGAACCGATCGGCCATCCAGCGGCTACAAATGATTGGCCCAATGTGAGAGGTCTTAGTCATAAATTAAATACGTGATTAAAGTAAAGACACGAGGTTAGGCCCTTTTTATGACAGAAGTCTGCCCGGAACCAACCGGCATATCCAGCGGTCATAAAAAGATGGTCTAATGTGAGAGGTCTTTATGAGGTCATGATCTTAATTAATTAATTAAGAAACACTTAACCATATTAGCATGTAGAGGGACATGAAGGGTTAAGTGGGTGCCTTGGGTGGCATGTGGAAATCTAGTAGTTGCCTTGGGTGGCAATAGAAAATACGATTAGAATACTTAACCAAAGTGGAACATGTAATTAAAATATGATTAAAGGGTTAAGTGGTATACACTAGAAATGACAAGCTTAGGTGGGTAGCTTGTGGGGGCCCATTTCAACCAATATCCCAACGTATCTTAGTGGGCTCGACTCTAGTCGAGTGACGGGACACGCATATTGGGCTTGACTATAAGAGGCCAAAACGGGTTAGCGGTGGCAACGCAAGTCCAACGGGTTTCATATGCGTGTATGGACCCGGGCTGGTAGGTAAGACGTTGTTGCATCGCGTAGATATAAGCCGTGCACCGTTAATTATATCGGGTTGCCACTTTGGGGAGTGATACACCCCACTGTGGGGCCGGCACGGGTATCTACGGTAGGGAGCCGATCGCTTGGGAGTAGTGGGTACACCTAGTGGAGATAGGGGCAGACGGCACCTATGTAGTGGGCTAGGGGTACACGAAACTACTGGGTAAATTTTCTAAGTCCTTGGGAGGGATCAACCTTTAAGTAGGAATGACTGGTGTGGTGCAGTGTAGTAATTATCCTTGGGTGGGTAAATGCGTCTTTTTCGTTGTCTTAGTTCACTCTAAGTCTGATTGGCTACTGAGTGTAGTCATTTATCCCCAGTCACACCGTACCAAGTTATATCATATCCTTATTACTTTAATGATTACATTGTTAAAGTTATAGGACTCGCTCAGACGTATGTCTGACCCCGTTGTTTTTATCTTTTTCCCAACCCTCAGGTTCTCAGAGTGGGCCCAGCACGAGTGGGCTTTGATCAGGCTGCTTGTATTACTCTCTTGGAGCTTGGACCCTAGATGTAGAGCTCAGCTTACCCTTTTTCTTTTATGGCTATCAGTTCATGTATTGGGATTATGTATTTTTATTTAGCAGGATGGATATTTGTACTTGACCTCTATTATGGTTTTGTGATGTAACCAGACATGTTTTATTTTCTGCTGCAATTGAAATGATGTTTTAAATTTTCAAGTATTACTTACATCTGTCTTGCTGTAATTACTCTGTTCTATATTCACTCAAGATACTCCACCGATGTTATGGCATTCCCTTAGAGAGTGACCATAGCGGGCGTGGGGTGTTACACGTGGTATCAGAGCAAAGGTTACCGGAACAGATAAAATTTTTTAGAAAACTATTTTTCTAAAAACATTTTTAGAAGAGATTCTTCAAAAACATGTCTTTAAAGAGAAAAGTTTTTGAAAGAAAAGCATAATCCCCAATGGCCATATCTTTATCTTTCGAATTCTCCGTTTTGAATCTTTCTTTTTCGTTTCAGCATGGCTGAGGATCTTAACTTTCCGGAGGGTGTGACGATACTAGTATGGTATAGGAGATTGATGGAGGCTAGGGCCACCACTGCGGGTCCAGCAAATGTTCCTCCACCAACCGTAGCACCCGATCTTCCTCCTCCCCCTCCTCCTCGCACGGATACTTTTGCTAAGACTTGCAAGGAATTTAAAGCTATGGGAGGGAAACCTTTTCAAGGATCTGAAACTTTTGTGGAGGCTAGAGATTGGCTTAAGGAGGTGGAAGAGTTGATAGATATCTTTGAGGTGGAAGAAGGAAAGAAAGTCAAGTTAGCTGCTTGGTTAATGAAGGGAGAGGCCTCATTCTGGTGGGAGGTCACTAATGGAGAACGCCTCGTTGACTCTTGGGCGGATTTTAGGGAAAGATTTGTGGCAAAGTTTCTCTCAAGGGCGGAGGAAAACTTGTATATGGAAAGATTCTTGACTCTAAAGCAAGGAAATCTCTCAGTGAAGGAATATGTCAACAAGTTTAATCAATTGGCAAGGTTCGGCCTAGACATGGTGAATACATCGGAGAAGAAGGCTTTGAGGTTCGTGAAAGGCTTGAATGAACCGATGCATGGGTTGGCTATGACTCATATCCCTATGGGGGCCACCTTTGAGAAGCTAGTTGACATGGCACTCATGCATGAAGAAGAGAAGGGTCCCAATGCTAATAAGGCACCCGAGAAGAAGGGAGATCAAAAGAGACCTCAGCAACAACAGCAAAACAAAGGGGGGAAAGGAAACGGTGGCAAGGGGAAGAAGAAGTGCTTCAATTGTGGGATACCAGGCCACATAAGCAAAGATTGTAGAAAGAAGAAGAAGACTGGTTGCTTTCACTGTGGCGAAGCAGGGCATCTAGTGAAGGATTGCCCTAAGAAGGGGCAAAGGACGGGATCTACCTCGGGAGGACAGGTGCAAGCTCTTATGGCACCGGGTCAGGCTAGGGGGCAAGTACAAGCTCTCGCGGTTCCACCAATTCAGGAAAGAGGTAGGACTATTTCCGTTGAAAGTCTGGTTTTTCTATTTGATCATCCTGTCCGTACATTGTTTGATTCAGGCGCATCGCATTCGTTTATCTCATCATCATTAGTTGAGTCACTGCACTTAGACACCAGTCTAGTAGATGATCCCTTGGTTGTTTCAAACCCAATTGGGGGTTCCACTTATTTGTCCATGATATGCTTGGGTTTGAAGATTTCTATACTTAGCATTGAGTTTAGATGTGATGCTTTTGTTTTGGGCTTCACGGGCTATGGGTTGATTTTGGGCATGGACTGGTTATCCAGTAATGGTGCTGTTCTTGATTGCGAAAGGAGAGTTGTTAGGCTCATGACCCGCTTGGGTAACACTCTCGAGATCTCTTGTAATCCCATGGATTCTGTTATGCTAAGTTATCTTGAGTCGTTGGACGCTTCGGCCGAGAGTTTGCAATCTGTTAGAGTGGTCCGGGAATACTCGGATGTGTTTGAGGAGGTGAAGGGCTTACCTCCGAAGCGGGAGATTGACTTCCGAATATATCTGGTGGATAATGCTAAACCTGTATCTTTACCAGTGCGCCACATGGCTCCTCGTGAGAGGAGGGAACTCCATAAGCAAGTAGGGGAGTTGCTTGAGAAGGGGTTCATAAGACGAAGTATATCGGAGTGGGGTGCTCCAATAGTTTTTGCTACGAAGGCTGATGGGTCCCTCAGACTTTGTGTAGACTATAGAGAACTCAACAAGCTCACAAAGAAGAATAGACACCCATTGCCGAGGATAGATGATCTTTTCGATCAATTGGATGGCGCTTCAGTATTTTCTCAATTGGACTTAGCCACGGGGTTTCATCAGTTGAGGGTGGCTGAGGATAGCATAGACAAGACTGCCTTTAGAACTCCGGATGGTTTCTATGAGTGGCTGGTGATGCCATTTGGGTTGACGAACGCCCCTGCATACTTTGTTGATTTGATGAGTAGGGTGTTCAGGGAGTTCCTTAATAAGTTCGTGGTGGTCTTTGTGGATGATATCTTAGTATTTTCTAAGAGTGAAGAAGAGCATGCCCTACATCTTGGGGAGGTGTTGAAGACTCTTCGAGCACATAGCCTTAAGGCAAAATTCTCTAAATGTCACTTCTGGAGGAAGGAAGTGCGGTTCTTGGGGCACGTGGTCTCCAAGGAAGGGATAGCTGTGGATCCCGCGAAGGTAGTATCAATTCAGGATTGGAAGGTTCCGAAGAATGCTACCGAAGTAAGAAGTTTCTTGGGGTTGGCGGGTTATTATAGGAAGTTTATCAAAGACTTCGCGAAGATATCAGCCCCATTAACCCGCTTAACGAAGAAGAATCTTGTTTTCGCATGGGACGTAGATTGTGATGATGCGTTCCGACGGTTAAAGAGAGCTTTAACCACTGCTCCGGTTCTAGTATTGCCAGATGGGAGTAAGCCATTTGTTGTCTATACCGATGCTTGTGGGACAGGACTAGGCGCAGTCTTAATGCAAGAGGGAAGGGTAATAGCCTGTGGTGGAAGGCAGTTGAGAGTGCATGAGAAAAATTACCCTACCCATGATTTAGAGTTGGCCGCTATTGTTTTTGCGCTTAAGATTTGGCGCCATTATCTTCTTGGTGAGAGATTCGAATTGTTCACTGACCACAAATAATTGAAGTACTTGTTTTCTCAGAAGGATTTGAATTTGAGACAGCAAAGGTGGATGGAGTTCTTAGCATCCTATGATTTCGAGATAGCGTATACCCCTGGCAAGGGTAACGTGGTGGCGGACGCCTTGAGCAGAAAAAGGTTGTCCTTGAGTCCATTGTTCGTGGAACAACGAAGCTTGGAATTTATCTCGATGTTTGATTTCAGACCTTCCATTGATTATGTACCCGGTTTGCTAGCTTCCTTGGAGGTTAGACCTACTCTTTTGGGGCGGATTGGAGAAGCACAGAGGGACGACCCACAGTTGGTTGAGTTGGTGGAGAAGCTCATAAGGGGGGAGTCGTCCAGCCATTTGAGTAGGTACACCCTAGACAATAGGGGTGCTTGCGTAGAGACGGTAGACTTTGTGTACCGCAAGACGAGGGTTTGAGGAAGGTTATTCTTGATGATGCACACCGTTCTAGGATGACCATTCATCCCGGTGGGGACAAGATGTACCAAGACATGAAGAGGGTTTTCTTCTGGGCCGGTATGAAGAAAGATGTGGCCAAGTATGTCGCTCGATGCTTGGTGTGCCAACAAGTGAAGGCAGAGCAAAAGAAACCTGGTGGGTTGCTTCACCCATTGGAAGTTCCGCAATGGAAGTAGGATAGCGTCTCGATGGATTTTATTGACGGGTTACCCAGATCAAGAAAGGGTAATATGGGAATTTGGGTTGTAGTGGATAGACTTACTAAAAGCGCCCATTTCATACCTATGAAGAGCAAGAGGACCGCTCCATGGCTAGCTTCAGTATATCTTCGAGAGATAGTTCGGCTACATGGGGTACCCTCTAGCATAGTGAGTGATCGAGATCCTATCTTCACTAGTGAGTTCTGGAAAAGTTTGCAAGAAGCAGTGGGGACTCAATTGTGTCTGAGCACCGCATATCATCCTCAGACGGACGGCCAGACTGAGAGGGTGAATCGTGTCCTAGAAGACCTTTTGAGGCTTTGTATCTTAGATTTTGGAGGTACATGGGAAGAGCATCTTCCATTGGTGGAGTTCACATATAATAATAGCTTTCAGTCCAGTATTGGTATGGCTCCTTTCGAAGCTCTTTATGGAAGGCCTTGTCGATCACCGGCATGTAGGTGGGAATCTACGGATAAGATCTTGCTTAGGCCTGATATGGTTAGGGAGACTTCTGAGAAGATTGACTTGATTCGAAGAAGGATGAAAGCAGCGCAGGATAGGCAAAAATCTTATGCGGACAAGAGAAGGACGGATCTTGAGTTTGAAGTTGGGGACATGGTCTTTGTCAAAGTGTCTCCATTACGAAATGTGGTTCGCTTTGGATCTGTTGGGAAGTTAGCACCAAGGTTCGTAGGGCCATTTCCTATTAAGGAAAGGATTGGACGGATGGCATATAGAGTGGAGTTGCCCGACAGAATTAGTGGTGTACATGATGTATTATATGTGTCCCATTTGAGGAAGTGCTTACATGAGACCGCAGAGGTGGTAGAGCCGAGCTTGCTTAAAGAAGTGGAAGTAGAGCGTGATGCGACTATCCGACGAGCTCCTACCCGCATCCTTGGGTCAGAAACTAGGAAATTGAGGAATCGAGAGGTTCAACTAGTCAAAGTACAATGGGGAGAAGACGAGGGCAACGCTACTTGGGAGACGGAAGCGAAGATGCGTTCATTGTACCCATTCCTTTTTGAGGGTATGTCTTTTAACTTCTCCTTTATCGTTTGACTAGTACTCATCTTATCTTTAGTATGTCCTCTCATTAAGTACCTTTGACCTTTAGATAGGGTAAACCTATGGTTGAAACATGTGTTTGAGACATGTTATGTTTGATGGATGCATGTGGATGCAAGTGGTTGCTAGTGGTTGCTCGTGGATGCATATATACACACTCTAGGCACTAGATCGGCTCAATCACTTCATATTGCATATTGCATAAAATTGTGTGTAGGAAGCTATATTTATGGATGTATAATGATTGTGTTATCATATGGATGATGCATTTTGGTGAATGATTGTGCACTCATGTAGATATTGTATGTGTCGATAGGGTTCTCTCGCATACATAATGGATGCATGGCACTATCATGGTTTGCATATGTTCATACGTTAGATAGGGAACATATACACACACTTTTTGCATATGCTCATACATCATTAGAAATTGTTTTAAGGACAATGGATGCCCGTGTTTGATGGATTGAGTAGATGGTTGTTTGGATGGTAGGATATCCATTCTCCTTAGCTTAGAGATTTCGGGGACGAAATCCTTTAAGGAGGGGAGAATGTAACACGCCGAATTTCGGTTAATGCTAAAATTCACTAATTGCAGAATAAATAATCTCAAATGTGAGAATTGGGGGAAACGGGCTGCGTCATTGCGTTCGTCTCGGAAAAATACGCAGAATAGAGTCCGAAATTTTGCAAATCGGAGTCCGTATGGCCCAGTTATGGCCCAATGAAGTTTACAGAAAATTCAAAGTTAAAAACAGATTTAAAAATTAAAAGTCAGATTTCGAAATTGGAGCCAGCAGGGGGCCAGGCGGGAAACTTCCCGCCCTACCCATGTCGACAGGGCTGTCGACAGGCCTGTCGACTGGGGAGTCGACTGCCCTGTCGACTTGCCTGTCGACACAGGGTGTCGAGCCAGTTGGCTTGGGTGCACCAGATCTGGTTTTCTGGCTAGGGCTGGGCTGTGTTCTAGAGACTTCCTAAATCTAATGGACCTAATCTAACCTAGGGTTAATCCTATGGCCTAAAACACACCCTAATCCTATAAATACACCCTAATGCAAGCCTAATCCATACTAAAAATAGAAATGATGGCCTCATGCCGCCAAAATCAAACTTAAGAGGAGCCTCCACTAGTTTATGAAGGAAGTTGCAAGCTAATCAACCTCTAATCATCATCTTCTTCATATTTAGCAACTAGTTCTACTTCATAAGTTTGCTAATCTTGGTTTTGGTGAGTTCCTATGCCTTTAGCAAGTAATTGCTAAACTAATTAGGATAGGATATTAGGAGGCTATGGATGTAAATGTGGATTATGCAAGTTGTGGTTGTCATATGTTATAAGTTCATATGTAAACTTGCCTCTTTTTATGATATGATGTGTCATGTAAGTTCATATGCAAGTTTTATGCAAGTTTATATGCAAGATCATATGCAAGTTAGTCTCTTTTTATGATATGCATAACATATGTGAGTTTGCCTTTGTGATATGACATGATATGCAAGTGTATAAGCAAGATTTATGTGCAAGTTAGTCTCTTTTTATGATATGCACAACATATGCAAGTTTGCCTTTGTGATATGACATGATATGCAAGTTTTATGCAAGTTTATGTGCAAGTTAGTCTCTTTCTATGATGTGCATAACATATGCAAGTTTGCCTTTGCGCTATGACATGGTATGCAAGTTCATATGCGAGTTCATATGCAAGTTTTATGCAAGTTCATATGCGAGTTCATATGCAAGTTTTATGCAAGTTCATATGCGAGTTCATATGCAAGTTTTATGTAAGTTCATATGCAAGTTTTATGCAAGTTTATATGCAAGATCATGTGCAAGTTAGTCTCTTTTTATGATATGCATAACATATGCAAAGTTGTCCCTATGTATGACATGTTATGTAAACGAATTACGTGGGAAACGATGGGGTTAATATGCATGATTATAAAAAGGTGTAAAGTTGTTATGATTAAGCATAACATAAAATGAATGGACATAATTGGGAATTTACCTATTAAGTTAGGTCTACCCACATTATGGAGTTGGGAATTTACCTATTAAGTTAGGTCTACCCATACTATGGAATTGGGAATTTACCTATTAAGTTAGGTCTACCCATATTCTTAAAAATGTGTAATTAATTAGGGATAATTAATTATGGGGGTGATTAATTAGGTGTAATTAATCAACTAAGACACGAGGTTGGACCCTTTTGTAGCGGAAGTCTGCCCGGAACCGACCGGCCATCCAGCGGCTACAAATGATTGGCCCAATGTGAGAGGTCTTAGTCATAAATTAAATACGCGATTAAAGTAAAGACACGAGGTTAGACCCTTTTTATGACAGAAGTCTGCCCAGAACCAACCGGCATATCCAGCGGTCATAAAAAGATGGTCTAATGTGAGAGGTCTTTATGAGGTCATGATCTTAATTAATTAATTAAGAAACACTTAACCATATTAGCATGTAGAGGGACATGAAGGGTTAAGTGGGTGCCTTGGGTGGCATGTGGAAATCTAGTAGTTGCCTTGGGTGGCAATAGAAAATACGATTAGAATACTTAACCAAAGTGGAACATGTAATTAAAACATGATTAAAGGGTTAAGTGGTATACACTAGAAATGACAAGCTTAGGTGGGTAGCTTGTGGGGGCCCATTTCAACCAATATCCCAACGTATCTTAGTGGGCTCGACTCTAGTCGAGTGACGGGACACGCATATTGGGCTTGACTATAAGAGGCCAAAACGGGTTAGCGGTGGCAATGCAAGTCCAACGGGTTTCATATGCGTGTATGGACCCGGGCTGGTAGGTAAGACGTTGTTGCATCGTGTAGATATAAGCCGTGCACCGTTAATTATATCGGGTTGCCACTTTGGGGAGTGATACACCCCACTGTGGGGCCGGCACGGGTATCTACGGTAGGGAGCCGATCGCTTGGGAGTAGTGGGTACACCTAGTGGAGATAGGGGCAGACGGCACCTATGTAGTGGGCTAGGGGTACACGAAACTACTGGGTAAATTTTCTAAGTCCTTGGGAGGGATCAACCTTTAAGTAGGAATGACTGGTGTGGTGCAGTGTAGTAATTATCCTTGGGTGGGTAAATGCGTCTTTTTCGTTGTCTTAGTTCACTCTAAGTCTGATTGGCTACTGAGTGTAGTCATTTATCCCCAGTCACACCGTACCAAGTTATATCATATCCTTATTACTTTAATGATTACATTGTTAAAGTTATAGGACTCGCTCAGACTTATGTCTGACCCCGTTGTTTTTATCTTTTTCCCAACCCTCAGGTTCTCAGAGTGGGCCCAGCACGAGTGGGCTTTGATCAGGCTGCTTTTATTACTCTCTTGGAGCTTGGACCCTAGATGTAGAGCTCAGCTTACCCTTTTTCTTTTATGGCTATCAGTTCATGTATTGGGATTATGTATTTTTATTTAGCAGGATGGATATTTGTACTTGACCTCTATTATGGTTTTGTGATGTAACCAGACATGTTTTATTTTCCGCTGCAATTGAAATGATGTTTTAAATTTTCAAGTATTACTTACATCTGTCTTGCTGTAATTACTCTGTTCTATATTCACTCAAGATACTCCACCGATGTTATGGCATTCCCTTAGAGAGTGACCATAGCGGGCGTGGGGTGTTACAGACGGTCCTAATCAATTCACAAACTCTATAAAAAGGACCTAAGACTCCACCTAATTCATACAAATAAAAATGAGAATGAGACCGTCATGCTGCTGAAGAAAGACTAGGAGTAGCCGTCAAAATTGAGAGACGGTTAGGAGTCGATTCGAAAGCTTAAAGCAACAACAATTAAATCAAAACAATGCCTACAACAAAGGATAGCATCTCCAAATTCAGAATTCAGATTCCTGAATTGAAGATTCGTCATACGTTGTAAGTAGAGTGCTATTCCGATGTGAATGAATAATTGAGTTTTGATTTGTGTGAAATGAGAAATGGAATTGTACTTAATTTGTGGTGATGATAATTCTTAATTCTATGTTGCTATGATTCATGTTGAAAGTTAATGACTATATGTTTGTGGTAGTTTATTTCAACAAAATTGAGATTCATGCAAGTATATGATTCACTATTATGTCAACATGATTTTAGATCCATCTATGTATATTTGTATGATCATTTTTAGTGTAGTTGGATCCAAATGAGTATTATGATTCATATGAATTTATGTTGGAACTGACATCATGATTCAAGTGTAAAACCATACTTTTGTATTAGTGACAAAAGCAAACATCTTTGTGAACTTGTGTTAATTCTATGAACATGACTAGACTACGTTTGGTGTTTGCCTAATTGAAAACATGTTTTAGGCCTATGTTGTTATCAAACTCGTATGATAATATATGTGACACATAGTTAAGTTAGATTCACATCTTTAAATGAAAGTTTACTTGACTAGATTAAAACCATGATTCATGTTTAGGTATGTTTTATGTTAAGATTATATGCTATTACAAATGCAAGTTCACAAGTGCCTAATTTATGTTAATCGCTATGTTGCAAGTTCATGCGTTCACACACCCCTTTTGATGTTACTTAGAATATATAAACACCATGTTCTAAGCCTCCCCTTTTTCATGTGGCTAAGTTGGGCTTAAATGTTAAACCCAACATATGTTATATTATAGCAAACGTAGAAAACGGGGGTATTGACGTTGGTGTAAAAATATAAAACATATGTGTTGGCATGTCTGTCGCATGCCAACGACCTTGAGAACATTTAAGTGGTATAAATTAATTTTACCCAATAAAGATGAGTTTGAATAATGGGCCGCAAATATTTACATATAAAAAGAAAAGAGACAAAATATGTAAACTTAGAAAATACGATGTGTTTAACCCGAGGTTGGATTGAGTTGTGACATAAACCTGCCCGGAACCGCCCGGATGTCCAGTAGTCACAACAATACCTATCCAATGTGGGTGGTTCAACATTGAGCCCAATAAAGACCCGACGTTAGACTGAGTTGTGGCGTAAGACTGCCCGGACCCAACCGGCAACAGGCAGCCACAACAATACCTGTCTAATGTGAGTGGTTGAGGCTTTAATACGACAATTAAGGCTGAGTCAGGATTGATAGGATTAAGTAAATTGAATTAATACTTAATCAAATTGAACATGCTAAACTATACAGACCGATTGGGGGTTAGGTTTATACAGAACACTTAACCAACTTAGCATGTTGGCTAGAAATAGAAAACCTAGTAGCGGGGGACCCTTTTAAGCAGTAACCCTACAAGGTGTATCAGGATACCCTGAACTAGGCAGGGTGGGGCACGATTACTAGGCCGACTGTAAGAGGTCAAATCGATGGCGGTGGTGCAGTAGTGTAGGTTCTAACGGGGTGCGGGCGTGCACACACTCCGGCACAGAAAAATTAGGCACTGGGCACCAGTAGTATACATGTGCATTCTAGAATTGTGTCAGGCCGCCACCATGGGACTTGATACACCCCATGGTGGGACCAGCATAGGTAGCTACAACATCGGGGGCCGTAAGACACATGTGACTATGCGAGTAGGAGCCGATCATTTGAAATGGATAACCTCACCCTGATTATGGGGTGCCTATTGGGAACTAGTTGATAGGGGTGCAGAGATTAATATGGGGTACGATAGTATATTCGACTCTAGACAACTTAACTTGGTTTATGGTGCTTCCCCATTTCCAGTTTATACTTATCATGCTCATTTCTTTATTTATAGACTGAATAGTCCTAGACTTACTCAGGCTTTATGTCTGACTCTACTTTTTTTTCGTCTTCTTTTCTTCAGTCCCCCCCCCCCCCCCCAAGTCCACAGGGAGGGAATACCGCAGCTTGACCAGTTTTCACATCCAGCTTGAAGAGAAAGAATGTATTGCTTGGATCTCTTTCGTTTTGGACTATGGCTTTGGATAGCAATTATGGGGACTTATGCAGTTTACTTATGTTTTTATGCTTCTTTAAGTTATGTAATCAAGACAGTTATGAAAATGTAATGTTTTTGGAAGTATTGTAAGACAATTATGGCATGGTTTGTGTAACACGTATTTTGATGAAATAAAAGTTGTTGTTGTTTTCCGCTGTTCAAAAATATGTGTATTTATATCTGTCTTGTGTATCTGTGACTTATACTTATAAACCTCCACCAAAATTAGGGCATTCCCTTTAAGAGTGACCCTAACGGAGGTGGGGTGTTTCACTTGGTATCAGAGCAAGTGTAACACGTTGACAAGTCCCTTGAAAGCGGCCTCCATCGCACGGAAAATCCTACAAAGCTCGAAAGAAAATTAGCCGTAGGTGAGACTACTGCGGCTACAGATAGAAGTCGGGCGCTTATTTGCCCATTGACCGATGTCGTAGTCTTATCAAGCCTACAGAACCATGCCGCGATGAGGTTACCTCCCAGAAATCCGGGAGCCCCGGAGAAAGAAGGAAACAAAGATTCAAACAGAGGATCAAAAGATAGATATATGGCTTTTGGGGATTATGTTTTTCAAAAATAAGCTTTACTTTTGAAAATACTTCCTTTTTAAAACCTTTTTGAAAATAGTTTTCCAAACTTAGCCAATCTTGTCTGTGGGACGCATAGTCTTCCGTCTCGCCTTAGCCAACCCTTATCGTCGATAGAGTATCTGCTGAGGTGACTTGAAGTCTCACCCCTAATTAGCCTATCAATCGTCTCCACAAGCTGAGGGTCTTCACGTTGTGCTGTCCCTATTGAGTCCAAAAGAGTCGGGCGTACCTCGAGAGATGCTAGCAAGCCCGGTACAAAATCGGAGGAGGGCCTAAAGTTAAAACTGGCTATATACTCCAAGCTTTGCCTTTCTATAAAGAGCGGGCTTAGGGTCAGTTTCTTTCGGCTCAACGCGTCTGCCACTACGTTGCCTTTGCCCGGAGTGTAGGAGATCTCAAAATCGTACGAGGCAAGAAACTCCATCCATCTCTGTTGCCTCAAGTTAAGATCTTTCTACGATAAAAGATATTTCAACGATTTATGGTCGGTGTAAAGTTCGAACTTCTCACCTAGTAGATAGTGTCGCCAAGACTTAAGTGCAAAGACGATGGTGGCTAACTCAAGATCGTGGGTCGGGTAGTTCTTTTTGTGCACTTTCAATTGCCTTCCACCATTAGCTACTACCCTTCCTTCTTGCATTAAGACAGCGCCTAGTCCTGTCCCGCATGCATCCGTGTAAACCGTAAACATTTTTCTTCCATCCGGCAAGGTCAGAACTGGGGCTGTTGTAAGAGCCCTTTTTAGTCGTTGGAAAGCAAACTCGCAATCCAAGTCCCAATTGAACACTAGATTCTTCTTTGTCAGCCTTGTGAATGGAGCTGAGATTTTCGGAAAATCCCTTATGAATTTTCGGTAGAAATCTGCCAGTCCTAGAAAACTTCGGACCTCAGTTTCGTTCCTTGGTGTCTTCCAATCCTGTACCGCTACTACCTTAGCAGGGTCCACAGCTAACCCATTTTTGGATACTATATGCCCAAGAAACCTTAGCAGGGTCGACCCCCTGCTTTTTCCAGCTTTCTGCACCTGGTTCGTTCTGATGTATTTGGTCACGTTTTCTACCTAGGTTCGTCCACCTAACACTATATAAACATCCCTAGTCTCCTTCCCTAGTCACAATTCTTCTCTACCCTTATGCTGCAAATATTCTTGGTAGACATGGCTTCTCCTCCTCCTCTAAATTAAATAATAAATAGAATAATATATAAAATAAATCAAGACGACGAAGTGCTGCTCAAGTTGGTCAAGAAGAGGTTCGAATCAAGGTTAAAGCTTCAAGATAAGAATCAAAGGCTAGCTCAAACGGTTTCGAGCAACGTCGCACGAATCATAGCAACGCCATCTTTCTATTCTAATCTAATCTCTGTAAGCTGGTTACTTTTTAGATTTGAACGTTTTTCTCTGTTCGTGACATGAAATTAAAGGAATAAAAGAATATGCCAAATCTCTCTCTCTCTATTCGAATCAATGCCTATACTCTTAGACCTAATTAAGAACTGTTATGATTCGAGGACAAATAAGACTGTGACTATGAAACTATGGACCTTAAAACCAATGCCTCTTTGGCTATGAACATTGCATATGACTATGAACATTTCCTATGACTATGAACACTGCCTATGACTGTGACTGTGACTATGAGAATTATTTCCTTGACTAAGCCTATGCCTTTGATTAGGAAACATAAACTATTGCCTATGACATAACAAGGACATCTGTGGTTAAACACCTGTGATTCATAACTAGGAAAGTATTGCTTAAGTTTTGTGACTATGAAATTGGGTCTAAACTCGATTATTTATTCTGTCTATTCTTGGTTTTCTTTGGTTTTAGACCTTGGGAATTTACCTATTAAGTTAGGTCTACCCATGTTCTTGAACCTACATCTCTATTCTGTCTATTCTTGGTTTTATACCTTGGGAATTTACCTATTAAGTTAGGTCTACCCATGTTCTTGAACCTACGTCGTTATTCAACCCTTTCCATGTTGAAATCTACATGCCTGTGAATTATCATCTTATGCCAGTTGTTATGTCCGTTCTTTTATGGCATTCTGGTTCATTCCCTTTTAGCCACGAATCTAGCTTTATTTATAATATAGGTTGACTCACAATTATACGAACGATGGGAATACGTTTTGGGGAAAAACATGAAATTGACTAAACTTGGAAATTGGCATAATTTGATAAAAATTAGAATAACAAGTCTAGTATTGACAATGAACTGAAATTAGAATATTAAACCAAAATCGGGTGGCTAAATTAAGCATGATAAGTATGTTAGCATAATTTACATACGTCGGGCGTAAATGGAAAGGGTTTAATGGGCTACAAAATAGGTAGTTGGTATGCAAATTAAGTTTTGGGCAAAAACGGTGGACTAGAATATGAAATCTAGTTTGGCATAAACTATAAACTAGAATATAAAATCTAGTTTTGGCATAAACTGTAAATGGGGGTGTTGGACCTAAATTGCTATAAACTGTAAGATAGGAAAATCAAGATTTGGGCCTAGAATACAAGTCCATTAGTAGGCATGGCAAATGTATAGGGTATAGGCCAAATTTATTTTAAAAAGGGAAAATGGACTTTGAGGATAAATTGTTAACAATTTATTTATATACAAAAGAAAAGTTTATTAATGACATCTTTTTAATAACACACCAGAAAGTTCTAGGGTGACAGAGAGGATAGTGTCTAGGCTTGGGTTTGGAAAATACAAGTTTCATGCTCTCCCTGGCTATCCCTAACTGATCCGACGGACGGGATGGTTGCTTTCAAAACCTGATTTGAAAATTAATCAAAACCCTTTGAACTTAGAAAACACGAATATGCCTAACCCGAGGTTAGACTGAGTTGCGATGTAAACCTGCCCGGAACCAACCGGCACATCCAGTAATCGCAACAATATCTGTCTAATGTGAGTGGTAGCGGCTTTAATTTATTTAGTTAAAGCTAGAACAAGGATGGTATGGTTAAGTTAACTAAGACACTTAACCAATCCAACATGAAAACCAAACCGATGGGTGGGGTTAGGTTCATACAGACAGTTAACGCAGTTAAACTAGAATGGGAGGGTTAAGTCCATAGGAACACTTAACCAACTTAACACAGTTAAGCTAGAATGGGAGGGCTAAGTCCATAGGGACACTTAACCAAACCTAACATGGTAACAAGACAAGATTTGTAGGGGTTAAGTAACTTAGAAAACACTTAGCCAAAATTCACATGTTAACTAGACTAGAAGGTGGGGTTAAGTAAAGTTAATACACTTAGCCAAATTAACATGTTAACTAGGCTAGAGGTTAGGGTTAAGTAAATACACTTCGCCAAATTGATATGTTAGCTGGGCAAAACCGTAGGGTTAGGTAAGCTTGAACACTTAACAATCGGATTGTGATAAAGGAATAGGGTTAAGTCTAAAACATGAAGGGATAATACTTAACCATTAATAATAACATGTCAGTTAAAACAGACGGGCAAGGAACACTTAACCAATACAGGATGAATGGGTAGGGTTAAGTAATAAGAAATACTTAACCAATATAACTTGGTTTGTGGTAGGGTTAAGTCATCATGAATTACTGATAACACTTAACCAGTTTAACAGGATGAATGAAGAGGGTTAAGTTGGCTTGAATTGACTAATGACACTTAACCAATCCAAATTGACGGGAAAGAGAACTAAGTAGAAAACCTTAGTTAAGAAAACAACGATTCTGGAAACTAAGTTGTAAATCTTAGTTAGCAAAACTAAATAGTAATTCTTAGTATAACACGGGAAGGAGCAAATGTCCGTCTGAGTAAAAAGAGAAGGCTCCAACGAATTGGGTTACGAAGCCCGAAGCTTCGAGGGGACGTGAGGGTACTCTTGGTATCCCTCTGTGAGGCTGCAGATGATCCTCCTGGGCTCACAGAGGTTAAGGTCTGCGTAGAAGAACCAGGGGTATGCCTTGGTTGTAATATATGGCAACCTAAAGACTAGGATGGACCGGCGTGATTCAGCGATAAAACGGTAGCCCTGTGATAGCAACTCGTCGTCTACCATCCATCTTAAGTCAATCGAGATACGTGAAGCGGAAAGGCAGAGAACTCCAAAAGACCATATACTTTCTATCTAGTTATGGGTGAGGATGGCCATAGGATAGTGGGGCACCGGGGGCCGGCGTATAGTTCTCATTTTTCAAGGTGTGCCTTTCATTAGTTGAGGGAGGGGTCAAGTGGGACCATAGCCACTGGAACAAAAACAGACCTTAGCATCTGCATCGACAGATATCTGAAAGCTCCCGACCGAGTCCTGTATTCCTTGATTTGCCCTGCCACAGGACTCGGGCTACACATTACAGGACATGTGCATCTAGACAAGCGATAGCGATTCGCGATACATGCGTGGGGAAGTATAGGAACATATACCACTCTAGGTATTGTGTCCTAGACTTGGGGGCATCGTTCGACAGGTAGCATAATACCTAGTTGGACTAGGTGGCATAAATCCTGAATCCGAGAAGTGTTCAGCAGATAATGTAAACTCTAGTTAAATCTAGAAGGCACTTGGTAGAAAACCCTAGATTAAATCTAGGTGACAAATAATAAATGTATGCCTGAAGGTGATGGAAAATACAGGGATTGGGATCACGTTATCGTTACTAGTTGGGACATTAGTTAGGCGGTGCAGAGGTATAGAAACTAGTATAACAAGGAAATAGCGAAGCGGCGAAAGTATTAGAGCGAAGCGGCGAAAGTATTAGGGCATATCCAGTTAATCTTATCTTAGCATATCTTGTGTTACCTTGTCTAATCTTGCTGACCCTATCATCATGGTGTTATCTTGTATTCAGTTAATTCATGTCGTTTTGTTTTCCATGTTCACATGCCAGAAGTTACTGAACTTACTCAGGCTTTATGTCTGACTCTGTTTTCCTTTCGTCTTCTTTTCTTCCGTCCCCCCCCCCCCCCCCCCCCAGGTAGTAAAGGAGGGAATAGTATAGCTCAGGTTAAGTTGGACTATCACTCTTTCCCAGCTTGAAGATTTGTCGAAGTTTTACTTGGATTCTCCTTTCAGATGTTATGGCTGGCTCTTGCTAAAATTGGGGAATATAAATGTATTTTTATGCTTCTTTATTTTGTAAGACAGATGATACTCTGATATTGTAAAGAAAACATTATACAAACTATTTTATCAATAAAGCAAAGTTTTATTTTCCGCTGTTTAATTTCTTTCTGTCTTGTAATTTATCTGCATCTTTTACCCTAAATGCTCCACAGAACTTAGTGCATTCCCTTTGTGAGTGACACTAACGGATGTGGGGTCGCTACTCTACTGGAATCAAAACTAGAAGCTAATCGACATCAACCTAAGCAACCCAATTTAAACTAGAGATTAAAGCTTCTGCAACGATTCTACAACAAATTAAAGTTCTTTCTTTAATCCAACCAAGGCAAGTACAGTTATTTTCCGCTATAAACGTTAATTCTGATTGTGACATGAATTGTAAATCTGAATCTGAGATTATATCTGTTCTGTTTAGATCTATCTTATTTTGTATCTCTTTCCTCTTTATGTTCTATAGCCATGCTACCACGAGCCTGAGCCAATCTCATAAGAGATTAACATACGCTAAAATGTTTGGGACAGTAAAATGAATGACACATAAATTGGGCATGACCAATAGGTGACTAATTTGAGGAAAGAACATGGACTGTAGCTAGAACATGAATCCGAGACATATGACTGGACATGTTATATTTGTAACATAAAGGGAATTGAACATATGACTTGAGATAAAGAGAATATGGCTTAGGTATAAAGATTTACATGAAAGTAGGGTATCTATTAATGTAAATAAACACCTAAGCAAGGGATTTTTGGGATATATGACATGCCTAGTAATCGATGGCTATATTTGGTATAATTTATATATATGGATCTTCTGTACTATGCAAGCTTAATAAAAATTGAAACATATATGGTATATGATCATATTGTGAATCATGACTATTATTTATGCATATGAACTTAGGAAAGATTTATAATTAGGCAAGATATGTTTGGGAAACTTTAAGGAATGATTAAATCTGTTATATTTGCCTAATTTGCTGGTCCTGGTCAGGGGGGTCAACCCCCAGGTCGACTACCCAGTCGACCTGGGTGCCTTGGGCGGGAAAATTCCCGCCCAGCCCAACCTGGGTCTGTTTTCGAATTTGAACTCCTTTTCTGCCTTGTTTCCCTTGATTTTGATTTTAACTTTTAATTCTTCCTTGATTTGTAGATCTTAATGTTGCAGAATTACGGGGTGTTACATTCTCCCCCACTTAAAAGGATTTCGTCCCCGAAATCTTCAAGTTAGGAAGAATGTGTCCTACCATCCAATCACCCATCTACTCAACCATTCAATCACAGGCATTCATTGTCCTTAAAAGATTTCTAATGCCTTCATGTTCATATGCATAGTGTGTGTATATGTCTTTATCTAATGCAAAATCAGGCGGTCTACTGATTCAGTTGACCTCCTTAATGCGAATCATGTCAGTGCCATGCGTCCAATCATGTATGCAAGCATCCCTAGTTATGTAAATACTACATGTGTGCATAGCCATTCATCCATATGCAACATCCATATGATAGCATATCAAGTTCAACTTACAAACAAATACATATCTGTAAATGCAATATGAAAGCGTCCGAACTTGATCTAGTGCCTAATACGTATGCATATGCATTCACGAGCAACCATTTGCAACCACTTGCAACCATCACCCATAACATGTTTCAAATACATGTTTACATCCATTGGCTTCTACCTAAGGATCGCAGATACGACCTAGAGGATATACTTTGGAAAGAGAGAAACAACTATGCGTAAAGCTCCTATAAATAAAAGAAATCAAGGATGCACCCTTAAGGAAAAGGGTATGATGCTAGTATCTAGCCTTCTTGAGCTTTACTCCACTGTACCTTAACTAATTTTACTTCACGATTGTGAAGTTTCTAACCTCCATTTCCAAAATAAACAGATGTCAATCACGGTACCAAGTATATGTACTAAGATGATTAGAGGTCTCCCTCTTATCCGCCATGCCAAAACTATAAGGGTCGAAAGGTCACTACGTACTTTTTAGAGTGCCTGTCACAACTATTCATCTCTCACGCAAACCATCCTATTCGAATTCGACATTCCTCAAGTACGAGCCCCAAAGGCCTAAACCAATATCAGACAAGCACCGAAGGAATATCTCCTCCGAATTTAGACGATCTACGTGAGACGATATAAGCAAACTCGATAGCTATTCTCAAATCCCTACTAACCAAAAATAAACTGGTCGGACCACCAACTGGATTTGAGACTCTAGTGGGATCTTTCTACTATACAGGTACTATGGTACAGAGACTCAACTATGGAAGTGGATATGAACAAATGCGAAGCGCTAAAACCAAAGGAAAGAGTACGAACAGCAAAACTAGACTCTTCCAACAGAGCTTTACTACCTTTCTCCTAGGTACGCTTGGTGACGAAAGTATGTACTTGCCCTTCTGAAAATCTTGTCCCTCGTTCTTGCCCTTGTCCTTAATTATATGCCCTATCATACCCTAGTAAAGATACTTCCTCTTTTATAATTTCTTCCTCCTTCGTGAGCTAAACCTACATCCATGAATTCCTCATCCTAGGGTTGTGCTCCTTTGCCAAACTCCTCATCCCCTTCCGTGTGTAACTATGTTGACAAATCTCTCGAAAGCTGCTTCCATCGTACAGAAAACCCTACTAAGCTTGAAAGAAAACTAGCTGTAAGTGAAACAACTATGGCTATGGATGGAAGTCGGGCACTACTTCCAAGCCAAATATAACAGATTCGCTATCGCTTGTCCAGATACCACGTGTAACACCCAACTTAACACAGTTAAGCTAGAATGGGGGTGCTAAGTCCATAGGGACACTTAACCAACTTCACATGGTAACAAGACAAGATTTGTAGGGGTTAAGTAACTAAGAAAACACTTAGCCAAATTAACATATTAACTAGACTAGAAGGTGGGGTTAAGTAAAGTTAATACACTTAGCCAAATTAACATGTTAACTAGACTAGAGGTTGGGGTTAAGTAAAATTTAATAAACTTAGCCAAATTGATATGTTAGCTGGGCTAGACTAGAGGTTGGGGACGAAATCCTTTTAAGTGGGGGAGAATGTAACACCCCGTAATTCTGCAACACTAAGATTCACAAATCAAGGCAGAATTAAAAGTTAAAATCAAAATCAAATCTCAGAATTCTGCATGAAAACGAGTCCGAGTTTACGTAAGTCGGAGTCCGTATGAGGAAGATATGGCCTCCGGAAGTTTCAGCAAAGTTCAAAATTCAAAACAGACCCAGAAGCGGGCTGGGCGGGAAACTTCCCGCCCAGGGCCCAGGTCGACCAGGGGGTCGACCAGGGAGTCGACCAGGGAGTCGACCTGGGTACCCAGGTCGACTAGGGTGTCAACCTGGGGGGACCAGGTCGACTGGGTAGTCGACCTGGGGGTCGACCCCCCCCTGCTTTTTCCAGCTTTCTGAACCTGGTTCGTTCCTCTCTATCTAGACGCCATTCTGACCAGATTCGTTGACTTCTACACTATATAAACAACCCTAGTCTCCTTCTCTATTCACAATTCTTCTCTACCCTTATGCTGCAAAGATTCTTAGTGAACATGGCTTCTTCTCCTCCTCTTAATTAAATAATAAATAGAATAATATATATAAAATAAATCAAGACGAGGAGATGCCGCTCAAAGACTTTCAAGAAGAGGAGATTCAAGCTAGAATTCAAGTGAAGATTCAAATGACTGCAGCGACTGTTTTTCTACGAATCTAATCTCTGTGAGTCGGTTACTTCTCAGATTTGAACGTTTCTCTTTTCGTGACATGAAATTAAAGGAATAAAAGAGTATGCCAATTCTTTTTATTCGAATCAGTGCCTATTTCTTTGGACCTAATTAAGAACTGTCATGATTCGAGGATGAATAAGACCGTGACTATGAAACTATGGACCTTAGAACCATATGCCTCTTTGACTATGACTATGAACATTGCCTATGACTATGGACATTGCCTATGACTGTGAATGTGACTATGAGAATTATTTCCTTTGACTATGAATACAAGCCTATGCCTTTGATTAGGAAACATAAACTATCGCCTATGACATAATGAGGACAATTGTGATTAAACACCTATGATTCATGACTAGGAAAGTGTTTAAGTTTTGTGACTGTGAAATTGGGTATAAACCTGATTTTCCATTCTATCTATTCTTGGTTTTCTTCGGTTTTAGACCTTGGGAATTTACCTATTAAGTTAGGTCTACCCATGTTCTTGAACCTACGTCTCTATTCTGTCTATTCTTGGTTTTAGACCTTGGGAATTTACCTATTAAGTTAGGTCTACCCATGTTCTTGAACCTACGTCGTTATTCAAACCTTTTTATGCCAGTTATTATGTCCATCCTTTTTCATAGCATCTTTGGTACATTCCCTATCCAGATTTATCTATAATTTAGATTGAATCACGATTATACGAACGGTGGGAATACGATTTGGGGAAAATATGAAATTTACTAGAAACGTAGTTTTAAAACTTGGAAATTGGCATAAATTGGGAACCCGTATTATGGCATGTTCATAAGAATGCAAATTGGATAAATTTGACATGAATTATAGGATGTGTAATTTGAATCAAGTATTGACTTGTAAATCTAGCATTTACATGAATTATGAACTAGAATAATAAGTCTAGTTTGACATGAACCATAATTAGAATGTAAATCAGAATTGGATTCGCTAGTTTGGCATGATAAGTATATTGGCATAAATTTTATAGGCTATAATTGGGAGTACTTGTCAGGTTTAGCAAAATCATGGTTAGTGACATTTAATTTGGTATAGTTCACATACCAAAAGGCAACTTAACCCTCTTCATTCATCCTGTTAAACTGGTTAAGTGTCATTAGTCAATTCAAGCCAACTTAACCCTTTTCATTCATCCTGTTAAACTGGTTAAGTGTTATCAGTAATTCATGATGACTTAACCCTACCACAAACCAAGTTATATTGGTTAAGTATTTCTTATTACTTAACCCTACCCATTCATCCTATATTGGTTAAGTGTTCCTTGCCCGTCTGTTTTAACTGACATGTTATTATTAATGGTTAAGTATTATCCCTTCATGTTTTAGACTTAACCCTATTCCTTTATCACAGTCTGATGGTTAAGTGTTCAAACTTACTTAACCCTACGGTCTAGCCCATCTAACATATCAGATTGGCTAAGTGTATTTACTTAACCTCAACCTCTAGTCTAGTTAACATGTTAATTTGGCTAAGTGTATTAACTTTACTTAACCTCACCTTCTAGTCTAGTTAACATGTTAATTTAGCTAAGTGTTTTCTTAGTTACTTAACCCCTACAAATCTGGTCTTGTTACCATGAGTTTGGTTAAGTATCCCTATGGACTTAGCCCTCCCATTCTAGCTTAGCTGTGTTAAGTTGGTTAAGTGTTCCTATGGACTTAACCCTCCCATTCTAGCTTAACCGTGTTAAGTGTCTGTATGAACCTAACCCCACCCACCGATCTGGTTGTCATGTTGAATTGGTTAAGTGTCTTAGTTAACTTAACCCTACCATTCTTGTTCTAGCTTTAACTAAATAAATTAAAGCCATGACCACTCACATTAGACAGATATTGTTGCGATTACTAGATGTGCCGGTTGGTTCCGGGCAGGTTTACATCGCAACTCAGTCTAACCTCGGGTTAGGCATATTCGTGTTCTCTAAGTTCAAAGGGTTTTGATTAATTTTCAAATCAGGTTTTGAAAGTAACCATCCCGTCCGTCGGATCAGTTAGGCATAGCCTGGGAGAGCAGGAAACTTGTATTTTCCAAACTCAAGCCTAGACACTATTTTCAAAACATAGTTATAAACTAAAAATATAGTTATAAACTAGGAAATTGGCATAAATTGGGAAATGGATTTCCTCAAATTAGGCAACTGGATTTGGCAACTTAACCTAATATGCACATGTCCTGTAATGTGTAGCCCGAGTCCTGTGGCAGGGCAAATCAAGGAATACAGGACTCGGTCGGGAGCTTTCAGATATCTGTCGATGCAGATGCTAAGGTCTGTTTTTGTTCCAGTGGCTATGGTCCTACTTGACCCCTCCCTCAACTAATGAAAGGCACACCCCACATCCGTTAGTGTCACTCACAAAGGGAATGCACTAAGTTCTGTGGAGCATTTTAGGGTAAAAGATGTAGAAAAATTACAAGACAGACAGAAATTAAACAGCGGAAAATAAAACTTTGCTTTATTGATAAAATAGTTTGTACAATGATTTCTTTACAATATCAGAGTATCATCTGTCTTACAAAATAAAGAAGCATAAAGCAACATTTATATTCCCCAATTTTTAGCGAGAGCCAGCCATAGCATCTGAAAATAGAATCCAAGCAAAACTTCGACAAATCTTCAAGCTGGGAAAGAGTGACAGTCCAACTTAACCTGAGCTACACTATTCCCTCCTCTACTACCTGAGGGGGGAGGGGAAAGGAAGAAAAGAAGACGAAAGAAAAACAGAGTCAGACATAAAGCCTGAGTAACTTCAGTAACTTCTAGCATGTGAACATGGAAATCAAAACGACATGAATTAACTGAATACAAGATAACACCATGATGGTAGGGTCAGCAAGATTAGACAAGATAATCACAAGATATGCTAAGATAAGATAAACTGGATGTGCTCTAATACTTTCGCCGCTTCGTTATTTCCTTGTTATACAGATTTCTGTTATCTCTGCACCACCTAACTAATGTCCCAACTAGTAACGATAACGTGATCCCAATCCCTGTATTTTCCATCGCCTTTAGGCATACATTTATTATTTGTCACCTATATTTAATCTAGGGTTTTCTACCAAGTGCCTTCTAGATTTAACTAGAGTTTACGTTATCTGCTGAACGCTTCTCGGATTCAGGGTTTATGCCACCTAGTCAAACTAGTGCTACCAGTCGAACGATGCCCCCAAGTCTAGGACACACTACCTAGAGTGGTATGTGTTCCTATACTTCCCCACGCATGTATCGCGAATCGTTATCGCTTGTCTAGATGCACATGTCCTGTAATGTGCGGCCCGAGTCCTGTGTCAGGGCAAATCAAGGAATACAGAACTCGGTCGGGAGCTTTCAGATATCTGCCGATGCAGATGCTAAGGTCTGTTTTTATTCCAGTGGCTATGGTCCCACTTGACCCCTCCCTCAACTAATGAAAGGCACACCTTGAAAAATGAGAACTATACGCCGGCCCCCGGTGCCCCACTATCCTATGGCCATCCTCACCCATAACTAGATAGCAAGTATATGGTCTTTTGGAGTTCTCCTCCTTTCCGCTTCACGTATCTCGATTGACTGAAGATGGATGGTAGACGACGAGTTGCTATCACAGGGCTACCGTTTTCTCGCTGAATCACGCCGGTCCATCCTAGTCTTTAGGTTGCCATATATTGCAACCAAGGCATACCCCTGGTTCTTCTATGCAGACCTTAACCTCTGTGAGCCCAGGAGGATCATCTGCAGCCTCATAGAGGGATACCAAGAGTACCCTCACGTCCCCTCGAAGCCTCGGGCTTCGTAACCCAATTCGTTGGAGCCTTCTTTTTACTCAGACGGACATTCGCTCCTTCCCGTGTTATACTAAGAATTACTACTTAGTTTTGCTAACTAAGATTTACCACTTAGTTTCCAGAATCGTTGTTTTCTTAACTAAGGTTTTCTACTTAGTTCTCTTTCCCGTCAATTTGGATTGGTTAAGTGTCATTAGTCAATTCAAGCCAACTTAACCCTCTTCATTCATCCTGTTAAACTGGTTAAGTGTTATCAGTAATTCATGATGACTTAACCCTACCACAAACCAAGTTATATTGGTTAAGTATTTATTACTTAACCCTACCCATTCACCCTGTATTGGTTAAGTGTTCCTTTTTAACTTAACCTTGCCCGTCTGTTTTAAGTAACATGTTATTAATGGTTAAGTATTATCCCTTCATGTTTTAGACTTAACCCTATTCCTTTATCACAATCTGATGGTTAAGTGTTCAAGCTTACTTAACCCTACGGTCTAGCCCAGCTAACATATCAAATTGGCTAAGTGTATTTACTTAACCCCAACCTCTAGTCTAGTTAACATGTTAATTTGGCTAAGTGTATTAACTTTACTTTACCCCACCTTCTAGTCTAGTTAACATGTTAATTTGGCTAAGTGTATTAACTTTACTTAACCCCACCTTCTAGTCTAGTTAACATGTTAATTTGGCTAAGTGTTTCCTTAGTTACTTAACCCCTACAAATCTTGTCTTGTTACCATGTGAAGTTGGTTAAGTGTCCCTATGGACTTAGCCCTCCCATCCTAGCTTAAATGTGTTAAATTGGTTAAGTGTTCCTATGGACTTAACCCTCCCATTCTAGCTTAACTGTATGGCCCTAACCCCACCCACCAGTCAGGTTATCATGTTGAATTGGTTAAGTGACTTAGTGAACTTAACCCTACCATTCTTGTTCTAGCTTAAATTAAATATATTAAAGCCACAACCACTCACATTAGACAGATATTGTTGCGATTACTGGATGTGCCGGTTGGTTCCGGGCAGATTTACATCGCAACTCAGTCTAACCTCGGGTTAGGCCTATTCGTGTTTTCTAGTTCAAAGGGTTTTTGACTAATTTTCAAATCAGGTTTTGAAAGTAACCATCCTGTCCGTCGAATCAGTTAGGGATAGCCAGGGAGAGCAGGAAACTTGTATTTTCCAAACCCAAGCCTAGACACTATCCTCTCTGTCACCCTAGAACTTTCTGGTGTATTATTAAAAGAGATGTCGTTAAGAAACCTTTAATTAGTCTAAATTTACATTTCTCATTTAGGAAAAATTCTAAAAGTAAATCATTCCTAGTTTACTAATTTCCTAATTCCTCTTTTAATGTAAATTATCAATATTTATTCTTACGGCCCATTTTCCCCTCTATATCCTATTTATGCCTTTTGGTAAGTGAACTATACCAAATTAAATGTCACTAACCATGATTTTGCTGAACCTGTCAAGTACTCCCAATTATGGCCTATAAAATTTATGCCAATATACTTATCATGCCAAACTAGCGAATCCAATTCTGATTTGCATTCTAATTACGGTTCATGTCAAATTAGACTTATTATTCTAGTTCATAATTCATGTAAATGCTAGATTTACAAGTCAATACTAGAATCAAATTACACATCCTATAATTCATGTCAAATTTATCCAATTTGCATTCTTATGAACATGCCATAATACGTGTTCCCAATTTATGCCAATTTCCAAGTTTTAAAACTACGTTTCTAGTCAATTTCATATTTTCCCCAAATCGTATTCCCGCCGTTCGTATAATCATGATTCAATCTAGATTATAGATAAATCTAGATAGGGAATGAACCAAAGATGCTATGAAAAAGGATGGACATAATAACTGGCATAAAAAGGTTTGAATAACGACGTAGGTTCAAGAACATGGGTAGACCTAACTTAATAGGTAAATTCCTAAGGTCTAAAACTAAGTAGTAAACCTTAGTTAAGAAAACAACGATTCTGGAAACTAAGTGGTAAATCTTAGTTAGTAAAACTAAGTAGTAATTCTTAGTATAACACGGGAAGGAGCGAATGTCCGTCTGAGTAAAAAGGAGGCTCCAACGAATTGGGTTACGAAGCCCGAGGCTTCGAGGGGACGTGAGGGTACTCTTGGTATCCCTCTGTGAGGCTGCAGATGATCCTCCTGGGCTCACAGAGGTTAAGGTCTGCGTAGAAGAACCAGGGGTATGCCTTGGTTGCAATATATGGCAACCTAAAGACTAGGATGGACCGGCGTGATTCGGCGAGAAAACGGTAGCCCTGTGATAGCAACTCGTCGTCTACCATCCATCTTCAGTCAATCGAGATACGTGAAGCGGAAAGGCGGAGAACTCCAAAAACCATATACTTGCTATCTAGTTATGGGTGAGGATGGCCATAGGATAATGGGGCTCCGGGGGCCGGCGTATAGTTCTCATTTTTCAAGGTGTGCCTTTCATTAGTTGAGGGAAGGGTCAAGTGGGACCATAGCCACTGGAATAAAAACAGACCTTAGCATCTGCATCGGCAGATATCTGAAAGCTCCCGACTGAGTTCTGTATTCCTTGATTTGCCCTGTCACAGGACTCGGGTCGCACATTATGGGACATGTGCATCTAGTCAAGCGATAACGATTCGCGATACATGCGTGGGGAAGTATAGGAACATATACCACTCTAGGTAGCGTGTCCTAGACTTGGGGGCATCGTTTGACAGGTAGCATAATCCGTAGTTAGGTGGCATAAATCATGAATCCGAGAAGCGTTCAGCAGATAATGTAAACTCTAGTTAAATCTCGAAGGCACTTGGTAGAAAACCCTAGATTAAATCTAGGTAACAAATAATAAATGTATGCCTGTAGGCGATGGAAAATACAGGGATTGGGATCACGTTATCGTTACTAGCTGGGACATTAGTTAGGTGGTGCAGAGATATAGAAACCGATATAACAAGGAAACAGCGAAGCGGCGAAAGTATTAGAGCGAAGCCGCGAAAGTACTAGAGCATATCCAGTTAATCTTAACTTAGCATATCTTGTGTTAATCTTGTCTAATCTTGCTGACCCTATCATCATGGTGCTATCTTGTATTCAGTTAATTCATGTCGTTTTGTTTTTCCATGTTCACATGCTAGAAGTTACTGAACTTACTCAGGCTTTATGCTTGACTCTTTTTTCTTTCGTCTTCTTTTCTTCCGTTCCCCCCCCCCCCCCCCCCCAAGGTAGTAAAGGAGGGAATAGTATAGCTCAGGTTAAGTTGGACTGTCACTCTTTCCCAGCTTGAAGATTTGCCGAAGTTTTTCTTGGATTCTCTTTTCAGATGCTATGGCTGGCTCTTGCTAAAATTGGGGAATATAAATGTTGTTTTATGCTTCTTTATTTTGTAAGACAGATGACACTCTGATATTGTAAAGAAATCATTGTACAAACTATTTTATCAATAAAGCAAAGTTTTATTTTCCACTGCTTAATTTCTGTCTGTCTTGTAATTTATCTGCATCTTTTACCCTAAATGCTCCACAGAACTTAGTGCATTCCTTTTGTGAGTGACACTAACGGATGTGGGGTGTTACACGTGGTATCAGAGTTGAAGGTTACCGGATCAGATAAAAGATTTGAAAAATTATTTTCAAAAAGGTTTTAAAAGAAGCATTTTCAAGAGAAAAGATTTGTTTTAAAGGAATATTCCCCAAAGCCATACGCACTATCTTCTCTTCCTCTGTTTGAATTCTTGTCTCCTTCTTTCTTGAGTCTGTGGGGCTCCTGGCTTTCTCGGAGGTAACCCCATCGATGGGCGAAGTAGTGCCTGACTTCCATCCATAGCTGTAGTTGTTCCACCTACGACCAGTTTTCTTTCAAGCTTATAGGGTTTTCTGTACGATGGAAGCAGCTTCCGAGAGATTTGTCAACATGGTTACACACGGAAGGGGATGAGGGGTTTGGCTAAGGAGCACAACCCTAGGATGAGGAATTCATGGATGTAGATTTAGCTCACGAAGGAGGAAGAAATTATAAAACCTAAGACAAGAGGAAGTATCTTTACTAGAGTATGATAGGGCATATAATTAAAGACAAGGGCAAGAACAAAGAACAAGATTTTCAAAAGGGCAAGTACATACTTTCACCACCAAGCGTACCTAGGAGAAAGGTTTGCCGTTCGTACTCTTTCCTTTGGTTTTAGCGCTTCGCATTTGTTCATATCCACTTCCATAGTTGAGTCTCTGCACCATAGTACTTGTATAGTAGAAAGATCCCACTAGAGTCTCAAATCCAATTGGTGGTCCGACCAGTTTATTTTTGGTTAGTAGGGATTTGAGAGTAGCTATCAAGTTTGCTTATATCATCTCATGTAGATCATCTAAATTCGAAGGAGATGTTCCTTGGGTGTTTGTCTGATATTGGTTTAGGCCTTTGGGGCTTGTACTTGAGAAATTTCGAGTTCGACTAGGATGGTTTGCATGAGAGATGAATAGTTGTGGTAGGCACTCTAAAAAGCACGTAGTGACCATTTGACCCCCATAGTTATGGCGTGATGGATAAGCTAAGAGGAGAGACATCAAACCATCTTGGTATGTACACCGGGTATCATAGTTAACATCTGTTTATTTTGGAAATGGAGGTCAGAAACTTCACAATCGTGAAGTTAAATTAGTTAAGATATAATGGAGTAAAACTCAAGAAGGCTAGATACTAGCAACATACCCTTTTCCTTAAGGGTGCATCCTTGATTTCTTCATTTGTAGGAGCTTTACGCATAGTTGTTTCTCTCTTTGCAAAGTATATCCTCTAGATCGTATCTTCGATCCTTAGGTAGAAGACAATGGATGTAAACATGTATTTGAAACATGTTATGACTGGTGGTTGCAAGTGGTTGCTAATGGTTGCTCGTGAATGCATATGCATACGTATTAGGCACTAGATCAGTTCAGACGCTTTCATATTGCATTTACAGATATGTATTTGTTTGTAAGTTGAACTTGATATGTTATCATATGGACGTTGCATATGGATGAATGGCTGTGCATGCATGTAGTATTTACGTAACTAGGGAGGCTTGCATACATGATTGGACGCATGGCACTGACATGATTCGCGTTAAGGAGGTCAACTGAATCAGTAGACCGCCTGATTTTGCATTAGATAAAGACATATACACACACTATGCATATGAACATGAAAGCATTAGAAAACATTTTAAGGACAATGAATGCATGTGATTGAATGGTTGAGTAGATGGGTGATTGGATGGTAGGACACATTCTTCCTAACTTGAAGATTTCGGGGACGAAATCCTTTTAAGTGGGGGAGAATGTAACACCCCGTAATTCTGCAACACTAGGATTCACAAATCAAGGAAAAACTAAAAGTTAAAATCAAAATCAAGGGAAACGGGCTGAGCCATTGCGTTCGTCTTGGAATTCTGCATGAAAACGAGTCCGAGTTTGCGTAAATCGGAGTCTGTATGAGGAAGATATGGCCTCCGGAAGATTCAGCAAAGTTCAAATTTCAAAACAGTTCAGAAAAACGAGTTCGAAATTCAAAAACAGACCCAGATTGGGCTGGGCGGGAATTTTCCCGCCCAAGGCACCCAGGTCGACTGGGTAGTCGACCTTGTCACCTAGGTCGATTGGGTAGTCGACCTGGGGGTCGACACCCCCCCCCCCCCCCCGTTTTTTCCAGTTTTCTGCACCTGGTTCGTTCCTCCATATCCGGACGCCATTCTTACCAGGTTCGTTGACTCCTACACTATATAAACAGCCCTGGTCTCCTACTCTATTCACAATTCTTTTCTATCCTTATGCTGCCTCTGAGAAAA
This sequence comes from Allium sativum, assembly GCA_030737875.1. Classification (NCBI taxonomy): domain Eukaryota; kingdom Viridiplantae; phylum Streptophyta; class Magnoliopsida; order Asparagales; family Amaryllidaceae; genus Allium; species Allium sativum. The sequence goes on from CM060912.1 coordinate 898,066,922, forward strand.
TATATAAATAATAAAATAATAAAATAAACCAAGACGAGGAAATGCTGCTAAAGATTTTCAAGAAGAGGTTCAAGTCAAGCTAGGATTCAAGAGGAGGTTCAAACGACTTCAACGACTATTTTTCTACGAATCATAGCAACGCCATCTTTCTATTCTAATCTAATCTCTGTAAGTCGGTTACTTTTTAGATTTGAATGTTTTTCTCTGTTCGTGACATGAAATTAAAGGAATAAAAGAATATGCCAAATCTCTCTCTCTCTATTCGAATCTGTGCTTATACTCTTGGACCTAATTAAGAACTGTTATGATTCAAGGACAAATGAGACTGTGACTATGAAACTGTGGACCTTAAAACCATATGCCTCTATGACTATGAACCTTGCCTATGATTATGAACATCGCCTATGACTATGAACATTGCCTATGACTGTGACTGTGACTACGAGAATTATTTCCTTGACTAAGCCTGTGCATTTGATTAGGAAACATAAACTATTGCCTATGACATAACAAGGACAACTGTGATTAAACACCCATGATTCATGACAAGGAAAGTGTTGCTTAAGTTTTGTGACTATAAAATTGGGTCTAAACCCGATTAACTATTCTGTCGGTTCTTGGTTTTCTTTGGTTTTAGACCTTGGGAATTTACCTATTAAGTTAGGTCTACCCATGTTCTTGAACCTACTCTGTCTATACTTGGTTTTAAACCTTGGAAATTTACCTATTAAGTTAGGTCTACCCACGCTATTGAACCTACGTCGTAATCTATATGCCTGTGAACTACCATCTTATGCCAGTTGTTATGTCCGTTCTTTCATGGCATTTTGGTTCATTCCCTTTTATCGATGAATCTAGCTTTATTTATAATCTAGATTGAATCACGATTATACGAACGGTGGGAATACGATTTGGGAAAAATGTGAAATTTACTAAAAACATAGTTATAAACTAGGAAATTAGCATAAATTGGGAACATGTATTATGGCATGTTCATAGGAATGCAAATTGGATAAATTTGACATGAATTATAGATTGTGTAACCTGAATCTAGTATCGACGTGTAAATCTAGCATTTACATGAATAGTGAACTAGAGTAATAAGTCTAGTTTGACATGAATTAGAATGTTGAATCGGAATTGGATTAGCTAATTTGGCACGGTAAGTATATTAGCATAAATTTGAAATTGGCCATAATTGGGAATAATTGGCAGGTTTAGCAAAATCATGGTTAGTGACACTTAATTTGGTATAGTTTACATACCAAAAAGCATAAATGTGATATAGAGGGAAAACGGGCCATAAGAATGAGTGTTGACAATTTACATTAAAAGAGTAATTAGGAAATAAGTAAATTAGGAATAATTTACTTATTGAATTTGTTCCAAATGAGAAAATTAAAAATTTAGACAAAGTAAAGGTTTTATTAATGACATCCCTTTAATAAAACACCAGAAAGTTCTAGGGTGACAGAGAGGATAGTGTCTAGGCTTGGGTTTGGAAAATACAAGTTTCCTGCTCTCCCTGGCTATCCCTAACTGATCCGACGGACGGGATGGTTACTTTCAAAACCTGATTTGAAAATTAGTCAAAACCCTTTGAACAAGAAAACACGAATAGGCCTAACCCGAGGTTAGACTGAGTTGCGATGTAAATCTGCCCGGAACCAACCGGCACATCCAGTAATCGCAACAATATCTGTCTAATGTGAGTGGTAATGGCTTTAATCTATTTAATTAAAGCTAGAACAAGAATGGTAGGGTTAAGTTCACTAAGACACTTAACCAATTCAACTTGATAACCAGACTGGTGGGTGGGGTTAGGGCCATACAGTTAAGCTAGAATGGGAGGATTAAGTCCATAGGAACACTTAACCAATTTAACACAGTTAAGCTAGGATGGGAGGGCTAAGTCCATAGGGACACTTAACCAACTTCACATGGTAACAAGACAAGATTTGTAGGGGTTAAGTATCTAAGGAAATACTTAGCCAAATTAACATGTTAACTAGACTAGAAGGTGGGGTTAAGTAAAGTTAATACACTTAGCCAAATTAACATGTTAACTAGACTAGAAGGTGGGGTTAAATAAAGTCAATACACTTAGCAAAATTAACATGTTAACTAGACTATAGGTTGGGGTTAGGTAAAATTTAATACACTTAGCCAATTTGATATGTTAGCTGGGCTAGACCGTAGGGTTAAGTAACTTGAACACTTAACCATCAGGTTGTGATAAAGGAATAGGGTTAAGTCTAAAACGTGAAGGGATAATACTTAACCATTAATAACATGTTAGTTAAAACAGACGGGCAAGGTTAAGTTAAAAAGGAACACTTAACCAATATAAGGTGAATGGGTAGGGTTAAGTAATAAGAAATACTTAACCAATATAACTTGGTTTCTGATGGGGTTAAGTCAACATGAATTACTGATAACACTTAACCAGTTTAACGGATAAATGAAGGGGGTTAAGTTAGCTTGAATTGACTAATGACACTTAACCAATCCAAATTGACGGGAAAGAGAACTAAGTAGTAAACCTTAGTTAAGAAAACAACGATTCTGGAAACTAAGTGGTAAATCTTAGTTAGTAAAACTAAGTAGTAATTCTTAGTATAACACGGAAAGGAGCGAATGTCCGTCTGAGTAAAAAGGAGGCTCCAACGAATTGGGTTACGAAGCCCGAGGCTTCGAGGGGACGTGAGTGTACTCTTGGTATCCCTCTGTGAGGCTGCAGATGATCCTCCTGGGCTCACAGAGGTTAAGGTCTGTGTAGAAGAACCAGGGGTATGCCTTGGTTGCAATATATGGCAACCTAAAGACTAGGATGGACCGGCGTGATTCGGCGAGAAAACGATAGCCCTGTGATAGCAACTCGTCGTCTACCATCCATCTTCAGTCAATCGAGATACGTGAAGCGGAAAGGCGGAGAACTCCAAAAGACCATATACTTGCTATCTAGTTATGGGTGAGGATGGCCATAGGATAGTGGGGCTCCGGGGGCCGGCGCATAGTTCTCATTTTTCAAGGTGTGCCTTTCATTATTTGAGGGAGGGGTCAAGTGGGACCATAGCCACTGGAATAAAAACAGACCTTAGCATCTGCATCGGCAGATATCTGAAAGCTCCCGACCGAGTTCTGTATTCCTTGATTTGCCCTATCACATGACTCGGGTCGCACATTATGGGACATGTGCATCTAGACAAGCGATAACGATTCGCGATACATGCGTGGGGAAGTATAGGAACATATTCCACTCTAGGTAGTGTGTCCTAGACTTGGGGGCATCGTTCAACAGGTAGCATAATCCCTAGTTAGGTGGCATAAATCCTGAATCCGAGAAGCGTTCAGCAGATAACGTAAACTCTAGTTAAATCTAGAAGGCACTTCGTAGAAAACCCTAGATTAAATCTAGGTAACAAATAATAAATGTATGCCTGTAGGCGATGGAAAATACAGGGATTGGGATCACATTATCGTTACTAGTTGGGACATTAGTTAGGTGGTGCAGAGATATAGAAACCGGTATAACAAGGAAATAGCGAAGCGGCGAAAGTATTAGAGCGAAGCGGCGAAAGTACTAGAGCATATCCAGTTAATCTTATCTTAGCATATCTGGTGTTAATCTTGTCTAATCTTGCTGACCCTATCATCATGGTGCTGTCTTGCATTCAGTTAATTCATGTCGTTTTGTTTTTTCATGTTCACATGCTAGAAGTTACTGAACTTACTCAGGCTTTATGTCTGACTCTGTTTTTCTTTCGTCTTCTTTTCTTCCATCCCCCCCCCCCCCTAGGTAGTAAAGGAGGGAATAGTATAGCTCAGGTTAAGTTGGACTGTCACTCTTTCCCAGCTTGAAGATTTGCCGAAGTTTTGCTTGGATTCTCTTTTCAGATGTTATGGCTGGCTCTTGCTAAAATTGGGGAATATAAATGTTGTTTTATGCTTCTTTATTTTGTAAGACAGATGATACTCTGATATTGTAAAGAAATCATTGTACAAACTATTTTATCAATAAAGCAAAGTTTTATTTTCCGCTGCTTAATTTCTGTCTGTCTTGTAATTTATCTGCATCTTTTACCCTAAATGCTCCACAGAACTTAGTGCATTCCCTTTGTGAGTGACACTAACGGATGTGGGGTGTTACACACAATGCAACGCAAACCGGAGGATATAGTTTTACCTTATAATAGTCAAAAATGCTTGATACGTTAAAAACGAATTTGATATTATTATTAGTGTATATATGTTTCAAAAACATTTCAAAATAAATGTATCAATCCTAGGAAGCATAGCTACCATATACTATGCCTCCATACTAGTAATACAATCAAAACCGCATGAGGTAGTATTTGGAATTTGGTTTCCATCATGAGTCAAGGCTAGGGAGGAGCTCCTTACCGATTCGGGACACTCAAGCTAATGTCCCAGGATTCCCCGTAGAGAACCCTTGGATCCTGCAGGGCCGGTCCACACTTGCGGTTTGTGGATTGGCAATTCCTTAACACACGTTTCCCTGGTCCTATAGGACCTAATATCTGAGGCGCCTCATTCCATCATCCACATAAGTAAATATCAGAAAGTTTAAGCACCGACACCTCTTCTAGCTAGAAAGAAGCGTGCTGCTCTCCCTGCGTTCCCTTCTTCCGTTTTAGACTCCACCGGTTTGTGAGGCTCGTGAAGCTACGTAATACACAAAGCTATGCTTATTCAAGCTGTGATATGATCTTCACCACAAGGTTTTGCTTTTCAACAAGAAACCTTGATCATCGCATCTTAGTATGCCACACTGTCAATCCATATCATATTATCAATCCTTTGCCAAAATATACAAAAGGGTGTTAAGCAAGAGAATAAATTCTCCGCCACCAACATTCGTACATTCGGCAGAAAATCAATAAATACAATATAAATGAGTACAATGTCGGACACACATTCCATTTAAAAGCTTATGATCTGGGTCTGAGCGAAAACCAAATCCTTACAAATCAACACACATGTTTGGACAATTCTCACTATTAACCCTATCATGGTAGCGAGCCAATCCAAGGCAACTGTCATCGACATCCATTCTAGGTAAAGATTGTCGGTCTTCCATCGTCGTCTTCAAATCTTGAATTTTAAGCATCGTTTAAATTATTTGGAATGAGATAGACTCGGACTTTCCAAATAATTCTCGCATATATATAAGATGGAAATCATTTCATATCCTTATTAGTAATTTATAACGATTTATTCATTATATTTTATATTTGTAAATAAATATAAATATAAACCATTTATATTATCGCTCATGTATAAAGGCGACCAACAAATCAAACAAACAACACACAATTATTATTAACCATGTGGTGATGAAATATGACGTGTCCATGTTCATGTGTTAAAATGATGAACAGTTTAATTATTTCCCTTCCATATTTTATCTATTTATAAATAAAAATGAAAATGTTACTTTATTTCATTTCAGATAAAATGTAATTGGAAGTGTTCCTTTATTATATCATCTATGAAAGGAAAAATAGAAATGTTTCACTTTTTATATTAGAAGCAAGGTGAAAAAAAGGTGTTCTTTTGTTCACAATGAAAATCTCATAAAAAGATATATATTTATATCCTATAGAACCGGCATATTATAATTCACATACACATACTATACTCAACAATGTATATTTTTCTTTTACCCTTCAATTCACACAAAAATGTATTTTTCGTGCATCATTCCAATTTAACAAAATGAAGATTTTTGTGTCATTTCAATTTCTAACCAAAAATGCAATATAATTTGGTGTCAACCTCAATTCTACAAAAATGAATATATTTTTGTTTGTTTAATTTCAATGTAACAAAGATAATAACTTTGTTATTCTTTCAATGCCAAGCAAAAATAGTAATTTGTTTATATCTTTCAATGCAAAATTAACATGATAATTTTGTGTTTTAATCTTTTCTCATGAAAAAGTAGATTTCATTTTTTTAGTCTTTTAATGAAATCAAATTCATTAAAATGAAAGTTTCCATCGTTATAACTTTCACTGGAAATCTCTTCACATAAAATGTAAATTCCATTACTTTAAATCTAATTACATGAAAATGTAATTTTTTTACTCTTTAAATCTTATTACATGGAAATGTAAATTTCATATTCTTATTTTTTTTTCTTCCCTTTTTGTCATGTGTTATTTACCTAAATGTAAATAAATGTTGTTTTTCTATATTTCATGTATATTTACACTAAATATAAATAAATGTCATCTTTTCTTTTGTTTTGTTCATTTACGCTAATGTGACATAATGCTAAATTTATATTCATTATTTCCAATGTACACATTTCTAAGGTAGACATATCTAATGCAGACATATCTAATGCAAACATATTTTCTAATGCAATATTTCTAATATAAACATATCCAATGTAAACATATTTTATCTCAATGCTAAAATATAATTCATTTCAACTAAATTTGACATACATTAAAATATGTGTTCATTTTATCTAAAAGACATACGCTAAAATATGTGTTCATTTTATCTAAAAGACATACGCTAAAATATATCCACATTCACTAAAGTGACATCATGTCAAAATATATTCATATTTTCTAAAGTGACATAGCGACAAGAAATGTCATTCTTCTTCTATATCATGTTTTTTTTTTACACTAAATGTAAATAAAATATCCCTTTTCTTTGTCTCATGTTTTATTTACACAAAATAGCAAATAAAAATATTCTTTTTCTTTTCATGTTCTATTTACATAAAAATGTAAATAAAAGTATCATCTAATTTTGTCCTTTTTGTTTACATAAAAATAATGTAAATAAAGATGTCGTGCTACTTGTTCTTTTTATTTGTAATAACAAAATGTAAATAAATGTGTCATGTAAACTTGTTCTTTTTATTTACATTGCGAACTTGAATAAAATGTTCACTGTAATCATGTTCTTATTCTAATTTGTCAATTCTAACATAAACGGTGTTTTTATTTTTACAGTGTAAAATCTTACTTAATTACATATAAAAATGGAATTTTATTTTACAATGCAAATCTTCATTCTTTAATTACATAAAAAAATGTCCTCTTAATTTACAATAAAAATGTAATGTCCATTCTTTTTATTTACATTAAAAATGTAAATTTATTTTACAGCGTAAAGTATCATTCTTCAATTTCATATAAAAAATGTAATTTTACTTTACAATGCAAATCTTATTCTTTACTTATTAAAAATAAAGATAATTTCTTTTACGGTGTAATATCATACATTAATTACAATGGAAATTTCAACGTCAACCTAAATTATTTGACTACCACCACAACATAACGATTTAATCTTTTTATTTCATTCAAACGCAACATAAAGATTTAATCTTTTTATTTCATTCAAACGCAACATAAAGATTTAATCTTTTTATTTCATTCAAACGCAACATAAAGATTTAATCTTTTTATTTCATTCAAACGAAACATAGAGATTTAATCTTTTTATTGGATTATTTCATAAAGACGCTAAAATGTTCTTAACCTCATGTTTCAACAAAACGCTACAATATGTTTATATCTTCATGTTTTAATAAAAGTTACATATGCTTATATTTCATGTTTCAACAAAATCACATATGGTACAACATATGGTGATGATTCAAGCATGAAACGAACAAAAATTTATGATGTCAACATTCACATCATGATTCATATTAAAATATGTAACCAAATTAATAAGTTTGGTGTCAACATATGATCATGATCCCATATATATATACTAAATCTAAGTATAACACATGAACAACAACTATATTTGGGTGTTAACATAAACGTCATGAATCAACGAGACCAAATCTAAATCCATTGGTGTATATAGATCTTATTAAAATAGATCTAAATAAATATAAACAATCCAAACATCCAAATTTACAGTACAGTCAAATCCAAACCCAAAGCATCAACATGTAATCATAGTAAATCTACTTATGTTTTACCATTATCCACAATCAATAATCTCACATCACAGATCAGAAACAATAATATAAATATCATGCATCTATAAGCGAGGAGAATAATTAATTTAAAATTGATTTTTGTAAATCAGAACTCTCACCTTTGTATTCGTCAGATCTAGAAATGAATTGAAAGTCATAAGCTTGTACACAACAGATCTATGACGTTGTGTTATGTCACGTTGTTCCAAGATTGTCCAACTTGTCGGTTTCTGTATCGAATTGGATCAAAAACATGTTTTTAATAATTAAAATTAAAGTTAGCAATGAAATCAAGTGTTGCAAATCAATAAAATTAAAATTTATACAACCTTGAATTGTTCAAAACTTTGAATCACAATTTCTTGAGCTGTAGTTAACGGTTTCAGGTGCCGTTTGTTGGAGGATGGTGGGCTTGGAGAGGTGGGTATTCAGCTGGAAGGGGGTGGGGTGCGGCGCATCAATCGAGGCAGGGCGGAGGTTCAAAGGCAGCGGGTTTGGAGAGGTGATTCGAGAGCTACGGGCAACGGTTTGATGTGAAACTTGTCTAGAATCGAAGAGATTGATGAGAGCTTCAAAAAGTTCAACCACAGCTGCTTCTAAAAGTGAGTGAATTAGGAGATAGGGAGGAGAGAAGTTTGCGGCTGATGGGTTTCACGGTTTCAGCATGCGCGAGTGATTTGGGAAGAAGGAGCGTGAGTTTATCTCGTGCATTTAAATAATATTTTAATCCCTTAAAAGGCCCATTTTGCAACTTTATCCAATTTCAGCCCAGTGACTGTCGTTCTTCCCCATTAGCCCCCATTCCGGACTCATCTGGACCTGCCTCGTTAGCCCAAATGGTCATCTTGTCCTCCGTTTTTCAGATTTAAAATTTAAGTCATGTATTAAAGTTCAAACGTACGTCAAAGTTTACCGAAGTTATAAAATAACTCTAAAAATTTCCGAAAAATGTTTTTAACTATATTTTGACGCTACGAATCCAGAAAAATTAATTTCGTTGAATTCTGAGCCCGTTTGTAAAAATGACTATTTTCAAGTCGATTAAAATTGACCGTTCTTCAGGCAGTGTCCCATTGAGGATATATTCTTTGATTGGAGTCATCCATGATGTAGGTTCTTCAATGGTTTCCATTATCCATTCCACACTCACTTCCTCAATGGTTGGAGTAGAAAGGACTTTGATGGGGATTAAACCCAGCAGCTGAGCATCTGATGAACTAGCATACTTGGCGAGGGAATCCGCTTTTGAGTTTTGTTCTCTTGGAATGTGAGATGTAACATAATGGTCAAGGTCGTTTAGAAGTTCCATAACTTTGATTAGATAAGAAGGGAGGTTCCCAATTTTGGTTTGGAACTCTTTGCGTACTTGACCCACTACCAACTGAGAGTTGCTAAGAATCCGCAAAGCTTTTAAGTTTAGCTCTTTTGCCAACTTTAACCCTATTATCAATGCTTCATATTCGGCTTCATTATTGGTTGATGGAAATTCCAATCTCAAGGCATAGCATAAAGAGTAACCTTCTGGGGTTTCCAATACAATTCCACCCCCTGAACAATAGTCGTTTTTGGATCCATCAAAGTATAGTTTCAAGCAATCTCTGCTTCCGCTGGTTCTTTAACCTCTTCTCCTTTATTTGTAAACTCGGCAATAAAATCCGCTAGGGCTTGGCCATTAATGGCCCTTCGAGGGTGGTAAGTGATGTCATATTGACTTAGCTTAATGTTCCATTTTAACAGCCTTCCTGAAGTTTCTGGACGGAAGAGAATTTGCCTTAATGGTTGGTCAGTGAGAATCTTAATAGGATGAGATTGGAAATACGGTTTCAGCTTTTTTGAGGCAACAAGGAGGCAATATGAGAGCTTCTCTAGCTTAGGGTAATTTAGCTCTGCCCCGGCGAGCCTCTTACTAATGTAATATACCGGCAATTTCACTCTCGCTTCTTCTCGGATTAGTGCTGCACTCAAAGCATGCGTTGAAACCGCTAGATATAAAAATAGATCCTCCCCATCTTTAGGTTTCGATAACATCGGTGGTGATTCCATATGTCTTATTAATTCCTCGAAAGCCTCCTAGCACTCTGAGGTCCACTGGACGTCCTTCGTCCCTTTTTCAAAGCATCGAAAAGCGGAATGCATCGATCCATTGCTTTGGAAATAAACCGGTTCAGTGCTGCTACTTTTCCATTTAAGCTTTAGAGCTCCTTTTTTGTTGTTGAGGCCCGCATTTCCCTTAAAGCCGCAATTTGAGAGGGATTCGCTTCGATGCCCCTAGCATTGACGATAAACCCGAGAAATTTCCCCGAAGAGACTCCGAACGAACATTTTAACGGGTTTAGTTTCATCCCGTACTTCCTGAGTATATGAAACATTTCTACCAGATCCTCAAGATGATCTTCGACCTTCTTTGATTTGACTAGCGTATCGTCTACATATACTTCCATTGTATTCCATATCTGAGATTTAAACATGGAGTTTACAAGACGTTGGTAAGTCGCTCCTGCGTTTTTCAGTCCAAATGGCATGACTTTATAGCAGTATAGTCCTCTATCCGTTATGAAACTCGTGTTCTCTTCGTCTGGCTTGTGCATCATAATTTGATTATATCCGGAATATGCATCCATAAAGGACAACAACTCGTGCCCCGTTGTTGCATCTACGAGTTGGTCAATTCGGGGCAAAGGAAAACTGTCTTTTAGGCACGCTTTATTAAGATCTGAGTAATCTATACACACTCTCCACTTTCCATTGGACGTTTTGACAAGAACTGGGTTAGAAACACAATCCGGATACATAGATTCTCGTATGAAATTATTTTTAAGTAGCCTATCTACTTCTTCTTTTAGAGCCTCGGATGTTTCAAATCCCTGCATTCATCTTTTTTGTTTTACAAGAGTCAATTTTTAGTTTATATTCAACTTGTAAACAATTACATTAGGTGGGATCCCACACATATCTGAGTGTTCCCAGGCAAATACATCTAAGTTTGCTTTCAAAAACAAGATTAATTCCTTTTGCAGCTTCATTCCTAACTGAGATCCTATCTTCAAGACCTGGTTAGGGTTCTTGTCGGATATTGGAACAGGGATAGTATCTTCAGCCGATGCTGCTCTATTTTCCCCCATACTATTTTTCCTTGGATCAATTGCTTTTCGAGCGCCACTTTGCTCACCAGTATGGGGGTTTTGCTTTAATTTCTATAAGAGGGGTTTTTGGATGTGGAGCGGTGGCTCTACATCCTTCTTCAATTCCTTCTTCCTTGCCTCTGTCAATTCGACCAAAGAACACTCCCTTGCTGCTTGTTGATCACCTATAATTGTACCAACACCATTCTCTGTTGGGAATTTCATAGTGAGGCGCCATAGAGCCATAGTTATTCTGAATGCTGCAAGAGTAGGTCTTCTTAGGAAGGCATTGTAAGCAAAGGGTTCATTAATTATAACAAAGTTCTGTACCAGTGCGGCTTTCTTCTCTCCTTCTCCAAGCTCCACCAGTAGATTGGTGGCACCAATTGGTTGAACAGCTTGACCAGTGAATCCATGGACCTTGTTCTGACAGGCCTTTACGTCGCCTATGGAAAGCTTCATCCTATGGAATGCGCTAAAGAAGAGGATGTTAACTGATGCTCCGCTATCAACTAACACCCTTTTAATTATGGCTGGGCCCAGACCAATGTTTATCACCATTGGATCCTCTGTAGGTGTTATGATCACGATCGGATCTTCATCTTTAAATATGATGTCGTCTCGCAGGATTCTCGGTACTTTTGCTGATAAGACCTCATCTATGATCATGAGTTCACCTTTTTTCGAAAAGTCCTTCACCTCATGGGCATACTTCACCATGTCCCCCAACTTTTCCCAACTTAGTAGGGGCCTCCTGAAATGGTGTTTATGATCATCCTTAGTATAGCAGCAACCAAAGCGTTCTCATTCTGTTTAGGCTGCCCTGTAGAGGCTCCTTGGTCTTGAGTTCCCTGAGCATTATGGGAGTTCTTTGTGTATTGTTAAAGCCTGATTTTCCTTATTAGTCCTTCAATTAAGCTTTTCTTCAATTAAGCTTTTCAAATGTCTACATTTGTTCGTGATATGCCCCGGCTGGTTGTGAAATCGGCAGAACCTACCGGACTTTATTGCGTCATCAGTGACTCTTAACTTCCCTGGCTGTTGGTACTCTTCAGTGTCTTTGGTCGCCATATAAATGTTTTCTATGGTATCGTTAAGAGGAGTTATTTCGGAATTCTTGAAGAAACGAAGCTTTTTGTTGTTTCGACCATCTTTCCCTTCATTCCCCCTTTTCTGATTTCCTCCGACATTTTTTTGTCCTTCCTGCATGTTTATGTCTTTTTTCTCTGATGGCTCTTTATTTTCTGCAGCTTCCAATGTATAGGCCGGATCCTCATCCAGGCCTATATATTCCTCTGCCTTGTTGAATAGATCTTCGAAAGTGGCAGGCTTCTTCTTCTTGATCCACCGCCCGAGTTTGGTCCTTTTATTTATACATCCTTTTAGAGCCATCAAGGCCAAACGTGGCTCATAGTTCCCAACTTCGGCCGCAGCTGTGTTAAAACGAGAAAGGAAGGTTTTAATGGATTCTCCTGGCACTTGTTCCAACTCATTTAGCTCCATCACATCATGCACCTTAGTTGCTTGAAGCCTGAATTGCTGTCTGAACAGCTTGGCCAAGGTGGAAAAGTCATCTACAGATTTTGGCGGGAGTTTTGTGAACCAGAGTGAAGCTACTCCCTCCAAGTAAGTAGGGAAGTATAAACATTTGAGCTCATCAGTAGCACGTGCCCCATCCATGTGCTGATCGTATTTGAATAGGAACACATTGGGATCGCCAATAAACTGGGGGTTTGAATTTATTTGGATATGGCGCCATTTTTATTCTTTCTGTAAGTGGGGTTTTTGTAGGAGCAAATCCTCATTCCTTCTCATCATCCACCTTTTTCTGTCTCTCATTCATGATCTTTCGTACCATTCCGAATATTCGCTCCTCCTCATTGAGTTGGTCCACGGGGCGGACGCCTTCCTCTTTACCGAATGCTTGCCTACGTAAACGATCGCGGTTCAGATTCCGGGGCCCTGGACCTCCTGCATAGGGAAGTGCCCCTTTGGTGGAACCAAACGCTTGTTGAGGAGTCACTTTTCCAGAGTGGTTATGAGTAGGTGGCTTCACCCCCTTATGACTAGGATTTGCAACCTCTTGGACAGAATTTCCTTTATTTGGGCTTGAGGAAGAAGACCCAGTATCTACTGTTCCAGCGGTTTTAGCAGTTTTGAGACAGTTTACACTTATGGTGACTTTGGCCGTTGCGGCTTGCATGGCGAACATGGTTTCAAGCTTCTTCATCATGGCCTCGTTCGCAATATCAATTCGACTTGTTAGTCCTGCTTCCACTTCATCCAATTCCTTCCTTGTTACTGCAGTTCCAGTTGTGGAACTTTCACCGAATTCAAACTGATTAGTAGGCGGGGTGTTTTCTATGTTAGTGGCATTATCGACATCTTCGACGCTTTTACCTGCAGCTTTCTTCGATGGTCTACCTGGCTTACCCATGGCTTTAGAGATAAGTATTTCAATTCGGACAACTTAAATAATTGGAGTGTATTCCAATGCAGGGCCTTCAACCTTGTGAGAGAGCGAGAAATGGATTGGCAGTCCTGGCCCCATGGTGGGCACCAAATGTTTGCTCCAAATTTGGGACCAAACACCAAAGGTGTAAAGCTACACTTCACCTATTCGATAAGAATATGGAACCACGTAACCGCAAAATAAACGGATAAAAGCAAGTAAGAGCACAAAGGAAATTTTTATAGTGGTTCGATTCAATACAAATCTACATCCACTTTTAATCAACTCTCATTATGATATTCAAGCTTACAACATATGAATTTTCTCTTATTACAATCATTTCTCTCTTTTAACTCTATTTATGATCTAACTTCTCTTAAATTTGGTGAAGAAAAAGGAAGAAATTTAGCTTTGTAATGAATCTTCAACCAATTGTGTGTTTTGATCCTTTCTCATGATCCTCATAGATTTCATAGTGGATTAGCATTTGATTTAGGCTTTGGAGAGGATTAGAGAAGGTATGAAATTGCTTGAGAGATTTATTGTATAGCTTGAATGAGATTGAAGGTGCTTAGATCCAATTGTAGGAAGCTCTCATGATCTTTGACTTGGATTTGATCTTCATGAAGTTAGAAAAGTGTTGATGAATTCATAGAAGCCATTAGAGAAGTTATATATGAGTTTTGAATTTGACGGAGTCTCCTTGCAGGAATGAATTTTTCGATCCCCTTCCCCCCTCCCCAAGTGAATTATGAGGGGTATTTATAGGTGATTCTAGCCCGGGTGGCAATTCTGTAATTATGCAGAAAAACGCCATGATTCATGTCGCCGCAGACATGACTCGGACTTCCGCCATAACTCATATCGCCAACGACATGACTCATGTCGCATGGCGGGTTAACTCTTGGCGTTTTGTGCTTGCGACACGATATGACTCTCCTTGGCATGATTCGTATCGTTTGGATGATAACTGTTGATAACCTGGTAAAAGATGGATGCAGCATGAGTAGGTCACGACATGGTTCGCTACGATATGACTTATCTTGTTCGGGTGACCCGATATTTGTTGGAATCGACATGAGTAGGGCGCGGCATGATTGATGTCGTTCGATCCAATGCTTCTTAGCGCCCTAAGCTTATAGCACGTCATGGTGTCGTGTCGTATGACGACTTGACTTCTCTCTAATGCTATAAGGGGAGCGCGACATGCAAAGGCACGACATGACTTCAAAAAGAGTTAACTCATATTGAACATCACAGATCACAACGGTATGGCTCTTGCTTTATCCTTTAGAGTCTCAGTGGCATGGTCTTTATTATACGAACCAGGGGTGCTATAATGACTTGCGACATGGAGAGCACTCCGTTATGATATTAGAATGGCATGATTGATGGATGCTTTAACCTTTCCTGTATGACATGAAGCAGGTACGACATAACTTGTAAACGACTTAACCTTCCGGGATTACTTTGACGAACTACAACACGATTTAGAAGAGTCTTGATTACGACATGGAGATACATGACTTAGTTTTATAACTCGATACGGATTATGATGACCTGACTGATGTGTCATAACTGAAGGCGGCATGGTTCCTTCCTTTCTTTACGACATAGCCTTAGAGCGACTTGGCATTTACTCATCAAGCCCTACGACTTAACAAATAACAACATGACTTTGACGACATATTGAACACGTATTTTTATGGGTTAACACCTGTGAAAAACAGAACCAACATGTGAATGAAAGGTAATCTAAGCCAAATTGGATCAAATATTGAACTGAATTGAAAATTGATTGAAATTGCATATATGTACATGTGTATATAATGAACAGGTCATAGCATGGAAGCTAAGAAGAGGAATAAAATTGTATGCCCGACAAATAGGTACATATTTACTGTATTTATTGGGGTTTGATGATTTTATGAGCCAATTGGCAAGCCGCTTGCCTTTTTCATTTTCTTTTGGAATGATGATGGCCCTGTGAGGCAAGTTGCGGTTTTACCGATCAACCCGTACAAAGGAGGTTATGGCGAAATTTTTCGAAAATTTAGGGTGTTAGCCAAAATTTTGAGAAATTAGAAAATTCTTAGAAGCTGAAAAGTTGAAGAATGAAAGTTGAGTTGGTTAGTTAAACAACTTTCAGCTCCGTTCCTTTTCGAGGACGAAAAGATTTTAAGTGGGGGAGATTGTAACAACGCAGCATTTCTGAACCAATTTAAAATTTTTATTTTAGCTATTTCAATGGATTTTGAATATTTAAAATGATTTATTTTAAATAGTAACGTTTTAAAATTTATTTAAATCGAAGTTAGAACGTATAAATTTATTTTAATTATAAATAAAGTTTGAATTGGCGCGGTGGTTTGAAAATTCGATTTTAAATTTTAAATGAATGTATTCAATATAAATCGGATTTCAGTAAAACCAGAAACATTAGAATCTTTTTAATCATATCATTCTAATGGATGTGAAAAATTGAGATTTCAAAATATAAATTGAAAGTTATGTCCAGTTTAAAATTCAAAATAGTCGCTATGGAACTTATATATATTTTAATATAATATATATCCCTTAAAAATAGCCATTTTGCAAACGACCTCTGTTTTCGATGATTCCACTTTTATTGGATCCGGAATGTCAAATTATAGCTAGATTCCAATTTTCGTAATTTTTGGAATTAATATGTGAGTGTGGCAAATTTAAACGTGTTTTGTCATCTTTAGTTTGAATTTAATCGACTGGAAAATGACCATTTTTCAAACGGTGTCTAAATTCGACGAAATTAGTTTTATCAGGACTATATCGCCAAAACATAGCTAGATTTATTTTTCTGTAATTTTTGGAGTTAGTATGTGGCCTTGGTAAATTTAAATGTACGTTTGAATTCAACATATATTGATTTATATTTTAATTTAAAGAAAAACTGATTGAAACAGTCGAATTGGCTCATGAAACATATCCCATTGTGCCCGGAATGGGGGTATTTGGCTAGGGGTGACAGTCATTGGGTTTAGTTTGGAGTTCAGACATTAAAATTCAAGATTTAATAGTGAATAAATTAAAACAATAATATAATTTTATATATAAACCCCCCACTTTTCACTCAACCCTAGTCAAACCACATTCACGGTCAAAGGAGAAAAGCAGCCACCGCTCTTGCAATTAAAGGCCGATATGCTTCCAACTTCTTCTTGATTTTTCTTTAAATCTGATATATGAATTTCAAAACTTTCCAAAGCAAGATCGAAGAGCTAATGGAGCTCTGTAAATCCGACGGCTATGATCAAGTTTTATTGCACGAGCAGCTCGATACTCAATCTAAATGGAGTCATGTTCACGGTCCTTTTTAGGCGCTGGGACGTGATCGGAGCCGCCATGGTCGTGGGTGATGGTAGAGGAGGAGAAGCCTGACATCGCGATTGCGGTGGATAGTGGTCCGGCTGCGAGATGGAGGCGCGTGAAGGTGCCCTAGGATGGGAGCGGGTTTCTGGATATCGGCTTCAAGCCTGATGAAGAAGACGGATTGAAAAAGTAACTAGGGAGGGGTTAGAGAAAATTAGATTAATTAATTATACTTTATTATTTCAATAATGTAATTAATCTTTAAAACAACGTATCTCTTTCATACGAGCTCAGAAATTCGCAAATTCAGTCTCCTTGGAATCGTAAAGAAGAGCACTACATTTCAGTATTGGTTGGAGCAGAAAAGGAGCAAATTAGAATTTGAGGCAAATTTAAACCCGAACGGTACTGAAATCATCCACAAAAGAATGGAGGAGTGGGAACCAATGTGCGAACGCTCTCACTCAAACTATTTTCATTATGTTATTATATTATAGGTTGTAAATGGGGCTTAGTAGCTCATGTCACTACTTTTCTGTTAAACCATGGAAGATTTGATTGATTGTATTGTGTTTTTGATTGTGATGATTAAAATATATATGCGTTGTATAAAATATATATGCGTTGTGAAACATATACATGCGATGTAAAAAATATATATGCGTTGTACAAAATATATATGCGTTGTATAAAATATATACGCGATGTGAAAAATTTATATGCGATGTGAAAAATATATATGCGATGTGAAAAATATATATGCGTTGTATGAAATATATATTATATGCACTGTATAAAATTGGCATGTAATAAAATAATTATTGGATCGTGAAAAATATAATTTTTAACGTATGTATGGAATGAATGAAACTGACATGTAATGAAAAATTATTGGATCGTTAAAAGTATAATTTTTAATATATATATGGAATGAATAAAATATTCATATAATGGAATATTCAATTTTGATTTAAAAATTGAAATGGAAGTTGGAATCGTTTTTAAAACGAATTTAAAATGTTTTATAAAATATGTTTTAAATGGAAATCGATGAAATATTATATATATATATATAATTAATTAAATGGTTTGAATAGAACGCGCTGCGCAGCGGCCGTTCGCGATTTTCAACCATTAACTTCAAAATTGATGTAACAGGAGATCCGACCATCGGATTCTCCTAAAACTGGAATCTTGGGTTTGTATCGAAAAGAGATTTCCAATGATTATAAGAGATTTGAAATCCAATGGTTGAATTTGGAATTATGTCCAAATCAATTTTAGAAAAGGTCGCTATGAATGCAGTTTGGTGGCCGTTATTGGAAACTGACTGTAAGGGCCATAATAAAATTATTACAAATATGGAAAAATTGTGTAAAATCATAATAAATTATTTGGAATGATTTTGGATGAAAAACTCCAAGTTTGAAAACATAAAAATATATTTTTATCGAAATGAACTAGAATAATAATCCAATTTTTTTTAAATAAATAAATTGGATTTGAAAATGGTTTTAATATAAGCAGAATTTTCCAACATATGAATTGGAATGGATTTGAATGGGAATAATCTTTGGAATAATTCGATATTGGATTCCATGATTATACATATATTATTGAGGAATTTGGAAGATATAGATATCGTTATTCCCAATACGATACCTGTTGGTCTCAGAATTTGATGTTGAATATATGCCGATATTATTTCTATTCAGAGCCTTGTATTTAATATCAGATTGGATTTTGGGGTTTATAGTGAACGATGTTTTAAATAACGTGAGTTCTTTAACCCAATTAACAATGAAGAATATGATTTGGAAATTATAGTCTTTTAAATAAGATTAATGGAAATTTTCCAAAGTAATATTTTCCAATTTAATACATTAAATTGGAATTGAATGGAATACGATTTGGTAATAATCGAGATGAGCTTCTGTGAATGAAGACCATTACTATTTATGGAATTTAAAAGGCCTTGCCGCTATTCCACTTATAGTATTAGTCTGATACGGAAATCTATGTAGATTATATACTGTTATGATTTCCGTGAAGATTCCATTTTAATGGAAGATGATTTTGGGTTTATCGTAAATTGTGTTTTAAATAACATTTGTTCTTTAACCCGAGTAAAGGCAGGATTAACTTCCTAGAAAATTGAGAAATCATTAAGTAATGATTTGTGAAATTAAAATTGAACTAGAGTTTTAATGAATCTTTAATTAGGCATGAAGGAATGAATGGTAATAAATTTATTAAAACATGAGGTGTGGTATAAACCAAATATACTTGGTTGTTGATATTGATTTTGATTGATTGATTGTTTGGATTGTGCTCGACCAGTTTATAAGAAAAATATGCTTTTACATTTAACATTGGGTTGGGTAGAAATATTTGTATGTCAACATCTTGAGAGACACTTCGCGATTTACTATAAGATGTTTAGCGATGTGGTTGAGTTCATTTCAAATTTAATGAATGGTTTTTAAATGATATTTTTCTTAAGTGAAAAGAAATGTTTCTCCGATTTTGGACGGGGAATGTTTTATAAAACAAAAAGGATTTTGAGAGATAAACCCAATGATTTCGAAATGATTTCGAAAGGTATTATGTG
Source organism: Allium sativum (assembly GCA_030737875.1). Lineage (NCBI taxonomy): Eukaryota > Viridiplantae > Streptophyta > Magnoliopsida > Asparagales > Amaryllidaceae > Allium > Allium sativum. Next base: position 898,086,439 of record CM060912.1, read on the forward strand.
TTTAACATTGTGGTTCAACACATAACTGATTAGTTGTTATTGATGATGTATCTGTTTGGTGGCAGAGAATTTATTCTCTTGCTTAACCCCTTCTTTGAGATGTACGAGCTCAAAGGTTATGTGATTAATAGTGACTGATCATATGTGTGAATTGTTAGTGTAAAGTACTATATTTTGGATAGTACTTGTGACGGCCCGCCCCGCACCAACCGACATTTACTCCAAAGGTGCTTTGTACACATGTCTAGTTAGCGCGGAACGGGTCGTCAGAAGGAAAAGGAAGAAGGAAATGAACTAACAAGGAACCTGTAGAATGTCTGACAGCGCATAGAACAAAATATAATAATAACATATTTGACATAAAAACAGGGGAGACAGTGCATAAACTGGAAACCAAAACTAAACATCATAGCAGCGGAAATCCAAAATACAGCTTATTACAACTTTCAAACTGTCTCAAAGCAAAAGCAAGATAAAGGAGGTGCACTACTAATGCCCAAGTAGCGACCACCAACGACACAGGGAGAATGTGTGTGTGTGTGTGTATATATATGTATATATATCATACGTGGATGCCTCATGCCCGCCTCCGAATCAGCTACTCGCGCACCACCAGCTAACCTGACTCTAGTCTGCTCGTGTGAGCACCCAGAGTAATAAGAGGAGACATAAAACTCTGGGTCAGACATAAAGCCTGGTATGAGCGATAAGCATCTAAAGTGAACAATAACAGGCAGACTAAAACATACCTGAGCCTGGACCTGCAACCAAAGAGTTAGCACTACATACTCTATAACACTCTAAGGTACCATATCAAACGGTGTAAAGATACGGAGGTGGGGGAGGTGTGCATGTCATAGTGATGGCAAACAATCAAACATAGCATCCATCCTCACATCTCTCACTCAGTGCGTAAAGCGTACGATATTCACCACTTCGATCACCCACCCTTGCTACGATCACTTTGCCCCCATGAAGTCATGAATGGCTTCACTGCACTGATAACGTAGCCACTAATCCTTCGCTATGTCCACTTGCCCCATGGAGTTATTCACCCCATCTGCGCTGGCTCATAGCCTTACTAATCCTTACTATGTCCACTTGCCCCATGGAGTTATTCACCCCATCTGCGCTGGCTCATAGTCTTACTACGCATCACCTTGCCCCTCAAGTCATGATGACTCTACTGCACTGACAACGTAGTCTTGCTACCATCACTTTGCCCCTCGAGTCGCAATGACTCTACTGCACTGATAAGTAGCCCATCATTCATTTTTAGTGGTGAATCGAAGTTATGAACGTCGACAACTCCTTAGCACACGTCCCGCAGCGAAGTCCAACCATGAAGTGAACTCATCGGTTCCCAACTGGATCTTGAGCTCTAACTTCCCATATTGGACTACCTTTGCATCTCGGGTTATTGGTCAATACTGGGTCGGATCGGGTTCCTCTTCAAGCCATCGGTTCGGGTCGGGTCCCCTGCATCGCGTCGGTTCGGGTCTTCTTCTGGTACGGTTCGAGTCGGGTGTTTCTCCCCGGGTCAGTTCGGGTGTCTCGCTTCGGGTCGGGTCAGGTGTCTCGCTTCGGGTCGGGTCGAGTGCCATCTTCCCTCCAGTTCGTGCTTTTGCCCCGATCCGCCTCCTCATCCTTCACGTGCTCCGATCCATCCTCCTCTATCCGCTCCGATCCCTCCTCCTTAATCCGATCCGATCCCAGTTCAGTTAACGTGGCCTTCCTTTTTGCCAATTTTCTCAAGTGTTAGGTTCCGATCCGATCAAATCCCTTGCCCAGTTCAACATATCCGATCCGAGCCCCCATATCCGATCCGAAACCTGCACTGCGTTCTGAAATTGTTCCAGCAAGTGATTACGCCATTCGACGACGTTTTCGACCATTCTAACTATTGAAATCTATCACTAAGCGTATCATACAGTCATAGCAACATGCATAATCAACCACAAACATCAAAACATCAACATGATAGGTTAAAATGGATCAAACATACCCAAAACCCCATATTTTCCCTTAAGCATGTTTAGGTGAAACTAATGATAGGATTAGCAAAACTTAACCAAATTAACCCAAATTCATATCAGAGGTCTAAAACATCATTTAGGAATTTATGAACATTTTTCTCGAATTTATTAGTGTATAAATTCGCTAATTAACGCTAATTACCCTTAATTAGCCATAATTAGTGCAAAACTATGCAAATCACTCACCATAGTCACAAATAAACTAAGATCTGAAATAAATCTCTGATTTGATGTGAATCCCAATGCTAAACAGCAGCTCCAATGTTGCTTTGGTGTAGGTCTTCCTTTTCTAGAGGTTGCTAAGTCAAATCCTTGACCAAAAGATGATTTGGAGGTGATTTAGAGGTTGGAGGCCATTTCCAGGGTTCCTTGGTGATAAGTGGAGGCTAGAAAACTGAAATGGAATGATGCTCTATCTCATTTCAGCCTTCCCATAACCCTAATCCCGAAATGGGTTATGGGCCTACTCACTAATCACCCGATTTGGCCCGGTTAAGCAGTTTTTCACCCTCCAAACCTTATTTCAGCCATATCTCCCAAACGGTAAGTCCGTTTGGCTATTTTGACCACTCTACGGAAAGGTAAACCATCAAACGAATCTAATGGAAGTGGTTTTAAGTCAAAATTCCTTTCCAATCAAAAGTTATGGCCAAAACAGTACCAACTAGGGGCAAAATGGTCATTTAAAAATCGAAAAAAATCATAAGCATGGGAAATGACTCTAATGGATGTTTCCCAAAGTTACATGACCATACGACTTCATACGGGAAAGAAATAAATATTTTACGATCCCCCGATGCGTAGAATGTGGGTCGTTACACTCTCCCCCCCTTAAGAAATTTCGCCCCCGAAATTCCCTAATAAAAACACACACAAAGGTCCCACATGCCTATCAATCATAAAACAACAATCAAACTTGCAAACAAGCAAAACAAGTCTACCCTAGCATGCGGAAAACTAAATTGCAAAGTAAATCTTACCTGGCAAAGAGTTCTGGATATGCCTTCCTAATGCTCTCCTCTGTCTCCCAAGTACAATCATTCTCGTCCTCGCCCCACTGAACCTTGACTAACTTCATCGCCTTCCTTCTAAGTTGCTTCGTATCGTGCCCCACAATACGAATCGGCTTGCGGTTCCCAACCGCCTCGGGTTCTACTTCGAAGTCCTCTAACTGATCAGGTGAAATAGTCATATCTGAGTCGTGAACGAACTTCCTTAGTTGGGAAACATGAAATACATTGTGAACTCCTGCCATTTTCTCTGGTAAGCCAACTCTATATGCCAAATTCCCGACTAGTTCAAGAACAGGGAATGGGCCAACAAATCTTGGTGCCAACTTGCCTCTCCTGCCAAATCGAATCACGCTCTTTAACGGAGAGATCTTGACAAACACCAAGTCACTAACGGAGAATTTCAAGTCTCTTCTCCTCTTATCAGCATAACTCTTCTGCCTATCTTGGGCAGCTTTCATTCGTTGCTGAATGATCTTAATCTTATCCGAAGTTTCTCTCACCACATCTGGTCCAAGCACAAACTTCTCGCCAGTCTCTATCCAACATGATGGTGAGTTGCACGGTCTTCCGTACAAAGCTTCATATGGAGCCATACCGATACTGGATTGGTAGCTATTATTATATGCAAACTCTACTAGGTGCAAATGGTCATCCCATGATCCACCAAAATCCAATATACAAGCTCTCAAGAGATCTTCCAATATACGATTCACCCTCTCCGTCTGACCGTCGGTCTGAGGATGATATGCGGTACTAAGATGTAATCCTGACCCTAGAGCCTCTTGTAAGCTCTTCCAAAACCCACTAGTGAACAACGGGTCTTGGTCACTCACAATGCTTTTGGGTACTCCATGAAATCTCACTACCCACTTCATATACAATTCTGCCAACTTGGCTGCCGTCCTGGTCGATTTGACTGGTATAAATCTTGCACTCTTAGTCAATCGATCCACAATTACCCAAATGCTATCATATCCCGATCTAGTCCTTGGTAAGCCATCGATGAAATCCATCGAGACTTGCTCCCATTTCCATTCGAGAATTTCTAATGGTTGCAACAAACCACTAGGCTTCTTTTGCTCGGCTTTAACTAGCTGGCAATTCATGCATTTGGATATAAACTTCCCAACGTCTCTTTTCATCCCTTCCCAGTAGTAGGTTTGCTTCATGTCTCGATACATTTTATTACCACTGGGATGTATAGTCAGTTTTGAGTGATGACATTCTCTAAGCACTTCATCTCTCAAACCATTCACGTTGGGCACAACTAGTCTTCCATTCTTTCAAAGCCATCCATCTCGATCAAGCCCATACACATTCATCTCCTCATCGATACCCATCTCTAACTTGGAGATGATTTCCAATAGGTTAGGATCATCCCTCTGACTAGAGCCGATCCGCTCAATCAAAGTGGGTCTGATCGTCAAACTTGCTAACATAACTGGATCTAAGTCGCACTTTGGTCTGAAATCAAACCCCGCGATATACTCCAGTTGCTTTGTAATAGCCCGCACCTCCGTTCACGCAAGATATTGTCCCTAACTTAGCCACCGTATAGGTGTGGGGTTTTGTTCCTCAAAAGGCCTCGGCGTTAGTAAGAGATGGGATCTACTACATAAGTACCCACTTCACACAGGCTTCCACGATGTGGGACTTAGGGGTGTTACATTCTCCCCTCCTACAGAGCCCAACGTCCCCGTTGGCTCACAAACACCTCACCCAGGCGCTGCGGTCCACACAGGAGCCACAATTCCGGCTGGGTATTGGCTCTGATACCACTGTAACAGCCCGCACCTCCGTTCACGCAAGATATTGTCCCCAACTTAGCTACCGTATAGGTGTGGGGTTTTGTTCCTCAAAAGGCCTCGGCGTTAGTAAGAGATGGGATCTACTAGATAAGTACCCACTTCACACAGGCTTCCATGATGTGGGACTTAGGGGTGTTACATGCTTCCACTCAAGAAACATTGCCCCTAAACTGGCATGTCTCCTACTCAAGGCATCGGCTACCGCATTACCTTTCCCAGGTGTATATGCGATATCAAAATCATACGAAGCCAAGAACTCTAACCATCTCTGCTGACGGAGATTCAGATCCTTCTGAGAGAAGAGATATTTTAACGATTTATGATCGGTAAACAACTCAAATCTTTCTCCCAAGAGATAGTGTCTCCACATCTTCAACGCAAACACAATCGCTGCTAATTCCAAATCATGGGTAGGATACTTCTTCTCATGAGGCTTTAGCTGTCGACTAGCATAAGCCACAACCCTCCCCCTTGCATCAATACAGCACCCAGTCCGGTACCACAAGCATCCGTGTATACCGTCATCTCTTCATTCCCTTTAGGAATGACTAACACTGGCGCATGCGTCAACTTCTCCTTTAGACTCTTGAAGGCATCCTCACACACTTCGTCCCAGACGAAGGACTGATTCTTCTTAGTCAATTGAGTCAACGGTGCTGCTATCTTGGAGAAGTCCTAGATAAACTTACGATAATATCCAGCTAATCCCAAGAAACTTCTTACATCCGTTACATTCTTGGGCGTAGGCCAATCCTGTACCGTAGCCACCTTTGCAGGGTCCACGGCAATACCACTCTCGGAAACAACATGATCCAAGAATCTCACTTCCCTTCCCCAAAAGTGACACTTAGAGAATTTCGCTTTCAATTGGTGTTTCCTCAACACCTCCATCACTATCCTCAAGTGCCCCTTGTGTTCCTCCTTTGTCCTTGAGTAAACAAGGATATCATCCACGAACACAAGAACAAACTTATTCAACTGATCTCTGAATACTCGATTCATAAGATCCACAAAGTAGGCTGGTGCATTGGTCAACCCAAATGGCATGACCAACAGCTCATAAAACCCAGACGGCGTCCTAAATGCCGTTTTCGGAACACTCTCATCCGCTACTCGTAGCTGATGAAATCCTGTCGCAAGGTCCAACTGGGAGAACACTCTTGCTCCTTCCAGCTGATCAAACAAATCATCTATCCGCGGTAGAGGATACTTATTCTTCCTCGTCACCTTATTCAACTCGCGATAGTCCACACACAAACGAAGGGAACCATCTGCCTTAGTGGCAAACACAACTGGTGCTCTCCACTCGGAGACACTCCTTCTAATAAATCCCTTCTTCAAAAGATTGCTGACTTGCACCCCCGAGCTCTCGCTGCTCCCTTGGTGCCATGCGACGAAGTGGCATCACTATAGGTCTGGCATCTTTCACTAAATCAATACGGAACTAAATCTCTCGGTGTGGTGGAAGCCCGGTCACCTCCTCGAAGACGTCCGGATACTGGCCAACCACGGGCACATCTGACAACTCATCCTGCGGGATGTCGAGGGAATTTACAAAACTAGCCATAACCCCATCACTAGGTAGACTACCAAACACTACCCTCCGCCCATCATCCGCCCTCACTGTCACCAAAAATCCCTCACAGTCTACCACCACCCCGTATCTTTGGAGCCAATCGACTCCCAATATAATGCCATACCCAGTAAAGCCCAAAACAAAGCAATCACAAACATACATCCATGACTCGATAAGACCAAATTCCTGCAAATCATACTAAGGCTAGTCGAACCACCAATCGGGTTCGTCACAACCAATGGTCTATCGACTATCTCGGGTTCCAGTCCCAACCTATCTACCAGGTCACTAGATATGAAGGAACGGGAAGCCCCAGTATCAAACAAAACTCGAACTGGTACATCATAAATAGAAAGCATACCTTGAATAACAACATTCTTTCCTTTCTCCCCCGCAGTTGGGGCATTTGACAAAGAAGGAACATCATCAATAGCATATGCTTTCACAATCTGCTTCTCCTTAAGAGGTTGTGGACACTTATCCTTGAAATGTCCCACTTGACCACAGTTGAAGCACTTCTTATCCGCTGGCTTGGCCCGACAATCTTTAGCATAATGGCCCTTCTTACCACAGCTGAAGCACTCAACATCCTTCTTGCTCTTTTTCTGGCCACCTTTAGATTGGTCCTGCTTCCTCTTATTCTGAGAGTTACTCTTGCCTCCACCGCCTGCTTGCGGCTTTGGCCCTTCTGTAGATGCAGCCTCAGTCCTTGACTTAGGGTAAAGACACTCTGATCTCAAAGCTTTCCCCACGATCGATTCAAAAGTCTCATTGATGTGATTAATAAGCCTTTCCCCCAAGTATCCATCCAAGCCAGTAATGAACTTCTCATTCTTTTTCTCAGGAGTGTCGATAAGAGATAGTCCATACTTCGACAAAGTGTCGAACTCAGCAATATAGTCAGAAACTGCCCTCCCATTCTGCTTGAGTTCCAAGAACCTCTTGAACAACACTGACTTCTGGGCAGCTGGAATAAACTTCTCGCTAAAGCGAGCCTTGAACTGAACCCAAGTAACCTGATCCTCTGGAGTAGTTGTTCTAATGGCATTCCACCAATTCATCGCTCGCCCTTGCAGCTGACGAGACGCTAGCCTTCTTTTCATCGCATCCTCAAGACCCAAGTCATCGAAGATACGATCACAGCTATCCATCCAGTCTTGAACATCTATGGCCGACTCCGTCCCGTGGAACGGCTTCCCACCAAGATTAGTGTAATCCTTGCACAACTTGGCGAAATCGACCCTAGACGCCTGCACTACTGGGCCAACATCAACTCCGGGATTGGGAATTGCCCCTTGCACTTCTCTAAGCATGTCTCTCATGAGGTTAGTAAACATCGCTCTCATGTCAGCGGCATTCCCATGGTTGGTCCCTCTACCAGCACCCCTCGTGTCTCGGCTCATCGTCAATCTGAAAAAGGGAAACGATTAACGACCCCATAGTGGTGCTAGTGCAATGCGACTTCATTCTTATACTACTAATAGTATATATATAGCTTTTGAAAACCAAAGTAATCACAAATACGCGCTCTCATATACGTACTATCTCTCCCTAGTGTCTTTCCCTAGGTTAACTACGCAACCTAGAGCTCTGATACCAAGTGTGACGGCCCGCCCCGCACCAACCGACATTTACTCCAAAGGTGCGCTGTACACATGTCCAGTTAGCGCGGAACGGGTCGTCAAAAGGAAAAGGAAGAAGGAAATGAACTAACAAGGAACCTGTAGAATGTCTCACAGCGCATAGAACAAAATATAATAATAACATATTTGACATAAAACAAGAGAGACAGTGCATAAGCTGAAAACCAAAACTAAACATCATAGCAGCGGAAATCCAAAATACAACTTATTACAACTTTCAAACTGTCTCAAAGCAAAAGCAAGATAAAGGAGGTGCACTACTAATGCCCAAGTAGCGACCACCAACGACACAGGGAGAATGTGTGTGTATATATATATATATATATATATATATATATATATATATATATATATCATACGTGGAAGCCTCCTGCCCGCCTCCGAATCAGCTACTCGCGCACCACCAGCTAACCTGTCTCTAGTCTGCTCGTGTGAGCACCCAGAGTAATAAGAGGAGACATAAAACTCTGGGTCAGACATAAAGCCTGGTATGAGCGATAAGCATCTAAAGTGAACAATAACAGGCAGACTAAAACATACCTGAACCTGGACCTGCAACCAAAGAGTTAGCACTACATACTCTATAACACTCTAAGGTACCATATCAAACGGTGTAAAGATACGGAGGTGGGGGAGGTGTGCATGTCATAGTGATGGAAAACAATCAAACATAGCATCCATCCTCACATCTCTCACTCAATGCGTAAAGCGTACGATATTCACCACTTCGATCACCCACCCTTGCTACGATCACTTTGCCCCATGAAGTCATGAATGGCTTCACTGCACTGATAACGTAGCCACTAATCCTTCGCTATGTCCACTTGCCCCATGGAGTTATTCACCCCATCTGCGTTGGCTCATAGCCTTACTAATACTTACTATGTCCACTTGCCCCATGGAGTTATTCACCCCATCTGCGCTGGCTCATAGTCTTACTACGCATCACCTTGCCCCTCAAGTCATGATGACTCTACTGCACTGACAACGTAGTCTTGCTACCATCACCTTGCCCCTCGAGTCGCAATGACTCTACTGCACTGATAAGTAACCCATCATTCATTTTTAGTGGTGAATCGAAGTTATGAACGTCGACAACTCCTTAGCACACGTCCCGCAGCGAAGTCCAACCATGAAGTGAACTCATCGGTTCCCAACTGGATCTTGAGCTCTAACTTCCCATATTGGACTACCTTTGCATCTCGGGTTATTGGTCAATACTGGGTCGGATCGGGTTCCTCTTCAAGCCATCGGTTCGGGTCGGGTCCCCTGCATCGCGTCGGTTCGGGTCTTCTTCTGGTACGGTTCGAGTCGGGTGTTTCTCCCCGGGTCAGTTCGGGTGTCTCGCTTCGGGTCGGGTCAGGTGTCTCGCTTCGGGTCGGGTCGAGTGCCATCTTCCCTCCAGTTCGTGCTTTTGCCCCGATCCGCCTCCTCATCCTTCACGTGCTCCGATCCATCCTCCTCTATCCGCTCCGATCCCTCCTCCTTAATCCGATCCGATCCCAGTTCAGTTAACGTGGCCTTCCTTTTTGCCAATTTTCTCAAGTGTTAGGTTCCGATCCGATCAAATCCCTTGCCCAGTTCAACATATCCGATCCGAGCCCCCATATCCGATCCGAAACCTGCACTGCGTTCTGAAATTGTTCCAGCAAGTGATTACGCCATTCGACGACGTTTTCGACCATTCTAACTATTGAAATCTATCACTAAGCGTATCATACAGTCATAGCAACATGCATAATCAACCACAAACATCAAAACATCAACATGATAGGTTAAAATGGATCAAACATACCCAAAACCCCATATTTTCCCTTAAGCATGTTTAGGTGAAACTAATGATAGGATTAGCAAAACTTAACCAAATTAACCCAAATTCATATCAGAGGTCTAAAACATCATTTAGGAATTTATGAACATTTTTCTCGAATTTATTAGTGTATAAATTCGCTAATTAACGCTAATTACCCTTAATTAGCCATAATTAGTGCAAAACTATGCAAATCACTCACCATAGTCACAAATAAACTAAGATCTGAAATAAATCTCTGATTTGATGTGAATCCCAATGCTAAACAGCAGCTCCAATGTTGCTTTGGTGTAGGTCTTCCTTTTCTAGAGGTTGCTAAGTCAAATCCTTGACCAAAAGATGATTTGGAGGTGATTTAGAGGTTGGAGGCCATTTCCAGGGTTCCTTGGTGATAAGTGGAGGCTAGAAAACTGAAATGGAATGATGCTCTATCTCATTTCAGCCTTCCCATAACCCTAATCCCGAAATGGGTTATGGGCCTACTCACTAATCACCCGATTTGGCCCGGTTAAGCAGTTTTTCACCCTCCAAACCTTATTTCAGCCATATCTCCCAAACGGTAAGTCCGTTTGGCTATTTTGACCACTCTACGGAAAGGTAAACCATCAAACGAATCTAATGGAAGTGGTTTCAAGTCAAAATTCCTTTCCAATCAAAAGTTATGGACAAAACAGTACCAACTAGGGGCAAAATGGTCATTTAAAAATCGACAAAAATCATAAGCATGAGAAATGACTCTGATGGATGTTTTCCAAAGTTACATGACCATACGACTTCATACGGGAAAGAAATAAATATTCTACGATCCCCTGATGCGTAGAATGCGGGTCGTTACAGTACTTGTGATTATTATGTTGTGAAATGATTTTCCCTACTTTGGGATATGAAATGGTTTAGTATGTAGCTAAAGATTCGGGTAACCCTGAGGACTAAAAGTATGGGTGAGAGAGACCCAGGGCTTAATTGGCGAGTGGTCAGTGTAGCCTGCTCCATAGTGGGAGGTGCACATATATATATCGAGTTGGTAAGGTACGTACCCTTTGCCTTGTCGACGAGGAGCGCGATATTTGGTTGCATACTTGTTTGTATGCATTATGATGTTTTGGAATTCATATTTCCAAAGATTTTGGTTTGAGATCCCAAAGTAAAATCTACTTTGATATAAAGCTGGATATGTATTTCAAATGATTTGAAATAAGAATTCATGAAATAAAGTTCAAAGGATTAATTTCTGTAAAGATAATTGGATTTGAAAAAAAAATTTAATTTGGAGTCAAGCCTAAATGGGTAGATTGAGGAATTGCATGTTGTATGATGCATTGTAGATCCATATGACTATTATTGGTTGTTGCTTATGCACTGTTATTCATGGGGTGAACCCGTTTCGTGATATGCGGCGTGGTCCCGTGATTTACCATGTTTTAAATTAAAGATTTAATAACTGTTTTTAGTTCTCACACCAGTCTCATGACTGACCTGGAGTTTATTGTTTCTATCTAAACTCTGGGTGCCCATATTTTCCACACGGGCAGCTAGTAGTTTTGGTTTTGCAGATTTTTATTTACCAGGATTTTGGATTGAAGCTTAAAGCTATGTCCAGAGCATTAATAGTATTCCGCTATGTTAGTTTATTTGTTTCCGCTGCATTGTATTACATTTATTGTAAATTTATTTTCCGCTGTATTATTTTCGATACTCTGATATTCTGTACTTTGATGTAACATTATTATGATGTTTATAAAAGTCTTCTATGTTTGATCTGATGTTTTATGTGCCCAAAGTTAGTGTATCTGCCTTTTTGGTTTGATTTAAGTCAGTTTAACGATCAATTTGGGTCGACCGAGAAGGAGGGTCGTTAAAGTGGAGATCTTATTTCTTTATTATTATGAACAATTTTTTCATCTTCTCTATTATTTTGAATAGTGTTTTCATCTTCTCTAGTATTTTGAATAGTATTTTCATCTTCTCTAGTATTTTGAATAGTGTTGTCATCTTCTCTAACTTTATTATTACTATTATGAACAACCTTTTCATCTTATCTAATATCATGAATAACGTTTTCATCATCTCTAGAATTTTTATTATTCAGAATTTTAACATAAGTTACTTGGTTTAAACTTTCATCGAAGGACGCATGAAGTGTTTCTTTTATTTTATTTATTTGTTTATTAGAAATTCAATAAGCTTTGCTTCGGTCCGGATATCCTAAGAAAATTACTTCATTGGATTTCGAATTAAATTTAACAAGCTGGTCTTTTGTGTTTAAGACAATACATTTGAACCAAAGATTTTAAAATAAGAAATATTTGGTTTTCTACCATAAAATTTTTGTAAGGGGTATTTTTCGTTGGAGGTCGAATTGAAACACGATTCAATACATAACAGGCTGCTGCAACTGCTTCTGTCCAAAAATGTTTTGGTAATATGTTTCCGTTTAGTAATGTCCTAGCACATTCCTGTAATGTTCTGTTTTTTCATTCTACGACTCCATTTTGCTGTGGAGTTCTAGGAGCAAAAATTATGAAAAACTTCTTTCTTTTTTACAATATTGATCGAGTATTTCGTTTTCGAATTCTCCTCCATGATCGCTTCTTATATTTTTTATTTTTTATCCTTTTAAATTTGGAATTCCTTTAACAAAGGTTTTAAAATGATCAAAAGTGTCACTTTTATTTTTTGTAAAAAAATGTTCAAGTATATCTAGAAAATCATCAACAATTACAAACACATATAATTATGATTTATAGATTGAACTTGGGTTGGCCTAAATAAATCCATATAAAGTAATTCCAAATATGGTTGTAATGTTGACAAGACCTTTTTATATTTAAATGATGATTTTGTTAATTTTCCTAATTGACAAGCATCACGAAAGTTGTTAACTTTGAATTTCATTTTCGATAACCTTTTTACTAATTCATTTCTCAAAATTTTATTTATTGTTTTAAAATTTATATGACAAAACCTTTTGTGCCATAGCCAATGATCATTTTCTTTGGCCGTTAAACACATAAATGGATTATGATTAATTTTCATGTATAAAAAATATAATTTTTTATTTCTATTTCCTTCAAAAATAAGGTTTTAATTTTTGTCAGAAATACTACATTTTTTTCTGGAAATGAAATTTTAAAACCTTTATCACACAACTATTAATACTAAGTAAGCTATGTTTTAAATTTTTGATTAATAGAGCATCAATGATAAGAGGTAAATTAGATGTACCGTATTTGTTCACATCGCCTTTGCCGACTATATATTCCTTGGAATTATCTCCAAAAGTGACAGTTCCTCCTTTCGAGTGAATAATATTTGTCAGCATTTCTCTATTATTAGTCATATGTTTTGAGCAACCACTATCGAGTATCCACTTTCCTCTTTTCTTAAGTGGGTTGTGCAAAAAATAAGAAATAACGTTGGTACCCATTTTTTAACAGAGTCCTAAGAGTTGGGTCTTAGGAAACCAAACCCAAGAGGGTTCGGTGTCCCTTTTATAAATATAATTTTTATTTTTCTGAATAATTTCTAAAAATGATTTTATATATTTATTCCTAATCAAATTTTGTTTTTCGAACCCATATATTTATAGTTTTAGAAATTGTTTTTATTTTTATAAATTTTAAAGTATTACTGGTTTTAACACTCTTTTTGTTTAATTTCCTTTTGGTTTGAACATTAGACTTCTTTTTATATCTTAGTCCTTTCATGTTAGATGTAGATAGATAATTTTCTATAATTCTAGATAGATTTTCTCTTCCTTTATTGAAATTCGAGACATTTTTAGTGATGTCTTCTAACTTGATTTCTAGACTAGAATTGACTAATTTCGTTATTTCAATCTTAGTTTTCAAATTTCGATTTTCAATAACAAGTGCAATATTCTTTTCTTTTTGAGTTTCAATTTAATGACTATAAAGTACGTTAAGAATTAACATTAGAAAAAGATTATTGAAGCTTTCTAAGTTCTTCTTGTGATATTTCTTTCTTACCCTTAAGCATATCTCTTTCGAATTCTGCCTTTTTAGATCCTCATTAGCTTATTTATATTTTCTTTTGAAATTATTCCTAGATTCTAATTATTCTAAATTTATTCGACCATATCATCAAAAGTAAAATTACTAACCTCATTATCTTTAGCCGTGAAGCATATGTTAGCTTTTTCGTTATCACTTTCACTTTCTAATGAAGAGAAATTTGAATCATCCCATGTTACTAAAAATGTCCTCCTCTTAGATTTGTCCTTCCTGTTTTTCTTATGATATTCTTTCTTCTTGACTGAACAATCCTTTTGTGAATGCCATTTAACAGTCGAACATTCGATCGTTGATGATGATGGTTTGTTGTTATTAAAATTCTTTTTCCCACTATTTCTATTTCCCTTTATATATTTCAAAAACTTTTTAAAGTTTTTGGCAATGAAAGCTAGTTCTTCTTTATTTGAATTTGATTCTTCTTTTTTGCATGGAAAGACAGATTCTTTTTGTCTTGAGCATGAACTCTTTTTGCCTATAAATTAACTTCGTATGACATTAGATTTCCTATTAACTCTTCTAGTTTCATGTTAGAGAGATCGTTAGCTTCTTCAATTTCTAAGATCTTTCTTTGCCAATCTTCTGTTAAAGAGTTTAGGATTTTCGATACAACATCATATTAAAAGTATTTTTCTCTTAGACCTAATAGTGAATGATAAATATCCTGAAATCTGGAGTATATATCATTGATAGATTCATCGTGATTCATTCTAAAATTCTGAAATTGACTTTTAAGCATGGATATCTTGCTTTGCTTCACCTTGGTCCTTCCTTCATGGGTTACTTTGGATGTTAACCATGTTTCATATGCGGTATTGCATATACTAATACAGTTAAACTCATTTCTATCCAAGGCGCAATGCAACATATTTATAGCTTTAGCATTTGCAGTGGCATCTAATTTTTGTGAGTTTGAACATTTAGAATAATCAGTGGTAGGAGGTGTATATTCAGTTTGAGTAATATTCCATGAGTCTAACCCATTTGCTTGCATATATATTCTCAGTCGTGTAGCCTAATAGTTATAGTTCATGCCATTAAAAATAGGAAGTCGTGCAGTGGATTGACCTTCCAGAAAACTAGTGTTAGTGCGATGTTAGTGTTAGTTTCCATATTATTGAGATATCAAATAACTGTTTTACGGTTATAACATATAGCCTTAAGCTATATATATGGATCTATAATCATATATGATATTGTATAGTTCAACGAGCCATATACATATTTCACAAAGTCCTTGAATTTTTTTGATATACCATTCATTATGATATTCATATAGGTCTTCAATGTTGTATAATTCAATATGCAGCTCATTTATTTTACATGTCATAATTTTTCAAATAGTTCACATATATTAGTCCTCAATTCATATGTATGATTTTATAAGCTACATATATAATTAGTTCCTTTATGTGTTAGCTATGATTCTTTTTTTTTTATGACAAAGGGGAGAAAAATTAATATATATATATATACACACACACACACACACACACACACATAGGGGGAGCAATATATACAGCGGGAGCATAGGTAAAAATATTTTTTATTTTTTATTATATATGTGTACATATATAAAGTCATATATAGTTGTCATCATCAAAAAGGGGGAGATTGTTTGAACCTCCATCCTTGAGCTATATTTTGACTATGACAATTGTATATCAAAAATATCATTCACTAATGTCTATTACAGGAAAAAGAAGAAGAATACTTCTTAATATAAGGAGATTCGACAACATGATATACTGGTATATTATTATTGTAATCGAGTCTGTATTTAGTTAGTTTTAAGTGTTAAAATCTCTCCTATATTATATATATAATGTTTTTAAATATTAAAGGCTGAAGCATATATACACAAAAAACATGTGCTTTAGTCGGCTGAATCAAAAATTCAATTGGTTGATTGCTGGGTGTTCAAACTTTTTGAGTTTGAACATTCAGCCGGTTGAATTCTTGAATCAGCCGGCTGAATGTCATGTTTTGTGTATATGCACACTAATTTCAAATTATAGCCGTTTTTAGCTAGTTGAGTTCTAAATTCAGTCACATGAACTGAAGGGTTGCGGCTTTTTAAAGAGTCGTAACTCTTTAATCCAAGAGTTATGACTATATCTTTTAATCAAATATTTTCACGAATAATTGCACCATTTTGTTTAATATAAATACACTTTAGAATCACTTGTTTTAGTCATCAAACTTTCTTGATCTTAATATTCTTTTGATTCTGAAATAATTCTTTACAATATTCACTTGTGCTCTCAATCTTTCATATTATGTGATTATAAATCACTTTCCTTCTTAATTCTTCACATACTTAACAATATATATATATATATATATATATATATAAGGAGAAGATTATTGGAAGGGTGTACGATATAGTGACTTATTCGTGTTATTTAGAACACATAAATAGTCAAACAAACATTTGTGTTAGTTGAAGTCCTGTTCCGTTGCTCAGGTAAGAAGTGCTCTTTGGCTACTGAGGCAAAATCATGTTCTACTGTGCAGGTCCATGTTACGCTGCTCAGATGTTATAACAACTATTCCTCCAGGTTGAGTGAGGGTTTTATATTTAGTGAAAATTCCAGAAGGAGTCTAGGACAAGATGTGGACGGTGTTTCAAACCAGTACAAATATTTTTGGTGTTCCTTATTTTTATTTACTGCTTTTATACTGTTTATTTGCAGCATGATTTCTATTTATTTATCTTATTAAATATTTACTTGCATATATCAAAGATAATATACTATCTAATAAGTCTTCCGCATTACACATACTTCTATATTACTCGATCTTACTCGTGCTTGACTTTTCACTTCTAGCGCCAAAAATGTAAACCAAATTTACTGCTAACACCCCATAACTAAGTTTTCCTGTAAAATCCATTGCTTACAAAGGGAATGAGTTAGAATTAAGTAGTACTTCCATAATTAAATTCTCGTAGAGAGTTTCTGATATCTTCCAAAAGCAAATTCCTGTAGAAAAGAAGGTAAAAAAAGAGATTTCCATAGTATTAGGAGAAAGAAGTCCATTCGAACAACAATCTATATTTCAGTATTTCCCTTGTAGCTTCGTAACGATCCTTTGGAATAGTGATAACAGGTTGCTTGCGAATTCCATTGTACTTCTCATGGGGTTTGATATCCTTTCAGTAAATTATTATTAGGTTTCTTGAGGACCTGAAGAGTAGGGAACTGGATCTCCGTAAAAATAAAAAATCTTAAATAACCATCGCTTTGAGTGGTTTTCGGATGACCTATGAAAGCATTATCGAGTAATTCGCACATGGCCTAAAGTTGTAGGTAGACTAAAGAACTTTGGGTACCATCGAGAAGTGAGCCTCAACAGGGTTTCAGATCATTCGTACCAACAACAAATGTAGATGATTAATTTTATTATTTAAGGCCCTCGGGAATTGATGAAAGGGGTTTTCATCTGTGTTGTAACATTTTCATACAACCTAAGAGATGAACCTGCAAGGTTAACATGAAATAATAGTATATTAATTAAATAGTTTAATACCTTAAGGGCTTGACTGATTTTTTTTATTGATAACTTCAGGAATTATAGACACTTTTCCCCAAATTGATCTACAAATTAAGGTTTACAACTCAGAACTATGAGTACAAGATTGAGAATGAGAAGTTGATCCCTGATTCTACACCCATGTGGTCGTATTTATAGGTGAGATCTGACCTTTCCTTTGGCTTGCGGGCCTTGTTCCAGCCATCATGTGGTAGCGCATGCAAAGGTTGTGTAGATGCGCTTGCCGTTTTCACAAAGTTGGGACTTAAGAAACTGCTGCGAAGCCCTTTGGAAGGAGGCTTCCAAAGGTGTAGGTTTCGTTCAGGTGCTGAAGGAATTTGTTGGGGCTTATGGCTCTTTTCCTACTCATGCACGATGATATGCTTACGAAGCTCGGTTGGTGAAGACCTGAGTTGTATTGTATTTCCTTTTTGGGAAGACCAAAAGGAATACTAAACTCAGTCTTTCACGCTTAGAGATAACAAATCCGAAGCTATTGCCCTTGGGTTATAACAATAGGGGCTTTCTTGACTAAAAAGAGATCCTTTGCTTCTTATTCTTAAATGCTGAATGCACTTATTGAAAAGCTTGATTTTATTTCTTCCGAAGGGTTACTGGTCCTCATGTTGATCTTTGGATTTACGAAGAACATGTAGCATTCTCCCACATGATTTGTTTTGTTTTATTTTCATGTGTACAATATAAAGTTGCATGTAAATTATGATTCTTTCTACCATATTGCATATGCAACTTACGTATTCAGCAGTGCTTCACAAACAAATATTTGGCTCCTTTTTTCTTACAAATTAGTACAAGAAAATATCCAACTACAGGGTGAATAAAAGGGAAAAAAGACAAAGATTATGTATACTGCTACTTGAAAAAGATGATTACCATTTATTATAGACCTAATCGGAACATAATCACTATTAACTGCCATTTTGGTCCGGTTCCCAAAAGTACACCAAACACGCTTGAGTCAACACAATCTCATGACATTAAAGCCCGAAGTGCCGCCAAAGCACTAAGGACACAAGCCTAAAAGAAGTCACGCAAGAAGAAGCCTCATAACTCCTCCAAACAGTGCATTTGGCACATTTTCATATCCCACTATCCCTTATCTTGTATAATTTCAGACCTTTCTCCTTCAGTAATTTCGACTCCATCGCTTTCTTCGAATCCCATTTCTTCGTATCCTTCAGCATTGGCAACCTCATATCCCTCCCCTTCGTATCAGAACACCTCAGATCCCTCAATACTAGGAGTTTCGACCCCTGTACTTTCGACTCCCTCCACTTTGACATCGAAGCCTCGACTCTTTTCGCTTCCACAAAACTTCAGATCCTACATGCACTAGATGCTTCAGATCCCTGTGCTTCAGGTCCCTTAACTTTGGGTCCCTACTGTGTGCAATACCAACGTATCCCAAGGAATACGAACTTGTATCCCTAAAGGGACACGAAAAACCCGTATCCCTTGGGGATACGAACCGTATCCCTCAGGGAGTACGAAATAATTTGTATCCCCTGGGATACAGAACAACTGTATCCCTCTAAGGATACGTAACTCCGTATCCTAAGGGATACGAAATCCGTATCCCTTAGAAGGGATACGATTTATTTTTATGCACTTCGGGAGGGGGTCGAAATTCCGCACTATGACCTTCAGGATATGAAAATCAGCTTTGTGGTCCCCAAATCCTACTTACTCCCACCTAACCCTTCAGCTATAAATACCCCCAAGCTTGGATCTTCAAAAGAGTGGGATTTTTGCTGATTTGACTCCTCTTAGAGCTCCAAGAACTCATTAATGGCAGCCTATTTTTGAGGAAGAAGAATCTTAAGCTACTTTTTCCAAGATCTTACATATAACAAATATGACTCAAAAATATATAAATGGACTTGTAAATGAATGCCTAAATGACGTTCAATGCTCGTAACCGAGTTTTAAGAATAAAAGTTCAGCGAAATCCGTCAAAGTGGACGTATCTCCCTCACGGGCCGAACCACTATAAGTCCAGTATGTTATTTACTGCTTTCTGCACTTATTTTCCCATGCGAAACATAATTTTCCAAGTAACGGAGAATCTTTGGGTGTTACGAATCAACACAATCACGTGGCATTAAAGCCCAAAGTGTCGCCAAAGCACTAAGGACACGAGCCCAAAGGAAGTCGCGCAAGCAAATGCCTAATAACTCCTCAAAACAGTGCATTTGGCACGTTTTTGTATCCCTCTATGTGGGGATTTCGAATCCCTTGTCTTGCATAATTTCAGACCTCTCTCCTTCAGTAATTTCGACTCCCTCGCCCCAAAATGCTTCGAATCCCAATTCTTCTGATCCCTCGGTATATGCAACCTTGTATCCCTCCCCTTCGTATCAGAACACCTCGTATCCCTTCGAATATGAAATTGTATCCCTCAAAAGATACGAGTATTTCTATGCACTACGGTATGGGGTCAAAATTCAAGACTATGGCCTTCAAGGATACAAAAATTTACAGTGTGGTCTCAAATCCTACCTGCGCCCACCTAACTCTTCAGCTATAAATACCCCCAAGCTTGACCTTCAAAAGGGTTGGAATTTTGCTGATTTGACTCCTCTTAGAGCTCCAAGAACTCATTAATGACAGCCTAGCTTTGAGGAAGAAGAAGCTCAAACTACTTTTTTCCAAGATCTTGCATATTACAAATATGACTCAAAATTATATGAATGGACTTGTAAACGAATGCCTAAATGACGTTCAATGCTTGTAACGGAGTTTTTTGAATAAAAGATCAGCGAAATCCTTCAAAGCGGATGTAGTCCGCTCACTATTAACCCACTGTGTTATTTGTTGCTTTCTGCACTTATTTTCCCACACAAAACGTAATTCTCTAAGTAACGAAGAATCTTTGGATGTTACGACATTTTTTATGTCAACAATCACCTAACAAGAACATAATCAAATATACAGTTGTTGGTGCAATTTTGAGTCGACAAAGTGGAATATAATACGTGAACCTAAAGAAAAGATTGGGTTGATTCATCCACATTATACAAATACTAATAGAATTTGATATACAAATAATGTTTTATTTACTGAAATGACAGTAGCGTAGTTGTTTTCTATACAAGCAGGAGAAAGAAAAGGAATGAGCATAACAAAGTTTGACAGTCTAAGCATGTACGGTTTATTATGCACTTTGCACCACATACTTTTTAATTTATGTCATAATTATTACACTCCTCATTCGAGCACAATCAAAACACGTTATCATAATTAATGGAACTTTAGAAAAATCCCCTTCGTTCTATAAATACCACTCAAAATAATCATTCATCTTCATCACTCTTTGATCTTCAACCTTTCCTACTACTCCTCCAACGTTTCAATCTCATAGCCACTACTAATATCTGTCAACCTTACTTTAGGGTAGCTTCTCTATTTATGTAATAACCCGGAAAATCTGGGCCAGTTTAAAATTTTTATTTTGGCAATTTTAGCGAATTTTGAATATTTAAAATAGATTATTTTAAATAATATCGACGAGAAATTTATTTTGAATATAATTAGAACGTATATATTATATACGTCGTCGTTAGAATATAAATATTTATATATAAATTATAAATAGAATTGAAAATGGCGCGGTAGTTCGATAATTCGATTTCAAACTTCAATTGAATGTACCGGGTGCAAAACAATCCAGATTTTAGTGAAACCAAAAATGATAGGATCTAATTGATAATATCTTTCTATCGAATCCGAAAAATCAAAATTTCTTAGCGGGAATCAAAAGATATGTCCAGTTGAAAATTCTGAATAGTCGCTATGGAATTCAGGCCCTTAAAAATGGACATTTTGCAAATGACCTCGGATTTCGACGAAACCAGTTTTGTTGGGTCTGCGGTGTCAAGTTATTGCTAGATTCCAAATTTCGTAATTTTTCGAATCAATATGTGAGCGTGGCAAAGGAAAACGCGTTTGACCAGTTTCAGTTGATTTTAATCGACTGGAAAATGGCCATTTTTCCAACGGTCTCAGAATTCGACGAAACTAGTTTTGTTAGGACCGTATCGTCAATACGAAGCTAGAAAATATTTTTATGGGATTTATAGAGTTCGTATGTGACCCCGGTATTTTGAAATGCACGTTTAAAATTCAATATAATGATTTAAATGTAAATGCAACGGAAACTGATTGAAACGGTCGATTCAGATTGCGGTACATATCCCATTGTGTTCGGAATGGGGGTGAAACACTATGGACGACAGGCGGTGGATCTCGTTTAGAGGTCGTATGTAAAAGTACCTTTTTGGAGAAATTAATTTATTAAATATATAATTATTTATAAAGACCCCCCCCCTTTTCTTTTTCTTTTTCTTCTTCTTCATATTCGAATCAACAGAAAAAAAAAGAGAAAAAAAAAATCGCTCCACCGCCGTTGACTGGCCCGCCGCCTACAACCATCGCTGGCGCCGCCTCCATCTTCTCCCTCCCCTTGCGCCCTTGCTCTCCCCTCCTCTTCCCTCTGTAATGCCGAACCCTAGCCCTCGTTCAGACACCCCGACGTCCTGCTCCACCTCCGCACCGCTGTGAGTAGCCCCTCCCTCCAGTTCGATCAAAACAGCCCTCTCCCTTCCAAATACAAGATGTAAGTTTTCCTTTACTTATGAAATCTTTGTTTTAGTTTTTATATATTTTATTTCGTTTATTTTAAATCTGAAATTCCATATAAGTAAAATCTGAAGAAAAAAAATTAAATTACAAAAGGTTTAATTTTTTTTAAATAACAAAAGGTTTAATTTTTTTTAAATAACAAAAGTTGGATTTTTAAATAACAAAAGGTTTAATTTTTTTTAAATAACAAAAGTTGGATTTTTAAATAACAAAAGTTGGATTTTTAAATAACAAAAGTTGAGATTTTGAATCGCTAAAAGTTGAGGTTTTTATTCGCTTAAAAGTTGAGATTTTGAATCGCTAAAAGTTGAGGTTTTTATTCGCTTAAAAGTTGAGATTTTTAATTGCTAAAAGTTGAGATTTTTAATTGCTAAAAGTTGAGTTTTTTATAAGCTAGAAAATATAATTTTTATTATATGAGAAGAGGAATATAAAAATATAATCTTTACTATATAGAAATATAAAAAAAATATGATTTTTATATTTTTAAAGTATTAAAAATATAATCTTTATAGGATAGAGAATATAAAAATATCATCTTTGTATATGTAGCGAAATAAAAATCTGATTTTTATTTTATATACGTCGAAATAAAGTGTTGATTTTTATAAAGGCGAAAACTTTATTTTTATAAAGGCGGCGAAATCTTTATATGGAAAATAGCGTGATAAAAATATAATTTTTATCTATATAACATAGAAGTAAAAATTCGATTTTTACATATGTAGTGAAAGCGGACAACGAAGGTGACAAAAAGGCGAGAACAGTGAAGATTTCCTGCATTTGAAGTGCCGTGGAGCTAGGATAGCTATTTGTGAGAACTTCTCACTCAAAATTCTTTTTCTAGTTATATATATATACTAGGATGCAGACGGTGTTTAGTAGCACCCGACACCCGTCATCCACAGACCATGGATGGCTTGTTTGTTAAATAGTTTGGTTGTGTAGTTGGTTAGTCTAATTAGTTTGAATTGAATTGTTTGGTGAATTGAATTGATTTGATTGATGTGTGAATGGCGTGGGCCTTCACTAGACCGGGGATAAGGCTAGGCCTTGTCCCGTTTCTAGTATCGTGCCGTTATGCCGCCGAAATTTTCTAAAATATGTTAGAAAAATAAAATATCATTTTATTGAAGAAATGAACTGAATAGAAATTCATGTGTTGAAATAAAATGTTTTATCGTTAAAATATAATTTTTGACGTGAATGTGAATAAATAAATATTCATTTACAAACCGGACGGTTTGTTTATGTACACCTATTTGAAGGACATTGATTGGGTCGATAAATTTTACACCTCGCCCAACTGCACAACTAAAATATGCGTTTGATTGTTTGAAACCCCACACGGGTGTTGGGATGAAATTTGAAGTTCACTCATCCTGATTGATTAAATATGTCGATCGATCGATTGACAGGCTGTTATAAGCGTTAGATAACTATATTTGATGCTTATACAGTGTAGTGCACTTTGGTTGATGGTTGATTATTTTTCAATGCTATTATATACATGTGTTGTGTGAAAATCCATATAATTAATTTTATATGGTAATTGATTGGGCCTCATTCCAGTTTAGAAATGGAAATATTTGAAATAGAAATATTTGAAATAGAATATTTGAAAATAGAAATTTATGAAGTCGTGTTGATTAGTTTGACGCCACTTTGACGTGAACGATATTTATATCGATTTTAAACGATTTCGAAATGAATTGAATTGAAAACGATTTCGAAATGAGGTGAATTGAAAACGATTTCGAAATGAATTGAATTGAAAACGAATTCAAAGTGAATTGAAAACGAATTCAAAGTGAATTGAAAACGATTTCAAAGTGAATTGAAAACGATTTCGAAATGAAGTGAATTGAAAACGATTTCGAAATGAAGTGAATTAAAAACGATTTCGAAATGAAGTGAATTGAAGACGATTTCGAAATGAAGTGAATTGAAAACGATTTCGAAATGAAGTGAATTGAAAACGATTTCGAAATGAATTGAATTGAAAACGAATTCAAATTGAATTGAAATTTGAATTGAATAGAAATGAATTTTGAAACGAATCTATAAAGAAGAATTCAATTGTGATTTGAATTGAAAAGGAAGTTGAAAATGTTTTTGAAACGAATTCAAAACTATTTATATAATTCGTTTTAAATAGAAATCGACGAAGTATATATTATATATATTATATATATAATATAACGGCCTGAATAGAACGCGCCGCGCCGCGGCAGTTCGTGAATTTCGACCATTTATTTCAAACGGACATTGCGGGAGATCCGACCGTCGGATTCTCCTAAAACCGGAACCGTTGGGTTCGTATCGAAAAGAGCTTTCTAACGAATGTTAGAAATTTGAAATCTAACGGTTGGATTTGGAGATACGTCCAAATCAAATTTGAAAAAGGTCGCTGTAAGTGCAGTTCGATGGCCGTTGTTGGAAATCGACTGTACGGGCCTTGATAAAATTATTAAAAATAGTAATAATTTGTGTAAAATCATAAGTAGTGATTTGAGAAGGATTGGGATGAAAAACTCCATATTTGAAAAGATAAAAATAGATTTTTATCGAAATGAACTAGTTTTGAACTAGAATTATAATTCTATTTATTTTTAAATAAATAAATTGAATTTGAAATGGTTTTGAAAATAACCAAAATTTCCAATGATTGCATTGGAGTGGATTTGAATCGAAATTGTCTTCGGAATATTTCGATGTTGGAATTCGTGATATTACAGGTGTTGTTATGGAAATTTGAAAGATATATATTTGTATCGTTATTTCCAATACGACATTTGTTAGTCGTAGAATTCGATATTGAATATAAGCCGATATATTTTCTATTCAGAGCCTTGTATTGAATATCGAATGTGATTTGGGTTTGTCGTGAATGGTGTCTTCACTAACACTGTTCTTGAACCCAGTTGAGAAAAGATTAAATCTTTTTATTTAGATTTAATGAAGTGTACCAATTAAATAATATTTAATTGGAATTGAATTGATATTGATTTTTGGGTTTATCGTGAACTGTGTTTTAAAAGACACTGATTCTTTAACCTAGTTAACGATTAAAACTAAGCGGAGTTTTAATGAATCTTTAAATAGATTGAAAAGATCGAGAATGGAGTATCACCAGTTTTACTCCAGGCGATAGTTAAATCTTTAATTAGATTTGAACGTGAAATGGTAATTGAATTACCGATAACACTGTGGTGTTAGATATGAAGTACTACCAGTTTTACTTCATGGGATGAATAGGTTGGGATTGGGAAATAAAATAAATGATTACTTCGGTGTGGTTCGCTAATCCCGACTAGTTTGAATTGATATTCAAAGGTGATTAAAGAATAAATTTAAAGAATTTATCCTGGATAAAATTAATGGGAACTTTTCCCAAAGTATAGGAATATTTGAATAAAGGAATATTCTGAATTGGAATGAGGCGTATGTTGTGTTTGTGTAACACTTCTATAATATATACGCGAGTTATTCAGAAAGACCGGGTTTATCCCATTCTGAATAACTGATTCGACGTGGTGTCGAAGATGAAGACGGTGGTCGAAGACCAGAAGTCTTCACGTCGTTTGGGTGATTACTGATGATCTTGATTGGGCTGTACACCCAAGAAGATGGAAACAGTTAGTGATTGTCCAGACGTACTTGGAGATCGATGGATAGGCGGGGTACTAGGTGCCTCCGGTTTCGTTCAGACCCAGAACGGACTTGTAAATGGACTGTGTGTCTGACATTGGATTTTAGTCCGTGTGATTGATCTCTGTTAAATATATATCTGTTTGGCGGTGGAGAATTTATTCTCTTGCTTAACGCCCTTCTCTGAGACGTACGAGCTCAGGGGTTATATATTGATGGATATCAAACGCATGGAGTGAATTGCCTGTGTGGCATGCCTAAGTGACATTAGATCGAGGCTTCTGTTGAAAAGCAAAGTCTTGTGGTGATGATCAAAGCACAGCCTGTGTGGCACAGCTTTGTGTAACGTGAATTCGCGAGTTTCACACCCGGTATGAACCAAAAACGGGAGACAGACCTCAAGGAGGACTTGCGTTTCTTTCTAGTTAGAAGTGGCGTCAGTGGTTTTACACGCCCTGACGAGTTTGACTTATGTGGTTGTTGCTGTTGCGAGGCGCCTCGGTTATATCGGTTTCGGCCGATGCATTCTGGTTGGCAGACGGACCAGACTTACACCTCATAGGGTGGGGAAACGTAGTGTTCAGGGTTTAAGTTTAATCCACATCGGTGGACCGGCCCTGTCGCTCCAAGGTCACTCGAGCTCTGACCTGTGGCTCGGGCTAGAGAGTCACGAATCGGTTGAGGACTATCTTTTGCCTCGGTTCATAGACGGAAATCCAATTTCCAAATACGTGACATTTGCGGTTTTAATTGTAGAACCTAGTATGGTGACATAGTGGGATGGGGCATTCATGCCGCCTATGATTGATACTTATGATTTGAAGTTGTTTTATACACTATGCACTTATATAGTATCAAATGATTTGTTTTAAACGTATCAAGCATTCTTGGCTATTATAAGGTAAAAACCCTATCCTCCGGCTTGCGTTGCATTGTGTGATGGGACCTGGGTCTTATAATAGCTTCATTTTTCTTTATTTAGCATTGCGCTGTTTGTTTTATGCACTGGTATTCTTGGGAGGAAACCCGTTCCGTGTTACGGCGTGGTCCCTTGATTTACCGAACTTTAAAGATAAAGATTAATAACTGTTTTAGTTCTCACACCAGTCCCATGACTGACCTGGAGTTTATTGTTTTAACCTAAACTCTGGGTGCCCTTATTTTGACACGGGCAGCTAGTAGTTTTGGTTTTGCAGATTTATATTCACAGGATCCTGGTTTACAGCTGGAATGATATCCGGAAAGCTTTGTATCCGTATATCTCTTCTAGTTGTGTATTGTATTACTTTCCGCTGCAATGTATTTAAATGTAATTTAAATCTCTGATATTTCTGTGTAATATTCATTTAGACTCTGTATATTCTTGTAATCTGATGCATTGATGTAATATACAATGAAACGTTCTTCTGTATGAGTTCTGATTTGTCCTGTTCTCAAACGATAGGGCGTTTCGAACGGTCTGTATCGGTTTAGCGACTGGTTCGGACCGAGCGAAATTCCTTTGCCGTTACAATTTAGGTTAAGGTATATTTCTATTTTCTTTTTGTTTTATATGTATTACAGAATTTTGAATTTCAATGTGATATATCAAATGATGATTTTATTTGGAATGCTGAATTTGCTACAGTAGTTGTATGTGATATATCAAGGAAAAAATTTAGCTAAAATTTTATATTTAAATTTTCTTATCAGATGAGTTTTCTTCTCTTTTTTTGCAGGTGGATTTTATGGAGAAAAATGGATGGTGAAGAATATGGCAACAAAATTCGCTATACACAAATAAACCATGACCGTCTATTGCTATCTTCAAAAGGAGGGATTTGATATGTTTTCTTTGGTTAATTATTTCTTCCTTAATGTTTGAAACATAGTTTAAACAATATTTATTTCTAGTACCTTTCTTTTAATGCATGCTTATGAAGTAGCAATCACCATCAATGAAATATATCTTAACCATACTGATTGTTTTATATTTAAAACTTTGCTTTCATGCATGTCATTCATATATCAATTTACTGTTTCGTATTTCCATTTCTTTCCCTTGAGTGGTAGTTTATAAATTATGCGAACATATACAAATTGCACAAAATTTCAAAAACAAAAAATCACACGCGAAGCACGTGCGATCATCACGCGCGAAGCGCCTGCCACGACTACATGCAAAGCGGGTGCCATGACCACGCGCGAAGCGCGTGCCATCACCACACACGAACTTTTTTTTGTGTGAACTACCGTAAATAGTTTGGGTATAGGTGCATGCACGTGGAGGACTTATCCCAACCAAAAAAGATAGACAACAATCTAATTAGCTATCACACATTATGCCTCATAATAAATACGGTAATATATATTATCAATTAATATATACTAACAAATATCAAATATTCTAATACAATGTTCCTTATCATAATTCAAGGAATTGTAGAAAAATCCCCTTCATTCTATAAATATCACTCAAAATAATCATTCATCTTCATCACTCTTTGATCTTCAACCTTTCCTGCTACTCCTCCAGCGTTTTAATCTCATAGCCACAACTAATATATGTCAACCTTACTTTAGTGTAGCTTCTCGATTTAGGTTGAGGTATATTTCTATTTTCTTTTTGTTTTATATGTATTACAGATTTTTGAGTTCCAATGTGATATATCAAATGATGATTTTATTTGGAACGCTAAATTTACTACAGCAGTGATTAGGGCTGCACACAAACCATATCCAACCCGACCCAACCCACCAACCCGACCCAACCCACATAAATCCAACCCAACCCATCCTAGTTCGGGTCAGATATGGGTTACAATTTGTAACCCATACTATATGCGGGTCGGGTTTGACATTTTGTTCAACCCAACCTCATTTTAACCCAACCCAAACATATTTAAAAAAAACTAATTTAATATCCATCCAATTAAAATTAGAATAGTATAATCCTAGAATAATGTTTATGTATTCTATAGTAAATGTACAAAAAAATATTTCATGTCAATCCAAACTAGATAGAATTTGATAAATATATTTTAAAGAGCATTTTAATGTATTTTAAAATGAAACACTTGCTCAACTATGTACTAAATTAATTTCATATGATGTGTTTTACAATGAAATTTTAATTATATGTCTTGTAATGAATCGGTTATTTTAAATTCATTATGCTAGCTAAAATATGATATATTATGCTGAATATTTTGATATAATTTTTAGAAAAAATCCCTCATATTCTCATTTTTTTATTGTATTCAAGTGACCCAACCCAACCTTACTTAACCCGACCCAACCCATACTTCAACCCAACCCATATCCAACCTCATATAGGGTCGGGTACGGGTTGAGCTACCTTAAACCCACATCTATGCGGGTCGGATAAAGTATTTGGTCTAACCCGACCCAACCCATACTTTGTGCAGCCCTAGCAGTGATATGTGATATATCAAGTAAAAAATTTAGCTAAAATTTTATATTTAAATTTTCTTATCGTATGAGTTTTCTTCTCTTTTTTACAGGTGGATTTTATGGAGAAAAGTGGATGGTGAAGAATATGGCAACAGAATTCGCTATATAAAAATAAACCATGACTGTCTATTGCTATCTTCAAAAGGAAAGATTTGATATATTTTCTTTGGTTAATTATTTATTTCTGTAATGTTTGAAACATAGTTTAAACAATATTTATTTCCAGTTCCTTTCTTTTAATGCATGCTTATGAAGTAGCAATCACCATCAATGAAATATATTTTAATCCTATTGGTTGTTTTACATTTAAAACTTTATTTTCATGCAGGTCATTCATATATCAATTTATTATTTGGTATTTCCATTTCTTTCTCTTGAGTGGTAGTTTATAAATTATGCGAACATATATAAATTGCACAGAATTTCAAAAACAAAAATTCACGCGTGAAGCGCGTGCCACGACCACATGCGAAGCGGGTGCCATGACCACGCGCGAAGCGCTTGCCATCACCATGCGTAATTTTTTTTTGGTGTGAACGTGAACTACCATAGATAGTTTAGGTATGGGTGCATGCATATTTGTTTGAACATAGGCTATAATAGCCGGCTACGAAAGGTTTGCTAGATACCCGTTCTATATATATTGGGAGCAACAATCCAAGTGCGTGCCATCACCACGCGCGAAGCGCGTGACACGACGCTCGTAACTTGAATTAAAATATGAAAATCCGTGATACTTTCAGTAGATTTATGAAAGTTTAATTTAGTTTTTAGAATTAAATTGTAAATTTGATTATTTTTCTATTAACCATATATATCATATGTAATGGCAACTAATTTTCTATAAAAACAAATATTTGCTCATTAAATGTCTGACGAGCAAATATTTGTTTTTGCAGAAAATTAGTCGCCATTACATATGACATATATGGTTAATAGAAAAATAATCAAATTTACTCATTAAATGTCCGATGAGCAAATATTTGTTTTTGTAGAAAATTAGTCGCCATTACATATGATATATATGGTTAATAGAAAAATAATCAAATTTACAATTTAATTCTAAAAATTAAATTAAACTTTCATAAATCTACTGAAAATATCACGGATTTTCATATTTTAATTCAAGTTACGAGCGTCACGGCACGCACTTCGCGCGTGATGACGGCACGCTCTTGGATTGTTGTACCCCGATATATAGAATGAGTATCTAACAAACCTTTCATAGCCGGTTAAATGTTATAGCCTATGTTCAAACAAATGTGCATGCACCCATACCCAAACTATTTACGGTAGTTCACATTCACACCAAAAAAAATTCGCGCGTGGTCATGGCACCCGTTTCGCGTGTGGTAGTGGCACGTGCTTCGCGCGTGATAATGACATGCGCTTCACGCGTGAATTTATGTTTTTGAAATTCTGTGCAATTTATATATGTTCGCATAATTTATAAACTACCACTCAAAAGAAAGAAATGGAATACCAAATAATAAATTGATATATGAATGACATGCATGAAAATAAAGTTTTAAATATAAAACAACCAGTAGGATTAAGAAATATTTTATTGATGGTGATTGCTACTTCATAAGCATGCATTAAAAGAAAGGAACTGGAAAGAAATATTGTTTAAAGTATGTTTCAAACATTACAGGAAGAAATAATTAACCAAGAAAATATATCAAATCTTTCCTTTTGAAGATAGCAATAGACAGTCATGACTTATTTGTATATAGCGAATTCTGTTGCCACGTTCTTCACCATCCATTTTTCTCCATAAAATCCATCTAAAAAAAAGAGAAGAAAACTCATATGATAAGAAAATTTAAATATAAAATTTTAGCTAAATTTTTTACTTGATATATCACATACCACTGCTGTAGTAAATTCAACGTTCCAAATAAAATCATCATTTGATATATCACATTGGAACTCAAAATTCTGTAATACATGAAAATAGAAATATACCTCAACCTAAATAGAGAAGCTTCCCTAAAGTAAGGTTGACATATATTAGTAGTGGCTATGAGACTGAAACGCTGGAGGAGTAACAGGAAAGGTTGAAGACACTACGCCATAGATGGCCTACGGCAACCCCAGAGAAGTGACACAATAGGTGCCAAAAAGTGTTGCTATAGTGAAAAAATGATCTGTGGCAACACTTTTTTGGGGTTGCCTTTTGCGGCATTGCCTTAGAGTCAAAGGCAACACCTTTGTGACCCTATGGTAACATCAGTACTGGTGTTGCCACAGGTACCACTACAACAAAAAATACCCTTTCACAACTGCAAAAAAAAGTTGTAATATGTCTAGTACAGCTGTAAATCATAATAAAGTCAACCTTTTTTACAACTGTTTCTAGTAGTTGTTAAAATTTGTTTTACAGCTGCTAAAACTAATTACATCTCAACTGCTATTAATCAAAGATTTCATAATATTATAATAAATATTATTATAACATAATATTTTATTCAAATAAATATTTTATTCAAATAAATATTTTATTTCAACATTTCAAATGATACAAATTTTTTGACTCTACTATTGTACATTCACTCGTATATAACACAATCATTCATATTTACATACATTCCACACTACATTGTCACTCGATTCACTCATATACAGACTCACACATGCAACCATAAGCAAGAAAAAATACACGAAAATGATTATATAAACTACATTGTGAATACTGCTCCATGGGTTAGACGATATCCCACATTTAACAATGATGTTCATGATGCAAAATATTTAACAGTGATGCTCAGTGACCACTTCATATATAAAGAAAAGTCGACTGATTTGTACCTAGTAACCTGAGCGAAGAACCAATCTTTTGTGTAATCGCTTTCGCCTATAGTATAAACTAGATCCCCATTAGGTACAATTCTCTGTACCTCTCCCATAAACCATACTTTCTGTATCTGTAATGAAACTAGGATAATTAGTTTTAAATTTTACATAATGCAGAACAGAAAAATGAAAACGGAAAACAAGTCATGCACAAAAGAAGAGAAAATGTAACTAGTATACATACCGGATACAATATATGACATAAATCAAGGTTCTTGACTATTTACGCTTCTATGCAGCTCCAACACTGATAGGTGATAACATATATAAGCACTTTAAGTTGAATACAACATAGTTTTCTCTGCAGACGACTGACAGTATCTACATACAAGTAGGAAAAGAAAAAAAAACATAATCAGGTTTCAGTTTAGCATATAATACATTAAGAAGTTTCAGCGAAGAGCATAAGAAGCAATTTATTGGTAGCAGATAAAGATTTCAACAATGTTTCCACAATGTATAACAGTTTCAAAATTTTCAAAAGGAGTTTAAAAGGATTTAAAATTAAAGACGTACCCTCCATATAAAATCTCATCAATGCATAACAGGATCAAATTTAAGTGCGCTAGTGCTTCCTGTTTGTGTACACCTTTCCTGAAATTGGAAAAACAATCAAGCCATGAGGAAGATGATGTATAAGTTACCCAAACCAAAGTTACAAAGGATAAATTGCAGGAAACATCATTTACTTTAACTTGAAGATCATAACCAAGGAAGAGAAAGAGAAGCATGTAGCTGGAGAAATATGAACTCACTTGGGGTCATAATGTGTTATATTGTATAAGGTTATTAGATATTATGAGGCTTACGATAATATAACAAAACAATAAAAAGGTTAAAGAAAGTTACGGAAGTTAATGGTGTATCTAAATGTTTTAAATTAAATTACTGATTTCTAAATCAAAGTAAAAATTCCATGACATTCTTTCCTTATAAGTAGTATATTACCGTTGATGCTGCAAAATAAGATCTCTGTGCAAAAAACAGTTTTTTGGAAGAAAAAACAATAACCAAAAAGCTTACTGTGTAGATCATTTACTAATGATGTCCCTCTCTTGTCCTTGAAAAGCATCCACTGTATTGATATACAGACCTTTCCCCTCTTCAGAGTAAAGCACTTGTTCGAATGCTCTCTGTATGCACTTCAACTGCAATTTATAAGGTGTAATAATACCAACAGTAACCTTTTTCCCACCACCATTTAGTTACAAAAGGTTTTGAACATACTCGTAAATGCACAGGGCAAAATTTGCTTCCTGGACATTTTGATAGGATGCAGAGCCGCCTCTATGGGACTCCCTCCCATGCACGATGTCAAAAAACATGTACGGCTGGAGGATAGGTTCCTTGTAGTAAATTTCATTTGGTGAATAGCAACACTTTCACTATCAGTTAGTCGGCTCTAGTAAAAGTATCTTGAAGGAAAAACTCGGATTTGAGGATGCATTCTATACTGAACGGACGGTAGCATAGTGGGACATCCAGCTTGCTGAAATCTCTCAAAAAGGCTTTGACTGTAAAGCAATGTACCAGCAGCTTTACTAATAACAGTTGCTGGTAACTGTTGAGGATCGCCTACAAGAACACATCTAGCAGCACCAAGGGACAGAGGTGGAAGAACTGCCACTTCACTAGCTTGAGCGGCCTTGTGACGATCCCAAAATCCGAGGGGCGGTATTAAGGATAATCATTGGAATATAACACATTAATCATCATAGCAGAGTACAGATAATAGCAGAAACAATAAATAGAATAATTTTACATGGATATGACAGCGGAATCACAACATGTAACAACATCAGAATAGCACAGCGTAGGATATAACTTAGTAAATAAATGGGAAGTGATCAGTCATCATCGCCAGAGGCGGAATACATACATGTAGTGAGACATAATAAGGGTATCAGTCTACATCGCCGAAGGCGGAACATATACATATGATAATAAGTACTGAAAGTAAATCAGTCTGCATCGCCAGTGGCGGAATCATAATATAAGTACAATAATGGCGGAAAATGTCAAAGTCGCCTCTGTGAAGTCAGCCTCGCCATGAGCCAAAATGCACTCTATGCAACAGTGCAGAGCCAAAAACAACCTGTCACCTGTGAACTAGGCTGCCCGTGTGAAAATAAGGGCACCCGCGTTTGCAAAGTGAAACAAACAACGAGTCAGTCATGGGGACTGGTATGAGGAATCTATTTAACAGTTAAACAACAGTAATAAGCAAATCATAGGACCATGCCACTTTCGCGGAACGGGTTTACTCCAGTGATTGCTAGTGCATTTAAAACAAAGTAAATTCTTTTAAAACAATGCAATGCTTTTTAAAAAAGAATGAAGCCATTATAAGACTCAGGTCCCATCATACAATGCAAGCCGGAGGATAGAGTTTTACCATATAATGGCCAAATATGCTTGATACGTATAAAGCAAAATCAATTGATATTATTACTAGTGCATATATGTTTCAAAAGCGAATAGCATCATAAATATCAATCATAGGCGGCATAGCTACCATCTATTATGTCGCCATACTAGTTCTACAACCGAGTCCGTTATTTCGTATTGGAAATTGGATTTCCGTCATGAGTCGAGGCAAGGGGCAAGCTCCTCTCCGCTTCGAGACATTCTAGCAAATGCCTCAGGACTACACACTCTAGGTAACCCCTGGATCTTCAGGGCCGGTCCTCTCTTACGTTTGAGGATTAATTATGCCTGAACACACGTTTCCCGGTCCTTACAGACCTATAATCGAGGCGCCTCGCATTCCAACAACCACAAAGGTGAAAAGTAGATATATATGTCAGGGCTGGTAAGTCACTGACACCACCATAGCTAGAAAGAAACGTCGTGCTCTCCCTGCAGTCTTTATCCCGTTTTTAACTCATACTGGGGTGTGAGGCTCGCGAATCCACGCTATACACAAAGCCAGGCCACGCAGACCGTGCTTTGATCATCAACCACAAGACTTTGCTTTGCAACAGAAGCCTTGATCACAGCATCTTGGCATGCCACATAGGCAGTCCACTCCATACGATTGATTTCTATCGACATATAACCTCTGAGCTCGTATGTCTCAGAGAAGGGCGTTAAACAAAAGAATAAATTCTCCGCCGCCAAACAGATATATAATTAATAGAGATCAATCAGTATAGAACAAAATCCAATGTAAGACACACAGTCCATTTACAAGTCCGTTCTGGGTCTGAACGAAACCGGAGGCGTCAATTCCTCGTATATCCGTACAATCAACACATACGTTCAGACGGCTACTACTTCCGCCCCTTTCCGGTAGCTACTCCGGTCAGGAACCTCAGCAGCGCCCATCCAACCGATACGAAGATCGTCGGTCTTGAATCGTCTTTGCATTTTCCAATTCGAATCGCTCGATAAATTATTTGAAATGAGGGTTAGCTCGGCCTTTTCAAATAATTCACGTCATTAGAATTTAAATCGATTCTTTCTATGGTTATATTATTCGACATCCATCTTTCAGTTCTTTAGTGTTATTTTCGTGTCAAGCACATACAACCATCAAATATCAAACAATTCAAGCCCAATTGGTTTATTTGCAATCTATGTTGCTTATAATATTTTATAACGATTTTTCGCCATTTTTATTTATTTAAAAATGGCCATATTTAATTAAACGACGTTTCAGGTCGTGCCGTGGCACTGGCGCTGTTTTTCCCCTAATTTGTTTTACACATATCGGAAAATCTAACCGTTGGATTTCTACAAAGTCTATATCAGTGGGAAGATATTCCCAAAGCGAACCCAACGGTTCCAGTTTCGTGAGAATCCGACGGTCGGATCTTCCACACTAGTCGTTTGAAGTTACGGTTTCAAAATTCGAACTGCAGCATCGTTATTCTATTTAATTTAATTATATTTACATTTATATATAAATATAAACGATTCTAGCGCTGTTTTTCTTCAGATTTGAATTAAACATTCCGGACAATCCAACCATTGGATTTTTACAAGGTTGGTGCCGTTGGGAAGATATTTCCAAGGCGAACCCAGCGGTTGCGGTTTCGGGAAAATCCGATGGTCGGATTTCTCGTACTAATCGTCTCAAATTACGATTACGAAACACGAACTACACGGCTTCGATTCCTTTTAACTATATATATATATATATATATATATATATATATATATATATAGTTCATTCTATAATTCCAACTTCGTTTTCACTTCAAATATTTCACTAACGCCTTAATATTTCGAAAAATTTCGCCATAACCTCCTTTGTACGGGGAGGGGTTTGGAAATTTATTGGGTCGTGTTAGGTACCCAATAAATCCTAAAAAGCATTCACATATTTATAGTGATATATTCTGGTGTTTACGGGGGAGCATGTATAGATAATCACTCCAGAGAATAAATTCTCGTCACCCCGTTTCCGTGTGGAAATAAATAGTCCATGTGCCGTATCTAATAACTAGAGCGACGTGATTATTGTCAACTCCAGACCCGTGTGGGGTTTTTATTAATCTGGCAATTTATCGTTATATTTTATATAGTCCATATCAGTCATCAGTTCAACCTGTAGTATAAAATCATCGCCATACAAGCCTCTCGCTCGTATGGTAAATCTTCCACCTCGTCACACAAGCTCCAATTGCTTATGTGGAATATGATGAAGTATGCCTATCATCAAGAAGTAT
Source organism: Allium sativum (assembly GCA_030737875.1). Classification (NCBI taxonomy): domain Eukaryota; kingdom Viridiplantae; phylum Streptophyta; class Magnoliopsida; order Asparagales; family Amaryllidaceae; genus Allium; species Allium sativum. Next base: position 898,123,185 of record CM060912.1, read on the forward strand.
GCCATGTAGTGTAGTTCAAAATTAATTGTTACTATCCTATGGCGACGTTTATTATTTCACACAGAATAACCAGCACTCCGCATCCAATGGCATTCACAGGAGTTGATATAAAAATAAAATTGCGCAGCCAACTCATCAAGGCTTACCTGTTTGTCGGGCACGCAAATAATTTCTTTACTCTACAGCTAATCCATTTTTCCTGTTCAACACATGTATATATATGCAGAACAAAGCTAATAATAATATTTCTAGCAAACTATTATTTATTTCAACACGTGTGTATTTTTATCAAAGCGTATACATGATAAAAGAAATATTTTTATCATCAAAAATATTTATTCGACACGTGAATGTTTTTAACACTTCATATTCACAATAAAAATGTAGTTTTTATTGTCTATTCATTTTATTTTGAAATACGATAACATTCAACATATGAATTTCAACTCGGCGAACGAATTGCAACTCAACACATGAATATTCTATATAGTTTGTATATATATGAAAATGTGATTTTTATCGCTAAAGCTATTTGTTTAAATTCAAATAATATTCAACACATGAATTTCAACTCAACGAATGAATTGCAACTCAACACATGAATATTCGATATAGTTTGTATATATATAAAAATGTGATTTTTATCGCTAAAGCTATTTGTTTAAATTCAAATAATATTCAACACATGAATTTCAACTCAACGAATGAATTGCAACTCAACACATGAATATTCGATATAGTTTGTATATATATAAAAATGTGATTTTTATCGCTAAAACTATTTGTTTAAATTCAAATAATATTCAACACATGAATTTCAACTCAACGAATGAATTGCAACTCAACACATGAATATTCGATATAGTTTGTATATATATAAAAATGTGATTTTTATCGCTAAAGCTACTTGTTTAAATTCAAATAATATTCAACACATGAATTTCAACTCAACGAATGAATTGCAACTCAACACATGAATATTCGATATAGTTTGTATATATATAAAAATGTGATTTTTATCGCTAAAGCTATTTGTTTAAATTCAAATAATATTCAACACATGAATTTCAACTCAACGAATGAATTGCCACTCAACACATGAATATTTATTTCAACATATGTAATTTATTTCGACGAATGAAAATTATTCTAACACATGTATATTTCAGAAAATTTCGGCAGCATAACGGCAGGGTAGTTAAAACCGGGACCGTCCCTAGTACGGCTCCTCGCTCTACCTTAAAACCTCGCGGTTTTTGACAATGGGGATCATGCATCTAGTTCGCACGCAAGCGACATGTTTTATTTTCAATTCCACAATCCTATTCTAATTTGTTTCAACCACAAGAGGGTATTTTTCAACCACAAAGGTATTTTTCAACCACAATATCAACCACAAACAATTACTTCCAACCATTCGTCATACCATATAATATCACGTCAATCACAAGCAATAAATATCGTCCATGGTCTGTGGACGAGGGGAGTGTGTGTGTGTGTGTGTGTGTATATATATATATATATATATATATATATATTATAATTCACTTGCATTTCATCACAATTCAAAGCATATATGTTTCATTCAACGCTTGTATAATTTGTACATCGCTAATATAACTTATACAACGCATGTACATGAGGTATACAATGCGTATATAATTTACACTTCGCTTATATAATTTATACAACGCGATTCCATTCACACAATTCAGTTTAGATCCTCACATTGGTTATTGCAGTGCTAAAAATCTCCTGTTTCATCGAATTTCGTTAACGAACGAAAAAGATATTATTTTTCAAAGTTTTGCAACGCTTTATAGTGTTATTTTCATTTCTGAATAATAAAGGTCGTACCTTTATTTTTTGTTCAGAACTAGGTTTGGGATTTTTGCAAAATCCGTGAAGTATGGGGATGATCGGCGGTGCTGACGTGGAAGGGGGCGGCGAGGGCTTCACGGCACTGGTGGTTTGAGGGGTTGCAATGGCGGACCGGGGCGGCGGCGACGCTGGGAAGTCGATGACTTCCTGGCTTCGATTCAGGCGGAGGAGGTGATGATAGGGGGCGGCGCTTGGTCGGATGTGGAGAGGAGGCGAAGGCGAGTCGACTGGTGGCGGCGGCGCGGCCTAGCGTCGCCTGTGGCGGTCGGAAAATGGAGGAGAAGCACGGAGCAACCTGGATCGTCGGTTTTGTCTGAGGCGGCTAGGGTTTTGAGATTTTTTTTTTTAAAGAAAAATTCCTATTGGTCGAGACTTTATAGGAAAATTTAAATAGTGTTTTTGCAAACGAACTCGAAATCAAACCCAACGAATGTCGCCCCTAGCTAAATACCCCCATTCCGGACACAATGTGATATGTTTCGTTGGCCATTTCGACTGTTACAGTCAGTTATTTTTCAAATTAAAATATAAAACATTCAATATTTAATTTGAACGTACATTTCAATTTGCCAGGGCCACAAACTGAATCGAAAAATTCCAGAAAAATAAATCTAGCCTTGTTTTGACGATACGGTCCTAACAAAACCAGTTTCGTCGAATTCTGAGCTCGTTTGAAAAACGGCCATTTTTAGGTCGACCCATTTTAACAGAAATTGACCAATCACATTTTCTTTTGCCCCGCCCACATACTAGCTTCAAAAATTATGAAATTTGAAACTTAGCAATTATTTGACAACCCAGACCCAACAAAAGTGGTTTTGTCGAATTCCGAGGTCGTATGCAAAATATCAATTTTCAAGGGCTATATATGTTATATAGCGACCTTTCTGAAAATTCATTTGGCCCTAACTTTTGATTCCCGCTATGAAACTTCATTTTTTCAGATTCGTTAGAAAGGTATTCATAAACAAATTTAAATATTTTCAGTTTCGCTAAAATCCGTTATATTTTCCACCCGGTACAGTCAGACAAAGTTTGTATTCAAAATTTCAAACTGTAATACTATACCCAATTCTATATTTTATTGAAATATGCTATTTCAATTATTCAAATTCTTTGGTAATAACCAAATTTAAATTTTTTAAATTGGTTCACATTTTCCGGGTTATTACAGGCCTCGTCGATAACCACCATATCAAAGCCATGGGTAAGCCGTGAAAAGATCTTATGCCCGCTGCTGGAAACTGTAGTGAAGACAATCTCAGCTTCATTTGTCAAACTTGCCTCAAGATGGGCCCTAGCATCTTCCAAATTAAAATTACTACCAGGGCGAAACCGACTTTCTAATATGCAGAGTCGAGTCATCTCAACCAAGACTTTATCTCTTCCTTCTACAGCTTGATCATTTACTGAGTGCGGTCATGTCAAATGCGATTCAGTTAATAATTAACATATATGGCTCCTCCCTACATGGTATCGCTCCGAACTATGCAAAAATGCACCTCTTTTGATCGCATGGTATGCTTCATTGCATACACCAATGAAAAGCCTTGCCCCTTTAAATGTTTATGGGATATGATGTACCATCTTCTCAATCACTCCACCTATGTCTCATGTAGCCTAGCTTACAATGGCCTTGGACTAAATTGTCCTCAACCCAATGTGCCTACTTTGAATCTGCCCTACTTTAGCAGGCTAAGATCGTCTTTGAATGCACGTGACATAGACGATTATTATATGATGTAAGAGCAGTTGATTAAGGATCTGTGTTTGTCGAGGCTCAATTCTAATTCTAATCGTGGGACGCCGATCGATGATCCAGACTCTAACAAACCTAGATAAGTTGTTTTCTGCTGAGCTTTCGTTGTCTCTTAGTTACAATACTGAACAGAAAGCAATGTTTTCTCCTTCTCATAGAATTGCATTATTGAACTAGTGTCATATCAATACCAATGAAGCAGATTTGGACAAGAATGAAATGATCAGATGCTACTCTGGTGCTTATTTGGCAAACGTGAACCCTATGAATAAATATTTTGCATACAAATTGTTTCCACTCATTAAAATGACACAACCAGGCATCACTTTGGCATAACCACAGTCAGAATGAGTGCATGATGGAATAACACACAGGTTGGTACTATTGTGGGAAAAATTAATGTGGCAACAACAATCTGTTCCACATAAACTACACCAAACATTTAATTCATTTGTACCTGTATCTATCACAGCTGAATCCATCGCAGCAAGAAAACTCATGAAGCCCATTGTACAAACGTCTTTATCACAAGTGGAGCGGAGAGGCAGACTGGCAGCGTCCACAGCAGGTCGGGAAATAAAGGAGAGGGATGGAAAATCGTCGTCAGAAGGAGCAATTTGTAGCTGAATCGAAGGAGCAGAAAGCCGTCGAACGGAACGAGAGGCCTCCCTAGAGGAGATAACAGCATCATTATGAAACTAGTACCTGTTCAGATCTAGATTGAAAGTCAGATCCGCAAAAAAAGATCCGCCATTTTGAAATTATTTTTTGATAAGAATCTGGATTTTAGTTTAGGGTTTGAACGATTTAGGGTTGTGAAAGTGGAAGCCAACAATAATTTCTCAAATGAAAACAAAGAGAATTATTTTTTAGCCGGAAAATGAAAATTTAGGGAAAAGAAGCTGAGTTATTGAAGGAAAATCAGATTGACGCGGATCAGTAACGTGGACTGTTGGATCATGTTGACGTGGATTGATAATTTTACTCACGTGGCTAGTGCAACACATGTTGATATCTATGCTAACACATTGAAGTGTGCGTTGCAATAAACAAAAAACAGTATAACAATGACAACACTGTAGCTAGCAACACCATGGGTTTTCGTTGCGATATGTCATCTATGGCGTAGTGAGATCAAAGAGTGATGAAGATGAATGGTTATATTGAGTGATATTTATAGAACGAAGGGGATTTTTCTTGAATTCCATAAATTATGATAAGGAGCGTTGTGTTGGAATATTTGATATTTGTTAATATATATTAATTGATAATATATATTACCATATTTATTATGAGGCATAATGTGTGATAGCTAATTAGATTGTTGTCTATCTTTTTTGGTTGGGATAAGTCCTCCATGTGGCTTTTATAAAAGCTCAATGTTCAAAATTTTGACTAACTGTCTATCGAAATTTAGGCTGATTGCAATAATTTTCGCCATGTGATATTTTAATTTGTTTATTTAGGCTGATTGGAATAATTTTCGTTATGTGATATTAAAAATATATACATATAAGAAGAGAAATGGTCAAAGAACTAATGATAATTAACGTACGCGAATTTCAAGGGATTGACTACTATATAAAGAAAGCTATATAAAATAAAATTTAAAAAAAATGGTGTATACTTATTATATAAAGTAAAGTAGGAAATAAAATAAAAAAAAAGCTATATAAAGCAAAAAATAAGTAAACATATAAACATTTGGTTTTCCAATTTGAAAATATAATTAAGTAGAAACAAATGTGTGGAATTGATATATGTATCAGCATTTAATTATAGAAACGAATGATATTAAAAATATATACATAGAAGAAGAGAAATGATCAAAAAATTAATGATAATTAATATATTGTTATAAAATAAAATAGAACAGATCATAAAAGAGAAGACATTAGAAAGAACATAAGAGATAAGGGAGAGACCTTTTTATTTCTCTTGATTCAGTGTACATTATTCTATTACATTGGCTCCCTTATATATTGGCTTTGGAGCTGATGTTAGCCTTACTCCCAAAATGTGGGACTAAATATAATATGACAAACGCATATTCACTTATATGTATTACAACACTCCCCCTTGAATATGCATATGTAAAGATGATAAGATTAATTGCCTCATTAAATTTTTTTTATGAAAAACCCTGTGGGAAAAACCATAAACAAGGAAAAGAGTACAATTTTTATTTCATCTTCAGGAAATATATTGACAATGTTCCAACGAGGGTTGATACTTCTGGATCAAAATAATGCCTCGTTAAAAACCTTACTAATAAAAACCCAGTGGGAAAAATATTAGTGAAGGAAAAGAGTGCATTACAACATAATATATGCTCCCCCTGATTTGTAACACATTATTCAAATAGTTTGGTGATGCAAGCGGCGCATACCAATTTTATATATCATCTTCTGCAATGTTGATTTTGGAAGTGCCTTTGTGAATAGATCTACTGGATTTTCTTGAGATTGGATTTGCTTCACTTCTATTTTGAAGCTCATGTGTGAAAAAGAATTTAGGAGAAGTTTGTTTTGTCCTATCACCCTTGATATATCCTGCTTGAATCTGAACTACGCATGCTGCATTGTCCTCATAAATAATAGTTGATCTTTCTGTAGTTAAGGGAAGTTGACATGTGCTTCGAATATGTTCAATTAACGACCTTAACCAAACACATTCTAGACTCGCTTCATGTAGTGCTAGAATTTCAGAATGACTGGATGATGTTGCTTCCAATGTTTGTTTTGTAGATCTTCATGAAATAGCTGCATTGTTGTTTGTAAACACATATCCAGTTTGTGATTTTGCTTTATGTGGATCAGAAAGGTAACTTTAACACTCCTCCTTGAATATGTGTCTTCAAATTCTTGAATGCTCTTATAGTAGCTTGAAATTATCCCCCTTGAAAAATTATTGCTCCCCCTTATAGATATTGTCATATTAAAATGATATTTCTTATAAGAGTTCGATACTTCAGGATCGATGTAATGCCTCATTAAAACCTTACTAAGAAAAACCCTATGGGAAAAATCATAGTGAAGGAAAAAGAGTACAAAAACATATTTTCAATAATTTACTACATTAAATGTAGAATGATACTTCTAGATCAATATAATTCTTCAGTAAAAACCTTACAAAGGAAAACCCAGTGGGAAATACCTTAGTTAAGGATAAAAATACAGATTAACTTAAATATCATATTTGAGATGTTATTCCTTAATGTGGTGCTTGATTCTTCTAGATCAAGATAATGTCTCGTTACAACTTTCAATATTACTTTGAGGATGATACTTCTGGATCAATATAATATCTCATTAGAACTTTACTAAGAAAAACCCGGTGGGAAAAATCTTAGTTAAAGAAAAAGAGTGCATACCTTTTGATATCTCAATTTCGTTATAGATACTTCTGGATCCATAAATATATGTCTCACTGATAATATTACTTAAACAAATCTTGTATAGAAAATAAACTCAAGAGATAATAATCTTTACTCTTCATACTTCTAATGTTCATCATTTATTAACATTTGCCTCATTAAAACCTTCATGATGGAAAACCCTATGGGAAAAAACCAAAGTGGAGGAAAAAGTGTACAATATCACAAGAAAATTCTTAATGAACTTTTCTTAAAAGACTTTTGTGTGCATTTTCATGCTTCAGGCATGTTTTCTTATTTAAAACACCTTTTGTTTGTGCTTACTTGCTATACACTTCGACTGTTTACAATTTTTTCTTTAATCAGGTTTGCACACTGCAATACATTTGTAATGAACAATAATAATTTCATTATAGCAATACTTATAAGCAGGAAGTAATCTACTCATCTTGAATTATATCAAGATTTTCATTACAACAATACTTAGAAGCATGTTGTAATCTATATTCTATGTTCTTTGCATTCTTTATAATCAATAAAGTTATTTATATTCTTCAGGAACCTGTACACTTCAATGAATTTTACATATTGCAACTATACTCAAAAGTATATTAAATGTTTCATTACAACAATACTTAAAAGCAGGAAATAATCTACTCATCATGAATTATATCATGATTTTCATTATAACAATACTTAAAAAAATGTTGTAATCAACTTTCTTTGTTCTTTATATTCTATATAACCAACAAAGTAGTTTATGATCTTCAGGAACTAATATTCTTTCATCATTTAGTGTGATTTAACAAATATTCATACCTTCAAGGTTTATTCACTACTTTGTGGACTACAGATCCACATTTCTCAATTAGAGAAGGATTCTTGATGGCCAATCATGATTTAATATAAGCGCTTTACTTTTATAAATTTATCATCGATGATTATATATTGTCAGTTCTAGATACAATTTACTGAGATCTCTTTATTTATCTATTTTAGGTACCTAAACCACTTTTGGGGTTATTTGACAATCATGTCATGGATCTCTTCAAGAGAATCCTTATGTATTTCATCAAGAACACTCACCTCCTTCATATGACATCTTTATTACTTACTTCAAAAGTATCTCGAATTGACTTTTAAACCAATCTTTAAATGTGGTTTATGCATTTTGATCCTTCAGGGATTCAAATATATATTGAAGCAAGTCTACAATGGATATTGTTTATAATTTATTCATGTGTCAATTATTTAACACTGATACTCAAAATGAAATTGTATCCCTTTATCCTCCCCCTCAATGTTGACAACACTATAATAATCATCATGGGGTTCTCATTTTGATCCATTATCACATTGCTGCTAGCATGTATTTTATATGTATAGTCGTTGTTGGAGGATAACCCTTTAATTATTCGATAAGATGCATTCGTCATTTTTTTATTACTTATTCTCTTTCATTGATCTAGCAATATTGGAGAAATTTTCTTATTATATAGGTTATTTGAATACACATATGACTTCAGGTCATTCAACATTCATGTTGACTGCAATTTAAATCACTAAATAATATTTATGCATAATCTATAAAATATGTTTATAACAAACTTCAGGTTGTTAGTTAAATATTTACAGATATGAATATATAAATACGTGCGTCCACGTATTATAAATTTGCATAGTCTTTTTCATTTGAGTTAGTGATTTTAGACTAAATTATTACAAAGATCAAACTATTGATTTCAATGTACTGATCAATATCATTACAAATTCTTCAGGATCGTACGATAATGTTCAAAACTTCTGGTTTGAAAACATATCGAACTTCTGGTCCAAATAAATATATGAACAACTTCAAGTTGTTAAGTTGATGGAGTTTTAATATTGCTTCTGCTATATTCCATAAACATCATTTGTGGAGTTTTAATACATATTTTCTCCTTTAGGAGAAATTTATGAACTTTTCTACAAATATTTATTACTTTTAATTGTAGAAATCTCTTTTGGAGATATTTTATTAGTTTCATATAAACAGATCTCTTCTAGAGATATCTTATCATTTCCAAATATACAAATATCCTCTAAAGATATTTTGTTATCACCGCTTCTGGGATGAACTTATCTCCTCCATACAAACTATTGAAATATCATACCAATATACAAAAATACATATCAAACTTTAAATGCAGTAACAAAATTAGATGCATTAAATAAAAATAAGATTCAAGAAAAGAAATCACTACTTCTGGAGTGTATGATATTCCTTCAGGGAACATACTTTTTTTCCTTATTTATGTAAACGATCATAGTTGATCCGGGATGACCTAAACGATCATGCTAAACAATCAATTTCTTTGTATCTGTGAGCTTCTAGCTCATGTTTATAAAATGAGATTCAACTATACCAATTTTAGTAAAGTATAATCTAGTTGAAATTGTTCCAATTTTTTCTAAAATAAGCTTCTGGCTTTTAATTTTAGAAATAACACAAAGATATTCTTTGTTGTTTTCATTTATGATATCCATTCATTCTTATATCTTTGAAGCCAAGCAGATTTCTTTTAGAATTGCTTGAATATAGTGCATTTTGAATGAATATATGTGTACCATTTGGTACCACTATATGGTCTCTTCTGTTATATTGGCTGAACCAACTATAGTTGAAACTTTATATGAAACATTTTCGGGATAATTCAAATAAAAACTTCGGGTTTTTCAATATCGTATGAGTAGTTCCACAATCAAATAGACATATATCATCACTTAAACACTGTCGATCGATACCTTAAGAATTAAAAGTAATACGGCTAGTTGATAACTGAAATAACTTATAAATACAGATAAATGTCCATGAGAATAAACTACTTATCATGTCCAACATTACATATTATTTCTACAATTCCATAAGCACAAGCTAAAAAGAAAGGCAAATAAACTAAAGTTTCAAACTAATACATGCTGAAAGGAAATGAAACAAAATAAAAATCACATAGTGAGCTTCAGGCTACTTGTTACTATCATAGAAACTGCAGGTTCTAAGTTTTCCATTTTATAACAAAAATTACTTTTGCATTCACTTCCGGTGTGTAAAAATTAAGATCAATATTTAGATCTTAACTTAATATGATCTTCAGGATGCATATTTTCTTTATAAAGGTTTTCCTAAGAAACAATAAAATATTTCTTCTAGAAATATAATATGTTCTAAAATGACTATAATAAAACTTCAAGTTTTATCATAATTCATATATTGTTATTATATATTTTAAATCGAATCAACTTTTCAAGAAAGTGCCCTTTTTTCACATATGAGAGTCATTTTACTATTTTCTACAAGAAAATAGTATTTATTATAAATGTAATGATCTCTTCCAATAATAAGTTTCTTCAAGAAATTATTTGTTGCATAAAGTTGGAATATAAGGCTTTTTCCTTTTGTTGAAACTTTTCCTTTCACTGATTTTTCAAATCCTTTCCTATTATTGGTCATTTGCTATAAGCAAATATTAAATGCAATTATATGCTTTTATGCTTTATTCATGTTTCTCATTTGAATATGAACTTCAGGTCCCTCATTTGAAAGAATTTGTATATGAACTTTAGGTCATATGCATGTGAACTTCAGGTTCAACCACTCTTGCCTTATGTTTGGAAGTATGACCATCTTCTGGTGGTCATAATGCTCCTTCAGGGAGTTCCATAAGTGGATATGATCTTTTTCAGTTAAATATTCTGATTTTAGATCAACGCGGATGTGGCATCTTAAAAATATCAGAGATTTTGCTTTGTCCTGCTGGGACATATTATTACCATTTTTAATGATATCCTCTAAGCATTGAGATTGCAAATGGATCTCAGTGTTCGACATTTTTGTGAACTACACACAAAAATTGCAGATGCTTAATTTAACAAAACTCACATATCAGTATACATGTTCTATAATTAAATTGAATATATTACTGCACGGAATCATAAAAAAAAAAATTAATCCAAATCTGCAAGTCTTTCTCTATACATTTACAATGAACTAATTACAATAATGAAATAATACAAACCGTCAAGGAGCCATACACCATATAACAAAAATAATGGCCACAGTAATACATATATGGGCTAACAAACAGCTTGCTTATATTGAAAGATGAAAAAGCATATAAAAGTAAGCCATACATGGAAATGTAATTCTAAATATTTAAAGCATCTCATCTTGCGAGATGAATCATTAAAAAAATGAGAATAGGTAGTCTATGATTACAAAGTTGAAGCTGTACAGCAAGCATTAGATTAAATAAGAAGCAACCTGCAGTTTACATATATGCATACCTATTATCAATGACTTCTCTGTTATTGAAGAGATAAAGTAGCAAATGAAGATTATTTATGTATAGCATATGGGGTAAAAGATCTATATATAATATTATAAAAAGAAAATGAATGGATCTTCCTAAAAATATATTTGGTATACAATAATACCAGATCAAATATGAATATGTGGATATCTAAAAACCACTAAGCGAAAAATAATTAGATCTAAAAAGTTAGATCCACTGGAACATAATCTAGATCTACAAAAAAAAATATAGATCCATAGATCAAATATTCTCAAATAAAAATGACTTACATGACAGATTCATAGATGTAGATCTAGAAGATCTCAAAATAACAATAAAAGAATCTTGTGCTGATAACGTGTTATAAAATAAAATAGAATAGATCATAAAAGAGAAGACATTAGAAAGAACATAAGAGATAAAGGGGGCACCTTTTTATTTCTCTTGATTCAGTGTACATAATTCTATTACATTGGCTCTCTTATATATTGGTTTTGGAGCTGGTGTTAGTCTTACTCCCAAAATGTAGGACTAAATATAATATGACAAACGCATATTCACTTATATGTATTACAACATATATGTTACAATTAAGTAAGGAAGATTGGTAAAGATGATAAAAATAATTGCATGTCAAAAAAGAGAAACAACGAGAGTAAATAGGCTTATGGACGTCGGCCTCAACCAAAATTCCTATTTTTCTAGCAAAAAAAAAGTGCGGTGCCAATTTAATTTCTTTAGCATAAAACCCGTAACCCTAGCGCTAATTCTTCTTCCTCCTCTCAACCATAAAACTTAAACCCTAATTCTTCTTCCACAGCGGACCACACTCAGCTCAGTCCGTCATCCTCCACCACGAATCCCTCTACCGCTAATCGCATCGCCTACCTCTGGCCCATCGCTGCAGACTGCAGCCTCTCCTCAGGAGGCCCGTGCGCAGGACTGCATTTGCAATTGATTGGTAGATGTTTTATTCTGATGTATATTTTTCGATTTTGTTTTCGGAACAACATCCCATTCTGATCATTATTTCAAAGTTAACACCTATTGAGATTGATTTTTACATGTCAAGCTAGTCGGTTAATGTTACATTAAATAATATGGGTTTGTATGAATATGAAGGAAAACAGTATCAGTTATGAACAATAGTTATTAATGAAAGTATATACCATCTAGCTTGTTGGAGTTCATCCCCGATTAAATTATGATTTATGCATGCCTTTCTTTATTTGTTTTGCATTTATTTCATAAAAGTTTGTACGCATCTGTACATCCTAGATTTTTTTTTTCTTTTCTTTTCATGCAGTATATTTGTATTCATGATCCCGTGGTCTTCTGTTTGTAGTCATGCGGTAAAGTTGTATTCATGCAGTAAAAGGTGCACTAATGAAATTGAACGTGTAATGCAGACGCTTTTGTTAAAAGGTCACGTTCTGAAAAAGATGTATACTCGGTTATGGAAAACTGAAATAACTGAACTCAGTTTTTCCAAAAATGAGCAAACTTGGTTTTATAATACTGAAGCAAACTCGGTTTAGAAAAAATTAGTAAAACTTATTTTTTTGAATTCATATTTCATTGTTGACAATTTATAGTGTCATAATAGTGTTTGTTTGTATACAATAGCTTTTATGACCACTTGTTAGCAGGAAATAGTTTGAGAGTATAACTGTCAGCTGATGCTACCAGTAGTTGATCAGTTTTTGCTCACAAACATTTGTATTGTAAGGACGTTGTATAATTACACTGGATGCGTACTCAGTTTACTCTGTAAGGCCAGTTTCATAAAACCGGATAATTGTGGTTTTAGAAAAGCTGAGTAAACTCGGTTTTGAAAGCTGATCAAAACTCAGTTATGAAAAGATGTTAAAAACTCTGTTTTTCGAAATCAGTTTCGACAAAGTGAGTAAAAATCAAATTTTGGACTCATTATTCATTATTCAGCATTGGCAATGTGTATTCATTATTCTGTTAAATAACTATTGTTAAAGGATGATTCACAATGCATTATCATGGTAAAATACAACTTAGCTAGCCATTTCAACTTTCAGTTCTGTAACTTCTGTTTACATCCAATTCATCCACTATTGTTTATACTTGACGTGATGCATATTTTATCTCAGAAAAAATTTCGTTGGAAAAATGAAATTCCATGTTTCCTTTCATTTTCTTCTAGTCCCACCTATTGGAATTATGGGGTTAGCAGTATGAAATACGAAATATATGACCGGAAGAGATAGAAAATGCCCCAGTTGATATGGAATTTTTCCGTTTGCATCCCTAACTTCAATAGCATAAAATCTAGAATTGATCTTTCCTCTTCCATTGGCGCCTCTCTCTCTCTCTCTCTCTCTCTCTCTCTCTCTCTCTTGGGTATTTTTTTCTCTTATTTTTATAGATTGGTTTTTCAATTCGAGAGGTCTGTTTATAATCCTGTTATAATAATAAATACTCTTTCATTTCAAATAACCAACAGCATACAAGATTGTTAAATTTGTCCAAAAATTACAATTTTTTTTTCGACTTTAGGTAAGAACACGCACAGAAAATGCCGAAGAAATCCCAAAGTAAGACTCATTACCTATACCTATATGCCATGTTTTTAACCAATAAATAATGCTAATGATCTTGATATGTTTACACCTATGTGATTCAATAGAGAGCAAAAGCAAGAGAATTACCTTGAAACAAAAGCATAAAGTTTTAAGAAAAGTGAAAGAGCATCATAAAAAGAAAGCCAAAGAAGCAAAAAAGCTTGGCTTCAATAACAAAAAAAAGGTCGAGAAAGATCCTGGAATTCCTAGTGATTGGCCTTTCAGAGAACAAGAACTTAAGGCTCTTGAAGTGCGAAGGGCTCGTGCACTAGGAGAATTGGAGCTGAAAAAGGCTGCTAGAAAAGAGATGGTATTCTACATTTTACATGTTTTTCTATTTCAGTTATTAGTTATTGTTACATAGGAATGGATCTGTCCTATTTTTGATGTTTATGTTTAGCGTTTTGTTTTCTATTTTGTCAGTTGTAGCAAAGATGTTAATGTTATATATTTTTCAAGAAACAAGATTACAGTTGGTAGTGATTTTTTGTATATATACGACAACAAACCTGTAGCCAAGAACCATGGAAGGAATAAATGATAACGGATTTCCTTACAGGATGTAAGTAGCATTTCAGTTTGGAGCTAGCATAACAAATGCAACCAAAATAGTGGAGAACCAGGTCACACTATCTGTGCAAGTGGTATCTCCTGTTATGATTAGACCAGTTCCTAATTAACTTAACATTGAAACAATTGATTTGAGTCTTGTTAGTTGTGGAGTATAGACTGCTAGGCTGCAACTCTGGTTAGAACTGTCAACGGACACTTTCAAATGCGAAAAGTGTTATATTTGTATCGACATCCGCAACCGCAAATATGGGCGGATATCAGATAATTTTTCTATTTGTCAAAGAATCGATAAATTAAGAAGCACAAATGGAACATTTTAGTTTAATATCAGCGTCTTTCAAATGCGTTGATTATTGAAGTGCTAAAAATAAACGAATATGATGATAATAAATGATTTTGAGTATTTAATATGCATCTAGTATGTATAATATAAACTTCAAACTTAATAAAATAATATCTTTCAACATATAAAATAAACATAATTTAAGCTATATTTTTATAAAAAAAAAAACTGAATGGATGATTTTAGGATGCAAATTCCTTCGTATTCACCTTTGCATTCATTTTTTCAGATATCAGATATTTATCCGCTTTTCAGATATGGTTGTGGATGGATTTTGGTCAGGTATCCATTAACAGCCCTAACTCTAGTTAGTACAACAGAAGGGTTGGAATAAGTGCTCATAGGAGTTATTTTATGGAATCTCAAAACAGCTACCTAAACCTTAAACTAAAATAAGAAGACATTATGAGTGTATTATTTCGCTGTTATACTCGATTATTCCTACCGCGATGCTGGTCGGACTACTGTTTATAAGAGTGCACGCGCGCGCGCGTGCACACACACACACACACATATAAAGAGAGTAACCTGAATTCCTTTACTAACCTATGTTTATAGGCAAATTTAGCATAACTGTATAAGACTAATATATTTGAGGATTTATTTTTCCAATGGGGGAGCTATCTTTAATGTTTTGATGTTGACGCAAAAGTTGTTATGAAATGTATATCGCAGGCTCGGTTTGTTCTTTTACAGACCAAACCAAATTGTTGAGTTTGGTGTTTTTTCTGTGACGTGGTTGTGCAAATTGTATTTTTCTAAGTGTATTAATACCTCTTGCCATGCACTTCAGGCTCAAAAGAGAAAGTTAGGGTTGATTGATAACAATGTTGATCCTGCAAAGCTGGTTTCCGTGGCTTCTGCAAAGAGCGATCAGTTTGAAATCAATAAAATGGAGCATGAGGAATCCACAATGCCAAAAGGTCAAGGTACCTCCATATATCATAGAATTTGTATGTTGCTTTGTTCCCAAGTATAATAGTTTTAGTCGAGTTTTTGCTCATAACCTAATCGTTTTCAGACCATTCTGAAAGAACTTTCTACAAAGAACTTAAAAAGGTGATAGAAGCTTCGGATGTTATTTTGGAGGTTCTTGATGCACGTGATCCTATTGGCACTCGCTGTGTGGACATGGAAAAGATGATATTTGATTCTGATCCAAACAAAAAGCTTGTACTTCTTCTGAACAAGATAGGTAACGTAAATATGCTGGCACTCAGTATTTCTTGCTAACTCTTAATGATTTGATTATTACATATGCTCAATTTATGTTGCAAATTAATTAAAATTGGATATTTTGCCGATTGCACTTCTATCCTTGTCACTTTTATTATATAAATTTTACGTTAGAAATACCTTTTTAGCTGGTTTTTATTTTAGTGATGTCAGCAGCCACTAGCCAGTGACATATATTCCCTACAGTGACCACAAATTTAGTGGTAAAACTGTAGATTGTGTATGGTAAGGACCTGCAGTGGAATTCCCTTAACAACATTTAAGTTATTTTGTGTTACAACTGTGGCATAGAAATTTCTCTTAATGGAGACTTGATTTGTTTCTGAATGTTACTAATATAGATAAGTAATTCTAGCACACAATTTTATGATTATAGATTTGGTACCTAGAGAAGCAGTTGAAAAATGGCTTAAATATTTTCGGGGAGAGCTTCCTGCAGTTGCATTTAAATGCAGCACACAACAGCAAAGGTCAAATTTAGGCTGGAAATCTTCTTCAAAGATGTCAAAAACAAGCAATATGCAAATAAGTGATTGTCTTGGAGCTGACACTCTTTTGAAGCTGCTCAAGAACTATTCAAGAAGCGCTGAGGTAGTATCTTTATTTAGCTTCCTTAACGAGAAAAATATGAGTGCTGACAATATGAAATATGGTGTACTGTTCAATTTTATTTCATGAATATAACATTTAAATGCTAGTCTTAGTACTTGTAGAGATGCAAAAGCAATGCTAGTATGCAGAAATTCACATAAATCATCCCAACTTTGGCGTGAGATAGCTTGCATGCTTTCTTACCTTAATAGCAGCTGCTTCGTTCAGGAATCGATCTCCTTGATTTATTCCTGGAGTTATGACGGCAGTTTCAGACTCATGTGTTGTGAATGGTAGTTCAGCTCTGTGGGTCAACTCTCCCGATGTTCCTTGGCAGCTTAATATTTGTCTTTCTTTTTTCCTGCAACTTTTTAAAATTCTTGTTGTACTATATAGTAGTTAACCTTATTAGCTGTCTTAAATGCCATATCATAATATATATATAGTTCCCGTAATATATCATATACTTTTTGTCAACGGCATCATCATCAGGATTTCAATTGTCACATGCTGTAGGCTGGCATGCTATTTTTATTATATAGTCTGGTCTAAAAGAAAACATCAAATATATGTAGTACAATCCGAAATGAGTAAAATACATTTTACTCTTAACAGATTAAAGTGTCGATCACTGTTGGTGTAATTGGGCTTCCTAATGTTGGTAAGAGTAGTCTCATCAACAGTTTGAAAAGATCACATGTAGTCAATGTTGGAGCAACTCCTGGTTTGACGAGATCAATGCAAGAAATCCATTTAGATAAACATGTGAAGCTGTTGGACTGCCCTGGAGTTGTAATGCTCAAATCCGGTGAAAGCAACGACTCAATAGCTCTCCGCAATTGTAAACGAATTGAAAAGCTTGAAGATCCTGTTGGTCCTGGTATTCTCTTTCAGAGCCCTGTCTACAATAGTTTAATGAGCATCATAATTGTCATTTTTCAAATGTTAAAATTGTTTAATGGACCTATTTTCCCAGTTAAGGAGATACTGAAACTATGCCCTGCTGAGCGATTGATGCCTCTTTACAAAATAACTAGCTATGGTAATGTTGATGAGTTCCTCCAAAAGGTTGCTGAAGTTAGGGGTAAGCTTAAAAAAGGGGGAATTTTGGATATCGAAGCCGCTGCCAGGATTGTTCTTCATGATTGGAATGAGGGTATTACATCTTTTTTAATCAATTCTTAATCTGTAAAATGTGCATAATCTGATTCTTTTCCATACTACTTTAGGTAAAATTCCATATTACACATTGCCTCCTGTTAAAGATGACGCAGACTTGGAAACAACTATTGTGTCACAATTCAGCAAAGAATTTGATATTGATGAGGTTTACAAGTCTGAGTTTTCATTCATTGGTAGTTTAGTGTCTGCTGAAGAATTTCGTCACGTCGAAGTTTCTCATGGCGCCCCTTTGAGTTTCGATGAGCAAATGCTAACCGAGGTTAGTTGGTTCAATTGTGTATCTGTTGTTGCTATGTTGAGTTTGTTCTTTTATTAATGTGTTGTCTATGAAATTTGTAGGATCCACAGTATGACTCATTTTTCGACTTGAAAATTTACTGAACTTTTATCAACATGTTTTTCTCTAGGACTGTTTAATTTGGAATTTTCAGTTAGCTTCATTATTGTGGCGTTCAGTTTGTTATTAATTACCTATGCAACTTTGTGAATTATTTGTAATTTCTTGTGTTCGACAACAATATTTTTTTTTTTTTAGAGGTTGCTAATGAGTTAATAATAGATCGTAAGTTCAATTATTTTTATAAATTACCTTTGCAACTCTGTAAATTATTTGTTACTGGATGTGTTGACAACTAACTGAACTTTCTGATTTAGAAGTTGCTAATGAGTTAACCCATGCAACTTTGTAAATTATCTGTTACTTGATGTATTTGACTACTAACTTATTTTTTGATCTATTAGTTGCTAATGAGTTAATAGATCATTAGTAGTTTTTCCGATTTTTTTTTACCAACTTTATATATTGATTTGACCATTATGTTAACTTAAATGTGCTTAAAACTACTTAGAATCCAGGATTCAGAAGTACTTTCAGATGGTTAATAGCAAACGGGCTTGTACTTTAAACAAATGCTATTATGCTGTATTAGGTACGGTAGTCTGCTGCCTTTTTTTTTTTTTTTTTTTTTTTTGTGTGTGTGTGTGTGTGTGTGTGTGTAAATCATTCTTTAAAAATAAATATATGTTAATTATGATCGGTGTTGTGTGAATAATATAATCTGTAAAGTATACGCAGATGAAAATTATGTTTGAAAAGAAAAAACAACTACGTCTGTTTTCTAGGTTTGTTGTTGTGTCACGAAGATAATTGTTGTCATAACTAATAGAATCTTAAAAAAAACGTAGATACTTAAGAATGGATCTATATCTATCACATTTGATCATTATAATTAGCCATAACAAATCCTGAAAAATTTATATACTCGTAAGAATGGATCTGTCTTTCTTATTTATGAATTTACGGAAATAATCCACGTATCCTTGACCATGTATGGTTAATGGTTATCATTATACTGTGTCATTCACCTGTTTTACTTATTATCCATAATCCATATGTGTGTTTTATGTTCCAGGATAAGCCAGAAGAAAAGGAAGCGAATACAACCGATGAACCAATGAATACAACCGATGAACCAATGAATACGGATGAAAATGAGGGGACTGTAGCTCAAACAAAAACAAAAGCAAATAAAAGTCAGTTAGACAAGTTATACAGTGCTGAAGGCATGCTGGATCCACGCAAAAGAAAGGCAGAGAAGAAAAGGAGGAAAAAGGAAAAGTCGAAGGTATTGAATAAGATGGATGCTGATTATGATTCCAAGGTTGATTTCAGTATGAAGGATGCCAATGAAGCCAATGACGATGCCGACGGAGAAGATATGGCTGGTGTTGAGATTGATTCTTAAACATTTGATTAATATTTAAGAAAAAAATTCAGTTTTTGCAACTTTTATTTCTATTATTGTAGCATGTTGATTGTTGAGTGAAAAGGAATCTATATTAGCGGCCCTAGTGGAACAACAATCTTCTTCTCCTTTTGTTTGTTTGTTTGTTTTTTTTTTTTTTATTGGGGGGGGGGGGGGGGGGGGTTGTCTTGCTTGTTTTTTTTCGTACTGCATCAGTTTGTTGTTTTGTGCATGATTTTATGCATCTAGGTTTCGGTTTTCATCAGGGATTCATTTCGTGGATACTGGTTTTTGGACTGGATATTTACATTTAATATTTTTTTTTCCCCTGCATAATGGTTCTTACATCAAACAAGCAACCTAATAATATTATTGACTAAAATAGAAGACAACTAAAAAGCAATAGTCTGAAAACAACTTTACAAAATAGTGATTACTAAAATAAATAAATAAAACTAGCTGCAAATTGCTTGGACTGATAGCATCTTAGCAGCATTTCCACTGCAAACGCTCGAAGTTGTGCCCGGGGAATCTCAGCTTTGATTTCATATGATGTGGAACCGACACATTTCTCTGCTGAATGTTGTCTAAAGATAGGGAAGATTCACAAGTGCCTTTCTTGAAGGTTTGGCATTTGCTTTCAGGATTTCCGAAACTGGCAAATTCAATTTTCGATATTCTTTCACCAGGACATGTTAATGATAATGTATCATACTCCGAAGTTGTTCCGCAAACCACACCAACTGTTACTGTTTGAAAGTTTACTGCAATTACATTGCCTTCGATTTCTTCGAACAACGTCAATGTGTTGGGCGTGTCGGTATTTAAAAATTCTCGTGGCGCTTGATACCATCTTTGTGAGTGTTCTCCGCATCTGGTTTCGTATGAACGGTCAGCAGTAAATTCTCCTCTATAGTTGTACTTTGTGCAGCCATCTTTCTTTGTAAGGTAAGAAGGCCAGTATCCTCCAATGCTCTTTCCATTAGCCCAAGCTTCTCCCTTACCCATTCCAAGTAAGTCCACGACTACGGGATTTGTTCCTAATGGAGTTTTAAATGTTGCTTTATTTTGCACCTTCCAAACTAAAACATCTTAGTAACCTTCTTAAGGTGCAAAACCACATGGCCTTTGCTATTGTCATGTTTTCTTTCTTAGCAACTACATTCTATTGAGTGTAAGATGCAGTCAATTGTAAGCTCCTCCTCTTCCACTTCAACTTAGTTTGCTTTTTTTCTTTTTGGCGGGTCAGGCACTCGCATGTGTTAAAAGGCCAGGGAATATGCTATAATTTGGAACGTCTATAACATGGTATATCTAGCTTAATGCTCTTCTAATGGAACACGCCATAATTTGGGACCATGCCAGAGTTGAATGATTTTGTGTTTATGATTTGGTTGCTTAATGATCAATGAGAGGAGAGGATATGCATTGCAAGAGTGCCTGAGAAATAATCGAAATCCGTGTGCATATCTAGGATTATCATTAGTGTAACCTGAAAATTGACTACCGTCAAGATTTGGGAAATTGACGGCAATGTTAAAACATGTGAAATTCTTATTCAAATTCAGTTTTGAGCCCCTGCAGTATTGCAAGAATGAAAAAAAAAAAAAAAAAAAAAAAAAAGTGTGTTGAGTAGTTTCTCTTTCAATGAAAAAACCCATAATATTGTTTTTTGTAATGAGAGCTGCTAGGCCGACCGACTTTAATTCGGTCAAAATGTGTGGCTACGATGTATACTTATATTTGTTGAATTCGGGGGGTAAATTTGTAATTCCCCCGTCATGATGTGGGAATCTCCGAAATTATTGTTTTTTTTTTTTTTTTGCAATTTTTGACGTACTGAACATCCGGTCGTTCTAGCTTTGTTGCTTTGTAATACACTACGTGGTGCTTAAGTGTAAAGGCCCGTAAATCCGTACCAATTTGAGCTGACTAATTACAACTCACGTCCAACACATATTTTATGAAATTACGAATCTTTAATAGAAAGAAATCAGAGGAAGAAAAATAGAAAGAAAGAAATAATAAAATAGAAGGACTTCGAAATCTCACAGCGAAACGAATAAAATATAATATTTCAAATATCTTTGTACAAAAAGAATCTGTATATGCATACCAATCATTAGAGCACATCATATATCAGACACAGCGAAAATAACTCTACATAACCAACGGTGAAGCCTCCTACTTTCAGCTCCTGGAACTCCAGCGAAACCTAACCTGAAAATATACTCGGTTTGACCCGAGCACATTTGAAGCAAAGCAAAATTCACCCGGATCAGTCTGGAATACTTTCAGTGAAAAATTCATAACAACTTGTTTAACTTTGGAAATCCCCTTTTGAAAGGAAGGATAATAGTAAGACCAACCCACACATAAATATGGATGGTTTTTACCTTACTATAACCAAAACAATTTTGATATATCAAAATTCAATGATATTATAATAGTGTCTATCATATCACAAATAAATAACCGTTTAGTAGAACGCTTGCATCTCACGCTCTACATATTTATTATATAATCAAAAACCGCATGACGCTTATTGGAGAATGGATTCCAATTATGACAAGGTATGAGACCACCTCCCGATCAATGTACTCTAGAGGGAAATACACTGATGTTCAACAAGAACGTCTTGCAACCCGGTCACGCATGACCGACCACTCATTTAACTTGAGTGTATCGAATATATTGTCCCCGACAGCTTTATGGACCCACTGCCCATCCGCGGAGCTACATAATCGAAAGAAGAATAAATAAGGAATTTCTCTAGATTGGTGACAATACACCCTGCTTGGATATGACCCACCTAGCCATGCTGCCTACCCGATTTCTGTCATTTCCTAATTGATGAGGTTTAAGGTCATGTAACGGCGCGATTTTCGATGCCCCGAAAGTCATGTCATTATTGAAAGAATTTAGAAAATGAGATAGAAAAGATAGAACTTATAGAGTAGAAGAATAAAGAAATATCAGAATCTCACAGCGGAATTTCAAAAACACATAATATATTACAATACAGGGTCTGATACATCATAGTACATCATCATAGTACAATACCAAAGTACAATAGCATAATTATACATCATGACTACAGATAATACAGAAAACTGAACTGGATACGTAGGTATAGAAATACTACTACTGGTCTTGACTTGAACTTCATAGGTTCCACTTGCCCACCTGGACTACTTGCCTACTCATAACAAATATTATGAGTACCCAAGAGTTTAGGAAACATAGAAAATAAACTCTGGGTCAGTCAGGAGACCGGTGTGAGTAAACACAGTTAAAAGATGTAAACAGGGAAGTAAAGGATAAGGTTATCCATTTTGATAGATTTATTTACTTTAGAAATCTTTAGACCAATCCATAACTAATATATGGATAATGACCCAAATACTTTATATCAAAACATTTAATATTACGATAGTTTTTATCAAATAAATAATCCTCTAGTGAAACGATTGCATCTCACGTTCACATATATAGTATAAAATCAAAAGTCGCAGAGCGCTTATTGGAGATTGGATTCCAACAGATAAGGTATATGAGCACCTGCCGATCAGTGTACTCTAGAGAGGATACACTGGGGGTTCAACAAGAACATCTTGTAACCCGACCACACATGACTGTCCACTCATTTAGCTTGAGTGTAACGAATATATTACCACCTCTACGGTTGGTACCAACATAATCGTTCCCGGGAGATACAGAATTGAAAAGAAGTAAAAAATTATGAATATTCTCTAGATGGTGATAATATACTCTGCTTGGGTATGACCCAACTAGCCATGCTGCCTGGCCCAACTTTTGTTACTTACTGGTTGTGAGGTATTGAGGTCACATTTATTCTTCTGACAGATTTATTTCTTCAATTACTTTGAATGCCACATCGTTATATCTATCAGAAACATTCATTCGATTACCCAAATATATTGCGGGCAATAAAGCTAAGAGAAACGAATTTCTCCGCCACCAACGTAATATACTTACGTAAATTCGATGTGTAGAATCTAACTGATATACGTTATCAGACACTTGTCCATTCGTGTTTGTCCTGGGACTGAACAGACTGAGTGTACTATTTAAAATAGTCCTTGCATATCTCTATCTTTAATACGTCGTATACTTCGAGTCGAAGTGGAATATTTATTCCGGACTCTTCGAAACGATGTACGAAATGTCTTTTATAGTCGATGAACAGTTATTGGCTTAATCATGATTATTATTCAGTTTACACATTAATTATCATCACACAAACAGTATATGTTTATCTTGTTCATATCTGGATAGTAGTATTGTCTTTTAAAAATGAACAGTTAAAGTGTGTGCATTGCACACGGTACTCTATTCAGTTTTGCTCATTATTTAGAAATGGATAAATGAAGCATGTGCTTCGCACACGGTATTTTGCTTCGTTCATCGTCGATGCTTAGACGATGTTCAATACTCCATTTCTTCTGGTAAGTTATTTTATTAGTTCTAATTTATCATAAATAAATTAATTTAATAATTTATTTAAATTATTTCCTTTATATTTTAAAGTTTCAAACTCGTTGAACTTCTTCGATTAACTTCTGTACTCGATCTTCTTGCTATTTTCCTCTTTCCACTTGCCTATGCCAAATTAAATAAAAATTCTATTTTTATTTAATTATTAATTTATTCTTTAATTTTATTTTATTTTTCATTTTAATTAAAACAAATTTTAATTAAAAACTTCGTTCAGAAGCTCATTTTCAAGCGTATTGACCAAAGTACCAGATTGCCAAAGTACCAGCTTCAAAACGCCACGATTTCGCTTGCCAAACTGCTCCAGCCACCGTTCGTTCTGAAAGTGAAAGTACCACCTGGTACTTTGCAAAGTACCAAAGTGTCAGGCCTTCAGTCACCGTTTGTTCCTTCAAATTTTCCTTGCCACGACCGTGTTTTCCAAAGTACCACCTGGTACTTGGCAAAGTGCCAAAGTACCAGGCCTTCAGCTCTCGTGCCAACCCCTCCAGATCACCTCGAAATGCCATGTTTTCGTTGAAAAACCAAGCTACCACCTGGTACTTGGCAAAGTATGAAGTACCAAAGTACCAGTTTTCCAGACACCGTGCTCATCACCTGAAAACTACCCTTGCACTCGACATCCCACCGTGCCAAATCCTGATGCACGCCCACTTCCACGTGTGCACATGCAAAACCACCTCAGCCACCATGGACCACCTCCGACCACCTCCGCATGTCGCTCTTCACCACCAGGTCACGTCGAAGTCCTCTGGTTCCACCATATCACATACAGTGATTTACTGTGTTCATCACCTTGACATAGTATGGATTCCATCGAAGAAACCCATGACTGCTCCTTCCTCGGTCCACCAGAGTACCTTTAACTCTGGTCACATCAAGTCGACAACCCTCCCCGTCGATCCCCCTAGGTGCGACGGTCTGGTTCTCCCCCACGGTGGTGCAGTTCGACGCCAAATCTCATGTCCCCGAAACCATATAAAATCCCTAAATTTCGTTCGTTCTCGAAATCTAAGCATTTGAAAAATCTTTCAGTATTTTTCCTATGATCTATGGAGCCTGACCCTCCTCCATGCTTTGCGCCTTGGCGTTCGACTGTGTTGATCGTCGGAATTTGGTCAAAACCCCTTTTTTGGTCGTCTCGAGATTCCTCGACCATCACAATGTTTAAAATCATGAAACTAACTCTAAAAAACATGATTTTAGTATTGGGTTTCCATTTGTATAATCAAAACTTGGTTTCCTGTTGTTTGAAAATTAGAGTTTGCAGAGAGTTTATTGTGTTTTCTGTTTCCTTGTATATCCATCTTCATTTCAGTGTTTTCATTTGTCTTTATATAACTAAGTAAATATTTCTCAAAGAATGCCTCATATTTATGGATTCAATTCCATCCAAATGTGAGGATTTTGGTAACCTTCTCTACTGAAAATCAGTGATCAAAGTGTTCTGTGTTTACGAACCACATTAACAGTTTTCTCTCAAATGTTTTAAACAATCATCAACTCATGCCAACATATTTGTATATATGAACATAACAGATGTGAGCAAGGGTTTCTAGCACTAATACTTGGCAAGGTGATGGTGTTAACATGACATAAACTAGTAATGTGCTAAACATACAAAATTATTTTACAACAAAACATTAAACAGAGATTATAAATAAGGTTTACTCACATCAAAGCTTTCCAATTCCAGGTAATAAGAACTTCAGAAATTCAGTGTGAACTCAGTTTTTGCTGTGAAGAAAATGCATTCTCTTATGTGGTATTTATAGCCAACATCAAATTTAAAAATCCATTTTTTCTTCACATGGTTCTACAGTGAAATTCAGATTAGCCTTAACCCTTACCTCTTAGTTCCCTACGACCAATTCGTGAAAACTATGCATGGAAAATTTGTTTTACTAAGGTGCCTTAGCCAATAGCTTTATCCTATGTTAGTTCTTCTAGAAGCATGACTATGCTTTCATTAAATGCAGGTATCTTTTTAGATTTGAAAGCAATATAAAATTGTTCTCTTTTTGCAATCTTCTTGCTTGATATTTTACTTCATACAAGTTGTGCACATGCAAACCACAAATGAGAGGTTTTTAGGTGCTCTTAGGTGCCGATTCTCAAATTTTAGCTTTACTATTTATAGTATCATCCATTTAATAATTTTTTTTTCATGTGGCTTTGTTTTGTCTTATGTACATGGATATTTCTTTTGGTCAATAAATCAAATGGTGTGTGTTCCATTTTCCTTTATGTGTTTATATATATATATATATATATATATATATATATGTTATGGCCGAATTGCCATATGCATACTTGTTTTGTTTAAAGCCCTCTTTATTTTTAAAGTAAACAAAATACTCTTTTTCTTACATATCATTCATGTTATATGCATAAGGCTTTTGTTTATAAATTCTTGCTTTGTTAAAATGTTAAACTATATATATATATATATATATAAACTATTATATCTTCATATGTATTATCAATTTATGGTTTCTATTTGAATGTTGTATACTTGTGTTATACTCTCAAATCCTAAGATATAACAAGTATGTTTATTCTTTTCTATTTATCCATACACATGTTTTTTTACATATATATCAAAATTCACTTTAGTTTTAAATAGCATTTTTGATTTTAATTTCCTTATTAAAATCAATTTTCAAAAACTAGAAAAAAGTCAGGACATTACAGTCCACCCCCTTAAAAGAATTTCATCCCCGAAATTTAAGAGTCACGCGTTAATTTCAGTTTTAACTAAAATTAAATTAATACACAACCGTAATTATTTACCGGATAAATTCCTTATTTAATTTCAATTTAGTTAACTATTTTCTGAAATCCAAGATTCTTATTTTATTTTAAGATCAGCTATATAGGTCTATATCCAACCAATAACTCAAGTCTGATCTTTATTACCGGGATATACCAATTCTATCCACTTGATATTAATCTAAATCTAATTCAATATTATTTAACTTATCCTGAGAACGACCCTACTTTATTTAACTCTTCTTATTAAGATTTAAGATACCTTTCAATCCAATTTTAACTCTATTTGACTCATCCCGAGGTTGACCCTAATCCTTTGACTCCTTCCGTTGGTTACCGTGGTTGTCCTCCTCATTTTCAACTATCTAATTATAACAACTTGAAAGTCAGACTTAATCGGAAGGTTTATTTAACGATGACCTAAGTCGATACTCTAGTTGTCCTAAACAATTTATTTTATTGTTTTAAAAAAATACGCTCTTACGTATATATATATATATATATATATATATATATACTCAGCTCAATCTAGGGTGTTACTAACCCTATCTCAACTGAGTTACACCACAGAGCCAAGGTTACTACTCAACCAATAGCTCTGATACCAACTGTTACGGCGTGATTTTCGATGCCTTGAAAGTCGTGTCATTATTGAAAGAATTTAGAAGATGAGATAGAAAAGATAGAACTTATAGAATAGAAGAATAAAGAAATAGCGGAATTTCAAAAACACATAGTATATTACAATACAGGGTCTGATACATCATAGTACATCATCATAATACAATACCATAGTACAATAGCATAATTATACATCATGACTACAGATAATACAGATAACTGAACTTGATACATAGGTATAGAAATACTACTGGTCTTGACTTGAACTTCATAGGTTCCACTTGCCTACCTGCACTACTTGCCTACTCATAACAAATATTATGAGTACCCAAGAGTTTAGGAAACACAGAAAATAAACTCTGGGTCAGTCAGGGGACTGGTGTGAGTAAACACAGTTAAAACATGTAAACAGGGAAGTAAAGGATAAGGTTGTCCATTTTGACAAATTTATTTACTTTAGAAATCTTTAGACCAATCCATAACTAATATATGGATAATGACCCAAATACTTTATATCAAAACATTTTATATTACGATAGTTTTTATCAAATAAATAATCATCTAGTGAAACGCTTGCATCTCACATTCACGTATATAGTATAAAATCAAAAGTCGCAGAGCGCTTATTGGAGATTGGATTCCAACAGACAAGGTATGGGAGAACCTGCCGATCAGTGTACTCTAGAGAGGATACACTGGGGTTCAACAAGAACGTCTTGCAACCCGGCCACACATGACCGTCCACTCATTTAGCTTGAGTGTAACTAATATATTACCACCTCTACGGTTGGTACCAACATAACCATTCGCGGGAGATATAGAATTGAAAAGAAGTAACAAATATGAATATTCTCTAGATGGTGACAATATACCCTGCTTGGGTATGACCCAACTAGCCATGGTGCCTAGCCCAACTTTTGTTACTTACTGGTTGTGAGGTTTTGAGGTCACATTTATTCTTTTGACAGATTTATTTCTTCAATTACTTTGAATGCCACATCGTCATATCCGTTAGAAACACTCATTCGATTACCCAAATATATTGCGGGCAATAAAACTAAGAGAAACGAATTTCTCCGCCACCAACGTAATATACTTACGTAAATTCGATGTGTAGAATCTAACTGATATACGTTGTCAGACACTCGTCAATTCGGGTTTGTCCTGGGACTGAACAGACCGAATGTACTATTTAAATTAGTCCTTGCATATCTCCGTCTTTAATATCTTTAACATACGTCATATACTTCGAGTCGAAGTGGAATATTTATTCCGGACTCTTCGAAACAATGTACGAAATGTTTTTTATAGTCGATGAATAGTTATTGGCTTAATCATGATTATTATTCAGTTTACACATTAATTAACATCACACAAACAATATATGTTTATCTTGTTCATATCTAGATAGTAGTATTGTCTTTTAAAGATGAACAGTTAAAGTGTATGCGTTGCACAAGGTACTCTATTCAGTTTTTGCTCATTATTTAGAAATGGATAAATGAAGCATGTGCTTCGCACATGGTATTTTGCTTCGTTCGTCGTCGATGTTTAGACGATGTTCAATACTCCATTTCTTCTGGTAAGTTATTTTATTACTTCTAATTTATCATAAATTAATTTAACAATTTATTTAAATTATTTCCTTTATATTTTAAAGTTTCAAACTCGTTGAACTTCTTCGATCAACTTCTGTACTCGATCTTCTTGCTATTTTCCTCTTTCCACTTGCCTATGCCAAATTAAATAAAAATTCTATTTTTATTTAATTATTAATTTATTCTTTAATTTTATTTTATTTTTCATTTTAATTAAAACAAATTTTAATTAAAAACTTCGTTCAGAAACTCATTTTCAAGCGTATTGACCAAAGTACCAGCTTCAAAACGCCATGATTTCGCTTGCCAAACTGCTCCAGCCACCGTTCGTTCTGAAAGTGCTAAAGTACCACCTTGTACTTTGCAAAGTACCAAAGTGTCAGGCCTTCAGTCACCGTTTATTCCTTCAAATTTTCCTTGCCACGACTGTGTTTTCCAAAGTACCACCTGGTAGCCAAGTACCAAAGTACCAGGCCTTCAACTCTCGTGCCAATCCCTCCAGATCACCTCAAAATGCCATGTTTTCGTTGAAAAACCAAACTACCATCTGGTACTTAGCAAAGTACCAAGTACCAAAGTACCACTTTTCCAGACACCGTGCTCATCACCTGAAAACTGCCCTTGCACTCGACATCCCACCGTGCCAAATCCTGATACACGCCCACTTCCACATGTGCACATGCAAAACCACCTCAGCCACCATGGACCACCTCTGACCATCTGCACACGTCGCTCATCACCACTAGGTCACGCCGAAGACCTCTGGTTCCACCATATCACGTACAGTGATTTACTGTGTTCATCACCTCGACACAGTATGGGTTCCATCGAATAAACCCATGATTGCTCCTTCCTCGTTCCACCGGAGTACCTTTAACTCAGGTCACATCAAGCCGACAACCTTCCCCGCCGATCCCCCAAGGTGCGGCGGTCTAGTTCGCCCCCACGGCGGTGCAGTTCAACGCAAAATCTCATGTCCTCGAAACCATATAAAATCCCTAAATTTAGTTCGTTCTCGAACTCTAAGCATTTGAAAAATCTTTCAGTATTTTTCCCTATGATATGTGGAGCCTGACCCTCCTCCATACTTCGCGCCTTGGCATTCGACTGTGTTGATCGTCAGAATTTGGTCAAAACCCCTTTTCTGGTTGTCTCGAGATTCCTCGACCATCACAATGTTTAAAATCATGAAACTAACTCTAAAAATCATGATTTGGTATTGGGTTTCCATTTGTATAGTCAAAATTTGGTTTCATGTTGTTTGAAAATTTGAGTTTACAGAGAGTTTACTGTGTTTTCTGTTTCCTTGTATATCCATCTTCATTTCAGTGTTTTCATTTGTCTTTATATAACTAAGAAAATATTTCTCAAAGAATGCCTCATATTTATGGATTCAATTCCATCCAAATGTGAGGATTTTGGTAACCTTCTCTACTAAAAATCAGTGATCAAAGTGTTCTGTGTTTACGAACCACATTAACAGTTTTCTCTCAAATGTTTTAAACAGTCATCAACTCATGCCAACATATTTGTATATGTGAACATAACAGATGTGAGCAAGGGTTTTATGGCACTAATACTTGGCATGGTGATGGTGTTAACATGACATGAACTAGTAATGTACTAAACATACAAAATTGTTTTACAATAAAACATTAAACAGAGATTATAAATATGGTTTACTCACATCAAAGCTTTCCAATTCCAGGTAATAAGAACTTCAGAAATTTAGTGTGAACTCGGTTTTTGCTGTGAAGAAAATGCATGCTCTTATGTGGTATTTATAGCCAACCTCAAATTTAAAAATCCATTTTTTCTTCATATGGTTCCAAAGTGAAATTATACCTCTTAGTTCCCTACGGCCAATTTGTGAAAACTATGCATGGAAAATTTATTTTACTAAGGTGCCTTAGCCAATAGCTTTATCCTAGGTTATTTCTTCTAGAAGCATGACCATGCTTTCATTAAATGCAGGTATCTTCTTAGATTTGAAAGCAATATAAAATTGTTCTCTTTTTGCAATCTTCTTGCTTGATATTTTTCTTCATACAAGTTGTGCACATGCAAACCACAAATGAGAGGTTTTTAGGTGCTCTTAGGTGATGGTTCTCAAATTTTAGCTTTACTATTTATAGTATCATCCATTTAATAATTTTGTTTTCATGTGGCTTTGTATTGTCTTATGTACATGGATATTTCTTTTGGTCTATAAGTCAAATGGTTTGTGTGCGATTTTCCTTTATGTGTTCATATATATATATATATATATATATATATGTTATGGCCGAATTGCCATATGCATACTTGTTTTGTTGTTTTGGTTAAAGTCCTCTTTATTTTTAAAGTAAACAAAATACCCTTTTTCTTACATGTCATTCATGTTATATGCCTAAGGCTTTTGTTTATAAATTCTTGCTTTGTTAAAATGTTAAACTGTTATATCTTCATATGTATTATCAATTTTTGGTTTCTATTTGAATGTTGTATGCTTGTGTTATACTCTCAAATCCTAAGATATAACAAGTATGTTTATTCTTTTCTATTTATCCATACACATATTTTTTTACATATATATATATATATCAAAAATCACTTTAGTTTTAAATAGCATTTTTGATTTTAATTTCCTTATTAAAATCAATTGTCAAAAACTAGAAAAAAGTCGGGACATTACAGGTTACATTTATCTTCTCATAGAAAATCTCAATATCTTTGAATGCCACATCGTCAGATCCATCAAATCACTAATTGACATCCACAATTACACTCTGGGTGTAAAGCAAGAGAATTTCCCCGCCACCTGACTTGGTATGTTTGTAAAAACCAATGTACATAACCTTCAGAAAATACCCTGTCAGACATCCGTCCATACTAGTCATCCAGGAACAGGATGAACCGAAGGCACCCTCCTACTGCATCCTATATAGGAATCACCCCAAGGATCAGTAGAGAGAAATCTTTGCTATCCATAAATTCCAATCACGGCAGAATCACACTGTATCTCTTTTGTGGGAGCGACCCAGAGATTATAAGCAGTTCTTCCGTTTATGAAGATATACGGTCTTTAATGCTCCATCTTCTATTACTGCAGTTCGTTTCATACGCAACGTTGGATCGAAGTGGTTTTGGGTCTAGTTCCCATCATGGTCTCTTCGAAACAACACGCCAAAAGGTCAATATTTCATTGATAGTCGGGTTTTTAACTATCAATTTCAATAATATTGTTAAGTACATTGGCAGCCCAGACCCTTTGAGAAAAACCATTCATTTAAACCATTACATCGGTTTTACATTTTTACAGTATTATAACACATTTCCACTTCCTCTACTTTTAAAATATTACTTAATATTCTTCAAAATTCCCCTTTTACTTTACTTTGGAAAGTATCGATATATTACTCGCTTAACGGTATAACTTCAATTATTAATCCTCGTACGGCCAGAACACTGTTATGCGACATTTTAACTACTATAAAACTCAATTGGCTTTATTAAACTCGGACTTTTAATATTACTCTTATTTTCATATCACTATGGAATTATATAATTCAAATTCAAACATTTACCTTTATTTCCCGTTCAACCTAACCTTTTCCGTTTCTTCGGAAAACATTCGTTATTTCCATTTCATTATACTTCAACTCGGCAAACAATGTTAAATTATACTTTTTCATCCTTGAACCCAATAATCTAATTATATTTTAAAATCTTGCAAATGTTGCAATAGCATAATAAACTAGTCTCGAATTCTTTATCACCACAAACTAATATCATCCCTTGATAATAGCGATGTCGTTCAAGTTGTGGTATTTTAATTACCTCTCAGACCTTGATTGGCAATGTTCTTATCTTAAGATAATAAAAGTTTAAACTCAAATATCCAATATATTATTTCCATTTCCCTTTACTATTTAATATAAATATGGTTTTATAACCCCCTTTCTTTCATTTGATAACCCACCTTATATACAAATTCCTTTTTCCAACCTAGTTTCCAAAACTTGGAATTTATTTTAATTCCCTTTATTGATTAAATTAGAAATCTCATTACTCCCTAAATGTGTAAATCACTTTAATCATCTTTATCATCAAATTTGAAGTAAAAGTAGTTTACTTCAATGTAAACTAATACTTATTTATTAGAGAGATTATTAAAAACAAAAATAAATAATTAAATAAACAACTTTAAACCATAATTAATTAAAGGTAAATTAACTACTTAGGACATTTGTTAAATTTCAATGATCGCTCTTAACTATTTCTAGTAGATTAAATTAATCCAATATCCAATTTTCATTTAACGGTTGACCTTGTTGATTTATAACATTAGTTAACTGACTAATTCATCTTTTGAAGTTAATTATCAACTTAATTAACTTAATACAAACCATTTATTTGTTTAAATAACAATTATTCTAATTTCCTAATCGTAGTTTAAAATGTACTCCTATTCATCAAATCTTATTGATGACTTACGAATCCGCTATATATAACATTTAATATTTTCCTTTGTAAACTTGATTATAAATAATGATGTATTTATAATCTTTTTTATTTTAAATAACTTTTATAAAATAAAAATAGAAGACTTCGATCCAGTTATAAAGATATATTTTTATAACATGAAACTCCGTTAAGTTGCCTAACAGCACGATGACATTTTTAAAAACGATGGATATTAGGCCATTTGCTGGCAATAACTTAATCACTACTATTTATTAATTAAAACATAACGGTCGTTGAATATACATTCAACGATTAACATTCATTCAACTATCAATATCCAATCAGGTTGTAACATTATTTGGGATAAACAGCTCAGGTGTGAAAAATATGAACAATCAATATATAAATACAATTTATTTGAGAAATCCGGTCGGATTCCTACAACCTGTCCTTCCCTGCATCACATAACATAATAAAATTTTATAACAACATATGGATGATAATTTAAACTAACACATCCAACCATTAATAAACAATAAGCAATCACGACATCCAATAAACCTTAATTGTGAATTATAGTTACGTGAATTTAGCACATCATAGAATTCCAGAAAAGTGTGAGAGTTAACTCACCATTTTAATTCTCGATTGGCGACTAACGTTGTTTCATATAATTTTAAAAACGTGTTTAAAATTACATGAAATCCCAGCGAGCTCCAATCTTCTCTAAACTAGCTTTATCACGTTCCCTCCGTCAATGGCTTTTATTTTGTTCGATTCTTAATTTCGTTAAAGCCATGTCCACCTGTTAACGACTTCCATTCTTTCATGGCAATTGAAATCTCGAATGAGGCTCCCCCCATCACTACGTCATTAGTGTCTTCATCCAGTATTCACGCCACCCAGATCCTCCATTATTTCACGCAAGCCAATCTACTCCCCTTCTTGAAATACACGTCCACTCAACCACTTTTTCACCAATGCACCAATCACATGCTTCAGTTTACCGCGCCTTCATCATCAGTGCCACTATTATTCATCCGTACCTCGCCTGACCACCGTCACTTCATTCAAACTCACTTCGTTTCACAAATCCAAAGTTTGGACTTCACATCTGGTACAGTGGTACTCGCAAACTCCTCCTTCACTCATATTTGCACATCTCCACTCCCCACCTTACCTAACGTCCCACTGTTAGTCCTCACGAAATACCTTCTGTCCGTACAACCGCATCCCCCTCTTCTTCATCCAACAACCATCCTCCTCCATATATATGTAAGAACCCGTTACTTCCCCGTGAAGGAAAGAGCGGATACTTTGAGAACAACACACAAATGAACGCATACGGAAGAACATTTCATTGTTATTACAACAATTCCATCAGATACAAGAATATACAGAGTATAATGAATAAATTACATTCGATAAATTATCAGAGATTACAATAAATTACATAGCAGCGGAAAATAATAAAAAGCACAACTGAAGGTGATATACGGATACAGAGCTTTCCGGATATCATTCCAGCTGTAAACCAGGATCCTGTGAATATAAATCTGCAAAACCAAAACTACTAGCTGCCCGTGCGGAAAATAGGGGCACCCAGAGTTTAGGTTAAAACAATAAACTCCAGGTCAGTCATGTGACTGGTGGGAGAACTAAAACAGTTATTAATATTGGTTTTAAAGTTAGGTAAATCAAGGGACCACGCCGTATAACACGGAACGGGTTTCCTCCCAAAAATACCAGTGCATAGAACAAACCGCGCAATGCTAAATAAAGAAAAATGAAGTTGTTATAAGACCCAGGTCCTATCACACAATGCAACGCAAGCCGGGGTATATGGTTTTCCCTTATAACAGCCAAAGCATGCTTGATACGTTTAAAACAAATCATCTAATACTATAATAAGTGTATAGTGTCAAAACATTTCAATCATAAATATAAATCATAGACGGCATGGGTACCATATATCATGTCGCCATACTAGTTCTACAATTAAAACCGCAATACACGAATTGGAAATTGGATTTCTGTCATGAGTCGAGGCAAGGGGCAAGATCCTCTCCACACTCGAGACACTCTAGCAAATTTCTCAGGGCTACGCACTCTGGGCAACCCTGGATGCGGCTGGGCCGGTCCTCACTTACGTTAGAGGATTAATTATGCCTGAACACACGTTTCCCGGTCCTTACAGACCTATAATCGAGGCGCCTCATTCCAACAACCACAAAGGTGAAAAGTATATAAATGTCAGGGCTGGTAAGTCACTGACACCACCAAAGCTAGAAAGAAACGTCGTGCTCTCCCAGCGGTCCGTATCCCATTTTTAACTCATACCGAGGTGTGAGGCTCGCGAATACACGTTATACACAAAGCTGCCACGTAGGCGTGCTTTGATCATCAACCACAAGACTTTGCTTTTCAACAGAAGCCTTGATCCATGCAACTCAGCATGCCACACAGGCAATTCATGCCGTGCGATTGATATCTATCGATATATAACCTCTAAGCTCGTACGTCTCAGAGAAGGGCGTTAAGCAAGAGAATAAATTCTCCGCCGCCAAACATATATATATTTAACAGAAATCAATCAACACAGAATAAAATCCAATGTCAGACACACAATCCATTTACAAGTCCGTTCTGGGTCTGAACGAAACCGGAGGCACTTTCCTCGCATATCCATCGATCTCCAAGTACGTCTGGACGACCACCAACTGATTCTTTCATCTTGGGTGTACAGCCCAATCAAGATCATCAGTAATCACCCAAACGATGTGAAGACTTCCGGTCTTCAACCACCGTCTTCATCTTCGACTTATCGTCGAATCGGTTATTCAGAATGGGTATAAACCCGGACTTTCCGAACAACCCGCGTATATTAAAAACAAATGTTACACAAACTCAACATACGCCTCATTCCGATTCAGAATATTCTTTTATTCACAAAATCACATTTTTAGGGAAAGGTTCCCATTAATTTTATCCAAGATAAATTCTTTCAAATTTATCCTTTAATCTTCCTTTGGATGTCATTTCAAACCAAAATATTGTTTTTCAAACTAGTCGAGATTAGCGAACCACAACGAAGTAATTATTTATTTTATTTCCCAATCCCAACCTATTCATCCCATGAAGCAAAACTGGTAATACTCCATATCTAATACTATGGTGTTATCGGTAAAATTAATTACCATTTCACGTTCAAATCTAATTAAAGATTTAACTATCGCTTTGGGGCAAAACTGGCGATACTCCATTCTCGCTCATTTCTAAATTTGATAGTTTAGATTATAGATTCACATTTCAATCTAATTGCAGATTCGTTAAAACTCCTTTTACTGGGTTAAAGAACTAGGTGTTATTTAAAACACAGTTCACGACAAACCCAAATCACATTCTATTTGTTGTCGGGTTAAAGAACTAGTGTTATTTAAAACACCGTTCACGATAAACCCATTTCAAATCCAATCAAATATATTAGAAATTCCGATTATTTAAAACCCCTTTTTAAATCTAATTCATTTATTTAAAAATAATTGGGTTTTAAATTTAGTTCAAAACTAGTTCATTTTGATAAAAATCCATTTTTATCTTTTCAAATATGGAGTTTTCCACCCTAATTTTTCTCAAATCATTTCTTATGATTTTACACAAATTATTACTATTTTTAATAATTTATTAAGGCCCGTACAATCGATTTCCATCAACGGCCATCGAACTGCACTTACAACGACATTTTTCAAATTTGATTTGGACGTATCTCCAAATCTAACCGTTAGATTTTGAATTTCAAATATTCTTAGAAAGCTCTTTTCGATACGAACCCAACGGTTCCGATTTTAGGAGAATCCGACGGTCGGATGTCCCGTAATGTTCGTTTGAAATAAATGGTCGAAATTCGCAAACTGCCGCGGCGCGGCGCGTTCTATTCAGGCCATTATATTATATATATATAATATATATAATATATATTTCGTCGATTCCTATTTAAAACGAATTATATAAATAGTTTTAAATTCGTTTCAAAAGCAATTTCAACTTCCATTTCAGTTCAAATCAAAATTGAATTCTTCTTTATAAATTCGTTTTAAAATTCATTTTTATTCAATTCAAATTTCAATTCAATTTGAATTCATTTCAATTCGCTTTCAATTCAATTTGAATTTGTTTTCAATTCAATTCAATTCCAAAGTCGTTTGCTATTCGATTCAATTCAAATTGGTTTCAAAGTCGTTTTCTATTCGATTCAATTCAAATTGGTTTTCTATTCGAATCAAATTCGTTATATATTCAATTGAAATCAAATTCGTTTTCTATTCAATTCATTTCGAAATCGTTATATATTCAATTCATTTCGAAATTGTTATATATTCAATTCACTTCGAAATCGTTATATATTCAATTCATTTCGAAATCGTTATATATTCAATTCATTTCGAAATCGTTTTATATTCAATTCATTTCGAAATCGTTATATATTCAATTCATTTCGAAATCGTTATATATTCAATTCGCTTCGAAATCGTTATATATTCAATTCATTTCGAAATCGTTATATATTCAATTCATTTCGAAATCGTTTTACATTCAATTCATAATGAATAAAATTGATATAAATATCGTTCACGTCAAAATGGCGTCAATCTAATCAACACGACTTCATATATTTCTATTTTCAAATATTCTATTTCAAATATTTCTATTTCAAAATATTTCTTTTTCAAATATTTCTATTTCAAAATATTTCTTTTTGTCAACACACGACTAATCTCAACGAATGAGTACTGTCCACGTGTGACTATTTTTGTTAAATTATTTCGTTCAACACATGACTAATCTCAACGGATGAGTACAGTCAACACATGAACCTTTATTTTATAGTGATAAAGATATAAATTTTATTGTTAAAATATTTCGTTCAACACATGACTAATCTCAACGGATGAGTACAGTCAACACATGAACCTTTATTTTATAATATTCTTTATTTTCTAAATTGGAATGAGGCCCAATCAATCACCATATAATGTTAATTATATGGATTTTCATACATCACACGTATATAATAGCATTGAAAATAATCAACTATCAACCAAAGTGCACTACACTGTATAAGCATCAAATATAGATATCTAACGCTTATAACAGCCTGTCAATCAATCGATCGACATATTTAATCAATCAGGATGATTGAACTTCAAATTTCATCCCAACACCCGTGTGGGGTTTCAAACAATCAAACACAGATTTTATTTGTGTAGTTGGGCGATGTGTAAAATTTATCGTCCCAATCAATGTCATTCAAATAGGTGTACATAAACAAACCGTCCGGTTTGTAAATGAATATTTTATTTTATTCACTTCACTATATTCATATTCACGTTAAAAATTATATTTTTAACGATAAAGCATTTTATTTTAACATATGAATTTCTATTCAGTTCATTCTTCAAATAAAATGATATTTTTATTTTTCTAACTTATTTTAGAAAATTTCGACAGCATAACGACACGATACTAGAAACGGGACGAGGCCTAGCCTTATCCCCGGTCTAGTGAAGGCCCACGCCATTCACACATCAATCAAATCCATTCATTTCACCAAACAATTCAATTTCAAATCAAATCATCTAACTAATTTTTGCAATCAAAACAACCAAGTCCATGGTCTGTGGACGATTGTGTCGGGTGCTACTAAACACCGTCTGCATCCTAATATATATATATATATATATATATATATATATATATAACTAGAAAAAGAAATTGAAAGTTGAGAAATTCTCACAGATAGCTATCCCGAATCCACGACTCTTCTTTGATAGAAATCTTCATCGTTGTCGCATCTTTTACATCTTCGTTGCTGTAACCACTACATATGTAAAAATCGAATTTTTACTACACTATTCAATATATAAAAATCGAATTTTTATTATGCTATTCAATATATAAAAATCGAATTTTTATTTCGATGTTCATATAATAAAGATTATATTTTTATCACGTCATTCTTCATATAAAGATTTCGCCTTTCTATAATATAAAATTTATATTTTTCTCGAAGTAAAAATCATACCTTTTCGTTATGAAAAATCCTACCTCTTCGTTATGAAAAATCATTCCTCTTTCATAATCAAAATCATGTATTATATATATATTTTTTTCCTAATCCTTATGTAAATTAATTTCAGATTTTATTTACTAATTATCACAACCAAAACTGAAATAGAATCAAGATTAAATTAGAAAAAGGAAGAAGAAAATACTTGCATCTTTCGGTTGGAGGTTTGAAGGGGGAGAGGTGCTGTGGCGTTGGCCAGAGGTGGGAGCCGCGGTCGCTGACGTCAGCGGGACGGGGTGCGCGCCTGTCGAGGCGGCGTTGGCTAGCCGGAGGCGGCCTAGGGCTCGCTGGGTGTACTTGGGGCTAGGGTTTTCGCTGGTGCTCGAAATGGGGGCGGGTCTTCGAATGGAGGAGGGCGTAGGGGCTGCGGTTGTCCCCTGAGGTGGCGCGCTCGACGATGAAGGGGTGCGGTGGAGTGGGTGGTCGCGTTGTGGTGGCTCGACGATTGGAGGAGAGGCCGGAGAAGGGGCGCGAGCGAGAGGGGGGGGGGGTGGGCGGCCTGAGCGCGGCGGCTCATCGACGGTGGTGGGGGGGGGGGGGGCTTAGCGCCGCCGCGCTGCGGCTTTCTCCATTTTTTTTCTTTTTTTTTTGAATTGAAAAGATATCGGGGGGGGGGGGGCATCGGTTATAAGGGGAGGAGGGTTTTCTTTTTTTTTTATTTATTTAATTAATTAATTTTCAAAAAGTTGACTTTTACATACGACCTCGAAACGAGGCCCACCGTCTGTCGTCCATAGCGTTTTACCCCCATTCCGAACACAATGGGATATGTATCGTAAGCTGATTCGATCGTTTGAATCAGTTTCCGTTTAATTTACATTTAAATCACTATATTGAATTATAAACGTACATTTCAAATTACCGGGGTCACATACGAACTTTAAAAATTCCAGAAAAATATTTTCTAGCTTCGTATTGACGATACGGTCCTAACAAAACTAGTTTCGTCGAATTCTGAGACCGTTGGAAAAATGGCCAATTTCCAGTCGATTAAAATCAACTGAAACTGGTCAAACGCGTTTTCCTTTGCCACGCTCACATATTGATTCGAAAAATTATGAAATTTGGAATCTAGCAATAATTTAACATCACGGATCCAAAAAAACTGGTTTCGTCGAAATCCGAGGTCGTTTGCGAAATGTCTATTTTTAAGGGCCTGAATTCCATAGCGACTATTCAGAATTTTCAACTGGACATATCTTTTGATTCCCGTTATGAAATTTTGATTTGTTGGATTTGTTGGAAAGATATCATCAATTAGATTCTAATGTTTTTGGTTTCACTAAAATCCGGATTGTTTTGCACCCTGTACATTCAATTGAAGTTTGAAATCGAATTATCGAACTACCGCGCCATTTTCAATTCTATTTATAATTATATATAAATATTTACATTCTAACGACGGCGTATATAATATATACGTTGAATTATATTCAAAATAAATTTTCTCGTCGATTTTATTTAAAATAATTCATTTTAAATAATCAAAATTCGATAAAATTGCCAAAATAAAAATTTTAAACTGGTTCAGAATTTCCGGGTTATTACAATCTCCCCCACTTATAACTTTTCGTTCCCGAAAAGGAACAAAGTCGAAAGTGGTTTGATCAATCAACTCTACGTTCGATTTGGCTTCCATTCTCCAACTTTTCAGTTTCTGAGAATTTTCAAATTTTCAATAATTTGGCTAACACCCTAAATTTTCGAAAAATTTCGCCATTACCTCCCCTGCACCGGGAGCATCGGGGAATTTCAAATAGCTTCCCCGGTCCTTCAAATCTCAAAAAGAAAAAGCCAAGCGGCTAGCCAATAGGCTCATAAAATCATCATCACCCAAACAAAACAGTAAATTATGTAGTAAACATGTACCTATTTGTCGGGCAAACAAATTTTATTCTTCGGCTCTAGCCTCCTTGCTATGACCTGTTCAATGATATACATTTATATGCATGCAAATGCAACCAATTTTCAATATAATTCAATATTTGATTCAATTAGGCATAAATGGTTCAAAATTATCAAACAAATAAACAAACAACACAAACATCAATCAATTAGTGAATTAGAGTTTCAAATTCTTAATTTTGATATATACAAAAAATCATGTTTTTGGTGCCAATTCACAACAATGTGTCTATCTATATTAGTTTTGGTTCTCACACCAGTCTAATGGAAATATATCGGTATCACACCTTCGTTACTCGAACATGAATACTAATGACAACTAGTCAATCATCAGAATCATCTTCGGGCCACTAGAGTATGATTCTATATCTATCCAGTATATTAAAACTTCGAATATACGTTCATGACGCGTATACACGAAATCTTTATATATTAGATTGTCCATATTAAAAATAAATAAATAATCAAATACGTTTTAAAATGGTTTAAATTTCAAAACAAAATTGTTTTCATTTGAAAAATATACTCTTCACACTCGTTCTAGGACACTACTGATCCTATCTCTAACGAGTCATTCTAATTGGATATTACTAATCCAATATCTGATGAATTCTTTCGTATGGTTCTAATGTGTCTTGTTCTCGAGCTCTGTAAACCAAAGCTCTGATACCACTGTAAGAACCCGTTACTTCCCCGTGAAGGAAAGAGTGGATACTTTGAGAACAACACACAAATGAACGCATACGGAAGAACATTTCATTGTTATTACAACAATTCCATCAGATACAAGAATATACAGATTATAATGAATAAATTACATTCGATAAATTATCAGAGATTACAATAAATTACATAGCAGCGGAAAATAATACAAAGCACAACTGAAGGTGATATACGGATACAGAGCTTTTCGGATATCATTCCAGCTGTAAACCAGGATCGTGTGAATATAAATCTGCAAAACCAAAACTACTAGCTGCCCGTGCGGAAAATAGGGGCACCCAGAGTTTAGGTTAAAACAATAAACTCCAGGTCAGTCATGTGACTGGTGTGAGAACTAAAACAGTTATTAATATTGGTTTTAAAGTTAGGTAAATCAAGGGACCACGCCGTATAACACGGAACGGGTTTCCTCCCAAAAATACCAGTGCATAGAACAAACCGCGCAATGCTAAATAAAGAAAAATGAAGTTGTTATAAGACCCAGGTCCTATCACACAATGCAATGCAAGCCGGGGGATAGGGTTTTCCCTTATAACAGCCAAAGCATGCTTGATACGTTTAAAACAAATCATCTGATACTATAATAAGTGTATAGTGTCAAAACATTTCAATCATAAATATAAATCATAGACGGCATGGGTACCATATATCATGTCGCCATACTAGTTCTACAATTAAAACCG
Source organism: Allium sativum (assembly GCA_030737875.1). NCBI lineage: Eukaryota > Viridiplantae > Streptophyta > Magnoliopsida > Asparagales > Amaryllidaceae > Allium > Allium sativum. The sequence continues at coordinate 898,166,189 of CM060912.1, forward strand.
CAATACACGTATTGGAAATTGGATTTCCGTCATGAGTCGAGGCAAGGGGCAAGATCCTCTCCGCGCTCGAGACACTCTAGCAAATGTCTCAGGGCTACGCACTCTGGGCAACCCTGGATGCGGCTTGGCCGGTCCTCACTTACGTTAGAGGATTAATTATGCCTGAACACACGTTTCCCGGTCCTTACAGACCTATAATCGAGGCGCCTCATTCCAACAACCACAAAGGTGAAAAGTATATAAATGTCAGGGATGGTAAGTCACTGACACCACCAAAGCTAGAAAGAAACGTCGTGCTCTCCCAGCGGTCCGTATCCCGTTTTTAACTCATACCGAGGTGTGAGGCTCGCGAATACACGTTATACACAAAGCTGCCACGTAGGCGTGCTTTGATCATCAACCACAAGACTTTGCTTTTCAACAGAAGCCTTGATCCATGCAACTCAGCATGCCACACAGGCAATTCATGCCGTGCGATTGATATCTATCGATATATAACCTCTAAGCTCGTACGTCTCAGAGAAGGGCGTTAAGCAAGAGAATAAATTCTCCGCCACCAAACAGATATATATTTAACAGAAATCAATCAACACAGAATAAAATCCAATGTCAGACACATAATCCATTTACAAGTCCGTTCTGGGTCTGAACGAAACCGGAGGCACTTTCCTCGCATATCCATCGATCTCCAAGTACGTCTAGACGACCACCAACTGATTCCCTCATCTTGGGTGTACAACCCAATCAAGATCATTAGTAATCACCCAAACGATGTGAAGACTTCCGGTCTTCAACCACCGTCTTCATCTTCGACTTATCGTCGAATCGGTTATTCAGAATGGGTATAAACCCGGACTTTCCGAACAACCCGCGTATATTAAAAACAAATGTTACACAAACTCAACATACGCCTCATTCCGATTCAGAATATTCTTTTATTCACAAAATCACATTTTTAGGGAAAGGTTCCCATTAATTTAATCCAAGATAAATTCTTTCAAATTTATCCTTTAATCTTCCTTTGGATGTCATTTCAAACCAAAATATGGTTTTTCAAACTAGTCGAGATTAGCGAACCACAACGAAGTAATTATTTATTTTATTTCCCAATCCCAACCTATTCATCCCATGAAGCAAAACTGGTAATACTCCATATCTAATACTATGGTGTTATCGGTAAAATTAATTACCATTTCACGTTCAAATCTAATTAAAGATTTAACTATCGCTTTGGAGCAAAACTGGTGATACTCCATTCTCGATCATTTCTAAATTTGATAGTTTAGATTATAGATTCACATTTCAATCTAATTGCAGATTCGTTAAAACTCCTTTTACTGGGTTAAAGAACTAGGTGTTATTTAAAACACAGTTCACGACAAACCCAAATCACATTCTATTTGTTGTCGGGTTAAAGAACTAGTGTTATTTAAAACACCGTTCACGATAAACCCATTTCAAATCCAATCAAATATATTAGAAATTCCGATTATTTAAAACCCCTTTTTAAATCTAATTCATTTATTTAAAAATAATTGGGTTTTAAATTTAGTTCAAAACTAGTTCATTTCGATAAAAATCCATTTTTATCTTTTCAAATATGGAGTTTTCCACCCCAATTTTTCTCAAATCATTTCTTATGATTTTACACAAATTATTACTATTTTTAATAATTTATTAAGGCCCGTACAATCGATTTCCATCAACGGCCATCGAACTGCACTTACAACGACATTTTTCAAATTTGATTTGGACGTATCTACAAATCTAACCGTTAGATTTTGAATTTCAAATATTCGTTAGAAAGCTCTTTTCGATACGAACCCAACGGTTTCGATTTTAGGAGAATCCGACGGTCGGATCTCCCGTAATGTTCGTTTGAAATAAATGGTCGAAATTCGCGAACTGCCGCGGCGCGGCGCGTTCTATTCAGGCCATTATATTATATATATAATATATATAATATATATTTCGTCGATTCCTATTTAAAACGAATTATATAAATAGTTTTAAATTCGTTTCAAAAGCAATTTCAACTTCCATTTCAGTTTAAATCAAAATTGAATTCTTCTTTATAAATTCGTTTTAAAATTCATTTCTATTCAATTCAAATTTCAATTCAATTTGAATTCATTTCAATTCTCTTTCAATTCAATTTGAATTTGTTTTCAATTCAATTCAATTCCAAAGTCGTTTGCTATTCGATTCAATTCAAATTGGTTTCAAAGTCGTTTTCTATTCGATTCAATTCAAATTGGTTTTCTATTCGAATCAAATTCGTTATATATTCAATTGAAATCAAATTCGTTTTCTATTCAATTCATTTCGAAATCATTATATATTCAATTCATTTCGAAATTGTTATATATTCAATTCACTTCGAAATCGTTATATATTCAATTCATTTCGAAATCGTTATATATTCAATTCATTTCGAAATCGTTTTATATTCAATTCATTTCGAAATCGTTATATATTCAATTCATTTCGAAATCGTTATATATTCAATTCACTTCGAAATCGTTATATATTCAATTCATTTCGAAATCGTTATATATTCAATTCATTTCGAAATCGTTTTACATTCAATTCATAATGAATAAAATTGATATAAATATCGTTCACGTCAAAATGGCGTCAATCTAATCAACACGACTTCATATATTTCTATTTTCAAATATTCTATTTCAAATATTTCTATTTCAAAATATTTCTTTTTCAAATATTTCTATTTCAAAATATTTCTTTTTGTCAACACACGACTAATCTCAACGAATGAGTACTGTCCACGTGTGACTATTTTTGTTAAATTATTTCGTTCAACACATGACTAATCTCAACGGATGAGTACAGTCAACACATGAACCTTTATTTTATAGTGATAAAGATATAAATTTTATTGTTAAAATATTTCGTTCAACACATGACTAATCTCAACGGATGAGTACAGTCAACACATGAACCTTTATTTTGTAATATTCTTTATTTTCTAAATTGGAATGAGGCCCAATCAATCACCATATAATGTTAATTATATGGATTTTCATACATCACACGTATATAATAGCATTGAAAATAATCAACTATCAACCAAAGTGCACTACACTGTATAAGCATCAAATATAGATATCTAACGCTTATAACAGCCTGTCAATCAATCGATCGACATATTTAATCAATCAGGATGTGTGAACTTCAAATTTCATCCCAACACCCGTGTGGGGTTTCAAACAATCAAACACAGATTTTATTTGTGTAGTTGGGCGATGTGTAAAATTTATCGTCCCAATCAATGTCATTCAAATAGGTGTACATAAACAAACCGTCCGGTTTGTAAATGAATATTTTATTTTATTCACTTCACTATATTCATATTCACGTTAAAAATTATATTTTTAACGATAAAGCATTTTATTTTAACATATGAATTTCTATTCAGTTCATTCTTCAAATAAAATGATATTTTTATTTTTCTAACTTATTTTAGAAAATTTCGGCAGCATAACGACACGATACTAGAAACGGGACGAGGCCTAGCCTTATCCCCGGTCTAGTGAAGGCCCACGCCATTCACACATCAATCAAATCCATTCATTTCACCAAACAATTCAATTTCAAATCAAATCATCTAACTAATTTTTGCAATCAAAACAACCAAGTCCATGGTCTGTGGACGATTGTGTCGGGTGCTACTAAACACCGTCTGCATCCTAATATATATATATATATATATATATATATATATAACTAGAAAAAGAAATTGAAAGGTGAGAAATTCTCACAGATAGCTATCCCGAATCCACGACTCTTCTTTGATAGAAATCTTCATCGTTGTCGCATCTTTTACATCTTCGTTGCTGTAACCACTACATATGTAAAAATCGAATTTTTACTACACTATTCAATATATAAAAATCGAATTTTTATTATGCTATTCAATATATAAAAATCGAATTTTTATTTCGATGTTCATATAATAAAGATTATATTTTTATCACGTCATTCTTCATATAAAGATTTCGCCTTTCTATAATATAAAATTTATATTTTTCTCGAAGTAAAAATCATACCTTTTCGTTATGAAAAATCCTACCTCTTCGTTATGAAAAATCATTCCTCTTTCATAATCAAAATCATGTATTATATATATTTTTTTTTCCTAATCCTTATATAAATTAATTTCATATTTTATTTACTAATTATCACAACCAAAACTGAAATAGAATCAAGATTAAATTAGAAAAAGGAAGAAGAAAATACTTGCATCTTTCGGTTGGAGGTTTGAAGGGGGAGAGGTGCTGTCGGCGTTGGCCAGAGGTGGGAGCCGCGGTCGCTGACGTCAGCGGGACGGGGTGCGCGCCTGTCGAGGCGGCGTTGGCTGGCCAGAGGCGGCCTAGGGCTCGCTGGGTGTACTTGGGGCTAGGGTTTTCGCTGGTGCTCGAAATGGGGGCGGGTCTTCGAATGGAGGAGGGCGCAGGGGCTGCGGTTGTCCCCTGAGGTGGCGCGCTCGACGATGAAGGGGTGCGGTGGAGTGGGTGGTCGCGTTGTGGTGGCTCGACGATTGGAGGAGAGGCCGGAGAAGGGGCGCGAGCGAGAGGGGGGGGGGGGGGTGGGCGGCCTGAGCGCGGCGGCTCATCGACGGTGGGGGGGGGGGGGGGGGGGGCTTAGCGCAGCCGCGCTGCGGCTTTCTCCATTTTTTTTCTTTTTTTTTCTGAATTGAAAAGATATCGGGGGGGGGGGCATCGGTTATAAGGGGAGGAGGGTTTTCTTTTTTTATTTATTTAATTAATTAATTTTCAAAAAGTTGACTTTTACATACGACCTCGAAACGAGGCCCACCGTCTGTCGTCCATAGCGTTTTACCCCCATTCCGAACACAATGGGATATGTATCGTAAGCTGATTCGATCGTTTGAATCAGTTTCCGTTTAATTTACATTTAAATCACTATATTGGATTATAAACGTACATTTCAAATTACCGGGGTCACATACGAACTTTAAAAATTCCAGAAAAATATTTTCTAGCTTCGTATTGACGATACGATCCTAACAAAACTAGTTTCGTCGAATTCTGAGACCGTTGGAAAAATGGCCAATTTCCAGTCGATTAAAATCAACTGAAACTGGTCAAACGCGTTTTCCTTTGTCACGCTCACATATTGATTCGAAAAATTATGAAATTTGGAATCTAGCAATAATTTAACATCACGGATCCAACAAAACTGGTTTCGTCGAAATCTGAGGTCGTTTGCAAAATGTCTATTTTTAAGGGCCTGAATTCCATAGCGACTATTCAGAATTTTCAACTGGACATATCTTTTGATTCCCGTTATGAAATTTTGATTTGTTGGATTCGTTGGAAAGATATCATCAATTAGATTCTAATGTTTTTGGTTTCACTAAAATCCGGATTGTTTTGCACTCGGTACATTCAATTGAAGTTTGAAATCGAATTATCGAACTACCGCACCATTTTCAATTCTATTTATAATTATATATAAATATTTATATTCTAACGACGGCGTATATAATATATACGTTGAATTATATTCAAAATAAATTTTCTCGTCGATTTTATTTAAAATAATTCATTTTAAATAATCAAAATTCGATAAAATTGCCAAAATAAAAATTTTAAACTGGTTCAGAATTTCCGGGTTATTACAATATATTTCCATGCAACACAGTGAACCTGTCACCCGAAAACCTCCTCATTACGTGTGATAAGCTGCGGTAATGCTCCCCTTCGTTTCGAAACAATTGCTCCTACTCCAGAGAAAGCGCATGCCAGCGTGCTCCCACTGGAGCCTCCCATGCACACTATGCCATTCTTCAGCACAGTTCGAATTACATCATCTCTATTGCCACATTGTATATGCAATTACAACACCCTTCTTGTTACTCCACCGCACTTCCATTTACATGCACTGTTACTCCTTACAATGCACGCCACCCTTTCCCTCTTAAAGCCAAAGCCCCATAACGCCATGCAACCGTACACCAACCCCTTGCTGCTCTTCGAACAAAACAAGTACCTCTTCCCAAACACCTCATTGTCTTCTCCCTCTGCTCCAGTTCGTTTTCGGATGTGCCTACACGAACATCGACCACTCACCATCCTCGTTCTCATGTACCCAGTTTTTCAGCACTATCCTCACTTCGGTTTTCTTTCGTGGTTTTGATTTCGGTTTTGTATGATTTTCTTTCGTTCGGTGTTATATGATATTGTTGGTCATTTAGTTTATTATGTTTTGATTTAAAGAAAAAGAATACGATATATATAAAGGAGGAAACCTAAGGATATCAATGACATCAGATCATTTAGTACAAGTAGGGGGGAATTCCTTTCCAACTTGCTATGGAAAATAGGAAAGGTATGGGTGATTGTATAGGGTTATGGCTATAAAATTTTCCTTCACAGTTAAGGTAAAGGTATGACACGTGAAGATGGGTGTGCATGTATTACATATGTATGTCATATTTTTAGGATACCGTATTATACGAAATTTTATTCATTTTAATGACCGCTATAGAGAAAAATGAAAATACCGCTATATCGACCAACATCCCACGATCCCAAAAATATAATAAAATAGACTAGTTAACTTACATTGTGAAACCCCAAAATGATGATATAGGGTACAAAATACTTCAAATAAAATGTAGCTCATTTTCCAAAATAAAAATTGCAGTAAAATTTTAAAAATTAAATTATAACTACGCCTCGAAGATCTCATCCAAATTCGAAACCGATATTTAATTATATTAAATTATTGTTATGGTTTATAAACGATTCCATAGCGATTTTCTGAAAATTTAAATTGGACATAACTTAACATCTATATGATGGAATCTCTATTTTTCTCTTACATTAGAAAATTATCATCTAATCGATTCAACCGTTTCTTGTTTCACTAAAATCCGATTTATATCGGAACTGGTATAACCAACTGAAGTTCAAAATGCTATACTACGAACTACCGCGCCGCTCCAGTTTGTTTTTTAATTAAATTATAAATTTATATATTCGAACTCCATTTTAAATAAAAAAATCAATATAAAATTCATTTATAACACCAAATCATTATTTAAAACAGATTTTAATATTTGAAGTTAACGTTCGAAAATCTGGGACATTACATACTTCCCTCCTTAAAAGAATTTCATCCCAAAATTATAAGGTAAGAAGAATGCTCCAAAACTAATTGTTTTAAAATAATTGTATTTGAATTATCATCAAAATAAATTCAAACTTTTGAAATTTTCGAAAATTTCGCCAGCACCTCCTCTGCGTGGTTCGATCGGCACAACTGCCATACTGGGCCTCAACTTCTCCAAAAGAAAACAAAAACCAAAATGTCCACCCAACTCAGGGGTATAAAAATCCAATCACTCCAACAATATATTAAGGCTTACCTTTTTGTCGGGCAACTCTATTCCAATTCCGACGTAATCATATAAACTACTCTTCATCTTTCAACCTATACGTCCATCTCTATAACCAATCAATTCCATAGCCTGCTGGAATCTGCACTTAGCTCAACTTTCAACACAAGTAATTAATTCATTTGGTTTCATTTCATAACCGTTTCTATTCCCAATTCATTATACTGGAATTTATTTCCTTGCTTCCCATTCCATTCAATTTCTTATTAACTGTTAATAAATTTTATTCAACCAAACTAACGTCCAGTCAATCACAATTCACAATTAGTTAATTATTTAAAATTAATTTAATTTATTTGGTTAAATTCAATTATTTAATTCCATTTAACCTGGTTAAATTCCTTTTCCAGATTCAATTAATTAATTAGTTCAATTTTATTTCATAATTCAATATCAGCTCTAACCATGTCAATTAAATTCAATCCTTCAATCAAACAAGGAAAAATCATAACCAAATCCTTCTGATTCATAATTACTTTAATATCCACTTCGATTCCAAATTAATCTTCACATTGAAGTTTTTACTTTCAGATTTCCTATTTGAAATTCCCATTTGGTTAAATGATTTCAATAACCCACGTTGAATTCTTATTCAACTCAACATTAGTTGATTAATATAATAATTTAAAGAAATAATTTCTTTTACAAAGTACACTGGTCAAAACAGTTTTAAAAACAATTTCATATAAAATTACAAATACGCGCTCTCATATATATACTCTGAACTCAATCTAGGGTATTACTAACCTTATCTCTATTAAGTTACATCACAGAGCCAAGGTTATCACTAAACCAATAGCTCTGATACCAACTGTAAAAGCCCGTAAATCCGTACCAATTTGAGCTGACTAATTACAACTCACATCCAACCCATATTGTAAGAAATTACGAATCTTTAATAGAAAGAAATTAGAGGGTGAGAAATAGAAAGAAAGAAAGAAATAATAAAACAGAAGAAGTACTTCAGAATCTCACAGCGAAACAAATAAATATAATATTTCAAATATCTTTATACAAAAAGAATCTGTATATACATACCGATCATCAGAGTACATCATATCAGACATAGCGTAAATAACTCTAAATAACCAGTGGTGAAGCCTTCTGATTCCAGCTCCTGGAACTCCAGCGAAACCTAACCTGGAAATATACTCGGTCTGACCCGAGCACATTTGAAGCAAATCAAAATTCACTCGAATCAGTCTTGAATAATTTTAGTGATAAATTCACAACAACAACTTTTTTAACTTTGGAAATCCCTATTTGAAAGGAAGGATAATAGTAAGACCAGCACACACATAAATACGGACAGTTTTTCCTTACTATAACCCAAAACAATTTTGACATATCAAAATCCAATGATATTATAATAGTGTCCATCATATCACAAATAAATAACCATTTAGTAGAACGCTTGCATCTCACGCTCTACATATTTATTATATAATTAAAAACCGCATGACGCTTATTGGAGAATGGATTCCAACTATGACAAGGTATTGGACCACCTCCTGATCAGTGTACTCCAGAGGGAAATACACTAGGGTTTAACAAGAACGTCTTGCAACACGGCCACGCATGACCGACCACTCATTTAGCTTGAATGTATCGTTGTCACCCGACAATTTTATGGGCCCACTGTCCATCCGTGGAGATACAAAATCGAAAGAAGAACAAATAAGGAATTTCTCTAGATTGGTGACAATACATCCTGCTTGGGTATGACCCACCTAGCTATGTTGCCTGCCCGATTTCTGTCGTTTCCCAATTGATAAGGTTTGAGGTCACATTTATCTCCTCAGTGAACATCTCAATATCTTTGAATGCCACATCGTCAGATCCATTAAATCACTAATTGATGTCCAAAAATACACTTTGGGTGTTAAGCAAGAGAGTTTCTCCTCCACCAAACTTAGTATATTTGTAAATACCAATGTACATAACCCTCAGGAAATACCCTGTCAGACATTCGTCCATATTAGTCATCCAGGAACAGGATGAACTGAAGGCACCCTCCTATTGCATCCTATATAGGAATCACCCCAAGGATCAGTAGCGAGAAGTCATTGCTATCTGTAAATTCCAATCACGATAGAATCACAGTTTATCTCTTTTGTGGGAGCGACCCGGAGATTATAAGCAGTTCTTCCGTTTCATGAAGATCTATGTTCTTCAATGCTCCATCTTCAATTACTGTAGTTCGTTTCGTATGCAACGTTGGATCGAAGTGGTTTTGGGTCTAGTTACCATCCCGGTCTCTTCGGAACAACACGCTAAAAGGTCCAATATTTCATTGATAATCGGGTTTATAACTATCAATTTCAATAATATTGTTAAGTACATTGGCAGCTCTGACCCTTTGAGAAAAACCATTCATTTAAACCATTACATCGGTTTTACATTTTTACAGTATCATAACACATTTCCATTTCCTCTACTTTTGAAATATTACTTCATATTCTTCAAAATTCCATTTTTACTTTACTTCGAAAAGTATCGATATAATACTCGCTTAACGGTATAACTTCAATTATTAATCCTCATACGACCAGAACAATGTTAAGCGACATTTTTAACTATTATAAAACTCAATTGTCTTTATTAAACTCGAACTTTTAATATTACTCTTATTTTCAAATCATTATGGAATTATATAATTCAAATTCAAACATTTACCTTTATTTCCCGTTCAACATAACCATTTCCATTTCTTCGGAAAACATTCGTTATTTACTTATTGCTTAGAATAAGTGTATCTCAACCCATAACATTTCATTATGCTTCAACTCGGCAAACAATGTTAAATTATACATTGTTTATCCTTGAACCCAATAATCTAATTATATTTTAATATCTTGCAAATGTTGCAGTAGCATAATAAACTAATCTCGAATTCTTTATCACCACAAACTAATATCATCTCTTGATAATAGCGATGTCGTTCAAGTTAGGGTATTTTAGTTACCTCTCAGACCTTGATCGACAACGTTCTTATCTTAAGATAATAAAAGTTTAAACTCAAATATCCAATATATTATTTCCATTTCCCTTTACTATTTAATTTAAATATGGTTTTGTTATCCCTTTCTTTCATTTGATAATCCACCTTCTATACAATTTCCTTTTTCCAACCTAGTCTCCAAAACTAGGAATTTATTTTAATTCCCTTTATTGATTAAATTAGAAATCTTATTACTCCCTAAATGAGAAAATCACTTCAATAAATCTTTATCATCAAATTTAAAGTAAAAGTAGTTTACTTCAATATAAACTAATAATTCATTATTAGAGAGATTATTTAAAACAATAATAAATAATTAAATAAACAACTTTAAACCGTAGTTAATTAAAGGTAAATTAACTACTTAGGACATTCGTTAAATTTTAACAATCGTTCGTAACTATTTCTAGTAGACTAAATTAATCCAATATCCAATTTTCATTTAACGGTTGACCTTGTTGATTTATAACATTAGTTAACTGACTAATTCATCCTTTGAAGTTAATTATCGCTTAATTAACTTAATACAAACCATTTATTTGTTTAAATAACAATCATTCTTATTTCCTAACCGTAGGTTAATCTATACTCTTATTCATTAAATCTTATTGATGACTTACGAATCCGTTATATATAACATTTAATATTTTCCTTTGTAAACCTGATTATAAATAACGATGTATTTATAATCCTTTTTATTTTAAATAACTTTTATACAATAAACATAGAAGACTTCGATCTAGTTATAAAAATATATTTTTATAACATGAAACTCCGTTAATTTGCCTAACAGCACGACGACATTTTTAAAAACGATGGATATTAGGCCATCTGCTACCAATAACTTGATCACTACTGTTTATTGATTAAAACATAACAGTCGTTGAATATACGTTCAATGATTAACATCTATTCAACTATCAATATCCAAATAGGTTATAACATTATTTGGGATAAACAGTTCAGGTATGAATAATATGAACAATCAATATATATACAATTTATTTGAGGAATCTGGTCGGATTCCTCTAACCTGTCCTTTCCTGCATCACTTAAAGTAATAAAATTTAATTACAACATATGGAAGATAATTTAAACAAAAACACATCCAACAATTAACAAACAATAAGAGATCATGGCATCCAATCAACCAATTAATTGAGTTACGTGAATTTAGCACATCATAGGATTCCAAAAAAATGTGAGAGTTAACTCACCATTTTAGTTCTAGATTGGCAACTGACGTTGTTTCATATAATTTTAAACACATGTTTAAAATTACATGAAATCCCAGCGAGCTCCAATCTTCTCTAAACTAGCTTTATCACGTTGCCTCCGTCAACAGCTTTTATTTTGTTCGATTCTTAATTTCGTTAAAACTATGTCCACCGGTTAACACCTTCCATTCTTCCATGGCAATTGAAATCTCGAATGAGGCTCTTCCCATCACCGCGTCATTAGTGTCTTCATCCAATATTCATGCCATCCAGATCCTCCATTATTTCACGCAAGCCAATATAATCCCCTTCTTGAAATACACGACCGCTCAGCCACTTCTTTCACCAATGCACCGATCACATGCTTCAGTTTATCGCGCCTTCAACATCAGTGCCACCATCATTCAGCCATACCTCGCCTGACCAGCATCACTTCGTTCAAACTCACTTCGTTTCACAAATCCGAAGTTTGAACTTCACATCTGGTATAGTGGTACTCGCGAACTCCTCCTTCACTCGTATTTGGACATCTCCGCTCCCCTCCTTACCTGACTTCCCACTGTTAATCCTCACGAAATACCTTTTGTCAGTACAACTGCATCCCCTCTTCTTCATCCAACAACCATCCTCCTCCATATATATTTCCATGCAACACAGTGAACCAGTCACCTGAAAAACTCCTCATTACGTGTGACAAGCTGCGGTAATGCTACCTCTTCGTTTTGAAACAACTGCTCCAACTCCAGAGGAAACGCATGCCAGTGTGCTCCCACTGGAGCTTCCCATGCACACTAAGCCATTCTTCAGCACAGTTCGAATTACATCATCTCTATTGCCACACTGTATACGCAATTCCCACACCCTTCTCGTTACTCCACCGCACTTCCATTTACATGCACTGTTACTCCTTACAATGCATGCCACACTTTCCCTCTTACTTAAAGCCAAAGCCCCATAACGCCATGCAACCGTACGCCAACTCCTTGCTGTTCTTCGAACAAAACAGGGTACCTCCTCCTAAATGCCTCGTTGTCTTCACCCTCTGCTCCAATTCGTTTTCAAATGTGCCTCCACGAACATCGACCGCTCACCATCCTCATTCTCACGTTCCTAGTTTTTCAGCACTGTCCTCAATTCTTTTCATTTTTTTTCGTGGTTTTGATTTTGGTTTTGTATGGTTTTCTTTCATTCGGTATTATACCATATTGTTTGCCATTTAGTTTGCTGTGTCTTGATTTAAAGAATAAGAATAGATATATATAGGAGGAAACTTAAGGATAACAACGACGTCAGATCATTTAGTACAAGTAGGGAGCATTCTTTTCCAAATAGCCGTGGAAAATAAGAAAGGTATTGTAATGACCCGTATTCTACACATCATGGGATTGTATTATATTTATTTCTTTCTCATGTGAAGTCATATGGTCATGTAACTTTGGGAAACATCCATTAGAGTCATTTCCCATGTTCATGATTTTTATCAATTTTTAAATGGCCATTTTGCCCCTAGCTGATCTTGTTTTGGCCATAACTTTTGACTGGAATGGAATTTTGACCTGAAACCACTTCCATTAGATTCGTTTGATGGTTTACCTTTCCGTAGAGTGGTCATATTAGCCAAACGGACTTACCGTTTGGGAGATATGGCGGAAATAAGGATTGGAGGGTGAAAAACTGCTTAACCGGGCCAAATAGGGTGATTAGTGAGTAGGCCCATTACCCATTTCGGGATTAGGGTTATGGGGAGGCTGAAATGAAGTAGAGAATCATTCCATTTCAGTTTTCTAGCCTCCACTTACCTCCAAGAAACCCTAAAAATGGCCTCCAACCTCTAAATCACCTCCAAATCATCTTTTGATCAAGGATTAAGCTTAGCAACATCAAATCAAGGGGGATCTACACCAAATCAATATTGGAGCTGCTGTTTAGCATCGGGATTCGCATCAAATTAGAGATTTATTTCACATCTAAGTTTTGTTTGTGGTTAAGGTGAGTGATTTGCATAGTTCCTCACTAATTATGGCTAATTAAGGGTAATTAGTGTTAATTAGCGAATTTAAACATGATAAAATTCTGGAAAAATGTTTAAAAATTCTTAAATGATGTTTTAGACCTCTGATACGAATTTGGGTTAATTTGGTTAAGTTTTGCTAATCCTATTATTAGTTTCACCTAAACATGCTTAAGGAAAAATATGGGGTTTTGGCTACGTTTGATCCATTTTGACTTATCATATTGATGTTTTGGTGTTTGAGGTCACTTCTATTTGTTGCTATGACTATATGGTATGCTTTGTGATTGTTTAGAAGTGTTAGATTGGTCGAAAACGCCGTCGAATGGCGTAAAACAAGTCGCAGGGAAGCTGTGCAGGGACCGGATCGCGGATCGCCCTATGTACCACGACCCTGACCGGAGACCACGATCCGATGGTGGGAGGAGCTCGAACTTGAACCACGTCACGTGCTCGAGCACCCGATCGCATTCCATCTCCGATCCGACCCAATCCACTTCAAAAGCTCACGATCCGAACCGATGTGCATCCACGATCTGAAGGGGGAGTAGCATCACGACCGAAGGGAAGCGCCACGAGCTTTGGAGCACGACCCGAACCAGTGGGAGTGCCTCGACCCGATCCGACCTGACGAAGGTGGAGCACGATCTGAACCGGTGAGGAAGCACGGTCACGAACTGAAGGGCGCCAGGGAACCACAAACTGAAGGATACCACGATCCATTGAAAGACGATAGAGGCCGAACCGATCCGGTGATGACCAATAACCCGAGATGCAAAGGTAGTCCAAATGGAAGTTAGAGCTCAGGATCCAATGGGGAACCAATGAGTTCACTTCATGGTTGGGCTTTGCTGCAGGACATGTGCTAAGGAGGTTTCGACGTTCATAACTTCGATTCACCACTGAGAATGGATGATGTGCTACTTATCAGTGCAGTAGAGTCATTACGACTCGAGGTGCAAGGTGATGGTAGCAAGACTACGTTATAAGTGCAGTAGAGTCATTACGACTCGAGGGGCAAAGTGATGCGTAGTAAGACTATGAGCCAGTGCAGTGGGGTCATTGTGACTCCATGGGGCAGAGTGGACATAGTAACGATTAGTAAGGCTATGAGCCAGTGCAGATGGGGTGAATAACTCCATGGGGCAAGTGGACTTAGCAAAGGATTAGTGGCTACGTTATTAGTGAGTGAAGCCATTTATGACTTCATGGGGCAGAGTGGTCGTAGCAAGGCATGTGGGGGTGATCTAAGAGGTGAATATCGTATGCTTTACGCACTGAGTGAGAGATGTGAGGATGGATGCTATGTTTGATTGTTTGCCATCACTATGACATGCACACCCCCACCTCCGTATTTTTACACCATTTGATTTGGCACCTTAGAGTGTTGTACAGTATGTAGTGCTAACTCTTTGGTTGCAGGTCCAGGTTCAGGTATGTTTTAGTCTACCTGTTATTGTTCACTTTAGATGCTTATCGCTCATACCAGGCTTTATGCCTGACCCAGAGTTTTATGTCTCCTCTTATTACTCTGGGTGCTCACACGAGCAGACTAGAGACAGGTTAGCTGGTGATGCGCGAGTAGCTGATTCGGAGGCGGGCAGGAGGCTTCCACGTATTATATATATATTCTCCCTGTGTCGTTGGTGGTCGCTACTTGGGCATTAGTAGTGTACCTCCTTTATCTTGCTTTTGCTTTGAGACAGTTTGAAAAGTTGTAATAAGCTGTATTTTGGATTTCCGCTGCTATGATGCTTAGTTTTGGTTTTCAGCTTATGCACTGTCTCTCCTGTTTATGTCAAGTATGTTATTATTATATTTTGTTCTATGCGCTGTGAGACATTCTATAGGTTCTTTGTATGTTCATTTCCTTCTTCCCTTTTTCCTTCTGGCGACCCGTTCCATGCTAACTGGACATGTGTACAACACATCTTTGAAGTAAATGTCGGTTGGTGCGGGGCGGGCCGTCACACTTGGTATCAGAGCTCTAGGTTGCGTAGTTAACCTAGAGAAAGACACTAGGGAGAGATAGTACATATATGAGAGCGCGTATTTGTGATTACTTTGGTTTTCAAATGCTATATATATATACTATTAGTAGTATAAGAATGAAGTCGCACTGCACTAGCACCACTATGGGGTCGTTAATCGTTTCCCTTTTACAGATTGACGATGAGCCGATATGCTAGAGGTGCTGGTAGAGGAGCCAATAATGGGAATGCTGCTGACATGAGGGCGATGTTTACTGACCTCATAAGAGACATGCTTAGAGAAGTGCAAGGGGGCAATTCCCAATCCCGGAGTTGGTGCTGGCCCAGTAGTGCAGGCGCCTAGGGTCGATTTCGCCAAGTTGTGCAAGTATTACACTAACCTTGGTAGAAAGCCGTTCCACGGGACGGAGTCGGCCACAGATGTTCAAGATTGGATTGATAGCTGTGACCGTATCTTCGATGACTTGGGTCTTGAGGATGCGATGAAGAGAAGGCTAGCGTCTCGTCAGCTGCAAGGGCGAGCGATGAATTGGTGGAATGCCGTTAGAACAGCTACTCCAGAAGATCTGGTTACTTGGGATCAGTTCAAGGCTCGCTTTAGCGAGAAGTTTATTCCAGCTGCCCGGAAGTCAGTGTTGTTCAAGAGGTTCCTGGAACTCAAGCAGAGTGGTAAGGCAATTTCTGACTATATTGCTGAGTTCGACACCTTGTCGAAGTATGAGCTATCTCTTATCGATACTCCTGAGAAGGAGAATGAGAAGTTCGTTACTGGTTTGGATGGAAACTTGGGGGAAAGGCTTATCAATCAAATCGATGAGACTTTTGAATCGATTGTGGGGAAAGCTTTGAGATCAGAAAGTCTTTACCCTAAGCCAAAGACTGAAGCTGCATCTGTAGAAGGGCCAAAGCCGCAAGCAGGCGGTGGAGGCAAGAATAACTCTCAGAATAAGAGGAAGCAGGACCAATCTAAGGGTGGCTAGAAAAAGAACAAGAAAGATATTGAGTGCTTCAGCTGTGGTAAGAAGGGCCATTATGCTAAAGAATGTCGGGCCAAGCCAGTGGAAAGGAAGTGCTACAACTGTGGTCAAGTGGGATATCATAAGGATAAGTGTCCGCAACCTCTTAAGGAGAAGCGGATTGTGAAAGCATATGCTATTGATGCTGTTCCTTCTTCGTCGAATGCCCCAACTGCGGCGGAGAAAGGAAAGAATGTTGTTATTCAAGGTATGCTTTCTATTTATGATGTACCAGTTCGAGTTTTGTTTGATACTAGGGCTTCCCGTTCCTTCATATCTAGTGACCTGGTAGATAGTTTGGGACTGGAACTCGAGATAGTCGATAGACCATTGGTTGTGACGAACCCGATTGGTGGTTCGACTAGCCTTAGTATTATTTGCAGGAATTTGGTCTTATCGAGTCATGGATGTATGTTTGTTTGTGATTGCTTTGTTTTGGGCTTTACTGGGTATGGAATTATATTGGGAGTCGATGGTGGTAGACTGTGAGGGATTTTTGGTGACAGTGAGGGTGGATGATGGGCGGAGGGTAGTGTTTGGTAGTCTACCTAGTGATGGGGTTATGGCTAGTTTTCTAAATTCCCTCGACATCCCGCAGGATGAGTTGTCAGATGTGCCCGTGGTTGGCCAGTATCTGGACGTCTTCGAGGAGGTGACCGGGCGTCCACCACACCGAGAGATTGAGTTCCGTATTGATTTAATGAAAGATGCCAGACCTATAGTGATGCCACTTCGTCGTATGGCACCAAGGGAGCAGCGAGAGCTCAGGGTGCAAGTCAGCAATCTTTTGAAGAAGGGATTTATTAGGAGGAGTGTCTCCGAGTGGGGAGCACCAGTTGTGTTTGCCACTAAGGCAGATGGTTCCCTTCGTTTGTGTGTGGATTATCGCGAGTTGAATAAGGTAACGAGGAAGAATAAGTATCCTCTACCACGGATAGATGATTTGTTTGATCAACTGGAAGGAGCAAGAGTGTTCTCCCAGTTGGACCTCGCGACAATATTTCATCAGCTTCGAGTAGCGGATGAGAGTGTTCCGAAAACGGCATTTAGGACGCCGTCTGGATTTCATGAGTGGTTGGTCATGCCATTTGGGTTGACCAATGCACCAGCCTACTTTGTTGATCTTATGAATCGAGTATTCAGAGATCAGTTGAATAAGTTTGTTCTTGTGTTCGTGGACGATATCCTTGTTTATTCAAGGACAGAGGAGGAACACAAGGGACACTTGAGGATAGTGATGGAGGTGTTGAGGAAACACCAATTGAAAGCGAAATTCTCTAAGTGTCACTTTTGGAGAAGGGAAGTGAGATTCTTGGGTCACGTTGTTTTACAGAGTGGCATTGCCGTGGACCCTGCGAAGGTGGCTACGGTACAGGATTGGCCTACGCCCAAGAATGCAACAGATGTAAGAAGTTTCTTGGGATTAGCTGGATATTATCGTAAATTTATCTAGGACTTCTCCAAGATAGCAGCACCATTGACTCAGTCGACTAAGAAGAACCAGTCCTTCATCTGGGACGGAGTGTGTGAGGATGCCTTCAAGAGTCTAAAGGAGAGGTTGACGCGTGCGCCAGTGTTAGTCATTCCTAAAGGGAATGAAGAGATGACGGTATACACGGATGCTTGTGGTACCGGATTGGGTGCTGTGTTGATGCAAGGAGGTAGGGTCGTAGCTTATGCTAGTCGACAACTAAAGCCGCATGAGAAGAAGTATCCTACCCATGATTTGGAACTAGCAGCGATTGTGTTCGTATTGAAGATGTGGAGACATTATCTCTAGGGAGAACGATTTGAATTGTTTACCGATCATAAATCGTTAAAGTATCTCTTCTCCCAGAAAGATCTGGATCTCAGTTAGCAGAGATGGTTAGAGTTCTTGGCTTCGTATGATTTTGATATCGCATATACACCTGGGAAAGGTAATGCGGTAGCCGATGCCTTGAGTAGGAGACATGCCAGTTTAGGGGCAATGTTTCTTGAATGGAAGCAACTGGAGTATATCGCGGGGTTTGATTTCAGACCAAAGTGTGAATTGGATCCAGTCATGCTAGCTAGTTTAGCGATCAGACCCACTTTGATAGAGCGGATTGGTTCCAGCTAGAGGGACGATCCTAATCTATTGGAAATCATCTCCAAGTTCGAGATGGACATCGACGGTGAGGAGATGAGTGTGTATGGGCTTGATCGAGATGGATGGCTTCGAAAGAAGGGAAGACTAGTTATACCCAACGTGAATGGTTTGAGAGATGAAGTGATTAGGGAATGTCATCACTCAAAACTGACTATACACCCCGGTGGTAATAAGATGTATCGAGACATGAAGCAGACTTACTACTGGGAAGGGATGAAAAGAGACGTTGGGAAGTTTATATCCAAATGCATGAATTGCCAGCTAGTTAAAGCCGAGCAAAAGAAGCCTAGTGGGTTGTTGCAACCATTAGAAATTCCTGAATGGAAATGGGAGCAAGTCTTGATGGATTTCATCGATCGTTTACCAAGGACTAGATCGGGATATGATAGCATTTGGGTAATTGTAGATCGATTGACTAAGAGTGCAAGATTTATACCAGTCAAATCGACCAGAACAGCAGCCAAGTTGGCAGAATTGTATATGAAGTGGGTAGTGAGATTTCATGGAGTACCTAAAAGCATTGTGAGTGACTGAGACCCGTTGTTCACTAGTGGGTTTTGGAAGAGCTTACAAGAGGCTCTAGGGTCAGGATTACATCTCAGTACCGCATATCATTCTCAGACCGACGGTCAGACGGAGAGGGTGAATCGTATATTGGAAGATCTCTTGAGAGCTTGTATATTGGATTTTGGTGGATCATGGGATGACCACTTGCATCTAGTAGAGTTTGCATATAATAATAGCTACCAATCCAGTATCGGTATGGCTCCATATGAAGCTTTGTACGGAAGACCGTGCAACTCACCATCATGTTGGATAGAGACTGGCGAGAAGTTTATGCTTGGACCAGATGTGGTGAGAGAAACTTCAGATAAGATTAAGATCATTCAACAACGAATGAAAGCTGCCCAAGATAGGCAGAAGAGTTATGCTGATAAGAGGAGAAGAGATTTAAAATGCTCCGTTGGTGACTTGGTGTTTGTCAAGATTTCTCCGTTGAAGAGCGTGATTCGATTTGGCAGGAGAGGCAAATTGGCACCAAGATTTGTTGGCCCATTCCCTGTTCTTGAATTAGTCGGGAATTTTGCGTATAGAGTTGGCTTACCAGAGAAGATGGCAGGAGTTCACAATGTATTTCATGTTTCCCAACTAAGGAAGTTCGTTCATGACACAGATATGACTATTTCACTTGATCAGTTAGAGGACTTCGAAGTAGAACCCGAAGCGGTTGGGAACCGCAAGCCAATTCGTATTGTGGGGCACGATACGAAGCAACTTCGAAGGAAGGCGGTGAAGCTAGTCAAGGTTCAGTGGGGCGAGAACGAGAATGATTGCACTTGGGAGACAGAGGAGAGCATTAGGAAGGCATATCCAGAACTCTTTGCCTGGTAAGATTTACTTCGCAATTTAGTTTTCCGCTGTTTTGCTTGTTTTGCATGTTTGCTTGTTGTTTTATGATTGATAGGCATGCAGGACCCTTTGTGTGTTTTGATTAGGGAATTTTGGGGGCGAAATTTCTCAAGGGGGGGAGAGTGTAATGACCCGTATTCTACACATCATGGGATTGTAGAATATTTATTTCTTTCCCATGTGAAGTCATATGGTCATGTAACTTTGGGAAACATCCATTAGAGTCATTTCCTTGTTCATGATTTTTGTCAATTTTTAAATGGCCATTTTGCCCCTAGCTGATCTAGTTTTGGCCATAACTTTTGACTGGAAAGGAATTTTGACCTAAAACCACTTCCATTAGATTCGTTTGATGGTTTACCTTTCTGTAGAGTGGTCATAATAGCCAAACGGACTTACCGTTTGGGAGATATGGCTGAAATAAGGTTTGGAGGGTGAAAAACTACTTAACCGGGCCAAATAGGGTGATTAGTGAGTAGGCCCGTAACCCATTTCAGGATTAGGGTTATGGGGAGGCTGAAATGAAGTAGAGAAACATTCCATTTCAGTTTTCTAGCCTCCACTTACCTCCAAGAAACCCTAAAAATGACCTCCAACCTCTAAATCACCTCCAATTCATCTTTTGATCAAGGATTAAGCTTAGCAACATCAAATCAAGGGGGATCTACACCAAACAATATTGGAGCTGCTGTTTAGCATTGGGATTCGCATCAAATCAGAGATTTATTTCAGATCTAAGTTTTGTTTGTGGCTAAGGTGAGTGATTTGCATAGTTCCTCACTAATTATGGCTAATTAAGGGTAATTAGTGTTAATTAGCGAATTTAAACATGATAAAATTCTGGAAAAATGTTTACAAATTCTTAAATGATGTTTTAGACCTCTGATATGAATTTGAGTTAATTTGGTTAAGTTTTGCTAATCCTATCATTAGTTTCACCTAAACATGCTTAAGGGAAAATATGGGGTTTTGGCTATGTTTGATCCATTTTGACTATCATATTGATGTTTTGGTGTTTGAGGTCACTTCTATTTGTTGCTATGACTGTATGGTATGCTTTGTGATTGTTTAGAAATGTTAGATTGGTCGAAGACGCCGTCGAAAAGCGTAAAACAAGTCGCAGGGAAGCTGTTCAGGGACCGGATCGCGGATCGCCCTATGTACCACGATCCGGACCGGAGACCACGATCCGATGGTGGGAGGAGCTCGAACTCGAACCACGTCACG
Organism: Allium sativum; assembly: GCA_030737875.1. Lineage (NCBI taxonomy): Eukaryota > Viridiplantae > Streptophyta > Magnoliopsida > Asparagales > Amaryllidaceae > Allium > Allium sativum. Next base: position 898,187,640 of record CM060912.1, read on the forward strand.
TGCTGGAGCACCCGATCGCATGCCATCTTCGATCCGACCCAATCCACTTCAGAAGCTCACGATCTGAACCGATGTGCATCCACGATCTGAAGGGCGAGTAGCATCACGACCGAAGGGAAGCGCCACGAGCTATGGAGCACGACCCGAACCAGTGGGAGTGCCTCGACCCGATTCGACCTGACGAAGGTGGAGCACGATCCGAACCAGTGAGGAAGCACGGTCACGAACTGAAGGGCGCCAGGGAACCACGAACTGAAGGATACCACAATCCATTGAAAGACGATAGAGGCCGAACCGATCCGGTGATGACCAATAACCCGAGATGCAAAGGTAGTCCAAATGGAAGTTAGAGCTCAGGATCCAATGGGGAACCAATGAGTTCACTTCATGGTTGGGCTTTGCTGCGGGACGTGTGCTAAGGAGTTGTCAACGTTCATAACTTCGATTCACCACTGAGAATGGATGATGGGCTACTTATCAGTGCAGTAGAGTCATTACGACCCGAGGGGCAAGGTGATGGTAGCAAGACCACGTTATCAGTGCAGTAGAGTCATTACGACTCGACGGGCAAAGTGATGCGTAGTAAGACTATGAGCCAGTGCAGTGGGGTCATTGTGACTTCATGGGGCAGAGTGGACATAGTAACGATTAGTAATGCTATGAGCCAGTGCAGATGGGGTGAATAACTCCATGGGGCAAGTGGACATAGCAAAGGATTAGTGGCTACGTTATCAGTGCAGTGAAGCCATTTATGACTTCATGGGGGCAGAGTGGTCGTAGCAAGGCATGTGGGGTGATCGAAGTGGTGAATATCGTATGCTTTACGCACTGAGTGAGAGATGTGAGGATGGATGCTATGTTTGATTGTTTGCCATCACTATGACATGCACACCTCCCCCACCTCCGTATCTTTACACCGTTTGATATGGTACCTTAGAGTGTTATAGAGTATGTAGTGCTAACTCTTTGGTTGCAGGTCCAGGCTCAGGTATGTTTTAGTCTGCCTGTTATTGTTCACTTTAGATGCTTATCGCTCATACCAGGCTTTATGTCTGACCCAGAGTTTTATGTCTCCTCTTATTACTCTGGGTGCTCACACGAGCAGACTAGAGACAGGTTAGCTGGTGATGCGCGAGTAGCTGATTTGGAGGCGGGCAGGAGGCTTCCACGTATTATACATATATTCTCCCTATGTCATTGGTGGTCGCTACTTGGGCATTAGTAGTGTACCTCCTTTATCTTGCTTTTTCTTTGAGACAGTTTGAAAAGTTGTAATAAGCTATATTTTGGATTTCCGCTGCCATGATGCTTAGTTTTGGTTTTCAGCTTATGCACTGTCTCTCCTGTTTATGTCAAGTATGTTATTATTATATTTTGTTCTATGCGCTGTGAGACATTCTACAGGTTCTTTGTATGTTCATTTCCTTCTTCCCTTTTTCCTTCTGGCGACCCGTTCCGTGCTAACTGGACATGTGTACAACGCACCTTTGGAGTAAATGTCGGTTGGTGCGGGGTGGGCCGTCACAGGTATGGGTGATTGTATGTTATGGCTGTGCAATTTTCCTTCAAAGGTAAGGTAAAGGCATGACATGTGAAGGTAGGTATGCATGTATTACATATGTAAGTCATTTTTTAGGATACCATATTGTACGAAATTTTATTCATTTTAGTAGACAAAAATAAAAAAACCGCTATATCGATCAACGTCCCACGATTCCAAAAATATAATAATATAGACTGGTTAACTTATATTGTGAAATCCCGAAATGCTGATATAGGGTACAAAATACTCCAAATAAAAAGTAGCTCATTTTATGAAATCAAAATTGCCATAAAATTCTAAAAATTAAATTATAACTGCGCCTCGAAGATCTCATCCAAATTTGAAACCAATATTTAATTATATTAAATTATCATTTTGTTTTATAAAAGATTCCATAACGATTTTCTGAAAATTTAAACTGGACATAACTTAACACCTATACAATGGAATCTCTATTTTTCTCTTACATTTGAAAATTATCATCTAATCGATTCAACCTTTTTTGTTTCATTGAAATCCGATTTATATCGGAACCGGTATAACCAATTGAAATTCAAAATGCTATATTACGAACTATCGGGCCACTGTAGTTCATTTTATTACTAAATTATAAATTTGTATATTCGAACTCCATTTGAAATAAGTAAAATTGATATATATATAATTCATTTAAATCACCAGATCATTATTTAAAACGGATTTTAATATTTGAAGTTAACAACCGAAAATCTGGGACGTTACAATAAGATACAACATACACATACTGTGTGGTGCCCCAATAGCACTACGTAGTGGCATTACACAATAGATTGATATATTTTGCGGAAAAGAAAAAAAATGTAATATACAACATTGATTTGGCAGTTTTAAATTTGAATTTTTTTTGAATAATCTAATGATTTAGTAAATCGTTGGGTCTATTTAGACTTTAACGAAAATAATAACATTGAGAATATGGTATGTGAAGTACTAGGTAATCAACGTCGCTGCCATTTGTGTTTTTACTGGTAGCTCCTAGCTTACAATAAGCAAATTGCTCCAAAGCAATCAATCATCATAGACAGTCAACGAGTTGAGGAGCGGAGGTCGAAGGGAAATGAAAATGACGAAAATGACGTTGGGGTGAAAGGCTCAAACTCTCCACCTCATGTTTACTGTAAGTTTCCCATGAGACCTGCATGCTAGCCAACTATGTCGCCATCTCCTATAATAATTTTAAAATAAATTAAAATTGTAACCCTTCTTAATTAAAATTGAAGTCCCATATCCCCTAAGATTATTCGTCATGATATATCAATTCAAATGGTCATACAGAGTCAAAGTCGAATGCTATCAAGGAGTTGTGCTTCTGCCTTTTCACCAAATAGTATTTGGATATGCTAGAAAAGTTGAACTTGAAAGCTACCGAGGTAGAAAGCTCGGAGAGATAGGTTTAGGGCCGAGAAACTATGTACGAGGAGAGCTCCACGAGATAAAAACCAGGCTACTCCAAGAAACAAGGAGCAAAAATCCAACAAAGAGTTGCACCGATACTGACCTGCCCGTGAATCAGTATCGATCCATGTGTTCTTATTCAATTTAGCCCCCAACTCCTACTAGTCACAAGTGATGATGCCAGAAATTTAATTCAAGTTACGTTGCACTGACCTTATGCAATTCTGTTATGACCGCCCACAACACCCGCATTAAACAAGAGAAATAATGCGCTGTAGGGCGTGTCATACTGCTATGGACGATCATCAAGGTATGATAACACATGCGGTTCCTGTCGTATAACTCACAATGCAAGGGTAAAATATAATATAACATATATACAATAGGCAATAATAGTGAAGCATATTTGAGTAGAAAAACTCCAAACTTTCATAACAACTAGAAAGTATATCCAAACACGAGGATTACAGCATAATGTCTGTACAAATTTTCCTCACTACAGTACTCAGAGTCAAACATCAAACAGCGGAAATAAAGATACTAGATAAATGTAAAAGATAATACGTCAGCCTCCTGCTTGCCTCCGAACTGCAATATCGCCCTCATCAAGATATCACCTGTCACCTGCTACCTAGTCTACCCATCGAACAATCAGATTAACAACCCAAGGTAATAAGAGGAAAACATAAAACCTTGAGTCAGACAATAGTATTACTGAACGATAAAACAACTATCTAACATCAACAGTAGAGTATATGAGAATAGGTAGGTAAACAAACTAATCTACCAAAACACTAGAGAAGAACCCACAACGGCCTTCTCCACATTGGATGGTGATAGCCTTTACAACAAGCATCTCAACCATACATTCCTGATAATCCAAACAATCATTCATGGCAACAAGTAATTCATAACAACATTGATAACTTCCAGATTATATGTCTCACGTAAAACATCTTAATCGAATTCAATATCCCTCAAGCACAAGCCACAGAGGCCTAAACCAATATTAGACAAGCACCCAAGAAACATCTCCTTCGAAGTCAGATAATCAACATGAGACAACACAAGCAAACAAACAATCAACATTCATGACTGACTCTGGCTATCACTGCCAATCCTGCTCAGAAACCGTCGTTAATCGTATGACAGACTAAACACTTTGCCGTCAATTGTCAAAAGCCAATGGTAAACCCCGTTCTACCAAAAACTCCATACACCATACAACGAAATGTAACTAGGCCCGTTCAAGCTACTCAGGATACTCGACCATACAACGAAATCGTGTAACCCCTGCTTTGAGTTCGCTAGAACCCACGACAATGATAATTCCTCGGTCTCCATAACCCTAGTCGTCATCACCGGCGACTATCAATGAGCTTATAACACCTTTGAGCAACCATTTCACATGAATTCAAAACACCTTTGAGTCGTCCTTACATTCATTGCATTATGACGAATAACGAACACATCAAAGCACTTCGACATTCTCACTTGAATATACTTCGAAGTCCCGACATCACCGAACCCAATAACATCAATATAAGGTTCAACATCATTCAAAGAGTCTTCATTCATGCCGATCCACTATGGATCGGACATGTCGACTCATCACGAAGAAACAGACCGACCCATCAAACATTGAGCCTAACCGACCCATCAAACATTGAGCCAACCGGACCATCTCAATTTGCGATCGATCCATCCACACAACCCGGTCGATCCATCTACACAACCCGACCGATCCAACATCTTGAGAAGCTCGACCAATCCATCACGTTGAAACCTCCTAGCCGATCTATCACTCGACCGATCCATACGCCTTCGTCTTGAACGACCGATCCATTCACCTTCGACTTGACTGACCAACCCATCTTTTCTTCTTCTCCAAACCACGCAACTGTCCGATCCATCACCTTTTTCCCGACCAATCCATCCTCCTTTAATCCGACCGATCCATCCCTGGCCAGATTCGAACCATCTCCAAACTTGACCAAAACTTCTCCAAACGATAATATCAACAAAATCGACTCATCCAATTCAACCACAAACATGTTATGAAATCACTAACGACTTGAAAATGGCAATTATCATCAATACTTATATAAAATTCACCAAAATCATGTAAATGAACATACAAACTAAAATTATGGATCTAACTTGCATAAACATATGAAATTATATGGAAATTACCGGTTTCAAGTCTCTAGATTAGATCCTATGGCGATTCATATGAAAATAAACTTACCATGATGTAGGTCTTGGAGAAAACACTTGAAAATGATGAAATTATACTCAAACAACTCATATACTTGATTGAGTTCATGTGAGAGATGCATATCACTCATCAATTCTTTAAAGCAACTCAGAAACTCTGAGATCTAGATCCGAACAGCAAAGAATTTGCTCCAAACTCTTTGATTTGATGAAGTCTTTCTTTGATTGATGCAGATCTAGCTTCAAACAATGTAGATCTTCGATATTCTAAGCGTTAAGGGCGGAAAGATGAAGAAGATGGAGTAATGGGGGACCTCTAGCTCTTCCAAACGAGAGAATGGAGAAAGTAAACTATTCCCCATACCTCTCACCCCCTATTTATAGCCATCCATCAACCCATATATGGGCCTATTTAAATTAGCCCATTTGGCTCACAAAACCTGAACAACCAACTGTGAAACCTTAAAACAGCAATTCCTCCCAAACCATTGAGCCAAAACTTTAATGTGACCACTCTACGGAACGGGAATCATCGTTTCCTTTCCAAAGAGACTTATCTTATCATGTTATTCGATCCGAGTCAAAAGTTATGCCATGTACAAGACTGACAGGGGCAAAATGGTCATAAACAAAATTAGTAAAAATTATGAGCATGTCTCACATCCCCATAAACAACATATTAAAATATGAGAATGGTCCAACCCTCAGGGAATAAAATAAATACATTTTATGATCCTCCGATATGTAAAATGCGAGCTTTTACATCCCCCCTTTTAGGAATTTCACCCTCGAAATCCCAACAACATAAGCAACCATAACAATTCTGCATGCATATCATCCATGAGCATTCAATTGTATCATCCAAATTAGCATCCATCAAGCCATGCATCCACAGCCTTAACCTAGCACGCAAAATTCTAACAATAACAAGCTACAATGATGTAATGATGACCCGATATCAATGGGTCATACCGATGAAGAGTTCTGAATGGGTCGCCTTCATACTCTCTTCCGCCTCCCATGTAAAATTGTTGCCATCCTTACTCCATTGTACCTTGACTAACTTAATAGTCTTCCTCCCAAGCTGTTTCGTGTCATTCCCCACAAAACGAAGCGGCTTGCGAGGTCTCGTAACGACTTAAAAATGACAATTATCATCAATACTTATATAAAATTCACCAAAATCATGTAAATGAACATATGAACTAAAATTATGGATCTAACTTGCATAAACATATGAAATTATATGGAAATTATCGGTTTTAAGTTGCTAGATTAGATCCTATGGCGATTCATATGAAAATAAACTTACCATGATATAGGTCTTGAAGAAAACACATGAAAATGATGAAACTATACTCAAACAACTCACATACTTGATTGAATCCGCGTGAGAGATGTATATCACTCACAATTCTCTAAAAAAACTCAAAAACTCTGAGATCTAGATCCGAACAGCAAAGAATTTGCTCCAAACTCTTCAATTCGACGAACTCTCTATTCGACTGATGTAGAACTAGCTTCAAACGATGTAAATCTTCGATTCTCTAAGCTTTAATGGTGGGAATATGAAGAAGATGGAGTAATAGAGGACCTCTAGCTCTTCCAAATGAGAGAATGGAGAAAGTAAATTATTCATCAAACCTCTTACCTCTTATTTATAGCCTTCGACCAACCTATAAATGGGCCTCTTTAAATCAGCCCATTTGGCCTACAAAACCTGAACAGCCGACTGTAAAACCTTAAAACAGCGATTCCTCCCAAACCATTGAGCCAAAACTTTAATGTGACCACTCTACGGAATGGGAATCATCATTTCCTTTCCAACGAGAATTATCTCAGCATGTTATTCGATTCGAGTCAAAAGTTATGCCCTGTACAAGACTGACAGGGGCAAAATGATCACAAACAAAATTAGTAAAAATTATGGGTAAGTCTCATATCTCCATAAACAACATATTAAAATATGAGAATGATCCAACCCTCAGGGAATAAAATAAAAACATTTTACGATCCTCTGATACATAAAATGTGGGCTGTTATATCCCCTCTTTTAGGAATTTCACCCTCGAAATCCAAACAACACAAACAACCATAACAATTCTGCATGCCTATCATCCATGAGTAGGCAATTGTACCATCCAAACTAGCATCCATCAAGCCATGCATCCATAGCCTTAACCTAGCACGCGGAATTCTAACAATAACAATAACAAGCTATAATGATGTAATGATGACATGATATCAATGGGTCATACCGGGTCGTCTTCATACTCTCTTCCGCCTTCCATGTACAATCATCGCCGTCCTTACTCCATTGTACCTTGACTAGCTTAACCGTCTTCCTCCCAAGCTGTTTTGTGTCATTCCCCACAACACGAAGTGGCTTACGAGGCCTCGTAACTGTGTTGTCTACTTCTAGTTCGTCATACTGCTCTAGAGATACCACTACATTCGAATCATGCACGAACTTCCGTAGAAACGACACATGGAAAACATTATGCACACTAGACATCTTCTCGGATAACTCCAATCTATATGCGAGCTTTTCAATTCGCTTGGCTATAGGAAATGGTCCAATGAACCTAGGATCTAACTTTTCTTTTCTTCCAAATCGAACAATATGCTTCAACGGCGAAATCTTCACAAACAGTCGAACACCATATCACCAACGTCGAATTCTAAATCTTTTCGACACTTATCGACATAACTCTTCTAATGATCTTGGGCCTCTTTCGTTCATTGCCAAACGATTTCGATACAATCCGAGGTTTTTCTTATCATCTCAGTCCCAAGTATCAACTTATCTCCAGTTTATAACTAACATGCTGGAGAATTACACGGTCTACCATATGACGCCTCGTATGGTGCCATCTCAATGCTCGACTGGTAGTTATTATTATAAGAAAACTCCACTAAATGTAGATGATCCTCCCATGATCCACCGAAGCCCAATACACAAGCCCTTAGGAGATCTTCTAAAATTCGATTAACTCTCTCGGTTTGACCATCTATTTGGGGATGATATGTCGTACTCAAACACAACTAGGTTACCAAAGTCTCTTGCAAACTCTTCCAAAATCTGCTTGTGAACAACGGATCACCGTCACTTACTATGCCCTTTGGAATACCATGGAATCGAACTATCCATTTTATATAAAGCTCAGCTAACTTCGATGTTTCCTAGTCGATTTGACAGGAATAAACCTTGACTTTTGGTCAAACGATCCACGATGGCCCAAATTACTTAGTTTCTTGCCCTGGTTCTAGGTAATCTACTGATAAAATCCATCGATATCTGCTTCCACTTCTAAGTAGGAACTTCCAATGGCTGAAGCAATCCACTTAGTTTCTTCTGTTCAGCTTTCACCAATTGACAGTTCGTGCATTTGGAACTGATCTTTCCAATATCTCTTTTCATCCCTTCCCAGTAGTCTACTCGCTTCATGTCCTGATACATCTTATTACCACTGGGATGAATCGTCAACTTCGAGTGATGACATTCTCTCAGAACCTCATCTCTCAATCCGTCGATATCAGGAATAACTAGTCGTCCTTGTTTTCAAAGTCATCCCTCTTGATTGACCTCGAAATCTTTATTCTCTAGTTCCAGCTTCTGGATAAACTCGATAAGCTTCGAATCTCACTTTTGGCTCTCGCCAATTTTTTCGATGAGAGTTGGTCTAATCGATAAGCTTGCTAAAATTTCAGGTTCTAATTTGCAGCTTGGCCTGAAATCAAATCCTGCCAAATACTCGAGGTTCTTCCATTCTATAAACATCGCTCCCAAACTTGCACGTCTTTAACTCAACGCATCTACCACTACGTTGCCTTTACCTGGAGTATAGGCTATACCAAAATCATACGATACCAGAAATTCTAACCACCGTTGCTGCCGAAGATTCAAATCCTTTTGGGAGAAAAGATACTTCAACAATTTGTGATCCGTAAACAACTCGAATTGAACCCTCAACAGGTAATGTCTCCACATCTTCAGAGAAAACACGATTGCTGCCAACTCCAAATCATGAGTTGGATAATTGCTTTCATGCGGCTTCAGCCGTAGTCTCGCGTAGGGCACAACCTTATCCTTCTGCATCAGCACTGCTCCAAGTCTTGTACCACATGCATCGGTATATACCACCATCTCTTCATTCCTACTTGGAATGGTCAAAACATGAGCACTCGCCAGTCTCTACTTCAGGATTCCAAAAGCTTGCTTACACTTTCCATCCCATGTGAACATCTGGTTCTTCTTTGTCAATCCTTTTAATGGTGCAGCTATCTTGAAGAAATCCTTTATAAACCATCGATAATAACCTGCCAACCCAAGGAAACTTCTCATGTACATCACATTCTTAGGTCTATCCCAGTCCTGGATCGCTGCCAATTAAGCGGGGTCAACCACCATCCCATTTCCAGAAACAACATGACCCAAGAGCCTTACTTCACTCTTCTATAAGTGACACTTCAAAAACTTATCTCTCAGTTGATGCTTTCACAAGATCTCCAAAGAAACTCTTAAGTGCGTTTTATGTTCTTCCTCATTCCTAGAGTAAACCAGAATATCATCCACGAATACAAGCGCGAACTTGTTCAACTGATGTAATAACCCACACCTCCGTTCACGCAAGATATTGTCCCCAACTTAGCCACCGTATAGGTGTGGGGTTTTGTTCCTCAAAAGGCCTCGGCGTTAGTAAGAGATGGGCTCTACTATATAAGTATCCACTTCACACAGACTTTCACGATGTGGGACTTAGCGGTGTTACATTCTCCCCTCCTACAGAGCCCAACGTCCCCACTGGCTGACAAACACCTCACCCAGGCGTTGTGGTCCGCACAGGAGCCACAATTCCGGTTGGGTATTGGCTCTGATACCACTGTAACAACCCGCACCTCCGTTCACACAAGATATTGTCCCCAACTTAGACACCGTATAGGCGTGGGTTTTTGTTCCTCAAAAGGCCTCGACGTTAGTAAGAGATGGGATCTACTATATAAGTACCCACTTCACACAGACTTCCACGATGTGGGACTTAGGGGTGTTACAACTGATCTCTGAAAATTCTACTCATAAGATCCACAAAATACGCTGGCATGTTAGTCAACCCGAATAGCATCACTAACCATTCGAAGAAACCGGATGGTGTCCTAAAAGCAGTCTCCGGCACACTATCCTTTTCCACTCTCAACTGGTGAAATCCCGTTGCCAAATCCATTTGAGAAAACACTTTGGCTTCGTGAAGCTAATTAAACAAGTCATCTATCCTTGGCAAAGGATACTTGTTCTTCTTGGTCACCTTGTTCAGCTCACGATAGTCCACACACAATCTTAACGAGCCATCTGCCTTGGTTGCAAACACCATTGGTGCATCCCATCCAGAAACTCTCCTTTGAATGAATCCTTTTTTAGAAGGTCACAAATTTGCACCTCTAACTCTCGCTATTCCTTAGGCGCCATCTGCCTAAGAGGCATAACGATTGGTCTAGCACCCTCGACCAAATTTATCCTAAACTCGATCACACAATGTAGCTGCAAACCTTTTACCTCTTCAAAGACATCCTCATACTCATTAGCGATCAATACAGATGACAAGTCTTCCCATGGAAATACAAGCGAATATAAATAGCTCACGAAGACACCGTTTTCGGGCTTACATCGAATCAACATTTTTTGCCTTTCCACATCCCCAACTCTCACCTTTAGTTTCTCGAAATTCACTCTTACCGCGTACTTCTTGAGCCAATCCAGGACCAAGATGATTCCAAACCCAATGAAGTTCAAAACAAAGCAATCACACATAAAAGAGCAACCATGACTCGATGACACAAGACAACGAAAAATCATACATAGATTGGATGAACCCTCAACTGGATTAGTCACTATGAAAGGTCTATCTCAAATCTCGAGTTCCAAACACAAGCGACACACTAGCTCATTACAAATGAATGAGTGTGATGCTCCAGTATCAAACAACACACTAACTAAAACACCTCGAACAGAAAGAGTACCTTGAACAATGACACCCTGTCCCTTCTCCTCGACAGTAGGAGCTCTTGAAGAAGACGACACAACTTACAAAGCATAAGCCTTCACAACCTGCTTTCCCTTAGCTGCTTTTGGACAATCTTTCTTCTCATGTCCAACTTTCCCACACTTGAAGAACTTCTTCTCAGCTTTTGGATTCTTATAATCCTTGGAATAATGGCCCTTCTACCGACAGTTGTACCAAGTCACTTCGTCTTTCTGCTTCTTCTAACCATCCTTTCCCTTCTAATGTTTCTGCTTTCTCTTCTTATTATTGTTACTACTTGACTATGGTTTCGGAGCTTCCTTTGCAACAACAACAAGTTCTTCTTTTGGAAATAAGCTTTTATGTCTCACAGCTTTTTCCACAATCTGCTCATATGGATCATCAATATGATCTACCAATGGTCTTCCTATGTAAGTAACCAAACCCATAACAAATTTCTCTTTCTTCTGATAAGGAGTGTCAATATACGAACGAACATACTTCGACAAGGCCTCGAAGTCAAAAACATAATCAAGCACTAGCCTACCATTCTATTTTAGCTCCAAAAATTTCTTAAACAGAACGAACTTCTGAGCAGTTGAGATAAACTTCATCTCAAACTTAACTTGTAACTGTTCCCAAGTTATATCTTCCTCTGGAGTTTTGAGCGTAACAGAATTCCACCATTCCATAGCCCTGCCTTGTAGCTTCCTTGATGCAAGCTTTCACTTAGTTGCATCCTCTATACCTAAATCTCCAAAGATATAGATACAAGCATCCAACCACCTCTGAACCCCTTCAGTTGGCTCAATCCCTTTGAATGGCTTTCCTCCTAGAGATGTGAAGCCTTTACACAGCTTCGCAAAATCCACAACCCAAGGTATCTAAACACCTACATCTACAGTGGCTGCTACTGGAGCGGGTATCTTTCTCATGAATGCCTCCATCATGGCTTCAAACATGGCTGGGTAATCTGGTGTACTGCCATTTCCCCCTCCAAGCATAGCCTCCTCCCTAGTAGTATGCCTTGAAGTACGTTGACTCATTCTAAATCTGCAAATTAGATTGATTATCCACTTATAAGAAAAACTGCTAAAAGAGTTCAAATGCTACTATACTATACACACTATATAGTACATCCAACAGAAATCTACAAATATGTCTCACATACGTTATTATGTCTTAGAACTTTGGCTAAAATCAATAACCAGAGCTCAGATACCAAATGGGATGACTACCTACACTAAACAAGAGGAATAATGCGCTGTAAGGCATGCCAAGCTTTATGGACGACCATCAAGGTATGATAACACATGTGATTCATGTCGTATAACTCACAATGCAAGGATAAAATATAAAAGAACATATACAACAGGCAATAATATTGAAGCATATTTGAGCAGAAAAACTCCAAACTTTCATAACAACTAGAAAATATATCCAAACACCAAGATTACAACATAATGTCTGTACAAATTTGCCTCACTACAACACTCAGAGTCAAACATCAAACATCGAAAATAAAGGTACTAGATAGATGTAAAAGATATTACGCCAGCCTTCTGCTCGCCTCCGAACTGCAACATCGTCCTCACCAAGATATCACCTGTCACTTGCTACGTAGTCTGCCCATCCAACAATCGGATGAACAACCCAAGGTAATAAGAGGGAAACATAAAACCTCGAGTTAGACAACAGTTTTAGTGAGCAATAAAACAGTTATCTAACATCAATAATAAATTATATAAGAATAGGTAGATGAAAAAACTAATCTATCAAAACACTAGAGAAGAACCCACAACTGCCTTCCCCACATCGAACAGTGATAGCCATTACAACAAGCATCTCAACCATACATTCCTGGTAATCCAAACAACCATTCATTCATGGCAACCATAATTAATTCATAACAACACTCATAACATCCAGATTATATGTCTCACGTAAACCATCTTAATCGAATTCAACATCCCTCAAGCACAAGCCCCAGAGGCCTAAACTAATATCAGACGAGCACCCAAAAAACATCTGCTTCGAAGTTAGATAATCTACGTGAGACTGTACAAGCAAACAAACAATCAACATTCATGACTGACTCTGGCTATCATTGCCAATCCTACTTTGAATCCATCGTTAATCGTATGACCAACTAAACACCTTGCCGTCAATTATCAAGGGCCAATGGTGAACCCCGGTTCTAGCAAAAACTCCATACGCCATACAACGAAACGTAACTAGGCCCGTTCAAGATGCCCAGGGTACTCTACCATACAACGAAATTGTGTATCCCCTGCTTTGAGCTCGCTAGAACCTATGACAACAATGATTCCACGGCCTCCATGACCCTAATCGCCATCACCGGTGACTATCCATAAGCTTAGAACACCTTTGAGCAACCACTTCGCACAAACTCAAAACACCCTTGAGTCATCCTCACATTCGTTGCATTACGATGAACAACGAATACATCAAAGTGCTTCGATATTCTCACTTGAATATACTTCGAAGTCCCAACATCAGCAAACCTAATAACATCAATATAAGGTTCAACATCATTTATAGCGTCTTCATTCATGCCGATCCACAATGGATCGGACATGTCAACTCATCACGAAGAAACAAACTGAACCATTCGACAAGAGGAACAGACCGACCCATCAAACATTGAGCCTGACCGTCCTATCAACCATTAAACCCGACCGACCCATCTCACCCATCGAGGCCAACCGACCCATCAAACATTGAGCCCAACCGACCCATCTCAACTTGTGGCCGATTCATCCACACAACCTGACCGATCCATGATCTTAAGAAGCTCGACCAATCCATCACGTTGAAACCCCTTGGCCGATCCATCACTCAACCGATCCATACACCTTCGACTTGATTGACCGCCCCATTCGCCTTTGACTTGACCGACCGACACATCTTTTCTTCTTCTCCAAATCACGCAACCGGCCGATCCATCACCTTTTTCCCGAATGATCCATCATCCTTCAATCCCACCGATCCATCCTTGGCCAGATCCAAACCATCTTCAAAGTTGACCAAAACTTCGCCAAATGACAATATCGATGAAACCAACTCATCCAATTCATCCAATTCAACCAAAAACATGTTATGAAATCACTAACGACTTGAAAATGATCATCATCAATACTTATATAAAATTCACCAAAATCACGATAAATGAACATATAAACTAAAATTATGGATCTATCTTACATAAACATATGAAATTATATGGAAATTACCGGTTTTAAGTTGCTAGATTAGATCCTGTGCGATTCATATGAAAATGGACTTACAATGATGTAAATCTAGGAGAAAACACTTGAAAATGATGAAATTATACTCAAATAACTCATATACTTGATTGAATCCGCGTGAAAGATGCATATCACTCTCCAATTCTCCAAAACAACTCAAAAACTCTTAGATCTAGATTCAAACAGCGAATAATTTGCTCCAAACTCTTCGATTCAACGAACTCACTATTTGATTGATGTAGAACTAGCTTCAAACGATGTATATCTTCAATTCTCTAAGCTTTAATGTTGGAAATATAAAGAAGATGGAGTAATGGAGGACACCTAGCTCTTCCAAATGAGAGAATGGAGAAAGTAAACTATTCTTCAAACCTCTTACCTCCAATTTATAGCCTTCCACCAACCCATAAATGTGCCTCTTTAAATCAACCCGTTATGGCTTAAAAAACCTGAACAGCCAACCGTGAAACCTTATAACAACGATTCCTCCCAAACTACGGAGCCAAAACTTTAATGTGACCACTCTATGGAATGAGAATGAGCATTTCCTTTCCAATGAGACCAATCTTAGGACCTGATTCGATAAAAGTCAAAAGTAATGCCCTATACAAGACTGACAGGGCCAAAATGATCACAAACAAAATTGGTAAAAATTATGGGCATGTCTCATATCTCCATAAATAACATATTAAAATATGAGAATGATCCAACCCTAAGGTAATAAACTAAAAATATTTTATGATCCTCCAATACGTAAAATGCGAGCTGTTACAAATTCTCTACCGATCTCCACGAGCAACTGAATTCAGCAATTTCGTTCTTTCATGGATTCTTCTTTTAGGCTCGAAAATAAGCCATTAATGATGCGAGCAAGTTTGGATTTATGAAGCTTACTGTGGAAGGAGCTAGGATAGTCCATATGATAGACATATGAATCAGTACTAATACAAGCCTATGGATTGGAACTGATCCGCAAATTTTAATAAGTCATCCCTTGTGTTTCTCAATTGAGTTGGTCTAGCATGGAAAATTATATAGAGATAATAAAGGAAAATTTTCAGGCTACCTACATCTATAAATAGAGGGACAATGACCCATGTTGAAGGATCCTTTTGCCTTTCTTACCCTTTTGTTTTAAGATCTTGTTGTCACATATGAATCTATACCGATCTGTGATAACTTGTACTTCAAAATAAGTGATATAAGTGATGAGCGCTAAGCGTTAAGTGGATGTAAGCTAGGTGAAGCACTATAAAACTCTACGTTCATTTCTTTCTCTTTTTAAATGGTTTTTTGCCATTTCTCTACTCAAACTCTTGAATGTTTGTGCTATTTTTGATTTAGACATTATGTTGCTTTCACTGAAAGATATCTTCTAAGACTACTTGGATCCATCATCTACTATTGGACTACCTAGATCCAAGACGTAAATCCACTTTCTTCAATCCTAGTTTCATTGTGGCTTAGACTTTTTCAGAATCTACAAGAAACTATTTGCAGTAGCCCCATGAAAAGACAAAGGCACTACCTCATGTGTTGTTAATGGTAACGAAAATATCAACCTTTAATAGACCAACAAAGTAGTGCAGCCAATTACTGCAAAAGTCAAGAATCCATCAAAGTTATGTAGTTCCTCATCATTGGAGAAGATCTAGAGGAACAAAAACTATAAGATGGTCAGAAATGATGTTGGAACATAAAGACAAGTGTTAGGGACCGATCTTAGCGAAACTATAGGGATTGGTACAGATCCAACAAGGGGAATCGATACCGACCCATATGTTGACATTTTTTCGCAAGGCAGTCACACGTCAGTTTTTTAATATTGGGCTACTTGGGACTCGACTACGAACTCTAGAAAGTTCAGGGAGATTTGGACGAAATCGCGGAATTCTGGAAAAACCCAGAAATTGGTTAAATGTTTCAAGGTTGGTACAACTCCCGAAAACACATTCGGATTGGTGCACCTCGCAAAAGTTTAGGAAGGTGGAAAAATTAGCTAACTTCCCCGGGACAGGTATTGGAAAAACCGATCCAGGGATCTGTATTCCTTGAAGGATGGGATTACGTATCCCGGTTTTGGCATGAATTTATTATTACTAAAGTTGCCATCAGGATCGATATTTCTTGAATTCTAGGGATACAGCATGGGGATCAGTGCTTGGTTATTTCGTACTGTTGGATGCGAAGGGATAAACCCGGGAATCAAGTGAAGGATTGGGATTGGCATAACACATTTCGTGTTCCAGTATACAAAATGAAGATGGCAAGAGGAAGAAGTTCAGGAGCTTCAAAAAAAGA
The DNA here is from genome assembly GCA_030737875.1 of Allium sativum. Classification (NCBI taxonomy): domain Eukaryota; kingdom Viridiplantae; phylum Streptophyta; class Magnoliopsida; order Asparagales; family Amaryllidaceae; genus Allium; species Allium sativum. Next base: position 898,204,421 of record CM060912.1, read on the forward strand.
ATCAAAGATTTGGGTAAGTCCCGGATTCTGTACTGATCCTCGGATCGGTACTGACCCTGAGATACATAAATTGGAGATACAAATACTCGTATCCCCATGCCTATAAATAGCTTACTCCTTGGATGATTTAGGATCTTCTGGTCAGTTGCTGCTACATTTGGGATTCATTATTTTGGAGCTTTTTAATGGCTTCCTTCATGGATTTTTGGACTTTGGAAACTTCTTTTGACTTGTGAACTTCCTCTTAGCATTTGGATTGAATTCTTGAAAACATTTTGGAATACTTTCATTTTGAACATTCGTTTGGACATAGCTTCATCTTCCTTGGACTTTTGGACATAGAAGATTCATGGACATTAAAGATTCTCTCTTGGACATTTGGATATTGAAGACGACTCCTTAGCCTCGAGCAGGGACTTTGCTAGTGTTAACATAACTTTTAAACAAAAAAGACTGGACTTGGATTTTACTTGTAACTATGTAGCATAATACACAAGTTACCTTGGAGTGAGCGTAGGCACAACTTATTGGACCACTATAATTCTCGGTGTTGTTAACTTTTTTTAAAATCTATGTTTGGATTTACTACGTAACTCATACTCTCAGGTGTTGGCATGCGAATCGATCAATATCCTACATCAACATTTTGGTGCACTAGGAAAGGGATAAGAAAACAACTTTGGATTGCTAAGGATTTGGATTTCTTGGAATTTTAAGGATGGTTAAAAGAAGAAAGATCACTTTATCTCGTTCAGAAGGAGCGGGAGTGGAGGCAAGAGGTTTCCTCTACCGTACATGCACCGAATTACATGACTCGAGAGGATGTGGATGTTGTGCTTAAGGATTTGAATGTACGGTTGGAAAGGAAGGAGGAGCATTTCAGAAGGCAAGAAGTGACTATGAATGCTCTTATGGGTAGGATCGAGGGTTTTTGGAAGGTCGTCGGGCCTAGGAAATATTGCGAGAACGAGCGCTAGTGTTCCTCAATTTTTGGGTCGGGACTTGGAGGGAAATTCCTAAAGGTCAACACCCTATCGATACTGGTTCGGCTAGACTGGGGGGCAACCTGTGCAGTTAAAGCGCTCGACCGATCCAATGTGAAGGAAATGCAAAAAGTTATAGCGGTGATAAAGCAAGGAGATAGCGGGATATAGTGGATGAGTCTAAATAGCATATAAAACTCGTATCTATTTCTTTTATAATTTGATAAATGATAAATAAATGGAAATCTAACATTCATCTTAATTGTAATTAGTATATTGTTAATTTTAAATAAAAATATATGCAAATAAATGTAAACGTTTATTGAGCTTGATTAAATTTAATAGAATATTATAGTATTTTCTATTTTGAGTAATATATTTTAAAAATTATATTAAAAACTAATCTTATAATATATAAATGTCATTTTTAAATTCATTTATTTATAGAAGATATAGCGGAAATAACAGAATATACCTGCAATAATGGGATATATCAGGAATATCAGAATATTGCGGGCCTTAAAGTAGAAAGGCTACTTGGAAATAGCATAGCAGTAAAAATACGCTATGTGATATAGTGTGGATATTGCAGGGTAATAACGGGGCATTAACTACACAGGTAATGACCCACTTTTTCCATGTAGCTTAAGGCGATATTTAACTACACATGCAACCTCAAAATGCACAGAAGAGAAGATAGTTAGGAGAAAGAAGTTAGAGGATGAGAAAATAGAAAGAAAAGTTAGAATAGAAGAAAAAGAAGAACATAAACATATCAGAATCGGAATAAACACGAATCTCGCAGCGGAATGAATAAAATATAATATATCAAAGCTTTTTACATAAAAAGAAAACTAGAGTATATAAATGAATATAATCATCAGAGTACACAACTAGATCACCATAAAAAATGCTGATAAATACAACACACATAGAGAAAATAAATTAATATGAGATCATACAAGAATACGTCTCAACTCCATCTTCTTTCTTGAAGCTTCAGGCAAATCCAGTGCAACTTGGAAAAGATACTCGGCCTGACCCGAGTATTACATACACGGATCAGTCTAGGATACTTTCAATGAGAAAACTCACATCGTAAGGAACTCGCTTAACTTTTGGAAACCTTTTAAAAAAAGGTACTCTCGTAAGACATAACCACACATAATTGTGGCATGTGTTTTTACATTACGATATCCAAATCACTTTTTATATTAAAAATCCAATGATATTATAATAATGTCTGTTAGTCTAAAAATAAAATAGGGATATAGCCGGAAAGCTTGCATCTCACTTTCCAACATAGATGGTATACATCTAAAAACGTACGACTCGTGTTGGAGATTGGATTTTCAACATGACTAGGTATGGAACCACCTTCCGATCAGTGTCCTCTATAGATGGAACACTGAGGTTTAACAAGAACATCCTGCAACCCGGCCACATACGACCGACTAGTCATTCAACTTGAGTGTACCGAATATATCATCACCGCGTTGATTTCCGTCTAACCGTACTCATTCCGAAGCATATAAAAAGGGACATCGATTTATCTAGATCAGTTGATGATGTACCCTAATTGGGATGACCCACATAGCCGTGTTGCTTACCCTATTTCATTCGTTTCCTAGTTAATGAGGCTTGAGGTCACGATTATCTTTTTAGAATAGCACATTCAAACTTTGAAGGCCACATTGTCAGATCCATCAATCACTAATTCATTTGCACAAATATACTCCAGGTGTTAAGAAAAAAGAAGTTTCCTTCTCTGTCACCATGCATGGTATATTTGGAAAAATTGATATACGTGGTCTTTGGAAATACTCCGTCAGACATTCGTCTATACAAGTTCCTTCTGCAACTGAACGAAACCGAAGATACTCTCGAACATCGGAGTTACCGGTATGAGTATAATCTTGGTTGTTAACCAGAGACATAAGGGAGCAACCCACTTGCTGTGAAGATTTATGTCTTCAAATCATTTCTTTATCATCCTTGCAAGTTAGTTTTCGAACACAAAGTTGGTTCCAAGTGGTTTTGGGTCCAGTTCCCATCCCAATTTCCTCGAACTAACTCGAAAAAGTCAAAAGGGGATATTCATTTAATAGTCAGTTCTTTAACAATAAATCAAATAATGCATCTAAGTACATTGGCGGCTCTAACCCCTTTAAATTAAAATCATTCATTAAATTCATTCTATCTATTCTTAAAAATTCTCATCTTAACGGAAAAGTATATTCCCAAATCTCACTTGTTTTCATTACTTTGAAAACATTAACCATATCTTTGTCTTTTAAAAGATATCCCAATTCACAAAACTTCTTTTCTATTTCCTTCACTTCGGAGTATCGCTATATAATATATATATATAACTAATTGGTATAGATTTCATCACTAAATCTTATATGGGCCAAATTTATTTCATGCGACACATTTCTTTTTATATAAACCCAAATGGCTTTATATAACTTTAAACTTTGAATATTGCAATTTATAATAACACTTATGGAAGTAATAACTAGATTCCCAATATTTCCTTTTGTTTCAAACCCGTATAACCTCTCGTTTAAATTACCTTGAAAACCATAGTTGCTTGCTTATTTCTTGGTATAAGTATAGTCAAATTTCATATCTGGGCCAAACAATGTCAAATAATACATTGTTTACTACAAAACCCAATAGTTTTATTTAAATTTCTAAACTTTGCAAAATAACGTTGCAGTATTCTCTTATGGAAATAATTGTTTACAATATCTTTTACTGTTCCAAACTAATACTATCCTTAGATAATCATGAAGTCGTTCAAGTTGGGATATTTTGATTACCTTTCAGACTTTGACTCGACAACCGTCTTATCTTAAGATAGATAAAAGTTTGTAAATGCAAAACTAACATTCAGTAAACATAACCATAGTTTCCATTTACTATTTACTTTAAATATGGGTTTAAAAACTCTTCCTTATAATTTGAAATCTCCTTTCTGATTCAATCACATTTCCTTGATTCAATCATTAAGTAAATGCTTACTTAAAAACCAACGCATTAGCTTAAACCTCTGTATAGACTTCGTCTATAAAGCTTTGATCACATTATAAATAGAATCCATTTGTCAAAATCCTTATAAGTTTTATCTTTATAACTTTTTTCGGTTTTATTTTCATAAAACTTCCTTCTTTAAAATATTCGAATTTTAATTGATTCATTGGAACTTAACTTCATAACCAATTAAATCATTTTAGAGTTCCATTTTAATTTCACTTCACACCATCTCACTTCTAAACTTTAACTCTCTTTATAGGTCATCTCTTAAATTTATAATCAAATTTTAAGCTCGTTTCGACAGTTGAAATCATTTACAACATTAACAAATTTGCAAACTCGGTTTTACATCTTTGCCTAACTTGGATTTCTAAATAAAATTCTTAATAAGAGTTCAATTTAAAACCTAACTTATATTAATATCAATTCACTTATGTTCCTTTCATAATATATAACCTTTTATATATAATTAAATTATGAAATTCCACGCCATTACTGAGTCAGATTTACAAGTTTCCAAAAACTAATATCAACTTGTTCAAAGCAGTTGAGATCAGCTATAAGTTCATTTAATTACAAGAAAGGGCTTATAATTTCATAAACTTCATTTGAAGGAAATTAAATTAAAAGGTTATTGCTTTAATTGTTATTAATTTAATAATAATAATCAAATACGTCATTTACTAATGCAAAAGTAGTTTACTTCATCATTAGCTAAAATAAATAGTTAATCTTTTCTTAAAAAGTTATTAAAACAATAATTAGCTTTATTAATAATCAACACTCAATAAGCATCTTTATACCTAGTTAATTAAAGGGTTATGGAATCCTTTAAGGAACCGTATTTAGTTTCAACAATTATTTTTCAAAACTATTTCTGTTAATCAGTATCAAATAAAATTGTTGACTTAGTTAACTCAAATACATGGTTAATTTGTTAACCATTTTCGGTTAGTCGTTCCTTTTAAATTAATTAATAATATAATTAATTTAAATGATCTAACTAAATTGTTTCTTAAAAAGAATTAATCCAACTATTAGCTCCTCGTTTTCCTTTCCTCCTCTTCTTCGAAGCCATCCTCAACACTGGTCCACCTCCATCCGGCACCCACCCCCTCTGCACCACCCTCTTCCCTCTTGTAAAGTCGCCCACATCGAAGTAGCAAAAGAAAAATCCCACTGAAACCTATTTGCCTTCCTCTGTACAAAATTCGAATTCACTCACTCCTCAACGTTTACCTCTCATGTCCTTGGCATAATTCCACAACAGCGAACACCCCACCAACCCACTGGCCAACGCAGCACATCCATCACCATCAACCACGCTGGGCACACATGACTTCTCTGACGCTACTTGCTTTGACCAACTGACGTACTACCTCGTGCAAGGGAGGTGAGTATTAAGATACTCAAAGATCTATATGTTTCACTACTGAATGTTTAATATGCGTATAATCTTATATATGTTTAGTGTCGAGAGTAACGCCTGCAGTATTAAGGGCTTGAATATTATAGCATGTATTATTTAGCTGAATAGTACGTGTTGTGCCCAACATTTAAAAAAAAACATTGGGCGCCTATTTTTTAGGTGCTTAGCGATAAGCACCTAAAAAATAGGTGCTCAACAAGAATGAGAGAAATTTTCAGCGACGCAAAACCTCCAAAAAATAGGCGCCCTACGATAAGGCACCGATTTTTTAGGTGCTCTACGGTGGAAAACTATAGCGTCTATTTTTTAGGTTTGCAGGACTGATTACAAAATCAGAATATGTCTTTGAATTTTCCCCTGGATATCCAAGGGAAAACAAAACATTGGACACAATTTTTTGGTGAATTCAAAATTCGGGAGCTGAATTCTCCCTCTGTTGGATATGCTCTAAGTACATACAAATTGCTTACACATAGTTTGCATAGGGAACATGTGTATTTTTTCGAACCATTCCAGATGTGCACGTGTGTATGTGGAGTTTTTATAAAAAAACGCTATTAACATTAAAAAGAATATAAGCTATTATGTATGCAATTGTGATGAAGCTATTTATTCCTTACGCAATTAACAGAAGTTGCTAAGTATGAACAATGTAGCTATTCTCTGGTTTGGCATATTTATCATGACAAATACCGTCACAATGATAAAATTATGAGACATTCTTGTAGTTAAGCATCATCGTGCAGTTTATGCTCTCATGTGTATGCTTTTAATACCTACAAAATGATTCAGTTAAATATATAATTAATTTGCTTTGCATGGTTGGATATTTCCTCGTTTGTGTTATGATATTTAGCATGTACATTGTTGGTTGCTTCCTTTATACCCAGTGTTGCATGTTTTATTCCTATTGTATGATATCTAGCCTTGGAAGAAGTATTTAGTTGAGTTGAACCAAGTGATAAAATTATAGTATATTTAATTGGGATGGAGGCTTCACAAGAATCCCCTTTTACATAAACTATTATATAAGTAGGTATATACAAGTGTCATGGGCGTAAATTATTAGTGGTTGCATTTTTATTGTATTTTCACTAATATCTAATTCTATATATGTTACAACCCGAAATTTTGGCGATATAAATTAGTTATTAGAATTTCAAAAATAGGAATTTATGCAAACAATGGAATTTGGCCGCGAGACTTTAACCATTGAGTTCGTCTCGGAATTTTGGTCAACTGTCATGTTTGGAGTTTCGTGAACGGAGTCCGTATGAAAAAGTTACGGACAAAATACGAAAACAGACGGAAATAAATAAAATAGAATAAATTATCTATAGTAATATATAATTGCCTAGGCACCTCACTGCCAGGTCGAATAAGCGGCCGACCGCTGGCTGCGACCGCTTGGTCGAGCCAGGCAGTGGCGGCTAGGGTTTAAGTATATAAAATTTATATATGAATGGACAAATGTTAATAAAAATAGATCCGATTGTTTTAGGACATTTCCACCCCTATAAATAAAGGAGTAGAGCCCCATTCTCTTCCGTTCAAATCTATAGAGGCAACGGAGCTTTGCCATTTTTCTTCATCTTCTAACCTAATTTCTAAATAAAATTCATATATATACAACAAATCAAATCAAATTCATGTGAAATTGGGAAGATTAGTAGATTCAATGGAAGCGGATGCTCAACGATAGATTTCTTTGCTCACTTCCCTTTTTCTTACATTTGTACAGATCTAGAATTTCCCCTTTCTAAATAAACTGTAGATTTATAAGAATTTGGGGATTGTAAGCCTAAAAAGGCTCAAAATTTAGAAATTGGAAGCTATAAGATGAGTGGGAAATTTACTAATACAATTATAATGACTTATCTATTTCGATCGAATCCAATCTATGTTTTATGCTTATCAGATCAGTTTATTTAAATAATTGTGAATTGTAGCAACCATCAGATCTGGTTATGAATTTGTTTAAAATTGGCAAACGATAAGTTGTGATTATTTATAAAGATGAATTGCAGGATTTTTATATATTTCCAACATATTCCTACAGTTATGTCATGAAATATGTTGTATATGTTACATAGCATTGTGGATTTGGGAATCAGTCCCATTAAACATAAATTTGTTGTAGTTATGTTCCAGATCTTTAGTTCAGTGCTGAGATATGAAATATGTAAATTTGGGTAAAAAGATGAATTTGTGTATTATGTGTTTGTAAGAATAAAAGAAATATTCCTTATTTACATTCAATATTGTTAGGTTTTTGACTTGAGCATTGTATTTTATGTTGTTTTCCTCATTTTTAAATAAAGATGTATTATTTTAGAATCACAGGAGGTATGACAAAAAGAATTAAAAAAGGAAAAGTGGTGCAAAGGTACATATAAAAATAAATGCATGTTTTGTATGTAATTTACATTGATAATTCCGAAATAAAAATATACTACATATATTTCTTGTGATTTGGAAATATGTCAATTCCACAAAATAGGCATGATTTACAATGATTGCGGCTAACAGTCCTTGTGAGACTTGAAACATTTTTAGCAAGATTGAATACAAAAAGGGAATGTTTGGTTAATTGATTAGACCAAATTAATAATTTAAAAATAAGTATTGCAAAATAATAAATAAATATTAATAACTACGCTGACCGCACGAAAGCATGCAAATAAATATATACATTGTAACAACCCGGAATTTTGGAACTAATTTAAAATTTTTATTTTAGAAATCATAATGGATTTTAAATATTTAAAATAATTTATTTTAAATAATAACGATTAAAAATCTATTTAAATTGAAGTTAGAACAAATATATTTATTTGGAGATAGAAATATCACGGTAGTTTGAAAATTTGAATTTGAACTTTGACTGAATGTACAGGATTCAAAATAAATCGGATTTTGGTGAAACCAAAATATAAGATTCGGTTTAAAAATATCTTTCTAACGAATCTGAAAAATTAAAATTTCATAGTGGGAATAAAAAGTAATGGGCAGTTGAATATTCCTAATAGTCGCTATGGAATTTAATATAATTTATAGCCCGTATAAATGGTCATTATACAAAAAACTTCCGTTTTCGACGAAACCATTTTTATCGGATCCAGAATGTCAAATTATTGCTAAGTTTAATTTTCCATAATTTTTGGAATTAATTTGTGGGCGTGATAAATTAATCTGCGTTCGATACTTTCTGTTGAATTTAATCGACCGTTAAAAAGGTCATTTTTCAAACGTTCTCCAAATTCGACGAAATTAATTTTGTTAGAATCGTTTCATCAAAACATAGCTAGATTTATTTTTTGGTAAATTTTGGAGTCCGTATGTGGCCCCGGTATATTTAAATGTACGATCGTATTAAATAAATAAATGATATAAATTTTAATTTAAAGAAAAAAGACTGAAAACGATCGTTTGGGCTAACGGGACCAAGCCCATTTGTCCAGAACGGGGGCATTAGGGTAGGAACAACTTTCGTTGGGCTGAAATTGGAGTTGAAAAGAGTTAACCGGCTTAAAACTATTTATTAAGAGAATTTAATATTATTATATTATAAATAATAAATTAATCAAACCCTAATCTTGTTACCCCATTTCAAACCCGCCGCCAGCCTAAAATCAAAGGCCAATAAGCTCGAGATCTTAATCCCTAAATTCTCCTCCTATAAATCGAAATAAAAGATAAAATCAAAACGAAAATCGAAGAACAAAAGGAGCTCGTTGTTCTCAACGGTGATGATTTCTTTCCGTGTTGTAAACTGGTCAGAATCTAAGCTCACTTCGGATGGGATTTCGTGGTCATATGGGGATGCGAGCACGATGCCGTGCCTGGCAAAGGTAGGGCTGTAAGCGGCTTTGAGGTGACGTCACCGGATCTGGCTCCAGCGTTGTGTGATGGGATTTTGATCGAACCCTAGGTTTCCAGTATGGATTTCGGCACTTGGTACACAACGCAGAAGGAAGAAGGAATTGGCAGCGCTTAGTTAAGCGTAACTAAATATGTAATCAATTGAATTTAATTATATTTAATTCTATAATAATATAGTTAAAATTCAAATGATGACAACTTCTTCAAATCTTATCAGAATTCGACAAAACGAAATTCATTGGAATCGTGAAATCCAGATCTACAATATGAAAGAGACGAAAACATATTTGGAGCAATCTATAATTTATAAGGAATTACAAAGCAATGTGAGAAATTCTACCCTTTTTTATATATAATTAAATTTAATTGATCATAACTGTGGTATTACTTATACGCTGTATTATTCTGTGGATTGTCATACGTGATTTGATCTGTTGAAATTAACATATTTGTTAATTAGAAACGATCAAACAAAATTTATCATTTTTGTTTATTAATTTGTTGAATTAACATTTGTGTTAATTAGAAAATAGTTGTAAACAAATATGTCACTTTTGTTATTATGAAATAGTTGTAAACAAATATGTCATTTTTGTTATAACAAAATAGTTGTAAACAAATATGTCATTTTTGTTATAACAAAATAGTTGTAAACAAATATGTCATTTTTGTTATAATAAAATTGTTGTAAACAATATATCATTTTGTTATAATAAAATAGTTGAAAACAAATATATCATTTTGTTGTGACAAAAGGATTGAAAACAAAATTATCAATTTTTGTTGTAATCAAATAGTGAAACAAAATTATCAATTTTTGTTGAAACCAAAAGGTTAAAACAAAATGTTCATTTTTGTCAAATTAGATTAGTTAAAACAAAATATTCATTTTTGTCAAAGAAGTTTAGTTAAACAAAAATATTCATTTTTTGTCAAAGAAGTTTAGTTAAACAAAAATATTCATTTTTGTCAAAATAGTATAGTTAAACAAAAATATTCATTTTTGTCAAAATAGTTTAGTTAAAAAAAAAATATTCATCTTTGTCAAAGAAGTTTAGTTAAACAAAAATATTCATTTTTTTTCAAAGAAGTTTAGTTAAACAAAAATATTCATTTTTGTCAAAATAGTATAGTTAAACAAAAATATTCATTTTTATCAAAATAGTTTAGTTAAACAAAAATATTCATTTTTTTTCAAAGAAGTTTAGTGAAACAAAAATATTCATTTTTGTCAAATTAGAAAAGTTAAAACAAAATATTCATCTTTGTCAAAGAAGTTTAGATAAACAAAAATATTCATTTTTTTTTGTCAAAGAAGATTAGTTAAACAAAAATATTTATTTTTGTCAAAATAGTTTAGTGAAACAAAAATATTCATTTTTGGTCAAAATAATATAGTTAAACAAAAATATTCATTTTTGTTAAAGAAGATTAGTTGAAAAAAAATATTCATTTTTGTCAAAGAAGTTTAGTGAAACAAAAATATTCATTTTTGTCAAAGAAGTTTAGTTGAAAACAAAAATATTCATTTTTGTCAAAAAAATTAGTTGAAACAAAATGTACACTTTTGTCAACGTACATTAGTTGAACAAAATATACTTTTTTGTCAAAAATATACTAGTTGAAATAAAAATTTACATTCTGTCAAAATATGATGGTTGTAAAACAAAAATTACATTTTTGTTAAATAAGATTAGAGTAAAACAAAAATAACATTTTTGTTAAATAAGATTAGAATAAAACAAAAATTACGTTTTTTGTTAAATAAGATTTGAGGTAAACAAAAAAAAATTACATTTTTTTCAAATAGGATTTGAGTTAAACAAAAATTACATTTTTGTTAAATAGATTTGGGGTTAAAAAAATATTAATTTTGTTGAAATAGAATTGTCAATAAAATGAAAATACCATTTTTATTCATTTTGTTAAACTATAATTCTTAACAAAATGAAATTATCTCTTGTAATCATTTTGTCAAACTAGGATTATCAACATAAATGCCACCATGTCTTATATGCATTTTGTCAAATTAGAGTTGTTAACAAAAATGAAATTATCACTTTTATTCATTGTGACGACCCCATTTCCCGTACAGACGGAGACAAGGGTAATCTTTGAAATATAACACAGAAACAGATAATAGCAGAACAAAATTAAATAAATACACCAGATAATGAACAATAGAATATACTGGATAAACGTAATCATCAGAGTTACCCAGTATACAGGATCATACTTAGTACAAATACAGTTCAGCTATACATAAATGTCTACAGCGGAAACAAACAAAATATGTACAATAGGAGCTGAACAGCATAAAAAGAGATAAATAAAAGAATCCATCTTTAGCTCCAGCCATCCAGAAAGAACCAGCTAAACCTGAATACAAGGCTGCCCATAGAGAAAAAAGGCACCCGAGTTTGAAAGTGAAACAAACTACGAGTCAGTCATGGGACTGGTATGAGAAATCTACTCAACACATTCAAAATATGGCTAATCATAGGACCACGCCACTTTCGTGGAATGGGCTTACTCCATCAGATTGCCAGTGCTTTAAAAACAAATCTTTCTTTTAAACATCGCAATGCTTTTTATAAAAATGAAGCCATTATAAGACTCAGTTCCCATCACACAATGCAACGCAAACCGGAGGATAGAGTTTTACCTTATAATGGCCAAAATATGATTGATACGAATAAAACAAAAGCATTTGATATTATTACTAGTGTTTATATGTTTCAAAAACAATTTCAAATCATAACCATCAATCATAGATGGCATGGGTACCATATATCATGTCGCCAAATATATATACAATCAAAACCGCACAATGTCGTATTTGGAAATTGGATTTCCGTCCTGAACCAAGGCAAAAGATAGTCCTTACCGAATTCGAGACTGCCTAGCCCGAGCCTCAGGAACAACCGCAACTACCCCTTGGATCGTCAGGGCCGGTCTACCGATGTGGATTATTATGCCTGAACACTACGTCTCCCCGCCCTTTGGGGCGTAAACGAGCCAACGAATGACTCCATCGGACCCGGATCATCAGATCAAACCGAGGCGCCTCGCAACAGCAACAACCACATAAGTCAAACTCGTCAGGGCGTGTAAAACCACTGACGCCACTTCTAGCTAGAAAGAAACGCAGGCCCTCCCTGATGTCCTCTCCCGTTTCTGGTTCATACCGGGGTGTGAGGCTCGCGAATTTACGTTATACACAAAGCTATGCCACATAGGCGTTGCTTTGATCATCACCACAAGACTTTGCTTTTCAACAGAAGCCCTTATCATTTGCCACTTAGGCATGCCACACTAGCAATTCATGCCATGCGACTGATGTCCATCGATATACAACCTCTGAGCTCGTGCGTTTCAGAGAAGGGCGTTAAGCAAAAGAATAAATTCTCCGCCACCAAACAGATGTATATTTAACAGAGATCAATCAACATAGAATAAAATCCAGTGTCAGACACACAGTCCATTTACAAGTCCATTCTGGGTCTGAACGAAACCGGAGGCACTATATACCTCACAAACCCATCGATCACCACGTACGTCTGGACGATCACCACTCATTATCCATATTTCGGGATGCTTCCCAATCAGGACCTCGGTTACCATCCAAACGAGGTGAAGATCTCCGGTCTTCGACCACCGTCTTCATCTTCGATTAATTATCGTCGATTCAGTTATTCAGAATGGGAAAAACCCGGTCTTTCTGAGCAACTCGCGTATATAATAAACAAGTGCAACACTAACATACACACGCATCATTTCAATTCATTAGTCACTAATCGTCAATCAGTAAGAGAATGATTTCCCAAATATTAACCCCAAGGCCGAAACCAACATCAGATCAACAACCAGGAAACCATTAGACTTAGCCAACCTTCAGTTAATTTCTAAATCACATCCATATCGTTTATAATATTTTATAATGATTTAGCGCTATTTTTATTTATTTTAAAATAGCCATTTTATTCAAAACGACGCTTCAGGCCATAACGCGGCCGTGGCGCTGTTTTTCTTCAGATTTGATTTACACATATCTGAAAATCTAACCGTTGGATCTTCACAAAATTTACATCATTTGAAAGATCTTTTCAAAACGAATCCATCGGTTCCAGTTTCTGGAAAATCCGATGGTCGGATATCCCGGTACAATCGTTTGAAGTTTCGATTTCAAAATACGAACTGCAGCGTCGTTATTCGATTAAATATAATTATATATATATATATATAAATATAATCAATTCTGGCGCTGTTTTTCTTCAGATTTGAATTAAACATTCCAGACAATCCAATCGTTGAATTTTTACAAAGTTGGTGCCGTTGGAAAGATATTTCCAAAGCGAACCCAACGGTTGCGATTTCAAGAAAATCCGATGGTCGGATCTCCCGTACTAATCGTTTGAAATCACGGTTTCAAAATACGAACTGCAGCGTCGTTATTCGATATATTTTAATTATATATATATATATATATATATATATCGATTCTTCGATTTCAAAGCTATATTCTTTTCATACTTTTGATAAAAATGATATTTTTATCTACTGTCTCTTCTATTTCAACATTTCACAATTTTTAACAATTCATGTATATAATAAAAATGTGATTTTTATTGTAAAATAATTCATTTCAAAACTATATTATTTTATACATTTCATATAGATGATAAAAATGTGATTTTTATTAGAAAACAATTTATTTAAAAACGATATTATTTTATACATTTCATATAGATGATAAAAATTTGATTTTTATTAGAAAACAATTTATTTCAAAATGATATTATTTTATACATTTCATATAGATGATAAAAATGTGATTTTTATTAGAAAACAATTTATTTCAAAAAAAAATATGAATACCATTCAACACATGAATTTCAATTCAACGAATGAATATCGATTCAACACATAAAGGTCTTCTATAGTTTATATAAATAGATAAAAAGGTGGTTTTTATATTTAAATCACGAATACCATTCAACACATGAATTTCAATTCAACGAATGAATATCGATTCAACACATGAAGGTTTTCTATAGTTTATATATATAGATAAAAATATGATTTTTATATTTAAAACACGAATACCATTCAACACATGAATTTCAATTCAACGAATGAATATCGATTCAACACATGAAGGTTTTCTATAGTTTATATATATAGATAAAAATGTGATTTTTATATTTAAAACACGAATACCATTTAACACATGAATTTCAATTCAACGAATGAATATCGATTCAATACATGAAGGTTTTCTATTCAACGAATAAATATAGTTTCAGCAAATGAAAATAATTCAAACACATGAATATTATTCAAAATTTCGGCAGCATAACGTCAGGGCAGTTAAAACCGGGACCGTCCCTAGTACGGCTCCTCGCTCTACCTTAAAACCTCGCGGTTTTTGACAATGGGGAATCATGCATCTAGTTCGCACGCAAGCGGCATGTATAATTTTTCATTTCCACCAACTAATCCTATGTGGTTTCAACCAACTATTTCTTAACCACAAATGGGTATTTTTCAACCACAATCAATCAATATCAACCACAAACAATTTCAATCAACCATTCGCTATCAATCAATTTTCACATCAATCACAACCAATAAATATCGTCCATGGTTTGTGGACGAGGGACATATATATATTTATTTATAGCAATCCACTTCTATTTCAACACAAATATAATTTTCACAACGCATATATAACTTATACATCGAACGTACAACTTATACAACCCTTATACATGAGGTGTACAACGCTTATATAACCCATACATTGACCATATAATTTATACATCGTCGTTTTCCATATCGTTTATAAATTAGAAATCTCACCTTGGGTTCCACTCCACCAAAAATAGCAGAAGGCTCAGAAAAATATGCGGTCTCTTCTAGAATGTAGAAGACGTCCACACGAGTCCACTGTCTCTTGTTTCACTGAATTTCGATAACACAGCAAAAAGATATGATTTTCCAAAGTTTGCAACGGTTTAAAGGTGTTAAAACAGTTGAAAATAAAACAAGCCGTATACCTTGCTTCGAGGTTCAAAACTAGGTCAGCGATTATCTCTAAATCCGAGCGACTAGAGGATGATCGACCGATGCCACGACGTAGGACTCCGAAACCCGCGCCAGGGTGTCCCCACCGCTGTCAACTCGATCGCGGCTGGAGGGAGGAATCAGGCGGGGTACGGCGGCACTTCAGAGCGTCAGATCTTGCGAAATACTGAACGAGGGAGGGCGAGTCCTATATGGATTTGAAGAGGAGGCTTGGATCTTCAAAAAGTTCCAAAGGGGTGTGTGGTTTCGTTGAGAGATGGAAGAGAAAAAGAGGAGGTAAGAATCGGAGGTCTTTCGCCGTTGATCAAGAGGAGCGGGAGAGAGAAAAGAGAGAGAGAGATGAGGTGGCCCAATGAGAATATTTTATTTATTTATATATTTTTAAATTTCGAAAATACCCTCTTTCACTTACAAACCCCAATCCAGGCCCAACGACTGTCGTCCCTACCGTTTTACCCCCATTCCGAACACAATGGGATATGTTTCGAAGGCCGATTCGAATGTTTCAGTCAGTTTTCCTTCAAATTAAAATATAAAACATTCAATATTTAATTTGAACATACATTTCAATTTGCCAAGGCCACAAACTTATTCGAAAAATTCCAGAAAAATAAATCTGGCTATGTTTTGACGATACGGTCCCAACAAAACTAGTTTCGTCGAATTCTGAGACCGTTTGCAAAATGGCCCCTTTCTGGTCGGTCCAATTTAACTTTAATTGACCAAAACACGTTTTCCTTTGCCACGCTCACATACTAGCTTCAAAAATTATGAAATTTGAAACCTAGCAATAACTTCACATCCCGGATCCAACAAAAGTGGTTTCGTCGAATTCCGAGGTCGTATGAAAAATGGCCAATTTCATGGGCTATATAAATTCCATAGCGACCTTTCTGAAAATTCATTTGGCTATAACTTTTGCTTTCCGCTATGAAAATTTGATTTTTCAGATTCGTTAGAAAGGTATTCACTAACAGATTTAAATATTTTTGGTTTCACTCAAATCCGTTTTGTTTTGCACCCGGTACAACCCGACAAAGTTTGAATTCAAATTTTGAAACTGCAGCGCCATTTCAGGCCTTGTTTATAATTATAATTAATTATATTCGTTTTCAAACATCGATTCAAACTCACTTTTCTTCGCTACTATTTAAAATGTTTATTTTAAATATTTAGAATCCATTATTTTAGCCAATTAAATTTTTTTAAATTGGTTCAGATTTTCTGGGTCGTTACAATCTCCCCCGCTTAAAACTTTTCGTCCCCGAAAAGGAACAAAGTCGAAAATGGTTTGATTAATCAACTCTACGTTCGATCTGGCTTCCATTCTCCAACTTTTCTGTTTCTGAGAATTTTCAAATTCTTCAAAAATTTGGCTAACACCCGGAATTTTCGAAAAATTTCGCCATAACCTCCTTTGTACGGGGAGAGGTTTGGAAATTTATTGGGCTGTATTAGGTACCTAATAAATCCTAATAAGCATACACATATTTATAGTGATATATTCTGGTGTTTACAGGGGAGTGTGTATAGATAATAACTCCAGAGAATAAATTCTCGTCACCCTGTCCCGTGTGGGAAATAAATAGTCCATGTGCCATATCTAATAACTAGAGAGACGTGATTATTGTCAACTCCAGACCCGTGTGGGGTTTTTATTTATCTGGAAATTTAATCGTTACAATTTAAATAGTCCATATCAGTCATCAGTTCAACCTGTAAAATATAGTCATCGCCATACAAGCCTCTCGCTCGTATGGTAAATCTTCTACCTCGTCACACAAGCTCCAAATGCTTATGTGGTATATGATGAAGTATGCCTATCTTCAGAAGTATGCCATGTAATGTAGTTCAAAATTAATTGTTACTATCCTATGGCGACGTTTATTATTTCACACAGAAAAACCAGCACTCCGCATCCAATCGCATTCACAGGAGTTGATATATTAATATTTCGCATCCAACTCATTAAGGTTTACCTATTTGTCTGGCATGCAAATAAAATCTTTACTCAATAGCTAATCCATTTACCTGTTCAAATATATAAAATGCACATGTATATATTTCTATCTATTTTTAAATCAGTTCAATGTGTGACATAATCGAATAAATTCTACCATTCATTCTACAATTGATTAAATTAACTATCGTTTTAATAATTTAATTAATCAAATCTACTATCACACAACGCAAACAACTAGCAATTTGTTTTTAACTTTTCAAAATCATATAAATTAATTCATACATTCTTTTTAAATTAAGCAGACTATAGAATTAAAAGTGCACATCCATGGAAAGAAAATAACAACTGTGTAGAGAACTAATCGGTAATGCAAAGTATGGTAAATGTACCCTGCACCGGAGTCAATCAGAGATATCTACTTGGCATCTGGGATAGGCTTTCTGAATGCTCTCCTCAGTTTCCCAAGTACAATCTCGCGGATCTCCACTCCATTGCACTTTGACTAAGTGAACCTTCTTGTTCCTCAGTTCTTTGGTTTAGATATCTCCTTCTTTTGCAATTTCAAGGACTTACATTTCCTGGACAAATGACATTTTTGATTGCAGTTTAAGCACATGGCGGTCATTACTGATTCTTTCTCAGGTCTGGCCCTTTTCCGATTTACTTTGGGCTTCTTACTAACCTCAGACATCGTACTATCCTCAGGACGATCAGTTTCAGACTCATTTTTATTGCTAGAACTGACTTCCTCTTCGTCGCGCAACATGCCTTTCTTATGGAGATCTTCATACTGATAAGCCATATAAATCATTTCTGAAAAAGGGAGCTTCACATGCCCCATTACTTTATTCTGATATTTCCTTTGAAGCCCGTAAATAAATCTCAGATTCTTTCTCCTCGTATTCTGAATTAGATGGGGAGCAAAGTGAGAAAGTTCGTTGAATTTATTATGATATTCTGGGATGGTCATATCTCCTTGTATCAAATAAGAAAATTCATCACATAGTCGCTCAGTCGCTTCGGGAGGAGTAAATCTTTCCAGGAAAATCACTTTGAATCTATCCCAGGTGATATCACCTTCTGGATTATCCTTAATAACTGAATTCCACCAGAACAAAGCTTCGTCTTCAAGTTCATAGGAGGCCAGTAATCTTTTCTGGTCATCCCTCAGCTTTAATGCTTCGAAGATTTTCTCAGCCAAATGAATCCAAGCTTGTGTTCTCATAATAGATTCTTCGCCCGAGAAGGGTTTTCCACCCAGATTTCTATATTTCATATATAGAGCTTCTATATCCGGGTCAGTATCACCTCTTCTATTTCTGGCACTCATTGTCTAGTAATTCTGCAAATAGCAGTTCAAGTGTCAGGTCACAGAAAAGATATTTCAAAATATAGAGACAAATACTTGAATGTAAATGTGTCTATCTAGGTGCTATTTTATTCTGCTACTCATACTAGGATATTACTAATCCTATCTGCAATGAGTTACTCGTCCTAGAACACTACTGGTTCTATTTCTGACGAGTTTGTTCATATGTTATATTCCAGAACTAAGCTTAACCAAAGCTCTGATACCACGTCGTGACGACCCCATTTCCCGTACAGACGGAGACAAGGGTAATCTTTGAAATATAACACAGAAACATATAATAGCATAACAGAATTAAATAAATACACCAGATAATGAACAATAGAATATACTAGATAAACGTAATCATCAGAGTTACCCAGTATACAGGATCATACTTAGTACAAATACAGTTCAGCTATACATAAATGTCTACAGCGGAAACAAACAAAATATGTACAATAGGAGCTGAACAACATAAAAAGAGATAAATAAAAGAATCCATCTTCAGCTCCAGCCATCCAGAAAGAACCAGCTAAACCTGAATACAAGGTTGCTCGTGGAGAAAAAGGGGCATCCGAGTTTGAAAGTGAAACAAACTACGAGTCAGTTATGGGACTGGTATGAGAAATCTACTCAACACATTCAAAATATGGCTAATCACAGGACCACACCACTTTCGTGGAACGGGCTTACTCCATCAGATTGCCAGTGCTTTAAAAACAAATCTTTATTTTAAACATCGCAATGCTTTTTATAAAAATGAAGCCATTATAAGACTCAGCTCCCATCACACAATGCAACGCAAACCGAAGGATAGAGTTTTACCTTATAATGGCCAAAATATGATTGATACGAATAAAACAAAAGCATTTGATATTATTACTAGTGTTTATATGTTTCAAAAACAATTTCAAATCATAACTATCAATCATAGATGGCATGGGTACCATATATCATGTCGCCATATATATATATATATATATACAATCAAAACCGCATGATGTCATATTTGGAAATTGGATTTCCGTCCTAAACCAAGGCAAAAGATAGTCCTTACCGAATTCGAGACTGCCTAGCCCGAGCCTCAGGAACAGCCGCAACTGCTCCTTGGATCATCAGGGCCGGTCCACCGATGTGGATTATTATGCCTGAACACTACGTCTCCCCGCCCTTTGGGGCGTAAACGAGCCAACGAATGACTCCATCGGACCCAGATCGTCCGATCAAACCGAGGCACCTCGCAACAGCAACAACCACATAAGTCAAACTCGTCAGGGCATGTAAAACCACTGACGCCACTTCTAGCTAGAAAGAAACGCAGGCCCTCCCTGATGTCCTCTCCCGTTTCTGGTTCATACCGGGGTGTGAGGCTCGCGAATTTACGTTATACACAAAGCTATGCCACATAGGCGATGCTTTGATCATCACCACAAGACTTTGCTTTTCAACAGAAGCCCCGATCATTTGCCACTTAGGCATGCCACACTAGCAATTCATGCCATGCGACTGATGTCCATCGATATACAACCTCTGAGCTCGTGCGTTTCAGAGAAGGGAGTTAAGCAAAAGAATAAATTCTCCGCCGCCAAACAGATGTATATTTAACAGAGATCAATCAACACAGAATAAAATCCAATGTCAGACACACAGTCCATTTACAAGTCCGTTCTGGGTCTGAACGAAACCAGAGGCACTATATACCTCGCAAACCCATCGATCACCACGTACGTCTGGACGATCACCACCCATTATCCATATTTCGAGATGCCTCCCAATCAGGATCTCGGTTACCATCCAAACGAGGTGAAGATCTCCGGTCTTCGACCACCGTCTTTATCTTCGATTAATTATCGTCGATTCAGTTATTCAGAATGGGATAAACCCGGTCGTTCTGAGCAACTCGCGTATATAATAAACAAGTGCAACACTAACATACACACGCATCATTTCAATTCATTAGTCACTAACCGTCAATCAGTAAGAGAATGATTTCCCAAATATTAACCCCGAAGGCCGAAACCAACATCAGATCAACAACTAGGAAACCATTTGACTTAGCCAACCTTCAGTTAATTTCTAAATCACATCCATATCGTTTATAATATTTTATAATGATTTATCGCTATTTTTATTTATTTTAAAATAGCCATTTTATTCAAAACGACGCTTCGGGCCATAACGCGGCCGTGGCGCTATTTTTCTTCAGATTTGATTTACACATATCTGAAAATCTAACCGTTGGATCTTCACAAAATTTACATCATTAGAAAGATCTTTTCAAAACGAATCCAACGGTTCCAATTTCGGGAAGATCCGACGGTCGGATCTCCCGGTACAATCGTTTGAAGTTTCGAATTTCAAAATACGAACTGCATCGTCGTTATTCGATTAAATATATATATATATAAATATAATCGATTCTGGCGCTGTTTTTCTTCAGATTTGAATTAATCATTCCAGACAATCCAACCGTTGGATTTTTACAAAGTTGGTGCCGTTGGAAAGATATTTCCAAAGCGAACCCAACGGTTGCGATTTCAGGAAAATCCGATGGTCGGATCACCCGTACTAATCGTTTGAAATCACGGTTTCAAAATACGAACTGCAGCGTCGTTATTCGATATATTTTAATTCTATTTATATATATATATATATATATATATCGATTCTTCGATTTCAAAGCTATATTCTTTTCATACTTTTGATAAAAATGATATTTTTATCTACTATCTTCTATTTCAACATTTCACTATTTTTAACAATTCATGTATATAATAAAAATGTGATTTTTATTGTAAAGCAACTCATTTCAAAACTATATTATTTTATACATTTCATATAGATGATAAAAATGTGATTTTTATTAGAAAACAATTTATTTCAAAACGATATTATTTTATACATTTCATATAGATGATAAAAATGTGATTTTTATTAGAAAACAATTTATTTCAAAACGATATTATTTTATACATTTCATATAGATGATAAAAATGTGATTTTTATTAGAAAACAATTTATTTCAAAAAAAATATGAATACCATTCAACACATGAATTTCAATTCAACGAATGAATATCGATTCAACACATGAAGGTCTTCTATAGTTTATATAAATAGATAAAAAGGTGGTTTTTATATTTAAAACACGAATACCATTCAGCACATGAATTTCAATTCAACGAATGAATATCGATTCGACACATGAAGGTTTTCTATAGTTTATATATATAGATAAAAATATGATTTTTATATTTAAAACACGAATACCATTCAACACATGAATTTCAATTCAACGAATGAATATCGATTCAACACATGAAGGTTTTCTATGTTTTATATATATAGATAAAAATGTGATTTTTATATTTAAAACACGAATACCATTCAACACATGAATTTCAATTCAACGAATGAATATCGATTCAACACATGAAGGTTTTCTATTCAACGAATAAATATAGTTTCAGCAAATGAAAATAATTCAAACACATGAATATTATTCAAAATTTTGGCAGCATAACGGTAGGGTAGTTAAAACCGGGACCGTCCCTAGTACGGCTCCTCGCTCTACCTTAAAACCTCGCGTTTTTTGACAATGGGGAATCATGCATCAAGTTCCCACGCAGGCGGCATGTATAATTTTTCATTTCCACCAACTCATCCTATGTGGTTTCAACCAAATATTTCTCAACCACAAATGGGTATTTTTCAACCACAATCAATCAATATCAACCACAAACAATTTCAATCAACCATTCGCTATCAATCAATTTTCACATCAATCACAACCAATAAATATCGTCCATGGTTTGTGGATGAGGGGCGTATATATATATTTATTTATATATAGCAATCCACTTCTATTTCAACACATATATAATTTTTACAATGCATATATAACTTATACATCGAATGTACAACTTATACAACGCTTATACATGAGGTGTACAATGCTTATATAACCCATACATCGACCATATAATTTATACATCGTCGTTTTCCATATCGTTTATAAATTAGAAATCTCACTTTGGGTTCCACTCCACCAAAAATAGCAGAAGGCTCAGAAAAATATGCGGTCTCTTCTAGAATGTAGAAGACATCCACGCGAGTCCACTGTCTCTTGTTTCACTGAATTTCGATAACACAGCAAAAAGATATGATTTTCCAAAGTTTGCAACGGTTTAAAGGTGTTAAAACAGTTGAAAATAAAACAAGCCGTATACCTTGCTTCGAGGTTCAAAACTAGGTCAGCGATTATCTCCAAATCCGAGCGACTAGAGGATGATCGGCCGATGCCACGACGTAGGGCTCCGAAACCCGCGCCAGGGGGTACCCATCGCTGTCAACTCGATCACGGATGGAGGGAGGAATCGGGCGAGGTACGACGGCACTTCAGAGCGTCAGATCTTGCGAAATATTGAATGAGGGAGGGCGAATCCTATATGGATTTGAAGAGGATGCTCGGATCTTCAAAAAGTTCCAAAGCGGTGTGTGGTTTCATTGAGAGATGGAAGAGAAAAAGAGGAGGGAGGAATCAGAGGTCTTTCGCCGTTGATCGAGAGGAGCGGGAGAGAGAAAAGAGAGGGAGAGAGATGAGGCGGCCCAATGAGAATATTTTATTTATTTATATATTTTTAAATTTCAAAAATACCTTCTTTCACTTACAAACCCCAATCCAGACCCAACGACTATTGTCCCTAGCGTTTTACCCACATTCCGAACACAATGGGATATGTTTCGAAGGCCTATTCGAAAGTTTCAGTCAGTTTTCCTTCAAATTAAAATATAAAACATTCAATATTTAATTTGAACGTACATTTCAATTTGCCGGGGCCACAAACTGATTCGAAAAATTCCAGAAAAATAAATCTGGCTATGTTTTGACGATACGGTCCCAACAAAACTAGTTTCGTCGAATTTTGAGACCGTTTGCAAAAAGTCCATTTTCTGGTCGATCCAATTTAACTGTAATTGACCAAAACACGTTTTCCTTCGCCACGCTCACATACTAGCTTCAAAAATTATGAAATTTGATACCTAGCAATAACTTCACATCCCGGATCCAAAAAAGTGGTTTCGTCGAATTCCGAGGTCGTATGCAAAATGGCCAATTTCACGGGCTATATAAATTCCATAGCGACCTTTCTGAAAATTCATTTGGCCATAACTTTTGCTTTCCTCTATGAAAATTCGATTTTTCAGATTCGTTAGAAAGGTATTCACTAACAGATTTAAATATTTTTGGTTTCACTCAAATCCGTTTTGTTTTGCACCCGGTACAGCCCAACAAAGTTTGAATTCAAATTTTGAAACTGCAGCGCCATTTCAGGCCTTGTTTATAATTATAATTAATTATATTCGTTTTCAAACGTCGATTCAAACTCACTTTTCATCGCTACTATTTAAAATATTTATTTTAAATATTTAAAATCCATTATTTTAGCCAATTTAAAAAATTTAAATTGGTTCAGATTTTCTGGGTCGTTACGTTCATTTTGTTAAACTAGAATTATTAACGAAATGAAATTGTCACTTTTAATCATTTTGTTGAAATGGAATTGTCAACAAAAATGAAAATATCATTTTAGTCATTTGGTTGAAATAGAATTGTCAACAAAATGAATGAATCACTTTCTTTATCATTCTGTTTAAATAGAATTGTCAACAAAATAGAAAGTCATCATTTTTATTTGTTAAGTTGAAATAGAAATTGTAAACAAATAAAATTATCATTTTTATATGTTATATTGAATAGAAAAATGTAAACAAATAAATTATTCCTTTATTTGTCATTAGAATACATAGAAGAATGTATGCAAATAAAATATCCTTTTATTTGTCATTAGAATACATAGGAAAATGTATGTAAATAAATATGTCATCTATGTTAGAAAGCATATTTTGGAAACAAAATATGTCATTTAGTTAGAAAACATGTTTTGTAAATAATCATTTAGATAAGAATATGTTTTTGTTTAGTAAAAATATCTTTTTTAGTTTTTTTGTTGAAATAAATTTGTCGACAAAACAAAGTCATCGTTTTTATTGCTTTGTTGAATTAGAATTGTCGACAAAACAAAATATCACCTTTATTTATTTTGTTGAATTAGACATGTGAAACATGTCATGTAGACAAAATTAGCTTTTTATTTTGTTTCTAGAATTATAAAAACATACATTAGAATTTGTATGTAAGTTAAAGAATCATTTTTATTGTCATAACATACATTAGAATTTGTATGTTAATTAAAGAATCATTTTTATTGTCACAACATACATCAGAATTGGTATGTTAATTAAATGATTATTTTTATTGTCAAAACATACATTGAAACTATATACAAATAAAATATTTCTTTTTATTTGTTTAAGTTAAAAATGGAAATACAAATAAAAATTATCTTTTATTTGTCATTAGCAAATTTCATGTAAATAAAATACATATTTATTTGACATTATGAACATGTAGATGTGATATGCCAATAAAACATTCTTTTATTCGGCGTGTCAAACACATTAATGAAATTGTCAAATGGTTTATATTTTTATATATAATTTTATATATAAATTAAAATTAAATGAATCGTGTGCGGTAGTTCGCATTTCGGAATCATAACTTTAAACGATTATACCGAAAGATCTGACCGTCGGATTTTTCCAAAACTGGAACCGTTAGGACCGCTTTGGGAAGATCTTTCCAACGATTTAAATTTTGTTAAAATCCAACGGTTAGATTTCGAGTAAAGTGTAAATCAAATTTTGATAGAAACGGCGCTAGGGTCGCCTACTGACCCGAAGCATCGTTAAATTAAATTGGGCTATTTTTATATAAATAAAAATAGCGATAAATCGTTATAAAATAATATTAACGATATGAAATGGTTTAAATTATATATATGCGATAATTATTTGAAAAGACCGAGTTCATCTAATTTCAAATAATTATACGACGATATAAAATTGAAGACGGTGATTGAAGACCGATGATCTTCACATCGAATGGACGACTACTAATGCCCGACATTGGATAGCTCCCAGTAAAGGGTTAAAGTGGTAGTTGTTCGGACGTACTTGTTGATTGTCCGGATAAGCGAGCACCTCTCTTCCGTATTGGACATACGGAACGAGGAATAAGGTGTCTCCGTTTTTGTTCAGACCCGGAACAGACTTGTAAATGGATGTGTGTCTGACATTGGATTTCATTACATGTAAATTAATCTCTATTAATATATATCTGTTTAGTGGCGGAGAATTTATTCTCTTGCTTAACACCCTTCTTTGAGATGCACGAGCTCAGAGGTTGTATATTGGTAGTTATCGATTGCATGGCATGGATTGTCAATGTGGCGTGCCAAGATGCAAAAGATCAAGGCTTTTGTCGAAAAGCAGAGTCTTGTGGTTGATGATCAAAGCACAGCCTGTTTATGTGTAGCTTTGTGTGTAGCGTTATTTCGTGAGCCTCACACCCCGGTAAGAGTCAAAAACAGGACAAGGGAACGTAGGGAGTGCACACGTTTCTTTCTAGCTAGAAGTGGTATCAGGGTTTTGGAAGCCCTGACATTTTACTTATGTGGATGATGGATTACGAGGCTTGGTTATATTGGTCGATAGTGACCAATTTATAGGTTCAATAGGACTGGGAAGCTTGTGTTCAAGAATTGCCAATCCACTAAAGTATTTATGGACCGGCCCTACAGGATCCAAGGGTTCGCCAGCATCCAAATCCTGAGACATTTGGTAGAGTGTCACGAATTGGTAAGGAGATCGTCCCTAGCCTTGACTCATGATGGAAACCCAATTTCCAATACGACATTACGGTTTTGATTGTAAACCTATATATGGCGACGTAGTAGGATGGGGTACTACGCCGTCTAGGATTGATACATTTACTTTGAAGTATTTTAAAACTAATTAAACACTAATAATAATATTAAAATATTATTTTCTACGTATCAAGCATGTTTGATCATTATAAGGTAAAACTTTATCCTCCGGTTTGCGTTGCGTTGTGCGATGGAACTTGAGTCTTATAATGATTTCATTTTTTCTAAAAAGCATTGCGTTGTTTTGAATAAAAATTTATTTAATTTATGCACTGGAAATCCGATGGAGTCAACCCGTTCCGCTTTAGTGGCGTGGTCCTGTGATTAGCCATATTGTTAGATAAGTTAGGAAAAATTTCTCATACCAGTCCCACGACTGATTCGTAGTTTGTTTCACTTTGCAAACTCTTTTGCCCTCTTTTTCACACGGGCAGTCGAGTAGCTTATTTTGCAGATATATTAGGCATGATTCTGGATCGAAGCTTAAAGCCGTGGCTAGAGAAATGATAGTCTTCCGCTATGTTATTTTAATTGTTCCACTGTGTTAGTTTAATTATTCCACTATGCATTGTATTAAAATTATTGTAATTTAATCTTCCGCTATATTATATTTTGATGTACTCTGATATATTTTGTACTCTGATGTAACATTATTATGATGTAATAAAGGTCTTCTGTTATTTGTTCTGATGTGTTGTATGCCCAAAGTTAGCGTATGCGGGATTCGAACGGTCTTGGTCGATTGAACGATCGATTAGGTCCGGGCGAAATCCGTATCGTTACATACATACTATCCGTCCAAGTCAGCGTAAAACGATAAAACATACATTGTATGTAATGTTTGAGTGAATGAATAATACTCATTTATGGAATCATATATGTAAATTGTATTCCATCTTAAACGAATATAACTGTAGTGAGCATTGTAGCAAGCAGTATAGTTAATTGCCATAAATGATACCGCAAATAAGGGGATAACCGTGGTGTCCAATATTGATTTGGGAAATAAACTGTGAATAGAAAAATGGCTACCATTCCTAAAATATATTAGGATAATTACTGTGGACCCCAAGTAGGAAATTTAAATTATAACTGCATTTAGACACGAGGTTAAACTCAACTTGTGATGTAAGCCTCTTCGGAATCGACCGGCGAATCCAACGATCGCAGGTAGTCAGTTTAATGTGAGGGGTCTAATGCATAGGTATAATCATACTAAGGCACGAGTTTAAGTTCACTTGTGGTAGAAGTCTGCCCGGAACCAACCGACACATCCAACATCCATAGGTAGCGAACTTAATGTGAGAGGCCTGGTATGTAAATATACAACAATCAAAAAATAAACAAACAAATAAATAAGAATAGGAATTGTCTGTTGGGGTACAACAAATAGATAACTTAGGACTAATAAATAGTAGCCTTAGGAAAATATGACCGTTATAGTCATAAAGGGCAATAAAAAGCAAATATAAAGAAATGGGTGTCAAAAGGGGATTATTGAATATTGATTGTCGTTTAAATACCAAGTCCAAATTGGGAAAGAAATTTAATAAATATCCTAGAGGAAAGGGGATATAACCTTCCTTATTTATGTCAATAAAACTTATAGTTAAAAATATAGTTGGACATAATAGGTTAATAAAGTAAGACAATATTAACCATATAAACCCGTGATACAAATATGTATAGTATTTCCGTATAAAGGAATTAAATGGGAGTGACTTAATAACATAGCCCACTTTATCCCAAAAGGGGAAAGGTGTTAAGGGCAGATGAGGGACGAATGAATAACCTTCACGTGTAGTCCGCTTCCGAGGTCGTAAAAGGCTAAGTGATTAAGGTTAAAGAGTCGACTTGGGAATAGGTTTTTCAATATAGGGGTCTTAAATGGCAAGTGTGTGTTGGCCTACCAAAACTAGATATTAAAAGGGCCAGATATGGCCACCTATCCTACGGGAAGTAGTAAGTGGCTAAGGAGGTTATTTGATAAGGTCATCTAGAAGGTATAACAAACGATAAAATACCTACTCTCACCTTATACGGGGTAAGGGTATATGCGTGAATGACGGAAGCCTTAACTATTAGGGCCCGTAGCTAGTGCCCTCTAGTTTTATGTTAACATCGAATATATTATCGAGGGTTAATAAATGACCAATAGGTCCGTCTAGGGTCTTAAGTGATCAGGGAGAATCCATTATATCTATCATCGATAGTGAGGCATTAAATAATAAAAATAGTGAATAAGGATATGGATTGAAACCCGAAAATTAGGGGCCCACTCTCGATATAATTAACCAGTTAAACTCTGGTATAAAGGCTTCACAAAAATGTGTGTAAATATCCTATCTCGGTAATGTAATTTGGAAATACTACTTTGGGAAAAGGTAGTAGAGTCGTGCGTAAACTTTAACACCAATGGTTTAGAATCACTAACCTTGTCAGGAATACAGCTTGGGTTGAACCAAAATGGAATATCTATGTTATAGTTTGTGTTCTACATTTCTTAGTCACCAGAACTTGTTGTTCTGACCCCTTGCTCATTATGACCTCCAGGATTCATAGAGATGGTTGGGTTCCTACAGATGATTATGTTTGGCTTTCAGTTCTCGTTCTCTCTCATGCCTGGTATTTGCAAAGTGACTTACTTTGAAAAAGGTAGTTACTTAAGTTAATACTTGTTATCCTATTTTTGTTTCCGTTGTGAGTTTGCTTTTACCGTACTCTGATTTTTGCTCATGCTTATTTATTGCAGGTACCAGATATGCGCTTTATGCTTGGGTGTGTTCAAGTTTCGATTTTGTCAAAATTTAGGTGCAGAAAGTGTGGGGTGTTACAATATAGTCTGTCCTTAGGTAAACAATAAGTTAGTTTATAACTATTTGTACCTTATGTTTGCAAACTGTTACGTATGCATATATGGCTTACTATGTTTGGATCACGTTTCATTATTACGCAATAACAAATAAACATGCCATGGCTTTGAAAGAGTTTATGTATGGTTATACTCGTGGACGCTCAGTAAACGAGGTTGCATGTAATTTGGTAGTGTATGTATGTATGTGTGTATATATATATATATATATATATATATATATACATATATCTCACCAGCGTTTAGTGGCACTCTAAATAGTGAGCACGCCAAAATTCCCCTATAGAAACCAAGCATTTATATTAGTTTAAGTTAACGTGATGTGAGAGAATGAGTGAAGGAAGAGAGAAATGGGATACCTGGTGGAAATCCCGGGCCATTTTGGGGTGCTGCACTATTTCTGGTCCATTGAACACTTGCCTATATATATAACACTTTATAGTTGAATTTTCTCATGAAATTTGTTGAAGTTTGATTTGAAATTTTGGTTGAAATCTAAAGCTAAATTAATGAAATTACATGTTTAAACTTGTTAAATTAAATTGGAAATTAAACTAGTTTAATTTAAGTTGAGCTAGGTTTAAATTACCTTAAAGTTGATTTAAATTATAAATCTATTTAAAACCAGAAATGAAATATAAATTGCTTGAATGAACTAGAAAGTGGATTTGTTTAAATTTCGAAATGAACATGGAAATTTTGATTTAAACTGGAATTTGGATTTACTTTATAATATGATGTTTAAATGATTTCAAATCAATACTTGAAATGTAAATTTTGTGAATTAATATTACCAAATGATTTATATTAAATGATGATATCTAAAATGATAATAATATCAGTAATTAAACATTTTCAAAGCTCTATAATTTATATAACTAGTTTATTAAGATGTTCGTAATCAAAAGAGATTTTGAAATATTATGTAGAGGATGTAACTCTATTGAAGCTAAAATAATTCCCAATGGTTTGGAAAATAAACGATGTTAAGACTTACGAAACACTTATGAATGTTTTTAAAATGTTTGCAACTACGGGTAACTATTTACTTTATATGTTATCAGCGATACGGTTAACCTATGGTTAAGAAATGGATTTGGATTTGAGGGTTCCTTTAGAACTCGAGTATAATCCATCGAGGATATACTTTGATTGATTTATTTAATTTGATAGGTCATAGCTCGTTGGCCTTGTTATTGGGAGGAATTTCCCTATTCGATTTCATATCATCGCATATAATTGTTTATAGTATTCAAAGTTTGAACTAACCATATTTGTAAAGAATTAGTTTAAATTTCGAATATAAAAAATATGTTATGAAATTGAATGTATTATTATTCTAAGGGTTTTGAAATAAATTGGATTTAATTTGAAAGGATTATGATCGGAAGGACTATTAATTTGAAAATTTCAGAAATTAGATTCTCTTGTGTTGATCTTGAAATTGCTACACTTTTAATTCCAGATATTATTTGACTAATACAAGAATATATAGTCCTAACTCGAGTGTTTTTCTGCATTATGCTCGGGCCATTCTGAGTTGTTTCAGTTATCTAAGATGTTAGTTAATTGAAGATTAAGTTGGAGTCTGAAGTCCATATCACTGTATTTTATTCCGCTGCATTATTGGTATGTTCTAGCAAATGTATAACTTTGATATATTGTGAAATGAGATTAAATGTACATTGTTTAACATTTTTATTGAACTGCCAATGTGTTACTAAATTTTATCATTCTACCGTGAGTTTCTATGTATTATTTAGCTCATTCTCTTCTTATTTTCTTTTATTAAACCCCATTTGTAATTCATCATTTTGGATGTTTTGAGTTACACATGTGTGGTATATTGTCGACCTGAATCGTTCTAAAAAGATGGGTTGTTACAAATTGTGATTTGGTGAAATTTATCAATAAGAGTTAACTTGTTCATTGTAACAACCTGGAATTTCAGAACTAATTTAAAAATTTTATTTTAGCAATTTTAATGGATTTTGAACATTTAAAATCATTCATTTAAATAATAATGACTAAAATTTATTTAAATCGAAGTTAGAACGTATATATTTATTTTAATTATATAATGAGCCTGAAATGGCGCGGTAGTTTGAAAATTCGATTTCAAATTTCAAATGAATGTACAGAATTCAAAATAAACCGGATTTCAGTAAAACAAGAAATATTTGAATCTGTTTAAAAATATCTTTCCAATGAATATGAAAAATCTAGATTTCATAATGGGAATAAAAAGTTATGTCCAGTTGAAAATTTAGAATAGTCGCTATGGAATTTATATAATATATAGCCCTTAAAAATAGCCATTTTGCAAATGACCACAGTTTTCGACGAGACCACTTTTTTGAATCCGAAATGTCAAATTATTGTTATATTCCAATTTTCATAATTTTTGGAATGAATATGTAAGCGTGGTGGATTTAAACGTGTTTGGTATATTTCAGTTGAATTGGATCGACTGGAAAATGACCATGTTTCAAACGGTCTACAAATTCGATGAAATAAATTTCCTTAGGACTGTATCATCAAAATATAGCTAGATTTATTTTTCAGGAATTTTTGGAGTCAGTATGTGGCCCCGGTAAATTAAAATGTACGTTGAAATCAATTTTGAACGTTATATTAATTTATATTTTAATTTAAAGAAAAACTGATCGAAACAGTCGAACTGGCTTACGGGACATATCCCATTGTGTCCTAAATGGGGTTAATTAGCTAGGGGAGACAGTCAGTGAGTTCAATTTTGGAGTTCGAATGAATAATTAATTTTTTGGAGAATTAAATTAAACAAATATATATTGGTAAACTCTCCTTCCTCCTCTCCCATCGTTCAAATCATTAAGAGAAATAAAATAAAAAACCCGACGTTCTCCCTCTTCATCCGTTCCTCCTCCTGCTTGCCACCAGCAGCCGCCGCACCCCTCCTCCTCTTCCTCCTCTCCTCTCTCTCCTCCTCTTTCCCTCTTTAGATCTACATAACCTACCCCAAATCACCACTACCCTAGCCACCACGGCCACCACCACTGCCGCCGCTACCCTCAGCCACCTCCCCACGTCCAGTCAGGCCCGCCGTCGCCCTCTGGCTACCAGCTCCGGCTGTGGGCCCTGCCAAGTCCAAAAACCCATTTTTCTCCAAAAACCCCGTTTTGCAAATAACACCCTGTCACTAATTCGCCAATAACTCCCAAACCGTGCATTTCTATCCAAAACTTCACACCCCAAAAGTTGAAGAGCACGATTTTATCTTCGATTTGGGTATATGGAAGTCCTATTTTGGATTGCGGAGCTGTCCGGAAAACGCGTCCGAAGTCAACGGACCTGTTGTAGTTTTTCATGATTTCCAGCGAATTGGTGCATTTTTGGAAGAAAGTCCACTAGGTAAAAGTTGACCGGAATGCAAATTTGGGCTAAGGACAAGGTTTGGTGAAGATTGGAAGCCGTATGAAAGTTCTAGAACAAAAGAGGCGAAATCGGACGACGGAAACGACAAAACGGAGACCGCACACTACAAGAAGAATACCCTATTGCAACTAGCTATTTGCAACAGGCGACATGTGACAGTTGCAGTAAATGATATTTGGCAACAGACGGAATGCAGCAGTTGCAATAAATGAGATTTAGCAACAGGCCTTTTCTTTCTGTTGCGAAAAACGTATTCTTAGCAACTGTCCTATCCTTACTATTGCAAAAACAAACTTTTAGCAACTATGCTTACATAACAGTTGCAACAAACATATTATTCGCAACTGCGCTTCCAAGTTAGTTGCGTATAGATATCGTTAGCAACTGTTTCACTACTTGCAATAACCATATTTTTTTGCAACTGGCAAAGCCAGTTGCAGAAACATTGTATTAAAAATAAGTATCAAAATTTAATGATTAACTTTTAATAATTAATTTTAAATAGTTACTATTAAATGTGTAACAACCTGGGGATTTTCAACCCTGAAAATCGACACAAATACCAATATCGACTATTCAGATATCGAAATACCCGATAGTTAATAGAAAGAAGTTAGAGGGTGAAAATAGATAAGATAGAAAATTAGAATAGAAGAAGGAGAAGAACACAACAACATCAGAGTAACACGAGTCTCACAGCGGAGCGAATAAAATATAGTATACAAAGTAACATTGAAACACAAATCTATATTTGTATATTAGAGTACAACACTTACACCACAGCGGAAATAAAAAATAGCTATAAAATCCTGAAGCCTCCTGCTCCAGCTCCTCCGAGAATATCTGGAAATACCTGAACTACTTGACTGCCCATACAAATTTGGGCACCCAAGAGTTTAGGGTAAAACAAAAACAAAATAAACTCTGAGTCAGTCATGGAACTGGTGTGAGTAAACTCCAATCATTTGGTTTAACTTTTCAAAATCATTTTCAAAAGAAATGATAATCGTAAGACCAATCCACACATAAACACGGATGGTTTTTACCTTACGATAACCCAAAACAAAATCAAAATCAATACTTTTCTGATATTATAATAATGTCTAATCACATGTAATTAACAATCTAGCAGAATGCTTGCATCTCACGCTCCACACATATATAGTATACAATCAAAACCGCAGGCGCTTATTGGAGATTGGATTCCAACTATGACAAGGTATGGAACCACCTGTCGATAGTGTATCTCTAGAGAGGAATACACTGGGTTCAACAAGAAAGTCTTGCAACTCGGCCCATACATGATCAACCACTCATTTCTCTTGAGTGTATCGAATATATTGTCCCCTACGGTTGCTAGCAACATAACCGTTCCCGAGAGATACAGAAGCAAAAGAAGTAACAAATATGAATATTCTCTAGATGGTGACAATACACCCTAATGGGGGCGACCTACTTAGCCATGCTGCCTGCCCGATTTTTGTCATTTCCCGGTTGATGAGGCTTGAGGTCAAAACGTATCTTTTGACAGATCATACATTCATTTACTTTGAATGCCACATCCTCATACTCACCAAATCACAAATTGACTTCCCTAAAAATACCACGGGTATAAAGCTAAGAGAAACGAATTTCTCCACCACCAAACGTAAGTACCTTTGAAGAGATCAACTTATGCGATCCATTAGATATACTCTGTCAGACATTCGTGAATTCAAGTTACCCTGGGACTGGACAAACCAAAGGCACCATTCTGTAAATCCATCTCAGGCAATTCCTACCCAGGATCTCTAGAACAACCCTTGCATAAACTCCGTCTTCAATTATTCTCAGCTTAAGTTGATTCGTAATGCTTATGCCAAAACAGAGTGGTTTTTAGATAATAAATCTGATCCCGGTCTCTCCGTATTGACAACGTAGGTATAGAATAAACTAAATCTTTGATAGTCGATGATTTAACTATTAAAGAAAACATCCATATGACCAACGATCCTATTTCCAAATGGAAACTCTAACGATCAACCATCAAACAACACTGGCCCTCCTTTTTAAATTAATTCCTTATTATATTATCATTTCCAATTCCCATTTCCCATTTCCCATTTTTCGTATCCTTTCAAAGCTCTATTTTCTCTCTTGATTTTTAGAAAAAAAAACATTTTCAATATTTTAATTTCTTTATCGAGAAAATATCTCTTATTCCAGTTAGAAAACATTCCTAAATATTTATGAATCATTATTTTCTATATTTAGTAAACATACCTTATTAATAGCGAAAAATATTTCCATCTTCCATTTCCTAATTCCTCGTTGACCAATTCATTTCATTGTCTATGCGTGGAAAATATCTCTCATTTTATTTGGGGAAAACATTTCAAAATTCCTTTAAATTTACACGATGATATAAAACATCGTTATTATAACTCAAGTCATTAATCATTTATTAACTAACCAAATTACTAACCAATATTTACTATTGAACCTTAACCATTTCTCATCAATCATGAAGTTAATCAAGTTGGGGTATAATTACCTCAGACCTTAATTGAACAACATTCTCAACTTTGAAATAGTCAATGCTCACAACTTCAAACAAAACATCGCTTACGCGACTCTTAGATTCAATCTAAGAATACACTTCTTTTACGGAAAAATATTGATTATAACAGTAGATTTATAATCGTTGTTTCCAAATATTTGATTTATAAAACATTTATTTTAATGATAGCATTACAATCGCTGTTTAGATTTACAAAACATTTATAATAATGAAAGCATTATAATCGTTGTTTCCAAATATAACTTGTACTTATTAATTTCAAGAAATGGATTAGTAAGTAAATAATTAAATTTGATTCAAACGGAAAGTAAGAATAGCTACTTCCCTAAATTCGATATAATCGAATTCCAATAAAAAACCTTTCCTCGAATAATCTATATTCATTTTTTATTCCAAACTTCGGAATTTATCTACCATTTTAGGTTAGTTCAAATTCTAAATTTTACCCTGAAATCCTCCTTTTCAAATCATTACCAATCTCTTTATAACCATTCTAGTCTATAAAACGTTATCATACTTTATTTTATATCCCGAATTTTGAACTAAAACCCATCGTTTTCTTTTTAAAACGATTACTCATTTCCTTTTTCACTCAATTTCCAATTTGGATTCATCTTTCAAATCTAAATTTCCTTTAGATATATTTCATTTGCAAAATATTTTCTTTAAACCATTACTTATACCGTGAATATATTTCTTATGTATACAGTTTGATTTCATACTTATAAACATATCTTAAACCCAAATTTGTATTTATAACTACTATTTAAAATTATTATACAAGTCTCATTTCTATATTTCAATCATTTAAAATCTCATTTAAAATTTCTTTATTAATTGCAAAGTTTAAATCTCATTTCAAATATATTGGTTTCAAAACTAATTCCCACTTTTCTATATAAATTCAAATTTATCCAATGATAAATAATTCACTTAATTTATACTTCCATTTATAAACAACTTCCATATTTATCCATTTGAACGAGTTTCTATTTTCAACTTTATTCGAAATTTAATTTCTATTTTTGGAAATTAATTTCTTTTTAAAAACTCAATTTCCATTTTTCTATATTCAAAAATATTTACGGTATTTAAATATCAAAATTCAAGGCCATTATAATTTTAACACAACATAATCAATCGCCAATTAAATATCACATTAAATAAAACAATCAATGAAACGGTAATATAAGTGTTAAGGAGTCCAGTTGGATCCCTCCAACCTATTTCTCTGCATCCACATATGTTAATCAACATCAATAATATTAACTCCACATCAATATGAAATACCATAGTAAACAGAACTAAAAATCGATCAACTATCAACCATTTCAACCAAACAATCATCACACAATATAAAATTACTATAATTAAATTTAAAACTCGTTTATACAAAAATATAAATGGGCCAGAGTTAGTGAGTTTACTCACATTGTTTGTAGTTGACGGTTTTGCTTTTGTTTTCGTTTTAAAATCAAACAGATATTTAATTTTTCCACGTAATTTGAATAGCTTTACTCTCAACCCCATCAGCTACATAGTATAGCTTCCATCGTTACTGTCCCAACATGAGTGGTTTTGTCCGATTCTGATAATGAACGAACAAATTATACATTTTACAAAGTTTTACAATATTCTATATTCTAATTATTACTAATTAATTATATACTTTTTTTATTTACCTTTAACCTTAAAA
Source organism: Allium sativum (assembly GCA_030737875.1). Classification (NCBI taxonomy): domain Eukaryota; kingdom Viridiplantae; phylum Streptophyta; class Magnoliopsida; order Asparagales; family Amaryllidaceae; genus Allium; species Allium sativum. The sequence goes on from CM060912.1 coordinate 898,241,525, forward strand.
TTTAAGCCGTTGGAAGTGATTAATTTCAGATCCCCAATTACCGTTAATTACTGGGCTAATTTGCGATTAACCCTTCTGATCTGCGATTTGTTCACGTAATTCCTCCCCTTCTTTGTTAATCAGTTACTACATCTTCCACTATGCCATACCACATCGACAACCCATAAGAATTTTCATAACTATCCTGGTATCTTCCTCTTCAACTGCTCCAGCATCGGTTCACAATTCACAAAACATAACCACTGTCCCAAACCTCTCGCCTTCCTCTACACGACCCGCTTGCCCTGCGGTCTCCGTTCTCAGGTCATCACGATTTCCGGTAACCCCCACATCTCGCACACGCTTTCACTCCTCCACAAGAAAAACCATCTGCTCTAGACATTACGTTTTGAGCACCATTTCGTAACTTGGATTCATCCATACTCGCGTCATTAACCAGACACCACCTGAGGCCTTCACCCTTCGACCTCCCTTCCTCTCCTTGAACTTCCGAACCCCACACCCCTGAGATCGAGCCGCCATGATGGTCTCATCGCACAGCAGGTAGCAACGGTTTTAGGAGAAACTGCTCCAAGTCTCGCAGCCACCAGTTTAAATCCTCATCCCCTTAATTTCTGCAAAAGCCAACCCTGTTCCATTGTGATCATGCTGTTCGAAGTGCTCCTGTGGCTTTTGAAAACGATCTGGCCACACGGGGGGATATATTCGAATTAGTTTATGACATTGAAAAGAATTTATGTAGGCATTTAAATATACTAATGTAAGGATTTTTAATAAAGATTTTGTTATGATATTTTTTTTCGAAATTACAGGAAAGCATCTGCTTTCTATGTCCATAAGAAGAAGGAAGAAGACAGAGCAGCGTGTTTATATATAGAATGATTACTTGGAGACCACGGGTAGATAATTTGGCAAGCAAGAAACTAGGATAGCCAATGTTTATAGGATGGATCAGCTATGTGTTTTCACTTCAAGGTTCTGTAGTTGTACGTGATGAACAGTAGCTGGAGGTTCCTTCCATACAAAGTTTGCATGTGCAAAAGTATGGGTATGAAGACTTTGTAATATAGGTAGGGAAATAGGGTAGGATGGTGACAATTCATTGGGTGTACAAGGGATATGCAACGCAGGTGATGTATATATGTTTTATATTTTACAAGGAGTAGCTGCACATGCCAACAGGTATGCACATATGTATGTGATAGGCTGTAATAGAGAATTTGACCGAAATGCCCTTTTTCATGTACATATTATTATTGGGTTGGTAAATTTGAAGGAAATGCTACAGTTTTTCTTTTCTTTCCTTTTCCATCTATTCGAACACAGAAAATGGTATTGTATCTCCTTGGCAACCAAGGAATGATTTGATTTTTTTTATTACTATTATAATAACACAAAGCAGGTTTATGGACATATGTTATGTCTTCAGATTGTTGAACAAAATGGTGTTGGGTGTAAGACAATATACTGAGAGTGTATTCCCTTAAATGCTTCAAAACGATAGTTCCATGAAAATGTTAGAGGCCATTTGACTGTTCTTTCCACGATTATGCATTTAGTGGGAATAAGTGTTGAACGTCGTGAAGATTTCATCGCTTTCATATATTTTATTTTGAAAATGAAGTATTATGGTTTCCATTACATAAATTTCCTTCATTTTATGGATATCTATAGACAAAAATAAAAATGTCATCGTGTTGAATAATGCGTTACGATCGCAAAAATATAATAAAATAGACTGTAGCTTATTTTGTGAAATCTCAAAACATTGATTTAGGGTGTAGAACACTTCAAATAAAATGTTGCTTATTTTTCAAAATAAAAATTCTGGAAAATTTCTATAAATTAAATTGAAAATACGTCTTATAAACCAAATCCGAATTCAAAATACATATTTAATTAAAAATAATAAATCGTTATGGCTTATAAACGATTCCATAGCAATTCTTTTAAAATTTGATTTAATCATAACTCACAATCCATACGACGAAATCTCCATTTTTCACTTCCATTAGAAAAATACAGTTCAATAGATTCCAACGTTTCTTGTTTCGAAGAAATCCGACAAATAACGAATCTAGGACACTCAGTTGAAGTTCAGAACGTTAAATAACGAATTGCCGAGACATTATGAGCTCAATTATAATTTATATTATAATTAATACGTTAAACTGTTATTTAAATAATATATTTGTTATTATAATTCAACTCTAAACTGAATTGAATCTATTAAATTATCCACTTCAAATATTTCTAATTCAGCTATTTTCGACTACTTTAGGCATTAGTGGTGTACCTTTATTTCTTTTGTTTAGAGACAGTAATTTGGAAAGTTGTAATAAGCTGTATCTGGATTTTTAAACTTTATTATTCCACTATTTGAATTAATCAAATATTCAATATATGTTAGTTCAAATCATTTAAATTACCAGACCATTATTTAAATAATTAAATTAATTAATTATTATCCTAATGAAAAATACGGGACATTACATTCCTTTCCCCTTAAAAGAATTTTGACCTCGAAATTACTAAGGCAAGAAAATGTTATGAATCCTATTAACTAGGTAAAAACCCTTCTGTTTTACTTCTTAACTTCAGTTTTAACTAAAACAATTTATTTTAATTAAAATATTAATTAATTCGCAATAACGAAAAATTTCAAAAATTCTGAAAACTTTCTAACACTTCAAATTTTTGAAAAAATTCACCAGCGCTTCCGTTGCACAGCTCAATCGGTACATCTACAACTTGCCTCTCTAGGCCTTCTCTAATCCAAAAGAAAATCAAACAGCCAAGTGGCTTGCCAAACAAGCTCATAAATCTCATATCCAATTAAAATATAAACTCGTACCTTTTTGTTGGGCATTTAACTCTGTCTCTTTTATTTGCTACCCCATTCCAGCATATACCAACGTACTCCTAGTTGATCTCCACTCAATCCATTTTCGAACAAAACCATTTGCGTATAACCAAGCCAATTTCCATCCAAACCCCAATTCCAATCTAAATTCCAAATTCTTACCAACCAGTCTTAATTCCATTTCAGATTATCTCTAATCCAAACCAGTTTTATTTAAATTAGTTTAAGTTAAATTCTAATTTCTTTATTCACCATTACCATTTCAATCTATTTAACTTTAGATGTTAATTTAAATTTCAAAATTCAAATTCCTGAGTTTTATTTCAAATCAGTTTGAAATCATATGTATATATATATAATAACAATTCAAAACATTTGAATTTCTAACCCCTCGTTTCCTCAAACAATTCAAAATCAAATCTTTGGTAGTAATCCGTCACTTAGAAACTAAAAAAAATTAACACTGATGATGTAGCCGTCAACATCAGAATTATTTTCCAGTTTATCGAAGTGAGTTCAATACTGTATCATATTCAAAACTTGTTTTCAAACATGTTCGTTTTGAAATTACTTCCAAATATACTTTACGATGTTTGAAAAACATTTTCAAATCACCCAAGATCTTAAAATTTCCTTATATTTAATCCAAAATTTATTTAGAACATTTTCTCATGTTTCCAGCGTTTTAATTCCAAATTCTGATTTATCCAGATTTAATTCTTCATACTTTGTATCTTATATGAATTCGGAGTGGTTATTTATAACCAATTCAATTATAATCCTACATGACTATAATAACAACCAACATATCTGATCTATATATATATAATAATAATAATCCAATTATATATACTTTTTTATATACAAAATATATTCGGTTAAAATTATTATATTTACCCTCTTACAAAACATACTGTGTCGATTCATCGTGTTCAAGCGTTTTGAAACCCCTATCGATACAATGGATCATACTGATCGACCAGAATTTATAAGCCACTTAACCAATAAATATCCACAATATAAAATCATTTTTAATCAATCTACAAATACGTTCACTCATATATACACACACTCAAACTCAATCTAAGATATTATTAACCCCATCTCTATTGAGTTACGCCACAGAGCCATGGTAATCACTTAACCTTCAGCTCTGATATCACTGTAACAATCCGGGGATTTTCGACCCTGAAAATCGACACAAATACCAATGTCGACTATTCATACATTGAAATATAGTTAATAGAAATAAGTTAGAGGGTGAGAATAGATTAGATAGAAAATTAGAATAGAAGAAGGAGAAGAACACAACAACATCAGAGTAACACGAATCTCACAGCGGAATGAATAAAATATAGTATACAAAGTAACATTGAAACACAAATCTACGTTTGTATGTTAGAGTACGACACTTATGTTACAACGGAAATAAACAATAGCTATAAAATCCTAAAGCCTCCTGCTCCAGCTCCTCCGAGAATATCTGGAAATACCTGAACTACTTGACTTCCCGTACAAATTTAGGCACCCAAGAGTTTAGGGTAAAATAAAAACAAAATAAACTCTGGGTCAGTCATGGGACTGGTGTGAGTAAACTCCAACCATTTGGTTCAACTTTTCAAAATAATTTTCAAAAGAATTGATAATCGTAAGACCAATCCACACCTAAACACAGATGGTTTTTACCTTACGATAACCCAAAACAATTTCAAAATCAATACTTTTCTGATATTATAATAATGTCTAATCACAAGTAATTAACAATCTAGCAGAATGCTTGCATCTCACGCTCCACATACATATAGTATATAATCAAAACCGCAGGAGATTATTGGAGATTGGATTCCAACTATGACAAGGTATGGAACCACCTGTCGGTAGTATATCTCTAGAGAGGAATACACTGGGTTCAACAAGAACGTTTTTCAACTCGGCCCACACATGACCGACAACTCATTTCCCTTGAGTGTATCAAATATATTGTCACCTATGGTTGCTAGCAACATAACCGTTCCTGGGAGATACAGAAGTGAAAGAAGTAACAAATATGAATATTTTCTAGACGGTGACAATACACCCTAATGGGGGCGATCCATTTAGCCATGATGCCTGCCCGATTTTTGTCATTTCCCGGTTGATGAGGCTTGAGGTCATAACGTATCTTTTGACAGATCATACATTCATTTACTTTGAATGCCACATCCTCATACCCGCCAAATCACAAATTGACTTCCCTAAAAATACCACGGGTATAAAACTAAGAGAAACGAATTTCTCCACCACCAAACGTAAGTACGTTTGAAGAGATCAACTTATGTGATCCATTAGATATACTCTGTCAGACATTCGTCCATTCAAGTTGCCCTGGGACTGGACAAACCGAAGGCACCATTCTGTAAATCCATCTTAGGCAATTCCTACCTAGGATCTCTTGAACAACCCTTGCATAAACTCTGTCTTCAATTATTCTCAGCATAAGTTGATTCGTAACGCTTATGCCAATACAGAGTGGTTTTTAGATAATAAATCTGATCCCGGTCTCTCCGTATTGACAACGGAGGTATAGAATAAACTAAATCTTTGATAGTCGATGATTTAACTATTAAAGAAACCATCCATACAACCAACAATCCTATTTCCAAATGGAAATTCTAACGATCAACCATCAAACAACACTGTCCCTCCTTTTTAAATTAATTCGTTATTATATTATCATTTCCAATTCTCATTTCCCATTTTTCGTATCCTTTCAAAGCTCTATTTTCTCTCTTGATTCTTAGAAGAAAAAACATTTCCAATATTTTAGTTTCTTTGTCGAGAAAATATCTCTTATTCCAGTAAGAAAACATTCCTAAATATTTATGAATCATTATTTTCTATTTTTAGTAAATATACCTTATTAATAGCAGAAAATATTTCCATCTTCCATTTCCTTATGCCTCACTGACCAATTCATTTCATTTTCTATGCGTAGAAAATATCTCTCATTTTATTTGGGGAAAACATTTCAAAGTTCCTTTAAATTAACGCGATGTTATAAAACATTGTTATTATAACTCAAATGATCAATCATTTATTAAATAACCAATATTCGCTATCGAACCTTAACCATTTCTTCATCAATCATGAAGTCAATCAAGTTGGAGTATAATTACCTCTCAGACCTTAATTGAACAACATTCTCAACTTTGAAATAGTCAAAGCTCATAACTTCAAACAAAACATCGCTTACGTGACTCTTAGATTCAATTTAAGAATACACTTCTTTCAAGGAAAAATATTAATTATAACAGTAGCGTTATAATCATTGTTTCCAAATATTTGATTTATAAAACATTTATTTTAACGATAGCGTTACAATCGCTGTTTAGATTTACAAAACATTTATAATAATGACAGCGTTATAATCGCTATTTCCAAATATAACTTGTACTTATTAATTTCAAGAAATGAATTAATAAGTAAATAATTAAATTTGATTCAAACAGAAAGTAAGAATAGTTACTTCCCTAAATTCGATATAATCGAATTCCAATAAATAACCTTTCCTCGAATAATCTATATTCAATTTTTATTCCAAACTTCGGAATTTATCTACCATTTCAGGTTAATTCAAATTCTAAATTTTACCTTGAACTTCGTTTTTCAAATCATTACCAATCTCTTTATAACCATTCTAGTCTATAAAACGTTATCATACTTTATTTTATATTCCGAATTTTGAAATAAACTCATCGTTTTCTTTTGAAAACGATTACTCATTTCCTTTTTCACTCAATTTCCAATTTGGATTCATCTTTCAAATCTAAATTTCCTTTAGAGATATTTCATTTGCAAAATATTTTCTTTAAACCATTGCATATATCGTGAATATATTTCTTACGTATACAGTTTGATTTCATACTTATAAACATATCTTAAACCCAAATTTTTATTTATAACTTCTATTTAGAATTATTACACAAGTCTCATTTCTTTATTTCAATCATTTAAAATCTCATTTAAAATTTCTTTAATAATTGCTAAGTTTAAATCTCATTTCAAATATGTTGGTTTCAAAACTGATTCCCACTTTTCTATATAAATTCAAATTTATCCAGTGATAAATAATTCACTTAATTTGTACTTCCATTTATAAACAACTTACATATTTATCCATTTGAATGAGTTTCTATTTTCAACTCTATTCGATTTAATTTCTATTTTTGGAAATGAATTTCCTTTTTAAAAACTCAAATTCCTTTTTTTTTATATTAAAAAATATTTACGGTATTTAAATATCAAAATTCAAGGCCATTATAATTTTAACACAACATAATCAGTCGCCAATTAAATATCACATTAAATAACACAATCAATGAAATGGTAATATAAGTGTTGAGGAATCCAGTTGGATCCCTCCGACCTGTTTCCCTGCATCCACATATGTTAATCAACATTAATAATATTAACTCCACATTAATATGAAATACCATAGTTAAAAGAACTAAAAATCGATTAACTATCAACCATTTTAAACAAACAATCATCGCACAATATAAAATTACTATAATTAAATTTAAAACTCGTTTGTACAAAAATATAAACGAGCCAGAGTTAGTGAGTTTGCTTACATTGTTTGCAATTAACGGTTCTACTTTTGTTTTCGTTTTAAAATCAAACAGATATTTGATTTTTCCACGTAATTCCAATAGCTTTGCTCTCAACCCTATCAGCTCCACAGTATAGCTTCCATCGTTACAGTCCCAACATCAGCGGTTTTGGCCGATTCTGATAATGAACGAACAAAGTATACACTTTACAAAGTTTTAGAATATTATATATTCTAATTATTACTAATTAATTATATACTTTTTTTAATTTAACTTTAACCTTAAAAATTAAGCCGTTGGAAGTGATTAATTTCAGATCCCAAATTACCGTTAATTACTGGGCTAATTTGCGATTAACCCTTCTGATCTGTGATTTGTTCACGTAATTCCTCCCCTTCTTTGTTAATCAATTACTACATCTTCCACTAAGCCACACCACAGCGACAACCTGTAAGAATTTTCATGGCTATCCTGGTATCTTCCTCTTCAACTGCTCCTGCGTCGGTTCACAATTCACAAAACATAACCACTGTCCCAAACCTCTCGCCTTCCTCTACACGACCCGCTTGCACTGCCGTCTCCGTTCTCAGGTCATCACGATTTCCCCGTAACCCCCACATCTCGCACAAGCTTTCACTCCTCCTCAAGAAAAACCATCTACTCCAGACATTACGTTTTGAGCACCATTTCGTAACTTGGATCCATCCATACTTGCGCCATTAACCAGAAACCACCTGAGGCCTTCACCCTTCGACCTCCCTTCCTCTCCTTGAACTTCATAACCCAACACCTCTGAGATCGAGCCGCCATGATGGTCTCGTCGCACAACAAGTAGTAACAGTTTTAGGAGAAACTGCTCCAAGTCTCGCAGCCACCAATTTAAATCCTCATCCCCTTAATTTCTGCGAAAGCCAACCCTACTCCGTCGTGATCATGCTGTTCGAAGTCCTCGTGTGGCTTTTGAAAAGGATCTGGCCACACAGGGGGATATATTCGAATTAGTTTATGAGATGAAAAAGAATTTCTGTAGGCATTTAAATATACTAATGTGAGGATTTTTAATGAAGATCTTGGTATGATATTTTTTTTCGAAACTACAGGAAAGTGTCTGCTTTCCATGTCTGGAAGAAGAAGGAAGAAGACAGAGCAACGTGTTTATATATAGAATGATTACTTGAAGACCACAGGTAGATAATTTGGCAAGCAAGAAACTAGGATAACCGATGTTTATTGGATGGATCAGCTATGCGTTTTCACTTAAAGGTTCTGTAGTTGTATGTGATGAATAATAGCTGGAGGTTCCTTCCATACGAAGTTTGCATGTGAAAAAGTACGGGTATGAAGACTTTGTAATATAGGTGGGGAAATAGGGTAGGATGGCGACAATTCATTGGGTGTACAAGGGATATTTAATGCAGGTGATATATATATATATATATATATGTATGTGTATGTATATATATGTTTTATATTTTACAAAGAGTAGCTGCACATGCCAACAGGTATGCACATATGTATGTGATAGGCTGTAATAGAGAATTCGGCTGAAATGCCCTTTTTTATGTACGTATTATTATTGGGTTGGTAAATTTGAAGGAAATGCTACAGTTTTTTTTCTTTCCTTTTCCATCTATTTGAATGTACTGCAACTCCTTGGAAACCAAGGAATGATTTGATTTTTTTTAATACTATTATAATAACACAAGGCAGGTTTATGGACATACGTTATGTCTTCAGATTGTTGAACAAAATGGTGTTGGGTGTAAGACAATATACTGAGAGTGTATTCCCTTAAATGCTTCAAAACAATAGTTCCATGAAAATGTTAGATGCCATTTGACAGTTCTGTCCACGATTATGCATTGAGTGGGAATAAGTGCTGAACGTCGTGAAGATTTCATCTATATGTGTTTGCTTTCGTTGAAAATGATGTATTACGGTTTCCATTACATTTCCTTCATTTTACGGATAATTATAGACAAAAATAAAAATGTCATCGTGTTGAATAATGCGTTACGATCGCAAAAATATAATAAAATAGACCGTAGCTTAGTTTGTGAAATCTCAAAACATTGATTTAGGATGCATAATACTTCAAATAAAAAGTTGCTCATTTTCAAAATAAAAATTCTGGAAAATTTCTATAAATTAAATTAAAAATACGTCTTAGAAACCTTATCAAAATTCAAAATAAATATTTAATTAAAACTAATAAATCGTTACGGCTTATAAACGATTCCATAGCGATTATTTTAAAATTTTATTTAATCATAACTCACAATCCATACGACGAAATCTCCATTTTTCACTTCCATTAGAAAAATACAGTTCAATAGATTCCAACGTTTCTTGTTTCAAAGAAATTCGACAAATAACGAATCCTGGACCCTCAGTTGAAGTTCAGAACGTTAAATAACGAACTGCCAAGACATTACGAGCTCAATTATAATTTATATTATAATTAATATGTTCAACGATAGTTTAAATAATATATTCGTTATTATAATTCAACTCTAAACTGAATTAAATCTATTAAATTATCCAATTCACACAATATTGCTAATTCAGCTATTTTCGACAAATTTCGGAATTAAACTTTATTATTCCACTATTTGAATTAATCAAATATTCAATATATGTTAGTTCAAATCAATTAAATTACCAGACCATTATTTAAATAATTAAATTAATTAATTATTATCCCGATGAAAAATACTGGACATTACAAAATGATTAACTAGTTAGTAATTATATAATAATTAAGATTAATATTTAATAGTCTTCAATTAGTTATGTACTATAAAGTGATATTTATAACTGATAATTAAATAATAATAATCAATAATTAACAAGTAATAATAATTAACATTTACAAAATAATAAAATAAATAATAATAATAATAATAATAAATTAGTAATAAAAAACTAACAAATAATAAATAATAATTAATTTGAAATATGAATATGTTTAACTATTAAATAAAGAATATTAGGCAAATAATACATTCATAATAAATAAATAAACGATAATTGATAATTAATAACTAAGTGAAAATATGGCTATTTGCATATCAATATTCATAATCAATAACTAAATAATTAACAACAGACGTGTTCTTTCTGTTGTGAAAAACGTATTTTTAGCAACTGCGCTTCCATAACAATTGCAACAAATATATTATTTGTAACGACGCTTCCAAACTTGTTTTATTTATAAATAAGTAAAACTACTAATAATTAAAAGTTAATAAACTATTTTTTATAAATAACTTTTTAATAATTATTACTAGATAATTAACTATTTGTAATTACATAATAATTAAGATTACAATTTAATATGATTATTAATTGATAATCAAATTTAATTATTATAATGTGATATTTATAGTTAATAATAATTCTATAATTAAATAATATTTACCAGTTAACAAATAATTAAAAATTAATGTCTACTTAATTAATATGTACTTAATTAATAAATACTATTCAAGAATAATTAATAAAAATTATATAATAAGCATTTAGTATTTAATATATTACTATTATTTAATTAATAATTGATGATATTATTGTTTTTAGTTTGTTTAAGTATTTATACGTCTATATTAATTTATTATATATAATTTGATATACAATTATAAATTTATATTTATATTAAATTCAATATCTAATATAATATAAAATTATAAATAAATAATGTTATTGTTTAGTCAAAAGGGACAATTAACGACAAGGACAAAGGCCCATTAAAATTTATCCATAAGGACAACCACCTAATATTTTATCCATAAGGAGAATACACTGAAATTAAATTTCGGCCGATGCTTCCATCTTCTCCCTCTGTCGTGCATCTCGATTTCATCGTTTATCACGAAATCACAAAAATCACGAAATCCTAAATCGATGAAATCACAAATATCACGAGACATTAGAATCGAAATTCTCAATCAAAGGAAAAAATCACGAAATCAAAATCATGACCAAAAATCAGTCGAAATAGAAACCCTAGAAAACAAAAAAAAAATTCGAACAACAAAAATCCATTGGAAATCACAAGTGAATTGAATAAAAATATTTTTCAAACGATAGAAAACACAATTGAAGAAGTCGAAATTGTTGAAACAATTTTTTCGTGATTGGATTTTTTTTCGTTAATAGTATAGCAGTTCGTAGGTATCATTTTTCTATTTTTTTAGGTATCATTTTTCCTATTTTAACTTTAAAATATAACAGCAGTTTTTAGGTATCATTTTTCTATTTTTCTATGTATCATTTTTAAAGTAGTTTATGTGTTATGTTAAACATCACATCAGTTTTAAGGTATCATTTTTATACTTTTTAAGGTATCATTTTTAGTGTAATTTCTCTGTTATGTTAAACATTACTGCAGTTTGAAGGAATCATTTTTATATTTTTTAAGGATGTAATTTATGTGTTATGTTGAACATCACAGCAATTTTAAGGTATCATTTATATATTTTTAAGGTATCATTTATTTATTTTTAAGGTATCATTTTTATTGTAGTTTATGTGTTATGTTAAACATCATAGAGTTTTAAGGTATCATTTTTATATTTCTTAAGGTATCATTTTTAGTGTAATTTCCGTGTTATGTTTATATACATCTTTTTTTTTTACCTACAATATTAGAAAACTGATATCCATGAACTTTGAATATGAGAAAAACTTTAGCTTAGCCCTACCAACTTATAAAACTGATAACAGAACAAAAAAATCACATGAAAAAACAATTAACACAGTTAAAATAGTAAAACTGATTCTTAAGAAAATAGGAAACTGATACCTAAAACTTGATTCAATGTTTTGAAGTAAAACTAATGGAAAAAATGTTTACATCAAAGTTTGATTGAATAAAATGAAATTAGTTCGACTGAGTTACAAAGTTGATGCAACAGTACAACTGCAAAATTAACACAACAACAAAATCACATTGAAAAAACACATAACACAGCTAAAACATGAAAACTGATACTTAAAAAAATAGAAAACTGGCACCTACAAACTGCATCAATGTTTTAAAGAAAAACTAATGCAAAAAATGTTTACATCACAGTTTGATTGTATAAAATTAAATAAATCGACTGAGTTAAAAAGTTGATGCAACAATATAACTTGAAAATTAACACAGCAATAAAATCACATGAAAACAACACATAACATAGTTAAAACAGTAAAAATGATACCTACAATATTATAAAAATGATACCTAAATACTGATGCAATGTTTTGAAGATTAAAAAAAATAAAAAAATATATCATAGTTTGATTGATTAAAATGAAATAAGTTCGACGTAGTTTCAAAGCCAATAAAACAATATAACTTCAAAATTAACACAGCAAAAAACTCTCATAAAAAAACATATAACACAGTTAAAACGGTAAATACCTAAAAAAATAGCAAACTAGTACCTAAAAACTGCCGCTATGTTTTAAAGTTAAAACATGAAAAATGATACCTAGAAAAATAGAAAAATGATACCTAAAAACTACTGCTATGTTTTAAAGTTAAAATAGGAAAAATGATACCTAATAAAATAGAAAAAATGATACCTACGAACTGCTATACTATTAACGAAAAAAAAAAACATTTCCAATCACGACAAAATTGTTTCAACAATTTCGACTTCTTCAATTGTGTTTTCCATCATTTGAAAAATATTTTTATTCAATTCACTTGTGATTTCCAATCGATTTTTGTTGTTCGACAATTTTTTTGTTTTCTAGGGTTTCTGTTTCGAGCGATTTATGGATTCAATTTTTTGGGTTCGATTGCAATTTCGAATCTGATGTCCTTTTGATTTTCGTGATTTATGTATTGTTATGGATTCGAATTTTTGTGATTTTTGTGTTCGATTGTTTTAAAGATGGAGCGGACGTGAATAGGGAGCGGAAGAAGAAGAAATAAGCGCACGTGAAGAAGAAGAGAAACGGTGAATTGTCCTTCTAAGTAAAATTTTAATGGGCTGTCCTTATGGATAAAAAGGCTTTCACTTTTGTCCTTGTAAATATTTTCTTGTTATATAAAGGTTCGATCTATACCAAGTCTAAACATTTACGGTTTTAATACTTCCAACTATACAACCGTCTAAATAACGCGTTTACAAATCTGTTCCTTTCTGCTATTAATACATTCTCACTCAGTTCTTTCTTTTGTTAAACGTTTTGGTTGCAATATCCGAAAATTTGGCTCTAATCTCCAACTTTTTGGCTCCATCCTCTGCAATTCTATCTGAAATTTTTGCTACAGCTCTCCTCAGAAAAAAAATCCCTAACTCCACTTCCATTTTAATATCCAAACCCATCAGAAAATTGCACGATCCAATTTAACAACCAAATCCCTGAAAATTAAGCTCAAACTTGTAGGACGGGACGAGCGCATCTACCTCTGTGACAACCATCTCTGCAGAAAGCGCCTTTGTGGCAAGCGCACCAACGATTCCGCTGCCGCCACCTTAGAAAAATCCACAATCATCTCTGTTGCAAGCGCAATCACCAATTCTTCTGCCACCTCTGAAGCGCTGCCACCACTACAGCAAACGCCGTCATTGGAAGTAGTGCTGGATAGTCTGACGTTTCATGTATAGGTACCAATGTTGGTTTCTTGTAAAATAACTTTTTAGTACCCAATTTGTGGACAGCAACGTTATCTTATATTGTTTGAATCTGGTTTGATTAAAGTATCTAATTTTACCGATGATTTTCTGATTTAAAAGCGCCCATCCAGATTGACACTTAACATGCGTGTTTGTGGTTGGAATTGAAATATGAGCTACTAGTATAACCGCATAACGGAGGGAAAACCGACCGTTTGATTATATATATTTTTTAAAAATCTATTGTATTTTTAGATTAATCTACAAAAACATGAATGATTTAAAAAAAAATTGTTTTTTTAAATTTTGTTTAGATTTAGATATATCAAAAGATATTGTAGTAAAAAGTGGATCTGAAGTACATTTGAAATATAATGGATATTTTAGAGAATTTTTAGGAATTAGAATTTGAACTGTTAAAGACATCAGAGAAAACAATTCCGAGAAAGAAGACAATGTTTATGTGTCGGACAACGTTGCTATATTTGAGGCTATATTCATTGGGATGGACAAATTGATTTAGCCTCTCTTACAGTAGGGAAACCTCCATAACGATCGGTTTGATTAGCGTAACTAGCAAGTAAGCACATTGATAAGTTTTTGTTTGATCTGTGTGGTTTCCAGTTGTTTATGCTAGAATATTTTGAGGCCATAGTCTTTCAATGTATAATCGAAAATAGTGGTAGGGTCTTCCCAGTATCTTCTATTTTATCGACAACCGAATTCATCATTTGTACACAAGTTCTCAGTGTGTCTGCGGTGTTCTGGAATTGTAAAAGGTTAGAAACTGTGATGTCCTTTTCTTTTTGTAATGGTGACCTTCCACGTTTTTATAATTTTCGTTCCCTGGGTGTTTTGATATGGCTTCGGAGTTATTTCCGTGATTTATGGGACAGCTGGTGCCCTAACATCGGCTCTTGTCTAATGGAAGAAGTAGAATGGAAATCTGTATTTCAGAATATACGTAATGTGGATTCCGTGATTCTACGGTTACCTGCTTAGCTTTTTGATATTTCAAAAAAAAAAAAAAGGTGTTACAATGCATTAGAACCTTTTTCTTCTTCATTTAATTCTTCGTTCTAGTTCTGTTATGAATTGGATCAGAGCCTCTTCGAACTCTTCTCTTGCCCGTTCCATCAAGATCAAATGTTGAGGTTTCATCCACTTTCTTCTTCTCATCAGCATTAGTGTCCATAGAATGATTTGTAATTTCTATGTTTCTAATGGCGTTCACCCTTCCTTCTGTAAGAGATATAATAATGAGAAGAAGTACAAAAACAATGAACATAGGATTAAGAGAAAAATGGGTCATTTTTGTTTGGATGCCTTGTTAGAATGACACAGTACTAATACTATGAGTTGATATAGGGGTTTTAGCATCTAAGTACGCTAAAGGTATAAATAAAACACAGAAACGAGATTTTAAGGCTGTTTTAGAAGGTTCTGATAGGTACTATTGAATAAAGATGCTGATTTAGAGCACAATCTTTATAAGCCAAGTATCTTTTCACTTCTTCCTTGTCTCATTTATTCTTTCTTCTAAATTACACTTTTCTTACTCTATATGCTTCACCTGCGTTTGTATATGAGCACTGAACGCATCATGGTCAAAATAAAAATAAAAATATTGCTCATTTAAGTTATTATTGTTAATTAGTTATGTGATTTATGTACAAATTAAGTAGGAACACTATGCATGTCATTATCTGCATCCTTGAGTAAAGAGAGACAAGAAGCTAGTAACAAATGTTTGCTTTTATGTGGTTATCCTTAATGTTGGACCGATAGCTTTGGAAATTCAAAGCATACGACACTTTTATCAGGAAAAAAACAGAGAATACATCTCAGTTGTGCTAGTTGAGTTATGCTTTTCTTTGCCTGTTCTTACAGCAAAAATAAAATAAATAAATAAATAAAAAAATAAATAAAAATAGGACCCATGTTTTTCTTCATCCATTATAATTCCTTTTTTCTTTAATCTTCTTCTTTAATTTTTTTACATTAGTATTTATGACATTTATTTATATACAGACACCTACTCACATGCTTTAAGATTGGACTGGTCTTTGGTCCTAGCCAAGGCAAAAAAAAATACAGGGTACATATTTTTAATTTTGCACTTTTAAAGCTTTGAATTAAAGCAAAAGAGGAATGGTGGATTGTTTAAGCTATTTACGTGTATTCTTTTAAAGTTATTTACTTATATTCATTGAATATTTTACTCAAAAATCTAAATCCTTGGGTTCTAAAGAAGAATGCTTCTCTATTCCACAAATTTGGTAGTTCTTACTCCTCATAAATAAATAAAACAGACAGAGACATTGTAAAGAAGCTGAAACCAATAAGTTCTACGGGCAGGCTCCATGAGGCATAAGCTTAAGTGTTATATGATCGTTATTAGACCCATATTCACGTATTTAACAACTTAGTAATATAAATAAAAATCTCTTCAGTATGTGTGTAATTATGCACCCAAGCTATGTTTAGAATGTTCGATCATGATCTTCAAGGCATATACTTGGTATCTCTATTAAGTACTTAAGGCTGCTTTCTTTAACTAGCAACGTTTAGTTATAGTGTGTTGCTAAAAGCACCCAAATTTCTTCTTCCTAACACCATTAGTGGTATTAGGAAGTGTAAAACTGGGTGCTTTTAGCACTGTACCACCATGTGACGCTAAAAGCACTCAGGTTTACACTTCATAATACCACGCATGGTATTAGGAAGAAGACATTTGGGTGCTTTTAGCAACACTCTAGTTATATTGCCCAGCTTTATCTAAGATTTATTAACGGAAGGATCCCACAAATTGCATAGTCAGGCGCCATCATCAAGGTTGTCATACCATCCAGATTAAAACACGTTCAACTAACTTTGAGTTCAGCTAAATGTAAGAATGAATGTTATTTGTCTCGTCTTATCATACAAAAATACATGTTTAACCCTATTTGTCTCACAGGTTACTTGTATTCGTCGATTTTTATACCATCATCATTAATCATTTTTTAATCCTTCTCACAGATTACCTAAAAAATAATGTTGTTTTGTTTTCAAATTATATACTTGATCATGTTTGAAAGAGAACTTGAATCTGACTTCAAAAATCATTATATGCTTTTGCAGTTCTCTTTGCATATATTTTTGATACATATTTCTGATACATGCAAGTACGATGATGTAACGTCACAGATTATATCGGCATAATTTAATATTTAAATATGGTTTTGAATATTGTTTTGGGAGTTTAAATAGTTGAATTTAATGATCTAGAATAATTTATAGAATAACGATATAATTCCTAGATTTACTGCATAATGTAAATTGGCCAATATTGAAATATTTATTTTCGAATTTGGAAAAGATTTTCAAGGCGTAGTTATAATTTATTTATTTTAGAATTTTACTGAAATTTTTATTTCATAAAATAAGCTACTTTTTATTTGGAGTGTTTTGCACCCTATATCAGCATTTTGGGGTTTCACAAAATAAGTTGACCTACCTATATTATTATATTTTTGTGATCGTGGCACACTGTTGAACGTGATGGTGTATTTATTTATGTAGATAGCGAATCGTATGCGGATGGAGACTTACGTAGCGGGGTACGTTAACTGTAAAAACTAAATATCGTTCGTCATCTTCAAAGGGAAAATCATTCGTCCTTTCAACTGTGAAACAAGGTATGGTTCTTTAAATTATGAAAGTGACAAATCCTACACTTTCAGACCTAAGTATTATTTTTCAAAACCTACCCCATGTTCTATTCGCACGGATCAATGAATGAAGTGATAAAATAAAAATAAGTAAATGTCAAACCCTATTCCTCGCCATCCTAAGTTAAGCCTAAGTTAAGTCTACCAACAGAAAAAATCTACTTCCTTTCTCTTCTGAAGACCGCAAGTCGTATCCCATTCATTTATTTGAAAAGGACCAAACATTACCATACGCCTAACCTATCAGCTAGTTTGATACTGAGAAGAAAATATCTCTGACACACCATGTTTTCGTTTCCTTCCCATTGAAGCCTTCTTCTCCTATAAAACGGTCTTCATCCCTTCATCAGCAAACAAAATGACACGCTCCATTACACTTTCGATCTAAATGAATAAATATACTATATTATACAATATGTTTTATATATAATACTCTAGTCTCTTTCTCTTTCCAAACGAAAACCTCATCGTTAGTGGTGTTTGGCGCATCCGTCTTCTCTCCTTAGAATTCAGCTTTGTGCCTTTTTATATGAGCTATAATGGAGTTCGTGATGCAGTTCATTTATCAGTGTGAACCAATGTGAATCGTGAGCGAAGTAGGAAGCTTTGGAGATGCTATCAAGCATGCAGGGTATTAAAAGCGGCGCTGGTATATCAAAAGAAGGTCGCAGTTGTAGTAGTCGGGGTCGGCAGTCTGTGATGGATTTGTAGGTCATGCGTCGGAGGGTGGCTGAGCGATCTTGGATGGATGCAAGGGGGTTCAGCGTAGCAAGAAAAGGCAGACAGCTCGTTGTGTTGAGGAGAGAGAGAGAGAGAATGTGGTGGCCAACGTCTTGTAGTGAAGTAAAGAGGTGGGAAAACATGTTTTGCATGAAGGTAATAATGTTTGAGCTGAAGGGGTGACCAGTTTTGCTGATGAGCTAAGAGAAATAAATGGTTAAAAACTGTAGCAGCGCATGAAGAATAGGGGAGTGAGCTACAGAACATCGGTGTTATAAGAGAGGTTACGCGGAAAGAAGCAGCATGGGGAGAACCTTCAAACTGGCGTGAGCATGAGGTGTAGAAACATGCATGGGAAGCAAGAAAAGGGGGCATATTGTACGATGAGACACCGTGGTAGCGCTGTTTTGCTGAGAAGAAACTGCCGCAGTCTTCAGTGTGAGTTGCTGCTCGAGGTGCCATTTGTTGAACATGGAGGTGAAGATCGGAATGGCGGTCCATGATGAGAAGCACGATCAGTTGTGTTGCTGTAGCCATCACGAGGTGCGGGTAGGTTTAAATGAGGAGGAGGAGAGGCCGGTTACACTATTGGGCTTTGGGACTTAGAACATTAAGAGCTAAAAAGAAAATAAAAATGGTGCAGTTTGATTTCAAAGCGGGTTAGGGGAAGTATTTGTTGAAGCAAGGTGATTTGGTTTCTGTGTTCGAAACAGTGGAGACACAATTTAGGGAAAAGGTGTTGTTGTGCTTAAAGTGTGGATCGGGGAAACTATTTCAATGGAATGGGCCAATGGGCTTTTACTTATACATATATATGTAAAAGTCGACCTGTTAAGTTTTACTAATGGGAAGAAATTCATTCACGAAGGAAGCAGCATACGAGGGAACAAAACGGGATCGAAATGATGAAATTAGAACAAATGCAATGTGCGGTTAAATAGCGGAAAACCATTCGTTCCGTAATGATCCAAGAGGAAGACGTATCGGGTTCAAGCACCACGTTATGGGCCGATGACGCGAATTAAACTATTACTGGTAATTAAGAAATTCCGTGAAACTGGACACGATGGAATCCCGGTAAAGAGCATTACGCTACTGAGCAGTCTCAGAAAGGAACGAAAGCATTCGGATTTTGTTCAATTTTAAACATTGGTTTAAAGTTTACTGAAACAAAGGTGAGTTAATTCTCACAACTTCTGAAAAACTATGAAGTGATTAAATTCGTATAATTAAATTTAATCGTTAATAATTGAATGTTTGATTGCTCTGGATGCTCATCGTTGATTGAATGATTGTTGTTAATTAGATTTTAGTCGTTTAAAATATATGCGCTATTATGCAGGGAAGAACAGGTCAGAGTAATCAAACCGGATTCCTCAAATATTTTGTATGCTGTTTGATTTCATATATACGAACTGATTAAACCCCATTGATGTTAAAATATGTTTGATGGTTGATCGTTGAATTGAAATTCAATGTTATTATGGTTGAATCACTATACGACATTGATTTAGGGATTGGTAGCAAGGGTCCAAAATATATCGTTTGTTTAAAATTGTTTGTCGTTAGGCGAATAAACAAAGTGAAGTTATAATATTTATTTTATAACTAAAGTGGGATTTTATTTATATCTTATACGATATAATGATGTTAAAATTGAATAAATATAAGAAAATGGGTTTTTCGTTAAATAGAATAAAATGATTATATGGTTAGGACTGAACGGTTAAATCAATTTATAAGGGTTATTATTTGGAATAATTATATGTAAATAAACACTTTAGTAATATTATTAGATTAGTTATATTAATCTAATAAAATGAAGACGGTTGAGGAATTAACTAATGATTTAAAGTGACTAAATCAACTGTTCGATCGAAAGTGGTCATAAATAATTAGTTGTTTAATAAGATTTCTCCAATGTAAATTATTATTAATTAACGATATTTGGAGATTTATATTATAATTAGATATTGTTAAATAACTTCAAAAGTGATTAACTGAGCAGGTTTAGTTAATGAAGAAATAAACTGGTTTTACTTCTGTAGATAATGAAGTTAATTATAAGAGAAGGAATTTCTTCTTAAATAAAATTATTTAAGAAAATGATCGAGTATGTAAGAAGATTCGGTAAGTTTTGAAAGAGGTTTAGGAAGAGATTAAATAAATGAAGTTATAAAAGGAGATTGGGCAGATGCGATAAGCATTGGACTAAATATTCTGTTAAATATGGAATCGAGATAACAAGAGAAAGTTCCGAATAGAAATTACTTAATTGATTGTTAAATGGATTTTAAATTATAAAATCCAAAAATCTACTTTTATAATAGGGGATAGGAAAGTGATTATTATTCAAATTAATAATCATTAAAATAATTATTTCTTAAATGATATTCATTTAAGAAACCGACTAAGTTTGTAGTAAAGTTTAAAATGATATTTGAAACATTTATAAAAAGGTTTTCTTCCAAACGTCTTAGGAAGAGTTATCAAAAGGAAGCAAAGTTTAGACCTCAATAAGGTGTTTACTTAAAATAGAATTAAGTAAGTGTTTTAAATCAAAGGAGGTCGGAAAGACAGCAAGTATGATGTTAATGGTTTACAAACCATTAAATGAATTTAGATTATAAGGATTCTGATTAGTTTTATAATACGATATTAAATATTTAGGTTAAGTAATTCGAAATGGATTGTCGCAAGGCTATTCCAATTATATAAAACGAATGTGTATAACAAAGTGGAAAAAAACGTAGTGTTAAATGGTCATAATCGACTGAGTTTTCAAGGTAAGGCTATGGGTATTAAACTAGGGATTCAATAGAATAGAAAACAAGTTTTGAGGGATTAGGATATGGAGATTTGAGTTACAAACTTCTATCTATTCTAAGATAAGAACGTTGTTAATCAAGGTCAGAGAGGTAAATAAAATACTCCAACTTGATCGACTTCACTATTATCGAGGAATAGTGTTAGTTTGCAACGGTAAGGGTTATAGAAATTATTCATTATTTATATGAAAGGATATTACAACTTAGTTATGGAATTCAAACTAAATATAAAATGCTGCAGCGTTAATTGCAGAATTTGAATAAAAGTGCAACTTTAGTGGAGAGATTTCAAATGTAATTAAGCAAATCTGGAGTTAAGATAAATAATGTTTGAATCTACATTTGCTTGGACATATAAGAAGCGATAGTTGGTTTTCTACAATCAAGTTAATAATATATATTGAAGTGTCCAAAATAGAAGGACGATAAAGGGTTTTGAGAATAGAAATTAATATTCCGAAGTTAAAGGAATAAGCAGAGTTATGGGAAAATGTAGTGATATTTTCGAAGTGAAGAAATAAGTGGGAGATTGGTAAATATGTTATTATTAGAAATCAGAAATATAGTTTATCGTGATAAGTAATTAAAATCGATTTGCAATCGATGAAATGATTTAAGAAGTTTTGTTGAATGATTTAAATAATAAGACCTGGGCTGCCAATATACTTGATCTCACTATTTGATATTGATAGTTAAAACACCGACTATCAAATGAACATCATTGGACCTTTTTGACGTGTTGTTTCGAAGAGCCCTGGATGGGAACTGGACCCAAACCCACTTCGAATCAAAGTAGCGCTCAAAACTAATCTGCAAGGATAAAGATGGAGCATTAAAGACCACAGATCTTCATAAAACGGAAGAATGACTTGCAATCTCTAGCTGATCCCTAGAGATATATTGTGGTTCCGTCGTGATTGAAATCTGTGGATTGTAAGGACTTCTCGCTATTGATCTTTTGGGTGATTCCTAGAATCCGGTGGTGGAGAAAATCTCTTACTTAACACCCAGAGTGTTTTTGTGGATATCAATTAGTGAATTGATGGATCTGATAATGTGACATTCAAAGTGAATGATGGCCGGATATTCTAAGAAGATAAACGCAGCCTCTAGCCTTATTAACAGGAAAATGACAGAAATCGGGCAGGCAACATGGCTAGTTAGGTCATACCCAAGCAGGGTGTATTGTCACCAATCTAGAGAACATTCATATTTGTATTTCTTTTCATTTCTGTATCTCCCGGGAATTACAGCAGACGCGCAATAAAAGCTGTAGGGTGGCAATATATTCGATACACTCAAGTTAAATGAGTGGTCGGTCATGTGTGGTCGGGTTGCAAGATGTGAACCCCAGTGTAATCCCTTTAGAGTACACTGATCAAAAGGTAATCCCATACCTTGTCAAGTTGGAATCCAATCTCCAATAAGCGCCTTGCGGTTTTCAGTTTTATAATAAATATGTAGAATGTGAGATGTAAGCGTTCTACTATATGTTATTTATTTATGATTGATAGACACTATTATAATATCACTGAATTTTGATATATTAAAAAATGTTTTGGGTTATAGTAAGGTAAAAAACCGTCCATGTTTATGTGTGGATTGGTCTTACTATTATCTTTTCTTTCAAAAGGATTTCTAAAGTTAAACAAGTTGGTTGCTATATGAATTTATCACTGAAAGTATTCCAGACTGATCCGGGTGAATTTTTCTTTGCTTCAAACGTGCTCGGGTCAGACCAAGTATATTATCAGGATAGGAATCGCTTGGAGCTTCAGAAGAGGAGTTGAAGTCGAGAGGTATTCCATAGATACTGGTACTAGTTTATTTCCGTTGTGTGTATTAATGTATACTCTGATGTTGTACTATATATACAATTCTTTTGTATAAAGTATTATTGATTATTATATTTTGTTCGTTCCGCTGTGAGACTCTGATCTTCTTATTTCTTCTATTTTAATAGTTCTATCTTTTCTATCTCATCCTCTAATTTTTTTCTATTAACAGTCAGAGTTCGATACTTGAATTTTTGACAAGTAATACATGATTTTGTGTTATTGTTGAAAATTCAAGCGTCGATTTTTTTTTCTGGCCGTTACAGGTGGTATCAGAGCGAGGTTTAGTAATAACCTTGGCTCTTTGGCGTAACTCAATAGAAATGGATTAGTAATACCCTAGATTGAGTTTGAGTGTATATATATACAAGAGCGCGTATTTGTAATTTGAATATAAAATTATTTTTATATTGTTTTACCCAATATATTTTTGAGAAGGTAAAATTTATAATCTTCTCAAATTATTGTTTGATTTGAATAAAATTCAAAAATTTTATGAAGTTATAAACATTTCAAATATGAAATGAGAATTAAATTTAAATTGTATAAGTTGAAATAAATCTTATGAATTGAAATTGAAACAAGTCAACTGAAATCTGGCTTGTGTTGAGGAAAAATGAAAGTGAGTAAATTCCAAATGAAATATTTGGAAATAAGTTGAATTGTATGATTTGGATTGATTGTATAAACTTGGTTTGGACAAACCGGAAAGAAACGGAATTGATTCAGGTAAATGAATCAGGATGGGATATAACGAGTTGATTGATATATCTAAATGGATTGCTAAAAATAGTTACGAATATGAGTTGAATGGCGT
Organism: Allium sativum; assembly: GCA_030737875.1. Classification (NCBI taxonomy): domain Eukaryota; kingdom Viridiplantae; phylum Streptophyta; class Magnoliopsida; order Asparagales; family Amaryllidaceae; genus Allium; species Allium sativum. The sequence goes on from CM060912.1 coordinate 898,265,507, forward strand.
GCAGAAGATGTTTGGAATAAATAATATGGATTTGAATTGGAGCAAGAACCAATAGATGAATAAATTCAAGTCAAATGAAATAGAATGATATTGGTTATAAATTCAAGTGAATAGGTCAGAATGGAATTGATTGACATATCTTAATGAATTAATAAGATATTGTTGCAAATAAAATCCAATGAAAGAAATTGGCTTATAAATTTGCAGAGAAGTTAATGAATCATAATAAAATTGGAAATCTGCTTGATTGTATGGTTTGAATGAATTGCATGAAAATAAGTTTAAACCTGATTTAAAACTGATTTATGGTGAATAAACTGAAATAATAAAATGGAATTCATACACATCAATAAGGAGTTGGTTGTGAATAAAATCTCGTGTGAATTGAGTGGTATGTATACAAAAAAAAACTATTTGGAATGGACAGTTGGAATGTTAAAACTAATTGATGATTATGAAGCTAATGAATTCCATATGAGTTCGAAACAGGTACAAGAGCTAATATTGATTGAATTCTACAGTCGATTAGATCCAGTTGACTAGAGCTGTAGAATAATTAAGCCATCTTAATTATAATTTATCGCTTATCAAGTAATAACGCCCGCAGCAAGGTACACCTACGCAAAATATAAATTATTGGTTCTTGATTTTGGTTTTGAATTGGATTCTCCGACCGTATTGGTCGATGGAATTTATTTCTGTACCTGCGTATTACAGAAGTCCTTCCATATAGGGGAGACTCTGCCAAAAATTTTCCAAAATATAAAGTGTTAGAAAAATTTCTGATCATTTTAGAAATCTATGGAATTTATTTTCCACATAAATTAATCGGTCTTTTCGAATTAAAACAAACTGGTTTGGCTTAAAATGTTGAAGTGAAATTCGATTAACAGGATTTTGGAAATATTATTGAATTTGCATATATTTCTCCTACTTTAGTAATTTCGGGGACGAAATTCTTTTAAGGGGGAAGGTATGTAACGTCCCAGATTATATCGGCATAATTTAATATTTAAATATGGTTTTCAATATTGTTTTGGGTTTTTAAATAGTTGAATTTAACGATCTAGAATAATTTATAAAATAACGATATAATTCCTAGATTTACTGTATAATGTAAATTGGCCAATATAGAAATATTTATTTCGAATTTGGAAAAGATTTTCAAGGCGTAGTTATAATTTAATTTTTAGAATTTTACTGAAATTTTTATTTCGTAAAATAAGCTACTTTTTATTTGGAGTGTTTTGCACCCTATATCAGCATTTTGGGGTTTTACAGAATAAGTTAACCTACCGATATTATTATATTTTTGTGATCGTGGCACACTGTTGAACGTGATGGTATATTTATTTATGTAGATAGCGAATCGTATGCGGTCGGAGACTTACGTAGCGGGGTACGTTAACTGTAAAAACTAAATATCGTTCGTCATCTTCAAAGGGAAAATCATCCATCCTTTCAACTGTGAAACAAGGTATGGTTCTTTAAATTATGAAAGTGACAAATCCTACACTTTCAGACCTAAGTATTACTTTTTCAAAACCTACCCCATGTTCTATTCGCACGGATCAATGAATAAATGATAAAATAAAAATAAGTAAATGTCAAACCCTATTCCTCGCCATTCTAAGTTAAGCCTAAGTTAAGTCTACTTCCTTTCTTTTCTGAAGACCGCAAGTCGTATCCCATTCATTTATTTAAAAAGGACCAAACATTACCATACGCCTTACCTATCAGCTAGTTTTATACTGAGAAGAAAATATCTCTGACACACCATGTTCTTGTTTCCTTCGCATTGAAGCCTTCTTCTCCTATAAAGCGGTCTTCATCCCTTCTTCAGCAAACAAAATGACATGCTCCATTTCACTTCTGATCTAAATGAATAAATATATTATATTATACAATATGTTTTATATATAATACTCTAGCCTCTTTCTCTTCCCAAACGAAAACCTCTTCGTTAGTGGCGATTGGCCCGTCCATCTTCCCTACGTAGAATTCAGCTTCGTGCCTTTTTATATGAGCTACAATGGATTTCGTGATGTCGTTCATTTATCAGTGCGGACCGATGTGAATCATGAGCGAAGTAGGAAGCTTTGGAGATGCTATCAAGCATGCAGGGTATTAAAAGCGGCGCTGGTATATCAAAGGAAGGTTGCGGTTGTAGTAGTTGGGGTCGGCAGTCTGTGGTGGATTTGTAGGTCATGCATCGGAGGGTGGCTGAGCGATCTTGGATGGATGCAAGGGGGTTCAGCGTAGCAAGGAAAGGCAAACATCTCGTTGTGTTGAGGGGAGAGAGAATGTGGTATCCAACGTCTTGTAGTGAAGTAAAGAGGTGGGAAAACATGTTTTGCATGAAGGTAATAATGTTTGAGCTGAAGGGGTGACTAGTTTTGCTGACGAGCTAAGAGAAATAAATGGTTAAAAATTGTAGCAGCGCATGAAGAATAGGGGAGTGAGCTACAGAACGTCGGTGTTAGAAGGGAGGTTACGCGGAAAGAAGCAGCATGGGGAGAACCTTCAAACTGGTGTGAGCGTGAGGTGTAGAAACATGCATAGGAAGCAAGAAAAAGGGGGCATATGGTATGATGAGACACCGTGGTAGCGCTGTTTTGCTGAGAAGAAACTGCCGCAGTCTTCAGTGTGAGTTGCTGCTCGAGGTGCCGTTTGTTGAACATGGAGGTGAAGATCGGAATGGCGGTCCATGATGAGAAGCACGATTAGTTGTGTTGCTATAGCCATCGCGAGGTGCGGGTAGGTTTAAATGAGGAGGAGGAGAGGCTGGTTACACTATTGGGCTTTGGGCCTTAGAATGTTAAGAGTTAAAAAGAAAATAAGAATGGTGCAGTTCGATTTCAAAGCGGGTTAGGGGAACTATTTGTTGAAGCAAGCTGATTTGGTTTCTGTGTTCGAAATAGTAGAGATGCAATTTTGGGAAAAGGTGTTGTTGTGCTTAAAGTGTGGATCGGGGAAACTATTTCAATGGAATGCGCCAGTGGGCTTTTACTTATACATATATATGTAAAAGTCGGCCTGTTAAGTTTTACCAATGGGAAGAAATGCATTCACGAAGGAAGCAGCATATGAGGGAACAAAAGGGAATCGAAATGATGAAATTCGAACAAATGCAATATGTGGTTAAATAGCGGAAAACCATTCGTTCCGTAATGATCCAAGAGGAAGACGTATCGGGTTCAAGCACCACGTTATGGGTCAATGACGCGGATTAAACTGTTACTGGTTATTAAGAAATTCCGTGAAACTGGACACGATGGAATCCCGGTAAAGAGCATTACGCTACTGAGCAGTCTCGAAAAGGAACGGAAGCATTCGGATTTTGTTCAATTTTAAACATCGGTTTAAAATTTAATGAAACAAAGGTGAGTTAATTCTCACAACTTCTGAAATACTATGAAGTGATTAAATTCATATAATTAAATTTAATAGTTAATAATTGAATGTTTGATTGCTCTGGATGCTCATCGTTGATTGAATGATTGTCGTTAATTGGATTTTAGTCGTTTAAAATATATGCGTTGTTATGCAGGGAAGAACAGGTCAGAGGAATCAAACCGGATTCCTCAAATATTTTGTATGCTGTTTGATTTCATATATATGAACTGATTAAACCCCATTGATGTTAAAATATGTTTGATGGTTGATCGTTGAATTGAAATTCAACGTTATTATGATTTGAATCACTATACGACATTGATTTAGGGATTAGTAGCAAGGGTCCAAAATATATCGTTTGTTTAAGCATTGTTTGTCGTTAGACGAATAAACAAAGTGAAGTTATAATAATTATTTTATAACTAAAGTGGGATTTTATTTATATCTTATACGATATAATGATGTTAAAATTGAATAAATATCAGAAAATGGGGTTTTCATCAAATAGAATAAAATGATTATATGGTTAGGACTGAACGGTTAAATCAATTTATAAGGGTTATTATTTGGAATAATTATATTTAAATAAACACTTTAGTAAAATTATTAGATTAATTATATTAATCTAATAAAATGAAGACGGTTAAGGAATTAACCAATGATTTAAAGTGACTAAATCAACTGTTCGATCAAAAGTGGTCATAAATAATTAGTTGTTTAATAAGATTTCTCCAATGTAAATTATTATTAATTAACGATATTTGGAGACTTATATTATAATTAGATATTGTTAAATAACTTCAAAAGTGATTAATTGAGCGGGTTTAGTTAATGAAGAAATAAACTGGTTTTACTTTAGTAAATAATGAAGTTAATTATAAGAGAAGGAATTTCTTCTTAAATAAATATTTAAGAAAATGATTGAGTATGTAATAAGATTCGGTAAATTTTGAAAAAGGTTTAGGAAGAGATTAAATAAATGAAGTTATAAATGGAGATTGGGCTGATGCGATAAGCATTGGACTAAATACTCTACTAAATATAGAATCGAGATAACAAGAGAAAATTCCGAATAGAAATTATTTAATTGATTGTTAAATGGATTTTAAATTATAAAATCCAAAAATCCACTTTTATAATAGGGGATAGGAAAGTGATTATTATTACAATTAATAATCATTAAAATAATTATTTCTTAAATTATATTCATTTAAGAAACCGACTAAGTTTGTAGTAAAGTTTAAAATGTTATTTGAAACATTTATAAAAAGGTTTTCTTCCAAACGTCTTAGGAAGAGTTATTAAAAGGAAGTAAAGTTTAGACCTCAATAAGGTGTTTACTTAAAATATAATTAAGTAAGTGTTTAAAATCAAAGGAGGTCGGAAAGACAACAAGTATGATGTTAATGGTTTACTAACCATTAAATGAATTTGGATTATAAGAATTCTAATTAGTTTTATAATACGATATTAAATATTTAGGTTAAGTAATCTGAAATGGATTGTCGCAAGGCTATTCCAATTATATAAAAAGGATGTGTAAAACAAAGTGGAAAAAAAAGTAGTGTTAAATGGTCATAATCGACTGGGTTTTCAAGGTATGGTTATGGGTATTAAACTAGGGATTTAATAGAATAGAAAACAAGTTTTGAGGGATTAGGATATGGAGATTTGAGTTACAAACTTCTATCTATTCTTAGATAAGAACGTTGTTAATCAAGGTCTGAGAGGTAAATAAAATACCCCAACTTGATCAACTTCACTATTATCGAGGAATGGTGTTAGTTTGCAACGGTAAGGGTTATAGAAATTAGTCATTATTTATATGAAAGGATATTACCACTTAGTTATGGAATTCAAACTGAATATAAAATACTGTAGCGTTAATTGCAGAATTTGAATAAAAGTGCAACCTTAGTTGAGAGATTTCAAATGTAATTAAGCAAATCAGGAGTTAAGATAAATAATGCATAAATCTACATTTGCTTGGCCATATAAGAAACGATAGTTAGTTTTCTACAATCAAGTTAATAATATATATATCGAAGTGTCCAAAATAGAGGGACAATAAAGGGTTTTGAGAATAGAAATTAATATTCCGAAGTTAAAGGAATAAGCAGAGTTTTGGGAAAATGTAGTGATATTTTCGAAGTGAAGAAATAAGCGGGAGATTGGTTAATATGTTATTATTAGAAATAAAAAATATAGTTTACCGTGATAAGTAATTAAAATTGTTTTGCAATTGATGAAATGATTTAAGAAGTTTTGTTGAATGATTTAAATAATAAGACCTGAGCTGCCAATATACTTGATCACACTATTTGATATTGATAGTGAAAACACCAACTATCAAATGAACATCAACGGACCTTTTTGACGTGTTGTTTCGAAGAGACCGGGATGGGAACTGGACCCAAACCCACTTCGAATCAAAGTAGCGCTAAAAACTAATCTGCAAGGATAAAGTTGGAGCATTGAAGACCACAGATCTTCATAAAACAAAATAATTACTTACAATCTCGAGCTGATCCCTACAGATATATTATGGTTCCGTCGTGATTGAAATCTATGGATTGCAAGGACTTCTCGCTATTGATTCTTTGGGTGATTCCTAGAATGCGGTAGGAGGGTGCCTTCGGTTCATCTTGTTCCTGGATGACATGTATGGACGTATGTCTGACAGAGTATTTCCCGAAACTCGTGTACGTTGATTTTTACAAATATACCAAGTTTGGTGGTGGAAAAAATCTCTTACTTAACACCCAGAGTGTATTTGTGGACGTCAATTAGTGAATTGACGGATCTGATGATGTGGCATTCAATGTGAATGACGGCCAGATATTATAAGAAGATAAACGCAACCTCTAGCCTCATCACCCGGAAAATGACAGAAATCGGGCAGGCAGCATGGCTAGTTGGGTCATATCCAAGCAGGGTGTATTATCACCAATCTAGAGAACATTCATATTTGTACTTCTTTTCAATTCTGTATCTCTTGGGAATTACATCAGGCGCGCAATAAAAGCTGTAGGGTGGCAATATATTCGATACATTCAAGTTAAATGAGTGGTCGGTCATGTGTGGCCGGGTTGCAAGACGTTCTTGTTGAACCCCAATGTAATCCCTCTAGAGTACACTGATCGAAAGGTGATCCCATACCTTGTCAAGTTGGAATCCAATCTCCCATAAGCGCCTTGCTGTTTTCGATTTTATAATAAATATGTAGAGCGTGAGATGTAAGCGTCCTATTATATGTTATTTATTTGTGATTGATGGACACTATTACAATATCACTGGATTTTGATATATCAAAAACTGTTTTGGGTTATAGTAAGGTAAAAACCGTTCGTGTACTATTATCTTTTCTTTTAAAAGGATTTCTAAAGTTAAACAAGTTGGTTGCTATATGAATTTGTCACTGAAAGTATTCCAGACTGATCCGGGTGAATTTTGCTTTGCTTCAAATGTGCTTGGGTCAGACCGAGTATATTATCAGGTTAGGAATCGCTTGGAGCTTCAGAAGAGGAGTTGAAGTCGAGACGTATTCCATAGATACTGGTACTAGTTTATTTCCGCTGTGTGTATTAATGTATACTCTGGTGTTGTACTATATATATACAGTTCTTTTGTATATAGTATTATTGATTATTATATTTTGTTCGTTCCGGTGTGAGACTCTGATCTTCTTATTTCTTATATTCTAATAGTTCTATCTTTTCTATCTCATCCTTTAATTTCTTTCTATTAACAGTCAGAGTTCGATACTTGAATTTTTGACAAGTAATACATGATTTTGTGTTATAGTTGAAAATTCGAGCATCAATTTTTTTTTTGGCCGTTACAGATAAGCTTGTCATCTACAATTTCCATTTTACACAAGAAACAGTATCATATCATGATTAAGCTAAACGTTATACACTGACCACACATGATTAACATATATTTTTACTAAAATTATGGATGATATGATTATATTACTTGCAATATTTTTGGCAGACTTCATATATTATGTCTGTAGTAAAGGAATAACACTCATGTACTAATCCAGAAATAGTACTAATATGAAACAGTGAAGAGTAGCAACAAAAATGTAAGTACATCTCTGTTGTCAACATGGATTGCATGAATGAATGTGTTTTACTAAAACTCATTTTCGCCCATTGATTCTCTTTTTTATACAGCGTGTATCAGACATTTTACCTCTAGAATTTTTTTGGTCTCAAGTCATATGTGAGGATTAACAAAGATAAGGTAAGGAGTTTGCATGTTAGTGATAAGCATAAGTATGAAAGTGAGCTTATTGATTATGAAAATGTTACAGATACATTAGACTCCAAATTAGGCGGTGGAGGTCATGATCCTTTTGGCATCTTTCAGTCGTTCTTTGGTGGTGGAGGATTTGAAGGTAACAATTTATTCAACCTACTTTTTTAACTATATTAGTTTATCTGTACTGTCTTTTTCTGCATTTGATGGGGGTATTTTCAGTTTATTCTTTATCATTATCCATGTTATAAAGCCAGAAGTGATTTTTTTATCCTTATCATTTAAAAAAAATTCATTTGGTACATACTATGTCTGGACTAATTAAGTCGCCCTAACGCTGAAAAAGGGAGTTTGCATGTTACCAGAAGATTAATATTAATATTCCAATTTCAAGTACAGTAAGGATATTAATGTTCCACATTGTGATATTCTGATAAATAGAAACTGATAGAATTCAACTATTTGTATGTCCACAACAATGTTTTATTAAATGACTTGCTTCATCTGGTAGCTATACCATAATTTGTTTCAAATTCATCTATTTGTATGTCTAATCCACTTTTTTTCTTCGTATGTTGGTTCATGCTTTCACTGTTTGCATTAAAATTAGAAGTTTAATGTGTACTGTTTTCATAGGTATGGGTTAACGTAGTTGTGGATCCTGAAGCTTTTCTACTAAGGCCAAATTCGGAGATGTACACCATTCAAGAGGCCGTTGGAACAACCGTGGCTTGACACAAAGACTTCGTTTCTCTAGAGTTGTACGTACCTCTTAGCTTTTAGGTGTTATGTTGGACTACATTTTGGAATTGTTGGTATGGTATGTGTTTATGTTATGTATGGATCACGTTTGTTTCTAAGCTAAACTTTGAATATAACTTCAACTAATATTATGTATGGATCATGTTTATATTATGTGTGAATCTATTGTTTTGTCAATGCCTTTTTGAATGTATGTTTATTTTTTCATAATATATCTTATCGTTATTACAATAAATTATTGAATGTATGTATTGGTGAATTGTTCTTGCAAAATGACTTGTTGCAACAACTTAAGACAGTTGCAAAAGATTTTGCAACTGTCAAAAATAGTTGTAATATCTTGTTTGTCGAATGCTGATTATAGGTTTACAATTGCTATTTGTGGTTGCGAAATAATCTGTTGCAACAACAAATGCCAGTTGCAAAAAAGGATACTGCAACATCTTATTACAACTAGTAGAAAATGTTGCGGACTTTTTGCAACTTTGGCTATACTAATGGGCGCGGGCCTATTGCAATAGGTCTACTACAACAGATATTGTCTGTTGCGAAAAGTGTTTTTTGTTGTAGTGGCATGACCAAATTCTACAGTAGAAGTGTCGAGGCGATTGGTATAGCTTGGGTGAGAACTCCTTCTCAATCTAATTAATTTACAGTTAAAAATATATTAGGATGCAGACGGTGCTTAGTAGCACCCGACACCATTTATTGTACAAACCCTGGTTGTTTGAAGTATGTTGTGAAAATTTGGATTTTTGTTATAAATTTATTGTGGAATTGTTTGGATGATTATGTATGGCGTGAGCCAGTATCAGGAGAAGGGTAATGCTAGACATTACTCTGGTATTAATATCGCGCCGTTATAATGCTAAAATTTTCTGAAATAAATATTTGTTCATTAAAAATATAATTTTTAATGTGTATATGAACTGTATAAAACATTCATGTGTCAAAATAATGAAATGAAAATAAATATTCATTTACAAATCGGACGATTTGTTTATGTACACGCATTTAACTGATATAGATTGGGACGATAAATTTTACGCATCGCCCAACTGCACAAATAATATTCAATATTTGTTGGTTGAAACCCCACAAAGGTATTGAGATGATATTTGACGTACACTAATCCCAATTGTTTGCTTGTATGTCAATCGAAAGATTGATAGACTGTTGTAAGCATTAATTATTTATATTAATGCTTATGCTGTTGTGTAAAGCACTCTGGATGATGGATGATTGTTTATCATTGTTATTATATACATGTGTCGTATGGAATCCATATAAATAACATTATATGGTAATTGATTGGGTCTCATTCCGATTTGGAAAATAACGAATATTTTAAAATAACATCCAAAAAAGGATTAAAAATATTCATGTGTTGAATAAAATAAAATAACGAATATTTTAAAATAATATTCAGTAAAAGATTAAAATGTGAATTTAATGACCGAATTTGAATGGACACGAAAATATTAAAATTTGTAAAACCATGTTGATTAAATTTGAGCCATTTTAACGCGAACAATATTTATACCTATTTTATTCATTTTTATAATGAATATCGAAAAGGAAATGATTTCAAAATCAGATATTTTGAAAATATTATCATTTATATATTATAATGATATAGAGTATTCAATTTTGATTTAAAATTGAAAATTAAGTTTGAATCGTTTTAAAACAAATTTATAAAATATGTTTTAAATGGAAATCGACGAAATATATATAATATATATATTATATGTATTTAATGGCCTGAATAGAACGAGTTGCACCGCAGCCATTCGCGAATTTTGACCGTTGACTTCGAATTGATATTACGAGAGATTCGACCGTCGGATTCTCCTAAAACTGGAACCGTTAGATTCGTATCAAAAAGAGCTTTCCAACGAATACAAGAGATTTGAAATCTAATGGTTGGATTTGGAATTATATCTAAGTCAAATTTGGAAAAGGTCGTTGTACGTGCAGTTCGATGACCGTGTATGGAAGTCGACTGAAAGGGCCTTAATAAAATTAATAAAAATATTGATAATTTGTGTAAAATCATAATAAATGATTGGGAAAGAATTGGGATGAAAAATTCGACGTTTGTAAAGATAAAAATATATTTTTATCAAAATGAATTAGTTATTAACTAGATTTGAAATCCAATAATTTTTAAATAAAATAAATTGGATATGTGAATGGTTTTAATATAACCAGAATTTCCAATATATGAATTGGAGTGGATTTGAATGACAATCATCTTCGGAATATTTCGATACTGGATTTCGTGATTATACAGATATTGTTATGGAAATTTGGAAGATATATTTTATCTCGTTATTTCCAATTCGATATTTGTTGGTTTCAGAATTTGATATTGAATATAAGCCGATATAATTTCTATTCAGAGCCTTGTATTTGATATCAAATTGGATTTTGGGTTTGTCGTGAATGGTGTTTTCATTAACATTGTTCTTAAACCCAGTTGAGAATAGAATAAATCTTTTAATTAAGATTTAGAGGAATTTACCAATTAATTAATATTTAATTGGAATTGAATTAAGAATTGGATTTTTGGGTTTATCATGGACGATGTTTTAAATAACACTTGTTCTTTAACCCGATTAACAGTGTAGTTAAGGTTTGGAATTCATAAATCTTTATTCTAAGATTTAATGGAATTTTCCAAAGTAAAGTTGTAACACCTCGTAATTTTATAACATTAAAATTCACAAATTAAAGTATACTTAATTTTTAGAAAAGAATTAAGTGAAATGGGTTGCGCAGAGAAATATATATATATATATATTGATATATATATAAAAATTAAAAATTAAATAAATATGCGAAAAAGTTCAAAAAAGCGAATTGGGAGGGGAAATAACCGAACCGGCCCATTTTTGAGGTCGACTCGAGCACCGCTGGGTCGACTAGGGGTTAATCCAGGGTGTTTGGCTGTCAACCCGTGGGCAGATTCGCTCAAATGCAGATTTTGCATTTGATTGGTTCTCATGGTTCAGGGTTAATCTAATGGTCCTAAATAACTTCCTACACCTATAAATACATCCTAATGCTAACCCTAAACCTAATTAAAATAGAATAGTTACCGTCATACCATCGCCATGGAAATCAATGGAGCCGCCGCCAACTAAGAAAGAAGAAAAGCAAATTCAATTCTAATTCTCTCAACCCTAAAGCAAAGCAAAACTCTCTCTTTTCCTCTCTAAATTGTGAGTATGATGATCTTAACAAGATTATTATCATTTTAATTAGGTTGAGTTATGAACGGATTATGAGTAGATGATGTGAATTATCATATATGTTGTTATAAACCCCTTTTTGCTATCATGTATATTGTAAATCCAATGTTATGTGATGATGATATCTTATATGTTGTAAATCATGCTATGATGATGTTATGTATGTTGAAAGTTTCTATACGAAGTTGTGATGAATCATACTTGTTAAAAAGGCCATGATGTTACCATCTATGCTAGTTAGTTCATATTAATTAAATCATCATGTTTTGGTTATGTTGATCTATATGACAAGTCACATATGCAAGTTAGATTGATTAGAAAAGTTATGAACATATGCCAAAACATCTATTATGACATCTAGAATTATGCTATGACATATGTGATATCCTATGCTAGTTCACACCATCATTATGGTTCCTAAAAACCCCATATGCAAGTTTATGTATAGATTTGGGCTATGATCATATCATGTAAATTGAGACATTTAATAAGTTGACACCTATTGATCCTTAATATGTGTAGTTTATGCAAGTTTCACCCCTATTATGATTAGATTTATTTTAATTGTCTATATATGGTGATATTTTATCTTTGTGCTAGGTGTTAGACTATACAAGTCTAGCCTATATTATGCGTTGAATAAGCGAACGTATAAACGTGGGGTAGGGGTAATATTAAGGATTTAATATTAAAAAGTTGGGGTGCAATTGATATGATTTTGCATGCCATAAGTGGATGGCCATAATTGAGTCAATTATGGACATCATTAAAAGTTGACTTAATTAATAATTTGAATAGGGAATTATTAAAACTGGGGTAAAAGATTTCAAGTGTTAATCAATGCTTAGGACACGAGGTTGGACTCGTTTGTGACGTAAACCTGCCCGGACCCGCCCCACAAATCCAGTGGTCACAAATGTCAGCCTAATGTGAGAGGTCCTATGCCTAAACTAAAGCATAACGGTTGTAAAGACACGAGGTTAGACTCTTTTATGGTGTAAGACTTCCCGGACCCGCCCGAGAAATCCAGCTGCCATAAATGCCAGTCTAATGTGAGAGGTCTTTATGAGGTTATGGCCTGAATGAATTAAGAAATACTTAACCAGATAAACATGTAAGGTGGGACATGGGGGTTAAGTAGGTGCCTTGGGTGGCATGAGGAATCTAGGGGGTGCCCTTAGTGGCATGTGAAATACGATTAGTAAGACTTAACCAAACACACATGTAAATGAACATGACTAAGAGGGTTAAGTGGGATATACTAGTGACATGCTTAGGTGGGTAGCTTGTGGGGGCCCATTTCGACCAGTATCCCAAACGTATCGTTGTGGGCTCGACCCAAGTCGAGGACGGGACACGCATGCTGGGTTCGACTGTAAGAGGCCAAAACGGGGAGCGGTGGCAACGCAAGTCCAACGGGTTTCGTATGCGTGTGTGGACCCGGGCTGGTAGGTAAGACGTTGTTGCATCGTGTAGGTATAAGCCGTGCATTCTCAAGTTGTACCGGGTTGCCACTTTAGGGGAGTGATACACCCCACTGTGGGGCCAGCACGGGTATCTACGAGTAGGGAGACGATCGAAAGTGGGTAGTGGGGTACACCTAGTGGAGATAGGGGCAGACGACACCTATGTAGTCAGCTAGGGGTACGTAAGGCTATTTATAAAGTTTCTGTGTGAAGCAAGTGGGATCAAACAATAGGGTGACTGGTGTGGTGCAGTATAGTAATGTGCGGTGCAGTGTAGTAATCATTCGTTAGTAATTAGGTGTGCCTTTACCGTTATCTTTAACGTTATCTTAAACGCTATCTTTATCTTCCTAAGAGTTCATAGACATTTACTTGTCTTCCAGCTTATGCCTTAGTCTAATTATTTTGATAATAGTATTGTTAGAATTATCATACTCGCCAGACTTTATGTCTGACCCCCCTCTATTTCTATCCTTTTCCCCCTCCAGGTCCTCAGGTTGGGCCCAGCTCTAGTGGAGTTTGATTGAATTGCTTCATCTCTCTTTGGAAAGCTTGGACCGTTGAAGTAAAGTCCAGCTTGTTATCTTTTTAATAGCTATTTATGTAATGGGATTATGTATTTTGTTTTTATGAAGATGGACATTGTACTTGGTTATGATCTATGGTTTTATGATGTAACAACATGTTTAATTTCCGCTGCAATAAAATGAAGTTTTAGATTTCCAAGTACTATTTACTATCTGTCTTGTTATAATTTTTCTGTTCTATATTCACTTATAACCTCCATGGAAGTTAATGCATTCCCTTCGTGAGTGACATTAATGGACGTGGGGTGTTACACGTGGTATCAGAGCTTAAGGTTACCAGAACAGATAAAAATACTTTAGAAAAATAGTTATTTTTGGAAGAAGTGCTTTCAAAAACATGTTTTAATGAGAAATTTAAAGAGAAAAGTTTTTAAGAAAAAAAAAACATAATCCCCAATAGCCCATATCTTTTTCTTTCGAATTCTCCATTCTGAATCTTTCCTTTTTCGTTTCAGCATGGCTGAAGATCTTAATCTACCCGACGGTGTAACGATACCAGGATGGTATAGGAGGTTATTAGAGGCTAGGGCCGCTGCAGGTCCAACCAATGTTCCACCACCACCAGTTGCACTCGTTCCTCCTCCTCCTCCTCGCGTAGATACGTTTGCAAAGACGTGCAAGGAATTCAAGGCTATGGGTGGAAAACCATTTCAAGGGTCAGAAACGTTTGTGGAAGCTAGAGATTGGCTTAAGGAGGTGGAAGAAGTGCTAGAAATCTTTGAAGTAGAAGAAGGGAGGAGAGTTCGATTAGCAGCTTGGTTGATGAAGGGAGAGGCCTCATTTTGGTGGGAGGTCACAAATGGGGAGCGTCCTGTTGACTCTTGGGCGGATTTCAGACGTAGGTTCGAGGCGAAGTTTCTCTCAAGGGCAGAAGAAAATCTATATATGGAAAGGTTCTTGACATTGAAGCAAGGAAGCTCATCAGTGAAAGAATATGTCAATAAATTCAATCAGTTAGCAAGGTTTGGCTTGGACTTAGTGAACACGCCGGAGAAGAAGGCGCTGAGGTTCGTGAATGGATTGAATGAACCATTGCAAGGGTTGGCTATGACCCACATCCCTATGGGGGCCACCTTTGAGAAGTTAGTAGAAATGGCGCTTATGCATAAGGAGAAAAGCGCTAAATCTGATAAGGCACCCGAGAAGAAGGGGGATCAGAAGAAACCACAATAGCAAAACAAGAAGGGTGGAAAAGACAATAATGGCAAGGGAAAGTAGAAGTGATTTAACTGTGGGACACCAGGCCATCTCAGCAAGGATTGCCAAAAGAAAAAGAAGACATGCTATTTTCATTGTGGCGATGCGGGACATTTAGTGAAGGACTGCCCAAAGAAGGGGCAGAGGGCAGGAGCAACCTCGGGAGGACAGGTGCAGGCTCTTATGGCACCAGGGCAGGCAAGGGGACAAGTTCAGGCTCTCGCGGTCCCACTGCTGCAAGAACGAGGTAGAACCATTTCTGTTGAAAGCTTAGTTTTTCTGTTTGGTTATCCTGTCCGTACCCTATTCGATTCGGGCGCATCGCATTCGTTTATCTCTACATCATTAGTTGAATCACTGCACTTAAACACCAGTTTAGTAGAGGATCCCTTAGTTGTTTCGAATCCAATTGCGGGCTCATCTTATTTTTCTATGATGTGTTTGGATTTGAAAATTTCCATACTTAGCGTTGAATTTAGATGTGTTGCTTATGTTATGGGCTTCACGGGCTATGGGCTAATTTTAGGAATGGATTGGTTATCCAGAAATGGGGCCGTTCTTGATTGTGAAAGGAGAGTAGTTAGGCTCGTGACTCGCCTTGGCAACACTCTCGAAATCTTTTGTAATCCCATAAATTTGGTTATGCTAAGTTATCTAGAATCGTTTGACGCGTCTGAGGAAAATCTACGATCTGTTAGAGTGGTCCGAGAATATTCGGATGTGTTTGAGGATGTGAAGGGCTTGCCTCCGAAGCGGGAGATAGATTTTCGAATATATCTTGTGGATAATGCGAAACCAGTATCTTTGCCAGTATGCCACATGGCTCCACGTGAAAGGAGGGAACTCGATAAGCAAGTGAAGGAGTTGCTTGAGAAGGGGTTAATAAGACGAAGTATATCGGAGTGGGGTGCTCCAGTAGTATTTGCCACGAAGGCGGATGGGTCCCTTAGACTTTGTGTGGACTATAGAGAACTTAACAAGCTTACTAAGAAGAACAAACACCCACTGCCGAGGATTGACGATCTCTTCGATCAGTTAGTTGGCGCCTCAGTGTTTTCGCAGTTGGACTTAGCCACTGGTTTCCATCAGTTGAGAGTGGCTGAGGATATCATTGACAAGACTGCCTTTAGGACTCCGGACGGTTTCTATGAATGGCTAGTGATGCCCTTCGGTTTGACAAATGCCCTCGCATACTTTTTTTGATTTGATGAGTACGGTGTTTAGGGAGTACCTTAACAAATTTGTGGTAGTCTTTGTAGTTGACATCTTGATCTTTTCTAAGGATGAAGAAGAGCATTCCCTACATCTTACGGAAGTGTTGGAGACTCTTCGAGCGCATAAGCTTAAAGCTAAATTTTCTAAGTGTCACTTTTGGAGGAAGGAAGTACGGTTCTTAGGACATGTGGTTTCCAAAGAAGGGATAGCTGTAGATCCCGCGAAGGTGGTGGCCATCCAAGATTGGAAGGTTCCTAAAAATGCTACCGAAGTGAGAAGTTTTTTGGGGTTGGCTGGCTACTATAGGAAGTTTATCAAAGACTTCGCAAAGATATCAACTCCATTGACACGCTTGACGAAGAAGAACCTAGTTTTCACATGGGACGTAGATTATGATGATGCGTTCCAACGTTTGAAGAGAGTTTTGACTTCAGCCCCAGTCTTAGTATTGCCTGACGGGAGTACGCCGTTTACCGTATATACTGATGCTTGTGGGACAGGACTAGGCGCAGTCTTAATGCAAGAGGGCAGGGTAATAGCCTGTGGTGGAAGGCAGTTGAGAGCGCATGAGAAGAATTACCCCACACATGACCTAGAGTTGGCCGCTATTGTTTTCGCGTTTAAGTCTTGGCGTCATTATCTTCTTGGCGAGAAATTCAAACTATTCACTGACCACAAATCTTTAAAATACCTATTCTCTCAAAAGGACTTGAACTTAAGGCAACAAAGGTGGATGGAGTTCTTAGCATCCTACGACTTTGAGATAGCATATACCCCTGGCAAGGGTAACGTGGTGGCCGATGCCTTAAGTAGAAAAAGATTATCCTTAAGTCTTTTGTTTGTTGAGCGGCAAAGTTTAGAATTCATTTCGATGTTTGACTTTAGACCTTCCGTTGACTTCGTACCTGGTTTGCTAGCATCCTTGGAGGTCAGACCTACGCTTTTGGGACGGATTGGCGAGGCACAGCGAGAAGACCCACAGTTAGTTGAGTTAGTAGAAAAGCTCAAAGGAGGGGAGTCATCGAGCTTTCTCCGTAGGTATACCCTAGATGATAAGGGTTGGTTACGTAGGGACGGTAGACTTTGTGTACCAAAAGACGATGACCTAAGGAAGACTATTCTTGATGAAGCACATCGTTCGAAGATGACCATTCATCCCGGTGGGGACAAGATGTACAAAGACATGAAGAGAGTTTACTTTTGGGCCGGCATGAAGAAAGACGTGGCCGAGTATGTCGCTAGATGCTTGGTATGCCAACAAGTAAAAGCGGAGCAAAAGAAACCCGGTGGGTTGCTTCAACCATTGGAGGTTCCACTATGGAAGTGGGAGAGTGTCTCGATGGATTTTGTGGATGGATTACCGCGATCGAGGAGGGGTAATACGAGGATTTGGGTTATAGTAGATAGACTTACTAAGAGCGCCCATTTCATTCCCGTGAAGAGTAAGAGGACTTCTCCATGTTTAGCTTCTGTATACATTCGAGAGATAGTTCGTTTGCACGGTGTTCCTTCTAGCATAGTGAGCGACCGCGATCCTATTTTCACTAGCGAATTTCGGAGAAGATTACAAGAGGCGGTAGGGACTCAGTTATGTTTGAGCACCGCATATCATCCTCAGACGGACGGCCAGAATGAGAGGGTGAATCGCATTCTAGAGGATCTGTTGAGGCTATGTATCCTAGACTTTGGGAGTACATGGGAAGAGCATCTTCCATTGGTTGAGTTCGCATATAATAATAGCTTTCAGTCCATCATTGGTATGGCACCATTCGAAGCTCTATATGGACGACCTTGTCGTTCACCTACATGTTGGTGGGAATCTATGGATAAGATCTTACTTGGGCCCGGTATGATTAGGGAGACTTCGGAGAAGATCGACTTGATTCGAAGGAGGATGAAAGCAGCGCAAGATAGGCAGAAATCTTATGCGGATAAGAGGAGGACAGATCTCGAATTTGAAGTTGGGGACATGGTCTTTGTCAAAGTGTCTCCATTACGAAACGTTGTTCGCTTTGGGTCCGTTGGGAAATTAGCACCAAGGTTTGTAGGGTTGTTTCCTATTAAGGAGAGGATTGGACGGATGGCGTATAGAGTGGAGTTGCCCGAGAGACTTAGTGGTGTACATGACGTATTCCATGTGTCACATTTGAGGAAGTGCTTGCACGAGACCGCGGAAGTGGTAGAGCCGAGCTTGCTTAGAGAGGTGGGGATAGAGCGTGATGCGACAATTCGACGAGCTCCTACGCGCATTCTTGGGTCGGAGATCAAGAGGTTGAGGAATCGAGAGGTCAGACTAGTCAAATTGCAATGGGGAGATGATGAAAGCAACGCTACTTGGGAGACGGAAGAGAAGATGTGTTCACGATACCCTTTTCTTTTTGAGGGTATGTTCTTTAATTTCTCCTTTACCGCTTAGCTTGTACTTATCTTATCTTTAGTATATCCTCTCGCTAGTATCTTTGACCTTTAGTTAGGATAATCCTATGGTTGAAACATGTGTTTGAGACATGTTATGTATGGTGGATGCAAAGTGGATGCAAGTGTTTGCTAGTGGTTGCTCGTGGATGCATATACACACACTATTAGGCACCAGATCGGCTCAGTCACTTCATATTTCATATTACATATATATGGATGTATTTAGTAAAATGGATGTATAATGGTTGTATTGTCATATAGTTGCTGCATTTGGGTGGATGGTTGTGCACACATATAGAATTAATATGTATCATTAGGAATCTTTTGCATACATATTGGACGCATGGCACTATCATGAATTGCACTAAGGAGGTCGACTGAATCAGTAGACCAACTAATTTTGCATTAGATATGGACATATACACACTGTGCATATAAACATTAAAGCATTAGAAGTCTTTTAAGGACAATGGATGCTGGTGTTTGATGGTTGAGTAGATGGACGATTAGATGGTAGGATATACATTCTTCTTGACCTGGAGATTTCGGGGACGAAATCCTTTAAGGAGGGGAGAATGTAAAACCCCGTAATTTTATAACATTAAAATTCATAAATTAAAGTATACTTAATTTTTAGAAAAGAATTAAGTGAAACGGGTTGCGCAGAGAAATATATATATATTGATATATATATATAAATTAAAAATTAAATAAATAAATATGCGAAAAAGATCAAAACAGCGAATAGGGAGGGGAAATAACCGAACCGGCCCATTTTTGAGGTCGACCCGAGCTTTGCTGGGTCGACTAGGGGTTAATCCAGGGTGTTTGGCTGTCAACCCGTGGGCCGATTCGCTCAAATGCAGATTTTGCATTTGATTGGTTCTCATGGTTCAGGGTTAATCTAATGGTCCTAAATAACTTCCTACACCTATAAATACATCCTAATGCTAACCCTAAACCTAATTAAAATAGAATAGTTACCGTCATACCGTTGCCATGGAAATCAATGGAGCCGCCGCCAACTAAGAAAGAAGAAAAGCAAATTCAATTCTAATTCTCTCAACCCTAAAGCAAAGCAAAACTCTCTCTTTTCTTCTCTAAATTGTGAGTATGATGATCTTAACAAGATTATTATCATTTTAATTAGGTTGAGTTATGAATGGATTATGAGTAGATGATGTGAATTATCATATATGTTGTTGTAAACCCCTTTTTGCTATCATGTATATTGTAAATCCAATGTTATGTGATGATATCTTATATGTTGTAAATCATGCTATGATGATGTTATGTATGTTGAAAGTTTCTATGCTAAGTTGTGATGAATCATACATGTTAAAAAGGCCATGATGTTACCATCTATGCTAGTTAGTTCATATTAATTAAATCATCATGTTTGGGTTATGTTGATCTATATGACAAGTCACATATGCAAGTTAGAATGATTAGAAAAGTTCTGAACATATGCCAAAACATCTATTATGACATCTAGAATTATGCTATGGCATATGTGATATCCTATGCTAGTTCACACCATCATTATGGTTCCTAAAAACCCCATATGCAAGTTTATGTATAGATTTGGGCTATGATCATATCATGTAAATTGAGACATTTAACAAGTTGATACCTTTTGATCCTTAACATGTGTAGTTTATGCAAGTTTCACCCCTATTATGATTAGATTTATTTTAATTGTCTATATGTGGTGATAATTTATCTTTGTGCTAGGTGTTAGACTATACAAGTCTAGCCTATATTATGCGTTGAATAAGCGAACGTATAAACGTGGGGTAGGGGTAATATTAAGGATTTAATATTTAAAAGTTGGGGTGCAATTGATATGATTTTGCATGCCATAAGTGGATGGCCATAATTGAGTCAATTATGGACATCATTAAAAGTTGACTTAATTAATAATTTGAATAGGGAATTATTAAAACTGGGGTAAAAGATTTTAAGTGTTAATCAATGCTTAGGACACGAGGTTGGACTCGTTTGTGACGTAAACCTGCCCGGACCCGCCCGACAAATCCAGTGGTCACAAATGTCTGTCCAATGTGAGAGGTCCTAGGCCTAAACTAAAGCATAACGGTTGTAAAGACACGAGGTTAGACTCTTTTATTATAACAACCCGTATTTCTGATAACCTGTTATATCGTAAATCGAGGCAGAATTTAATTTATAAATCTGAATCAAGGGAAACGGGCTATGCCATTGCGTTCGTCTCGGAAAAATACGCGAAATAGAGTCCGAGTTTTCGAAAATCGGAGTCCGTATGACCCGATTAAGGCCCAACGAAGTTTTCAGAAAAATTCAAAGTAAAAACAGATTTCAAATTCAAGTTTGAATTTGAAAATTAGGACAGATTGGGCTAGGCGGGAAAAATCCCGCCAGAACACCCAAGTCGACAGCCCTGTCGACTTGGGAGTCGACTTGGTTGGACCCAAGTCGACAGCACTCTCGACTTGGCTGTCGACTTGGTCCAGCCGGGCTGTTTAGCCTGGTGCACCATTTTGAGATTGTGTTGAGTTTGGGGGCCACATTCGATTTTGAGGGCTGAGATTAGAACTAGGGTTTAATCCTAAGGCTAGAACTAATCCTAATCTCTATAAATAAGGCCCTAACCTAACCCTAAATCATCATTATTCATTCATATAACTAAACTATGGCAAAATCAATCCTCTCATGGCCTCCACTCTCTTCATAAAATTCCTAAATAAATTTCTAAGTGATTTTCCATGCATACAAGTGTTTTCAAACTTGTATGAGCATCATTAGCTTGCATTCAAGTCAAGTTTCTATATTTGCATCATAAAGAAAGAGTTTTGATCATTTAGGCTCAAGGGTTTTTATGTTAGAGCTTGCATTTTGGGTCTATTTGATTGCATAAGGGCTTTTTCATATCTTTTGTGCCTTCATAAGTATTGTAAGCCCTATTCTACTTTCATACTTAAACTCTAAAGTTAAATGTATGATATGCAAGTTTGATATGTTATGATATGCAAGTTTACTATGATGTGTTATGCAAGTTTACTATGATGTGTTATGCAAATTTACTATGATGTGTTATGCAAATTTACTATGATGTGTTATGCAAGTTTACTATGATGTGTTATGCAAGTTCATCAAGTTATGCTATGCAAGTTTGATATGCAAGTTTGTCATATGATATGCAAGTTATGTTATGCAAGTTTGATATGCAAGTTTGTCATATGATATGCAAGTTATGTTATGCAAGTTTGGGTTGAACATTTTGTTCATGCTATCATGTTATGCAAGCTTATCTTGGGTTTATGAACATAAAGCTTCAAGCTTT
Organism: Allium sativum; assembly: GCA_030737875.1. Taxonomy (NCBI): domain Eukaryota; kingdom Viridiplantae; phylum Streptophyta; class Magnoliopsida; order Asparagales; family Amaryllidaceae; genus Allium; species Allium sativum. The sequence continues at coordinate 898,287,393 of CM060912.1, forward strand.
ATGCTAAAGGTTGCATTTTGGCAACGTGTAAGTTATATCTCTTATGATAACTTGCATGCGAGGCTAGATGTGAACTTATAGCCATTTTTACATGTCATTTATCACCATGTATCATCAATATGCTAAGTTTGGTTTTATGCATGCTTTTGAGGCCTAAAAATGCTATATGCAAGTATATGAACATATGTACATTTCATATGCCACCATGTTAAACTTGTGGCTTCAACACCTTTATGTCATGATTATGCCAATTTCCCTCTTTCTATCCTTTATGCGCTATTGCGATATGTAAGCGATGGGATTGCGTTTGGGGTTGGGTAAACTTAAAAGACATAAAAACATAAGCTTGGGAATTTACCTATTAAGTTAGGTCTACCCATTGGGAATTTACCTATTAAGTTAGGTCTACCCAATTGCTTGAAAACTTGTAACATGTTTTGGAAACATGATGGACATGACACTTAGAAAAGATAAGTGTGACCAACTCGAGGTTGGGTTGAGTTTGTAGCGTAAACCTACCCGGAACCGACCGGCTTAACTAGTTGCTACAAACAATAGGACCCATTGTGAGAAGTTGATCATGTTGTACCTTGAACCCGAGGTTAGACCAAGTTGTGGTGTAAAGCTACCCGGACCCGCCCGGCTTAACTAGTAACCACAACGAGGTCTAATGTGAGAGGTTAAGGTGCATTAAATTAATTAATGTTACATGATAAGGTTAAGTAAATTTGATTTATGACACTTAACCAATTTGACATGAATGGGTAGGTTAAGTGAAACCGGGCTTGATTTCTTAATGACACTTAACCGAAAAATTCGACTAGTGGTTAGGGTTAAGTTAACCTACACTTAACCAATCTGAACTCGGTAATTTAACGGGGTTAAGTTGAACTATACTTAGCCAATCCAACTCAGTAATTTGATAAGGCTGAGAACCGATTGGATACCTGGTCTGGATAAACTAACTTGATTGATAAATTAAACGAACCTGTTTTGCGGATCTGTAGGACCCACACCAAGTTAGGCAAGTTTGTAAATCTGTTATCTGATCCGTTATTCTGAAAACTGATCGTCTGAACTTTGTATGTCTGAACTCTGTTAATAAGTTAATCTGAATCTGATAGTCTGGGGACACAAGGGGGAATACTTGTGTCATTTGTTGTTTGGGACCCTTATTAGTCAGTAACCCTTTCTGGTATCAAAACTTTGACCCAACTGTAGGTGGGGTCCGGGCACGCTTACTGAACTAATTATAAGTGGTTCATTCTGATAATGGCGATGGGTGTTGATGGTGCGTTCCAACCGGGTCATGTGCGTGCATGGATCCCGGTCTGCCTCTGAGGATGTAAGACGCCGTGACATCTGTAAATATGCCTGTGCCAATTGGTTGCCACTTTAGGGAGTGATACACCCTATCGTGGGGCCGACATAGGATATTTATGTATTAGGGAGCCGATCGCTTGGGTAGGATTTAGGGTACACTTAGCTCTGTCTGATTCTGTAGGTACCGTCTGTTTTGTTGGGTGGTAACACCCGTCTGTTTCTGCGTGGTACCGTCTGTTAGGGTGGTAAAGGCCCACTACTAGTGTACACCTAATTGTTGTATTCTGTTTTTGTACTCTGTTCTGTTAGGGTGGTAAAGGCCCATTATTGTTAGCATTCCGTTTCTGTACTTTATCTGTTAGGGTGGTAAAGGCCCATTATTGTTAGCATTCCGTTTCTATACTTTATCTGTTAGGGTGGTAAAGGCCCATTATTGTTAGCATTCCGTTTCTGTACTTTATCTGTTAGGGTGGTAAAAGCCCATTTTTCCCAAACTCTATCTCTGTATGGACCATTCTGTTCCGTCCTGTTTCGATGTAAACATTAGGGTAACACCTAATCCTGTTATACTAGTATTGGTACTAAGAAGTTGGATCTTGACTTAGGTCAACACCTGATATTGAGCCAAGTTTAGGCCAAGGGATGAATTCTTGTTTATACATGACATGTTAGAATGCTGGTACACCTGTGGTGAAAAACTTCACCTTGATTATGTGATGACTCCTTTGAACTGTCTGTTGGATATTTACCATGCTAGTATGTAATTATCCTTATGTTCATCCCTGCTTCTCATGCCAGTTAACTTTATCAGTTTACATTGATTGTAGTAGGGCTTACTCAGTCTTTTTGACTGACCTGTTTTCCTTTCGCCTCTTTTCTTTCGTTTCCCCCCCAGGTTCTCAGGGTGGGAATACTGGAGCTTAGCTTGGATTTCTGATCACTTGCTTGTGGGATTTTAGCTCATGTACGGTCTTGACATGGAGCTAGCTATGGTTATCACTTATTTTGGGGATAGTACTTATGTATTTCAGTTTTTCAGTTGATGTTGTTTTTATCTAGACTTGTTTATTTGGAAAGTTATGTTGTACCAGACTTGTTTTGGAATAGTATGAAATCTTCCGCTGTTTTATCTATGTTATTTACTCTGTTTACATATATACATATGTTCTTGTTCTGCCTTGATATATCATTATGCATGTTTACCTGATTCAAACGCCCCTCCAAAGTCAGAGTGCTTGCAAGAGCCACCCTGGCAGAGGTGGGGTGTTACATTGGGTATCAGAGCATATGGTTTACGAGAAGGAACAAAAAGGTTTTTAAAACTTTTGGAAAACTATTTTCAAATCAAGTATAAAGTATTTTCCAAAGAAAAGTCTAGTTTATTTTAAAGGCTATTCCCCAAAAAGCCATTAGCACAATCCTTAGTCATCAATTCTTAGTTCCCTTGTTCTGAACCTATCTTTTCCTTCGTTTCAGTATGACAGATAACTTTGTTATCCCAGAGGGAGTGCAAGTTCCTGTTTGGTATAGGAGACTTTTGGAGGCTAGGGCGACCGAAGCCGGCCCCGCAAATGTTACTCCTCCTCCGGTGGTTAATGTTACTCCTCTTTTTGAGGGTATGTTCTTTAATTTCTCCTTTACCGCTTAGCTTGTACTTATCTTATCTTTAGTATATCCTCTCGCTAGTATCTTTGACCTTTAGTTAGGATAATCCTATGGTTGAAACATGTGTTTGAGACATGTTATGTATGGTGGATGCAAAGTGGATGCAAGTGTTTGCTAGTGGTTGCTCGTGGATGCATATACACACACTATTAGGCACCAGATCGGCTCAGTCACTTCATATTTCATATTACATATATATGGATGTATTTAGTAAAATGGATGTATAATGGTTGTATTGTCATATAGTTGCTGCATTTGGGTGGATGGTTGTGCACACATATAGAATTAATATGTATCATTAGGAATCTTTTGCATACATATTGGACGCATGGCACTATCATGAATTGCACTAAGGAGGTCGACTGAATCAGTAGACCAACTAATTTTGCATTAGATATGGACATATACACACTGTGCATATAAACATTAAAGCATTAGAAGTCTTTTAAGGACAATGGATGCTGGTGTTTGATGGTTGAGTAGATGGACGATTAGATGGTAGGATATACATTCTTCTTGACCTGGAGATTTCGGGGACGAAATCCTTTAAGGAGGGGAGAATGTAAAACCCCGTAATTTTATAACATTAAAATTCATAAATTAAAGTATACTTAATTTTTAGAAAAGAATTAAGTGAAACGGGTTGCGCAGAGAAATATATATATATTGATATATATATATAAATTAAAAATTAAATAAATAAATATGCGAAAAAGATCAAAACAGCGAATAGGGAGGGGAAATAACCGAACCGGCCCATTTTTGAGGTCGACCCGAGCTTTGCTGGGTCGACTAGGGGTTAATCCAGGGTGTTTGGCTGTCAACCCGTGGGCCGATTCGCTCAAATGCAGATTTTGCATTTGATTGGTTCTCATGGTTCAGGGTTAATCTAATGGTCCTAAATAACTTCCTACACCTATAAATACATCCTAATGCTAACCCTAAACCTAATTAAAATAGAATAGTTACCGTCATACCGTTGCCATGGAAATCAATGGAGCCGCCGCCAACTAAGAAAGAAGAAAAGCAAATTCAATTCTAATTCTCTCAACCCTAAAGCAAAGCAAAACTCTCTCTTTTCTTCTCTAAATTGTGAGTATGATGATCTTAACAAGATTATTATCATTTTAATTAGGTTGAGTTATGAATGGATTATGAGTAGATGATGTGAATTATCATATATGTTGTTGTAAACCCCTTTTTGCTATCATGTATATTGTAAATCCAATGTTATGTGATGATATCTTATATGTTGTAAATCATGCTATGATGATGTTATGTATGTTGAAAGTTTCTATGCTAAGTTGTGATGAATCATACATGTTAAAAAGGCCATGATGTTACCATCTATGCTAGTTAGTTCATATTAATTAAATCATCATGTTTGGGTTATGTTGATCTATATGACAAGTCACATATGCAAGTTAGAATGATTAGAAAAGTTCTGAACATATGCCAAAACATCTATTATGACATCTAGAATTATGCTATGGCATATGTGATATCCTATGCTAGTTCACACCATCATTATGGTTCCTAAAAACCCCATATGCAAGTTTATGTATAGATTTGGGCTATGATCATATCATGTAAATTGAGACATTTAACAAGTTGATACCTTTTGATCCTTAACATGTGTAGTTTATGCAAGTTTCACCCCTATTATGATTAGATTTATTTTAATTGTCTATATGTGGTGATAATTTATCTTTGTGCTAGGTGTTAGACTATACAAGTCTAGCCTATATTATGCGTTGAATAAGCGAACGTATAAACGTGGGGTAGGGGTAATATTAAGGATTTAATATTTAAAAGTTGGGGTGCAATTGATATGATTTTGCATGCCATAAGTGGATGGCCATAATTGAGTCAATTATGGACATCATTAAAAGTTGACTTAATTAATAATTTGAATAGGGAATTATTAAAACTGGGGTAAAAGATTTTAAGTGTTAATCAATGCTTAGGACACGAGGTTGGACTCGTTTGTGACGTAAACCTGCCCGGACCCGCCCGACAAATCCAGTGGTCACAAATGTCTGTCCAATGTGAGAGGTCCTAGGCCTAAACTAAAGCATAACGGTTGTAAAGACACGAGGTTAGACTCTTTTATTATAACAACCCGTATTTCTGATAACCTGTTATATCGTAAATCGAGGCAGAATTTAATTTATAAATCTGAATCAAGGGAAACGGGCTATGCCATTGCGTTCGTCTCGGAAAAATACGCGAAATAGAGTCCGAGTTTTCGAAAATCGGAGTCCGTATGACCCGATTAAGGCCCAACGAAGTTTTCAGAAAAATTCAAAGTAAAAACAGATTTCAAATTCAAGTTTGAATTTGAAAATTAGGACAGATTGGGCTAGGCGGGAAAAATCCCGCCAGAACACCCAAGTCGACAGCCCTGTCGACTTGGGAGTCGACTTGGTTGGACCCAAGTCGACAGCCCTCTCGACTTGGCTGTCGACTTGGTCCAGCCGGGCTGTTTAGCCTGGTGCACCATTTTGAGATTGTGTTGAGTTTGGGGGCCACATTCGATTTTGAGGGCTGAGATTAGAACTAGGGTTTAATCCTAAGGCTAGAACTAATCCTAATCTCTATAAATAAGGCCCTAACCTAACCCTAAATCATCATTATTCATTCATATAACTAAACTATGGCAAAATCAATCCTCTCATGGCCTCCACTCTCTTCATAAAATTCCTAAATAAATTTCTAAGTGATTTTCCATGCATACAAGTGTTTTCAAACTTGTATGAGCATCATTAGCTTGCATTCAAGTCAAGTTTCTATATTTGCATCATAAAGAAAGAGTTTTGATCATTTAGGCTCAAGGGTTTTTATGTTAGAGCTTGCATTTTGGGTCTATTTGATTGCATAAGGGCTTTTTCATATCTTTTGTGCCTTCATAAGTATTGTAAGCCCTATTCTACTTTCATACTTAAACTCTAAAGTTAAATGTATGATATGCAAGTTTGATATGTTATGATATGCAAGTTTACTATGATGTGTTATGCAAGTTTACTATGATGTGTTATGCAAATTTACTATGATGTGTTATGCAAATTTACTATGATGTGTTATGCAAGTTTACTATGATGTGTTATGCAAGTTCATCAAGTTATGCTATGCAAGTTTGATATGCAAGTTTGTCATATGATATGCAAGTTATGTTATGCAAGTTTGATATGCAAGTTTGTCATATGATATGCAAGTTATGTTATGCAAGTTTGGGTTGAACATTTTGTTCATGCTATCATGTTATGCAAGCTTATCTTGGGTTTATGAACATAAAGCTTCAAGCTTTATGCTAAAGGTTGCATTTTGGCAACGTGTAAGTTATATCTCTTATGATAACTTGCATGCGAGGCTAGATGTGAACTTATAGCCATTTTTACATGTCATTTATCACCATGTATCATCAATATGCTAAGTTTGGTTTTATGCATGCTTTTGAGGCCTAAAAATGCTATATGCAAGTATATGAACATATGTACATTTCATATGCCACCATGTTAAACTTGTGGCTTCAACACCTTTATGTCATGATTATGCCAATTTCCCTCTTTCTATCCTTTATGCGCTATTGCGATATGTAAGCGATGGGATTGCGTTTGGGGTTGGGTAAACTTAAAAGACATAAAAACATAAGCTTGGGAATTTACCTATTAAGTTAGGTCTACCCATTGGGAATTTACCTATTAAGTTAGGTCTACCCAATTGCTTGAAAACTTGTAACATGTTTTGGAAACATGATGGACATGACACTTAGAAAAGATAAGTGTGACCAACTCGAGGTTGGGTTGAGTTTGTAGCGTAAACCTACCCGGAACCGATCGGCTTAACTAGTTGCTACAAACAATAGGACCCATTGTGAGAAGTTGATCATGTTGTACCTTGAACCCGAGGTTAGACCAAGTTGTGGTGTAAAGCTACCCGGACCCGCCCGGCTTAACTAGTAACCACAACGAGGTCTAATGTGAGAGGTTAAGGTGCATTAAATTAATTAATGTTACATGATAAGGTTAAGTAAATTTGATTTATGACACTTAACCAATTTGACATGAATGGGTAGGTTAAGTGAAACCGGGCTTGATTTCTTAATGACACTTAACCGAAAAATTCGACTAGTGGTTAGGGTTAAGTTAACCTACACTTAACCAATCTGAACTCGGTAATTTAACGGGGTTAAGTTGAACTATACTTAGCCAATCCAACTCAGTAATTTGATAAGGCTGAGAACCGATTGGATACCTGGTCTGGATAAACTAACTTGATTGATAAATTAAACGAACCTGTTTTGCGGATCTGTAGGACCCACACCAAGTTAGGCAAGTTTGTAAATCTGTTATCTGATCCGTTATTCTGAAAACTGATCGTCTGAACTTTGTATGTCTGAACTCTGTTAATAAGTTAATCTGAATCTGATAGTCTGGGGACACAAGGGGGAATACTTGTGTCATTTGTTGTTTGGGACCCTTATTAGTCAGTAACCCTTTCTGGTATCAAAACTTTGACCCAACTGTAGGTGGGGTCCGGGCACGCTTACTGAACTAATTATAAGTGGTTCATTCTGATAATGGCGATGGGTGTTGATGGTGCGTTCCAACCGGGTCATGTGCGTGCATGGATCCCGGTCTGCCTCTGAGGATGTAAGACGCCGTGACATCTGTAAATATGCCTGTGCCAATTGGTTGCCACTTTAGGGAGTGATACACCCTATCGTGGGGCCGACATAGGATATTTATGTATTAGGGAGCCGATCGCTTGGGTAGGATTTAGGGTACACTTAGCTCTGTCTGATTCTGTAGGTACCGTCTGTTTTGTTGGGTGGTAACACCCGTCTGTTTCTGCGTGGTACCGTCTGTTAGGGTGGTAAAGGCCCACTACTAGTGTACACCTAATTGTTGTATTCTGTTTTTGTACTCTGTTCTGTTAGGGTGGTAAAGGCCCATTATTGTTAGCATTCCGTTTCTGTACTTTATCTGTTAGGGTGGTAAAGGCCCATTATTGTTAGCATTCCGTTTCTATACTTTATCTGTTAGGGTGGTAAAGGCCCATTATTGTTAGCATTCCGTTTCTGTACTTTATCTGTTAGGGTGGTAAAAGCCCATTTTTCCCAAACTCTATCTCTGTATGGACCATTCTGTTCCGTCCTGTTTCGATGTAAACATTAGGGTAACACCTAATCCTGTTATACTAGTATTGGTACTAAGAAGTTGGATCTTGACTTAGGTCAACACCTGATATTGAGCCAAGTTTAGGCCAAGGGATGAATTCTTGTTTATACATGACATGTTAGAATGCTGGTACACCTGTGGTGAAAAACTTCACCTTGATTATGTGATGACTCCTTTGAACTGTCTGTTGGATATTTACCATGCTAGTATGTAATTATCCTTATGTTCATCCCTGCTTCTCATGCCAGTTAACTTTATCAGTTTACATTGATTGTAGTAGGGCTTACTCAGTCTTTTTGACTGACCTGTTTTCCTTTCGCCTCTTTTCTTTCGTTTCCCCCCCAGGTTCTCAGGGTGGGAATACTGGAGCTTAGCTTGGATTTCTGATCACTTGCTTGTGGGATTTTAGCTCATGTACGGTCTTGACATGGAGCTAGCTATGGTTATCACTTATTTTGGGGATAGTACTTATGTATTTCAGTTTTTCAGTTGATGTTGTTTTTATCTAGACTTGTTTATTTGGAAAGTTATGTTGTACCAGACTTGTTTTGGAATAGTATGAAATCTTCCGCTGTTTTATCTATGTTATTTACTCTGTTTACATATATACATATGTTCTTGTTCTGCCTTGATATATCATTATGCATGTTTACCTGATTCAAACGCCCCTCCAAAGTCAGAGTGCTTGCAAGAGCCACCCTGGCAGAGGTGGGGTGTTACATTGGGTATCAGAGCATATGGTTTACGAGAAGGAACAAAAAGGTTTTTAAAACTTTTGGAAAACTATTTTCAAATCAAGTATAAAGTATTTTCCAAAGAAAAGTCTAGTTTATTTTAAAGGCTATTCCCCAAAAAGCCATTAGCACAATCCTTAGTCATCAATTCTTAGTTCCCTTGTTCTGAACCTATCTTTTCCTTCGTTTCAGTATGACAGATAACTTTGTTATCCCAGAGGGAGTGCAAGTTCCTGTTTGGTATAGGAGACTTTTGGAGGCTAGGGCGACCGAAGCCGGCCCCGCAAATGTTACTCCTCCTCCGGTGGTTAATGTTCCTCCTCCTCCTGTCGCTGAGGTTCCTCCTCCTCCTCCCCCTCAACATCCTCCAGTAGAGTTCACGAAGATTTGCAAGGACTTCAAAGAAATGGGTGGCAAGAACTTTCTAGGTACCGAGACTTTTGTAGAGGCCCGGAATTGGTTGAAAGAGACCGAGGATTTATTCGCTATCTTTGGAATAGATGATCAGAGAAAGATCTTGTTGGCGGTTTGGCTTATGAGAGATGAAGCCGCTTATTGGTGGGAAGTCACCAATGGTACTAGACCCGTTGAGACTTGGGCCGATTTCAGGACAAGATTCGGGCTTAAGTTTCTGTCTTCTACTGAAGAGAATTTGCAAGTGGAGAGGTTTATTGCTTTGAAGCAAGGAGACATGTCTGTCAAAGAATATGTGAACAAGTTCAATCAGTTAGCTCGTTTTGGCTTGGAGATGGTGAGTACTACTCAAAAGAAGGCTCTTCATTTTGCTAGAGGATTGAATGAGCCGTTACAGGAGTTAGCTATGTCTCATGTGCCCATGGGGGCCACATTTGAGAGTTTGGTAGATATGGCCCTACTCAATGAAGAGAACAAGAGTGCAAAGAAGGAGGTCAAGGTGAATGAGTCTCAAAACAAGAAAACGGGGCCCAAAAAGGAAATGCAAAAGAAGGAGGAGAAGTCTGAAGATAAGAAGGAAAAGAAGTGCTTTACTTGTGGAAGCTCAACTCATCTAAACAAGAATTGCAGAAAGAGGAAGGGTACTTGCTTTAACTGTGGAGAGATGGGACACTTCACTAGGGACTGCCCGAAGAAGAAAGGGACTATATCAGAAGGAACAGTGAATACTCGCATGGCGAGTGAATAGATTAGGGCTAGAATAATTTGTCTGTAGGATGTTTAACTTTCCTTGTCTGATTTTCAGTTTGAAACTCTTTTTTTGGTATTTTGATTCTGTAATAGAAACTCGGTACTTTAATGCTAGTCTTGCTTCTGATCTGGTAATAGTCTCAAACTCCCTGAGAGTTATAACTCATCTGTTTGTGATGAATTGGGGTTTGAGAGTATCTGTGTTGGGCATGAGGGTGACTATGACGAATACATTCTGGGTTTCTACCATGCTTAGTTTCCTAAGAATCATTTGGGAAAAATCTGATCTGTACTAGTAGTCTGTAAGTATATGTACCAAGTTTTTGTTTTATCTGTACTCGCTTCCATCACTCGGCTGTATCTTGTTGAGATAGGAATTCTATGGATGTAAACATGTGTTTGAGACATGTTATGTCTAATGGTTGCAAGTGGATGCAAGTGGTTGCTAGTGGTTGCTCGTGGATGCACAAACACACACTAGGCACTAGATCGGCTTGAAATACACTCTCATATTGCATATGGACGTGTGTACATTTTCAATTCTTATGGTTGCAAGATGGTTAATTCAGCACATGGATGTTGCATATGGACGAATGTTTGTGCACACATATAGTATTATATGATCAGGACTATTTGCATACATAATGGATTCATTTCACTAACATACTTTGCATTGAGGATCTTTGCATTAGATAAGAACATATACACACACCTTTTGCATATGTTCATACCGCATTAGAATCTTTAAGGACAATGATTGCTCGTGAATGATGATTTGAGTAGATGGATGATGGATGGTAGGATGCGTTCTTCCTAACTTGAAGATTTCGAGGACGAAATCCTTTAAGGAGGGGAGAATGTAACAACCCGTATTTCTGATAACCTGTTATATCGTAAATTGAGGCAGAATTTAATTTATAAATCTGAATCAAGGGAAACGGGCTATGCCATTGCGTTCGTCTCGGAAAAATACGCGAAATAGAGTCCGAGTTTTCGAAAATCGGAGTCCGTATGACCCGATTAAGGCCCAACGAAGTTTTCAGAAAAATTCAAAGTAAAAACAGATTCCAAATTCAAGTTTGAATTTGAAAATTAGGACAGATTGGGCCAGGCAGGAAAAATCCTGCCAGAACACCCAAGTCGACAGCCCTGTCGACTTGGGAGTCGACTTGGTTGGACCCAAGTCGACAGCCCTGTCGACTTGGCTGTCGACTTGGTCCAGCCGGGCTGTTTAGCCTGGTGCACCATTTTGAGATTGTGTTGAGTTTGGGGGCCAGATTCGATTTTGAGGGCTGATATTAGAACTAGGGTTTAATCCTAAGGCTAGAACTAATCCTAATCTCTATAAATAAGGCCCTAACCTAACCCTAAATCATCATTATTCATTCATATAACTAAACTATGGCAAAATCAATCCTCTCATGGCCTCCACTCTCTTCATAAAATTCCTAAATAAATTTCTAAGTGATTTTCCATGCATACAAGTGTTTTCAAGCTTGTATGAGCATCATTTGCTTGCATTCAAGTCAAGTTTCTATATTTGCATCATAAAGAAAGAGTTTTGATCATTTAGGTTCAAGGGTTTTTATGTTAGAGCTTGCATTTTGGGTCTATTTGATTGCATAAGGTCTTTGTCATATCTTTTGTGCCTTTATAAGTATTGTAATGTAACAACCCGTAAAATCTGGGCCAGTTTAAAAATTTTATTTTGGCAATTTTAGCGAATTTTGAATATTTAAAATGAATTATTTTAAATAATAATCGACGAGAAATTTATTTTGAATATAATTCGACGTATATATTTATATACGTCGTCGTTAGAATATATATAATTATAAATAGAATTGAAAATGGCGCGGTAGTTCGATAATTCGATTTCAAACTTCAATTGAATGTACCGGGTGCAAAACAATCCGGATTTTAGTGAAACCAAAAACATTAGAATCTAATTGATGATATCTTTCCAACGAATCCAACAAATCAAAATTTCATAACGGGAATCAAAAGATATGTCCAGTTGAAAATTCTGAATAGTCGCTATGGAATTCAGGCCCTTAAAAATAGACATTTTGCAAACGACCTCGGATTTCGACGAAACCAGTTTTGTTGGATCCGTGATGTTAAATTATTGCTAGATTCCAAATTTCATAATTTTTCGAATCAATATGTGAGCGTGGCAAAGGAAAATGCGTTTGACCAGTTTCAGTTGATTTTAATCGACTGGAAATTGGCCATTTTTCCAACGGTCTCAGAATTCGACGAAACTAGTTTTGTTAGGACCGTATCGTCAATACGAAGCTAGAAAATATTTTTCTGGAATTTTTAAAGTTCGTATGTGACCCCGGTAATTTGAAATGTACGTTTATAATTCAATATAGTGATTTAAATGTAAATTAAACGGAAACTGATTCAAACGATCGAATCAGCTTACGATACATATCCCATTGTGTTCGGAATGGGGGTAAAACGCTATGGACGACAGACGGTGGGCCTCGTTTCGAGGTCGTATGTAAAAGTCAACTTTTTAATAATTAAATAATAAAAAAATAAAAATAAAATACATTCTCCTCTCCTTTCCTTTATCTTCTGCCCCCCCCCCCAATTCTCGATTCAGAGAAAAGAAAAGAAAAAAAAAAACCCCGAACCCGCCCCTGTGATCCAAATCGAGATGCCGCCGTTCGAGGCCACCCTCCCCCACCATCGCCTCAGGCGTCGCGCCTCCCGCTCCTCTCCTCTCCCTCTTCGTTAACGCCAGAATTCCAGCTCCCCCCGAATCGCCTGAATCGATCGCCGCCCTTCGCCCACGACGCCCCTCACCTCAGGCGACGTGCCTACCTCCGCCGCCATCCACTTCTGCTTCACCTCCTCCCCCTAGACCACCGCCAGCAACGTACAACGATCCCCTCCCATTCAAAACTAAGGTAAATCTTATTTATTTAATTTTATTTTAGTTTCCTTAATTATTTACTTATATAAAACTGAATATATAATGATGATTTTTAAAAGAAGAAAAGATTTGGTTTTATTTGTTGACAAGATTGGATTTTTATAGTTTAGGATATGAGATTTTTTTTTAACATGAAAAGGCGATTTTTATAACATAAAGATGAGAGTTTTTAAAAAAGATAAAGATTAGTTTTTGTTAGATTTTCATTTAAAAAGGAGTCAAGAGATTTATTCATAGTAAAAATATGATTTTATTCATAGTAAAAATATGATTTTTTATATATTGAACTTCGAAATAAAAATATGATTTTTTATATATTGAACTTCGAAATAAAAATATGATTTTTTATATATTGAACTTCGAAATAAAAATATGATTTTTTATATATTGAACTTCGAAATAAAAATATGATTTTTATTATATGAGAAGTGAAATAAAGGTATGAACTTTATTTTAAAGGAGGTGATAAAAATTCGATTTTTACATTAAAGAAATAGTGATAAAAATTCTATTTTTACAATTATAGAAGTTGCGTTGTTTTGAAAATATAAGTAGCGTTGTTTTGAAAATATAAGTAGCGATACTTCGAAAATAGAAGTAGCGAGGTTTAGAGAAAAATATGATCTTCATAAATAAAAATATGATTTTTTATATATTGAACTTCGAAATAAAAATATGATTTTTATATATTGAATAGCGAAGTAAAAATTCGATTTTTACATAGGTAGTGAAAGCGGGCAACGAAGGTAACAAAAAGGCGAGAACGAAGAAGATTTATATCAAAGAAGAGTCAAGAGGATTGGATAGCTATCTGTGAGAATTTCTCACCTTTCAATTTCTTTTTCTATATATATATATATATATATATATATATATATACTAGGATGCAGACGGTGCTTAGTAGCACCCGACACAATCGTCTACAGACCATGGACTTGTTTGTTTGGTTGCATAGATTAGTTATATGATGTGATTTGAATTTGGTTGTTTGGTGATTTTGATTGATGTGTGAATGGCGTGGGCCTTCACTAGACCGGGGATAAGGCTAGGCCTCGTCCCGTTTCTAGTATCGTGCCGTTATGCCGCCGAAATTTTCTAAAATAAGTTAGAAAAATAAAAATATCATTTTATTTAAAGAATGAACTGAATAGAAATTCATATGTTGGAATAAAATGTTTTGTCGTTAAAAATATAATTTTTAATGTGAATGTGAATAAATAAATATTCATTTACAAACCAGACGGTTTGTTTATGTACACCTATTTGAATGACATTGATTGGGACGATAAATTTTACACATCGCCCAACTACACAAATAAAATCTGTGTTTGATTGCTTGAAACCCCACACGGGTGTTGGGATGAAATTTGAAGTTCACTCATCCTGATTGATTAAATATGTCGATCGATTGATTGACAGGCTGTTATAAGCGTTAGATATCTATATTTGATGCTTATACAGTGTAGTGCACTTTGGTTGATGGTTGATTATTTTTCAATGCTATTATACATGTGTTGTATGAAAATCCATATAATTAACTTTATATGGTAATTGATTGGGCCTCATTCCAATTTGAAAAATAAAGAATATTATAAAATAAAAGTTCATGTGTTGACAGTACTCATCCATTGAGATTGGTCATGAGTTGAACGAAATATTTTAGTAATAAAATTTACATCTTTATCGATATAAAATAAAAGTTCATGTGTTGACAGTACTCATCCATTGAGATTGGTCATGTGTTGAACGAAATATTTTGATAATAACAACTATTTTGAAAAAGAAATATTTGAAAATAGAAATTTATGAAGCCGTGTTGATTAGTTTGACGCCATTTTGACGTGAACGATATTTATATCGATATATAACGATTTCGAAATGAATTGAATATATAACGATTTTGAAATGAATTAAATATATAACGATTTCGAAATGAATTGAATTGAAAACGATTTCGAAATGAATTGAATTGAAAATGAATTCAAATTGAATTGAAGGCGAATTGAAATGAATTCAAATTGAATTGAAATTTGAATTGAATAGAAATGAATTTTAAAACGAATTTATAAAGAAGAATTCAATTTTGATTTGAATTTGAAACGGAAGTTGAAATTGCTTTTGAAACGAATTTAAAACTATTTATATAATTCGTTTTAAATAGAAATCGATGAAATATATAATATATATATTATATATATAATATAATGGCCTGATTAGAACGCGCCGCGCCGCGGCAGTTCGTAAATTTCGACCATTTATTTCAAACGGACATTACGGGAGATCCGACCGTCGGATTCTCCTAAAACCGGAACCGTTGGGTTCGTATCGAAAAGAGCTTTCTAAAGAGTATTAGAAATTAGAAATCTAACGGTTGGATTTGGAATTATGTCCAAATCAAATTCGAAAAAGGTCGCTGTAAGTGCAGTTCGATGGCCGTTGTTGGAAATCGACTGTATGGACCTTGATAAAATTATTAAAAATAGTAATAATTTGTGTAAAATCATAAGAAATGATTTGGAAAAAATTGGGATGAAAAACTCCATATTTGAAAGGATAAAAATAGATTTTTATCGAAATGAACGAGTTTTGAACTAGAATTATAATTCTATTTATTTTTAATTAAATAAATTGAATTTAAAAAGGGTTTTAAAAATAACCAGAATTTCCAATGATTGCATTGGAGTGGATTTGAATCGAAATTGTCTTTGGATTATTTCGATGTTGGATTTCGTGATGATACAGGTATTGTTATGGGAATTTGAAAGATATATATATATATCGTTATTTCCAATACGATATTTGTTAGTCGTAGAATTTGATATTGAATATAAGCCGGTATATTTTCTATTCAGAGCCTTGTGTTTAATATCAAATGTGATTTGGGTTTGTCGTGAATGGTGTCTTCACTAACACTGTTCTTGAACCCAGTTGAGAAAAGATTAAATCTTTTTATTTAGATTTAATGAAGTGTACCAATTAAATAATATTTAATTGAAATTGAATTGATATTGATTTTTGGGTTTATCGCGAACAGTGTTTTAAATAACACTTGTTCTTTAACCCGATAATTAATGGAATGTGATTTTGGGTTTATCGTGAACCGTGTTTTAAATGACACTGATTCTTTAACCCAGTCGAAGATTAAAACTAAGTGGAGTTTTAATGAATCTTTAATTAGATTGAAATAATCGAAGATGGAGTACCACCAGTTTTGCTCCAGGCGATAGTTAAATCTTTAATTAGATTGGAACGTGAAATGGTAATTGAGTTTACCGATAACACCGTGGTGTTAGATATGAAGTATAACCAGTTTTACTTCATGGGATGAATAGGTTGGGATTGGGAAATTAAAATAAATGATTACTTCGGTAAGGTTCGCTAATCCCGACTAGTTTGAATTGATATTCAAAAATAGATTAAAGAATAAATTTTAAAGAATTTATCTTTGATAAAATTAATGGGAACCTTTCCCTATGAATGTGAAATCAGAAACTAACTGTCGGTTAGCTAAGCAGAATGGTTTTCTGGATATTGACCTGATGTTGGTTTCGGCCTTCGGGGTTAATATTTGGGGAATTATTCTATTGATTAATTTACGGTTAGTGATTGATGAATTGGAATGAGGCGTATGTTGTGTTTGTGTAACACTTATTTAAAATATACGCGAGTTATTCGGAAAGACCGGGTTTATCCCATTCTGAATAACTGATACGACGATAAGTCGAAGATGAAGACGGTGGTCGAAGACCGGAGGTCTTCACGTCGTTTGGGTAATTACTGATGATCTTGATTGGGCTGTACACCCAAGAACATGGAAACAGTTAGTGATCGTCCAGACGTACTTGGAGATCGATGGATATGCGGGGTACTAGGTGCCTCCGGTTTCGTTCAGACCCAGAGCGAACTTGTAAATGGACTGTGTGTCTGACATTGGATTTTAGTCCGTGTGATTGATCTCTATTAAATATATATCTGTTTGGCGGCGGAGAATTTATTCTCTTGCTTAACGCCCTTCTCTGAGATGTACGAGCTCAGGGGTTATATATTGATGGATATCAAATGCATGGGGTGAATTGCCTATGTGGCATGCCTAAGTGGCAATTGATCGAGGCTTCTGTTGAAAAGCAAAGTCTTGTGGTGATGATCAAAGCAAGGCCTTTGTGGCGTAGCTTTGTGTAACGTTTGCTTCGCGAATTTCACACCCGGTATGAACCAAAAACGGGAGAGGACCTCAGGGAGGGCATGCGTTTCTTTCTAGTTAGAAGTGGCGTCAGTGGTTTTACACGCCCTGACGAGTTTGACTTATGTGGTTGTTGCTGTTGCGAGGCGCCTCGGATTGATCAGTCGTTCTCGAACCGATGGAGTCATTTAGTTGGCTCATTTACGCCCCAAAGGGTGGGGAAACGTATTGTTCAGGCACTATAATCCACATCGGTGGACCGGCCCTGTCGCTCCATGGGGCAGTTGCGGCTGTTCCTGTGGCTCGGGCTAGAGAGTCACGAATCGATAGAGGACGATCCCTGGTCTTGGTTCATAGACGGAAATCCAATTTCCAAATACGCGACATTTGCGGTTTTTTTTGTAGAGCCTAGTATGGCGACATAGTGGGATGGGGCGCTCATGCCGCCTATGATTGATACTTATGATTTGAAGTTGTTTTATACACTATGCACTTATAATAGTATCAAACGATTTGTTTTAACCGTATCAAGCATTCTTTGGCTGCTATAAGGGAAAACCCTATCCTCGGCTGCGTTGCATTGTGTGATGGGACCTGGGTCTTATAACAGCTTCATTTTTCTTTATTTAGCATTGCGCTGTTTGTTTTATGCACTGGTATTCTTGGGAGGAAACCCGTTCCGTGTTATACGGCGTGGTCCCTTGATTTACCTAACTTTTAAAATAAAGATTAACTGTTTTAGTTCTTACACCAGTCACATGACTGACCTGGAGTTTATTGTTTTAACCTAAACTCTGGGTGCCCTTATTTCGACACGGGCAGCTAGTAGTTTTGGTTTTGCAGATTTATATTCACAGGATCCTGGATTACAGCTGGAACGATATCCGGAAAGCTTTGTATCCGTATATCTACTTCTAGTTGTGTATTGTATTATTTTCCGCTGCTAAGTATTTAAATGTAATTTAAATCTCTGATATTTCTGTGTAATATTCATTTATACTCTGTATATTCTTGTATTCTGATGCATTGTTGTAATATACATTGAAATATTCTTCTGTTTGTGTTCTGTTGTGGTTTGTTCTCGAACTATCCGACGCTTTCCTTTACGGGGAAGTTACGGGTTTTTACATGTAAGCCCTATTCTACATACATACTTAAACTCTAAAGTTAAATGTATGATATGCAAGTTTGATATGTTATGATATGCAAGTTTACTATGATGTGTTATGCAAGTTTACTATGATGTGTTATGCAAATTTACTATGATGTGTTATGCAAATTTACTATGATGTGTTATGCAAGTTTACTATGATGTGTTATGCAAGTTCATCAAGTTATGCTATGCAAGTTTGATATGCAAGTTTGTCATATGATATGCAAGTTATGTTATGCAAGTTTGTCATATGATATGCAAGTTATGTTATGCAAGTTTGGGTTGAACATTTTGTTCATGCTATCATGTTATGCAAGCTTATCTTGGGTTTATGAACATAAAGCTTCAAGCTTTATGCTAAAGGTTGCATTTTGGCAACGTGTAAGTTATCATATCTCTAATGATAACTTGCATGTGAGGCTAGATGCGAACTTATGGCCATTTTTACATGTCATTTATCACCATGTATCATCAATATGCTAAGTTTGGTTTTATGCATGCTTTTGAGGCCTAAAAATGTAATATGTAAGTATATGAACATATGTACATTTCATATGCCACCATGTTAAACTTGTGGCTTCAACACCTTTATGTCATGATTATGCCAAGTTCCCTCTTTCTATCCTTTATGCGCTATTGCGATATGTAAGCGATGGGATTGCGTTTGGGGTTGGGTAAACTTAAAAGACATAAAAACATAAGCTTGGGAATTTACCTATTAAGTTAGGTCTACCCATTGGGAATTTACCTATTAAGTTAGGTCTACCCAATTGCTTGAAAACTTGTAACATGTTTTGGAAACATGATGGACATGACACTTAGAAAAGATAAGTGTGACCAACTCGAGGTTGGGTTGAGTTTGTAGCGTAAACCTACCCGAAACCGACCGTCTTAACTAGTTGCTACAAACAATAGGACCCAATGTGAGAAGTTGGTCATGTTGTACCTTGAACCCGAGGTTAGACCAAGTTGTGGTGTAAAGCTACCCGGACCCGCCCGGCTTAACTAGTAACTACAACGAGGTCTAATGTGAGAGGTTAAGGTGCATTAAATTAATTAATGTTACATGATAAGGTTAAGTAAATTTGATTTATGACACTTAACCAATTTGACATGAATGGGTAGGTTAAGTGAAACCGGGCTTGATTTCTTAATGACACTTAACCGCAAAATTCGACTAGTGGTTAGGGTTAAGTTAACCTACACTTAACCAATCTGAACTCGGTAATTTAACGGGGTTAAGTTGAACTATACTTAGCCAATCCAACTCAGTAATTTGATAAGGCTGAGAACCGATTGGATACCTGGTCTGGATAAACTAACTTGATTGATAAATTAAACGAACCTGTTTTGCGGATCTGTAGGACCCACACCAAGTTAGGCAAGTTTGTAAATCTGTTATCTGATCCGTTAGTCTGAAAACTGATCGTCTGAACTTTGTATGTCTGAACTCTGTTAATAAGTTAATCTGAATCTGATAGTCTGGGGACACAAGGGGGAATACTTGTGTCATTTGTTGTTTGGGACCCTTATTAGTTAGTAACCCTTTCTAGTATCAAAACTTTGACCCAACTGTAGGTGGGGTCCGGGCACGCTTATTGAACTAATTATAAGTGGTTCATTCTGATAATGGCGATGGGTGTTGATGGTGCGTTCCAACCGGGTTATGTGCGTGCATGGATCCCGGTCTGCCTCTGAGGATGTAAGACGCCGTGACATCTGTAAATATGCCTGTGCCAATTGGTTGCCACTTTAGGGAGTGATACACCCTATCGTGGGGCCGACATTGGATATTTATGTATTAGGGAGCCGATCGCTTGGGTAGGATTTAGGGTACACTTAGCTCTGTCTGATTCTGTAGGTACCGTCTGTTTTGTTGGGTGGTAACACCCGTCTGTTTCTGCGTGGTACCGTCTGTTAGGGTGGTAAAGGCCCACTACTAGTGTACACCTAATTGTAGTGTTCCGTTTCTGTACTCTGTTCTGTTAGGGTGGTAAAGGCCCATTATTGTTAGCATTCCATTTCTGTACTTTATCTGTTAGGGTGGTAAAGGCCCATTATTGTTAGCATTCCGTTTCTGTACTTTATATGTTAGGGTGGTAAAGGCCCATTATTGTTAGCATTCCGTTTCTGTACTTCATCTGTTAGGGTGGTAAAAGCCCATTTTTCCCAAACTCTATCTCTGTATGGACCATTCTGTTCCGTCCTGTTTCGATATAAACATTAGGGTAACACCTAATCCTGTTATACTAGTATTGGTACTAAGAAGTTGGATCTTGACTTAGGTCAACACCTGATATTGAGCCAAGTTTAGGCCAAGGGATGAATTCTTGTTTATACATGACATGTTAGAATGCTGGTACACCTGTGGTGAAAAACTTCACCTTGATTATGTGATGACTCCTTTGAACTGTCTGTTGGATATTTACCATGCTAGTATGTAATTATCCTTATGTTCATCCCTGCTTCTCATGCCAGTTAACTTTATCAGTTTACATTGATTGTAGTAGGGCTTACTCAGTCTTTTTGACTGACCTGTTTTCCTTTCGCCTCTTTTCTTCCGTTTCCCCCCCCCCACAGGTTCTCAGGGTGGGAATACTGGAGCTTAGCTTGGATTTCTGATCACTTGCTTGTGGGATTTTAGCTCATGTACGGTCTTGACATGGAGCTAGCTATGGTTATCACTTATTTTGGGGATAGTACTTATGTATTTCAGTTTTTCAGTTGATGTTTTTTTATCTAGACTTGTTTATTTGGAAAGTTATGTTGTACCAGACTTGTTTTGGAATAGTATGAAATCTTCCGCTGTTTTATCTATGTTATTTACTCTGTTTACATATATACATATGTTCTTGTTCTGCCTTGATATATCATTATGCATGTTTACCTGATTCAAACGCCCCTCCAAAGTCAGAGTGCTTGCAAGAGCCACCCTGGCGGAGGTGGGGTGTTACATTTATGGTGTAAGACTGCCCGGACCCGCGCGGCAAATCCAGCTGCCATAAATGCCAGTCTAATGTGAGAGGTCTTTACGAGGTTATGGCTTGAATGAATTAAGAAATACTTAACCAGATAAACATGTAAGGTGGCACATGGGGGTTAAGTAGGTGCCTTGGGTGGCATGAGGAATCTAGGGGGTGCCCTTAGTGGCATGTGAAATACGATTAGTAATACTTAACCAAACACACATGTAAATGAACATGACTAAGAGGGTTAAGTGGGATATACTAGTGACAAGCTTAGGTGGGTAGCTTGTGGGGGCCCATTTCGACCAGTATCCCAAACGTATCTTTGTGGGCTCGACCCAAGTCGAGGACGGGACACGCATGCTGGGTTCGACTGTAAGAGGCCAAAACGGGGAGCAGTGGCAACGCAAGTCCAACGGGTTTCATATGCGTGTGTGGACCCGGGCTGGTAGGTAAGACGTTGTTGCATTGTGTAGGTATAAGCCGTGCATTCTCAATTTGTATCGGGTTGCCACTTTAGGGGAGTGATACACCCCACTGTGGGGCCAGCACGGGTATCTACGAGTAGGGAGACGATCGAAAGTGGGTAGTGTGGTACACCTAGTGGAGATAGGGGCAGATGACACTTATGTAGTCAGCTAGGGGTACGTAAGGCTATTTATAAAGTTTCTGTGTGAAGCAAGTGGGATTAAACAATAGGGTGACTGGTGTAGTGCAGTATAGTAATGTGCGGTGCAGTGTAGTAATCATTCGTTAGTAATTAGGTGTGCCTTTACCGTTATCTTTAACGTTATCTTAAATGCTATCTTTATCTTCCTAAGAGTTCATAGACATTTACTTGTCTTCCAGCTTATGCCTTAATCTAGTTATTTTGATAATAGTATTGTTAGAATTATCATACTCGCCAGACTTTATGTCTGACCCCCCTCTATTTCTATCCTTTTCCCCCCTCCAGGTCCTCAGGTTGGGCCCAGCTCTAGTGGAGTTTGAGTGAATTGCTTCATCTCTCTTTGGAAAGCTTGGACCGTTGAAGTAAAGTCCAGCTTGTTATCTTTTTAATGGCTATTTATGTAATGGGATTATGTATTTTGTTTTTATGAAGATGGATATTGTACTTGGTTATGATCTATGGTTTTATGATGTAACAACATGTTTAATTTCCGCTGCAATAAAATGAAGTTGTAGATTTCCAAGTACTATTTACTATCTGTCTTGTTGTAATTTTTCTGTTCTATATTCACTTATAACCTCCATGGAAGCTAATGCATTCCCTTCGTGAGTGACATAAATGGACGTGGGGTGTTACATTTCCAATTTAACAAAATTATTTGGAGTAATCGAAGTGAGTTTCTGTGGAGGAAGACTATTAATATATATGGAATTTAAAAGGCTTTTTTGTTATTCCATTTATATTATTAATCGGATACAGAAACTGATATCGATTATATATATTGATCTGTTTTCCGTGAAGATTCCATAATTAATGGAAAGGGATTTGGGTTTTTCGTGAACTGTGTTTTAAATGACACTAGTTCTTTAACCCAGTTAAAGACAGGATTACATGTCTAACATTGTATTTTAAACTGTATGGTTGATCTCTGCTAAATATATATTTGTTTGGTGGCAGAGAATTTATTCTCTTACTTAACACCCTTCTCTGAGACGTACGAGCTTAGAGGTTATATATCGGCAGAAATCAATAGTATGGTGTAGATTGTCGGTGCGACATATTCGATTTCCCAAAGTTAAATAATCATTAATATTTATTTTTGGGAAGATTAAAACTAAAGGAGTTTTAATGAATCTTTAATTAGATTGAA
Source organism: Allium sativum (assembly GCA_030737875.1). Classification (NCBI taxonomy): domain Eukaryota; kingdom Viridiplantae; phylum Streptophyta; class Magnoliopsida; order Asparagales; family Amaryllidaceae; genus Allium; species Allium sativum. The sequence continues at coordinate 898,310,525 of CM060912.1, forward strand.
GTGTGAATGTGATAATTTAAATTATCAAATTTGGGAAATGATCTAGATATGGAATACTGCCAGTTTTACTCCAAGCGATAGTTAAATCTTTAATTAGATTTGAACATGAAATGGTAATTGAATTTATCGATAACACCGTGGTGTTAGATATGGAGTATTACCAGTTTTGCTCCATAAGATGAATAGGTTGGGATTGGGAGATAAAAGAGATGATTACATCGGTAAGGTGCGTTGATCCCGACTAGTTTGGATAAACCTTAATTTGGTTTGAATTGATATCCAAAGGAAGATTAAAGAATAAATTTAAAGAATTTATCTTTTATAAAATTAATGGGAACCTTTCCCAAAGTATAAGAATATTTGAATAAAGGAATATTCTAGATTGGAATGCGACGTATGTTGTGTTTTTAGAGCACTTGTTTATTATATACGCGAGTTATTCAGAAAGGCTGGGTTTGTACCCATTCTGAATAACTGATTCGACGATAAATTGACATTGAAGACGGTGGTTGAGGACCAGAGGTCTTTACATCGTTTGGATGATTACTGATGTCTTGATTGGGCTGTACACCCAAGACAAGGTAATAAACGGTGATCGTCCAGACGTACTTGGAGATCGACCGGATATGCAAGGACCTCTCTCCTGTATTAGACATATGGGACGAGGAATAAGGTTCCTTCGGTTTCGTTCAGACCCAGAAAGAACTATTAAATGGATGTGTATCTGACATTGGATTTTATTCTGTGTTGATTGATCTCTATTAAATATATATCTTTTTGGTGGTGGAGAATTTATTCTCTTGCTTAACACCCTTCTCTGAGACGTACGAGCTCAGAGGTTATATATCGATAGACATCTGTTGCATGGCGTGAATTATCAGTGTGGCATGTTGAGATGCAAATGATCAAGGCTTCTGTTGAAAAGTAGAGTCTTGTGGTTGATGATCAAAGCACGACTTTAATATAGCATAGCTTTGTGTATAGCGTTTATTCGCGAGCCTCACACCTCGGTATGAGTCAAAAACGGGATTAGGGACGCAGAGAGGACATGACGTGTAATGTCCCGTATTTTTACGGTATAATAATTAATTTATATAATTATTTAAATAGTGATTTAAAGAATTAAAGGGTTGTTTAATCAAATAATATTGAATATTTAATTAATATTTGTAATATAATAATTTATTATAATTCCGAAATATTCGGAAATAGCTGAATTCACAATATTGTGTGAATTGGATTATTTATAAGATATAATTCAGTTTAGAATTTATTTATAATAACGAATATATTATTTAAATGACATTAGAAGGTATTAATTATATTATGACTATAATCGAGCTTGAAATGGCGCAGTAGTTCGTAATTTGGCGATTCGAACTTTAAACGAATATACAGAATCCGTTTTAAGTCGGATTTCTGTATAACAAGAAACGTTCGGAGCGGGTGAAGTATATTTTTCTAATGGAAGAGAAAAATCGAAATTTCGTTGTGTAGATTTTGAGTTATGTCCAAATCAAATTTTCAAAAAGTCGCTATGGAATTCGTTTATAATTTATAATGATTTATTTATATTATAAATGGATTTTCGATATAAATTGAATATCGATTTAATATGGGATTTTTAATTGTCGAGTTATAAATCCCGACATGGTTATTTTGGAGCAGTAAGATATTATATGTGATAATATTTATTTATTAATATTTAATTTAATTATTTTTAATATATTAATATTTAAATTGATTTATTTTAGACCTTAGAAAATAGCCATTTTTGCAAACGATCTCCATTTTCGACGAAACTAATTTTGTTGGATCCAGAATATTAAATTATTGCTAGATTTCAATTTTCGTGATTTTTGGAGTCAGTACGTGCCCGTATGGGATTTTAATGTGAAATACATTCGATAGTTCGACTTTAAAAATATGCTGCGTGGGAAAACGGATTTAAAATTCGACGAAACAAGTTTTGTTGGGTCCATAATGTCAAACTGTAGCTGTGCGTCCATTTTCATTGGAATTGGACATCATGTGTGATCACATGGATTTTTAAACAACAAATATAAACAACGGTTGATTAAAAATCAATATAAAATAAAATAAAAAAATATTTAAATCTCCCTATGTATATACCACTACCCTCCTCCTAACCTAATTTTCTTCCGTCTGATAGTCAAACAAATTCACGCTGCCACTTTTCTATTTTGTTTTTAGCAAATCGTGATACTTAGAAATCAAAAAAAAAAAAAAAAAAATCAAAAATCTATAAATCATGAGGTGAGTATCATTGAGATCCAGACGAACTTCTCTTCGATTTCATATACATTTTAAAGGGTTCGATGGTAGTCTTGGAGGATCGAAACGCAACAGCGAACCTAGGGTTTTCTGGATATGGAGATTTTGACGTAGTATTGCACGACTTGGAGATTTGTTCTGAACCCGCGACGAGATTTAACACGTTGTCGGGATTTTTGGTGAGGAACTGTAACATAAAGTGTCGCAGCTTCTCACGGTGGAACCATGAAATCGCGTTCCAAGAGGAGTGGCGAGTTGAGCATTTGGGGTACGGGTTGATGGAGATTTGAATTAGGAATGGAATGGTTGAGGTCTCACAAGGATCGATGACGTATAGAGGGAGGAAGGGAAGAATGAAGTAGTAGTAATGGGCGGATTTTTTTCCTGAAGTCGTGGAAATTTCATTGAGGAAGAAGGGTGCGATTATGAATGGGGGGTCTGATTTGGTTAGTGGGTCGAGTGATAAAATGGTAAGGCCCAAATGTGGGAACTAATTTGGTTTTAAGTTTAATTAAATGTGTGTTAACCAGTAAACAACATAACTATTTCAGACATTATCCGAATTCAGCAAAACAAGAACCGTTGGGATCGTATGGACAGACACTACAAAATGAAACTGGGTTGGAGTGGATTCGAGCTCGTTACAATTTATAGCGAAATAAATTGTCTGATCTGAATCAAATCAATGACGATTATCGTAATTTAACAATAACTGACCAATATGAGTAAAACTCACCAACTCTACCAGTTCATATTTTTATAACGTATTTTTAGAATTGATAATTGTTGATTGATTGCTGTGTTTTGACTGGTTGGTTGAACTGCTAAGTGATAGGCTGAAATTATAGATCTGGTTATATGTATATATATAGAGCATTAATTATCTATTTAGCAGAATATTTCATATTGAAATGATATTGTTGGACATCTGTAGATGCAGGGAAACAGGTTGGAGGGATTCAATTGGATTCTTCAATATTTATAATACTGTTTTGTTTTTTTCATATATATTGTGATATGTTACGGCCCGCCCCGGACCAGTCGGCATTTCCTCCGAAAGTGCGTTGTACACATGCCCAGCTAGCACGGGACGGTCGTCAGAAGAAAAGAGAAAAGAATGAACTAACAAGGAACTGTATAATGTCTCACAACGCATGGAACAAAATATAATAATAACATAATCTTGACATAAAACAGGAGAGACAGTGCATAAGCTGAAAACTAAACCAACATAGCAGTGGAAATCCAAATAAATCTTATGATCCCACATCATTATTACAACTTTAAACTGTCTTTAAAGCAAAAGAAAGCTAAAGTAGAAGATGCACTACTAATGCCCAAGCAGTGATCTTCAACAACACAGGGAGAATATCTATATGTATCATATGTGGAAGCCTCTTGCTCGTCTACGGATCAGTTACTCGTGCATACTATCTAACATGTCTCTAGTCTGCTCGTGTGAGCACCCAGAGTAATACGAAGAGACATAAAACTCTGGGTCAGACAAAAGTCTGGTATGAGTGATAAGCAACAAAACATAACAGTAACAGGTGTACTAAACCATACCTGAACCTGTACCAGCAACCAAAGAGTTAGCACTACATACCGTACAATACTTTAAGGTGCCACAAAACAAATGGTGTAAAGATACAGGGGTGGGGTGTGTATGTCATAGTGAAGGCAAATAAGTCAAGCATAGCAACCATCCTCACATCTCTCACTCAGTGCGTAAAGCATACAATATCCATTTCCCAGGCCACCAAATCTTTGGGGTCATGACGGAAACTCCGTACAACTATTGCTACGACCCACTTTTTTTCTTTTGGGGCTATGACGGCAACTCCGTACAAGTGTTACATTGTCCCCACTGCACTGGTCCATAGTCAATAATCCAAATGGGCCAACCAGCCTAGCTCTGGTTCTTCTACATGCCCCCTTTTCTTCAGCGGTGAACCAAAGTTATGGATATCGATAACCCCTTTGCACACGTCCCGCAGCAAATCCCAACCATGAAGTGAACTCAATGGTTCCCATCTGGATCCTGAGCTCTAACTTCCATTTGGACTACCTTTGCATCTCGGGTTTTAGTCTTCTCATGTCCAAGCTCCTTGTCCACCTCACGGTCGCTGTGTGCGGATCATAATCTTGCTCATGGTTGCGGTGTGCGGATCGTAGTCTTCCTCAAGGTCGTGGTGTGTGGATCATAGTCTTCCTCAAGGACGCGGTGTGTGGATCGTGGTCTTCCTCGCGGTCCAAGTGTGTGGATCGTGCTCCATCGTCACGGTCCAGGTGTGTGGATCATGCTCCTTCCTCACGGTCCAGGTGTGCGGATCGTGCTCCATCCTCACGGTCCAGGTGTGCGAATCATGCTCCTTCCTCACGGTCTAGGTGTGTGGATCGTGCTCCTTCCTCACGGTCCAGGTGTGGGGGGTGATCCGATCCGGTCTATATTCCTGCAACTCTTCCAGCGAGCAATTTACACAATACGACGGCGTTTTCGACCAATCTAACTTTTCTAAACAATCATAAAACATTCCAAACAGTCATAGCAACATGTATAATCATTCACAAACACCAAAGCAACAATATGATATGTTAAAACGGATCAAACATAGCCAAAACCTCCATATTTTCCCTTAAGCATGTTTAAGCAAAACTAATCATAGGATTAACAAAACTTAACCAAATCAACTCAAATTTCTAACAGAGGTATAAAACAATATTTCAGAATTTATAAATATTTTTCTAGATTTTTAACTTGAATAAATTCGTTGATTAATGCTAATCACCCTAATTAACTGCAATTAGTGTCAAAACAATGCTAATCATTCACCTTTGCCACAAATAAAACTCAAATCTGAAATGAATCTCTGTTTGGCACGAATATTGATGTCTAACAGTAGCTCAAACCTTTCTTTGGTGCTATCTCCCCTTAATTTGATGTAGCTAAGCCTAATCTTCAATTAGAAAGTGGTTTAGAGGTGTTTTAGATGTTGGAGGCCATGGCTAGACTTGAAGGAACAAAAAGTGGCGGCTGAAAATGACAAAAAGGATGTTCTCTAAACCCTAACAGCCCTTAAATACTCCAAATCCCGAAATCCCCCAATGGGCCTAGCTGTTAACCACCCAATGAAGTCCAGTTAAGCTGTTTTTAACCTTATAAACCTTAATTCAGCTATATCTCCTAAACAGTAAGTCCGTTAGGCTAATGTGACCATTCTACGGAAAGGTAAACCATCAAACGAATCTAATGGAAGTAGTTTCAAGTCAAAATTCTTTTCCAATCAAAAGTTATGGACGAAACAAGATCAGCTAGGGGCAAAATGGTCATTTAAAAATCGGCAAAAATCATGAACATGGGAAATGATCCCACTAGTCGTTTCCCAAGAGTACAGTCATTCTCATTATCGCCCCACTGAACTTCGACTAGATTCACCGCTTTCCTTCGAAATTGCTTCGTATCGTTCCTAACAATACGTATAGGCCTGCGGTTCCCAACCGCCTCGGGTTCAACTTCGATATCATCCAACTGATCAGGTGAAATAGTCACATCCGGGTCGTGTACGAACTTCCTTAACTAGGAAACATGAAACACGTTGTGAACTCCTGCCATCTTGTTTGGTAATTCAACTTTATATGCCAAATTCCCAATTTGCTCAAGAACTGGGAATGGACCAACAAATCTTAGTGCTAACTTGCCTCTCCTGCCAAATCGTATCACACTCTTCAACGGAGAAATCTTGACAAACACCAAGTCTCCAATGGAGAAGTTTAATTCTCTTCTCCTCTTATTAGCATAACTCTTTTGTCTATCTTGGGTAGCCTTCATTCGTTGTTGGACAACCTTAATCTTGTCTGATGTTTCTCTTATTACTTCCGGTCCAAGCACATATTTCTCACCGGTCTCTAACCAACATGACGGTGAGTTGCACGGTCTTCCGTACAAAGCTTCAAATGGATCCATACCAATACTGGATTGATAACTGTTATTATATGCAAACTCTACTATATGCAAATGGTCATCCCATGATCTACCAAAATCCAATACAGCTCGCAAAAGATCTTCTAACACTCGATTCACCCTCTTTGTCTGTCCGTCGGTTTGAGAATGATACGCGGTACTGAGATGTAATTCTGATCCTAACGCCTCTTGTAAGCTCTTCCAAACCCCACTAGTAAATAATGGATCTCGGTCACTCATAATGCCTTTTGGTACTCCATGAAATCTCACTACCCACTTCACATACAGTTCAGTTAACTTAGCTGTCGTTCTATTCGACTTAAAGGGTATAAACCTTGCGCTCTTGGTCAATCGGTCCACAATTACCCAAATACTATCATGGCCCGATCTAGTCCTCGGTAAACCATCGATGAAGTCCATTGAAACTTGTTCCCATTTCCATTCTGGGATTTCTAATGGTTGTAACAAACCACTAGGCTTCTTTTGCTCAGTTTTTAACTAACTGGCAATTCATGCACTTGGATATGAACTTTCCAACGTCTCTCTTCATTCCTTCCCAGTAGTAGATCTATTTCATGTCTCGATACATCTTGTTACCACCGGGGTGTATGGTCAACTTTGAATGATGACACTCTCTAAGCACTTCACCTCTCAGTCCATTTATGTTGGGTACAACTAGTCTTCCATTCTTTCGAGATCATCCATCTCGATCAAGCCCGTACTTGTTCGTCTCCTCATCGATACCCATCTCTAATTTGGAGATTGTTTTCTAGTAGATTAGGATCGTTCCTCTGACTGGAATCAATCCGATCAATCAAAGTGGGTCTGATCGTCAAACTTACTAAATATACTGGATCCAATTCGCACTTTGGTCTGTAATCATATCCCGTGATATACTCTAGTAGCTTCCAACCCAGAAACATAACCCCTAGACTGGCATGTCAACAACCCAATGCACTCATTACTGCACCCAATGAAAAATCGCCACAACTATTTATCTCTCACGCAAACCATCCTAGTCGGACTCGACATTCCCAAAGCACAAGCCCCAAAGGCCTAAACCAATATCAGACAAGCACCCAAGGAATATCTCCTCCGAATTCAGAAAATCTACGTGAGATGATACTAACAAAATGACCAAAAAAAAAGCTTGATTCTTCGTTGTCAACTGAGTCAGCGGTGCTGCTATCTTGGAGAAACCTTGGATAAACTTACGATAATATCCAGCTAATCCCAAGGAACTTCTTACGTCTGTTGCATTCTTGGGCATAGACCAATCTTGCACCGTAGCGACCTTCACAGGATCCACGGCGATACCATTCTCTGAAACAACATGGCCCAAGAACCTCACTTCCCTTCTCCAGAAGTGACACTTAGAAAATTTTGCTTTCAGTTGGTGCTTTCTCAACACCTCCATCACTATTCTCAAGTGTTCCTTGTGTTCTTCCTCTGTCCTCGAATAAGCAAGTATATCGTCCACGAACACCAGAACAAGCTTATTCAACTGATCTCTGAATACCCTGTTCATAAGGTCCACAAAATATGCTGGTGCATTGGTTAACCCAAATGGCATGACCAACCACTCATAAAATCCATACGGTGTTCGAAAGTCCGTTTTAGCTATACTCTCAGCTTCCACTCTAACCTGATGAAAATCTGTCGCGAGATCCAACTGGGAGAATACTCTCGCGCCACTCAACTGATCAAACAAATCATCTATCCGCGGTAGAGGACTCTTATTTTTCCTTGTCACCTTATTCAATTCGCGGTAGTCCACACACAATCTAAGGGAACCATCGGCCTTGGTAGCAAACACAACTGATGCTCCCTACTCAGAAACACTCCTTCTGATAAATCCCTTCTTCAAGAGATCGCAGACTTGCACCCCGAGCTCTCGCTGCTCCCTTGGTGCCATACGACGAAGTGGCATCACTATAGGTCTGGTATCTTTCACGAACTCAATCTTTCGGTGTGGTGGAAGCCCGGTCACTTCCTCGAAGACGTCCAGATATTGGCCAACCACGGGCAAACCTGACAACTCATCATGCAGGCTGTCGAGGGAATTTAGAAAAGTAGCCATTACCCCATCACTAGGTAGACCACCAAACACTACCCTCCGCCCATCATTCGCTCTAGCTGTCACCAAAAAGCCCTCACAGTCTACCACCACCCCGTATCTTTGGAGCCAATTGACTCCCAAAATAATGCCAAACCCAGTAAAGCCCAAAACAAAGCAATCACAAACAAACATACATCCATGACTCGATAAGACCACATTACGGCAAATCATACTAAGGCTAGTCGAACCACCTATCGGGTTCGTCACTACTAAAGGTCTATCGACTATCCCAGGTTCCAATCCCAACCTATCTACCAGGTCACTAGATATGAAAGAACTGGAAGCTCCGGTATCAAACAAAACTCTAACAGGAACATCATAAATACAAAGCATACCTTGAATAACAACATTCTTTCCCTTCTCCGCCGCAGTTGGGGCATTCGATGAAGAAGGAACAACACTAATAGCATATGCTTTCACGATCTGCTTCTCTTTACGGGGTTGCGGATACTTATCCTTGTGGTGTCCCGCTTGGCCGCAGTTAAAGAGCTTCCTATCCGCTGGCTTGGCCCGACACTCTTTGGCATAGTGGCCCTTCTTACCACAGATGAAGCACTCAACATCTTTCTCACTCTTTTTCTGGCCATCCTTAGCCTGGTTATGCTTCCTCTTATTCTGAGAATTATTCCTGCCTCCGCCGCCTGCTTGCGGCTTTGGCTCCTCTGTAGATGCAATAGCAACCCCAGTCTTCGACTTAGGGAAAAGGCTGTCTGACCAGAATGCCTTTCCTACAATTGACTTGAACGTCTCGTCAGTATGTTTTACAAGTCTTTCCCCCAAGTGCTCATCCAAGCCATTTATGAACTTCTCGTTCTTCTTCTTGACTGTATCGATAAAGGACAATCCATATTTCAATAAAGTATCAAATTCAGCGATATAATCCGAGACTGCTCTATCATTCTGCTTAAGCTCCAAGAACTTCCTGAACAATTCTGATCTATGAGCAGCTGGGATGAACTTTTCTCTGAAATGAGTCATAAACTGATTCCAAGTGACTTGATTCCCTGGAGTAGCTTCCATAATAGCGTTCCACCAATTCATAGCTCGTCCTTGCAGTTGACGGGATGCTAGCATTCTCTTCATTTCATCCTCGATTCCCTGATCTTCAAAGATGCGCTCACAACTATCAAGACAATCTTGGACTTCTGTAGCCGACTCCGTTCCGTGGAACGACTTCCCACCAAGACTAGTATACTCCTTATTAACTTGGCGAAATCAGTCCTAGGCGCCTGCACTGCTACACCACCACCGTTAACAGTATTTGGAGCCGCCGCCTTCTGAACATCCCTAAGCATCTCTCTCATGAGGGCAATAAACATCGTCCTCATCTCAGCAGCATTCCCATTATTGGCTCCTCTACCAGTACCTCTCGTATATCGTCTCATCGTTCAATCTTTACAAAGAAAACGATTAACCATCTTCTTTGTGGTGTCAGTGCAGTGCGACTTCTTCCTTAGCTATACTAATAGTATATATAGCTTTTGAAAACCAAAATAATAACAAATACGCGCTCTCATATACATATATTATCTCTCCTTGATGACTTCCCTAGGTTAACTATGCAACCTAGAGCTCTGATACCAAATGTGATGGCCCGCCCCGGACTAGTCGGAATTTCCGTCGAAAGTGCACTGTACACATGCCCAGCTAGCATAGGACAGTCGTCAGAAGAAAAGAGAAAAGAATGAACTAACAAGGAACCTGTAGAATGTCTCACAGCGCATGGATCAAAATATAATAGTAACATAATCTTGACATAAAACAAGCGAGACAGTGTATAAGCTGAAAACTAAACCAACATAGCAGCGGGAATCTAAATACAGCTTATGATCCAACATCTTTATTACAACTTTAAATTGTCTCTAAAGAAAAAGAAAGCTAAAGTAGAAGATGCACTACTAATGCCCAAGCAGTGATCTTCAACAACACATGGAGAATATCTATATGTATCATATGTGGAAGCCTCCTGCTCGTCTCCGGATCAGTTACTGGCGCATACCATCTAACCTGTCTCTAGTCTGCTCGTGTGAGCACCCAGAGTAATAAGAAGAGACATAAAACTCTAGGTCAGACAAAAGTCTGGTATGAGTGATAAGCAGCAAAACAGAACAATAACAGTTATACTAAACCATACCTGAACCTGTACCTGCAACCAAAGAGTTAGCACTACATACCGTACAATACTCTAAGGTGCCACAAAACAAATGGTGTAAAGATACGGGGGTGGGGTGTGTATTTCATAGTGAAGGCAAACAAGTCAAGCATAACAACCATCCTCACATATCTCACTCAGTGCGTAAAGCATACGATATCCATTTCCCTGGCCAACAAATCTTTGGGACGACAACTCCGTACAACTATTGTTGTGACCCACTTTGCTCTTTTGGGGCTATGACAGCAACTCTGTACAAGTATTACACTGTCCCAACTGCACTGGTCCATAGTAAATAACCCAAATAGGCCAACCAGCCTAGCTCTGGTTCGTCTACATGCCCCCTTTTCTTCAGCGGTGAACCAAAGTTATGGATATCGATAACCCCTTTGCACACGTCCCGCAGCAAAGCCCAACCATGAAGTGAACTCATTGGTTCCCATCTGGATCCTGAGCTCTAACTTCCATTTGGACTACCTTTACATCTCGGGTTTTAGTCTTCTCATGTCCAAGCTCCTTGTCTTCCTCACGGTCGCGGTGTGCGGATCGTAGTCTTCCTCAAGGTCGTGGTGTGCAGATCGTAGTCTTCCTCAAGGTCGCGGTGTGCGGATCGTGGTCTTCCTCGCGGTCCAAGTGTGCGGATCGTGCTCCATCCTCACGGTCCAGGTGTGTGGATCGTGCTCCTTCCTCACGGTCCAGGTGTGTGGATCGTTCTCCTTCCTCACAGTCTAGGTTTGCGGATCGTGCTGGACCGTGCTCCTTCCTCACGGTCCAGGTGTGGAGGGCGATCCGATCCGGTCCATATTTCTGCAACTCTTCCAGCGAGCTATTTACGCCATACGACGGCGTTTTCAACCAATCTAACTTTTCTAAACAATCATAAAACATTCCAAACAGTCATAGCAACATGTATAATCATTCACAAACACCAAAACAACAATATGATATGTTAAAACGGATCAAACATAGCCAAAACCCCATATTTTCCCTTAAGCATGCTTAAGAAAAACTAATCATAGGATTAACAAAACTTAACCAAATCAACCCAAATTTCTAACAGAGGTATAAAACAATATTTCAGAATTTGTAAATAATTTTCCAGATTTTTAACATGAATAAATTGGCTGATTCACACTAATCACCCTAATTAACTGCAATTAGTGTCAAAACAATGCTAATCACTCACCTTTGCCACAAATAAAACTCAGATCTAAAATAAATCTATGTTTGGCACGAATACTGATGTCTAACAGCAGCTCTAACCTTGCTTTCGTGCTATCTCTCCTTAATTTGATGTTGCTAAGCCTAATCTTCAATTCGAAAGTGGTTTAGAGGTGTTTTAGATGTTGGTGGCCATGGCTAGACTTGAAGGAACAAAAAGTGGCGGCTGAAAAGGACAAAAAGGATGTTCTCTAAACCCTAACAACCCTTAAATACTCCAAAACCCGAAATCCCCCAATGGGCCTAGTTGTTAACCACCCAATTAAGCTCGGTTAAGCTATTTTTAACCCTCTAAACCTTAATTCAGCTATATCTCCCAAACGGTAAGTCCCTTAGGCTACCACTCTACGGAAAGGTAAACCATCAAACGAAACTAATGGAAGTGGTTTCAGGTCAAAATTCTTTTTCAATCAAAAGTTATGGACGAAACAAGATCAACTAGTGGCAAAATGGTCATTTAAAAGTCGACAAAAATCATGAACATGGGAAATGATCCCACTAGTCGTTTCCCAAGAGTACACGGCCATACGACTTCACACGATGAAGAAATAAATATTCTACGATCTTCCGATGTGTAGAATGCGGGTCGTTACATGATATATAATCTGTTGTTGATTATGTGTGTTTTGAGGATATCGATCATGGTTATACGGTATTTTAAATACCTTAAATAATACTGGAATTTAAAAATGGAATTTTTCAAAGTGTATTTTGAAAATAAAATATTTATATAAAATCAATGGATCTTATATAAAAGGAAATATTTATCTAGAAAATAAATAGAATTTGAAGGAAATATTTGTAAAACATTTACAAATAGAATTGAAAAGGAAATATTTGTAAAACATTTACAAATAGAATTGAAAGTAAATATTTGTAAAACATTTAGAATTGAAAGGTAAATATTTGTAAAACATTTACAAATAGAATTGAAAGGGAAATATTTGTAAAACATTTACAAATAGAATTGAAGCGGAAATATTTGTAAAACAATTACAAATAGAATTGAAACGGAAATATTTGTAAAACATTTACAAATAGAATTGAAAAGGAAATATTTATAAAATAAATAGAATTATAGAAAAAGAATTATTGGTAAATAAATAGGATATTATAAAAGGAAGTATCTTATAAAATGAATAGAATTTTATAAAAAGGAAATATGTGAAAAATAAATATTAAACAGAAATCTGATTTAATAGATAAAATGGAGAAGATTAATTTTTAAATAATGTTTTATGAATTAAGTAAAGTATTTATCATTTGATAAATTGAAATTATAAGTCTGAATTTATCTAGAGAAGTGAAAATCGGTTTAAACAACGATATTTGAAAATAGAATGTAAACGCAACATCTATAAAGGAAATTATAAAGGATCGAATGTAAATCATTTGAAGAGAGTTAATCGAATGTAAGTCATTCGAAGAGAGTTAATCGAATGTAAATCATACGAAGAGAGTTAATCGATTATAAATCATTCGAAGAGAGTTAATCGAATGTAAGTCATTCGAAGAGAGTTAATCGAATGTAAATCATTCGAAGAGAGTTAATCGAATGTAAGTCATTCGAAGAGAGTTAATCGAATGTAAGTCATTCGAAGAGAGTTAATCGAGTGTAATCGAGTGTAAGTCATTCGAAGAGAGTTAATCGAGTGTAAGTCATTCGAAGAGAGTTAATCGAGTGTAAATCATTCGAAGAGAGTTAATCGAATGTAAGTCATTCGAAGAGAGTTAATCGAATGTAAGTCATTCGAAGAGAGTTAATCGAATGTAAATCATTCTAAGGAGACTTATCGAATAGAAGTGATTCGAGAGAGAATTATGCATTAGATTTCGACTGTATCGAATGTAGGAAAGTACTATTTACTTTCCGATTTTTAAATCAAGATTTATTTATTAAATAATCATTTATTTAAATTAAGGTATAAAAGTTTTATTTAAAGTTAGATATTTAAAAAGTTGGGATTATAAATCTATTTTTATAACTAATGATTTTTGTAAAAGAAGTGGGTTCGTAAATTGAATCCAAGAGTTACGTAAGGAAGTTTGCTAAAGATTTAAAGGGTGAACTTTGTCTATTTCGAGGTTAGAAATGTTGTTCAGTTAAGGTCTGAGAGGTAGTTATACCCCCGACTTGGTTGACTTCATTTTTAACTATGGAATGGTTAAGGTTCGATAGTGAAGGCTAGTTAAGTGAATTTATTTAATGAGTGTAATGATTTGAGTTGGCATCGCGATGTTTTGTTTAAACATCTGTTTAAATCCAATGAAGGAGTTTTGGAGATGTTTTCCAAATAAGAATCAGAAATGTTTTCTAATATAGAAAATAAGAAATGAAGGTAAATATGGAAATGTTTTCCAATCATTAATAACATATATTTTCTATATTTAGAAAATAAGAATTTACAAATATATGGAAACGGGAATAGGGAAATGAATAATTGAATGATAAATTAAATTAAAGGGGATCAATGTTGATTGATGTTTTGCTCGGCAAGATTTCCATTTGGAAATACGACCGTTGTTTGTACACATGTTTTTCTTTGATAGTTAATGTAACGACCCAGAAAATCTGAACCAATTTAAATTTTTTAAATTGGCTAAAATAATGGATTTTAAATATTTTAAATAATAGCAATGAAAAATGAGTTTGAATCGATGATTGAAAATGAATATAATTAATTCTAATTATAAACAAGGCCTGAAATGGCGCTGCAGTTTCAAAAATTGAATTCAAACTTTGTCGTACTGTACTGGGTGCAAAACAAAACGGATTTGAGTGAAACCAAAAATATTTAAATCTGTTAGTGAATACCTTTCTAACGAATCTGAAAAATCGAATTTTCATAGCGGAAAGCAAAAGTTATGGCCAAATGAATTTTCAGAAAGGTCGCTATGGAATTTTTATAGCCCGTGAAATTGGCCATTTTGCATACGACCTCGGAATTCGACGAAACCACTTTTGTTGGATCCGGGATGTGAAGTTATTTATAGGTTTCAAATTTCATAATTTTTGAAGCTAGTATGTGAGCGTGGCAAAGGAAAACGTATTTTGGTCAATTACAGTTAAATTGGATCGACCAGAAATGGGCCTTTTTGCAAACGCTCTCAGAATTCGACGAAACTAGTTTTGTTGGGACCATATCGTCAAAACATAGCTAGATTTATTTTTCTGGAATTTTTCGAATCAGTTTGTGGCCCTGGCAAATTGAAATGTGCGTTCAAATTGAATATTGAATGTTATATATTTTAATTTGAAGGAAAACTGACTGAAACATTCGAATGGGCCTTCGAAACATATCCCATTGTGTTCGAAATGGGGGTAAAATGCTAGGGACGACTGTCGTTGGGTTTGGATTGGTGTAAGTATGTGAAGAGGGGTATTTTTGAGAAAAAAAATTATAAAATAAAATAAAAAATCCTATTGGCTGGCCACTCTTTCTCTCTCCCCATAAACATTCTGGAGCAACGGCGGCCACGTCCTCTTCCTTCTCTCCTCCGTTCTGGCCAATCCCTTCACCGAACCACCTCGCTCCAGTTGGGTTTTCTGGAGATCTCCACGTCCTCTTCCAATTCATACCAGCCACGATCTCCAACACCTCGTGAATCGAGAGAATCGAGTCCAGGAAATCCCTTCGTTCGCGCCTAAATTCCCGCGCCACCTGGAGTTCGAGTTCGCCGTGGATGGTACCCCTGGGTGCACCGCTCCAAGCCCGACAAAGTGGTGAAGGCTGATCGTCATATCACGCATTGATTCGCGCGAAATCTGGAGACCTAGTTTCGAAAGAATAGTGAAAGGTATGGCCTTGTTTAATTAAAACTGTTTTTAACAGTTTAAAACCGTTGCAAACTTGTAAAAATCATATCTTTTTGCTGTGTTATCGAAATTCAGTGAAACAAGAGACAGTGGACTCGTGTGGACGTCTTCTACATTCTAGAAGAGACCGCATATTTTTCTGAGCCTTCTGCTATTTTTGGTGGAGTGGAACCCAATGTGAGATTTCTAATTTATAAACGATATGGAAAACGACGATGTATAAATTATATAATCGATGTATGAGTTATATAAGCGTTGTACACCTCTTGTATAAGCATTGTATAAGTTGTTCGATGTATAAGTTATGTATGCGTTGTAAAAATTATATATGTGTTGAAATAGAAGTGAATTGCTATATATAAATATATATACATATATATATATATATATATACTCCCCTCGTCCACAAACCATGGACGATATTTATTGGTTGTGATTGGTGTGAAAATTGATTGATAGCGAATGGTTGATTGGAATTGTTTGTGGTTGATATTGATTGATTGTGGTTGAAAAATACCCATTTGTGGTTGAGAAATATTTGGTTGGAACCACATAGGATTAGTTTGTGGAAATGAAATAAATATATACATGCCGCCTGCGTGCGAACTAGATGCATGATCCCCATTGTCAAAAACCGCGAGGTTTTAAGGTAGAGCGAGGAGCCGTACTAGGGACGGTCCCGGTTTTAACTACCCTGCCGTTATGCTGCCGAAATTTTGAATAATGTTCATGTGTTTGAATTATTTTCATTTGCTGAAACTACATTTATTCGTTGAATAGAAAACCTTCATGTGTTGAATTGAAATTCATTCATTGATTAGAAATTCATGTGTTGAATGTATTCGTGTTTTAAATATAAAAATCACATTTTTATCTATATATATAACCTATAGAAAACCTTCATGTGTTGAATCGATATTCATTCGTTGAATAGAAATTCATGTGTTGAATGGTGTTCGTGTTTTAAATATAAAAATCACATTTTTATCTATATATAGAAACTATAGAAAACCTTCATGTGTTGAATTGAAATTCATGTGTTGAATGGTATTCATATTTTGAAATAAATTGTTTTACAATAAAAATCACATTTTTATCATCTATATGAACTATATAAAATAATCTCCTTTTGAAATAAATTGTTTTATAATAAAAATCCTATTTTTATTACCTATATGAACTATATAAAGTAATAGTGTTTTGAAATGAATTGTTTTACAATAAAAATCACATTTCTATTATATACATGAATTGTTAAATATAGTGAAGTGTTGAAATAGAAGACAGTTAGATAAAAATATCATTTTTATCAAATGTATGAAAAGAATATAGCTTTGAAATCGAAGAATCGATATATATATAGAAATAGAGTTAAAATATATCGAATAACGACGCTGCAGTTCATATTTTGAAACCGTGATTTCAAACGATTATACCGGGAGATCTGATCATCGAATTTTCCCGAAACCGCAACCGTTGGGTTGGCTTTGGAAAAATCTTTCCAACGGCACCAACTTTGTAAAAATCCAACGGTTGGATTGTCTGGAATGTTTGATTTAAATCTGAAGAAAAACAACGCCAGAATCGATTATATATATATAAATATAATTATATTTAATCGAATAACGACGCTGCAGTTCGTATTTTGAAATCGAAACTTCAAACAATTATACCGGGAGATCCGACCGTCGGATTTTCTCGAAACTGGAACCGTTGGATTCGTTTTGAAAAGATCTTTCTAATGATGTAAATTTTGAGAAGATCCAACGATTAGATTTTTAGATATGTGTAAATCAAATCTGAAGAAAAACAGCGCCACGGCCGCGTTATGGCCCGAAGCGTCGATTTGAATAAATTGGCTATTTTAAAATAAATAAAGTAGCGATAAATCGTTGTAAAATATTATAAATGATATGGATGTTGGATTTAGAAATTAACCGAAGGTTGGCTAAGTCGAATGGTTTCCTGGGTGTTGATCTGATGTTGGTTTCGGCCTTCGGGGTTAATATTTGGGAAATCGTTCTCTTACTGATTGACGGTTAGTGACTAATGAATTGAAATGATGCGTGTGTATGTTAGTGTTGCACTTGTTTATTATATACGCGAGTTGTTCAGAAAGACTGGGTTTATCCCATTCTGAATAACTGAATCGACGATAAGAAATCGAAGATGAAGACGGTGGTCGAAGACCGGAGATCTTCACCTCGTTTGGATGGTAACCGAGGTCCTGATTGGGAGGCATCCCGAAATATGGATAATGAGTGGTGAATGTCCAGACGTACGTGGTGGTCGATGGGTTTGCGAGGTATATAGTGCCTCCGGTTTCGTTCAGACCCAGAACGGACTTGTAAATGGACTGTGTGTTTGACATTGGATTTTAATCTGTGTTAATTGATCTCTACTAAATATACATCTGTTTGGCGGCGCAGAATTTATTCTTTTGCTTAACGCCCTTCTCTGAAACGCACGAGCTCAGAGGTTGTATATCGATGGACATCAGTCGCATGGCATGAATTGCTAGTGTGGCATGCCTAAGTGGCAAATGATCATGGCTTCTGTTGAAAAGCAAAGTCTTGTGGTGATGATCAGAGCCCCGCCTGTGTGGCGTAGCTTTGTGTATAACGTAAAATCGGGAGCCTCACACCCCGGTATAAACCAGAAACGGGAGAGGACATCAGAGAGGGCCTGCGTTTCTTTCTAGCTAGAAGTGGCGTCAGTGGTTTTACACGCCCTAACGAGTTTGACTTATGTGGTTGTTGTTGTTGCGAGGCGCCTCGGTTTGATCGGACGATCCGGGTCCGATGGAGTCATTCGTTGGCTCGTTTATGCCCCAAAGGGCGGGGAAACGTAGTGTTCAGGCATAATAATCCACATCGGTGGACCGGCCCTGGCGATCTAAAGGGTTGATGCATTCTGATCATGTGACTCGGGCTAGAGAGTCACGAATTTGGTAAGGACTATCTTTTGCCTTGGTTCATGACGGAAATCCAATTTTCAAATACGTGACCGTGCGGTTTTGATTGTATATATATATGGCGACATGATATATGGTACCCATGCCGTCTATGATTGATAGTTATGATTCGAAGTTGTTTTGAAACATGTAAACACTAGTAATAATATCAATTGCTTTTGTTTTATTCGTATCAACCATATTTTGGCCATTATAAGGTAAAACTCTATCCTCCGGTTTGCGTTGCATTGTGTGATGGGAACTGAGTCTTATAATGGCTTCATTTTTATAAAAAGCATTGCAATGTTTAAAAGAAAGATTTGTTTTTAAAGCACTGGCAATCCAATGGAGTAAACCCGTTCCGTGAAAGTGGCGTGGTCTTAGGATTAGCCATATATTAAATGTGTTGAGTGGATTTCTCATACCAGTCCCATGACTGACTCGTAGTTTGTTTCACTTTCAAGCTCGGGTGCCCCTTTTTCTACACGGGCAGCCTTGTATTCAGGTTTAGCTGGTTCTTCTGGATAGCCGGAGCTGAAGATGGATTCTATCATTTATCTTTTTTTATGCTGTTCAGCTCCTATTGTACATTATGTTTGTTTTCCGCTGTAGACATATATGTATAGTTGAACTGTATTTGTACTAAGTATGATCCTGTATACTGTGTAACTCTGATGATTACTTTTATCCAGTATATTGTATTGTTCATTATCTGGTGTATTTATTTAATTCTGTTCTACTATTATCTGTTTCTGTGTTATATTCCAAAGATTACCCTTGTCCCCGTCAGCACGGGGTATGGGGTCGTCACAGTTAAATCACCGACTATCAAAGTTTTTGACCATTTCCGTTGTCAATACAGAGATATCTGGATCAGATTATTATCTGAAAGCCACTCTGTATGGGCATTAGCGTGGTGAACTAAATATGATGAAGATAATTGAAGACGGAGTTTTTATGCAAGGGTTATTCTGGAAAATCCTAGGTAGAAATTGCCTAAGAAGGATTTAAAAAATAGTGCCTTCGGTTTGTCCAGTCCCAGGACAACTTCCATGGAAGAATGTCTGACACAGTATATTTAATAGATCGCGTAAGTTGATCTCTTCTAACTTATTTATGTTTAGTGGCGGAGGAATTCGTTTCTCTTAGCTGTATACCCGTGGCATGTTTGGGGAAATCAATTTGTGTTTTGGCGGGTATGACGATGTGACATTCAAAGTAAATAAAAATGTGATCTATACATTATGGCCTCTAGCCTCACAACTAGGAAATGGTATAAAATCGGATAGATAGCATGGCTAAGTGGTTAACTGCAAAGTAGGGTGTATTGTCACCTGATCTAGAGTTTTATTTACTTCTTTAATCTATTTCGATGATGTCCCTTCGGTAAACGGTTGATGATACCAACTGTTGGTTATAATACATTTGGTACACTCAAGCGAAATGAGTGACCGATCATGGTTAGCCTGGGTTACAAGATGTTCTTGTTGAATCCGATGTATTCCTCTCTAGAGATACACTGTCGGAAGGTGGTCCCATACCTTACAAGTTGAAATTCATTACCCAATAAGCGCCCGCGGCTTTTGATTATATATTATGTATGTGGAACGTGAGATGAAAGCGTTCTGCTAATGATTATTTAGTTGTGGTTGGTAGACGTTATTATAATATCAAAAGAGTTTTGATATAATGTTTATCGTTTCTTACAAAAGGATTTTGAAAGTTAACTCAAATGTTTTGGATTCTCATAAGGGGAAAAACCCCGTTCCAAGTTATACAGCGTGATCTTATGAGATATTGTTTATTTTCTCAAACTGCTATAAATTTGTTTACTCATACCAGTCCCATGACTGACCCGGAGTTTATTTTGTTTTGTTTTCCCTAAACTCTTGGGTGCCCAAATTTGTACAGGCAGTCAAGTAGTCAGGATTTTACATATATACTGAGAGCTTGGAGCAGGAGGCTCCAGGATTTTTAGCAACTGTTTATTTCCGTTGTGTTATAAGTGTTATACTCTGATAACGTTATTGTATACATATACTGATTTTATTTCAAAGTTATGTATCCATTATACATTGTTCGTTCCGTTGTGAGATTCGTGTTTACTCTGATTTTGTAGTTGTCTTCTTCTTCTTCTATTCAATTTTCTATCTTATCTATCCTCACCCTCTAACTTATTTCATGGACTATCCGGTATTTCCGATGCTTGGATAGTCGACATTGAGTTTATGTCGATAACCAGGATTGCGAAAACCCGGGTCGTTACAGTGGTATCAGAGCTTAAGGTTAAGTAATTACCTTGGCTCTGTGGTGCAACTCAGTGGATATGGGGTTAGTAATACCCTAGATTGAGTTGAGTGTATGTATACGAGTGAACATATTTGTTATTTGATATATAGTGGTTTTATATTATGGAGATTTATCGGTTGAGTTGTTTATGGGTTCTGGTCGATCGGTTCGATCCACTGTATCGGTAGGGGTTTATAAACACTCGAATACGATGAACCAACATTGTATGTTTTGAAAAGAGGGTAAATGAAATAATTTTATCCAAATTATATTTTGATATAAACAAAGTATAGATATTTGATATATTATAGTATATTGGATGTGTTGGTTGTTATTATAATCAGACAAGATTATAAATTAAATGGTTATGTAAATAACCAATTAGAATTCACATAAGTGTAGTATATGAAATCAGATGTATTAAAACTGAATTTAAACCAGAATTGAAATTTAAAACTCTGGGGTTTGGAAAAGGTGTTTGTAAATGGATTTGGATTAAGTATATGAGAATTTTAAAATCCTAGGAGATTTTAAATTGTTTACAGGCATTGTGAAGGATATTTTGAAAGCAAATTCAAAATGAAGGTGTTTAAATAAGTTTTGAAATTGTTATAGTATTGAACTCACTTCAATAGTTGGGAAATAACCATGATGGTGAATCGTGACATCATTAATGTTCATTTTCAATTTGCTAAGTGACAGATTGCTACCAAAGATTTTGTTTTTGAATTGTTTTATGAAAACCTAGTTGTTTTGAATCCTGAAAAAGGGTTATCTTATTTTAGAAAAGGTGAACTATTTAAAATTCCCTAGGGAAGATTGTTTGAATTAAAACAAATTAAATTAGAATTTGTAAAAGAAAATAGAAATAGAAATTGAATTGAAACCAGTTAAGTGGAAAATGAATTGAGATAGAAAATATCGAATTAGATTGGATTAGAGATAATCTAAAATGGAATTTGACTGGTAAGTTAAGAGATGAAATTAAAAATGGAATCTGAGTTAAGAACAGAATTTCTCTTAGGTATAACCGAATGATTGGGATGACATTGGTATATGTAGAATCGATCACACATGGAAAGGATATATTGATATGCCCAACAAAAAGATACCAGTTTATATCATATATGGGTTTGAGATTTTGATGAGCCGAATTGGCAAGCCACTTGGCTGTTTGATTTTCTTTTGGGTTGAAGAAGGCCTAGAGAGGCGAGTTAGAGTTTGAGCTTTTGACCAGTACAAAGGAGGTGCTGGCGAAATTTTTCGAAAAGTTAAGATGTTAGAAAATTTTCAAGATTTTTAAAATTATTCGTAGGAATGAATTAATATTTAGTTGAAATTAAATTGGTACGGTCGAAACTGAAGTTAAAAAGTGAACGAATAATTTTTAACCCAATTAATAGAGTTTGTTTTCTACCTTAGCAATTTCGAGGACGAAATTATTTTAAGGGGAAGAATGTAATATCCCATACATTCACAGTATAATAATTAATTAAATAGTGATTTGAAGAATTAAAAGGTTGTTTAATTAAATAATATTGAATATTTAATTAATATTTGTAATATAATAATATATTATAATTTCGAAATAATCGGAAATAGCTGAATTCACAATATTGTGTGAATTGGATTATTTATAAGATATAATTCAGTTTAGAATTTATTTATAATAACAAATATATTATTTAAATGACATTAGAACGTATAAATTATATTATAATTATAATCGAGCCCGAAATGGCACGGTAGTTCGTAATTTGCCGATTCGAACTTTAAACGAATATACAGAATCCGTTTTAAGTCAGATTTCTGTGAAACAAGAAAGTTCGGAGCAGGTGAAGTATATTTTTCTAGTGGAAGAGAAAAATCGAGATTTCATTGTGTAGATTTTGAGTTATGTCCAAATCAAATTTTCGAAAAGTCGCTATGGAATTCCTTTATAATTTATAACGATTTATTTATATTATAAATGGATTTTCAATATAAATTGAATATCGATTTAATCTGGGATTTTTAAATGTCGAGTTATAAATCCCGATATGGTTATTTTGGAGCAGTATGATATTATATGTGATAATATTTATTTATTAATATTTAATTATTTTTAGTATATTAATATTTAAATTGGTTTATTTTAGACCTTAGAAAATAGCCAATTTTGCAAACGACCTCCGTTTTCGATGAAACTAATTTTGTTGGATCCAGAATATTAAATTATTGTTAGATTTCAATTTTCGTGATTTCTGGAGTCAGTATGTGCCCGTACGGGATTTTAATGTGAAACACAGTCGATAATTCGACTTTAAAAATACGCTTTGTGGGCAAACGAATTCAGAATTCGACAAAACAAGTTTCGTTGGGTCCGTAATGTCAAACTGTAGCTATGTGTCCATTTTCATTGGAATTGGACATCGTGTGTGATCACATGGATTTTTAAACAACAAATCCAAACAACGGTTGATTAAAAATCAATATAAAATAAATAAATTAAATCTCCCTATATATATAGCACTACCCTCCTCCTAACCTATTTTACTTCCATCTGATAGTCAAACAAATTCACGTCGCCACTTTTCTATTTTCTTTTTAACAAATTGTGATACTTAGAAATAAAAAACAAATCAACCAAAAATCTATAAATCACGATGTGAGTATGTTTGAGATTCAGAAGAACTTCTCTTCGATTTCATAAACATTTCAAAGGGTGCGATGACAGTCTTGGAGGATCGAAACGCAACGACGAACCTAGAGTTTTGTGGATATAGAGATTTTGGCGTAGTATTTCTCGACTTGGAGACTTGTTCTGAACTCGCGACGAGATTTAACACATTATCAGGATTTTTGTGAGGAAATGGAACAGAAAGCGTCGCAGCTTCTCACGGTGGAACCTTGAAATCGCGTTCTAGGAGGAGTGGCGAGTTAAGCATATAGGGTACGGGTTGATGGAGATTTGAATTAGGAATGGAATGGTTGAGGTCTCGTGAGGATCGATGATGTATAGAGGGAGGAAGGGAAGAACGAAGTAGCAGTAATGGGTGGATTTTTTTTCCTAAAGTCACGGAAATTTCATTGCGGAAGAAGGGTGCAATTATGAACGAGGCAGGTCTGATTTGGTTAGTGGGACGAGTGATAAAATGGTAAGGCCCAAATAAGGGAATTAATTTAGTTTTAATTTTAATTAAGTGTGTGTTAACCAGTATATAACATAACTATTTCATAAGTTATCCGAATTCAGTAAAACAAGATCTGCTGGGATCGTATGGACGGACACTACAAAATGAAACTGGGTTGGAGTGGATTCGAGCTTGTTATAATTTATAGCGAAATAAATTGTTTGATCTGAATCAAATCAATGACGATTATTGTTATTTAACGATAACCGACAATGTGAGTAAAACTCACCAACTCTACCAGTTCATATTTTTATAATGTATTTTTAGAATTGATAAGTGTTGATTGATTGTTGACTGGTTGGTTGAACTGCTAAGTGATTGGTTGAAATTATAGATCTGGTTATATATATATAAATATATATATAGCATTAATTAAATGTTAATTCTGTTTAGCAGAATATTTCATATTGAAATGATATTGTTTAACATCTGTAGATGCAGTAAAACAGGTTGGAGGGATCCAACTGGATTCCTCTATATTTATAATACTATTTTGTTTTTTCATATATATTGTGGTATATGATGTGATATATAATCTGTTATTGATTAAGTGTGTTTGGATGATATTGATCATGGTTATACGGTATTTTAAACACCATAAGTAAAACTGGAATTTAAAAATGGAAATTTTCAAAGTGTATTTTGAAAATAAAATATTTATATAAAACCAATGGATTTTATATAAAAGGAAATATTTATTTAGAAAATAAATAGAATTGAAAGGAAATATTTGTAAAACATTTACAAATAGAATTAAAAAGGAAATATTTGTAAAACATTTACAAATAGAATTGAAAGGAAATATTTGTAAAACATTTACAAGTAGAATTGAAACGGAAATATTTGTAAAACAATCACAAATATAATTGAAAAGGAAATATTTGTAAAACATTTACAAATAGAATTGAAAAGGAAATATTTATAAAATAAATAGAATTATAGAAAAAGAATTATTGGTAAATAAATAGGATATTATAAAAGGAAGTATTTTATAAAATGAATAGAATTTTATAAAAAGGAAATATTTGAAAAATAAATATTAAACAGAAATCTGTTTTAACAGATAAAATGGAGAAGATTAATTTACAAGTAATGTTTTATAAATTAAGTAAAATATTTATCATTTGATAAATTGAAATTATAATTCTGAATTTATATAGAGAAGTGAAAATCCGTTTTAACACCGATATTTGAAAATAGAATGTAAAAGCAACATCTATAAAGGAAATTATAAAGGATTGAATGTAAATCATTCGAAGAGAGTTAATCGAATGTAAGTCATTCGAACAAAGTTAATCGAATGTAAGTCATTCAAAGAGAGTTAATCGAATGTAAATCATTCGAAGAGAGTTAATCGAATGTAAATCACTTGAACAGAGTTAATCGAATGTAATTCATTTGAAGGAGATTTACCGAATAGAAGTGATTCGAGAGAGAATTTTGCATTAGATTTCGACTGTATCGAATGTAGGAAAGTACTATTTACTTTCCGGTTTTTAAATCAAGATTTATTTATTAAATAAATCGTTTATTTAAATTAAGTTATAATAGTTTTATTTAAAGTTAGATATTTAGGAAGTTGGGATTATAAATCTATTTTTATAACTAATGATTTTGTTAAAAGAAATGGGTTCATAAATTGAATCCAAGAGTTACGTAAGGAAGTTTGCTAAAGATTTAAAAGGTGAACTTTGTCTATTTCGAGGTTAGAAATGTTGTTCAATTAAGGTCTGAGAGGTAGTTATACCCCAACTTGGTTGACTTCATTTTTAACTAAGGAATGGTTAAGGTTCGATAGTGAAGGCTGGTTAAGTGAATTTAGTTAATGAGTGTAATGGTTTGAGTTGGCATCGCGATGTTTTGTTTAAACATCTATTTAAATCCAATGAAGGAGTTATGGAGATGTTTTCCAAATAAGAATCAGAAATGTTTTCTAATATAGAAAATAAGAAATGAAGGTAAATATGGAAATGTTTTCCAATGTTTAATTATGTATATTTTCTAAATTTAGAAAATAAGAATTTACGAATATATGGAAACGGGAATAGGGAAATGAATAATTGAATGACAAACTAAATTAAAGGGGATCAATGTTGATTGATGTTTTCTTCGGTAAGATTTCCATTTGGAAATACGACCGTTGTTTGTACACATGTTTTTCTTTGATTGTTAAATCACCGACTATCAAAGTTTTTGACAGTTTCCGTTGTCAATATAGAGAGACCGTGATCAGATTATTGTCTGAAAACCACTCCGTATGGGCATTAGCATGGCGAATCAAATATGATGAATATAATTGAAGACGGATTTTTTATGCAAGGTCTGTTCTAGCAAATCCTAGGTAGAAATTGCCTAAGTTGGTTTTACAGAATAGTGCCTTTGGCTTGTCCAGTCCTAGGACAACATGTATAGAAGAATGTCTGACACAACATATTTAATAGATCGCGTAAGTTGATCTCTTCAAACGTACTTACGTTTGGTGGCGGAGGATTTCGTTTCTCTTAGCTGTATACCCATGGCATGTTTGGGGAAATCAATTTGTGATTTGGCGGGTATGACGATGTGACATTCAAAGTAAATAAAAGTGCGATCTATGCGTTATGGCCTTTAGCCTCATAACCGGGAAATGGTATAAAATCGGGTAGGTTGCATGGCTAAGTGGTTAGCTGCCAAGTAGGGTGTATTGTCACCTTATCTAGAGTTTCATTTACTTTTTTAATCTATTTCGATGTTGTCCCTTTCGGGAAACAGTTGCTGATCCCAACCGTTGGTGATAACACATTCAGTACACTCAAGCGAAATGAGTGACCGGTCATTTTTAGCTTGAGTTACAACATGTTCTTGTTGAACCCGGTGTATTACTCTCTAGAGATACACTGTCGGAAGGTGGTCCCATACCTTGCCAGTTGGAATTCATTACCCAATAAGCGCTCGTGGTTTTTGATTTTATATTATGTATGTGGAACGTGAGATGAAAGCATTCTGCTAATGATTATTTAGTTGTGGATGATAGACATTATTATAATATCAAAAGAGTTTTGATATAAAGTTTGTCATTTCTTTCAAAAGGATTTTGAAAATTAAGTCAAATGTTCTGGATTCTCATAAGGGGAAAAACCCGTTCCGTGTTATACGGCGTGGTCTTATGAGATATCCTTTATTTTCTCAAACTGTTATAAATTTGTTTGCTCATACCAGTCCTATGACGGACCCGGAGTTTATTTTGCTTTGTTTTCCCTAAACTCTTGGGTGCCCAAATTTGTATGGGCGGTCAAGTAGTCAAGATTTTACATATATACTGAGAGCTTGGAGCAGGAGGCTTCAGGATTTTTTAGCAATCGTTTATTTCCACTGTGTTATAAGTGTTATACTCTGATAATGTTACTGTATACATATATTGATTTTATTTCAAAGTTATGTATCTGTTATATATTGTTCGTTCCGTTGTGAGATTTGTGTGTTTACTCTAATGTTGTAGTTGTCTTCTTCTTCTTCTATTCTAAATTTCTATCTTATCTATCCTCACCCTCTAACTTCTTTCATGGACTATCCGGTATTTCCGATGCTTGGATTGTCGACATTGAGTTTATGTCGATAACCAGGATCGCTAAAACCCGGGTCGTTACGTAACGTTTCCTTCTAGCTATGGATGGTGTCATAGTATGGAGCCCAGACATTTATATATATTTATTTATGTGGATGATGG
Organism: Allium sativum; assembly: GCA_030737875.1. Lineage (NCBI taxonomy): Eukaryota > Viridiplantae > Streptophyta > Magnoliopsida > Asparagales > Amaryllidaceae > Allium > Allium sativum. Next base: position 898,338,211 of record CM060912.1, read on the forward strand.
ATATCGAGGCGCCTCAGATATTTCGGTTATTACGGAGCCGATGGATATAGGTCCTATAGGACCGTGAAATGTGTGTTCAGGAATTGCCAATCCTCAAACGTAAGAGAGGACCGACCCTGGATCCCTGCAGGATCCAGGGTTCCTTGCAAGGAATCCTGAGGCATTTGCTAGAGTGTCTTGAAGCCGGTGAGGATGATCCCTCGCCTCGACTCATAACGAAAATCCAATTTCCAATACGTGACATTTCGGTTTTAGTTGTAAACCTATATGGCGACATAGTAGCATGTGATACTATGTCGTCTATGATTGATACATTTATATTTGAAGCTTTTTTTGACACTATACACTTATTGTAGTATCAAATGATTTGTTTTAAATGTATCAAGCATGTTTGCCTATTATAAGGGAAAACCCTATCCTCCGGCTTGTGTTGCATTGTATGATGGGACCTGGGTCTTATAATAGCTCCATTTTCCCAAAAAGCATTGCGCTATTTGTTTTATGAACTGATATTCTTAGGAGGAAACCCATTCCGTGTTATACGGCGTGGTCCCTTGATTTACTTTTAAAGTAAAGATTTAATAACTGTTTTGAGTTCTCCACCAGTCACATGACTGACCTGTAGTTTATTGTTTTAACCTAAACTCTGGATGCCCCTATTTCCCACACGGGTAGCTAGTAGTTTTGGTTTTGCAGATTATTTTTACAGGATCCTGGTTTACAACTGGAGCTATATTCGGAACGCTCTATATCCGTGTATTCCTTTCAGTTGTGTTATGTATTATTTTTCTGCTGCATTGTAATTTTAAATCTATGATATTTTCCAATACGTAATATTTATTTATACTCTATTATATTCTTGTACTCTGATGTAAATTGTTGTTATAAGCAATGAAATGTTCTTCTATTTGTGTTCTGATTTGTCGTGTTCTCAACTTAATACGGGCTTTCCCGTAAGGGCGAGTTTGGGTCGTTTCAGTTGGTATCAGAGCTTTGGTTTACAGAGCTCGAGAATAAGACACATTAGAACCAAATGAAAGAATTCATCAGAGATTGGATTAGTAATATCCAATAAGAATGACTCGTTAGAGATGGGATCAGCAGTATCCTAGAATAAGTCTGAAGAGTGTTATTTTTAAAATAAAAATGAAAAACAAAATTTGTTTTGAAAATTTAATCTAATTATACGTATTTGAGTATTTTGTTTTTGGAAAATCGAGTATATGAGATTTTGCATATACGCGTCATGAACATATATTCGAAGTCTCAAATATACTAGTTAGATATAGAGTCACAATCTAGTTGCTCGGGGTTAATTCTGGTGATGTCCGGACATCATCAGTATTTATGCTCGAGTTTTGAAAGTGGGATTTCTATATATTTCCAATTGACTGGTGTGAGAACCAAAACTAGATAGGATTTATTGTTTGTGAATTGGCATCAAAAATGCGATTTTTGTATATATATATATATAAGTTATATGTTTGAAACGATAATCAACTAATTGATTGCTGATTGTGTTGTTTGATTAATTAAAATTTTGAACCATTAAGCCAAATTGAATCAAATGTTGAACTGAATTGGAAATTTGTTGAAATTGCATATATGTACATGCGTATATAATGAACAGGTCATAGCAGGTAAGCAGAGGAATAAAATTGTATGCTCGAAAAATAGGTACATGTTTACTATTTTCTTGGGTTTGGATGATTTTATGAGACGATTTCCTAGCCCCTTGCATTTTCTTTTTCTTTTGGATTGATGAGGGCCCTGCGTGGCTAGTTGCGGTTTTAAATGTCTCCCCGTACAAAGGGGGTTATGGTGAAATTTTCGAAAATTTAGGGTGTTAGCCAAATTTTTGAAAAATTAGAAATTCTTGGAAACTGAAAAGTTGAAGAATGAAAGCCAAAATGAAAGTTGAGTTGGTTAGTTAAACAACTTTCAGCTCTGTTCCTTTTCGAGGACGAAAAGATTTTAAGTGCAGGAGTTGTTAAACCCTATCCTCCATTTTACATTTTAATACTCAAAATTTAATCTTCTAATCCATCCATAACCAGCAAAAACTCCAAACTTGAAAGTTTTTCATATCATCCTTTGGAGTTCATTCACGTCAGGCGCTCGACCAACGGAGGTCTTGAGTGGCCGGAATTTCGCCAAAACCGAGAACTAGATCATTTCATTCTTTCTTGATTTATGCGCTGATGGTTGACTTTCAGGTGATGTTCTTTGAAGGTCAAAGGAAGAGGAAAGAGAGAGCTTCAAGTCGGACGTGGTGCGGTGGCATTTGGTGGCCGGTGGTGGCTGATTAAGTTGAACAGATTTCTTCAATTGGGCTTTTCTGGCAAACGACAGTGATATAGCGGTTGTGGTTCATGGCGTGGGGTCAATTGGGTGAGGCGAAGCCAGCGGCGATGCCGGTTAGTGGTCCGGCGCAGCTGAGGAGCACGACGGTCAATTGTCATGGGCATAGAAGTTGGGTTTGAGCGATTTCGAACTGCGATATTAAGCGGGGTTATGCCGTGATTTATTAAGCGCTAATCAAGGGTTAGTGGTTAATGATTTTTATTAGTGAATTTAAATTATTTTAATTTGAGTTCAAATTTGTAACAAATATATCTTATTCATACAAATCAGATTGAAGAAAAACATGTTGCGTTGGGTTTGTATTTGTGAACACTACACATACGATTCGGATTGGAGTGATATGGAGCTATTTGGACTTTTATGTAATTTCAAACGTCTATTTGAAATTATATTAGTTGATGCAAAATCGTCGAAATGTAATAAATGATGAGTTAAATCTCACACTTTCTGGAACAACGTTGAATTTTATTATGCCATATAACAATATTCATTGTAAATTTTATATCAAATTGTGTGTTTGGATGACTCGATGATTTATTGCTTTGTTGGTGACTGTCTATATGTATATGTGTGTGTGTGTGTATATATATGTATACATATATGTGTGTGTATATATATATGTGTGTGTGTGTGTGTGTATTCCCGTCTATGAACATATGAGCTTTGACACTCCCTGCTTCTAAATGGAAGATTCATCTTAAATGAATTAAATTAGATTATCTAATTTATATGCATATATGAATTGATGTATAAGATGTGATGCAGGGGAAAAGGTTAGAGAGACACAATAGCATTCCTCAATGTTTTGGATGTTACTTGATTTCATGTTTTACATATATGAACTATATATCCTTAGTAACATTAAAAATATGATTTGGATGATGATTGTTGAATTAAATTCAACCCTGGTATATAATTAATTAATAAACTTTATTGGTTGACCTAAATTTAATATATTGAAGACATTGATTCGTCATTAGGTGAATTGACTACATTAGAGTTCTAAAATTTACTTTTATAACAAAGAAAGATTTTGAATTGAATTTTTATATAAGGTATATAAAATGGAAGCTTTATAAACAAATCAACATTTATAGTTGGATTTTATAAAAAGATTATAAAATGATTTGTCTAGCGAAATTCTTGCTTTAGAAATAAGTTTTATAATTGGATTTTTCATGTATTAAAAACTTAATCAAGTCTTATAAATAAGTTTTATGAAGTAATAAAACCAAGTTTTATAAAGAAATAAGTTTTATAAAGTGATTTCGATTATTTGAATAAGTTTCATAAATTGTTTTGTAAATTTATGAAATGACATATAAATGAGGTTAAAACTTAAAGTTTGAAATGCATGAAGTTTATAAATCTAAATAAAACCCGATTATTGATTGAGTTTTATTTGCAAGTTATGTTCTAAATGATTTGATTTAAAATCAAAAAGTTTAAATAAGAATGAATTTTGTTAAAAAGAAAAAAAAAATTTATGATAAGACTTATAGATGATATGTAAACAAGTTTTAAAATAAGGAATTTAAAATTTATAAGATGGTTTTAATAAGGATTTACTTAATAACAAGTTATGTAAAAAACATTTGGTTATATCCGAAAGATATTTTCAAATGTAAGGAAGAGTTTTAAACCCTTATTTAATTGAATAATAAATAGAATGTATTGTGACATTTATCGAATATCAAGTTTTACGCCAACAAACTTCTGTTTACCTCAAAGATAAATAATGTTGCCGAGTCAAGGTCTGAGAGGTAAATAAAACACCTCAACTACATTTACTTCATTTTTATCCAGGAGATAATATTGATTTAAGATTGAAAGTTGATTATGTAAAAACTAATATTTATAAAGGGGGTTTGAAATGTTGATAAATATAAAGAAGTTTATAATTGATTTTTGATATTTATAAATAAATTCTATAAATGATTTACTTAAAAATGTCTTAAAGAATATGAATGAGTTTTTAATAATAAATTTTATAGAAGTATTTGTCGAAGCGATTCATAAAAAGGAATTGAGATTTGTTTCTCCCAAATCGATCTTCTTAAAAATGGTGGTATGGATATTTGTTACACACTTACCACCAAAAGAATCATGTTTGAGATTATTCTTAGAGTAAATTAGTGTAACACCCTGCATTTTCTGTGAACATTAAAGTAACTAATTAAAGAATATTTAATTCTAAAAGTAGGAATTAGGGGAAATGGGTTACGACATTGCATTCGTCTTGGAATTCTGCTTAAGATAGAGTCCGAGTTTGTGTGAATCGGACTACATATGAAGAAGTTACGGAGTTCAAAAGATTTCAAGTTTAAACAAAAATTAAATATAAATAATATTAAATTAAAAAGCAGTTCAAATTCAAAAATTCTGAGAGAAGCGACTGGGCGGGAAAATTCCCGCCCATAGGGGTCGACTCCCCGTAGGGGGGGTCGACATAGGTGTCGACCCCCTAAGAGGGGTGTCGACTGGGGTGTCGACCCGCCTGTAGGGGTCGACTCCCTCGCCCAGATCTGGACTGTTTTGTCCAATGAAGCTTTCTGAGTCACTATGGCATATGTGGCGACTTCCGATGGGCTCTATTTGGTCTAGGTAGCTCTGGTTTCTCCTAGGAAGATCTAACGGCTCTAACTAATCTAAACTTCTATATAAATCACCCCAACCCTCAACCCTAGAACTCATTCTATGAAACTGTCATGCTGTTCGTCTACAAATTAGCCTAGCCTCCATTCATCAACCCCAAACTAGAGAATCAAATTCAAACTAGGAATCAATTAGAAGAACTAGAGAATCAAACAAATATATCAAAGGATAGATTTTCAAATTCAGAAATCAGATCCCAGAAATCAAGATCCGTCCTTTTTCTGTAAGTACAGTTATAGTTTAGATGTGAACACCTAATAAGAAATCATGACTTTAATAACTGGATCTAGGACTTTGCCTAATTCTATTCATGCATATCCTTTTGTCAATTCTGAATTGCCTATTCCTATGAGACTATTGTGATTGATGTAATGACACTATCTTGCCTATGAGACTATTGTGATTGACATAATGAAACCTAACATGCCTATGAGACTGTTGGATTGACAAAATGGAACCTATCATGCCTATGGAACTGTTGTGATTGATTTATCATGTTGTACATCATATGCCTATGAGATTATTGGACTGACACAATTGAACCTACCATGTTGTATATGAAAATTACATGATATGTTATGTTCTTACATGCTTACATGTTTAGATCCAAGCTAGTACCCATGTTTAAGATCTATATAAATTCATGCTTATACAATTAAATCTATGCTAGTTCACATGTTAATTGGATCTAATTTAAATGTAAGATCACATTCATGTGCTTAATTAATTTTATGTCGTTCTATCCCAAATTTATACTCCGCATGTTGATCTATATTGTTTATGCCTGTTGGAATGTTACATGTCCCTTTCTTTTTCCTTTTATTTATAAGTTAGGTCAATTTGCGAGCCTAACGTTCTATGTGAGTTATGTGAACGAATAACGGGGGAGACGATGGGGAAAAAATATTAAACTACATGCTATTGGCATAGATTGGCTCATAATCATGTAAACGATTAGTAGCATGAAATGGTAGAATTCGTATACCTAAAATTATGGACATAATTTAGAGGGTAAATGGGGCATGACTTGAATTGACAACACTTGTGGATGATTTACATATGAACATAAATTGTAAATACGTAAATTAATTAAAAGATGAACATGCCTAACTCGAGGTTAGATTGAGTTGCGGTGTAAAACTACCCGGAACCGCCTGGCACATCCAGTAAATGCAACAACACAGATTTAATGTGAGAGGTTAACACATTTAGCCCAAAACCCGAGGTTAGAATGAGTTGGCGGTAGAAGTCTGCCTGGAACCGCCCGACACATCCATCAACCGCAAACAACAGTTCTAATGTGAGAGGTTGGGGCATTACTAAATTAATTAATGCTAATAAACAGACCTTCTAAGAATGGTAAGGTTAAGTAACATTTAAATAGGCGACACTTAACCAATACAACATGTTAATTAGACAAGAAGGTGGGGTTGAGTAAATTTAGAACACTTAACCGTTATAACATGTTAATTAGACAAGAAGGTAGGGTTAAGTAAATTTAGAACACTTAACCATCATAACATGTTAATTAGACAAGAAGGTGGGGTTAAGTAAATTTAGAGCACTTAACCGTTATAACATGTTAATTAGACAAGAAAGTGGGGTTAAGTAAATCTAGTAACACTTAACCAATATGGCATGATGAATGAGTAGGGTTAAGTTAATAAGAAACACTTAACTAGTATAACATGATGAACGAGTGGGGTTAAGTTAATAAGAAACACTTAACCAATATAGCATGATGAACAAGTGGGGTTAAGTTAATAAGAAACACTTAACCAATATAACATGATGAATGAACATGGTTAAGTTAATAGGAAACTTAACCAATACAACATGATGTGTGGGTGGGTTAAGTCAACATGAATGGACAACACGTAACCAATATTACATGAACAAAGTGGATAGGGTTAAGGCAAACTTAACCAATAAAACATATTAACTTGATCAGTGAGAAGGTTAAGTACATCTCGTGTAGGTGGGTAATATTAGTATATATAGTCCCACAAGCTTAACCGTTAAATAAACATGTTTGAATCAGTGGGAGGGTTAAGTACATCTCATGTAGGTGGGTAATATTTGTATATATAGGCCCACGACTTAACTAGTAGGAAACCCTAATAACGGTGACCCATTTCAGCAGTAACCCACATAGATGTATCATGGTACCCTGAACTAGGCAGGGTGGGGCACGATTACTGGGCTGATTATAAGCGGTCAAAATAGCAGCAGGGGGTACGTCAGTGTAGGTTCCAACGGTTTACGGGCGTGCACGTACTCCGGAGTGGGAAAAAGCAGGCACTGGGTACCAGTAATTACACACTGTGAATCTTGAATCGTGTCGGGTTGCTATCATAAGGATTGATACACCTTATGGTTGGGCCAGCATATGGTATCTACATGCAAGAGAGGGCTGATTGACACAGAAACAAGGAAAATTAATACAAGTAGGGAGCCGATCGATACAGTAGTAAGGGTACATCTAACATCTTCATGGCAATTAGGCTGATGAAGGTAAGATCCTCATACTAGATGTACACCTGAAGGCTACCACAATTGCAGGGTTGGGATCACCTTATTATATAACACAGGATACTGGTTGGGACACTAGTAGGGGATACAGATCATTCTATAAAAGACACTAGTTAGGATACTGGTTAGTTGGTGCAGAGAAAATAGGAAGTCATAGAAAGAACCGAAGCGCATTCTTCTTATCTTGCCTTATCATATCTTATGCTAATATTGTTATCCCTATTATCACGGTATTGTCTTAGATTCCATTTATTCATGTTACCATTACTTGTTTACATACTGTAAATCACTGGACTTACTAGAATTATGTCTGACCTAGTTTTGTTTCGCCTCTCTTCTTCCGTCCCCCCCCCCCCCAAGTTAGTCAGGGAGGGAATAGCTCAGCTTAGTTTGGACAGTTTCTTTTTCCAAGCTCGAAGATAGTCGACGTATTGCTTTGGACTCTCTTTTTCACTGCTATGGCTGGCTCATGCTTTATTGGGGAATATCATTGTCATTTTATGCTTATTTATTTTATTAAACAAGACAGATACTTTGTTGCACTAGGTATTGGTGTTTTGGTGTTAGAAAACAATCTTTGTACAAGCTATTTTACCAAGCTTCTATTTTATCAATGAAGTAAAGTTTTATATTTTTTCCGCAGTTTAAAATTTTGTCTGTTTTGTAATTTATCTGTTCTATACACTTATGACGCTCCACTGAAGTTAATGCAATCCCTTTGTGAGTGACCTTAACGGCGGTAGGGTGTTACACTTTATGACGACCCGCCCCGTACCAGTCGACATTTCCAATGAAAGTGCGCTATGCCAATGTCCAACCAGCATGGGATGGTATCCAAAAAAGGAAAAGAAATAATTTTGAACTAACAAGGAACCTGTAGTATATCTCACAGCGCATGGAATAAAATATAATAATAACATAACTTGGGATAAAACAGGCGAGACAGTGCATAAGCTGAAATCTTAAACCATCATAGCAGCGGAAAATCCAAAATTGCAGCTTATGTTCCACATAATCTTTATTACAACTTTTAAAACCGTCTTTAAAGAAAAGTAAAGGAAAGATACACTACTAATGCCCAAAGTAGTGACCAGCAACGACACAAGGAGAATATATATAGAATAGTACGTGTAAGCCTCCTACTCGTCTACGAACAGCAATTTGTGCATACCACCTAACCTGTCTCTAATCTTCCTGTTTAAGAGTACCCAGAGTAATAAGAAGAGACATAAAACTCTGGGCCAGACAAAAGTCTTGTATGAGCGATAAGCAGCAAAAAAGAACAATAACTAGTATACTAAACCATACCTGAACCTGGACCAGCAACCAAAGGGTTAGCACACAAGGTGTACAATACTCTAAGGTGACACTAACATACGATGTAAAGATACGGGGGAGGGGGTGTGCATGTCATAGTGATGTCAAACAATCAAGTACAACAACCATCCTTACATCTCTCACTCAGTGCGCAAAGCATACGATATCCACTGCTTTGATCACCCATATCCTTTCTATGATCACTCTGCCCCATGGAGTCATGGCGACTCCACTGCACTGATCCATAGCCACTAGTTCTTGCTATGTCCACTCTGCCCCCATGAAGTCATAACGACTCCATTTCACTGGCTCATAGCCATGCTACGATCGCTTTGCCCCCATGGAGTAATAACTACCCCACTTCACTGATCCGTAGCCTAACATCCATCTCGGTGGTTGTGACGGCCGGGAATTTCGCTCGATCCGAATCAGTCGTTAAACCGATCTAGACCGTTCGAAAACCCTGATCGTTTGAGAATAGGACAAATCAGAACACAAACAGAAGAACATTTCATTGTTATTACAACAATTCATTAGATACAAGAATATACAGAGTATAAATGAATAAATTACATTCGATAAATAACAGAGATTACAATAAATTACATAGCAGCGGAAAATAATACAAAGCACAACTTAAGGTGATATACGGATACAAAGCTTTCCGGATATCATTCCAGCTGTAAACCAGGATCCTGTGAATATAAATCTGCAAAACCAAAACTACTAGCTGCCCGTGTCGAAAATAGGGGCACCTAGAGTTTAGGTTAAAACAATAAACTCCAGGTCAGTCATGTGACTGGTGTGAGAACTAAAACAGTTATTTAAAACTTTACTTTAAAAGAGAGTGATTCAAGGGACCACGCCGTATAACACGGAACGGGTTTCCTCCCAAGAATACTAGTGCATAGAATAAACAGTGCAATGCTCTTTCTAAAAATGAAGCTATTATAAAACCCAAGTCCCATCACACAATGCAACGCAAGCCGGAGGATAGGGTTTTCCCTTATAATAGCCAAACATGCTTGGTACGTTTAAAAAAAATCATTTGATACAATTATAAGTGTATAGTGTCGAAACAATTCCAATCATAAATATCAATCCTAGGCGGCATGGGTACCATCTATCATGTCGCCATACTAGGCACTACAAATAAAACCGCAATATCACG